>JAINEB010000025.1:2491666-4975833 GCA_022840565.1 Eubasilissa regina | reverse complement strand
CATACATTTTTTACTGATCTAAAAATTCTAAAAATAATATACCAACAAAAAAAAACATTTAAAATTATCACAGCAACGATTGCAGTCGCTACAGTTTATTATTAACGACGCGTCAACCAGCGGCGATGGTGGTGTAATGGTCAGCATAGTTGCCTTCCAAGCAGTTGATCCGGGTTCGATTCCCGGCCATCGCACGTTTTTTTTTGTTATTTTTTTTTTATGCTGCGTACATAGGTTTGTTTTTTTTTTTTTAAATAAATTTTATATGCGTATGTACTTGTAAACTTATTTAATACATATTTGTTTAATGAAGTTTCATTTTAAATACCATACATATTACCTTTATTTATCTGTATTAGCAGTGACACATTGGTATTTTTTTTTATATAGAAGTACATGTATATTTAAAAGGATATATAAATTGAAGACCTGTAATAAAACAGGGCTTAAGCACGAAAAAAATAAAAAAAGATACAAGGGTTTAAAGAAATACTCATATTTTTAGTAGGTAGTTTATATTTTTTACATCATAAAAATGTATACAACTGTATAAGAAATACGATTAGTAAAATTAAAATGGTACAATATTATTAAAAATAGTTGAATAATAACAAAATATACGAAAAGGCTTAATGACCAACTGTCACTTATTAGTTGGGCTTAAGTGTCTTTCGTAAAAACCGAAAATAGGGCATAACGCAAACATCCGTTAAAGTGAATACTTTTTTAACCCTTTCCAAACTATACAGTAACACAGGTCTACCGCTCTGATTAAATTTGTAATATTTCGGTAAATATACGCAATATACACATTATATTTTAGTTAATTTGAAGGAAAATATTTACGCTTAGAAATGACTAGCGAAAAATCAATTATGTAAAGTGAATTCTACAAAAATAATTATTTTTAATTCATTTCGTTATAAAATTACTACGTTGATAAAAATACCATTTGTGGTAAGACAGAAAGAAATCATACATTGATTTCACAGTGAAGACAATAGTAAACACACGAATATAATAAATTGTCATTAATTAAATGAAGATAGATAAAAATGAATATTGTATTATACAATGCAACCTCCTATACAAAATTTGATAAATGCTCCGAATTATATATAATATTACTTATTTTTTAAATATTTAATGCTCAATATTTCAAGTAAATTTATGGCATTAACCATTTTTTCACATTTTAAAGGCTAATAGAACTCTAATTTCTTATGGTAACACGAGTTGACAGCGTGGCTGCGTGCGAGTATTTTATATCACGGTATGGTAAAGGTTAAACCAGGGATGAGAAAAATTAATTATTAAGAATAACATAAGTGCTATCATCTAAATGTATTCTAAAAAAAGCAGGCGGATTATTAATTATCATTATTGTTATAACTATCTACTCAAATATTTTTTATAGAATTCCTTATGTTATGAAAATGATCTATCATGTTGAGTAAGTTTTTTTTTTCGTCTGTTATCCTACTTTGGCAATCTAATTAGCATAATTCACAGTTTTTACATCGCCAAATGATTTATTTCTATTTAAAACATTTACAACTTTTCACACATCTAAATCGTTGAAGGATTAAGTTTTATATTGTTGCTGGATTGATTTCTTGGGATTGATTTCTTGGGTAGATATATTGATTTCTTGAATGTTGAAAAAGTTTTACTTTTCCATCGTTACTACCTTAAAAGGTATTGTGTCTCGAGCACCCTTTTTCATCTTCTGAATCTTTAGAATTAATCAATAGTTTAATTGTTTACACTTTTAAAATCAAACACATCGTTATCACATCCCTAGATGCTTGACGCTTGATCAAATTTGTCAAAAATACGGCGAAACAGAATTTACAAAACAAATGAATTTACCGAGGTGCTTGGATGATTTATGGCCGGTACATTAATAATTTTAGAAAAACAGTATTTTTTCCCTTGTGTTTTTAGCTTTCCATTTTCACTTAACTTATTAAAATTACAGTAATACCCCGAAGTTACGCGATAGGTGGGACCGACGGAAATCACTTATCTCGAATTCGCGTAAGTCGGGGTTCAACTTTGCATGTAAATACAAACAATTTTGTTTAATTGGGACCAAGGATTAACAAAAAACACTAGTTTAGAAGAAAAATATTTAATAAAATTGCAGTTCTTTTTACATATTAATACAAAATAATAAAAAAATAAACGATTTACGTAAAAAAGTCATTTCGATATCGATGGTTTCATAAAATCTAACAAATTCGTCTGACGACACAATGCCTTCTTTTTTCATGAAGAATTTCTTCGTGGCAAGCTAATCATTTTTTATTCCTTGCTTTGTAGTTATAACGTCTTATTTGTTCTTTGGAGTCTACGTTTTCTGAAAGTTTTAAGCCATCAATTGTAAAGCTTGCAATTGTAATGTGCTTTTCTGGTGAAATAGGGTCTGAAGTGTCTTCATTGTCGTTTTGTTTACGCATCTCTATGAGTTCATCGATTGTTAGCTCCTAACTAAGTGAATTCAATAGCTCGTTGACATCGTTAACATAGACTTCCAAATCTAATTGCCTGCCAAGATTACTAACTTCTTCTACCACATGAGCGATATCAGTTTGTAGCAATCATAGTAAGAGAAACAGTCTAGTCAACGTCTAGCGGCAGTGTCGCCAAATAAACCGCGTAACTCTGAGTTCGCGTAAGTCAGGGTAGCGTAAGTCGAGGTATTACTGTACTTATTTTCCTCTTTTGTATCAGTACGTATTTGTATGTGTCAGACTCACGAGTCTCGCATTCACTCATTTTGTATGAAATGTGCAGCGTTGTGATGATTTCCACAGGCCCCCCTTTTGTGTTAATGGGAATCCTACCAAGGTTCCATCATAATTTACGACCTTAACTAGACATAGCAATTATTTTCTCCGGTACTGTGAACTTAATTTAAAATGTCATATTTAAAACGTTCATCCTGCAGTTAAAAAATCGCTGCTTACCTCTTTATTGATTTTGGAATGGCGGTGTGTAATGAATGAATATATAATTCCTCGTGGTTATGTACTTACCTAATACAGATTATACGAAATCACTAGGAGGTATGTATTCGTATTAATTATTATTATTCGTCTATGTAGGTGTGCTCTTACTAGATTATGGTAGAAATTCCTTCCATCAGTTAAGAGTTTAAATTAATTATATATGAGAAATACTTGTATGTGGATGTACATATATTTGTGGTATTCTGTGTAGATCACGAGACCATAATAATAATATACAATATTTAGTAATACAATTTAGATTGAAGTTCAACGATTTTACTAAGTGATTAATTTTAATTATTATCGATTAATTACATTTGTACGTATTTAGAGCAACCCTTATAACTTAATTGCGGTTCATCCCTGGCGTTACCCGGGATTCAAATTTAGTTATAATTTAAAATACGGCGTAAAACGTTTAACAATGTAAAATCAGTTAACCTTTACCATACCGTGATATAAAATATCCGAACGCACCCATGCTGTCGACTCGTGTTACCGTAAATAACAGAAAAAATGTTTTTCAATATTGAGCATTCATTAAGTCCTATAATATGTGTCCCTCCTTCTTATCTCTCTTTATTTAATTTGTGAGAAAGAGGTAATTATATTTGTATGTTTGTTGTTCTTTTCACTATGAAAATAGTGTGTGATCTCTGTCTTTCATATCACAAATGGTATTTTTACCAATGTATTAATTTTACAACGAATTGAATGGAAAAAATAATTGTTTTTGTACGATTCCCTTTTCATAATTGATTTTTAACTGGTCATTTCTAAGCGCTATTATTTTATTTAGGATTATCTAAAATTTTATGTTACATCTATTTACTGAAATATTACAGGTTTAATTATGATGGTAGACCTGTATTACTATATGGTTTGGGAAGGGTTAACATGAAAAAATATTCTGGCCCTTATAAAGTGCTACGTGATTTTGTACATTTATTTTCTTTTAATATGAAACAAAAACTGTTTATCATTTCATCACAGATTTCGCATTTTAGAAGAATTATACCGACTGCCACATCGTTGCTAAATTGTTTACTGTTTATAACTTTCTGACTCAATTTCTATTGACCAAGACGACATATCATGATAAACCAGGATGCCACTTATTTTTTTAAACATTTCCCGGATTACCTATCGACCGCGTCATCACCGAATTACTGTTTGGGACGTATATTTATTTGTGTAAATAAATATTTATTTTGAAGGAAAAAAGTATGTACAGTACATAAGACGAAATAGTGAATTTAAACATACAGTCCACAATTTGGAGATGTCTGCAGAATCTGGATTGTGGTGAGTGCGTATTCCTTCCATATCCCGAATTATTCCGGCATCTATGCTTGTACGCAACACTTACTGTTTAAGATTTTACGACTTAAAAAATATTTCGATCGCCAAGGATTCTTTTTAAAGGATTTCCACTGGATTTATTTAGGGGGTTGGAGATGCCATTGTTTTGTGCAGGGGCTAAATAATAACGACATATGACATTGGGCTTTGTAATACGTTGTCCCTTTCCATATTTACATTTAAATTGTTTGCTGTTGCTTAACAATTCAATACGGAACGCTTACACAATTTTTAGTACTGGGATTAATTTACACATTTGAGGCCTAGGCGTCAGCAAGGGATTGACCTACTCCAAGGAGATGCACAGTGAGGTATAGATATTGCGTAATACAGTGGAACCTCTTATAACGAGACTAATTCGTTCCAGAATCTCACTCGTTATGTGAAACAATTATTCCCATACAAAACAACGTAAATGACAATAATGCGTTTCCTGCCAAAAAAATCAATTTTTATGTTTTTAACCTTTATTCTAATTATATTACATACTTATAAATTGTTTAGGAGCGTAACCATCTGGAATGTTTCGAATGTTTTCGTTAATAGTGTCGCCTTGCATATGAGAAGCATCCTTTCAACATCATCAAGAATAGGTAACCGTTTCGTGGACATTCTTGATACTCTCTTTGAAGCATCTATCTTCTTAATTTTCTCCTTTTTTTTTATGATAGTGCAAATCGTTAATGAAGACCGATTGTATGTGCGCGCTAGATCAGCCACACTCACGTCTCGTTCTCGCTTTTCAATGATTTTACGTTTCATTTTTATTCTCTTATGGCTGTCTTCTTGTGGTTTTTTCTTTAGGGACATTTTTGCAAGGGTTATCAAACTTTGCACAAAAAAAATTACAAATAATGTCTCAACACAAGTTTGGAAAAATGTGTGATCACATGCGACACAAGCGTGCTAGCGGAACGGGTGTTAACCAAAGACTGACGCACCGGCGCGGAAGTCCCGGCTCACAAGTGAGTGATGTGAAGATGGGACTTCTCTACTCGTTATGCGAAATGTCGCTCGTTAAGGGAGCGTTTTTTCAACAATGTGTTTTGCTCGTTATGCGAATCACTCGTTATGAGAGGTTCCACTGTACTTAACTTTATTGTGAATACCGATATTGAAGTAATTAATTAAAATGGTCGTAACTCGCTAACCGAAGAGAAGATCCACAAATGATCGAAAACATTTCGGGTTTATAATCTATAAAATAAAATCTAACTAACCCTTGAACTACTTTTGTGTGAAGATGACTTGTTAACATTTTGAATATTTCAACAGATTTCTAGCGAGTTCATGAATATGCATAAAATAAATAAAGTCCTCGATCATTTAGCGAACTTTGCAGTTTGCTGATGTGCCGGCGGTTCGAAATTGTACAACCGTAAAGTTTCAACACTCCGAGGAAATATTATATTATTATATATTAGTATTGCCTATTCACAGTTACAATTTTTTATTTTTTTTAAGAAACTTTTAATAATCATAATAAAAAAAAAAATTGCTTCGTCTCTATGAGATATCTATTATTTGTTTAATAACAGTGCCTTTGTAGGTGAAAATCCAGTAATTGTGTGTTCTTGGACATACTCTAATATTGCTAATAATATACTGGTCAAAATAAGAAAAAATATAAAGTTGAAAAATATTGATTTTTCAGGCGTATTCTAGTATAAAATGTTAAAAAATATTTTACAGATAAAAAATATTGCTTTTAATAATTTCAAAAAATAATTAGATTCTCATTGTGACATATATGTTGTAGTGTAGTGGTAATCGAAGTATTAAGACATATTAACGTATACACAACTTTAAAAAATTTGATAGATATGGAGATTGATTAATGGGTGAGAATGGTGAACGTTATATTTATACAAAGTGATCACTTAGGCCAGCCGAAGACAGGTCGTAAGCCCAGTAATTGTCCATACTTCCATGTATTTCCATTAAAATTAATAAAAAAAATATATATTTTCGTTTCTAAGAGATATCTATTATTTGTTTAATTACAGTGCCTTTGCAGGTGAAAATTCAGTAATTGTGTTTTCTGGGACATATTCAAATATTGCTAATCATACAATATTTAATGACTGTTATTTATTCTTGAATATGTTATCCACAGGAAAAATAAATGTTTTTAAACCAACATTTGTATCATATTTCAAATTTTTTGAACATGTACACTAAACACAATGTTAACTCTCTTCGTGCATAATATTTCAAAATTTTAATCGTAATTTTAATGAATTAAAGTTTGTTGATATTTACGTGTTTGAATTTGATTTTAAATAGTAGGCACGCTCTAACAAAAGTAGTTAATATGTAAACCTATATAGATGTCCACTTTAGTATATGGCCATCAAATAATATCGAATTTAGCGGAGAGAATGAGCGTCCGGGCCGCTGAAATGAGATATCTAGAAGGGAGTAGAAGATGTAACATTAATGGACCTCGGTAGCTCCGGAGTTGGGATAAATAAGAGAGATAAACAGCAACAATGAGTCTGTGAAGACAGATTGATCATCGATTGCTGAAACAGCACAAGACAGGAGAAGATGGAGGATTGCTGAGACTTTGAGCCTACTCGGAGAGGAGTGTAAGGGGATAAAATAAATTATTTCTGCATTATAAAATAGCGGAAAATAAGGTTGAGGTAGTCCAATACCTATCAAACGGGAATGATTAAGAATATTATATGCAGAGTTTTCATGACTTCTTTCCTACCGCGTGTCTTCGACATCTTCGGATCCCATTGTATCGGTCCATCATGGAAGAGCTGGTCTCACTGATGCATGAACGACGATCAACGAATCGACGAATGAGAGATCAGAGACAGAGATAAAACATTGTATAGAAAATACTGGACGTGAAAATATGAGAATATTTTCCTTTGTGAATATGTTATAAATTATTTTCAATCGATTATCGCTTTTATTAAACAAATAATTGATATCTCATACAGACAAAGGTACTTTTATTATCTTTAATCCAAATATATGGAAGCAATTGTGAGTTCATGTACATATTCAAGTATTTCTAATTATCGCTTTGTTTATCAGACTAATTAATTACGTTTAAAATAAATATATTGCTAATGAATACTATTTAAAATATTATCAATGTTAATTGAAAATTCCTTTTACCTTATATTTACCTCCATAAGAATAAGATTTTTTTAAATCTAACCACGTTATAACATATATATATATATATACATACATATATACAAATACATATATATATATATGTGTATATGTATATATGTATAAATCTTATGGAGGTAATCGAAAAACGAAATAATTTTTTGTCAGAATTTTCAATTAACATTGATATATATATATACATATATATATATACATATATATATATATATCAATATATGTATATATATATGTATATATATATATATATATATATATATATATATATATATATATATATATATATATATATATATTCATTAGAAGGATATACATATTAAATCAATTTTATCGAAAAATATTGTTGTTGCACCACCGAGATTCGAACTTGGACCTCTTTCCAAACCGGGAAGATTCATTATCTAACTATGCTACAGCGACGATATTTTTAGCGACAAATTTTCGAACCTATATATCACCTTTTTCATATTAATACATTTAATCGTTACATTATTTAAAAGAGCCTTATTTTTACGGAATCTCAAATACCTTTGAGTAATCTGTCAGCAAACGCCAGAATTATTAATTCATTTGTATAAAATTTTGGACACATTGGTATAACTTTATTATTAGTTGGATAATGCACCTTCCCCGGTTTGGAAAGAGATCCAGGTTCGAATCCCGGTGGCGCAACAACAATATTTTTCTATAAAATTGATTTTATATGTATATCTTGCTAATGAATATATTTAGTTCATATTTATATTATATGTATGTTTATTTGGATCAAAAAATTAACATTTTCTAATTCCGCTTTTACTACTGGTGTCGGAATACTGTGTAAATATAACTAGAAGCGATTATTACGCGCTTTCAGATTGAGGTGTTATCGCTTTAACACCCGGTATACTACCCCCAAAGGCTTCGTAAAGCCATTAATCTGAGGATAAAAATGTTGCTACCGGTACCTATTAATCACCTCTAAATTGAATTCTATTCATGTTAATTTATTTTGTTAGAACTATATATATATAAGCCATTGTGTGACAGAAACATTATTTTAATTAAAGAAAAACATATTTTTTGTCATAAAGTCGCATTTTCAAAACATAGTTCTGTGGTATTTTAATACAAATTAAGTTAATCAATTAGAAAGATATACAGATAAAAAAACTATTTATAGATTATTTTCTGCATATTTTTCTAGTGGATTAATTTAATTTGTATTATTTTTAATATATTTAATGATTTATCTTGAATCGTTAGCGATATCAAGATATTTTTACAAAATTGAGATTTTATTTACACTATAAAAATAAATCTTCAAACTTATAATATGTTATCCTAACTCTGAAAATGTTAATTAATTGGATATTTTTATTTTATTGATTGCATATACAGCAATACAATTAATTACAATTTACAAAAAATCAACAATTTTTCGAAAAAAATGCCAAAAAGAAAATTGATAACAGATTTTTAAAATACATTATCCAACTAGGCAAGCCTGTTTTAGGGTAATTTGGCAAACAAATCACATTTCATAAACGAATATAAATCATTAAATATGAGGTAAAATACAATTAAATACTAGGTAAAGTAAAAGTGAAAAATATATATGATTTATGTAAAATCAGAGAAAATATTTTAATGTGCAATGTGCGTGCAGTAGGTATAGACTTAGGTTATGCTGTTATCATGATATTATATAATATTCTATATGTTACATTGTGCGTAGGTTTATGAACTTTCGTTTAACTAACATCTTTATGCCTCAATTCACTAGGTAGCAATTGTATGGCTTGAATAGAACGATAGATTAGAAACAGTGGCTAGCAATTGTAGTAGCTATAAATTAATACTAACCCAGTAGATGACTGCAAAGCTTCGGTGGCGTCCTGCGGTAGCATCCAGAACTACGCAACTAATGATCCTATGGACGCTAGAAAAATAATAACATATTATGCATTATTTAATTTATACTTGTTTCTCATAATTTTTAGTAATGCACAGATTTTTTGCATGTATGCAGTGCACGCCTCTGGTAATATGTATAAATGTCACTTATTGTGTTTCTTAAAAAATCGATTCGCTATATGAAATGACAATAAATAAATGGAGGTCATTAAATTGGTCATCCAAAGCCACATAATGTAGTTATAAGAGTTATTTATTAATATAATCTGCTCTATACAATTTTAACAACCAATTTAAAACATGTTTTCTAAATGGCTTAATGCCTCTTAAAGTTTTTATATTATTATATTTCCAATTTAATTATTTTGCTAAAGAATTAACATTATTTCATTATAAAAGCATTACTTTTCGTAATAATTTAAAATAACACATGAAAAATTCATTGTAGTCTTTATCTTCGTTTTGTTTGCGATGAGGGCAGTCATGATCATGGAAATGCGGACGATTGCGTAGATGATTTGACGCCACCTATTCCGGTCCATGGCATTTCTTGTGTAGTCCAGGAATGAGTTTTCCATCAGATATCCATAATCAGGTCGATGCATCATGTGATTTCTTCTTCTCACTCTTGGATCACTATTTTTCCATGGAGTCATCATGTCTGGTGATGAGGCCAAAATATCCGAGTGTTCAGAGTTGAGTTGAGGATTAGTTCTGCGGGCGATTTTTCGTATTTCCAGATAAACACATCACTATATATGAATTCGAACTGTAATTCCGGATCTATAGGATCTAAATGAAGGAATTGCGCAAACATCGGGTCGCGCGTTCAGCGGAATGGAATATGACCGTTCCGGTCGTAATTCGGAATCACCGCAAGATATGGGAGGGAGGTAGGGAAACCTTGGTCCAGGATGAGGTCGGTGAGTGGATACGGGTTCTAGTCGAAGGACTAGTGTATTCCGGGGAACTGAGATTCGGAAGGACTGCTCGCTTTATCTTATATATGACGCCTCCTTAATCCCTGCAGTCGTCGCCGAGATCATACAATGACACGCGGATGAGCAGATCTGCAACTGAATACGGCGATGTCACAAGTTCACTCGAGGTACACAAATAACAAACAATACGTGATCAAAACATAATATCACAAAATACAGTGCTGGTGCACTGGAGCTAAAAGTCCACACCATGAATGCTATCACGATGTCGAGATCGCACAGATATCGGTGAACTGACGTCAAGGTCACAATTCACACTGACAAGACGAGCATTAGGAAATATATGGAAGGGAATTTGGACGCGGAAACGTGTAAATAACAGTGATCGCGGCTGAATCGTGTGAAAAGTGTATTTTACGAATTTGGAACAATATATATTACACATAAAATCATTTTATTATTTTCAATTTCCACTTACTGGTTATTAATTAATAATGTAAAATGATCGCCTCAGCACGAGCGCAGTAATGTAGATCTAATATTTTAAAATAACTATTATATATTATTATTATAAATATATTATGCGAATAATACTACCGTAGATGACATCTATCTATATTTTTTATTGTTAAAAAAGTTTCTTCATAAATAATAAAACTGAACCTTGGAAATGTCGATACGTCATCAAAAGCAAAAGACTTTGTCAGCTTTCTTGATTAACTTTACTGAACTTGAAAAATATCCTGACAGATCCCATTTCCCCGAATGAAGTTGCCAACTTAGTAATAACGAAAATAGTCTGGGAACTAAATGAACTTGATAGTGATAAGCCATGTCTATGGAGCACCCTACCCCAATTTTGAAAAATAAAACTTTCTTTGAATTATTGTACTAATTTACAAAGCATTGCCTATTTTTAGCACAAATCGGTAAATGAATAGATCTGAAATAAAGTGTACATATAGGGGAGGTGTTTGGAATATTAGCTGCGGGACATTCTACAAACATTATTTGTGGAAACATAAATCCAATAGTTTATGTCACATTTATGCAACAGTAAAAGTATTCACTCTTTGAAAATTAAACGTTTGTGTAAACAAGACGTATTTTTTGCATTAATGCATATTATTTTGTCAGCGTTGAAATTTTCGTTCTAATCGAGTCATATATTTAAAAAATGTCGCGGTGCTATTTGATCGCGTGAGTGACACCAAAATGAAAATATTGAATCAGAGAAATTTGCGTTGGTTATGTCTGTATATTTTGTAGTCTTTGATTTTTACCTGATGCTAAGTGTAGAATAAATCGTAGGTCTCTCGTTTGTTTCGTATTTATCGGTGTTTTATTGAGGTAGCTCCGTAGGGGTCAATAGATGGGTGTCTATCAATCAGTATTTAAATACTTGTTACTAATTCACATTGTCGACTTAGTTTTAATATTAAACCAACCCCAAGGTAATATTTTTTAACAGAGCTATATTTGTGCGCAATAGCCTGACGAAAAGGGATGTTAAATAAATCAGTCAGTTGTAAAGCCAATTTTGTTTCTTATTTCTTCGATATTAGCAAAATTACTTTGTGGCCTCATTTTGTATAAATAATTAGACAAAATAATTTGTTTAAACCACTATTTATTGATAATTCAACATGTTTCGATACTTGTGGTATATTCTTCAGGAAACAATGTATATTTAAATTTAAAAAAAAAAACAAGCAGAGTTAAAAAAAAACTATAAAGTGGTAAATAAGTAAGAAGTGATTTACAAAAAGCAATTGGTTATTTATAATACGATTTAATTTACGAGTATATAAAATAGTATGTACTCGTTTAATAAAACATAAAAATATTTTTAACCTTTGTTGTTCTGTCTGTTGTTCATTTACTGTACATTTATTTAAACTTTCGTACACGTGAATACAGTTAAGGTTTTCGATATGTATTCATTTTTCGCTAGACTTTTCAGCATTTCAACTTCCGATAAATAAATCAGTACAATATCACACGGCACGCCTTCTTAACTCAATAAATCCAACATTTCAATTTAGATCCACACGCGCAAAATAGATTTTGCAAAATCAGAAAAACCTTCTTGGCATAAACGAATGAGAAATTCCCCAGCCTCTTAAGAGCGTACAATATATTATGGGCTACGTACTTCAATCAATAAATCGATAAGTGTAATCAAATCCTATTCGATAGTCCAAATTAAATTTCAGACTGATGTGTGCATGTTGTATCATAATCATAATTATTTTTCTATATTTCACTCCCCCACTGATTGATATTTTATAAACTTTAGAGGTACTGCACAATAACGGAACCTTATTCAATCTCAGAAGTGGCAAATTTTTCTAGCATCGTTGGAAGTTCCAGTTTCCTTTGTATCTTTTCATTTATTTGCTTCACGTTACTCAAGTGTTCTCTTCTTGATTTTTTTATACGTTTCAAAACGTCTTCGCTTCGCAATTTCATTTTCTAACATTTATTAGAAACTAGCGAGTACCCGAAATGCGTTGCAATGCCACTCAAAGAAAGAAAATGTTTGTATTTTAATTCTGATTATTAAAGTGCTTTTGGGTACACAATATTTTTTTGTTTTTCCGTCTGGAATAAATCAGAAGGTTTTCCAATAACGTGAGCAGGCTACATACAGCTAGCGGTCCATGTGAGAAGCATGGATTTTCCAAATTTGGTCCACACACTTGTAGCGATTGTCTCTGAGCTATGTTGATAGTCATTGCAAATGCGAGTTGCACCGATAACTGCATTCGTTTAAATTCGAATGGCATATCTTTTGGAATCATTGGGATGCACGGCAACAGTACATCTTCTCCTTTAAGTTTTCCATTTAAAATTGTAGCTTCGATAATATTGTTTATTATATTTTTCACTAAAATCCTGGTACAGTTACAAAGTCGTGGTGGATTTATATTTCGCAGAAGAATGATAGGTACGGCAATTTTGAATGTTAAAACGTGCGGCGGCATGCCTGGCAAATCAAGTGAATTTAAGAAGTCAGTTGGATAATTGACAACTTCGTCTTGATCCATTACAGTATCGATGGAATTATACGTTGTCTCTTCGCCTGGTATTTCATTTTCGGCAGTAAACTGTATGAAATACATAGATTTGTTGAAACTATTCGCGCGCCACCTATTTAAAATGGTTGTAGTAATTCAAAAACCTTCGCGGCCGTGTGCACAACAACTCACCAAAGTTTCAACGCAATCGAACGAACGGTAAAGGAACGCATACAGGACAAACAACCAAACATTCATTTTTATATATATTATCTTATATATATATATATATATATATATATAATATATATATATATAATATTATATTGATATAAGATATATAATTATTAAATACCTTGGCCATATATTCAATAAAGACGGACAAGATGGTGATGACATAGAACGACAGAGGAGACAGTTAAGCGTTCGTGCGAATATGCAGATGATGCAGTTAGGAGGTGAAGAGGATCCTGTTTAAATCGTTCTTCACCAGCATATATGTCGGCCATACTCAATTCTACTAAAAAAAGTATATTAAATAAAGCCCTGTGCATAGACGTAAAAGACTACAAATAAATGGAGAGCTTCAGTCGTCACGGACCACCCTTATCATTGCACCAAGCTATCCATTATTGTAAGGTGCGTGCGGGAGGTACTGTGCAATATCACCTACACCTTATATAATCCCACGCACAGGCCTTTGCCATGGAATTTTCAATATCTTCTGGCAGCACCATATTTTGAAATATTTCGTTGTGCTAATAATGTGTAAAAAGGGCTATACACACAGATGGCGCTAATTGTAAAATAATGCTTCCGTTTGTGTTAATCAAATTATTTAACTTATATTTGTTTCTCAGAATTTTTAGTTATGCACAGCTTTTTTGCACGTCCCTGATACTCAGTTTTTTTTTTTTTTTTTTTCTCTTTATTATGGCCTTCGCCAATTAGGCGTAATTAGCCATTACAAGTATATACAAATGAAATAATACAACTTTTTAAATATATAAATAATTAACATAAATAAATAACCATGGTAATATTATTAATAAATATTAGTAACAGTATTTGATTTTTGAAAAATAATTAACACATTCATTAACATACATTACATAGTATAGTAAGAAGAAGAACATTTATATTGTAAAATAAAAATATACCAATTATAACTGAAGTATAAGTGAAGGATTGATTAAAAAATAATTATATAACTAAAATAAAAAAAACAATGTAATATTTCAATTCATATAAAGTATTAATTGAATTTATTAAGAAAATTGCGTAAATATATATTATACTTTCACATTTCTCTTAATTTGAACAATATAACATAACCAAACATGATAGACCAAAACCGAAAAAAACAACTAAAATTATTTTAACAAAACTTTACATTACTATTTTCAAAGATAAAAGTACAAAAACAGTTCTCTTAATTGTAATATAATAATATTTTTAACATCGAGACAATATTGTGAATGTATGAAAGTATACATTCACAATATTAATAAACATAAAGTATATTTGTAATATATTAACAAATTATAAAAATCACCAAAGGAAGTAATAAATAAAAACTTAAACAAAATAATCATCATTGTAATTGAGATTCCCTTATATTAAAATAATCAAGAAAATTGTGAGGGTATATAAATTATACGTTCACATTTCTCTCATTGTGAAACAACCAAAACATTACATCAAATTTATTGATATTTACATTATTTTAAATATAGTTAAAAATACACATAAATTTATTAAAGATTCATAAAATTAAGTTTTAAATATTTACATAAAGATAATATGACATGATTTGTTGGTGAATAAAGGACAGATTGTATGTTTAATGGCAAAGTTGCAAATTGTTTGATTAGATTTGTTATTAAATTTTCCCTATCGACCATTATTGGGCATTCAAAAAATATGTGGTTGAGATCTCCAACACCTATACCACACTCGCATATCGGTGAATTATTACAATTAATTTTAAAGAGATGAGCTGTAGAACAACAGTGATTAGATCTTAGGCGACATATAGTTACAATCTTATCCCTACTTAAAAGTGAACCTACATACCACGGCTTAGGGAGAATACTTGGATGAATATGGCCAAAAAATGTACCTTTAACTAATTTTGATTCATTCCACTGAGAACTCCAAGTTTCCCGACTTTTTCTTTTTAGAACTGTAATCATATCTGACGCAATTAGACGATCATGTTTAAGATTCCCTACTTTACATGCTTCCTTTGCCAGAGAATCAGTGGTTTCATTACCAATTATACCAACATGACTGGGAATCCACGCTAAAATAATATTCGAATTTTTGAAAAACAAGCTATAAAGCAGAAATTTTATTTTGACGAAAATATGTGACAGGTTTGATTTAAAGGGAGAAGATATTAATAATTTAAGACAACTGAGTGAATCTGTAAAAATGGTTACTTTATCAAGCCCATGTAAGTCAACAAACTGAAGGGCTTCAAGAATTGCTATCGATTCAGCAGCAAAACTAGACGTATCATCTGGGAGTTTAAAGACTTCGGTTGAATATGGGTTAACACAAAGGAATGCTGCTCCAGCTGAAACAGGAGACTGAGTTTTAGAACCATCTGTATAAATATAAGAAAATCCAGGCCATCTTTCGTTAGTTATCCGATTAAATTCTTTGCGAACAATTGAAGCATTTTGTGATGAACAAAATTGTTTTGTTAAACCCAAATCAAGGCAGATATTATTTTCTAAAATAATGCTTTCATATGGGATCAGGTACAGTGGAATTGAATGACTTCGATAAATTTTTAGGGCGTAGTAAGATAACGAATGGTAACTCATCACAAGTAAGGGATGTTTTTTGTTTCGCCAAAAGGGTTTGTTGTGACAGTAACTATGCAAAAGTTGTAACTTTGGTGTTAATGGATGAGAAAGCATACTAAGACGGTTGACAAAAAATTTGTCAGACTGAAGTTGGCGTCTTATTTCTAAAGGTGGCTCGACATTTTCTACCTGAAGAACGTTAATTGGTGTCGATTTCATGCATCCAGATATCAGCCTAAGACATTTATATTGGATTTGATTAAGCTTTTTTGCTAAGTACTTTGGCAATGGATCCAAAAGAAAAGAGGCGTAATCAAGATGAGATCTGACAAGTGCATTGTACATTAATCTTAGAACTGTAGGATGAGAACCCCACCAAATTCCCGCTGTTGCTTTGATAACATTGAAGTTTTTATTACATTTCGTTAAAATTTCAGAAATATGGTTAAACCAAGATAAAGACGATTGGAAATTTAATCCAAGAAATTTTACCGACGAGCTTATTTCAAGGGGTTGGTTTTCGAAATGTACAATGAAATTTGGGGTTATCTTTTTTTTGGAAAAAACAACAATTTTGCTCTTTTCTGGGCACAAGCGCAAACCGTTATATGCAAGCCATAAGCTTAAGTCATTCAGGGCTTTCTCAATTTGAATTAAAGCCAAAGAAATTGTTTTTTCTGAAATATAAATAGTTATATCATCGGCAAACGAAATAATTCTAGAGTGTTTAGTAATAACAGCTTCTAAATCTGATATATATAAATTAAAAAGTATTGGACTTAAAACTGATCCTTGTCCGAGACCTTTCCATACAACTCTAGTACCAACTACACATCCCTGCACGAATACATGGATGGTTCTACAACAAAGAAGATTTTTTATAAAAATAATAATCTTTTCAGGAATGTTCATCTTGCGGAGTTTATCCACAAGTATTGGAATATGAATATTGTCGTATGCGCCGATGATATCTAAAAAAACAGCCATTAAATATTCTTTTCTAGAAAATGACAAATTAATATCCGTAGTAAAAATAGACAAATTATCCAGAGTGCTTTTGCCTTTCCGAAAACCGAATTGTGATTTTGAAAGTAGATGATTATGTTCTACAAACCAGTCTAACCTATTTTTAATTAGATGCTCCATTATTTTACAAAGACACGATGATAAAGCAATAAGACGATATGAGGATCCATTTGATGGATCTTTATTTGGTTTGAGAATTGGAATAATATATTGAGATTTCCAACTGTCAGGGATCAAACCCGTGGAAAAGATTTCATTGAAAATATTAAGGATTATTGTATGGAATTTTAAATTAGCTAGTTTTATTAAAGAATACGGAATGTCATCTGGTCCAGGAGAAGAATCATTTAAATTTTGAAGAACAAATTTTAATTCAGAAATAACAAAGGGGCCTTCAAGAAGATGAGAATTAGTAAGATTAGATGGCTGAGGGAGTTCTTGATCTGATGGACAAAAAGAGGGAGCTAATTTGTCCATGAAATTATTCAACCAAGAAGAAGTGGGAGCAAGTTGGATAGGAGGATTGTATGAAGATCTATATCTTCGAATCATTTTCCAAACAGTGGTTAAAGTAGTATCTGGAGATAAGGCCTCACAAAATGAAGTCCATCCTGCCCTTTTTTTATTTCTTAGAAGCTGTCTGGTTTGAGCAGAGATTTTTTTGAATTCAAGATAATTTTGTAAAGTCATATTTTTCCAGTAAATTTTAGTGGCTTTTTTCCTTTTTCCTACAGCGAGAGTACAATCGAGATCCCACCAAGGTGCAGGATGAGGTTTATGTAAATTGGAAATAGTAAAAGGGATATGTTTTTGAGATATGTTTTTAAGAATGTCTACCATTTTATTGTAAGACTGAATGCAATTATCTGACGGATGAAAGGAAGAAGACATAGCACTGTCAAGTTCTATCGCGTAGCTAAGTAAGTCAGCTTTTTTAGATTGCAGTCGATATTTAGGTCTCGGAGTAGCTCTACTGACTTGAGGGGTTTGAAAAGATAAAATTATTGGAAAGTGATCGCTACCACAACAATCGGGGACAATGTCCCATGAAAGCAACGATGCTAAATTACTAGAACAGATGGAGAGGTCAACTGCACTAGGATTTTGGGAGGGGAATGGTACTCTTGTGGGAGAACCATCATTAAGTAAACATAAATTTGCAGAATCAAATAAATCTATTATTCGTTTACCAGATTTATCATCAGAAGAACAACCCCAAACGGTAGAATGTGCATTGAAGTCACCCATTATAATGATCGGTGAAGGTAAAGAAGATATAAAGTTATTCCACCAATTAAGATTAAAAACAGAAGATGGATTACAGTATGTGGAAACTATTGTAATATTGTCATAACGTATCGCACATATTTGTACATTATGATCCGGAGGAGAAACGGGAATTGATTGAAATGGGATACCATTTTTGATTAGGATGGCAGAACCTCCTCCTCCATCTGACCGATCACATGAATATCCTTTCACATGAAAACGGAGAGACGGCTTAAACCATGTCTCTGAGATGGAAGCAATAGAAATTGCTTGTATTGCTAACACATGAATATCCTTTCACATGAAAACGGAGAGACGGCTTAAACCATGTCTCTGAGATGGAAGCAATAGAAATTGAGTAGTTTTGTAATAAATAAAGAAGATTAATTCGATTAGAAACAGCGCTTCTCGTGTTCCACTGAAGAAGAACTGCCATTATTTGGGAGAGAGTTTGATATATTTGAAATTATTTCGGCAGCGTTGGACGGTATTTTATTTTGAGATATAATATTAATTAAAAGAGTTAATAAAGTTTTAATAATATCAGAAGAATTATTATTATTAAAAGAAAGAGAATCATTATTTGACAGGAAAGCAACTCCATTGGAGTTATCATTAGATTGGGAATTACCATTGGGAGAAATATATATAGAATTTAATGTGGATTGGTCATTTGATAGATAAGAAGGCTGATATGTTTTTGGGGTACGGAAAGTGAAACTAGTTTTCTTTTGTGAAGATGGTTTTATAGAGACATGGTTATTTTTTTCCGCAAGTACTTGCGAGAAGAGAGGAGATGCAGAAAATTTAGTCGGAGATGACGTAGAAGTTTTTTCCGCAAAGGAAGATTTTGCAGGAGAAAAGGATTTTGATGCCTCAAAATAGGAAAGGTTTTCAGACGCCATAATATGCTTAATATTTTTTTGTCTGGTAAATTCAGGACAGATGATGTTAGTGGCGTTGTGCTGACCAGAACAATTGAGGCAAGAAGGCATTATGTTTATTTTGGGACATTCTTCGCCCAGGTGTGCATCGCCGCACTTAAAACAGCGGGGATTGGATCTGCATGCAGTTTTCGTATGACCAAATCTACAGCATCGGAAACATTGTATTGTTGGAAAAACATACTGTTCTACGGGAAGAGAATTATAATGTAAATATACATACTTTGGAAGATTTTGCCCTTCAAATGTTATCACGACTGATTGAGATGGAAGCCACTGAACAGTACCAGATTTTGTATCTTTGTAATTTAATCGTCGGACTTTAGATGGTTTTCCGAAATGATCCGGAACATTGATTTGTTCGATGATGTCATTATCTGACATATCGACTGGAATACCCTTAACCAGACCCATGCGAGTAACCTGGTAAGCCGGAATTACTGCTGAGTACTGATTAATGGTCAAAGAGGAGTAGCAAAATTCATTTGCTGATTTGTAATCTTTAAATTGGACTGACACTTTAAATTTTCCAAGAGATTTGACCCCCCCGGGAGAAATATTTTTAATTTTGTTTCGAAACAAAAAATTTCCGAAATATATGGGATGGATGGGTGAGGATTTGTCATCTCCGCTAATCTTCTGTACATGAACTGTATATGGACCACAGTCAGTTGATTTGTAAGAATTCATTACAGACTCTCTGGGTTTTTTTGATGATGTCGTATCACCCGGACACGCATCTCTCCGTTTTCTTGGATCGGATATGTCAGATGGGGCCGGGGACAACTTTTCAGTTGCCCCCATTCCGTTGTTGGTGGTTGCCAAGGTAAACAACAAAAAGAAATTTCTAGTGAAAAAAAAGAAAAACTACGAAAATCGTTTAAAACAGATTAAAAAGACAATAAATTTAAAAAATAATTACCACAAATGGTACAAATAATTAAAACAAGAAAAAAAAACTATGTTTTTATAATTATAAAAACAGAAAAAACGAAATAAATCAATTTAAACGAACCCCAAGCCAATGAAGCCGATGACGCTAAAACGGTTGCCAAGCAACTCCTCGATACTCAGTTTACAAATATAATATCGTCTATATGTAAATTCAATACCGCGTATGAGCCAATCATTTTAAAATACGTTTTTTGGCGTAATCAGTTGAACGGCACACGCCGCATTGATTGGTGAATTCAAATTTTGAAATTGACCAATAGGCTGCTTGCACTCGGCTAAAGTCAATACCGCAAATAAACTAATATAATATACCTACTGATATATTGGGAAGTTACACTGGTAGTGCCTTGCGCTGATTTTAGTGTAGCTTTGTCATTATATACGAATCATTTGTCTAAGATGGAAATAATTTCACCCAATTTAAATCAAAAAGTAATCAAATAATTTTAACGAATTTATAACATATATATCGAAGTTGGGAATTATTTCATGCGAAAGTAGTCAAATATATTTAACGAGTTTTCACAGAAACATCGTCATTTTTCAACGTGTTTTAATGACGTATTTTGTGTGTTAAAAAATTATTAATATATGTACATATCTCTTTTGTTTCGTGTATGTTTGAGAAGGGTGTAGAGAACCTGACAGTTTTACGCTATTTCTAGACTAGCTGGCTTCAGAAATTCTTCACTATTCGTATCCAATTAAAACACATGTCAATAACTGTCTTACCCATATATATAATATTATATTGTAATATACAGGGTGGCCCAAAAAAATGAGAACATCTTGTAACACATGAGTTATTTCAAATCATAATATAATTAATTATAATCCTTAATGAAATTTTTTTTTGCACAATATTTAGCTAATTATAAATCATCGAAACACCCCATATTGCATAATTTGCTGGGTTTAATTCTGGGCTGTTTGGTGGCCACATGCCTGGCTCGATGAAATTAACATTCTCACGACGAAGAAAATTGATTGTATTTATGGCTGTGTGAGATGGAGCTCCGTCTTGCTGTAATGTCCAGTTATGCTGTAATGTCTAGCTGTACTCCAGGCATTGTTTTGAAACTATTTGATCATTTTCCTAGCACCCCAACGTTTTTCGCCACTTTATGATCAGAATACGGTCTTCTCCAGTGATTTTTATCATTCTGGGCAACAATTTGAAAAAAACAAATATAATAAACAATGGCAAAATGAATAATCAAAGATGGAGACCGGAAATTGTCGAATTAAAACATAAAATAGGTAAGTAAGTAAATTAGTAACTATTTAGGCTATTTTTGATATAGTTAAACTAATTTTGATGTAATTATATCACATTTTACGAAATGTTATATTTTGGGCCACCCTGTATATATAAAGAGATAACAAACAGGCAATAAAATAATAAGTGTTTGAGATGAGACAGAGGGTTGGCGATACAGTTGAACAACAGACAGACACGACACCGACTAATCATCAGCATACTGGGTAACAATTTGAAAAAAAACATATATAAACAATGGGAAAATTAATAATCAAAGATGGCGACCGGAAATTGTCGAAATAAAACGTAATATAGGTAAATAGGTAAGTAAGTAAATTACTAAACTATTTAAGCTATTGTTGATATAGTTAAACTAATTTTAATGTAATTTTATCACATTTTACAAAATGTTCTTACTTTTTTTGGACCAACCTGTATATGCAACCAGTTATTTTTCTATTTATTCTATTCTTTTATTTTTAATGATGTGTCAGGAGGAAAATATGATGGAAGTTTTAAATTTTTTTGTGCCCGTGACCTTCCATGCTATGATTTATATAATTTTTTATATATCTTAGATTTATACAATCAGAAACTTTATTTCTTATACAAATGATACTGTCTTAAAAATACAAGATTTAAAAAAAAAAAATAGTCTCCATATTCCATCTGATATTTGAAATAAAATAATAAATTCCTCGGAGAAAATGGCGTGGGATTCTTTTTACAGATTACCTACAAACAATATTATCCCTTCCACTCTCATTTTTCTCTCCACCCCTAATCGTTCTCTTTTTTCCTTCAAGTCTTGTATTTAAAAGTACTTATATTTTTTTGCTTAAGGCAAACCTCTCAACTTAAATTTCGGTATTACATTATTAAGTAAAATATATTTTTAAAATTACATTTAAATACATAATCAGCGATTATTACTTATTATTAAATAAAAATATATTATCAACAATTTTATTATTTTGACGAATAAAGAGGTTATCAGTAAATTCTACGAACTTCTTCAATATTATCAAAATTACTTAGTGGCCTCATTTTATATAAATAATTAGACAAAATACATTGTTTAAACCACTATTTATTGATTATTCTACATATTTTGATTCTTATAGCATCTTCTTCAGCAAACAACGTATACTGAAATTAAAAATACAAGTATAGATGAAAACAAAACTATAAAGTGGTGAATAAGTAAGAAGTAATATGAAAACAAATTTAAAAGGTGACTATTTGCAAAGGGAATTTGTTTATTTGTATTATTTAATTTGATATTAACACTTTTTCATACTTATCAAATACCAGGGGGTTAAAGTTAGATAAATGAAAAATTTTGGAAATAAGAGAAAGTAAACTAAATATTATAAATAACCAAATTGTCTTTGTAAATAGTCACCTTTTAATCTGTTTTCATATTAGTTCTTACTTATTCACCACTTTATAGTTTTGTTTTTATCTATGCTTGTATTTTTAATTTCAGTATGCATTGTTATCTAAAGAAGAAAGCTTAGGTATCGAAATATGTAGAATAATTAATAAATAGTGGGTTTAACAAAGTATTCTGTCTAATTATTTAAATTCTACTAACAACAAATAGCTAGCAAAATATTCCAAGTATTCGTTTCTTGCACCACATCGCGTAAGGCTTCATGTGTATTTCTCTCAAATCCTCTCAACTCCGTAGAGTTATAGGCATAAGAATAAAACAAGACGCTTTGGAAAATGCATTTTAAGGATCTTTTATGGAACTATTTTTCTAAATTGTAGTCAGCGTTGAAATCGCATTTTTACCTTTTCGATTTTTCTCCTGACATTAGTCTCGCAGTCACGGTAACTCCCGCATACAATATTTTGTTTTTTAGTTTGTTTAATAAAAATACGACACCTGCATATGTATTTTACTTTGGTCTCTTTAAACATCATATGAATTTCATTTCATGAATCGGACGCTAATCATTTGTTTTATGGCAAATAAAATCGATCACATATTATAATATTATTTTATTCATTAATATTTACAATTCATTTGATCGGATTTCCGAAATAGCTTACATAATTGTTAGTAGATGTGTAAGGACAGTGGCGTGCAGTAGGTATATATTTAGGTTATGCTGTTACCAATCATATTAAATAATCATATATAATATATGTAATACAATATATGTACTTTCGTTTAACCAACGTCTTTGGACAAAATAAATCCCTCGTTTATACGACCCTATCATGCATTTATTTATAATTTTAGCGTACTGTTAATAGTGTTTTTAAAGTTTAAGTTTTAACGTAAAATAATACTATCTTACACGTATAAAAAATATATGAACCTTTTTAAGAACACTTTCTATGACTCTACATGATTAATTTATCGTTTGAAAATACTTCACGTAATATCTTAAGGAAATAATTATTTTTATTAACACTTACTGCCCGGTGGGTCAAAACAAAACACATTCGGCGGTGGTGGGTCATTTTAGACCCACCTCAAGTTTTCAGTTTTTTAACCGTTTTATTGGAGATTTTTATAGATATTTCATTTATAATATGATTTAATGAAATTGCATGATGTGGCCGAATATTTCTGCTAAAAAATTAAAGATAAAGATTAAAAAATATTACGAATAATGTACATATTCTCACGCATCAACAGACGCCCTACATAGCCAAAATACATCCGCTGAGCATGTAATCTTTTCGCCGGAACCCGAACAGGTAGCGTCATAAAATTTACAGGTAGGCGCAACGCCCCTCAAATAGTTATATTACTGGTATTATCTAAGGTCCGCCAGACGAAAATACCTTAAAACAAATACATGGACGCATACCTGGTATCTTTTATCTACCCGCTCAAAATGTTGACAATATATATTTCGGTGTAAGCGCTGAGTTTTAATCCCGTAAAAGCGACCGATTTTTGAGCGTTTTTTCACATTTTTATCAATAATTCATTAGAATCTTATCCGATAACATTTATTTGTATTTCAAATGATTTAGAAATATTTAATAAAAGATTAGCTAGAAAGAAAACAACATTTAATGAATTTTTGTAGCGTAATTCATATTTTTACAAACATTCGGGTCAAATCTGACCCACCACCGCAGAGTATGTGTTAAAGGTTAACGAAGGAAATAGTTATGCCAATTGCTTTTTGTTTATCTAAAATCAAAAACAGCATAGGTAACGACTCTATATAAAACGGATCAACAGAAAGATTATAAAGGAATAGCCATTTATATGACTTTAGTAATACACTAGCTTAAAGACAGAATGTAAATGAATAAAAAAAGAGCGCCATGAGTACAGTGGTGAGTTTTTAGAACTAAGCAATCAAAGTCTCTACTGGTACCCAGACGGCACTAATTGCAAAATAATGTTTTCGTTAATGTTAATCCAATTTTTAAATTTATATTTGTTTCTTAGAAATTTTAGTTATACACAGTTTTTTTGCTTGTATGCACTGCACGCCCCTGCATACGAATATGCGTTAAATATTGCATTCAAACAGCGCTTCACTATCTTCTTTAGTCTTACAAATTAATGAATTTTCACTAAGTTGCAAGTCAAGTAGTTTGTCTATACGTTTTATATAATGTCTGTACTACAAGATGTTACTTATACGGTGGTTTTCGTTTTATACAGTTGCTATACGGTTGCAGCCAAGGGTACGATAGAGTGTGTTATGAAATTGAGACAAAACAAGATTTCGCTCAGTACAATCGAGACTGGAAGAGTGTTGTCCAAGAGTTAAACCTCCGATTCGGTTAGGATAAAGGGTATGAAGAAGACGAAGAAGAATACTAACGTTTTTATATATTAAACCCCCACCAACTAACACTGTTTCATGATACATTTCATCCGGGAATCCGGGGAAGAAACATTTTATATGTAAAAATAAAATCACAGTGGAAATGAAACAATTATCGCAATTCGTTTAACCGGGGCTCGCTGTGGCGCGGCTCCTGGCGCGCTCCACCTGTGTCTTCGTCTGCAAAAAGAATTTCTCCGCGGAAGTTCAGGAACATTTGAAAGGCGGGCCCGTCGGAAGCCAGGACTGGCTTAATTAGCCGGGACAAAAAAGAAAGGGCGGTTTCCCGGACGCGATTTATGTCCCAGACGATGTCTGAAGCAAAATCCCTTCAACCGAGAGGCGCGCACACAAACATAATTTATTCGCTAAATGATGATATACGATTGTAGGTTATCTGGAGGGACCGCAAAACGTAATCAGACCCTAACGTTAATTTTGTTAATGGTATTGGAAAAAGTTTTTGATTGATATAGCGGTTGAAATGACATTTAACGAGCGCGGATATAACGAGTTCACGACTACAGCGAGCAAATAATATACTTTAGACTAGATATTATTCGAGGTAGTGGAGAACAAAATTGACAGAATAAAAATGCCATGAATAATCATTTGCGTCAACAGTAAATGGCAGGGGCGTGCAGTGCATACAAGCAAAACAGCTACTAAAAATTCTGGGAAACAAATATAAATTAAAAAATTGGATTACCATAAGCGAAAACATTATTTTTCAATTAGCGCCATCTGTGTACCAGTAGAAACTTCAATTGCTTAGTTCTAAAAACTCAAGAATTCTCATCGCTGTACTTGTGGTGCTCTGTTTTATTCACCGCATCGTGCTATTTATATTACTCAGTTCTGTCTTTAAGGTAGTGAATTACTCAAGTCATATAAATTGCTATTTACTGAATTGAGAATTTCTTTCGGTTAACCCGTTTTGTATGGAGTCGATTCCAATGCTGTTTTTTTAACAGAATAACATTAGAAAGAGTTACAACTGTATGCAAATCATTGTCTACTTCCTCTTTTACTAAATTGCGAATTTTACTATCTTACTGTTTTTAACATGTTGATTTCATGATCGTTCTTTAAATTTGGTGCATGGATTGGTTTTTGATTTGAGAAAAACAAAAAGCAATTGGCAGAACTATTTCCTTCGTTAACCTTTAATAATTATTTCATTTTGTTATTACGTGAAGTATTTTCAAACAATAAGTTAATCATGTTCAGTCAGAGAAAGTGTTCTTAAAAACATTCATACATTTTTTATAGGGATAAGAACGTATTATTTCAAGATAAAACTTTATCTTTAAAAACACTATTAATAGTACTCTAAAATTATATATAAATACATGGCAGGATCGTATAAACGACGGATTTATTTTGTCCAAAGACGTTGGTTAAACTAAAGTACATATATTATATATGATTGTATAATATCATTGGTAACAGCATAACCTAAATCTATACCTACTGCGCGCCACTTGTAAATGGTGAATCTAAGCGTGCTCAAATAATAGCGAACATGTGTGCTAGTGCATACCGCCGACTATATTTTCAAACAACAAAACCTGTTGGCAAACTCGGTCGATGACGCGTTCACAATTTTTCCCGTTTTATTTTCTGCTACATATAATATTATCAAATGTGATGTTATTTTTAATTATTTTTTTTAATTGCTCCGATCAATGCGACCCCAGATAATGGCGAGAAATTTTCCGAATGTATGGGATTTAATGTAAATATGTACGTCATATGTCATGAGATATGTCATGTCAGGGTTGAGAAGGATTTGTCCGAGAAAGATTTTCTGTCATCCTTAAATGCATTTCTCATTCTCCGTATCTGACCATCAAACGTAGCACAACCAAACAGTTAAGAACTCTTCCCTTCTCACGATAACTGATAGTTCTGATTTCTAGATGAGATGCACTTTAGTGCAAAGTGTGTTATTTAACATAGATTTTTATTTGTAAAATAAACACAACTTGAAACTATTTACTTCACCTGACAAAATTTTGCTAGTTTAAAATAAAATAATCACCATTGTTAGTTCAATATGGACTGAATAAATTTATTTAGAGGGTATAAAATATATGTATAAATATTAATTTAACTAAATAAAAATATTTTCAAAACAATGTGTCAATTAAGAGCAACTCATGTAAATTTATTTACTGGAGTTTACACATTTTAAATAATTTTTGATTTGATCTGCTGTATTATTAGGGTTAAAAAATAATATCACTTTAGCCAGAATTAGATTTTGCCTTTTGGGTAGATTTCGATAGAAATGATATCTATTATAAAGGGTTTTATGACGTACACTTATCTAAAATGTAATCACTGTTAAAACTACTTTAATAATTTGTTTAATCCTCAGAAGACCGTGATAAAAAATTCTCTTACGCAGTCAAAATGTCAACTTGTGTTACCGTAAGGAATGTGTATTTTTTTGAAGTATTTTAAATAATAAATATGCATATCCTAGTTGTAGCCGTAAATACTTGGATGGCTAGTCCTGGGTTTTCTATAGGTAATATTAAATACAGTAATTAAATCTATGCAAATCCAAAATACACCAACTTTTGTAAACCTGGCCTGGTAGACGCCGATGTCGCTCTCCTTGTAGTTTGGTGGTCCTTAACTCTCTGCTGGCCAGCCTCCGAAAACTTTATCACAACCGGTAATTCGAAAATATATAATACAAAATGTTTTTATATCTCTGTCGTAAATAAGTCAGTCCAAACCGAAAAACTGTCCCTTTCAGTAGCAGCTTTATTTTTGTTTTCTGTTTTTAAATCCATACAAAAATAATACACATATTCAAAATTTTATACCAGGTCTACCTATCGAAATATAGAAGTGCGTAAGCACTAGTTTTGTTGGCTATAACATAGTTGTTAATATAATATTGTGATAAAACGTGGGAGTATTCGTCATAAGTGATCAAATGCAAGTACCGATCTGGACAGAGGGGTAGACCTGTGCAACTACATGGTAACTGAAGGGTTAATAAGTATTATCATGATTTTTGTTTATTATTAATTTTGTTTTGGCATTAACGGCAAGAATAAGAAAAGCAATGTAATTAATTTAGTTAAATATGTAATCGATTAATTATAATGTAATTTATTTAAGTCAACTAGATAACCATGAGATTCCTTACGTTTTTTTAAACAAACAATGTGATATAAAGTTTTTGTTAAACATACCGATACTTACTTTCTTATTCATATAGCAAATTATTTGATTATTTTAGTAAAATTTGCATATTTTTTTGAAATACTGATTTTCTTCAATTTGCTTTATAAATTCGTAATTATTACTGTAGTATTGACAATTATTTTTATTAGCGTTTACATCGCTTATCTGTTTTAATATTTTTTTGAATTGGTATTTAATGTATTTAACATTATTATTTTTAAGTGACAGAAAACGACATTGTTAATTATTACTAAAGCATTTATGTTTTCTCCATTATTTATATAGGCACAGTATCTATTAGTTTCCCTAACATTAGGATATTTCATTTTGTTTTATTTTTGAAGTGTTTTTGGCAGCCCTATAAGTGTGTGACATAAGCGGTTGTTGTATTAGCCGAAACATTCCGGGAAATTTAATAAATGGGTGTTTTTTCTCGCTTTTTAATGTCGTACAAATTACATACACTTACATACACACTAGCGTTGTTGTTTGGGTGTTTACATACACGTCCTTCTTAAAAATGATCACAAAAATGTTGAGAATTCCCGCGGGTGTGAGTTTCAGAATTTCAGAAATTGTTCACCTGGCGAATGAAAATAAACGCTCGAATAAATATGAAAATACTGCAAAGTTTTAATTTCGCCTAGATTATTTAGTAATTAAAATAATTATTTCAAGACAGGAAGACTATGGGGCCAAATTACGAACAGCGGGAACGCAAGCCGCTCGGTTAAATTATTTTCGTCTGACAAATAAAATTATTTTTCGCTCAACGATCGCTAAAACAAATGGGTTCGTTTCAAACATAAAACGTACACAGAATGTTCTAAACGAATCGTGCATAACTAACATTAAATAAATTTCTGAATACGAAAACGAGTAAGTATAATTAAATATCTCTGTGTGTACGAAACATCGCTTCTGTGTGTGTGTGTGTGTGTGTTTTTATGTGTACAGTTCACCGGGATGGAATTAGCTATATGTAAGTAAGTAATAGGAACATTTTTTTAAATTATAATTTGTAGGTAGGTACCGTATAGGAACAAAAAAGTTCTTTACCGAGATTTAATTTTTAAATACGTGTAATTTTTAAAAATTTTGTGAGAATGACGTTTATGAGAACTGAATAAATAATGCAATCACCATGGCGACGAGTGTGAAATATTTGTGTGGTCACTTCTTAAAAACTTGGCTTGAAATGCTCTATTATCGTCATATAAGAAAAAAATATTTTAATCATAATTTTTTTTTTTTCATTAAATTTTTTTATGTAAAATATATGTAGTTAAAATTATATCTTTTTGTAGAATTTAACAATGTAATTTCGTACCATACAGATTTTACGTTGGATTCGTTTATTTAGTGAGTATTCCAGTAAAATTTGGCACAAAAACTGTTTTAAAAATGACGCGTCAGAAAATTTCGTATAATTTTACTCACGCTTTTTACCTTACGTTTTTTTTTAACCTTTAGCGGTACCGGCATCTACACCAGGCGCCTCTGTAACATTCTTCAAATCAAAAAGATTTTGAGATAAAATTACCAACGAACTTATATACCTTCGTGCGGTAGTTTTGAATACCTACATTGTTATTAATTAAATGTATTAATTAGAAAGATATACGAATAAAATAAATTTTATCAAAAAATATTGTTGTTGCGCTACTGGGATTCGAACCTGGACCTCTTTCCAAACCGGGGAAGGTACATTATCCAACTATGCTATAACGACAGTACTATTGACGACAAATTTTTTAACCTATGTGTTGCACTTTTAATAATAAATAGTTTTAATTTGATATATGTTTGTTATAATGTTTATAACCAGGAGAGATTAAAAAAATAGAGTAATATTTAAAATAACTGTTGAGTGAAATGTGACATTTCATTAACATCACTAAAACACTAGATCAAGGTATGATAACTGTTTTGTTCTTCATAAAATATAAAATACTACCGTAATTTTTTATTTGCAAAGATTTAAAAATATTTATTTAGATCAAATGAAAAAATCTCACTGTTCTTCGACTTTTCAATTTTTTAATTCGAATTCAATTCTATTTTATTTGCAATGTTTTCAATTTCTCTACCATCATCAAAATCAGAATCATTAACTATCTATTGATAATTAGTATTTAAAAAAAGGTATAATGCGAAAAATGTGTTAAACTAAAGATAAAGTTCATTTGTGCAATGCATAGAAGTTTCGAAATTGTCACATTCAACGCCTTAATTGCGTTGTCTGTATAATTAGAGATTTTCTATAGAAATGGACGCTCATTGTACTCCATACCCTGGGGAAGAATGTCCAACTTCCCAGTTTCACCGAGAGCACGTGAATGCGAAGTGATTCCACTTGCCCCTAGTCCTCAGAACGGACGATGGTACACAATGCTCTGGAACACCTCCTTGAAGTTTAATTTCCATGTAATTATCATTAGTTGAGCCCATTCAAGGTCCCTTTCATCTCGGAATCCGCTGCTCATCCCCCGAACCCCCAATGACCACGCACGCTAACCCCCAAAGACGGAATTAGGGTCTAACGAAATGTGGGTGTTTAAACGTATGAGGTTGTCCCGAGAACATCCGTCTAATTATGCAACTTCGGTCAATCTCAGGAATAGTTCAAAGAGACTGCCCGAGCGTGGGATGAGTTTAAGCATCTGGTAATAGGCTTCGTCTCAACTAATCAACTCGAGGGATTCATTTGTTTGGAAACTTCTAATAGTTTTTCATAAAAAATACATACACTGTGCTATATATTTTGATATGTGTAGGTATAAATGTAAAAAGTTTACGTATAAATTTGTTTTAAGTTGGTACGAGAGGTAATCAACTAATTTATGTTATTTGCAGTATTTATTAAAAATAAAAATTCTTTCTAAAAATTCAATTCCAGATTTTAAAATTCAGAGATTTATCCGGTCTGGATATTATCCTAGCGTATTATCGTATTAATTTTGTGATAATTTAGTGATATTGGGAAATATAATATAAAATACGCATCAGATTGAACATTCTGATGAATAATGGCGAATATATTGATAACATGAAGGTGAAAGTGAGGTTAACACAAATATTTTATTGCAACTGTATATAGTGAGTATAAATAAACAATGTGCTGATTTATAATCACTTACTGCAATAAGTTATTGCGAGAACTGTCACCTTATACATGTATGTGTCATGGGAGTGAGTAGATGAATGGTGGGGGACAAATATTATAAGAGGCCATCTCTGAGGGAACGGCTCTCTTCCATCACAGCTTCACCTGAATAACTAGTCTATCTCTGAAATGTATAATTTATAATTATTGTAATAAACTTGATTGTTATCCGGACACACTAGTTTTATGATATAGTTTATATAAGTATTATTGGTAGATATAAATAAAAAGGTAAAAAATGATATTTTCTAAAGATATCATAAAATAGAGTAGATGATTATAATAAAATATGTAGTAAATCACAATAGTGCACCAATTTTATAAAACTAAGAGAAAATAAAAATATATCAGGTAAAGATAAATTAAGATTAGGAACCAGGAATTGCATAAAGTAAAAGTGAAACCAAATCAGCTTCTACGCGGCTACGGACATTATTTCTGCAAAACTTTATTTTTAATGTTAAAATGATATTTTTTTAAAAGAGAAGGGAGAACCGTTCCGGTGTTATTAGACGAATAATTTGAATAGTTAATTTTTAAATAGCTCACAGATATAACATAATGATCATTAGCTGACGTAAGATTTCATTCATAAATAAATTTTCGAATCAAATATCTCTAAACACCTGCCACAAAATATTAGACGGGCATTTTATACAACTAATAATAAATAATCTATAAGAAAATTACCAACGTTAAAGATGAAAAAAGAAATAATTCCGGTGTTTATAAACTTAGCTGTAAAGATTGTACTGCTTTATATATTGGAAAAACAGATCTAAATTTTAACATAAAAGTCAAAGAGCATTTAAGATGTTTAAATACTAATGCTTTTCAGTATTTGCCAATCATTTATTAGAAAATGATCATACCTTTGATAAAAATTTGGAGTTGTCTGTTTTAAAGCGTGTAAAATTAACCAAAATATTATAAATAACCAATTATATTTAACCAGAAAGCCTATTCTAAAAAAAAATGTATCATTAAGTCAATTTCCACATCTTTCATCATCGTAAAAATTTAAGTTAGGAACTGGATTTATTTTTAAAATATATTTTTTTAAATTGATTTTTAAAAACAGAACATCTTGAGATTTTTGGTTTTTGTTAGTTAATTTGACATTCTGATGAATGATATTTTCCGAAACAGATTGGTGTATGAAATATAGCTTATTAAGTGGTTTAAAACAAAGTTTAATAATCTATATTAAAATAATGTATTATTTGTTAAAGTAGATATGATGTTTTTTATGAAAATATAACATAGATATTTTCATAAAACATATAATACAATCATTCCATTTTGCTAGCATTTTCATATTAATGTTTTTATAACATAAAAACAGAATACAAATTTTTAGGAATGTTTTGGAGGAAAACGAAAATTTAAATCATCTGCTCTATTGTACAAGACCGAGCGCCCGGAATAAAAATAAAAAACTTTTAAAATACTTCTCGCCTTGTCTATTGTAGGTGAATGGATTTCATAACTTACCCAGGAATCTATTGTGCGGGACCACCCACTACCCCCTGAGGGCAGTAGGTCAAATTCTTCTCAGCTTCCCTATCCTTATAAAAGTCCTCGACGCGGACCCCACAACCCACACCCCTCGCAGATCGCACACGTCGCGGTGGAATTCAATTTGTTCAGTTGGTGACCTGCATTTTATTCGCTAAAACATTTAAAATAATTTTTCGTATTCCGATAAAATTGCCAAATTGCTATACCAACGCGATAATCTCTGTGGCTCAGACAGAATCCTTTCAGATTTGTAACTAAAGTTTGTATTAAGTTTTTATTTATTTACTCACTGAAGATCATTTTACAGATTTATTCTTCAGTCAGAGAGAAACTTTGAATGCAAAATTAGGTCCAGACCGTTGATGAGATATCAGGAGGTGGGGTAGAATGACTTTATTTTTCTCAGAGTCCTAGAGAAAATCTGAGAAAAATTTGAAACAGATAGCACTAAATATAACAATCCTTGCAATGATCATAATCAAATTATGCAGTCTTCAGGACCCTTTTAAATATAAAACATCGTTTTCAACCACTGGCCGCCCAACCTCTTCCCAAAATGTTGCACCATACCCTAGCCATCTCACCCCCTTCTCGCCAATAAATGTTTATTTTAAGAAATACTACCCGTTCTATAGGACCCTGAGCAAGTTAAAGTTATATATATTTTGTATATCTTCAACGTTCGCAAACACTCGCAACTAAATGTTTTAAATAAAATAATAATAATACAATTAAAATTTTTATATATTACCTCACTACCCATTGCACTATAAACGTTTCCAATATCCAAATAGCATTATGTTAGAAATTGGATTTTAATCTCCTGGGTCATTGCCAATTTATATATGTATAAATAAATGAATTAAAATACTCTCGGCACGACCTTTCTAAAATACCATAAATCTAAAAATATCTTTAGTTTTCAAAGAGGAGTGAATTTTGTGGAAGTTTAAAAACGCATGATTTATAAAACCATCTGATAATTTGTGTAGTAGATAGTTTTAAAAATATTATATTAGTCATTAAAACCCTGGCGATACATCAAAGTACCATCGACTGTATCTAGTACATATATCTCTGACGATACTACTAACTCTACGTAAATAATAGTCTATATATTAATTTATTTAGACTACTAACATAAGTTATTTTTTTGTTATGTCAACCCTGCGATAGGTGAAATATCAGTTGCGCATTGATACAAGGTTTACTTTGACGCTCTTGTATTCCTTGTAATTATTAATAGTTATTTTGACCAAATTTTTTCTCACTTAGATTTTCAACTATTTTTTTTAATGTTTTAGAATATTTATTTTCAATTCAAATTTTCCATCACAATTTTCTTATTTTAAATTTAATAATTCGGGGTAGAAAGAGTTAATAAAAAATATTTAAAAAATTGTATATTACATTAATTACCACACTTGCATACGTGCGTCCATCCTGATGATGATACAGTAGTATCGAAACCGGTCGACGTTAAATTAATCAAAGTGGTTCATACAGGGTTTATTTAAAAAAAAAAATAATAATATTCAACTACAAAGTTAACGCTACAAATATATTCATATATCAGGCTTGAAGCTCGCGTATTAAACTTCTATTTTCTACTAAATGCCGTATAATATACAGAATACTCGGAAGTCGGAATGGTTCGGGGAATAATATTTAGTTTCGGAAGTCCAGACGGTTTACGGTATCCGCAGTACCTCTGTACCATCTAATCTAACAGGTACCTACTTTACCCGCAAACTTTTGGGACGCTCCTCTCCATTGTTTGAGTTTAGTGTTTACGCAAATATGTGCAATATTGTGTCGTGGCTTTGTAAAATGACGGGTTAAGTAAACAAGAGAAACAATTAAAGCCGAACTAGGCACTACGTGTATCGGTAAATATAGCGTCAACATGATCGAATATAATTTTATGTGTCGGCGAATTTTACGCACACACAATCAATCTGATAAATATTGTACAATTTTAGCCCGAAAATAATTTTTATCGTGCAACCCTGGAATTGAGCACATAGGCTGTGCTTGTAGTATACTGAAAGATCTGCAGAATGAGATATATGTCCCCATTATTATGAAAATGGTCGAAGTCATGTTTCTTTCGTTTCGAGATATTTAATCCTTTTTACCTCGAATTATTAAATTGAATTGAACTGCATATTTTTTGTAGTATTCTTCAAACATAAAATAAGCAAATAACTATTAATAATCACATGGAATACAAGCGCGTCAAACCTAACCTTGTAACAATGCTCAAATTCACCTGCCTCAGTGTTGACATAACAAACAAATAAGTAATGTTAGTATTTTGTAAATTGTGTTAAAACACTGTTTTATTCCACTATATTTTATTGTTAGAATGTCTTCGGGAATATCTTCCCATAATCAATATTACAATTCAACTAAAATTAGGTAGTGAATTACTCAAGTATATATAAATGGTTATTTAGTGAATTGAAAATTATTTTCGGTTGATCCGTTTTGTATGGAGTCATTACCTATGCTGTTTTTTAACAGAATAACATTAAAAAGGCTTACAACTGCGTGCAAATCAATAAAGTGTGTACTTCCTCTTTTACTAATTCGCGAATTTTACTATCTTACTGTTTTTAATGTGTTGATTTCATAATTGTTCTTTAAATTTGGTACATGGATTGGTTTCTGATTTTTGATTTTCGTTAACCTTTAATAAAAATAATTATATCCTTTAGATAACTAATAAACGTAATAATACGTGAAGGATTTTCAAACAATAATTGGATCATGTTCAGTCATAGAGAGTGTTCTTAAAAACGTTCATACATTTTTATATGGGTAAGAAGGTATTATTTTACATTAAAATTTAAACTTTAAAAACACTATATTCTAAAATAACAAATAATTATATGATGGATTTATTTTATCTGAAGACGTTGGTTAAACGAAAGTACATATATTATATATGATTGTATAATTTCATTGGTAACAGCCTAACCTAAATATATACATACTGCACGCCACTGTTAATAACCCTATTAGATAGTCTTAGTATGACATTTTTCGGAGAGTAACATGTTACAAAACACTTTGTGTAATTTCCCTGGTTGAGAAATTATGTAAATTAAGTTAAATAAAATGGACATTACAAATTAATTATTGAGGCGAGAAAACAAGATATTGAAATACTACTAAGAACAGAAACGCGTGGGTTCCAATGTCAACGAAGTCTAATCACATAACACATATGTTCGGCGTTCCAAAGCGAATAGAGCGATATATGTATATATAATTATAATACTTATACATACAGTACATACGGTAAACCGTGTTGCGTGAACGGAATAGATAATATTATGTTAGATCAATATTCTTACTATTATCAAACTATGCTAAGCGCTCTGTTATGGAAATAGGATTACTTGGTGGTCTCTCGGATGAGGCTCGAATTATTAGACGTATTTCTTACCGCTAGACTAAACAAGCACGTCATAATTACTTCAAAAATATCATCTACACTGCATCTTTACGATACACCATAACTGTTACATCGTCTATATTTCATCTTCCCGATATATTATAAGTATATGAATATTAAGAATCTCCAAGAAAATAATATCAAATATCTGTAGAATGAGAATTGGGCATTGCCAGGTAGCCTCACATTTATTCAGATTGAACTTAATAGATTCCCCAATGTGTGAGTGTGGTGCAGAGGAGGAAACCCTTGAACATATCTTTTTTGCCTGTCCATTGCGGATCACAGGTTTTTTTAACAGTAATCTCGTCAATGGTAATTTTCAACTTCCAGTTAACTTGTGTCATCTTCATTCCCTTAACTCGCCACATTTAATCTATATAATAGCAAATTTTTTGAACGACAATGGTATTGACTATTCTGTAATATTATTGTACTTTTTTCTACAAATCACTCTTGAAAGGGGGATTGCATAATTAAAAGAAGAAGGAGGAGAAAAAGAAGAAGAAAAATAATATTAAATATATTGTAATGATAATCTATACATTTACTAATTTATTGTTTACGAATTATAATATTATTTTTCATCAATATTTTCATGACGATTCAATTTCAAAAAACACTATTTAATATAATACCGTTGCATTCTTGACAATATCTAACTTACCCGCGATCATAATACGATATATACATAATACACATAATAAGAATTCTTTGAATTTCTTCAAATTCGTAAAATTAGGGTAATGTTTCCGGGTACTAACTTTTTCGCTATCTGCCATGAAATGTAACGGGTGAATGAACGTCCTTCGAATGTTTTCCTTTTACTTTAATATCTTTTGAGCCACCAGTATTCAGATATATAGTTTAATAAAATAACCTTTTCGTCGATATTGGACAAAATAGTATTGAAAGTCTACAAAGGAACTGAGGCGAATTTAAATTCATCGTTCAAACAAAATACATACGTTTCGATGATTTCATATTTTTTTTAAATATAATTATCAAAATAATAAAACAATGAATTTGACACAAATATACTTTGACAAGCGAAAAATAATTATCATAGTGATGACATATATGCTGTTTAAAAAAGGGAAAAATTAATTATCAAATTTGGTCCATAAATGGCGATGGTGTAGTGGTACTCGAAGCGAGTCCACATACTAACATATATACAACTTTAAAAAAAAATTGATAAATGTGGAGATTGAAGGATGAGAATTGGTGAACGTTATATGCTTTTAAAATTAGCAATTGTTGGAGATAAATACAGCATGTAAAACTAATCAAAAAATTATAAACAACCAACTAAATTTAACTACGAGTCCCATTCTAAAAATTTTCCTAAAAATTATTCGACTAAATTTGTATTAAGTAACAATTTGAATTAGGTACTAAATTTATTTTTTTAAATAATTGTTTTTTTAAAAATAGATTCTGGTGAAGAAACAATAATATATGTTTTTAGTTAGTTATGACATCCAGAAGAAGAAAATGGTATTTTTCGAAACCGGTAGATGTATTTAAACTCAATTCAGTGATTAATAAAACAAAGATAATAAATAACGTTATATGCATATAAATATATAAAGTGATCACTTAAGCAAGCCGATGATAGGTCGTAAGGCTTGTAATTACCTCATACTTACATTAAATATAATAAAAATATCTATGAAATATCTGATGTTTGTTTAAGAATACTTCCTGCTGATTTCTACCAATCCGGTAATTCCAACATGGCTCCTATTGTCTGATGAAACGTTGTTGTGTGTTGACGTGGATGTCAGTATCTTGTCTCGCGGTTTTAAAGTGTAATTTATGGGTAACGATTAAGTTAACGTTTCGGTGAATCCTGGAAGAGACTTAGAGAGTTAGAAACATGGTAGGAGAACAAGGAACGTAAATTTATTAACATTCATGAACGTGCTCTGTTTATTTAATACAATTTTTCATTGCTTATTTTATTACTAGCAGAAAACAATCAAGTATCGCTGCATGTGAAACAAATAAGAATGTGTTCTCTTTAATAATATATAAGTTGTATCAGTGTGTCCAAAATTTAATAAAAATGAATTGTCAATTCTGGCTTAGATGGCTTTCAAATAATGGAACGATAGATGTAATAATTTGAAAAGTGTAACATATAGGTTCGAAAGTTTGTCGTCAAAAGTACTGTCGCTGTAGCATAGTTAGATAATGCACCTTTATCGGTTTGGAAAGAGTTCCAGGTTCGAATCCCATTAGGGCAACAACAATATTTTTTGATGAAATTGATTTTATATCTTTCTAATTAATACATTTAATTAGTATTTCATATATAATACTAAATTACTACGACAAGATCGCATCGGTTAACACTAATATGGATATATTCTTCATGACACGAGCTGTTCACGGTTTATTCACGGTTCACGGTATTCAGTCAGTTATTTTATTCACGGTTTAGTCGTGTAATACGTGCTACCCTTAAACTATGTTCGCAGTATTCGCTTGACAAAGACTGTCGCATGTCACGTGATTTCATTGATTGACCATGGAAGTCACGCACTTTTGTAACTACTTCTGTGCGGTAGATTTTAATTTAAATTTTTACGATGTTTTTAATTACTTAACCATAAAAAAATGTATTCTGAAACATATTACATGTTCTCCTAATTGCCTTAAAAGGTTTTTCGTCCAACATTAATGTCATACTTGGATTATCTATCAGGATCATTGTCTACCTGTTGATTACCTGTACGTAATACATAAAATATAAATGAAATATTAGAGTAATTCTTAATATTGTAAAATTATATTTATTTGATCACATCATATTAAAAAATTATTTGACACGTAAAAAAAAAATATTTTTTTTTATCATTAATAATCGAGAGTTTTAATCAGTACCTATTTATTATCTAACTAAATCCGTTACGCCGTTTCCTCGCGGGGGTAGGCAGATAATAGAGCGCCACTCTCTTCTGTCCTAACACAATTCTCGTCTCATCTACATTCGTACATCTTCTCATTCTAGTCGATTATTGAGGCTTCTAGACCATCCTCCAGTTTACCTAGTCGTGCCAAGTCTTCCACGGACGTCCTCTATTTCTGGTGCCTCAACACTTTTGTCATATATCTGTCTTACCATTCATTCATTCCATACGACCAAACCACCTAAGTGATCCTTAAATTTAAGGAATCGTCTTAAGAGTATTACAAATTTTTCTGTAAAACTATCATTGCAATATGACTGAGGATAGGGGCAATATCAGTTTTTACTATCATTTTTTTTTTTAATAAATGATATGATTTACTGTTTCTGCTCTGTTCATTAAAAAAGCATTTTTAAAACATTTGATTTTGTCCATTAAAAATTCAGCAACATGTAAGGCTGATTTTAATAACTATTAATATAATAACCGGTGCCCAATGTCCAGTTTTTTTTTTTTTGGTTTTATATTATCTATTAATTTTTACATGTACTCTTTTTGTTTTTGAATATTGGTCTCATGTCTACAGAGTACCGGGTCCGTGTGAATCCTTTGCTCTCTCATCTAACGTATGCCTTAGGGGCTGTTTAAAAAGAGGGGTGTTTCATTTTTATAAAAAATGGGGCAGGGGCTGCTACTTGTGGCAGACACGCACTCTTCACACCTATCGTATTCCTTTTCATTCAGTTACCTAATAAGTTCGTGGGGCAGTGAAGATCTTACTTTAATAGATTCCTCTAATTAAGGCTCAAAAATGGGTCATCAGAGTGATAAACAAGAGGCCAGATCGGTCCTAAAACTATTTAAAAAAAACTTAACTTCACGTCCACGATTCGATTCAAAGGAAACTAGGAGCAAAACCTTAGGATACATTTTAGTGCCAAAAGTGGATACCAAATTTGGTCAACGAACTTTCTTGTTTTGTGCACCACGTATATTTAAAAATTGACGTTAGACCTTAATAATAAAGGGTTTAAAGTAATTAACGATTTTAAACTAAAAATAACGAAGTGGTTGATTGATGAGGGTAGAAAGCAAAATTAAACTAATTTGTCATTTGTGCTAATCTAACTACCAACATATTTTGTCTCCAACCATATTATAGTCAAACATCTTTTTTATAACTTCTGATTGTATTTTATCAACATATAACTTATAAAAACCGTACAGGTAATTGCTTTAGAACAGATTATTTATTAACAGAAATTTATTATTTTATGCTAAAAAAAATTATTTGTATTTTAGTCCATTTTACTCCCTCCTCTGCCGCATCCAAGATTCATTGGTATGTATTATATAAATATAAACTCCAACACCCCGCTACGAATCGCTGAAATACAGATACCTTATTATATTTTAATATCTTCATCCGCTATTTCAAGCTAAGTCTAGACACACAAATTGTAATCATTACATAGTTTAACTGATTCTACGATACGGAGTTATATTCAAGTATCCCGTTAATTCTTTAGCATTTCGGCGCACAGCTAGAACAGAGGCACACTGAACACACTTAGAACAGAGGCACACTAAATACGTAAACAAGTTCAGCTACGATATAGTAGTTCAGGGCTGGCAAGACGGAAGCACGCGTGCTAAATGTGATGCTCGAAGAAATTTCGTTGCCATATCAATCAATCAAAGAATTTTTAAAACATTTTCATCAATCTTTATAAAGCGAATTGTATGAATTATAATCAAAGTCATCATCAGCTATATTCTATTTATTGCTGGATGAAGGCCTTCCCAAGTGTCTCCCATTTTTCTGTCCATTGATATTCGCTGCCACTTATTTCTGTAGAGTTTGATGATTTAGCCAGCTTAGTTACGTAGCATTTAGAATAGCACGTCAGCCTCTTAATTTCTCTCAAATACTACTGGATGACTTGTTATTTTTCAACGGATGTTGGCTATTATCACTTTGTTTACTGCAGCCCGGAAAAGTTCTACGGCAGACTGGCCAAACCATTGCCACGATGTTTTCCTTCTTCCAGGGCTTTAACTTCCAGAAATCTTTTCTTTCAATGATGAAGACACCGATGTCTCATTATATGTCCGAGATATTGAATAATTCAAGTACTTAATTAATTTAAATACTTATTTTTCATCCAAACCATAACATCTTCATTGATAATTCTATCCATCCAGGTTATTTTGAGCATTCTTCTATAGACGCACATCTCAAATGCTTCAAGTTGCCTTATCGTTTCTTCGTTAAGTGTAAATGCTTCAATTGCATGGAATAATATCGATAACACACAGCATCTGACCATTCTCATTCGTAATCTAAGGTTGATGTCATGATTGCAGAATGTCTTTTTCACACGAATAAAGGTTGCACGAGCTCGCTCGATGCATTTGATTTGATTTCAACGGAAGGATCCCATCTTTTATTTATATTGCAACCCAGATATATAATACTTTATTTCGTACTATTTTGTTCCAGCAATATGATTAGTTTCGTTGTCAGCTGCGTTATGTTCGCTAATGAGGATATATTTTGTTTTAGTTGTATTAAGTTCTAACCTAAAAGCCCCACACGTGTTTCACTACTTGACTGTGTGAATTGCTGGTTGACTATGATCATCCAATGATTTTCCGTCACCATTTTCTTCAATTACATCAACTATTATCGTCTGATCTCTTATTCATAATTTTTTTTTACCTATCTTTACCTGTTTGAACCTCCCTTTGTTAAGAATTCACGTTTTAAAACATTTTTCTATACATATTTCACATTATATTAGCCTTCTTCATACGTCCATCTTCCTATTCGTTGCCTTGAATCTCGAGAACGAATGAATCTCTTAAACAGTTGAACCGACTACTAAGATGTTCATATATCTGAAAAAGTTTTAAGCTATATACATCGCGGTATACCACCAGGAGGTTGAGCAGTGAAGAAATATGTAGTCGGAAAAAATTAAATTTGATATGGTAACAAATTATAAGATATATATTTTTTAAATGTTTGGCTAGTGTTGGTATTAGTTAAAAGATATAGTGATGATACTCGGCTGACTCAGGTTGTATTAGCTAATTAAATAATGTGTCAAGGACAATGACTCTCGGGCGTGTTAAATAAAGAGAGCAATACGTTGGGCTTGGTTTGGTTTGTTTTGGGGAACCGGTATGCGACATGTTATCGTGCGTTCGCGAACCACCGCTAGGTGGCACTATTAGTCCGCCTTAAATGTATGAGAGACTTCTAGAGCTGAACAGTTCTATAAAAAATCTGTACGGATCTCAGATTAATAAGTAACACAAAATTTAATTAAAATGATTGATTGAATGATAAAAATTGCTTCGACTGTACAGAAAGATCTCGAAAATACGCGAAGCTCACTTTATATTTATCCAATACACAAACCGACTCCAACATGCACAAATGGCAGTATATAAATTTAATATTATTATTTGATATATAAGTTGTATCAACGTGTCCAAAATTAAATAAAAATAAATTGTTAATTCTGGCGTCACCCATCGGACTACTCAAAGGAATTTGAGATTCCGTAAAAATAAAGTAGATTACTTTCAAATAATGGAATGCATTAATTTGAAAAAGTGTGACATATAGGTTCGAAAATTTATCGTCAAAAGCACTGTCGGTTAATACACCTTCCCCGGATTGGAAAGAGATCCAGGTTCGAATTCCGGTAGCGATAACAATATTTTTCGATAGAATTGCCTTTATATACATATCTTTCTAATTAAAACATTTGATAATATTTAATTTTTTATGTTGTATCAATTCCATAGAGACCACCGCGCATGCGTAGTCGATTGCATTCTGCAACATTTTATTATATTATCGGCTCGTCATCACGTTTAGCCGTTTTGCCACCCCTTGAGGAGAGTTATATGCAGTGTAGAAGAACGCAATTAGACTGAATCAACTACACCTCCATAAGTTACCTGGGCCCCGGCATTCTCGGATGTAATTATACCCGGGTCGTATTTGAACAGGGATTACAAACCTAACTACATTTAAATATTATTGTGACGGGTCTCACACGACTGATGTGCTAATACAACAAGAATCTCGTTATTTTAATAACATATATATAGCTGATTTTAAATAGCTGAAAATAGGCCCGGCCAGAATAAATACACAGAAACAATTTCGACAACCCTAATTTACCATCAGCAATCAGCATTAGGTTTCGGACCTATTTTACCAGAAGTAATGTACTATTTCACTAAAGTAGGCCTAACATTAGAATGAAAATGGTCTAACAGACAGTGGCGTGCAGTAGGTATAGATTTAGGTTATGCTGTTACTAATGAAATTATACAATCATATATAATATGTGTACTTTCGTTTAACCAACGTCTTTAGATAAAATAAATCCGTCGTTTATAGGACCATACCATATATATATATATATATATATATATATATATATATATATATATATATATATATATATATATATATATATATATTTTTTTTTATAAATAGAGATGTGTACACGGAATACATGTCACATCAATATTCTTACTATTTTCAAACTAAGCTAAACGCTTGTGCTATGAAAATAGGATTAACTTGCTGGTGTCCTGGAACGAGGCGCGAACCCCCGATCACTAGATCACTAGGCCAACGTCTTGACCACTACACCAACTATCTACTTTATTTGTAATTTTAGAGTACTATTAATCGTGTTTTCAGAGTTGAAGTATTAACGTAAAATAAAACCTTCTTACCCATATAAATAATGTATGGATGTATAAATAATTATTTTTATTAAAGGTTAACATAGGAAATAGTTCTACCAATTGCTATACCAAATTTAAATAACAATTATGAAATCAACACCTTAAAAACAGTAAGATAGTAAAATTCGCGAATTACTTACAGAAGAAGTAGACACTTCAATGATTTGTACGCAGTTGTAAGTCTTTCTAATGTTATTCTGTTAAAAAACAGCATAGGTAACGACTCCATACAAAATTGATCAACTGAAAGGAATTTTCAATTCAGTAAACAGCCAATTATATTACTAGAATAATTAACAAGCTTAAAGACAAAACAGAGTAATCTAAATAGCTCGATGCGGCAAATACACAAGAGCGCCATGGGTACAGCGGTGAGTTGTCGTGGTAGTTTATAGAACTAAGCAATAAAGGTTATACCGGTACACAGATGGCGCTAATTGTAAAATATTGTTTCCTTTAATGTTAAACCAATTATTTAATTTATATTTGTTTGCCAGAATTTTTTATAATGCACTGCTTTTTTACTTGTATGCACTGCACGCCCCTGCTAACAGGATCTATAAAAGTTTTAAGGCCTATTCTCCTATCCTATGTCTATTTTCCTTTTCTCGTGTTGCATATCAACATAAAACAAATTTATGTTGCTATGCCTATTTAGTAGTGATGGTAAAATGGTTATTTAAACCGATATTGTGACTGTGATTGTGTTCGATTGTAACAGTGATTGATAATTGATTGACGTAATTCTTCAAGCAATGACTGGTACACTAGAAAGTAAACCTGCAACATTTAAATCTCAGGTACCAATCTTTGACACAATCACAGTCACGTAACGGTTTACCATCACTACTATTTAGAATCGTTGTTTTATAGTTATAAATAATAAAATGCTATGTAATTAAGAAACATACCTATCAGGAAACGGCGGTAGTATGTTTCGATATTTTAAACAATTACAAATTTCGAATCCGTCGCAATAATTTTGAATGTTGATCATTTTTAAACAGTGGGTACTTGCATACTTTGTTACAAATCTCAAAGCATATTTGTAGACAGAAGAAAAGTATTGTGTAATTTACTGAGAAATGGATATAATATCAATTGAAATAAAATAATATTCCCACATATCATAGCGATATGTGGGAATTGTTTTATTTTATTGAAAATATACATAGGTATTGTATTATTCTAGGGAAATTCTTAAAGTTAAAAGAATTGTAGGTATTATAAAATTATACTGGAAATAGTTCAACTGCAATAAGATTACACAATTATGGACCCAGTATACGATCCAATCGGGTAGAGGGCAATCAGAAGCATGGCTATCCAACATTCTAACATAATCATTATACAGTGCTTACACTAATAATTCACTAGTTCTACAACACTCCCATTACGTTTTTATTAAAAAAAAATTTTTATATACATTTTTACTTATTTCGAATCTTTATTAAATAACACCACACCAGCACAAAAAAAACGGCTACTTTAACACAGTCTAGCAAAGTAGCCAGGACAACGCTGTATATATCAGAGGTGGAGTCTACTCCATCCCACACAATATACTACGAGTATTATACTTAATTTTATCTTATGTTTATCATGTTATATTATAATATATTCACCTCCGTAACAACAAAAATATGTACGTCAATAAAGTCTAAATAAATAAATACTATGTTTACCACACACCATCGAATAAATAAACATGAACTAAAGTAAATTCCTTGTCATAAAATTTTCAATTTGGTAGCACCCGCGTGATTACTTTGATGCCATTCGCGCGATCAAAGAGCTCTACGACTTTTTTTAAAAATATGACTCGATTAAAACGAAAATTTTAACCCTGACAATATACTCGTAATATACATTAATATAAAAAAATACGTCTTGTTTACACAAAAAATTACTTTTCGAAGAATAAATACTTTTACTATTGCAGAAATGTGTCCTAATCTATCGAATTTACGTTTCGATGAATATATATGTGTATAGAATGCTCCGCAAATAATGTTCCAAACACCTCTCCTATATGTACACTTTCATTAATGTCTATTTATTTACTAGCCTATGTATGTTTACAATTTAATAGAATTTATACTCACATTCAAGTCCGATTCAAGTATTTACTCGTAGTGGTTTTTTTTTTTTTTTGTGTAGTTGTAAAATGTAAATGTATCCCGGTATCAACTAAATATTTTTTCTATAAAGAATTAGACAGAACACTTTTATTGATGTTGCTAATGATTTATTGATAACCATGACATCTTCATCAGGGAACAATTTGTACTGAAATTAAAAATACAAGCATAGATAAAAACAAAACGGTAAACTGGTGAATAAATAAGAACTAATATGAAAACAAATTAAAATTAAATTGTGACTGTTTGCAAAGAATATTAGATTATTTATAATATTTAGCTTGCTATTAACACTTTTTCTTATTTCTAAAGTATTTGTATGGAAAATAAGAATGGTTTGTTTCCATGACAAATGAATGATAAGTTGATGAATAATTGAAATGTTTCAATATATATACAACTTACAAAAATTTGATGGATGTGGCAGCATAGGTGAACGTTAAATTGTGTAAAGTGTTCACTTAAGCCAGCCGATGACAGGTCGTAAGCCCCGTAATGCCCAAGGCTTTCATACTTCCCGTATAAAAATAATAGCATCGTCTCTGAGAGACATTTATATCTTGATGACAATCCCCCGGGTGATAAAATCCCAGTAATTAGTTCCTGCAAAGATTTGGACGTACTCAAATAATATTGTGAAATTATATTACATTTATTATTAACATTTCGAGACAAAAATCTGTTTACACGACAAAAAAAACTGGTCAAATTGTATTTAATGTACGTCAATGCAATTTAACAAGACATGAATTTTGAAACCCCGGTAGGCGTCCGGTTTTCAAAGGTACTAATAGAAAAGGATCGATTCTCGAAAATACCGTAATAACAAAAGCTAAAAATAAGCAGTTTGATCAATAATATCCAGGCCTCGGAAAATTACTTATTAAAACAATGGAAATATGACGTGGACAGAATTTTGAAATTTGGTCTAGTTCACTTTCTCGTTTCACGGAGTTAAACTGTTTTTTATATACAATGGTTTAAAGATCGAATACAATTCTACAAGAATCAAACAAACAATCATTTAACATCAAAATTATAATAATTGTACATATAATTTGAATTATTACATGAATTAAACAATTATGATGCTTACTTACTTATTATCGCTGTTTCTCCACGGGGGTATAACTCTCGTCTCATCCACATTCGTACATCTTCTCGTACAAGTTCGCCGATTATTGAGGCTTATAACAAGACCATTTTGGTTTGCCTAGTCATGCCAAGTCTTCCGCGGACGTCCTCTACTTTTGGTGCCATCAACACTCGTGCCATATATCTTTTTAACTTTATCTCCTCATTCATCTGTTGTGTGGAGGCCCGCGCGCATCGTCCAAATGTCTCAGTATACGCCATCCCGCGCGTAGAAAGCGACAACGTTCGATACACACGTGCATGACACATGTGCACCCCACACGTGCACTAGAGGAGGAAGTCTGCACCGATAGTCTGCGGTCAGTACCCGAACCGATCGAACCGCGAACGCTCATTCCGCTTTTATCGACTCTGTCCTTTAATTAATCTTGCATCGTATTTCATTCTGTCATTCATCTATTCTATGTCGTTTCTTACTGTCGGTGGCTTCTCCACTATGAGAATAAACAAACGTATGTTTTTTACTTGAACACCGACCAACCTTCCCACAGTTCCATTTGACCAAACCACCTAAGTGATTCATTCTTAATCTTACTTGCTATACTAAGATCAGCTGTAGATTATTTTCTTATATCTTCATTCTTTACTCTGTCATAAATCGATTTACCACATATACGCATCTCATTTTCACGGCATTCAGTCTACTTTACGCATTATAACGCACTTTTGGTAAACTACTATTTGAAACATCAACGATGGGTAAGTCACTGAATGATACACGACTTCCCAAACAAGTTATTTCAAGATAAAAGAAGATGGGGTGGGTCAAGGGAGAGGTTCAAAAACACTTGTAGTGCGAACTTGGGAAGTGGCATAGACCTTAAACATTGGAAAGTTGCGACCCATGATCGAGGACAATGGCGTCAACAAGTACATTGCACCGGGGAAACATGAGAATGGAAAGCTGCCGCAGTAACCGAAAGGAGGAAGAGAAAGCTGCCCCCTGCTCAGCGGAAGCTCCTGCGCAACACGTGTAAGGGAATATAGTTAGATAGTACTTCTCAACCATGGAAAGAATTCATAACAATTAAACCATGACAGATATTTACTTTGCGACGAGGGACAGTCGAAGAACTAAAATACACACCTAATATGATTATTTAAAAAAAATCTGTTGTGTATAGAAGCGAGCTGGATGGACTAAAAAATAGTAAAATCTTGAATGATAACGATTAATTATGAAATTAAATATTTTTTCTTACATAAAATATTACAAATAATATAGTGTATAATGTACGTAGTTACAATATCTTTATATACTGTACTAGTAATTATTTTATTTTTCTTGTCATTACTTACTAAAACGGAAAACTTTTAATGATTAATCGAGTGTTTTTTTAACCCCTCCCAAACCAGTGACGTACAGTGGTTATAGATTTAGGTTATGTTGTTACCAATGATATTATACAATCATATACAATATATATATACTTTCGTTTAATTAACGTATTTGGACAAAATAAATCCGTCGATTATACGACCCCATCATGTTTTTAAAGTAAATACGTAAAGGAAATAATTATTTTTATTAAAGGTTAACGTAGAATATAGTTCTATCAATTGCCGCACTAAATTTAATGAACAATCATGAAATCAACACGTTAAAAAAAGTAAGATAGTAAATTTCGCGAATTAGTAAAAGAGAAAGTACACACTTTAATGATTTGCACGCAGTTGTAACTCTTTCTAATGTTATTCTGTTAAAAAACAGCACAGGTAACGACTCCGTACAAAAAGGATTAGCCGAAAGGAATTTTCAATTCAGTTGTAGCGACCGGAATTCAAATCCACCGCCATCTCAGTCGGCATCGACGCTAGCGACAGCGCTGCCGGCTGCTGCCACAAGCCTGGCTCAGAATTCACCGCTAGGCAGCCTTTCCAGTTTTCATCGTTCTACAACGGCGGTCTCGCCTGCCCGGGAGCGCCGAGCGAGACAGCCAAATCGCTTCACATCATTTCATTTCACATTCATTCATTGCATTCTTTATTTCTATCTGTTTTCATTATACTGTCATAATAAAACTTAACACGCGCAAACAAACATCTATTTCATTTAACCACCGTCCTAACCCCCAGACAGTAAATAGCCATTTATATGACTTGAGTAATTGGCTAACTTAAAGACAGAACTGAGTAATGTAAATAGCACGATGCGGCGAATATAAAAGAGCGCCATGGTACAGCGGTGAGTTGTGATAGTTTTTAGAATTAAGCAGTAAAAGTCTCTACTGCTATACAGATGGTGCTAATTATAAGATAATGTTTTTGTTAATATTAATCCAAATTTTAAATTTATATTTGTTTCGCAGAATTTTTAGTTATGCGCAGCTTTTTTGCTTGTATGCACTGCATGCCCCTGTCCCAAACCATGCAGTAACGAAGGTCTACAGTCTCAATATAACGTTAAATACACACAGCATAATATTCAAATTTTAGTTAATCCTAAGGAAGATACTTACGATTAGAAATGAATAGTTAAAAACAAATAACGTGAAGCGAATCTTACAAAAATAATTATTTTTCAATTTAATCTATTGTAAAATTAATATATTGGCAAAATTATCAACCGTAGTAAGACAGAAAGAGATGCCACATTAATTTTAGAGAGAAAATAATAACAAACATACATTACGGTAACACGAGTTGACAGCATGGCTTCATACGGGTATTTTATATCATGGTATGCTAAAGGTTAAATTAATACAAATATTTTATGTTTACGTAAGAGTACATTAAAATATATAACATGTCGCCTCAATTCAGGCATAGCCTAGTGAAACTGACATTATGAATATGATGTATAATAATGTAATGTTTTATCAATTATAAAGACTAAGGCTATAACCAAGTCTCCCATGGCAACATCAATTGGCGGCGGCCGATTTTTTTTGTTAGTTAATAATAAATTAACTATTTAGTCTATTTTCGTTGTTAGTGTGAGAAAAAAGAAGCGAACTGCGTGATAGCCCTATTTTGCATCGCAAAACAGAAGTTCCTGAATGATTCCGAAAGCTTGAGAATCCAAACCATAGGTGTACCCTCACGCTTCGCGTTGTGGAATGAAATACACTAGGGGTACCTAATTAGTTTTGAGTTTACGCTAAACGAGTAAGCATAGTTAAATAAAATGAGAATCTATTATTAAAATAATGTTGGTAATATTTCGAAGACTGATAATATTGACAGCCCATTAGATTATGTTATAGGTTAACCAACACATTATAGAAATGTAATCGTGTGTTTTCGGATATTGTAATATTACAATATCAATATTTAATGATATCGGTGTATTTATTTTTAAACCTCCAAAATATCCTTAGAATATAACCTCATTTTGAATGTGCAAATTACTTTAGAATTAATAATTCATGTGATCACCGTTGTCGCTAATGTCGCTCCATTAGTGTGGCAGCTCAGCCGATAGATGGCACTCGCCCAAGCATAATTTAAACACTGCGCTCAAGAAGCGGCGCGCGGCTCCTTTGGTGGGTAAATTATTTTATAGTCGGGTAAGGCATTTTTATTGAGTATTTATTCAATGTTGTAATCCTGTAAACCCAGATCATTGAATATAATTTCGAAAAAAATAATTATTTAAAAGTAAACATGAAATTTAAATTACAAAACAACAAAAAATGTTACCAGCCATTTATAAACGTAAATACGAAACATAGTTTAAAATGGCCATAATTTTATAATAAATAGTTATATTTAAAAAAAAAATAAAAAACAATGCCCGCCATGACAGTGCGTTTACACTGCCGTGACCAGGAGTCGAACCTGGGTTACCACGGCCACAACGTGGGGTCCTAACCACTAGACGATCACGGCTACCGGGCTGGTAGTCATCGTTGACGTAATTTGTGTATTTGAATACGTAGCCCTCTAGTGTTCATTGAATAAACCTTCGTGAATTTTGAAAAAACGAATTACAGAGCAGTTTATAATATTATACGTGGTCTGCGCATGTTATTATTATTATTATGTAAATATTCTATCGATTTTATACTACTAAAAACTGCGTAATTAAAATCATTTTTTTAAATATGTATCAAATTATAGTACTCAATAATTATTAGTAGGTAAGTATGTACATATATATTGTTATTTTTTCCAAGGGCTTTCTGCGAGCACACAAGAAATATTTATGGCGCAAACACACCGCGTATATTGGCAATCATATTACGAAGAGAAGACAGCATTTTCCCGATAAATTGGCCTACCGTACTGCCACATAGCCGTATTTCTTCTGGAAGTTTCTTTATTCTGTCATTTTTCTAGTTGTTAGTTTGGTGTCCCGCCGCTTGGCGTGTATTGGCGTGGCGGGATGCCTTCTACGCAATGCAATCACGATCATGATGATGCCGAATTATGAGATCTGATATTTGTGTAATTTGAAAAGTGTAGTAAAACTATTCAATAATTATTTCTTGTCATCGTGTAATTTTGAATGAGTTTGGTAATAGGCATGTGATACATTAATCACAAAAAGTAACAGGTCTAAACATTTTGTTTACACAGTGGTTCAATTCATTTGAGGGAGACTCGTTTTTTCGACCTTTCTCCCGGCGTTGCACGGGTAGTATAAACGTGAACATGGACATTATGTATATCAAATATCACGCAATGTTAAACAAACATGGGATGAAGGAACTACTTCTGAACGAACAGTGCGGCGTTGGTTGGAAAAGTTTAGAAAAATGAAGAGCGTCGAGGATAGAACCGAATAACCGAATATATGATCCATTTAACTTGACAACTTTTATCTATTCAAGCTGTAACTAATATATATATATATCTGAGTTTTATCCTACGGGCATAAATTACGTTGGCAAAAACGCGTACAATCAAATCTTATTGTAAATAAATAATATTAAAATATGAATTAAATATCACAGACCGTCGTCTGTTCTGAATTATTACAGCTTCACAATAAGAATGTGTTCTCCTAATAATAATTAATATTGTTTATTCATTCTAAAATTATGTTCAATTGATTTTAAAGATTAAAACTAGTCATTATTGCTGGGACAATTTTATTACAAACCTTAATACCTGGATGGAGGCGGTGGGGTGGGTCCTAAAGAGTAATTATGCAAAATTTGGTTAAGATCGGTCAAAAATTCGTATTCTATAGAATTCAAATGTTCATACACTTAATTTTATATATATATGTACATCTACTCGCCAATGTACTCTATTCGGGCAACGGAGAATTATTGACTAGTGGGAACTATCTACCGGGATCCAATTCCCTCAAGATGGATCGTCCTTTTGATTGCTTACATCAAAATTGGACGATGCTCTACCATTACTGAAAGACAATAAAAATTGAAGCGTGTGAACGGGCAATCCTTCAATGTCACTTCATGGACTGTCTTTTTGATGGATATATACGAAAAATAATCCCTTATAATGACGGGATATTAATATATATTTTTATTATCTTAAAAATAATTTGAACTGATATACTAATTTTAATGTACATATCTATATCAATTTATCGATAAATTACACATATTTTTCCGTGTCTTTGAATGTCTTTTGAAGTTTGGTTAGACAATCTGTTCCATCAGGAGATGTCTATTTAATTTGGACAGTAACAATAAACAGGTGTCATTCGTTTGGATTCCTGCACATAAGGGAATTCATGGGGCCAAGGAGGCCACTCTTTCTGGAGTTTTCCCTCGACAATACTATATCCTGATGTATGACAGATTAAATATGGCAAAAAAATGTACGAATTCTATTTTGATTGCACAATGGATGGATCCAAATAATAATAAGGGTAATCGGCTTAAAATAATTCAAAGATCTATTCCTCGCACTCCCTGGTTCTCCAAAAGCAAAGTCTCCAAAAGAACAACATCAAATTTCTCTAAAATGAGAATTGGGCATTGCCAGGTAGCCTCACATTTATTCAGATTGAACTTAATAGATTCCCCAATGTGTGAGTGTGGTGCCGAGGAGAAAACCCTTGACCATATCTTTTTTGCCTGTCCATTGCGGATCACAGGTTTTTTTTACAGTATTCTCGTCAATGGTAATTTTCAACTCCCGGTTAACATGTGTCATCTTCTCTCCCTTAATTCGCCACATTTAATCTTCATAATAGCAAATTTTTTAAGGAACAATAGTACTGACTTGTAATATAATATTTCCTATTCTATAATATTATTGTACTTTTTTCTATAAAATAAAGATTTAACTTGATTAATAGCAAAAATCACTGTTGAAGGGTCGATTTCCTATTTAAAAGAAGAATGTGTTTTGAAATTAGTTAAAAAATATGCACGTATCTACTTATTTAGTACGATGTTGTTCAACGAAGTTCCACATTCAAAATTATTGTAACAAATTTGATGTCTGCTTTTGTTTAATGGTTGATTGAAATATGCAGCGTTTCCGTTTCTTGACAAATATGTTGTTTCACAATTGTAAACTATTTTTCTATTTTAAAAAAAAACACCGAATAGATAGCTGTTGTTTATTTTATGTTATTATACGACACGGAAGTACATTATAAAAACATAATTTTCCATCACCAATTTGAAATTGATGTAATCGAATATAATTTGGAATGAATTCTACCGGGGACGTCCCGAGGTAAGGGTATTTTAAATTGGCCAAAATACGAACCATTTTTTTCCAAAAAAATATTACTCACATTATTCTCGAAAAGATTTATTTGTAACAATTACCGAAATAACTTTATCAATATACTCGTACGTACGTCTCAATATTTTTATTACGCCCCTGTTATTATGAATGGAGCTGAACCACGATAATTCGTGACAGGACGATTGGAATATAAACTGATTGGATGGATATTCTGAGTGTATTTTTGGAACACGGCGAAAAATTCTGTGACATTTATTGGGATACATAAAATTTAACGATACGTCAGTGTGAATTAGTTTCCTATACGGTGAAAAGAAGTACAATAATTTGTAAACATACCAATAAATTTTTCGAATCTTATAAGTTAACCTGGAAGATTTAAATCAGAAATATTTAATGTATAATCGTAAGGGAAACGGGCAGAGACCTTGAAGGTGCACTAAAGGGAGTCAATCTTTATCACACACAATCTGATCTCGGGGAAGAGGAGCGGATTTATGCCCGAGCAACACCGGGTACTTATGCCTGTTTTAAAACACACCCAGTGCACATTATTTTAAGGGTATACTAAAAATATTTGCGGAAAATGTTCAAGCTGCATGTGCCTAATCCAAAGACCGATGCAATACGCTCAAGGCTCGTATCTCGGTCCTACTCATTCGCCGCCTGGTTAGCATTTTTTAATGCTACTAAGCGGCTGTTCGATAACGCCCCGCATACAGGATGGCCTAAGAAATTGAGAACATCTCGTAACACATGAGAGTTTTTTCAAAACATAATATAATTAATTATAATTCTAAATGTAGTTTTTGCACAATATTTAGCTAATTATAAATCATATTGCATAATCTAGTGGGTTTAAATCTGGGCTGTTCGATGGCCACATGTCTGGCTCGATGAAATTAACATTCTCACGATGAAGAAAATTGATTGTATTGCTGGCTGCGTGAGATGGTGCTCTGTTCTGTTATAATGTCCAGTTATGCTGTAATGTCTAGCTATACTACAGGTTTTGTTATTTTCCTAGCACCCCAACGTTTTTCAATTCGCCAATTTTTGATCATAATACGGTCTTCTGCAGTGATTTTTGTCATTCTAGGCAACAATTTGAAAAAAACAAATATAAACAATGCGAAAACTAATAATCAAAGATGGCGACTGGAAATTGTCGAAATAAAACGTAACATAGGTAAATAGGTAAGTAAGTAAATTAGTAAACTATTTAAGCTCTTGTTGTGTTATTGTCACCTTTTTCACCGTTGACAAATACCTTTTTCCACACAACGTCAACACTCCTTCGCGCGCGCTTTTTCACTGATTCTTGCCGCGTCATCCATAGATGATGTCGCACCATCGACAATCCTTTGCCATGGATCATCACAAACCACACGCCCTCCTGATGTCCTCATCACCAATCAACACTCATAATCATTGAGCCACTGCGGGGGCCGCCGAACCCTGGTTCCCCGTCTTTGTCCTTCGGATTTGTTTGGCACATCATCTTCTGCTGCTATGCCTTCATCCAGCTCCACAGCCTCACTGAGCTCCTCATCGTCTGCATCTTCTGATTCGCTTTCTTCACTGTCGTCAAACAGTCGTCTAATGTCCAGCACATGCCTTGGCACACCGTCTATCTCTACGTTGTTGTCACTCACAACCCGAGTGACAATACCAGGCTGCCACCTTGTGGTACACCTTGCATTGGGCGGCTTCAAAACTACAACATCGCCTGGGCGGTACGAGGATTCCTTGGTTTCTTCTAGTTCAGCAGGTGGTACGAGTGGGTGCCGCCACATGTAAGCATGCACAATGTTGGCACGCGACGTCTCTTCTTGACCCGGGTGGGCAGATGCTAAGTTGTACCAGAATACAGCTTGCAGGGGATCGATCTTGCTCCGTGCCGCAGTCCTCTTTATCGTGCGGTGATGCCTTTCGACTATTCCATTCCCTGACAGACGATAAGCGGCTCTGAACCTCTGGCGAACACCCCACTCCCTACACAATTCTCGTAGCGCCAGAGAACGGAATGCTCTACTATTATCGAGTAAAATTTCGTCCGGGGGACCTCTTTCTCTAAAGACTTCCTTTAAATTACGGACCACATCTTCACTGCTCTCGGCTCTAATTTCTTTCCACAAGGCAAACCTACTCGGCCCACAATCGATGACAGTGAGGTAGCACTTACTCCCAAAGTGTGTCGCATCAACTGCGATCCTACTCCAATTGCGCTCCACGTTCAACACTCCAGAGTTGTGCCTATCAGGCGCTGGATCTATGGTCCGGCACTGTATACAGTTTCTTACGCATTCCACCACTTCCTCTCTCCGAACGTCCGGGTTCACCAGTCGGTTCAGATGAAGAGTCCTGTCTACACCAAAATGATGTTGCTCATGCAAGCGTTTCACATCAGAATTTTCAACCACTCCCACAGCCGCCACATCACTTCTGTGCCAGCTGCGATCAACTCTTGTCAAAGGATCTGCCTTGTTTTCTATTGACTTAACAAGAGTGATGGTCAACTCGAGACCATATTCGTCCACCAGTTCTTTTATCAGTCCAAGCCTCCTTTTGACTAACATTTCAGACATACCAGAAACTCTGATCCGGTGATCCTTCGTCAAAACAGACGTGATCCATCCCACCACTGTTGCGGAATCTGACATCAACTCCATAGCTCTTAGTCCCCATTTCAATGCCAGCGTTATTCCCTTAACAACATAGTCAAGTTCTGCCACATTGATATGACCAACGTCCGTGGTCTTTCTTAACCATGACATATCTTCTACAACTTTCCCATCAATTTCCACCATAGCTCCGAACGCTAATGAACTTGCGTCGCACCACACTCTTCCCGTCGTAAGATCTGCAGGAACATTCCAAAAACCCTTTACGGGATCATCGCATTTTACTTTTTGGATCACCTCACTGAGAATTCTCTGGGCATTTTCTCCTACATGTGAGTCCCATGTATCCCCAGAACATGCTCTTTTCACAAAACTACAAGCAACCCGAAGCCACCCACACACCGGGTAATGGCCAACCAACTGCCCACAGACAGAAAACAATTGCCTCTTCGTGAGCTTTGTAGCTGATTCCAGTTCAGGAATAGTATTCCCACGCCTGAACACCAGAACTCCATTTTCTCGCTCAATTCGAAGCCCGAGAACGCGTCCGCCCTCCAGATCTAATGGTGGCTTTGCTTCCAATCCATACCTCCTTAGGTGAGCCGCTACCTCCTCAGCTGAAACCACTGTCTCGTCCACTATGATGTCGTCAATGTAGCTGTCAGTGCCTCGCTTAACTCTCTCGTTTCTTGACAAGACCTCTCTAACTATTCTTGTCATGATTTTGGGAGCGCTGTTTAACCCGAAACCCAATCTCGTCAAGCAATACACTCTGTCTTCAAATTTCACAAGTTGATATTTCCACAGATCTTCGTCAACGCGGATTTGAAGGTACGCCGACCTTAAATCCAGGAGTTTAAGTAGCTCACCATGTCTTCTCCATCTCCTGAGAGTTTCATCACATACTGCAACCTCTTCCCCCGTGTGACTTTGCACATGGTTGTTTAGCTCTCTATAATCAAGCACTGGCCTGACCTTTCCCTTGTTCTTCTGAATGACTCCCAGTAGTGGTACAACACCCGTGCACTCCCCGGTCCACGGCTTTAACCAGCCTTCCTTCATCCACCTCTCCAGTTCGTCCTTGATCGCATCCTTCACATCGTGCTTGTGAAGACTGGAATATGATGCAATGTCATTCATTAAAGCTACCGGTCCTTCTTTCCACGCCCATCTAACCCACCACTTCTGACCATCAAACCGTGCTTGAAAGTCCTGATCTTCGATACAGATAGTTTCAGGTTCAGCTGCCGCATTTATAACATGGCAATCAAGATTTGTTTGTACACTCGAAAAAATCACTTGGTCATCATTCACCGTTACTCCTCCACACATTTTTATGAAATCCATCCCAATAATCGCATCCACGCCATCAAACAACTTGTTCACCACCACACAACTAACCCACACTCCACTGGATTGGGCCCTTCGCTCACCATTTTTCACCCCACACATCACGTCAATGCTGACTACAGCTTCGCCCACACACGGCACTTGACTCCCATCAACACTAATCAACCTGCATCGGTTCCCGCCACTGCGAACGTCACACCTAATGGAACTAGATAGCACTGTTCTCGAACACCCCGTATCCACCAATGCTCGCACCAACTTTCCTCCCACACAAATCTTCACAATCGGTAGCGCCGTTAATGTTGACGAGGAAGAACTACCGGCGCACCAGCTCTTCCTTTCCCGTTTCCCTCCTTCGTGGGGCATTCACGTGACACGTGCCCTGTTTCACCACATGTCCAACACGACAGAGCTTTTTGAGTACAATATCTCATAAGGTGTGGCCCACCACACTTGAAACATTGCCTCGGTGTCCCACTCGATTGTCTAACGACCGCAGCCGCGACGCCCGGATCGTGCAGTTCAGCCATCAACGCCCGCGCCCGTTCGAGCAGGGATGACAGCGCAATCGTCTCCACGCCTGGCAACGCCCTGAGCTCACGTGATATCGTGGCCGGCAATCCCACAACAAATGCTCGTCTGAGCAACTGGTCCGTCACCACACCCGCCAATTTGGCCAACTTTCTCAGCTCAGTGAGATACACGTCGACAGGCTCATCTTTCCACCTTCGCTGGGCCAACTGCTCGTACGCCTGAAACGGGTTCATTGCGAATGAATCGCGCAGGGCTTTTTTGATGCACTCAGCATCTTTCTTGTCCTCGTCTCTCAATTCGCTGTAGACGGCAAACGCGGACCCTTCCAAGAATAGCGGTATGACGGTTGCGAGATCTCCGATATCCTTCAATCTCGCCACCAATTCCAATTTCTCCAACCACTGAATGACGTCTCCTTCACCGTCAAAACATCTCACCAAATCACCAATTTTTACTGTCGCCATCGTTAACAGGCCGAAATAGCTTGTTATTGTCACCTTTTTCACCGTTGACAAATACCTTTTTCCACACAACGTCAACACTCCTTCGCGCGCGCTTTTTCACTGATTCTTGCCGCGTCATCCATAGATGATGTCGCACCATCGACAATCCTTTGCCATGGATCATCACAAACCACATGTTGATATAATTAAACTAATTTTGATGTAATTATATCACATTTTCCGAAATGTTCTCACTGTTTTTGGGCCACTCTGTATATGACACGGCGATTCCGCACAGCTGCTAAAACAAAACGTATAAGCATTTAAAGAGTTGTAATTATGCGATTATTTGGATTAATTGAAACATTTTATTGATTCCAAATCACATTTAAGTCAGAAGTAGACCAGCCAGACCGCAGACCGCCAAATATATAAACATAAACTAACACAAATTCCCTGTCTCAATATTTTGATTTTGGTGTCACCCACGTGATCACTTTGGTAACACTTGCGCCATCAAATAGCTCCGCGAGTTTTTTTTTAAATATGACTCGATTGGAATGAAAATTTAAACGCTGACAATATAAAATGCATTAATATAAAAAAATATGTTTACACGGAGATTTAATTTTCGAAGAGTAAATACTTTCACTGTTGCATAAATGTGTCGTAATCTATCGAATTTATGTTTCCACTAAGAATGTGTGTAGAATGCTCCTCGTCCAGCAACTAATGTTCCAAACCCCTCTCCTATATGTTCATTTATTTCATGTCTATTCATTTACTGGTTTATTGGACCCGGAGCAAAGATATAAAATAATAAAGGGCTCATTTTGCAAATATTTATCTCTAAGCACGGAGCTTATCGTGATTTTGTAGAAATCTCACTCAATAATATTTTACGTATTTTTTATAGAACAACTGTTGATTTAAATACAAATATAGTGTATGAATTATATATGTATATACAGGTGTAATAGACCTAGTCCACAATATTTTATGGGTGGATTCTTGACTAAATTACTAATCGAAAATGTACAAGGAGTATGTACAAATATGTATTATAAATGTCTTCATGGAAACTCAATTTCCGTGCGTTGTTTAATTTGCTTAATTCTAGACGATTCCAAAAGTTATTTTCTTTATATAACTTCATCACTGATCATAAACATGTTAATATAAATATTTCAGACCTTTTTTTATATAAATTATTTTTATTTGTAGTTGGAGTCCTGCCGCCGTACTCGCACTTGGAAGTGCCTTTCGCTCACGTGGCCCTGAGCGGTGACCTCCACGTGTCACTGCACGCTCCTCCCACCCCGCTACCCGAGCTGCAGCTCGCCATCCTCCGCCTCGATGCTGGAATCACGCACTTCCTCGCCGATATTAAACTGCACCCTGCCATCACTCTGCAAGATCAAAAACAATCCTGGGATAGCATAAACCAGAATTGGATTCAGAACCAAAACAAAAACTATCAAAATTCAAACAAAGATCAAAACAAAAGCTGGAGTCTAGAAGAGAACATAAACAATGAACAAAATTCAAACCAAAACACGGAATGGAACAAGAAACAAACACAAAACCAAGAGGTGGTTTTTTTCACAGTACCTTGCGGGTATTTCGTGAAGGGTGGAACGTACCTGTTGAAGCTTCACGGAGCTGGTGATAATTTAACAGAAGTTGAATCGATACAAGACTCAAAATTGTCCGGTGTTTTAGATGTGAGGTGGCCTTCACCAAAGTTAACCCTGACTCCGGAGAACATCCAGACGTTTCCAGAACATTCTGTGACGGGTATTGTGGAGTTTCCGGAAGTGATGTGTCCACCGGCAGAGCTCTCGGCGGGCTACTTGCCCGAGTTTTGGCTGGAGCTGTGGTTTTGCGGAGACGGAGGGCCAGCCCTGTGTTCTTCCAGTCCGCTGGGAGCTCCGCTGTACACGGAGGCCGTCAGAGGGTTGTCTGGAAAAAGAGAAGTGGTGCTGAGATGTGAGCTATTCGGAATAGCTGGTACTTATGCTTTGACTCTTCGTCCGACGTTGCCGCAGCCGACGCTGACAACGACGACAGCATATTTAAAGGTAAGAAAGTACGATTTATTTTGATTACCGTAGTACATTTATGTATCTACGATCAATATTAATAATCCAAATCTAATTTCATATTGTTTTATGGTGTAATTGGAAAATATTGAATGAAATTATTTAAAAATATTACTTTAATATTATTTTCGGATTCGTACGAAAAAGTTATATTTTCATAAATATATATATCACGCACTTCCATTGGCTAAATAATTTATTTGCTTATATTGTTGCTTTTTTGTAAAGTAAATTTATTTATAGTCTACCAGTGACGGTGAACTTATGACACGCCACAGCGTTTTGGGCTACACACCAGCGTTCACTAATATCAGAGTTATCAAAGAACACGTGTCTCGCCACCAGACCCGACAACAATATTCGAATTTATCACTACGTACATGTAACATATCGCACACCTTGATCAAAACTAAAACAACAAAAAAAAATAATAATTTTGAGTTATTATTGTATTCGGATACTCTGTCATATACGCAACATAGCCTCCATTCTCGAATAAGGTCATTTATGACCTAAAATGTTATTTGGTTTCATAACTATAGTAACAAAAAATGGAAATGAATGTTTTTTTTTGTCTACTGAAAAACGACTTTTTGAGTTGTCTTAGTTTTGATCTAGGTATGCGATGTGTGTCTCTTTTGGGTCTCACTTTGTGAAAAAACAATTCATTGAATTAAGTGGTTAATTAAGATTTCATATTTTTTCTTGTTAAATTTAAAATAAAAATATATGAATGAGTAAGTTGTTTTTTTTTTGTTTAATATAATTAAGTGAAACGCCAGTAAAGTTAGGTTAGATTTTTTGAATTTTTGACACGCCGAGCCCAAAAGGTTCGCCATCACTGGTCTATTGGTCTATACCCTATCCAACAGTTCACTAACTTTGGTACGCGTATCCCTGGCGGTGTGCGGTGGACCGGTTAGAAGTACGCGAAAACAATATTGATAATGGCGAAAACATCAGAAAAAGGAGAAAAAAAATATTAAAGCCTGTAAACGACATTAGATTAATTTAATTCGTTTGATTATTTAGCTAACCTATTATTATTAATACTCTGTAATTAATATTATTATCATTTAATTGTTTATCATTCTGCTTCAAATGATGTAAAGTAATCGATGTATTCAATAATGTAAAGTAATCGATGTATTCAATATTTTTAAAACAATTGAGGCTCAAACGTTGTTGCGTTCGACAATAGCGCAAAAACATAAAGACAATGGAGCAGTGGAGGCAAATCGATTAATTAAATTTGCTTTCTCTATATTATTTTTTAGATTTTTTTTTGACTCTCTTCTTTTGAATTATGTATCGCAATTTTCTTTTTCGATGATGTCTGCCTTAATTTTTAATTTACACAGCGATACTACGATAAACCATTCCCAGGTTTAACGACAAAATTTTATATGAAATCTATCTTCAGATATTACTATCAAAGCTATGTAGTACCTAACTATGCGAAGACTTCGTACTGCAGGATAACCGCGAGTATTTCCCCAGAGTGTACTGCTCCACCATCACCGCTGGCGGGACGCGGGCAGGGCCGGATCAGTCCTCCGGCCCCTGCTGACGCCCCGATCAGGCGGCACAGGACCGCACTGGACCGCGCCCATAAATAACGCTCCCCAGGCCCGGACTGTCATCGTAAATTTATTAGATGCCCCCCTCTTCAATATGGCGCTTCCTCACTTTTATAACGGCGGACAAACACGGTTTTGTGATATTTTCGGACACGAAAAAAAGTTACTTTGTTTGGCGAGCGAACGAGCGTAAATAAAACCCGTGTAATCTCACACGTATTAATATTTATAACTTTTTAGAAACGTACACACATATACATTATTAAAGTTTCATAATATCTCCCACTTTGTAGCATTGTATGGTACGGCCGAGTCTTTCTTTAAGGTTCAAACTTTAATACGGATCTATTGCAATACCGAAAAAAATTGTATATTCTTATATTGTATCAACCTCATATATTTTTCTCTTTTTTTAAATTTTTTTTTATTTTATAATTTTAATATTAGAAAAAATATCATATTTTAGAATTATCAGTACGATATATATATATATATATATTTCATTTAACATTTATTTCTTCTCTATGAGAGTAGAACTCGTGTATAGAGAAGGAGTATATACGAGATAATTTATGTTTCAGTTAGTCTATGTATATATTTTATTTACTTCAGATGCAAATTGATAGTAGTCTATAATTGTTCTAATTGTGATGGGAAGATTGTTAAAAAATTAGATGCCATGATAAGTATAGTGATTTTGGGTTTCGGTATATTTTAGTTTTGGAATATCAATTTGGTCTCTAAATCTTGTAGATCGGAATACGCTTCTAAACTTCAAGTGATTTTATATGGTATTCGTACATTTTTTCTGTATTCAACATTATTTTCTATTTATTGATATGATTTTTTTATTGTTTGAATACAGACAGTATTCATTTTACAGAGCTCCATTGCTAACCGATACAAAAATCAAACACGATGTTTTGTTTATTTTATACTTAATCAAATACAAATTAAATATATTAATTAAAAAGATATACATATATGTAGTATCTTTGGAAGTACCACCAGATTCCCTTGGGGTTCATCCCTTACTTTCTACTCTGAGTGACTCAGTAGACATGTGTATCAATATTCGTTTATTACAACAGCGTATTTACTGTAATTTACAATGATATAACTCAGATATTGATTATTACCATTGCGAAGGGACGATGGAAAAGAGACCCGTTCCCCCAGTGACGGCCTCTTATATCCCATGACCCCCACCACTCATCTAACACACACATATACAAAAGTGACAACCAATTTTATCCAAAAATACTGTTGTTGCTGTCGAAATTCGAACCTGGATCTCTTCCAATCCGGGGAACGTGCATTAACCGATTATTCTACAGCACACAGTACATTGACGACAAATTTTCTAGCCTATATGTTACATTTTTCAAATTGATACATGTATCCTTCCATTATTTGAAAGCCATCTACTTTATTTTACTATATTTAATAATTCCAAATAGTTGGACGATCGTTTCGGCTATCTAGATCATTATCAACTGATAAAACATAGAACAGTGTGGTACAAATTTTGTTACAAAGTTGGGTATTACATATTAGATGATTAACAGTACAATGCTAAATGCTAAAATTGTTAATGTTGGAAATACCAAGGATAATATCTTTAGTTACGTGTCATTATTAACATACATTAATGTTGGGAAAAACAAAATTTTATATGTTTAACTATCATTAGCTTAAAATACCTAAACATTATCTTTTATACCTACATTTAATACAATTTTAAGTGAAGATGAATAATATATTTACTTATTAAGGAGAACACATTCTTATTCTGAAGTTGTAATTATTCAGAACAGACGGTCTGTTATGTTTTACTATAAATACTAATTAAATGTATTAATTATAAAGATATACATATAAAATCAATTTAACGAAAAAAAAAAATTATTTTGCGCTACCGGGATTCGAACTTGGATCTCTTTTTCCAATTGTTAGTTCCGGCGTCTGCTATCGGTTTACTCAAATGTATTTGAGATTCCGTAAAAACAATGTAGATGGCTTTCAAATAATGGAACGACAGATGTATTAATTTGAAAATGTATAACATATAAGTTCGAAAATTTGACGTCAAAATAACTAGCGCTGTAGCATAGTTGGTAATGCACTTTCCCCGGATTGAAAAAAGAGATTCAGGGTCGAATCCCGGTAGCGCAATAACAATATTTTTCGATAAATTGATTTTATATGTATATCTTTATAATTAGTACATTTAATTTGAATTTAATAATAAATTTAATATGTTTTTTTTGTATACATACTCAACTACTTATGTAGATTTTAATTTGTTCATTGAGTATATTATTATTTATATTCTTGTTGATTATTTATTGTTCTAATATATTGAGTTTTAATATTTTTTTACAAAATTGTAACAGAATTGGTTTATTGTTAGAAGACAAATTATGGTTATTTTAAGTAGATAGATGATTTGCAAATCGGAATGATTCTGATTTTTTATGTATAAAGGATCTCTTGTGTTTAATAAAACGTATTACCTAATTTTGTAACAAAATTAGTATATAAGCTCACCACATTGTTTTATCAGTTGATAATAATCTAGACAGATAAAACGATCGTCCAATTATTTGGAAAAATTAAATATAAAGTAAAAAAATTCGTCTTTGATTTATTGATATACTTGTGCAGTAGACAGTTAATTATAAACTTATACAGCCCATCGCAACTCTATATGAAGGAAGACCTACATGTGTAAGAATCAACGGATTATGCACACTTAGGTTTGTTATTACAATATGTGCCAAACAGGGTCTAGTAATGTCATAATGGCTTTTTTAACTTGTATTATATATCAATAATATTGAATGAAAAAACTGGAATGTATTGGAGTAGGAGGAAAAATAAATATCTAATGATTAAATTAGTAGAATGCATTATTAAGCCTGTTCCTAATCACTTTTTTTTAAAACTGTCAGTTAAAAGTTGCCTCGTCTGATTCATTGCAAATGACTCGCGATTGCTCTATTTTTGTTCTAGCTTGATTGATCTGTGTTTTATGTGATTCAATGTATTTTTTTATCTTAATATTCACATTTACTTTTCTCTTTCGTTCATCGTTAGGGCGAAAGGTTTCGCCTTTTCACTTTGTTGCACATTTTATCTTACTCGTGTACAATCCCGCGAAATCCATTATTATTGTCAGCATTATTCGAATAGTGGCGTCTGTCAATACAAAGCCAAATTAAAACATAACAGACGCACGCCAGATATGCACGTAACGGGTGATGACCGCATTTCTCGCAGAACGCCGTCTTGTACTTAATTGATATTATATTTAGAGGCGCTCTCTGAATATGATTCGATTGTTAAAGAAGGGAGGGGTAAGGGCTGAGCCCTTTTATCTCCTATATATGAGGTAAAAACGATGGCGTAAGATTTTTTTTGGGGGGCCCTATCCGGGGAACATGATAAAAATGTTTTTTTTTTTTAATATCAGGTAATTTTAATTTTGTATATAATTGTATAAAGTAGTACCAAAAATGGGTAAAGTTTTTTTACATAATACATTTATCTTATTTTATATTTTGTTAATTTTTTTTTGTTAGATTTTGTTGAATTTTTTACAAATTTTTATATTTTTAGGGTCAAGAACAGGGTAAAGAAATGAAATGGAACGAGTTTGATGGGGATCAGATGAGAGATCATACAGGCCGAGGAGTTTATGGAAAGGTTTGGGATGGAAATTAATTTAGAATAAAATATTAAACAATAAATCGTGTGTGTCGTTTGATTGAGGGTATGTTTGAGTCTCTGTGAATGATTGTGTTTCTGACAAACCAGGGTGAGTTTATGATTCTCCTAAGGATGTAGTTTTGTTTGGATTCTAAAATTTTTTTGTTACTTGAACCTTGGATGGGGCTCGCGTATGCGAATATAGGACGGATGATTGCTTTGTACAAGGGTAATTTGTTTCGTAGGGATAGTGAACTATAGAGCCGTATGTACCATTGTAATCTATATTAAATAGATTCCCTCAGGCACATCACTGTCTGTTTCCTGTCCTCGCTGTAAGTCAAGTTGAATACGTTAATATTTGAACACGAATAATGGTTTGAAGCTATTAAAGGCGAACTAGCATTCATTCATAATATAACGTACCTCCATTAGAGTATGCCTGCATGAAAAATAATACATGTCCGTAATATTTTTGTTTACATATCACTAGGAGATGTTAAATATTTTTGCAGACATGTATACCAAAATACACATTACGCCATATAAAAATACACATATTTCTTTATAAAACTAACCCGTGTAGACTGTCACATGCAAATTCAAAGTGACAATGATAAACCACCAAAACTTATACAACAACGACGTCCTGGAACGGTCTGTGATATGAATATTATTAATATATAAATGTTGTAGGTGCGACTAGCGTTCATATTCTGTTTTAAAATAGTAATGTTTTGTATATTTATTATGCATGGTGTAAAAAAATTGGTAAATATAACCTATAACTCGCATAAATTCAAAACATGAAACGTTTATTTAATACATATTTTATTATATTTACTTTAAATATTTATTTAATACGTATTTTATAATTTTTCGCATGTAGCGAGGTTATACATACGGTATGTATTATAATTTGTTATAAAAATGACTTATTATAATTAATGTATTTTACAAAAAAGGTTTGAAATTTATTTTATAGTGTATTTTTTTGGTGGTAAATATAACTTTACCACGTTATACAGGCTGAATAATATTTTTCAGGCCGATGTTATTTTTGAATAACTAGAAAATAAAACAAATTTTTTTAATTTGGTTTTTATTTGTAGATTACATGATTTATTACAATTATGTGTAGAATGTAATATTGGTTAAGTAGTCTCCTCTAGATGCGGCACAAATGCGTGCTTTTTTAACTATACTTTTCAGAATTGTTGTTGGCTTATTGGCGTAGACATTTCCTTTCAAGTACCCTAAAATTGCCGGGAGCCGTCAAATCAGGTGATCGAGAAGGCCTGTCGATTTCACCATGTTTTGGTATTACGCGGCCGGAAAAAAATTATCGTAAAATTTCAAGTGTAGCTCGGGCTGTGTACGTAGTGGCACTGTCCTGTTGAAACCACATATGTCGCAGGCCCAATCGATCCAATTCGACCACCAATAAGTCGTCCATTAATGGTTAGAGCATTGCCATTTTTATTTAGCTAAAATGTTTTAACGACTTCAACACGTTGTTGAATAAATTATTATCAACTTCTCTCTACGACTACTAAATGCGAACTGATAAATGACAAATTAAAATGGCGACCAAACAAAATCAGCCTCGAAGTTTTAATTTTTTTTTGTACACTAAGGTTTGAATAAACATAGAACTACATTGTCAACTCTAAATATGATGTAACTAACTAACTTACCATCACGCTCTTTCCCCATGGGGGTAGGCAGAGAGCATAGAACGCCACACTTTTCCTCCTTGACACACAATTATCGTCTCATCCACATTCATACATTGTTGAGGCTTCTATCAGAACCATCCTCCAGTATCTGGTTTACCTGGTCGTGCCAAGTCTTCAGCGGACGTACTCTATTTCCGGTGCCATCAACACTTGCGTCATATATCTTTCTTACTATTCTCTCTTCATTCATCCGTTCCGCATGACCAAACCATCTAAGTGATCCTATCATAATCTTACTCATTATACTATTTAAATTATTTCCTTATTTCTTCATTCTTTACTCTGTCATAAATAGATTTTCCACATATACGCCTAAGTGCTTTCATTTCCACTGCATTCAGTCTACTTTCGATCCTATTCTGCCGGCTCCAGACCTCATTTCCATACATACATGTACCAGGACTCCCATGTGTACCGTTAGTCTTACCCCGATTGACAAATTCTCGTTAGATATAATTCGGTTCATATGATGTAGAATTTCCCAATTTGTCTGTAAAAATACACAATATATTATACCATAGTAACGATAATAGCCTAATTATACAAAAATGTTTTTGATATAAGTATGCAGATTTATTCAGGATAAACCATTCTATCTGTATCGTTAACAAATATTTTACTTAAAACTACAAGCAGTAATATATTCTAAAACGTATCTCATGAGCTTGAAGTTCAAATATTAACACATTGTTGTGTTTAAATTCATATACCTGTTAAAATTTGGTTTCCTTATTACTTTTCAATTTAGTTAGCTAAAATTCAATCTTAAATTTTGAAAAAAACTTGTTTTTATCTCTTGTTTGGTTTTTGTAAGGTTTGTGTTAGTAAGCGATCGACATAAAGTATCAATTATTTACCTATTAGATATTTATTTACAAGAGCGCGTTAAAATTATTGAATTTAATTATGTTTCGCGACGGGTAATTTAAAAAATGCAGAGTTTGTTTGACCTTCTCGTTCGCCTGATTTGACGGCGCCTGATTTCTTTTTGTGGGGCTACTTAAAAGGCCGAGTTTACATGAACAAACCAGCAACAATTCAGGAGCATAATCAAAATATTCGTGCAGAAATAACAGATTTGGAGACAGAAACGTTGCGTAATGTAATGCAAAATACTTTAGAAAGAGCAATTATTTGTCTACAAGAAAATGGAGGTCATTTAAATGGTGTTATTTTCCACACAAAGATTAAAAAAAGTTAACAAAGTACAATTTCATGTAATAATAAATGTAAAAATTATAAAAGTTTTATACATTATACATCAGTCAGTCAATGTATTGTTAAACACTTATTGTTCATCATATAGTCCAATTAAAGACGTGTATGTTCTTCAGCTATGACAATTTCTTTCTGCAAATTCAGTTTCTCTCTTCAAATTTCTCCAACATTATTAGACGAAGAACTTCTTAAAGAAATATTTAAGTTCTCGTGTAAATGTTTTAAGTTATTTAACAGTTATTAACAATATTGATTATCAGGCAAAAAATCATTTATTTAAACATTAAGATTATAATAATATTCTTGTCTAAAATATCTGGCATGTTTCTGTAAATGATATTTTAAAAGTGTCCAGTAAAAAAAAAGCTATCTTCAAAGAAAATTCCGGAAAAATATATATCTTTGTAGCTTTCGCAATACATAAATGTGATGTCGACTATTCGAATAATTCCCCCAAGAGTAAAGGAGAGTGACAAACAATATTTCTTAAGTTTCGCATTCTGTTTTTCGTTCGAGCTACCATCCGGTTCTGCGAAACCTTTTCTCTAACAAGGAGGTGAAGGGTACCTGTAGGAATTTGAACGCTTGATCTTTGTTTTGAAATGGGTCGTATTTACGATCAAAATTTTCTTGACAAATACTCTGATCTTATTTTTTGCACATCGGCCATTATATTCTGAAAAGTTACAAAATGAAAATGAAACATATTATAAAGTTAAAATTAATATTGAGCCGAGAAGAAATAAGCCACCGTTTGACATGTGGCCAGGGGCGCATACGTCCGGCGCGTCATCGTGGAAAAGTATTAAAATTTGTTTGGCAATTAAAGAAAAATTTTGAGTTAGTGTTAACTCTTATTGCATCCAGCAATTAATAATTTATTTTTCTAAAATATTACAGGTCTGTAAATCAATGACTGTTGGGCCGGATACAATTTAGTTTGAGATGTAGTATGACGGATAGACTAGAAGTTTTTATGTTAATGGCGATCTAACTTAGCTCACCAATTCGCCCCTTGATGCATTACCAATAAATAGACACTTAGACGAATGAATAAGTCTAGAGAATTAAAAACAACTATCCAACGAAGTAAAACTGCAAACTTCTAACACATTCTCCGTAATGAGGCAAACGATCTCTTACAACTCAATATGCAGAGAAAGATGAAGGAAACAGAGGCGCAGAAGAAGATTATTTTGGCTGCGTAACCTCAAAAAAATGGCTCAACGCTGATGATGTTACGTATCTTGATTGGAATCACAGACTACCAAATAAATAGACGTGAGATAATGTAAATTCTTTGTATAATATGCATTAATGTAAAAAATTCATCTTGTTTACACAAAGATTTAATTTTCGAACAGTAAATACTTTTACTATTGCATATTATGTCATATTATATCGTATATATGTATGTAGAATGCCCCTCGTCCCACAGATAATGTTCCAAATCCCTCTTCTGTATACACACCTGATATCATGTCTATTCATTAGTATGTGATTAGAATAAATCATTATACTATAATATGGTCACCAATTTTCAATAGAGAATATTAATAATTAGAATTACAGAGGCTAGTAAGTAGAATGACGATGTATGCAAGGAAAGCGATCTTATTGTGAATGTCAACAAGTCGAAAGTGATGGTAGTCGAGAAGGAGGACAGCAAAACAACGTGCAAAATACTTGTAGGTGATGAATGTTTGGAACAAGTAGATGAGTTTGTGTATTTGGGAAGTATGTTTGATAGAAATGGAAAGACAGATAAAGATATCGAAAGGAGGGTGACTGCAGGGAATAAAGTGAACAGCGCTTTGAATGCAATTATAGCTAATGAGAACTTGTCAACTGAGGCAAGACTAGCGGTTCACAATGGAGTCCTGGTACCGACACGGATGTATGGAAGTAAGGCCTAAAGCTGGCAGAAAAGGAACGAAAGTAGACTAAATGCAGTGGAAATGACATCACTTAGGCGTATATGTAGCAGATCCATTTATGACAGAGTAAAGAATGAAGAAATAAGGAAAGAATGTAAAACTGATGTTAGTATAGAATGGTAATGAACACTTAAGTGGTTTGGTTATATGGAACGGTTGAAGATAAAGGAAGATGAAAGGAGAAGAGAATGATTAGAGAGATATATGACGCGAGTATTGATGGCAGCAGGAGTGGAGGATGTCCGCGGAAGACTTGGCACGACCAGGTAAACCAGATACTGGGGCTTGTATGAGAAGATATATGAATGTGAATGAGGCGAGAAATGTGTGTCAGGAGAGAAGAGTGTGGCGCTCTATCCTCTCTGCCTACCCCGGCGGGGAAACGGTGTGATGGTAAGTAATAATAAGAAGAAAATTTATTATCGTCCTAGGGGGGGGGGGGGGGGGGGGTGAGACACCCAAGGTTCACTCACAGGCCACTTAAATTTTCACCCGTCTTGCGCTGCTTCAGTACTATTTGACCTGTCTTCGTAAAATCCATTTTTTCTATTTTCTCCGATCATGTCAAAAATATATATTTTGGTAGCCTCTGGCAACAAGAAAGTTAATAACCGTTAAAGTCTGTAACATCTCTGTTTGTGTTATTTTGTATGTGTAAACAGCAGTCGTTATTTTGATGAAAAAAACATTTCTAGTTCTGTAACTTTCTTTGTTGATGCGATACTTTTTTTTCAGTCTTTGGTAATTTTCTGTTCGGCGTTCTCTTCAGTGAGATGAGAGAGAATCTTTTAAATGTGACACGACATAACAGAAACTTCATTTCCTCCTTTTATTCTAAATATTTTCGTTAAAGTTTGCCTAGCGAAATCAACTATTTATTGTTAAAGTTTTGTGAAACTTTGCACAATCGAGGCAATTTCAAAGTTTTGAAATCAAGTAATTTGTACATATTTTGGACAATACTGATACAACTTTCGACAGTATTTTAAATGTAATTGAAATTGAAACAAATAGTGATCCTCTGTGATTGTATGGGCGCAATATCTATTTTTAATATAATATGTACAATTTTATTGTCTGCGTTTGCTTACATTATTTGTTTTACAAAATAACCTTAATTTATGCTAACCTAATTATCTGGATATCTTTGTCTCCAACTATTGTACATTACAGATAATAATATTTTTATAACTTTTTTTCAATAATATTTTATAACTTCAGATTGTATCTTTTTCACATAACTAACGTACCTCTCAACAATTACAAATTATAAAAACTGTACAGGTAATAGCTTTAGAATAGACCACGTCTAGTAAAGTAATTACCTTTATTTTTTCATTTGTACAACAAAAAAAAATTTTTTTTTGAGTTATAATTACACACATAGCTACATATTAAATTCTTGTGTTGTATTTATTTTTCATACTCTTCTAGTTTAGAGCTGTTACATTATGGTTGAAATTGACTTATATATGTTAATGAGTATCAAATTCGCTTAAGTCACATCGAATATAATTTTCGAATTGGGTAACTGTCATTTTCAATTTATGGCCAAAATTTATAGTCGTTACCTAAGTGGCAACACCGGCGATCTCATTTTTTATCACTCTTTAGGAGAGGAATAAAACTGTTTTCTATGTATGACTAAAACTATCTCCAATACTTATTTTTTTAATGTGGCAACCCATTAATGTCCAATTTTACTGGCAAACCTTTAAATATCAAGGCTTTCCAAACGTACGCTCGTTCGTGAAGCCATCTCAATATCGCAAAAAATGGAGATAGCCGGTGTTGCCACTTAGGTAACGACATGTATTTATATAACACGTTTTTAATCTGAAATTATGTATTTTTTAATATATATTTAATTGGGAAAGTGTAAAATTAAAGATATAAATACAGTTCATAACTTTTTCGATATAAATTTCCTATCATTAAATAGTAAAAAAACCTTCATTATTCCGTTTGCAATAAAATAAAATGATTTTCTGAAAAAATTTGATGTAATAATTCATGAATACTCCACACAAAATACAATTCACAATCAACATCATTGTCTCTCTAACTGCTCAATTTTAAAAACAATAAATAATATCAAATATATTTGAGTAATTGTCGATAAAAATATTAAATGGTAAGATCAAATTTGTCATGTAGTTTAAAAGATTAGAAAATTAATATACATATTTATAAAAATCAGACAATTTTTATCTATAAAAAATTTGTACTCGGTCCGTATTATAATATGCCATCATTAGTTGGGGATCAGCTTATAATACCTGGCACGATTCCAGTACAAAATGGACAACAACTTATCATAAAAGTAATATTAAAAAAAAAAACAAAAGATTATTCGACAAAATTACTTTTCGAAGAATTCCGAGTACTTAAATTTTGTGATTTACTCAAAAGAAATTCTATTACTCAAATATTAAAAGAAAACGAAAAATATAATTTTATCACTGAAAATTGTACTAGGTTTAAATTTGTATTTTCATGCTCAAAAATGAATACATTATTTGAACAACACCACTATACGCACAGGAAAAAATATTTTTAACAGCCTTCTCGAAAATATTAGGATGATTAATAATAACAAAAAAATAATAAATGCTATCAAAAATACTTTAAAGATAAATATGTACCCCGAAATTTATAATATTTTTATAACGTTGCTATTAATTTATCGTATTTTATTTTGTTATAAGCCAGTTATATATATTGTGTTAACTTAGTTAAATATGAAAAAAATTTAGTGGACTTAAGCAAATTTGAAAAAAACAGGTATTTGAATTGTTAGTTTCAAAGGGTGATATGGACAACGGTTACAATGATTATGACGTCTTATTGGTTCAAACAAACTTAAGTGAATATAATTTACATGACTTTGGGGCTTAGGTCAGTTTTATTGTTTTTGTATTATAATTTTAACGGAAAGTCAGGTATAAGAAATCGCTTATTAAACAATGATTCAAGAATATTAGTATTGAAGAGAAATAAAAAAAATAAGACTTTCTGCAATATATATTTGAATCTTAAATTATATAAGGTGCTTAGCGGAAAAATTCAAGATTAAATTGTGATTGATCGAAAACCATCAGGGTGAGGTAAGTGGGAGGGGCCTTGTTCGCGTGATTTGCGGATTTCCCAGTCGCAACGAGTCGCTGGTCTGAAGCGCACAGCGCGTTCGCGGTTGAGCAATATTTAAAGTGCGATGATTCATTGGTTCGTGCGCGTCGAACTTTTTGTACTCACTTTAGTATTCGACGATAAGTGATGGGTCGAGCATGCAACTTATCTGGTGTTGTGTTCAAAAGTTCAGACAAGAAGGGACAGTGGTTAACCAAACTCCTCCGGGACCATCAATGTCAGCAGCGACTCCAGAACATGTGGCTCAAGTTTGACGTGAAATTATGCACAATCCGCGCAGCCTGTACTGGAATAAAAAAAATCAGCAGGGCACGTTATTTTGAAAATGAAACTACAGTTTCACCCATATAACCCACAAATCGTGCAGTTTCTCAACGAAAATGACTATGCTGAAACGTTTTGGAACAGCACGAACGCTTGGAAACATGTTTACTGACGAAGCACATTTTCATATAGATGGCTATGTAAGTAAACAGAACATGAGATACTGGTGCTCCAACAACCTAAGGAAATGCCATTAAAAATGTTTGCATTGTTCAAAAATGACAGTGTGGTGTGCAATTTCTGCCCGAGGGATAATTGGCCCTTTTTTTTTAACCAGCAAGAGACAGTCACTGTTGACGTGTATTGCCGATTGATAGATGAGTTTTTGGTACCACAACTGCAGCTGTTTCCCAGGTTCAACTACAGAACACAATTTCAGCAAGACGGGGCCATCCCACATACAGATAGAGTCTTAATTGAGAAGGGGAGGGGAATTTTTCCCAATAAATTAATCAGCAAGTACGGAGACATACCCTGGGCATCTCGGTCACCGGACATTACAGCGTGCGACTTTTTTGTGGGGATACCTTGAGTCTAGAGTTTAAAGCAACAATCCTCGAACAATTCAGGCCCTACAAGAAAATATCCGCCGTGAAGTTGCTGTCATTAAACCAACGCTTTGTTCTCGCGTGTTCGCAAATTTAATAGTCCGATTGCAAGTGTGCATTGAGAGAAATTGTCAACATTTAGACAATATTGTTTATAAAACGTAAAATCCGCATCATTAAACTCCATTTTGTATAAATAAAATATGAGAATAACATTGTAGTTTTTTTAAAATTTAATATTAAACTTGAAAATTTTCCGCTGGACACCATTTATAATAATATTAGAATCGAAGTGAAATAATCTTGCAATACTTTTTGCAATAGATATTACAATCGAAATCTAAACAAATATCGATTATCTAATGGCAAGGGAAGTTTACTTATTTTTAAAAATCGTTTTTCAAGGTTACCGAGTCTTGATTACATTAAATAAAATGTGGTTAAGGGTCTAGATGAGGAGATGCTAATTATTTCCAGCCAGACATTTATCACTCGATAAGATTTTAGCGGCATAATAAGTAGCAGATGTTTAATATTTAGAATTAGAGTACCCGAACCTTAATGCCTTTTGCTATTAACTAATGGCCCTATAAGGGAACCAAGAACATCTGTTTTAAGGGTGTAACGGTAAATATAACGCAGGGTGTTAATCACCTCTCCGGGCTGTTTATGTAGATAACGTTATTATCACGTTAATAATAGTACGAATTCTATTATTTACGCGGATTGAACTGCATATTACTAAATATGAATTAAATATATTAATTAGAAAGATATACATATAAAATCAATTTTATCGAAAAATATTATTGTTGCGCCACCGTGATTCGAACCTGAATCTCTTTCCAAACCGAAGAAGGTGCATTATCCAACTATGCTACAGCGACGACATTTTTAGCGATAAATTTTCGAACCTATATGCATATTACCAATATAGTTGCTTTCTTCTTTGTACGCAAACTTGACAGAAATTTTTGGTTTTTTTAATTTTGAAGAGAACACATTATTATTGTGAGGTTGCAGTTTTTTAAAACATAGTTTTGTGGTATTTAATATAAATAAAATGAATAAAATAGAAAGATATGCAAAAAAAAATCAATTTATCGAAAAAATTCGAACCGAAAGTTTGAAATTGGTATAAAAGGGAAGAAAGTAGATTGAATGCGGTACAAATATGAATAATCTATGCACAATAAAATTAACAAATTAGGAGCGAATGTAGGGCTGCTTGAAGTACACTCGATAGAATAAAAAAAAAGACGCTGAGATGGTTTGGTCATGTGGAATGTATGGCCGAGCAGAGGGCGGTTAAGAAAATATGTTCATGGAAGACATGGCATGACCACATAAACCGTGTATGATAACGATCAGACAGCGTGCATGAGAAGGTGTATGAAAGTGGACGAGTCAAGAGTGGTGTGTGCCAGAAGAGCAGGACAGCAGAGTATGAAGTTCTATCCTCTCTGCTGGAAAATGGCGTGATGGTAAGTATAATGGTGCTATACAGTAATTATTTTAATTATAAAAAAAAAAAATTAAAAACCTTGTGTAAATTACTTTAAGTGTTAATTAAATTATGTTGTAAATTAATTATATTATCTTATGTTAATTACATGAAAGTTTGTTAGCTTTTAAAATAAATAATTATATCCAAATACAAAGTTAATGTATATACGTTTAAAAAATTGTCCTATGTGTATTTTTATATAGAAAATAGTTTAAAGTGTGTTCTATAGACGTTTTGTGAATCCGTTCTAGGATGGGTTTTAATAATAATAATAATAATAATAATAATAATATTGGATAACGTGTATAGCACCATTTTCGTAAAAACTTTCACCTCTAGAGTGCTTTACACATAAACTGTTTGTTACCAATAAATAAAATAAATAAATAATTATACAATTATCCTTGTTTTTTATAATTAAAAATTGTTATTTTCACTTATGGAAAAAACTTTTTGAAAAGGTGCGTTTTTAGATTCTTCTTAAATAATGTCCCTCATTCACTGTTTCCATGCAAAGAGTTCCACATTTTTGGGCCTGCCACCGCAAACGCTCGTTCATTAAATTTAGACTTCTGGCAACGGTTGGTCGGTCTACAACCCTTCCTGCAGGTGAAGTAGAGGCTGACCTGAGAGTTTGACGTTTATCATTCAAATTGTCTGGGATACAGAGTTCTTGGAGATACAGAGGCGCCATGTTGTGTGTCGCCTTGTACACCAACCAGCACAATTTAAATTCAATTCTTTCAGGGAATCGGAGCCAATGTAGCTGGTGTAAAAGGGATGTTATATGAGAGAATTTGGAAATTGCATATCCAGCTGAAGTATTAGCAGGCCAGCATAGATGTTGTTACAATAGTCCACACGTAACACCACAAATGCATTTATAAGTAGACGGGCTACCTCAAGAGGAAGATGTCTCCGAATACTTTTAAACAAGGGTTTCATTATAAACGTGATTTTTAAAAATTTTATAATATTTTTTATGCTTCACTTGAATAATTTATCTAAAATACATTTACATACATCCATTATTACGAACAAAATTATTCTGTATTGGCTTCAATTAATGTGCAGAAATATACAAAAGCGTTATATAATTATAATGAAGTAAATATATATTTTTTAATAAATAAAAATATGTAATTAGCAATAATTGAAAATGTCCAAGAAAACACAATTACTGGATTTTTACCTACAAAGGCACAGTTATTAAACAAATATCAGATATCTCATAGAGACAATGCCATTTTTTATTATATTTAACGAAAAATATATGGAACTATGGGATAATTACAAGGCTTACGACCCGTTATATATGTATAACGTTCTCACTAATTCTCACCCATCAAATTAAACATTTATCAACATTTTTGAAAGTTGTATATATGTCAGTATGTGAACTCCTTTCAAGTACCACAACACTATCGCTATCTATGGACCAAATTTGATAATTCATTTTTACCATTTTTTTTATACTTCCATGTATTTTCCATTAAATATAATAAAAAACAGCTTTGTCTCTATAATATATCTGATATTTATTTTAAAATATGTAATTTTGTCGTCTTCTGAATCCATTTGATCCTTTTGCAGACAAGCCATTCCGCCGCTGAGCGACTCAAATATAGTATTTTGTACCAATAAAAACACCCCCAGTTCAGATGTGCACAAAATACAGCCCGTTGTATTCTACAGCATTGTTATTAGCAGCATAACCTAAGTCACTGCCTTGTGCACGCCACTGGTAAATGTATACTTAATGAATTCGTTACGAATACGGTATGAATGCGGCCACATTTCACAAAAGCGAGCTGTAAACTTGGTCTGAAAAGTTTGAACGTCCCATTTTCGTTAAGTAAAGGACGCATTAGAAACCATTTGGATAAAAGCTATTAGGCGTTATTAAATTGTCCACACATTCCGGGTATTCGCGGTTTGGTCCGTACCTAACCAGCTGGCATTTTCCTAATTTGTCTTTATCATAATATAAAATTAACGAATAAAATGACGTAGCTGTAATTTTGACTCATTTTCGTTTAGAAGTTTTCTGTAATTTTAGATGATTTCGCAACTTTTATAATTTATAGATAATTAACATAATATTTTTGACGTTCTGTTCGTTTTGGCCTCAGATAAAACATAATACAAATTATAAACATACTCCTATTTTATGTTAAAATTACACTCACGCGTGTTAGTGTGTGGTGTGCGTGTGTGAGTATTTATGTTTTGTCTAGAGCAAGGTATAGAAGCGAAAGAGCACTTACAAAAGTTGGCGTTTATTGATGAATGAATTATACAGAAGCGGTATACAGTCAAATGTATGTATGTGGTTGAACGCTGGGTAGCTTGCTCGAGATATGGATGAAAGGAAGGCCTGCGGAGAAGTGGTCGCTAGATCCTAGGGCAGTATCCGTCACGATGTATGGTGTCTGCTTGTTGGTTGGGTGTGTTTATATGGTTGTTAAGTGAGTCGCGTGCAGTCACCACATCTTGTTTTATTTTTATAAATAATAAATTTTTTTCCCTTGCTAACATCTATCTCTGTCTTGTGCAGCTTCAGCAGGTACTTGTTGACAAATCAAGACCCAATCTGTCAATAAATAAATAAATTTCGTATGCCAGCTACTTAAGAGCGTAGCTAAGATTATAGAGACCTCGTTCTGCGTGCTTCCAAAGTAATTTTGAAATAAATGTGAAAATAAATTGCAAGGTCAGGTGGACCAAAATCACTTTACAATTAAATTTTTTAAATTTATCTTTCACATAATATTTATATTTAAAAACTATTTATATATAAAAAGTAATGTCTATAGTGTAATTATCTTCATTTTTATTTTCACATAATTGTATTTGTCGTTAAAAAAAAAATCTCTATGTTCTTTTAAGTTTCATGTAAAAGATACAACAGTAAATAATAGGTAATAAAAACACAAAATATAAAAAGTTTAATTATAAAATGGTAAACCACCAGTAAAAATTTTCTGTTGCGATTTTCGTGCAAAATTTTACTGGGGGATCAAGGATAAATGATATTCTATGTAATAAAAAAAACTTTTAAAAAAAAGTATATACAGGGTGGCAAAAAAAAAGTGAGAACATCTCGTAAAACACGAGTTATTTCAAAACATAATATAATTAATTATAATTCTTAATATAATTTTTGCACAATATTTAGCTAATCATAAATCATAAAAACACCCCCATATTGCATAATCTGCTGGGTTTAAATCTGGGCTGTTCGGTGGCCACATGCCTGGCTCGATGAAATTAACATTTTAACGATGAAGAAAGTTCATTGTGTTTCTGGCTGTATGAGATGGAGTTCCGCCCTGCTGTAATGTCCAGTTATGCTGTTTAGGCATTGTTTTGAAACTCTGATCATTTTCCTAGCACCCCATCGTTTTTCAATTCGCAAATATTTGATCAGAATACGGTGATTTTTGTCATTCTGGGCAACAATTTAAAAAAACCAAATACAGAAAATGGGAAAGTGAATAATTAAAGATGGCCACCGGAAATTGTCGAAATAAAACGTTATATAGGTAAGTAAGTAAATTAGTAAACTATTTAAGCTTTTCTTGATATAGTTAAATTAATTTTGATGTAATTATATCACATTTTAGGAAATGTTCTCACTGTTTTTGGGCCACTCTGAATATGACACGGCGATTCCGCACAGATTTTTTTGGGCTACCCTGTATGTACCGAGTGATTATTTTATTTCTGATAAGGAAAGTCAAAATAATCTCCTGCATAAATACGTTCCATAACAAAATTACGTAACAGTTTCAGGTTTGTGGGGTATTTCACATAATATTCAACAGGAGGTTTCGAAATAGTCATAAAAATTAATTCTATGCCTCCCGTGAAAAAAATAACAATTGAAGTATTTCCCAAAAATAAGATGCTAATTAAATTCTTTTTATAATTTGATGCGCTTAGTACAAATGGATTAGTTTGGATTCTTTCCGGATTATATTTAATCCTTTCTGATCCTTCCTTAACCTTCTACAGCTGTTTTTTTTAAGCTATAATTTTTTAATACTATATTTTGCTATACTACACACACAACGGTCGCGTGTACATGCTATTGTGTATTCGTACTATCAAATTTGTCGCAGTAATGTTGCATGTATAATATCGTTGATCAGCATCATACTAAATAAGTAGGCACTTGCATAATGTTTAATTATTAAAATTCAGATTCGGAAGAAAAAATGTGTAATTTATATTAAGATTGACACACCAATGAACAAAATCATTTCAAATATTATAATTATTATGTTATTGTATTTTCGTTGCTTTTTAATAATAAATTAATAATGTATGAAATTCAATTATTTACCCGTTTATTGACAGGATATACACATGAAATGGTCCAAAATTGCAATTCCGGAATTTCGGGGTTCGTTTTTAATGCCGGACTCGTTAGTTTTTCAGTTCTAATAAATAACAATAGATATAAAACGCTTATAAGTATTATAAAATTCCGTTAATGTTGCATTTATAAAATAATTCAGAATAAAAAATACAAATTTAAAATGTTTGTATTCAAGTACGTAAGATAGAAATCTTTGAAGAAATAATAACACAAGATAAATAAATGTTGCGAATGTGAAGCGATAGTTTTTCATTATTTAGTCTTGATCACAAACCACCAAATAAATATACATGAACTAATCAATATTTTTATTTTGGTGTCACCCACGTGATCACTTTGGTACCACTTACGCCATCAAATATGACTCGATTAGAACGAAAATTTAAACGCTGACAACATAATACGTAAAAAATACGTCATGCTTAGACAAAGATATAATTTTCGAAGAGTAAATACTTTTACTGTTGCATGTGTCAAGCTATCAGATTTATGTTTCCACCAACATTGTATGTAGAATGTCCATCGTCTCACAACTATTGCTCCAATCCCTTCCTGTATGTACTTTTTATTTTATTTGTATTCATTTACTGGTTTGTGGGGCCAATGATTAAGAAAATAAGAAAAACATTGCCATACGGTTACTGTATATGTATCAAAGGCTATTGTGTATGTATCAAAGGCTATTGTGTATGTATCAAGGGAACCTGCATACTTCGAATATATTCTCCTTAATGAAAATATGATATTTTACAATTTATTGCGCAGGGGAAGTTATGCAAAATACAATAACATTTTATTAAATCACATTTATTATACGTCAACCGGTTTCGCTTATCTCAGGATATATTTAAAACTAATCATAAATATAAGAAGAGTGTACATATATATATATATAAAGAAGGAGATATAATATAAAATTTCATGTGAAAGAGAGACAGAATACATATACAGATAGACGGAACATTAAAATACAGTGTTGATGGATATTAAATTGATTTTAAAGGAAACATATGGGTCTAATGGATACATTTAATTGATTATTAAGAATTGGCGCACCACTATTTACTGCCTTTTTTATTTCGAGGGCTTCTAAACTGTCCAACCGGAAGCCAAACCCATTTTTATGAAGGATATTGACTCCTGTGCTATTAAAAAAATGGCCTTTTTCAATAATAGTGTTTGCAGATTCTCAGAAATCATTACTGTTTAAACATTTAAGATGTTCTTTGACATTAAAAATAGATTCTGATGAAGAAACAATGCTATATATTTTTGGTTAGTTATGACATCCTGAAGAAGAAAATGGTATTTTTCGAAACCGGTAGATGTATTTAAACTCAATTCAAGTGGTTAATAAAACAAAGATAATAAATATAAAATATGAATTTTAACCACAAAGTTAATATTGCTAATTTTAAAAGTATTACCAGAAGTTTTGCCTAATGAGGGATAATCATTATTGCAAGTTAATTTATATATACCTGAGTGGCTTAATTTTTTATCTTTATCTTTTGAGTTTATTTAAAAAAATTCTAAGTTGTTGTTTGCGTAGAATGCTGGCCTGATATTAGAAGAAAGATTAATCACGCAAAGGGAAGAAAATTTTTTGATATATAGAACTCTACGCCGTTGGTAACTTACGTTATTATTAATGTTTTTACCGGGAGGACTAGTGAACAAGAACTTATTAATAGCTATCTGTTTAAAGTTTTTCATACAAAGTGATTGTATTTTATTAAATCTAATACGTCAAACCACAAAGTGATTGCTTTCTATGAAAATATGGAAGATATGTAGTTGAGACTTAGGTATCTTAGGTATACTTAGGTATAGACTTAGGTATAGGTAGGAGAAAGAGATTATCTTGGCTATGTAACCTTAGAAAATGGTTAAATATCCAAAATTTTGGTGATCTACACGATAAATCAACATACTGCAACATGATGGAAAAACTTCAATAGAAGACTGTGCATGAACAAGAAATCTTAATAAAAATTGTGTACGTGCTGTGTAATGCCAAATAGTGTGAGCGCGCACACCCGCACACCTCAGAGGGAACATTGCTGTCGACTACTTACTTACTTATCATCACGCCGTTTCTCCGAGGATGTAGGCACAGAGGATAGAACGCGACACTCTTCTGTCCTGACAAACAATTCTCGCCTCATCCACATTCATATATAAATAATGGAAATATGAATACTGATTCTCACCATAGCTATTCAACCAGATCGTCGGGTCGAACCGTGAGAGTACCGATTGCGGACAATGTGTGCGATGAGAGAACGAGAGAATGTGTTGTGCCAAGAATAATTAACAAAACAAATTATTAAGACATATTAAACATTTTAAAAAAATGATGCGACCCCAGTGACCACCTTAAAATTCAAAGTAAAATAATATATTCTAATTTTTTATTTCCTTGTTATATTATATACATTCAGGTATCTACCTATAAAATACTAGGTTTGTTACACCTTGTAAAAATTGTTTATGTTTTCGAAAGATAGATTTTTTTCTTTATGTATATTTATTATATTTACACATATTTTATTCTTTACACCTTTCTAAGTAATTCATCTAACATCTCCTTATCTAATTTTATTCCCCTTGTTATATTTTATTATTAAAAAAATAAAAAGTTTAACTGTGTAAAAGGCAATCCTTGCCGTAAAACTGGCGTGCAAAATTTGGCGTGGCCAAAAATTAAATTAAAATGAATATATATGTAATAAAGAATTTATAAAAAAAACATCTTATACAAGCTCCCCGGTTATGGTGGCTTCTAACCGGACCATCTTTTAGTATCTGGTTGTGCCAAGACTTTCGAAGACGTGCTCTATTTCTGGTGCCATCGACACTTGTTTTATATATCTTCCCTACCAATCTCTCCTCATTTATCCGTTCCATATACCCAAACCATCTTAATCTTAACCTTTCTTAATTTTATTCTTTCTTTATTTCTTCCTTCTTTACTCTGTTATAACCAAAACACCTAAGTGATTATTTCTTAATCTTATACACTATACTAAGATCAGCTTTACATTCTTTCCTTATTTCTTCATTCTGCCATTAATTTTATACAAAGACACAAGGTTATCAATATTGCCTCGCGTTAAAAATATCTGATCTGTTGTCTTTCAATGATTCCGTATATGTATCTTAATTTCTGCTTAGACCTGCTCTGATAATGTTCAAAGAGACCTGTTTCGCTTTCAGGCCAGCTGGTCGGAGCAGTTCGTGCTGACGGTGCACGCGCGCAGCGTCCTGCCGTGCGACGCGCACGCGGGCGGAGTGCCAGTGCTGCTGCAGTACCCCGCGTGCGTGCTGGAGCGCGCGGACCGCGTGCGCGTGTTCGCGCGCCCCGCGCCCGGCGTGCCCGGCGCCGCGGGCGGGGCGGGCGCGCGTCCAGACTACGTGGCCGAGCTGCGCGTGTCCCGCGGCGCGCACTCGCTGCGCTTCCCGTGCGAGCTGTTCAGCGAGCGCTACCCCGAGTACTGCTTCGTGTACGTCAGCCAGGCGGTCAGCGGGGCCGTGTCGGACGTGCGGGAGGAGTGTCTGCCGACGTTGCCGATTATGGGTGAGCTGCAATTATCTGTACATGTATATATAATATTATATATTGCGCTTCGTCGCTATTGGATCTGTTGGACCAAAGTAGCATTTAAAAATACCTAAGTACTATTTATTTAAAAAATCCACTTGGTGGTAGTGCGGATAAGCAAAAAATTAAAATCAATTTTAATATTAATTTTCTTTACAAATCCGCTAATTAGCAAAAAAATATAATTTATATTAATATTCATTTTACAGTACAGATAAGCAAAAAAAATCGTGTACAATTTGTGCAATAGATGTCACTGATTAAGATATCGAATTCACTTAAGATTTATAGTTAATTTTTTATCATTTTAAAATAACTCTAGGTGTACATAGTGCATTGCTAAAGCAATACAAGAGATTTCCAACTTGAAATATAGATTCTACGGAAAATTCTAGGATTGCTTTCTGCTAGTTCTATATAATGCCTTAAATACAATTATTGCAATCTAATGCGCGTGGCTTGGAAGAACAGTGATATCGAAACACGGAACATGAAATATAATATCTTTAATGCAAGCATTGCAATGATAATAATATTGAAATATGTGTTGAGATATGTTACCTACAATTGAGGGAAAAAACATTACATTTCTTAAATATAATTATTGCAATGTAATACGCATGGAATTCAAAAACAATGTTATCAAAACACAAGACAAATGTTTCTTAAATATAATGATTGCAATGCAAAGCGCATGGTTTCCAAGACAATGCATATCAACCAAGTATAATATTATTCAAATTTTATTAAAAACTGAGCCTGTGTTATGAAAAATTTATTCACTATACCTAGATAAATAAATATCATTGGTATGCAAGTATCAACTGTTGCCATATATATACCTGCTATAGCTAGTCCTGGATTTTATATTAGTTTTGTTGAATACATTCATTCAATTCATGCAAATAAAAATACGCCAAACTTTGTGTAACTGGGCTGTTAGACGCCGATAGTCGCTCTCATTGCAATCTTGAATCTTCTTAAACTCTAATCGAATAATAATACACAAAATGTTTTTATATCACAGCCGTAAAATATATCCGTTCGATTCCGAAACTGTCTCTCACCAGAAGCAGTTTCGCTATTGTTTGCTGTTTTTAAATAAATACAAATAGAATGCACATATTTAAAATTTACACCAGGCCTACCTATCGAAGTATAAAAACGCGTAAAACACCAAGAATCTGATAACTGTTGAATATATAATAATTAATTAAATTACTGGTTTGAATCTTTCGAATTAAGTCAAATTCACAGCCTGCTTTATGGTTATCAAAACTCGTGCATCCAATGAAGTGGGCAATAATTAGAAAATTTCCTCCCAACCATTAACCGATTCATTTTCTGCGATTGCTCCTACGTAACTTCGTTATTGTATTCAAACACGAACCGCTTTTAAATCTTCTATAATAAATCTATCTAATCCTCATAATACCAAATGCTGTTGTTTCTGTGATTCCTACTGTCAATTAACAGCAATAATTTCGTTATTTTTAACACGAACAATTCCTTTATTCCTTCGCATCTCTCGTATACTCCTTCAATTACAAACTTACCATCACGCCGTTTCCCGCGGGAGTAGGCAGAACAAGCCACACTCTTCTGTCCTGACACATACTTCTCGCCTCATCCACATACGAGCTATTATTGAGGCTTCTAAATAGTGATGAAAAAAAATGCTACTCTTGACTCACTGGTGTGATTGTTATTCGATAATATCAGTGATGGAAAACTGTGACCGTGATCACAGTTTCATTACTAATACACGAAATAAATTAAAAAAAAACATAATTTGGAGCGTATTTATTTATAGTATTCAAACTACATTTTCGTAAAAAATATATTCTAGCATATATAATGAATATATATCTGATTTGAATGAATACCCTTAAAAAAATTATGAGTTTATTTTTCGAGTCAAATGCGTAAAACGTTTTGGCAGAATCTAAAAGATGGCGCTCATCAAGAATTATAACGTCATTCCTTCATGAATATTTTCGTTTCATATGCACATGCGCCCAATCACTATTCACAACCAAATATAAATAAAATAAAATAAATGAATCAGGAATCATGATATTCTCAGATATTTAATCACTGATAGTGAATGTGACTCAAAGATATCAGTGATTGACTCACGGTTCGTGATTTTGAGCTCATCACTACTTCTAGTATCTGTTTTACTTGGTGGTGCCAAGATTTCCGCGGACCTCCTCTATTTTTGGTGCCATCAACACTTGCGTTATATATCTTTCTAACCATTCTTTCCTCATTCATCCGTTCCATCAAACATCCAAACCATCCTTATTCTTTCTTTACATTCTTTCCTTAATTCTTCATTTTTTACTCTGTCATAAATAGTGTCTTACTCTATCATAAACATCTTTGATTAACTATTTTACTTTCTCCTAACTGCTATTGGAATAGTTTCATTATTTTTGAAATACGTAAATCTTTTTATATATTATCTTTCCTTCGATCGTAAAACTAAAAAGTTCCACAATTAGCGTTTATCGAATTTGGCATCCCGTGTGATAGGAAAGTGATAGGAAATCGATTAGGGACCTACCCTTTCTATCACGCCGTGTTTCTGATTACTTTAAGATAAGGAAGGCCCAAGTCGTTAAAGGCTTGGGAATTTCTTGCTACAAGGGTAGATAAATAGATTCAGCCGCTCCGATAAGGCTGTCACTAGGTATATTTATGTTTGACGTACGGTGTTGCAAAAAATGTTTTGAAATGCACCTTTCAGATTTTAGATGCGTGTCTGCCTGGTTTATCATCATTGAATAGCTTTTTAATGTCGTGACTGCGGTGTGCAGTGAGGGGTGGCTTGCGATTACTCTACAACCCTCATGTTCCTCTTTTAATGTCGTATCTCATTAGTGACTTGCAGAATTAAATAACCTTTTTATTTTTTACTGTCGTGGATTTTCGCTGTAGAGACCGCGAGCCGTGAAATTTACAGAAAAGTTTATGGATTTTTCAATTAAACTTTGAGATTTTTACCAAAGATGGTTTGTCGATTTAAATTACTCTGTGATGTCATCAACGAACGAAATATTATCCTTCTTTTTAAATCCAATGAAATTAAAATAAAGGGTGTCCACCGGAAAATTTTCAAATTTAATATTAAATTTAAAAAAAACTACAATGTTACTCTCATATTTTATTTATATTAAATGGAGTATAACGATACAGATTTTACATTTTATAAACAATATCGTCTAAATACCGTCCATTCATTTCAAGGCAATCGGACTCTTAAATAGGCGAATACGCGAGAGCAAAGTGTTGGTTCAATGGCAGCAACTTTACGGTAGATATTTTCTTGTAGGGCCTAAATTGTTCGAGGATTGTTGCTGTAAACTCTCGACTTAAGGCATCCCCACAAAAAAGTCGCTCGGTGTAAGGTCCGGTGATCGAGGTGCCCAGGGTATGTCTTCATACTTGCTGATTAATTTATTGGGAAAAATACTCTAGCTGTGTGTGGAGTGGCCCCATCTTGCTGAAATTGTGTTCTATTGTTGAACCCGGGAAACAGCTGCAGTTGCGGTACCAAAAACTCACCGATCATTTAGCAATACAAGTCAGCATTGACTATCTCTCGCTGATTAAAAAAATACGGACCAATTATCCCTCGGGCAGAAATTGTCCCGCCACTTATTTTTGTAGAGCACCTTGACATTTCACAAATAGTTACCCTCAAGTTGGTATCATATTCGGTGTTTCAGCTTATAAAAATGGTTGCGATCTATGGTTCATTTTCAAACCATCGCCGAAGCTGCCAAACTAAAATGTAGCTGTGTATGATTCATTATACTCATAGAATAAGTATTTTTTATTATTCAATCACTAGTTATTACTACTACTATTAACTTGTTAATCTAATCGCATGGTAAATAATCTTTATAGGAAACAAGATGTTTTCCTCTGGTTTTTGCCTCTGGCTTTGCCTCTGGTTTATGCCTCTGGTGCATACCTCGGGTTTTAACTTGATTAGATATCTTACTTTTACTAATGACTGATTTTTTTTATTTATCACCTCCGCGTATTATTATAAATTTTTCCCAGTTTAGGATGAAGGCAGAATGTGACAAAAGTGAGGTGAATATGTGTGCTCAAGTAAAAGAACCCGCGGAATATATGTTCTACACTGACTAGCCGGTTAAAGGAAGGACGTAAATCTTTTACCGCACAATGTATATATTTCCTACATATAATTTGTATTTAAAAAAATATCACAGACCTGTGTTCTGAATAATTACAACTTCACAATAATAATGTGTTATCCGTAATAATGAATAAAATAATATACACCGGAGACGGATACTGCCCAAGCAGTTAGCGATCACTCTTCCGCAGATTGTCTTCTCATAGACATTTCTATTTAACAGCATCTCGAGCGGGCCACTCCAGAATTCAACGCGATTTTTTGCTATTTCATTTCTTCACCTTACTTTAGTTTCAACAACAGACACCTTACACTGCGATATACAAACAACACGCGTGAAACTAGAAGATCTTAGATGTCTCACAGAATCATAAACTTCAGACACAATTACGAGTCAAAGAAATAGTAACAAAAATTAGTAAAAATGAAGAAATAAAATATTATTAGTGATATGTTAAAATGATAAATGAAATTAGTGGCAATAAAAAAACTTATATGATGTGTGTTCAGATTTTGTATTTTTTTTAAACATTTAATATATGTTTCCAGTTGTTTATCTTAGTGGTAAGATACTCTTCTGGTTACCAAGTGGTTGGGGGCTAGAGCCTCGTTCCGGGAAACTATTAATTAAATTAATAAAAAAATATATTTGTCATTATTTTAATGTCAATTTTGCCACATTAACAAAGTGTGATACAAACTGTACTCTATTTGCCTGCGTGTATTGATACATAATGAATTAATGTAAAAGCCCACGAGGGCGTTAATAAACAAAAATTAATCCTTTTTTCAAAACACATTGTGATATGTACGAAAATTTCGTTTATGAAATGATATATGTGTATTATATTGGGACACAAATAATAAATAATAATTATTGTGAATGGTTTTTATATCATCCTTATTCAAGATCAGAATTCAGGATCGAAAAGTTGTTGATGCTGACTTTTCTGTATTCAATCATCAGTAATAAATTCACTGTACTCAATAATTAGATCCAAACAGCCAGCTTATATCCTCATTTCCAATTACTGTATCCTTCATCTTTTCTTCTTACACAGCTTCTTAATTTACTAGTATCTTAAGTTCTTGAGTTACTACTAGCTACTTAATTACTTTGTGGCCTCATTTTATATAAATAATTAGAAAAAATACTTTGTTTAAACCACTATTTGTTAATTATTCTACATGTTTCAATACCTTTAAATAAAAAGTATTTAATGGAAAGATATTAATTAATATATCGAAAAAAATATTTGATAGCAACCAAATATTTTCTCCAGATGTGTGTAGGGCTATTGCTACCGCACTCATCTAAAGACCGCACAGCGAAGCTGAACACACTCTGCAAGGCGGTACTTGCAACGTAACTCCCACCAGCCATAAAGACATGCGATTTCATGCAACAATACAAACGCGGCCGCCTGCATTCGGACGAGCCGAATCACGACCACTCTCTATCTATCAACAGTTCTAAGAGTCGCCTCCAATCTCAGTTAGCGTACGTAGTTTTAACTTATATCTTTGCACGATTGACTTACATACATTTCAACACTAATATGAAGAACATTCAACACTCTGCAATACAAAAGAACACAGGGGTATTTAGGTGAATATTGGGGTATTCTTATCCTCTCACAAGCCACATCATCTACACTTTTCACACCATCCGATCAAGTCAACACATACTCATACAAACTTCCGTAATTGGTAATCTCCCCAGAAGAGATTTTTAATTTTTTTTTTTTTTTTTAATTTTTATAATTTTTTTATAACATTATTAAAATTAAATGCTTGTTTTTTTGCTTACCTTTCCAAAAAATAGACTAGCTCTTGTGCTTGGCGAGAGAGTCACACTACAATAATTGTATACAGAGAGTTATACATTTATAGTCTATAATTATTTATTGTCTATTTGTGAGCTTCGGAAGTGTTATATAATATAATTTATTTTCTAATTATGTGCTTCTGAAGTAATGATTTAATTTCTTTCTAAACTCTTTTATATCTTTAATTTTTTTAATGTGTGTAGAGAGGAATTTTTTTTATCCCTAAGTATATAAAAATTTGCTGATAGTGTTTGGTGTTACGTCTGAACGTCTCTAAATCCATAAAGATTTTAAAGTTATTTTTAAATCTTAATGATGTGCTTGATCAAATTTTACAGTGTTATTATCTTTAATTCATTGATTAATTGATATTTTTTTTGTAAATATTTTCTATTTTGATTTTCTCCGTATATTACGTCTTTCTTATTTTAAATAATTAATAACGCAAACACGTTGTGGTTCATTTTAATAATTAATAGTTTATTAACACCACTGTGACTTGTCTGTATTCACCGATCAGTTTCGAAAAAATGTATTTTCCTTCATCAGGATGATAAAAAAGAACTATTTAAAATCATTTGGTTTTAAAAATAAAGTAAATAAACTATCTAACATCTAAGTTAATTTGTTATTATCTAAGTTAATATGTTAACACATTAATATTGTGGTGTTGTAATTATTCAGAACAAAGGTCTGTGATATTTTAAATACTAATTAAATGTATTAATTAGAAAGATATATATATATATAAAATCAATTTTATCGAAAAATATTATTGTTGAGCTACCGGGATTCGAACCTGGATCTCTTTTCAATCTGGAGAACGTGCATTAATACAAATTTGTCGTCAATGTACTGTGTGCTGTAGTATAATTGGTTAGTGCATGTTCCCCGGATTGGAAGAGATCCTGGTTCGAATCCCGGTAGCAACAACAAATATTTTTCGAAAAAATTGATTTTATATGTATACCTTTCTAATTAATCCATTTAATTAGTATTCAAAGTTAATTTGTATTAAAATTTTCTGAAATAGTAACTCCACAACGAAAATGTGTTGTTATGAAAACTAATGCAAACATTGTTTAATGTATTTGTTTGCTTCAAATTATTTCAACACAAAATAAATACTTTGTACCGTTTTCACGAAAGCGCAATGCAATACGTCGCATTATGTACTTAGAAAATGATTGTACTGAACAAAACAGAATGTGTACTGCACACAGGACGGCTCTTATATCTTGCTGCACAAATAATGTGGCTTTGTACTCCTAACTGGTTACTGGCACGCGACGACAATTTGCACCGCCGCGTCCTCAGTTCCGTAATGCAACTTAGTACTTGCACTTATCTGAAATGGAACAAACGTTCGGTTCCAACATTGTCCCGGCAGAATTAAAGAAGAGTTGGTTCCAAAACCAACTAATTAATGGGGCGATCGCATAGATTAGTGCATCACGACCTATAAATGACATTGTTAATTTAATATGTAGAGAAAGAAACACATTATTAAAGATATCAACGTAAAAACCTAAAATGTTTTTTATTTACAATTTAGATTTCATTGTAAAGGGTGTCTAGTTTAATATTAAATAAATAAAAATTACAATGTTGTCCTCATATTTTATTTATACAAAATGGAGTTCAACAAAGCTAATTTAACGTTTTATAAATAATTTTGTCTAAATGCCGTCGTTTTCTCTCAAGACACTCTTGCAATCGGACTCTTAAATTTGCGAACATGCGATAGCAAAGCGTTGGTTCAATAGCAGCAACTTCACGGCGGATATTTTCTTGTAGGGCCTGAATTATTCGAGGATTGTTGCTGTCAACTCTCGACTTAAGGTATCCATCTAAAAAAAGTCGTACGGTGTAAGGTCCGGCGACCGAGGTGCCTAGGGTATGTCTCCGTACTTGTACTGTATATACTCCGTTTCCTTCAGCTTCTCCATTGAAACTCTAGCTGTGTGTGGAGTGGCCCCATCTTGCTGAACGTCGTTTTTGGACAATGCAAACGTTTTTGATGGCGTTCCCTCGGGTTGTCGGGGCACCAGTATCACATGTTCTGTTTATTAACGTAGCCATCGATATGAAAATGTGCTTCATCAGTAAAAAATATGTTTCCTTGACACCTTTATATGATTAATTTACATGGGAATGATTTTCTGATGCAACAATATACTTTTAATTTTTCACTAAAAAAAACTTTGTACTGCGTATACGTTGAGTAATTTTGTCACTATTTGCTGTAGTCTCGAGAGATGCAGTCCATCTCATCATCGAGTGTAATTCATAATGAATCTAAATACATCATGATACTGACATATCTAGGTAGAGGAGCGTGGGAGTAATACTTCACCCCACTGTCCATATTCCTATAAATGATCGCAAAAACCCTTCCATTACAATCTACCTCCAATAACCTATGAAGGTAAGTTGTAATCGGAAGGATTAACAATGCCCCCATACTTTGGACCACCATTCGTGTTCAAGATGATAAGAGTACTCAACTTGGTTTAACAATGAGGAATGAGAGTAATTGGGGCAGAAATGAGGCGAAGACAGGGAAACTTGTTTGTCGTGTGAAAAGTTACTAAGGCGGTGGAATGTTGAACTGCATGATATTGAGCAGCAGTCGGCAGAGAAGTGAAGAGCCCTCGCGGAACGCTCGGCTTCACGGGTGAACTAACTTCCATTCCACGGTATTCTGCGTGACGTCATACGGCTCTTTTGTTACGATGGTGTACATCCCCGTCGTCGCTAGATATCGTCCTGTATTCGCTTTAAAATAAACCCTATAAATCGCACAACATTCTATACGGCCGAACGTACTGAATAATTGTCAGAAATATTCGACTTCGAGTTGAAAGATACAAATAAAATAAATTTGAATTAGCTTTCTAAGATTTTCAAAGAAACGTTTGAAGGTTCTGTTCTGAATTTTTATAATCTCAAAGGAATATTCTAGAAATATTTTCTCCCAACCAAAGCCATTTCCTGAAGCTGATGAAAAGCTACTGAGAACAAACCGGTATTATTTTTTATTATTTTATGTGAGTCTACAAATGCGGAATAATCCACCCTGGATATAAAACTACCCCTTTTCTGAATTTTCAAACTTGTGTGGCGACAATTGGAAGTTTCTTGAATATTTCACTCGAGAATTAATTCGTAAAAGTAGTACCCAGAACTTCAGTCGGACCTGATAATTGACATTCTGTAAGCAGTCTCAACTTACCGAGACTCTGCAGAGCGTATGTATAGCTAAACTATTTCAAATCTCCGAATAAGCCAGCCACGAATATTACAGAATTCAGTGAGAAATTATATAATGTGATTGTTACCGACTTTTAGTACAGTGAGTAAGATTAAGAAAGAATCACTAAGGTGGTTTGGTCATATGGAACGGATGAATGTGGAGAGAATGGGAAGAAAGATACATGATGCAAGTGCTGATGGCATCAGAAATAGAGGACATCCGTGGAAGAGTTGGCACGATCAGGTAAAACATATACTGGTGAAGCTTGTATGAATGTGGATGAGGCTAGAATTGTGTGTCAGGACAGAGGAGTGTGGCGCTCTATCCTCTCTGGCGTGACGGTAAATTAGTTGTTAGTGAGATTAAAGGGTTTTAAACATATCAAATGTAAATTAATGTAATATTTTTAATATCAGCATACGTATTTTCGGTTTCTTTAACATATATAGATGTGCCAAAAGTCACTTTACCTCTTAAAAATTAAATAACTTTTTGTATTTTTATAATTTATTTATTTTTCTTTTACATAATATTTTACATATACACGATACATGGGTTCGTGTACCTATAAATGAGGGTAATTTACAAGATATTTTTTTTCATGCATATGTAAAAATATCTGCTGTAGAATATTATGTAAGAGATATATAAAAAATAATAATCATACAAAAAGTTATTTAATTTGTAATTATTCAGAACAGACGGTCTGTAATATTTTAAATACTATTTTAATGTATTAATTTCAAAGATATACATATAAAATAAATTTTATCGAAAAATATTGTTGTTGCGCCACCGGGATTCGAACCTGGATTTCTTTCCAAACCGAAAATGATGGAACGATAGACGTATTTATTTGAAAAAGTGTAATATATAGGTTCGAAAATTTGTCGTTAAAAATAATGTCGCCGTAGCACAGTTAGGTGATGCAACTTCCCCGGTTTGGAAAGAGATCCAGGTTCGAATCCCGGCGCAACAATATTTTTTGATAAAATCGATTTTATATGTATATATTTCTAATCAATATATTTAATTAGTATTTAACAAAAATATTATATTTTCATAAAAAGCAATCACTGTCTTCCTTGATGTTCTCCTATCTGTATATGTATTCTGTCTCTCTCTTTTACATGTAATTTTATATTCTATCTCCACCTTTATGTATGTACTTACCATATATAAGTGCACTCTTTTTGTATTTATTATTAGTTTTAAATACGCCCTGACGAAGCTTGACCTAAGCAAAACCCGATGGCGCTTAATAAAATTCGTGGTGATTGTGTTTTATTTAAAATATATTTTTTTCCTGCTTTCCGAGTACTTATATTTTAATAATAAAAATAAAATAAAAACCGATATTTTGGGTCCAAATACGATGTAGATTCATCCGCGCTCGGATGGGACCACGGGTTTTCTGATGCCGTTTATTATTAAATGGAAACCTTCCCTTTCGATATACTTTGGCGAAATATTTCTAGCAAATGAGGGATGAATATTGGGAGGGAATCCCATTAGGGCTGTGTCCGGGGAAAAAATGAAGTGGAAAATGGGGAAGAAACGTATTGATGGTCACTTAACCGCCATGTTGGTATGAAACGGGGCGGATGCTGTGCTCTTCGGCCATTCACCGTGAAAAATGGGAAAATGGCTAATTTACTGCAGACACTCAACCCTCAACCTTTGCCCGCCAGCTCATTCTACTTTTATTTAAGTCCTTTATTGTAAAAATTTCAGGCGATTTCATTATTTGTCCAAATGGGTTACTTTTATACATAATACATACACGGTAGGCCCTGAAAATTCGGCACTAACACTAAGGTTTCAAACGTCAATTTGTTAAGCTAGTAACGGTAGAAGGTAAAAGCACGTTAAATTATGATAGTATTTAATTTAAGTAAAATTAGGTTATTCTCAATTAAATCTAAAATGTAATGTTATAATGTAGTTGCATAAAGCTTCTTTCAATTTCAAAAATTTTCAGCTTTTCGAGTCCCTTCTATATTCTAATTATTTTCAAACTAAGCTAAACTTTGTGCTATGAAATAGGATCAGGGAAATCTGAGAAATGTTTTTCTACACTACAAACGACTATTTTACGTTTTACCCTGGCCAATGAATATGTTTCTGAACCATAAATTCGACGATCACATACATTTAAAAACTGTAATGTAAGGTGTAATTATTTTTAAATTTTTTTTCAATGGAGCGAAATTTTAGATTTTTTTTTCCTAATCGTAATGCAAGAAAAGTGGGATAAAATTTCAAAACATTTTTTCGGTAAAATCAAAAATATTATGTCACCAATAAGATTGAAGGAATCGAAGTCAAATTATAACTTATATAATATTATGTAAAAATTCTTCGTGCATGAAATTGCAAAACTTAAAACTTTTTTTGCGAAAGGAGTAGGTAGCTACGCGACGTTTTCATAAATGGTGTCGTGCAGTCAATAGGAGAAACTCAAATTTGTTGTGAACGTGATCGGTAGATATTCAGAGATGTCAGAGTTTAGCTGAATTTGAGAGAGGAAATCTCTAGGAGTGAATTTGATCAAATTCGATAATTTATAGAATAGATTTACTCTATGACGTTAGACAGAGAAATGTGATTTTGATTTGACAATATATATTATATTGTGAAGCTCGTGTGAATTTAGCGTCACTCTTTAATCGTACCTTTTTTAATCGATGCGTAAACATGTTAGTGTGCCTCTAGTAAGTACATACATCTTTAATTTTTTTTCGTAGGTAAGCTCGATAAATCAGATAACTTAAAAGCAAAATAAGAAATGTAAAAAAATTGTTTGATCACAGTATTTGAGAACATTAAATTGATGTTGCTGCACGCTCCAAATCTCGGTACTGAGTGGCTTGGTGCGGATCAGACAGTCATCAAGGAAACTTTGTTCTCCATCTATCGGCGGTGCACCGAAGGTCGTTCGTGTACAATCGAATCGCGGTGCCTTAAACTTCGGCGTTCGAGCTATAGGTGCCGTCCTCTGTTCGCATCAATTTATTAAAATGTTTAACCGCTCGACTTAACTTGTATATGGCGCCTCCGTCACCCCTGCAGTCGCCGCCGAGATCACACAAATAGTACGTGGATGAGCCGATCTCCGATCCCAATTGAATATGGCGATATCACAAGATCACCCACGTCACATAAACAACAAACAATACGTGATCAAAACACAATATCACAAAATACAGAACCGGTGCACTAGAACTGAAAGCCCACACCGCGAATACTATCGCGATGTCAAGATCGAACAAATATCGGTCAAGTTGACATCTGCTGACATCAAGGTCACAATTCACACTGAAAAGACGAGAAATATGGATGGGAACTTGGATGCGGAAATGTGTCAATAACATGGGTCGCGACCGATTCGAAAAGATGCGCCAAAAGGGTGTTTACGAATTCGGAACATTCGTGTTTCAAGGACTATTATACTACAATTGTAACTAATGTAAACATTAGTTTCCTGTCTTGAACATCAAAATACTATAAACCAGTGTTTATCTAATTTAATAATACTAACTGCACAAGTTTGTGCAAAAGAATTCCTGTAAAAAACATTCCTCTCTCAAATGGCAGTATTTTTTTGGTAAGTACATTTTTTATAGATGGAAATTATCTACTCTGATGCAACCGATAGTTGACACAACCTGGATTAGATTTACAAATTATCGTCGCTATATCGCGTATATTGGCAGTGATCTACTTATTTTTGTTTGATCAATATTATAGTTTGTTTTTGGGAAAAATATTATTTTCTATGAAAAAAGTTAAGATTTTAAATACTAAAAAAAACTCAGTTTTCACATTCATTTTTATTCCCAAAAACTCTTTCGCGGAGAGGTTCATAATATAAGTAAATAAAAAATTTAAGGTTTCAATAACTTATTCTTACTCTATTATCGAAATAAACACTAGCGGAATACCATGGAACGTTGTAACGATACAATGAATATAAAGCTTCAAATTTTTTACAATAATTGTTAGAATTCGCATCATATTATATTAAGTTAAAACAATGTGACGCGGAATAATTGATAAACTCATAAACTCATTTTTTCCAATTTCTTGACTTAGACCACTTTCATAATAATGGGCATCTATTAGAAAATACAATAGTTTTACGAACCCAACTTTGGAATGGTCGTACAGAATTCTTCCACTTTTTTAATCAACATTTTCTTGTGTATCCGTAGGGGTGCACGGAAAGTCCACACAACAGGGGTTTACCCTCATATAAATCACAATCTAAAAATATAAAAATTCATAATCGGGAAATTATTCAAATAAAATGGCTTTGTGTGTTCGCATTATGTATTCATTGAGGGGAAACTAAAAAATATTCACCCGTAAACGGAATACCGTGGGCGGATTTTTCAGCTCTAAATAAATTTAAAGAAGTGTAATGTTGTAATAAAAGCTTGATATCAACCTACCGAGTAATTGCAAGCGTTAACAGTACATTTTTACGCGTTATACATATTTATTACAGCCGTTATTCTATACCGTTTTAGCGTTATTTTACCCAGAAGTCTTAAAGTTTTATTAAAATTACTCGGACCGTTTTATTGTCGCCTGTACTGAAATAAGAAATAAACACCTTCTTAATGGGTTCTTTTCAATTTTTATTATTTATTTTTAAACAAATTACAGTAATTTTAGTATCATGGGAAGTTCTAATAGCAAAACATAGTGATGCTTATTATTATTAATAATAATTTATCCACGAAAAGAGAAGCGCAACATTACACATTTAAGAAAGAAAACGTTTTTTAATTTTCCTTTAGAAATAATGTCTACAACAAAATATTCAAATAACACATCTATTCAAAATAAAGTACCGTTTTAGATTACAAATTATTATTTTTTTGTATGGGATGCAGTATATATCACATATGATAGTGCGGACGGCTATCGCCTACACTATCGTCGTCTAGAGACCGCACAGCGAAGCTGGACGCACCCAGCAAGGCGGTACTTGCAACGCAACTCCCACCAGCCATAACGACGTAGGGTACCGACTGCATGCAACAATACAAACGCGGCTGTTACATCCGGACGGGCCGAGTCACGAGCGAAACTCTACCTATCGACGTCTCGCAAGGTGTAGCTCTAGTAGCCGCCTCCAATTTAAGTTCAATCATGTCTACATACTTCCTCATATATTTCTACTAAAATATGAGCTACAATACACTCCGCGATACAAAAGAACACGAGTGTATTTGGGTGAATATTAGGGCATCCGATACCTTCACGCAAAACAATATCCTCTTCGTACCTTCTGATATGTAGTCAGCATACACTCAAACGTCTACCATTATCTCATAATTGTCTGTATTATCATAGAAATATCATGAAATTTAAAAAGAAGAATTAAGAAATATATATGTAAATAAATATAAATCTCTAAAAATTAATTATTTACGTATTTAAGTTCCTGTGTTGGATTTTATTCGGAATATCAGACCGTGCTATTTGAATCACACAGTGGTGTCCAAAATAAATATTTTTTCTATTTTTAAACGATTTATAATTAGTATATAACAGTATTGTATAGTTTTAGAGGTAAGAATATAGAAACATTGATAAAATATTGAATATAGAATATTGAGAAAAAGTAGTTGCTCTCTCAAATATTCTTATGCTGATCAGTTTAGAAGCGACCTTTCCTTCATTAGAGGCAAAGTAATTCGCTACGGTTCAGTTCTCTATCTTTAAGCTGTACATATTTATTTATTTATTTATATATATTTTGACATCCATATTTTTGTAGTTACAGAGGTGGATACATAACATACATAATACATAGTTTAATGTGTGGGATGGAGTAGACTTCACCTCTGATATATACAGCGTTGTCCTGGCTACTTTGCTAGACTAAAGTCTGTGTTAAAGTAGCCAGTTTTTTTTTTTTTTTTTTTTTTTCGTGCTGTTGTGGTGTTATTTGGAATAAAAAAATAAATCAAATATGAATAAAAAAGTAAGAATAAAATTAAAAAAATAAAAGTATAATAAAATAAAAATATAATAAAAATATGTGGAGTGGGAGTGTTGTAGGACTAGTGAGTTATTAGTAAAAGAATTGTATACATTATAGTAAATTGTTGGATATCCATGCTTCTGATTCATCTCTACCTGATTGAATCATATATTGGGTCCATTTTTGTGTAATCTTATAGTAATTGTACGATTTCCAGTTGGTACTGAGTGTATTGTATAGTTTCGGAGCTAGGAACATGTAGAATCTTTGATAAAATGTCGTTTTTGCTCTCGGAACTGGTGTGTAGATGTTTGTTGTTTGTCTAGTGTTGTGTCCATGATTTATTGCTTGGGGAGAGTTGTTATTAGTATGGAAGTATTGAACGAGTCTCAACATAAAGATTTGTCTTATATCAAGGACATTGTACACTTTAAATATAAAGTCTGATGGATATCTAAAGAGACGACCAATTATTACCTTGAGAATTGTTTTTTGTGCTTTTTTAGCCGACTCCAATATTGTTTTTGCTGCTCCTCCCCAAACTAAAATAGCATAATTAATTAAAGAGTAGCACAGTGCAAAGTACACCGATCTCAAGAGTTTGTAATCAACTATACATCGAATTCCTTTAAAAAAGTAAATTAGTTTTCTTATGCGTTTTGCTAGATTCGATATATGTTCTTTCCAGTTAAGATGATCATCGATCAGTACTCCCAGATGTCGAATAATTTTGACTCTTGTCAGTTTTTCACATTGGCATGTGGACGCCGTGGTCTTGTTTGCTTTGCAGTCATGAACGACGAGTGTAGGACTTTGACGTGGTGTTGTTCTTTCGTTAATACAGAAACATATATATTTTGATTTTTTTGTATTAAGTGATAGGAGGTTCGTATCAAACCATTTTTTCGCCTTGTTCAGACCATCCTGTGCACGAGTATTGACCTCTTCCCAAGACTTACCCTCAAAGCAAAGCACGGTGTCATCCGCGAAAGTGATTATTTTTCCATTGTTTAGGGTCATATTACAAAAGTCGTTAATGTATACTAGAAATAATATAGGACCTAAAATGCTTCCTTGTGGAACACCGTGTGTTATCAATGATGGATTGCTGTATTTTTCATTATTTTGGACAATTTGACGTCTATTTGTTAAGTAATCCTTAAACCACTTATATGCTATGCCCCTTACTCCTATGTTTTCAAGTTTTTTTAGCAATAGTAGGTGCGGTACGGTGTCGAATGCTTTTGCAAGGTCAAGAAAAATCCCCATGCATTTGTTTCCCTTGTCCAGGTTCGATACGATATATTCCACGAGAGACATGAGTGCATCTTCTGTGTTGCGTTTCGATCGGAAACCAAATTGTTGATTCGATAGAATGTTGTTTACATCCAGAAATTTAAGGAGCCTCCGTTTAACAATTTTTTCTAGAATTTTTGAAAAAAACACTTAGAAGAGAAATCGGTCTATAGTTGGATATATCACCAGTTGGATATATACAAAGTGAATATTATATTCCAGGTCTATGTTGTTTAATTTATCAAAAATTTCAAGCGTAGCTCGGGCTGCGTATGAGGTGGCACCGTCCTGTTGAAACCACATATGTTGCAGTCTCAATCAATCCAATTTGGCCACCAATAAGTTTTTACAATATTGCCTCTTGCATCCTGAAAGAAATATCCGCTGGCCCACATAGCGCACCATGCAGTTACTCTGCGTTAGTATATCAATTGAGGATTTTCAGTGCCTCAAAAATTGCTGTTTTGTTTATTAAGAAAATCTGCCAAGTTGAAATGAGCTTCGTCGCTTATGATGAATTTTTTTTCCAAAAATCGGGTTTGTGTTTGTTTTAATGTTTTTATAATTTTAACACGCAGTTTAAGCAATAAATACTCTTAAATAAATTGTAATTAATTATTTTCTATAACTACCAAATTTGAATTGATAAATATTTGCTCAGTCAAAATGGTAGCTAAATAAAATCGGCCTGAAACATAATATTCACCTTATACGACAGGTCTCAAATTACAAATCATCAATCCTGTCGATTTTCGACCAGATTCGATTATCTGATCTGAAAAAGTCTCAGTAAAATCTAAATATTCAAGAATAATAGATAGATAGATAGATAAAACTGAAGCACGTAAAAATACTTCAGGTGAATTCTGCTAGGTATTTAGTTATCTACTGTTTATTCTATATTGTATCAATCATGTATCATTCAGATCTTCTTAAAGTGCATGACCACGGCACGCGAAACCTACCAAGAGTAGCGCTAAAGGTTGACATTCGACACATCCGTCGGTCTCTATATATGAAATATCTTATCTCTAAATATGAAATAAATATGCTGTAGACAAAATTTAAACTTTTAGCCACCGCTAACGATAAACTTTGAAGTTACTCTTGACGTGTTCCTTAATATCGATACGATAAATCTCATGAGACTAAAAGATCAAGAAAGATTAAGTCTCATCCGCGTACAAGCATCATTATTCTCTTCTTTAGTATGATTACGTCCATTGTTAGATACAGAATTTCACTATCACTATTGAATTTTATATGGACCGAAACAAATGGTAGTCCGAAGGGGCTAGATCTGATAAATAAAGAGGCTGCATCAAAACTCCTCAACCAAGACTGTTGATTTTTTGAAAGTTACCCGAAACTATATAGGTTAACATTCAAACAATTATAATTAAATAAACATCAGGTGTCTCATAGAGACGAAGTTATTTTTATTATATTTAATGAGAAATAGATGAGTATGGGGTGATTACGCGTGATTGTGTGTTATTGGACATATTCAAATATTATTAAAATAATATACTGGTCAAAATATAAAAATATTTAAAAACATTGATTTTTCAGGTGTATTCTAGTATAATGTGTTAAAAACATTTTACAGATAAAGAATTTTGCTTTAAATAATTTTCAAAAAACATTGGATTCTCCTTGAGTTGACATATATGGTATTTTAAGGAAAATTGAATTATCAAATTTGATCTATAGATGGCGATGGTGTAGTGACACTCGAAGCGAGTTCATATATACAATTTTTAAAAATTTAATAGATGTGGAGATTGATGAGTTGAGAATGGTTAAGGTATATTTATATAAAGTGATCACTTAAGCCAGCCGAAGACAGGTCGTAAGCCCTGTAATCACCCCATACTCCCATATATTTTTCATTCAATATAAGAAAAATAGCTTCGTTTCTATGAGATATCTGATATTTATTTGATAAAAATTCAGTAATTGTTTGTTCTTGGACATATTCAAATATTGTTAAGATTATAATTAAATTATATTCAGATCATTAAATCGCAATGTTTAGTTTATATTTTTTGATTACCCTGTTAAAAGTTTTTATACTTTGGTAATTCAGCTGTTTTAATTATTTAAAAAAGTTAATAATTGCTGTTCTTGTATAAAAGTGTAATAATCAAGTTCGCCCTGATAATCAAGTACTCTAAAAGTATTAAAACTAAATTACTAATTCGTACAAGTTTTTTCAAAATTATATAAAAAAGTTCTCAAGCTTTCATTCCATTGTAACAGATTTAACTATATTCACGAGATTTTCACCATCTTTTTTCCGATGTTTTTTGTCGAATCCTATTCGAAATGAGAATTATCCGCTAGACTTTATTTAAAAGAGATTATTTAGTTTCAATTGAAGGGAAGACTGAATGGTATCATCATACTGAATTAGCTCCTACCATGATTTCAGCTAAATACAAATCTTTGCTTGAATGATTTTTATATTTTTAGTCCCTTTCTCTCACTGATTTTAAAAAAAGCTTTTAAAAAACAGAGTTATTACCGATGTAGCTCTTCCTATGATTTGTATCTGTTCTTCGTCGCAGATAAAATAGAATTCTGTTAAAAATTTACACATTTGCCTTCGTCATTATTTCCTCATTAATTAGAAAATATATTTTAGATCTTTAAAATATTTGTATATTCTTAAGTAACCTTATAATGTACCTACATATATATTTTGTCAAGAGTATGATCAGTCTCTTAATCATATTTATTTTTATCTTTAATCGTCACTTCATTGTTAGATGATTCGCGAAACCACGAACGGAACGAAATCCTACTCATACAATTTCCTTATCCACCCGTCCATGTCGCGTAGCAACATAAAAAAAATAAGAGCTGTCCATTTGGCGTTGCACTTGTCTTTTAAAAAGAGGAAAATATTATATAATTATGAAACAAATATGTCAGAAAAAGACAACTAAATATATACCAATCGATCATATTTAACAAAAGAAGGCTTTGAATATGTCAAAATGATTATTATTAATTTAGACAAGTAGACACTTGAATACTTTTTAACTGGTCTTATATATAATATATTTGTAGATGGAAATAAATGTGTATTTTATCTAAAAAATTATGTATTATATAATACGAGTAAATCACAGTCTACCAAATATATAGACATGAACTAACGCAAATTCCTTGTTTCAACATTTTTAATTTGGTGTCACCCACGTGATCATTTTGGTACCATTAACGCAATCGAATAGCTCCGCGATTTTTAAAAAATATGTAACTCGTTTGGAACGAAAATTTTTACTCTGACAATATAATATGCGTTAATGTAAAAAATACATCATGTTTACACACAGTTTTAATTAAAGAAGAGTAAATACTTTTACTGTTGCATAAATGTGTCAGTCATAAACTATCGGATTTATGTTTCCACATAGAATGTGTGTAGAATGACCCTCGTCCCGCAACTAATGTTCGATGAGTTTTAGTTTTATAAAATGTATTCGTTTATCAATTTGCTCCAAAACAGGCTTGCTTAGTTGGACAATGCATTTAAAATGTGTGTAAAAATATGTTACAAACTGTTTTTTCTTTCTTTTTGCAACTGTACAAATGTTATATGTCTAAATAAATAAATAAACACCTCTCCCATATGTAGACTTTTTTCATGTTTATTCATGTACTGATCTGTGGAGTAAATCAATTTAAAAATGCATTCTTTTCTGATGTATTTTCGTAGAATTTTTGAAAAATAATTTAAAATTATAAAAATTAATAACGTCTCGTCATTATTGACTAGTTTTTTCTAGATTTTTGTTTTAATAAGCGAAGATAACATTACACATTCGTATATACATTATACAGTGCACACCAGCTCGTGCACATTCTGCAATCCCCTTGCACATAACGCCTTGGGCGGTACAAAGCATTTCCATAATAACTTGCCAGCCACAACTTGCCAACCCCTACTTACTCTGCTTTGCAAGGAACGGTTTCAGTACGTCTGTACCGAGTATAATACAAATGACCATCATCTCAACTTTACAATAATTTCTTGGATCGTGGATATTTAAAAAAATACAAATTAAATTAGTTAATTAGTATTATTAAAACATTTAATTAGTATTTAAAATATCACAGACCTATGTTCTAAATAATTACAACTTCACAATAGGACAGTCGTATAAACGAAAACTTGACAGAAGAAGAACCTTCCTGTTCATCCCATAAATCCATTTCCTACAAGAGGCGATGCCATGAGGCATATTGAAGGCTTCATGGCATATTTTACTAGTATTAGTAATGTAGCACCAGAAACCTTTAATTTAATAATTTAATTTATAATATTAAAAAAACTATTTAAAAACATATAATCATATTTTACCTCTGTTTACATTTTTTTTTTGTCCCGTCAAAAACTTAAAATCGGGGTTTCACTGTATTTAGATTTCATTCCACACAGAGTCTGCAAACAATCTGATATTGTTTACATAAAAAAAAGATAATCTCACCAATTCATTTCAATTCGCGCAAACAATGGGGGCCGGTAGACAATATTTTTTGGAAACCTTCAAAATGATTCAAAAGTTTACCATTAATATCCACTGTGAGGGCGGGGGAACCTTCGTCGGCCATATTTTCTTCCAAATTGTCAAAACTTCCAGTTTCCGTTCGACAAAGTTTTCCGGTTAATTTCTATTCATTTATGTTAATCTCCTTAGTTCTTTTTTCATCGCCATCCCGTTTGTTCCTTGGGGAAGTTTTTGCCTAATTCCCGTGAAAATCTTCGTCGATGTGGTTCAAGCAGCCCGCCAAGATTACCCACTCTACAATATAGAGGAATTGAAAATTAGAACGCAATTCGACAATTCCCAGACGAAAGTATAAAATAAGATTTTCGCTAATTCAATTTATTATTTTCAGCCAGAGTTGCGGTTAGTTACGTCGCGTCGGTTAATTGTTCTAAAGTAATAAATGTCCAAATTTGTCATTTTTATTAGCAAGACGGAAGAATGTTACAACGCATTTTTTTTACGTAGAGCTGTATTGGCAAAATTACTTTGTGGCATCATTTTATATAAATAATTATACGAAATACTTTGTTTAAACCACTTCTGCATGTTTCGATACCTATGGTATCTTCTTCAGGAAACAATGCATACTGAAATTAAAAATACTAACATAGATAAAAACAAAACTATGAAGTGGTGTATAAGAAAGAACTAATATAAAAACAAATTTAAAAGGTGACTATTTGCGAAGAGGATTTGGTTATTTATAATATTTAGCTTGCTATTAACACTTTTACTTATTTAAAATTTATCTAAACTCCTAGTATTTGTATATATAATTTCTAAACCCTTGATAATATCAAAAAAATGGTTTGTTTCCAAAAAGTGATTGGAAAATTCTGAATAGTTGTTTTTAATTTTAGTATACATTGTTACCTGAAAGAGATATCATAGGTATCGAAACATGTTGAAGTATCAATAAGTAGTGGTTAAAACAAAGTATTTTGTTTAATTATTTAAATGTATTTCAGTTTCAGCTCTAGATATTATTTACAATTATTCAAATTTTAAAAAAATATCGATTTTATATTTTTCTGACAAGATGTGATAGTCTTTCGTGATAAGCTCCTGTGGGGTTAAAGTTATTTCACAGTGTTACTAAACTTTTGTGTGATCATGATTTTTTCACGCTATATTAAAATATTGTGTAGTTAGGTTCACGATGGAGTCCTGGTACCGACACTGATATATGGAAGTGAGGCCTGATAGCAGAAAGCAGAAGAAAAACTAAAGTAGACTGAATGCAGTAGTAATGAGATCATTTAGGTGTATGTGTGGCAGATCCATTTATGACAGAGTAAAAAATAAATAAATAATGAAAGAATGTAAAGCTGATCTTAGTATAGTGAGTAAGATTACGAAAGAATCACTTAGATGGTTTGGTCATATGGAACAGAGGAATGAGGTGAGAATTGTAAGAAAGATTTATGACGGAAGTGATAATGGCGCCAGAAGTAGAGGACGTCCGCGGAAGACTCGGCACAATTTGGTGGATGGTCTTGTTAGAAGCCTCAATAAGCTTGTATGAGAAGATGTATAAATGTGGATGAAGCGAGAACTGTGTGTCAGGACAGAAGAGTGTGACGCTCTATCCTCTCTGCCTACCCCTGCGGGAAAACGGCGTGATGGTAAGTAAGTAACGATGAGTCAAAAATACTGTTAACAACGTTTTAAAAAGTTCTAATGATTGATAATGACTGATCCATCGCTGGATGAAGGCCTCCTCAAGACTCTGCCGCTCGCGTTGCTTCTGTAATTTTGTCAATCCGTAAAGACTTTAAACTTTTTCTAGGTCGTTTTTTTCTCTCGTGGATATATTTTAAGAAAATTCTTTCTCCATCTCTGAGTGATAATATTACCCTTCTTCTTCGTCCGCGCTTAACCCATGTGTTTTTATACGAAATTCGGAAATATTTGTCTAATTTCAATAGGCTAGTCTTGCAGACATTAATTTGTTTTTTTTTTATTTGTACATACCTAACTCAAAAACCATAAAAATTGGACATGCCTGATTTTGATTCTATACCTCGCATATAGTCTCTGCTCTCGCAACTATAGACTAACATGAATAACGAAGAAAATTGATCCCCAACGCAAAATTATTAGAAGACATACATATTTTTGTTCTAACAGAGGTGAATATATTATAACATAATAAACATAAGAAGACACAATTAATACTCGTAGTTTATTGTGTGGAATGGAGTAGACTTCATCTCTGATATACACATCGTTTTCCCAGCTACTTTGCTAGACTGAAGTTTGTGTTAAAATAGCCAGTTTTTTTCCGTACTATTGTGGTGTTATTTAAATCATCGATAGGAATAAAAAGAGAAATAAAAAAAATATGTATAAAAAAATAAAAAATATGTAGTGGGAATGTTGTGGGACTAGTGGATTATTAGTGTAGGTATCGTATAAATTATGTTAGAATGTTGAATAGCAATACTTTTGATTGCTCTCTACCTGATTGGATCATATGTTGGGTCCATATTTGTGTAATCTTATTAGAATTAAACGATTTCCAGTTGGTACTGAGTGTGTTGTATAGTTTTGGAACATGTAGGATCTTTAATAACTCTCAGAACTGGTGTGTAGATGTATGTTGTTTGTTTTGTGTTGTGTTCATGATTTATTGCTTGGGGTGAGTTGTTGGCATGGAAATATTGAACGAGTCCCAACAAAGATTTGTTTTATATCTAAGACATTGTACTCTTTAAATATATGATCTGATGGATATCTAAAGGGACGACCAATTATTATCTTGAGAATTATCTTTTGTGCTTTTTTAACCGACTCCAATATTGTTTTTGCTGCGCCTCCCCAAATTAAAATTGCATAATTAATTAAGAAATGGCAGAGTGCAAAGTACACCGATCTTAAGAGTTTGTAGTCAACTGTACATCGTATTCCTTTAAAAAAGTAAATTAGTTTTCTTAAGCGTTTAACTAGGCTAATGAAATATAAAAATATTATGCGGTTTTATCCGTTAAATAATAAGGTTAAAATTAGTTTATTTTCTTCTATAGTATTAATATTATTTATAAAAAAATACTATAGGCATATGTTCAAAACTCGCAGCTGAAAAAATTCCGTGCCTGGCTTTACAAAGGTTTTCGCTTTTTGGCGATTCGCTAACCGATACATTAGCAGAATGTTACCCCATACATCGGTAATGTTTTTATCAAATCAAATTTTAGCTAATCAAAAATCGTCAAAACACTCCTATACTGCATAATCTACTGGGTTTAAATTTCGACTGTTCGGTGGCCAAATGTCTGGTTCGACGAAATTAACATTCTCACGACGAAGAAAGTTGATTGTATTTCTAGCTGTGTGAGGTGGAGCTCCGTCCTGCTGTAATGTACAGTTACGCTATAATGTCTAGCTATACTCCAGGCATTGTTTTGAAACATTTTGATCATTTTCCTAGCACCCCAACCTTTTTCAATTCCTAAATTTTTGATCAGAATCCGGTCTTCTGCAGTGATTTTTGTTATTCTGGGCAACAATTTGAAAAAAACCAAATATAAATAATAGTAAAATTAATAATAATAATCAAAGATGGCGACCGGAAATTGTCGAAATAAAACGTAATATAGGTAAATAGGTAAGTGAGTAAATTACTAAACTATTTAAGCTCTTGTTGATGTAGTTAAACTAATTTTTATGTAATTATATCACATTTTACGAAATGTTCTCACTGGTTTCGGGCCACTTGTATATGTCCACATTAGCGCTGGGAAAAGTATTGGTTATCGCCGATGTATCGATACTTTTGGGCCCCTTTCTAACGTGGGCTCCAATGTACCGCATTGGCATAGTTACGCCACTGCTAACGTGTCATATTCATCATATTTTTTGAACCTATAACTATTATTATAAGATACAACCCTCTAGGTGACATAGTCAGTACCGTACGATGACACGTCTTCATCAATTGAAAGCTTTTATGCTGGATTCAAATATGGTCCTGAAGCTCTTAGCTTTCTGAATTTTTCGCCTATACACACTCCGGTTCTCGGCGACTGTCTTCCAATTGCAAATCTGCAGAAGATCTACTGCATCTTTTTATTCCTATCCTTATAGCAGCTTCGTAGTATTTCCACTCTGTTCCTGCCACCTGGGTGTCCATCAACTTATCACTTTAGGATCCATGCTTCCTGCATCTTCTGGACCTGACCCGCCCATCAGTCCAGTGTGGTTAGAGAGTTTGGGGTTCAATAAAAGTCATACAGCTCGTCACTATATGTTTATATCATTATATATCGTCACCGTCAGCAGCAACACCACATATCTATAAATTGTGTACTTTATAGGCGAAAGACATAACTAGTTTAAAATTATTTTTGTAACGAATAGCAGATTATTTATAAACTGAAACAGAACTAAACTTAGGTACGATTCCCTTGACTTGTGCGCAGTTGACAGGAACGTTACAGATGATATGTGATGATTACATTTCTTTTATTTGCACTCCCCTAGTGGACGCTATCGTGAAACTAATGATACAAAACGATTCCCCGCGAAAGTTCAAATCCAATAGTATAAATATCTTAATTTGGCAAAAAATTGAGATATACGGTGTTTACTGCTTAAGTGACGACATGATTTATTATATAAGTACATTTAAAAAAGATAAATAATTATTTTTTGGTTGGTTTAACAGCGTCAGTTTAATAAGTCGAGGGCAACTAAGAAAAAATATATTTTTAAGAAGTGACAAGCGGTAGTGTAGTAAAATAAAATAAAATAATATAACTACATTTTTTCTCCCTAATCTTTTAACTATTATGTTACTTGATTGGATTTCTAGAAGGTGCCTTGTCTGGCGGATGGGGCCCCTGGAGCCCCTGGTCGCCCTGCTCCGGCCGCTGCGGGGGCACCCGCGCCCGCTACAGGTACTGCGACTCCCCGCCCCCTCCGTACGGGGCGCCCTACTGCCAGGTTCGTACGATTCAAGAATATATTTTGTTCACTTTCTTTCTATTTTATACTTAATATCTGTCACTATTCTTCTTCTTCTTCCACGGCACTACATCTCCACAAGTGCTCTCCACGGACTCCTATTCCTGGCCATTCCTGGCCATGCAGTCAGCCCACCTCTAGGTCGTTTCCACTGGGGTGTCCACTTGGTCATAATGTTTGGTGTCCTGTTTTCTGGCATTCTTTCAACATAGTCAGCCGATCGCAGTCTTTGGGACCTTGATTAATTTATATTCTGTCAGTTCTATTTTCTAGTGTACAACTGCTAGTTTGTTTCGTTCGATTTGGGTTAGGCACCACGTTTTACAACCGTACGAGAGCTGTCTGAAAAGTTTCCGACCTAAGAAGGAAACAACACATTTTACCTTCAAATTTATTTTTATTTTTCTACATAGTCTCCTTGTTAGTCTATACATTTCTCCCAGCGATGCTTCCATTTCTTTAACCCGTCCAAATAGTACTCGGAGTCTTTCTCTGCAAAATAGTTATTTACGAAGGTGATCACCTCCTCATTTGCGCCTAAACTGCGCCAACGGAGCGTTGGAAATGTTCATTCGAAATCTTTATTGATACGGAGTGAGCAAACGCGGCACCTTTCTCATGCCTAAATCTAGATTAAATATGTGACAAACACATTGTTTGGACATGTTCATAGCTTCAGCTATCTCTCTAGCCTTCGTCGTCCAGCACTATTTGGTGAACTTGAGCGATGTGAGCCGTCCTGAACGTTCATCGTCACCCAAGTTGGTACGGCCACATTTAAATTCAGCTGCTCAAAATTTCACCACGGTAAATGATGGTGCAGAGTTCCCGTACGCAGCATCCAACTTATTTTTAATTTGTGTAAGAGTATTGTCTTTCAAAAACAAATTCACTCAAACGATTGTCAAACAACAACTGCGCTTCCAAAATGGTTAAAATTTTGATGTGTACTTATCAAAGGAAGTGCAAATTTGTTCCCCAACTTTTGTTGATGAATGATCTTCATGTTGAGATCTGAAATTTTTCAAACAGCCCTCATAAGTGACCTCTGATCTTTTTTATATCATCTAGTTTTGTATATCAACAGTTTGCTTCGTTGACAACCTGTTACTATTTATTATTATTACATATTACATGTAAGGACTGTGTAAAAATTGGTGGACATGGAAAAGTATTAAACTCATGGAATAACCAAAATTATATATATATATATATATATATTTAATTTTAAATGATTTTTAAATGTATTCCACAACTTTTTGGTTACGGTATGGTCAATACATATCGTTAAATAATTGTTTGGTAAATATATATACTTACCAAGCGTTGTCTATAAATGTTATTGTCTTGGAATATATATAATATCTATACATAACAATAAAAAAAAACATCAAAAATATTAACAAAAAAGCACGCAGATAAGAACTGTCCAAAAACAATTGAGAATATAATTTTAAAAGTTTTATGTTTGGCTGTTGATATTTGGAAATGCAAAAGACAAATTAAATCCTTCATATTATTGATAGAATCGGCGTTAACTTTATAAAGTTTCATCATAATGGATGGATATAAATGAAACAATGTTATTATTCTACTTGAGTTTGTTAGCACTACTCGAGTTTCGGGAAAAGCAGTAACTCTCATCGACAGGTTTAAACTGACTACACATAAATATAGGAGACAAGGCTTAGGCGGTAGACATACAAGTAATTAGGTACTGACAGGTGGAGGGGGAGGGGGCGGAGTTACTGGTGGACGGAGGAGGGGTGGTTGTAACGAGAATATTTAGAGGAGAGGAGATGAGTTAGAAAATGTAATATTGTTTAACCCGAGTTCAAATTTGTTTTTATTTCTAAACTTTTAAAATTATAAATTTTATTGCCTTTACGCGTGATGGGATGGAGACTATGATGCATGAATGAAAGGAATGATTATTATCCATGATGTGGTTCGCGAATTCGGAAAAGTTGATACTAGTTTCAGAATTCGCGAGTTTGTATTAATATAATATATCTAATATTTTACAACGTATAAAATGACCCGCGCTTACTATTATTCGTATTTGCAATCTGTACACCGGCGTTAGTAATTTATCTTCCACAGGCGCTTTGCTAACACGTCAGTGATTAACATTTCAGGTCAGTCAATAAGTTCGTCCGCATTTTTTCCATTTGGAACATCGTTATATTAATATGTACGAGCTTACGAAGTGACGTGATACTAAGTTTTTTAGCGCTTTATACAATAAGATGTATTTTAATGACAGATAATTTTTTTTAGAAACAAAAAGATTTTTTAAAAAATAATTCAAAATTATAAAACTTCTAAAAAAAATACATAATGATTCTAAATATGATGTAGATTTATTAATTCATTTATCTGTGTGTCTTTCTAATAATATTGTGACACCATATATAAGTATGTTGTTATTTTTTAAATATTATTAATCTTTAATTATTACGAATTCAACTTGAAACTTCAATCAAAACTCGTTTCTTCCATTTTTTAAGCCATATTTATATAAACTAGTGATAAGGTTGAATAACCTTCATTAAAAATATGCATGTGCAATCTTTTGTGTTGTTTGTTGATGTTTTCGTCGTCATGGCGACAGACGGCGGTGGAAAGGATCGATAGTTACCTTGGCGATCAACAAGATATTGAGGCACGTCAAATATAAACCAAATCGCATCCTCATATTAGTATTACACTCTACTTTCGGTCAATTATAATATATTAAAGATATTATGCCTCCTAAGAAGGCCAAAGGTAAAGGAAAGAAAGGAGATGTCGGAGAACCAAAGGAGCAACTAACAGAAGTCGACAAAACATTCTTCGAACTGGAAATAGCCGATCTAAATAGAAAACTTGAACGGTTACGAGCTTCTAATGCGGAATTGGAGGCAAAAAATGAAGAGTTAGAGGCTGAATATAAGAAACTAGACGAAGATAGAGCCGATGTTATCACGTATTTGAAGAAAACTCTTCAAACTAAAGTGGACGAGGTATCAGAACTCCAAGAGCGAGTTCAAGGCCTCGAAGAGAAAAGAGAATCTGAAACCAAAGAATACGATATCCGAATGAAAGAGCTACAGAGAGAATTCACTGTTATGAGAGAACAACTCACATCCGAAGTGAAATTGTTATCTGGAAAGTTGAATTCTCTGGAAGAATTCCGCGCGCAAAGAGACAACCTCATGGCTAAATTTGAAACCCAGGAAAAGCAGTACGACGATCAAGAGCAGCACTACAAGAAAGTTTTACACGAAACAGAAAAGAAGTTCATCATGAGCAAGGAGAATCTAAAGAAAGAGCTGGAATCTAGATTGTTGCGTCTCGCGCAAGATTTTCAAGACGCGACGGAAATGCGAATCGCGTCTTCAACTCACAGGGTAATCAGAGAGAACATCGCGGTGAACAATGAACTTAAAGAAGTGCTTTCAATGCAAGCCAAGTTATCCGATCAGAATAATACATTAAAAGAAAAAGAAAGATCCGCGAGACTGGCGCTGCAATTAGCCGAGGAACAGAGGGACACGGCCATGGAGAAGAGTGTCGTCCAAGTCAAGCTGATCGAAAGGCTTTCTAAAGAGCACGGCACCATGAAGAACGCGATGGGTTTAATAAAGAAAAACGAATTTGATTTTGAAACGCAAAAGAGAATCATCGAGAAGTTGACGGACGAAATCTCAAAGATGGGCCTAAAAGTTCGCATATTGGAACAGAATCTTCACGTCAATCTGTGCGAAAAGAGTGAACTTAAATTCGACGCGCAAGAAGCGAGAAATGAATCGGAAAAACTTAAGGACATCGTCATGAGTGCAAGTCTGGCTGTTAAGGGAGCTATCAAAATAAGCGATTGTCCATTAGATGACAGCGAGGCTGAGAAGGATGCAGCTCGACGAAATCTATTAAAGAGACTCTTAGACTTACTGTCCATTCCAGTATTTGACCGAACGCAATCTCTGTCTACTGTTCCGTCTGTCGCTGCTGTATATCGTCGCGGTGATTTAGGATTCGTTCCAAAAGAAGAAGCCGCTTCCAAGACATCCATTTGTTCCAGTTATCGATCGTCAACTTTGAAAGCAGAATCAACAGAAGGAAAACGCGATTCAACAACATCGCCATATAAAGGGGAGAGTCTTAAAACGATTTACAGTAAAATGATCATACCGGCAATATCTCAAGAATTCATCGAGGGACATCTCGGTGAAGGGGATATTGAATACATAGAAGAAGAAGAGGAAGAAGAAGAAATGTCTTCTATTGTCTTATCAGAGGAAGAAGTGATCCCGGAACCAAAAGTGAAAGACTCTGATGAGTCCTCAAGAACACAGGAATTAAGTGATGTTAGCCAACGTTCACTGTTACCTGAAGAAGTGGCGTCATCTCCAATAACATCCAAGCGTGTGGAAGAATCTTCAGAAATTGGTTCTCATACTGAAATTGGTGAAGAAGAACAACAACAACAACAACAAGAAAGTTAAAGATACAATATATACATTTTTTACAATAATATTAATGTTTTTTTCTATAATAAATGTATTTTTATCATAACTGTTTGCTTGTATGAGTTAAGCCCTAAATGCAGGTATCACAGGCAAAAGAGACATCAAAACTCATCAAGAATAATTGAGTTGTCAAAATGCATCTTAATGCAATTAAAAAATATATATAGATGCATACATGGAATATGTATCAAATCAATATTCTTACTAAGTATTTTCAACGTAAGCCTTCATAGCACTTGTGCTATGAAAGTAGAACTAACTTACTGGTCTCCTGGAATGAGGCTCGCTCCCCTGACCACAGGATCACAAGGCGAGTGTCGTTACCACTAGGCTAACGAGCATGTCAATTGATACCTAAAATAGTATAAAATAATTAGGTCGCAATAACATTACCAAGAATGACTCTATAACCACATGGCACCAATCTGTTATTAAGTATCTAATTGATTAAATAAAAAAATATTTGTTTTATAATTAGTAGAAGAAATATAATGCAGTAAATATAATAATATAATAGTATTTTAGAGAGCACATGCTAATTTATATTTTATATATTGAGTTAAAACACTATTTTATTCCACTATATTTTTATTGTATCGTGTTTTTGAGAACATCTTCCCATCATCAATATTATAATTCAACAAAAATTAAAAACACTTTCAGACAGTAATATGTAGGGTGTTTCGAGTTAACAGAGGTGGTGATGTGGGTGGGGGTGGAGTTAAAATAGATAAGAGAGGATTTAGAATTTAGCTCTACAGTAGACTGGTCAAACCATTGCCCTAGGCTCTTCAGCCATGATGTTCTCCTTCTTAGAGCAATCTTCTTCTTAATTTCAGCAATTTTTCTCTTATTACGAGGTGCAAGATCTTGTACTTCTTTGGACGTTTCTGATTATGTTGACCCCTCCTACGTAAAGTATCGTTAGTAAAAAAAATACATTTTTAATAATTCTGGTATTTGATACTTTGTATACTTGGTAAAACGTACATATTCAATGTTTAATATAATGCTTTGATAATGTAAAAATAACTACTAGCTTATACAATTGCATTGTACATGCAAATAATGCCTATTTAGGTGTTTTGACGGATAAAAAATAAAAACATATCAAATGACCTCATAAAATGGAACTCGAGAACTGCCTATATATCAAGAGAATGTTAATATATTTGTAGGGTCTTGCAGTGCAGTCTGAACCATGTGTACTTGAAGGACAGCCCTGCCCTTGGGCGCCCGGGTCCCAGGGCCCTGCGGGAGATCCGTGCCGCTGTGGTTGTGCTCTACGTTTGGGGACCTCACCCCGCCACCTCTCTGCCTCAGCTCAAGAGTGTCAGGGGAGAACCTTCTGGCTGCTTCAGGTACTAGGAATTAATTTTTTATACTATATGATATTATAATATTTTGATTTGCAAAATATTAAATTTAGATCACTTAATTTGATTTTATAGTTTTTAGTATCACAGAAAAGAGACCCTTTAGACATGTATGTATCAAATTTATTAATATATTTATTTATTTTATTTTTATTTATTTGTAACTATATAATATAATGTAAAAAATATGTTTGAACTGTGCCCGTCTCACTAGAGAAATTCTGTGTCGAGACGGGCATAATGTAATAGAGAGAAGAGTTGGGATGATTGTAGCATGGTAAACATTATTGAGTAGGTGTCACATGGTTTGGTTTTATGGAATGAAGGTATTCCATATTCAACATCTCGAGAAATTAGAACTCCCTACTTTATTTACTTAAAATTTTGCCCAAATTAGTAATAAACTTAACCAGTAGCGACATCTCTTGTTCATACATAATATTGGTACCAATGACATCTTCAGTCCATATGGTAGATTTCATGGTAAATTTGCCACCAATTATTAAAAATAAATCAACAACAAAATAACTTTTTCTTTTTGGTATATTAGATTCTTTTTTTGCATCATGGTCTTGTTTTTTCATCCAATATATACTATCATCATTGAAACTTTTTTTTACACAAGTCTTGTAATATTGTCATAGACGCATTTATTAAATTGACAAGATATATGTTGAGAAAATATTCATTTCTAAAAGCATCTGAGCTTTGCTAACATCAAAAGACGTCAGAATTATAATTTATTCCTTGCTAGCAGAAATGGCCGGTGCTAAACTGACCAAAGGTATGAAAGAAACTGACACAAGCGTTAGATCTGGCTTATGACCAGGTATATCGAATGCTGGTCTTGATATAAGTTTTTGATTGATTAAATATATATATATGTGCACATCATTTAGAAGTACAGAAAGGAATACGGTTTGGACAAGTTTCATCTTTCCCTTTCTTGATATCCTGTAATCTTTTTATACTTCTATATCCTAATGATTTTGATGATTTGTATAAGACTCTTTATCTTTGGTATCTTCTATATTTCTAAAATCCCTACCCAAAAATACCTACATAAATAAATTTAGTCAGTTTTAAAATGGTAACTCAGACTGTTCTTTTGACATGATTCCGTGGAAAGATTTTTATTTTTCATTTTTCTGTAAGCAATGTTTTCATATCTTTGTTCTTTCAATAGCACATCTATGACACACAAATTGAATTAAGAATTGTCTATTTAATTTACTGAATATGAAAGTATATGAAATATATTCTGAATAGGAATATGAATGAAACAAGAGCAGTGAGTCAGGATAGAAAAGTTTGGAATTTGAAGAAAATATAGTATTATACAGAGTCCATTTGTAGTATGTTTGTACGATAAAAAGTTTTATTTACTCAACTGATAATAGTGTTAAAAATCGTTTAATATTTTTAGTCATCTATATGTCTTTTATATTCATATTTATATCATTTTACTTACTTCAGGTTGCAGCAGGTCATGTGCTCCGCCTCACAATCGAGCGCTACCGCTTGCCTTGCGGTGCGCAGTGGCTGAAGGCTAGAGACGGGGGTTCCCCGGGGGCTCCTCTCCTGGGACAGTGGCCAGGGGACGGGGCGTCTGAGGGAGGCTCTGAAAGTGAAGGGGTAACCTCTAGTGGGGACAGCCTTCTGCTAGAGTTTTTCTCGGACGAGCTGTTAGCCGCAGGGCAGGCATGCCCGGGCGGGTTTATCGCGAGCGCTGCGCAAGTCGGTAAATACTATTTAAGTACATAAAAATTAAATCTGCATTGCATATAACTATCACATAGTTTATTCATACCTGCATACATACATTTTAAAATCATATATCAGTTAACATTGGTGATATAATAAAAACTCTTTCAGTGTCAATATTCAACAATGATTCATTTTATTATCAAGTGGGATCTATGTTGACAATACAAAAGAATTTTATTTTTAATTTTCCTCCAATACCTTAATTTTCACAATTCTCTGAATGCAGGGACCATAAATTTCCATACTATATGACAGATATAACTAGTGATGAACTCAAAATCACAAACTCAGTCATTGATATCTTTAAATCACACTCATTATCAGTGATTAATTTTTTTATTTTATTTATATTTGGTTGTGAACCGTGATTTGGCGCATGCGCATTCGAGACAAAAATATTCATGAAGGAATGACCTTATAATTCGTGATCAGCGCCATCTAGTAGATACTGCCAAAACGTTTTACGCATTTGACCTTAAAAATAATCTCACATTTTTTTAAGTGTTTTCATTCTCTTTGTGATGATGTTAAATTAGATATATATTATTAATTTATCCTAGAATATGTTTTTTATGCATATGAAGTTTTATTAATATAAATAAATATGCTCATAATTATGTTTTTTTATTTATTTCGTGTATCATGATATTGTGCGACGCATGCGTATTAATAATGAAACTGTGATCACAGTCACAGTTTTTAATCACTTATATTATTGAATACCGGTCACTATCATACCAGTGAGTCAAAAGTAGCATTTTTTCTCATCACTACATGTAAAATTTACACAATGAATTTGCCAATATTTCTTGCCGTGTCTCTTTCTGTCTGCATGCTCATGCTCGAGCAACACGTTTAGGCATGTGTATATCGCTTATGCATGTGCTCATGCTAAACCCATGTTTAGTATGCTTCTACAGTGCGAACTACTTTCCTCTACCCTTTGTGATCCTGGATCTCGTTAAATGCAATTTGTAGCGAGTTCCCAATCATTTCTCAGACGTGTATTGTCCATCTTGTTGGAAATTTACTTCTCATTCTTTGTAATCCAATGGTCAACCTTTTTATATACATCATACGATGGTGTGATGAAAGTGTCCTTCATGCTATTATGATCAGTCACCAACTAAATTCAAAGTTATTTGAAATGATTCAAAATCTTAACCAAAATAAATATTTTACTTATAAAAACTTCTAAAGAGTTTTTTTTTAAATTAGCTGAACATTTTTTTAGTACATTATGTTCGATTTTTTTTTCAACTATATAATTATAAATTACTTTCATTCTTATTTTTTTACTCCAACCATTTAAAAAATTAAATAACAAAACAAGATTATATTTTTAAAATTTGAATACATTATATTTCAGAACCTGTGTCTTCTAACGCTTCAGCAAGCATTGCAGTCTCCATGGGAGATGGTCCTGGAAGTTCTCGGGTGCCTCTGTTTGGTGGTGCACTTGTGTTCGGAGCCCTAGGAGCGGCGGGGCTCCTGTTGGCTGCACCTGCGCTCTGTTGGATCATTCTTAGAGCTCTTCATGCCACCTCCAAATATCAGAGGGCAAATGATTGTGATTCTCTAGCAGACTCTGATAGTAAGTTATTATATGTATTTTTAACATTATTTTGTCTTTACAAGAAGAATATTCAAAAGTAATCAATTTTTATTCTAAATGTGCGTGTACATGAGAAAGAATTATTTCGAAACTTGCCTCGAAACTCTCTTAAAATACAGGATAGATAGTTGAGCGTGGAGCAAGCTGTCATTTGGTACCAAATGTATTTTGTATTCAAAGTAGATCTTTTCCGCTAAATTTGCATTTTTAATGTGAGTAGGAAGGCACATTTACTATCTAAGTAAATATCTTTTAATAGTAAATAATTAGATGAACGAAATTAATTATTTATTATTAGAACACATTCTTATTGTGAAGTTGTAATGATCAGTGATATTTTAAATACTAATTAAATGTATTAATCAGAAAGATATACATATAAAATCAAATTTATTGAAAAATATTGTTGTTGTGCCACAAACAAAGTAGACGGCTTTCAAATAATGGAATGATAGATGTATTAATTTGAAAAAGTGTAACATACAGGTTTGAAAGTTTGTCGTCAAAAATAATGTCACTTTAGCGTAGTTGGATAACGCACCTTCCATGGTTTAGAAAGAGATCCCGGTAGTATTTGAATTATTTGTCATTATATCATTGTTTAATCACAAAAAGAATCTGACATGACTGGTTGTGAGTATATAACCATGTTTGGTTAACAAAAGTTAAGAGCAGGAAATTAATGAATAAATGTGTGGGAAGGGTGGTTGGTGTTTGGGTGAAAACCATTTTTATCCGAACATATTTCTTCTCATCAGGGAGAAGCCACCGAGAGCAAGAAATAACACAGAATACGTAAAGGTTATGTAAAAAATACGATACACGGTTAGTGAAAGGTGAGAGTCAGATTGTGCATCTGCGGTTCGATCGGTCCGGGTACTCGCCGCAGAGTGTCTCGCCGGTACTCGCCGGTATCGGTACGGGTACTCGCCGACCGCCTCCTCTGCTGCGGGTATTGGTGCACATCTGTGGTGCACGTGTGTCATGCCCGCTGGGTGGCGCAGTCCAGCCTTCCTCGAACCTTTCCGCTTTGTATGTGTGGGATGGTGCAATACCAATAAATGACAAAATGAGGAACACCTGGACGATGCACGCGAGCCGCCGCAGATGAAATTTTTTTTACATTTAGTGATCAAAATAAGTACCGTATTAGCCCGAATATAATGTGATATTTTTTGAGTATTTTTAGCTGTAAAATATTAACTCGCCATAAATTCAAGACCTAGGTAATGGAATGTGAAGCATTCTTGTTTTACGCTTTTGTTTCCAGCCTCCTACTTTTGATCATAGACTTCATAAACAACTTTTGTCATTTGTATGTTTTCTTATGCAACGGTTACTTATTTTATTCTTTATTGTCCATAAAAGAATGAGTTTGAGTAATAATTGTAATGCTGAGAAAAAAGGCTCATCAAAGAGATAAATAAATAAAGGTATCAGAAGAAGCTATGATATGAATTTTAAAGTGATGGTAGAGAATGAGGCAGAGAGAACGAATAATATGAGTGCTTCAAGAAAATATGGAGTTCTAGAAGTAAATGTTCGCTTATGGAGAAAAGATATTAAAATGTACATTGCGTTTTATTTTTTTTCCTCTTAGGTATCTTGTTATCTAGATAATTTTTTTGTCTTACATTACATGAATGTAAAATGTGTACCAATTTAAAAATAATTAGCAATATTTGAATATGTCCAAGAACACACAATTACTGGTTTTTTACCTACAAAGGCACTGTTATTAAACAAATATCAGATATCTCATAGAAACAAAGCTATTATTTATTTGATAAATGTGGAGATTGAGGGGTGAGAATTGGTGAACATTATATATATAAAGCGATCACTTACGTCAGCCGAAGATGGGTCGTAAGCTCTGTAATTGATGCAAATCAACATGAACATGAGCATCGTACAAGGGGAAGGGATAGATTGAGACTGCCATTCAGGAAGAAGGCCAAATCTCAGAAATCTATGATGTATAGTGCGATGAAATTTTTTAATGTAATGCCAGAAAACATAAGAAAGGAAGAGAAATTGAATAGATTTTAAATGAAACTGACTAAATATATAAAAGTTATGTTTTAGTAAAAGAAAATAATTCAATCTTGTTTATATTAGAGCATATATAAGGAGTGCTTATGTAAGCACCATAATTACCCCATATTTTCCATTAAATATAATAAAGAAAGCTTTGTCGCTATGAGATATTTGATATTTGTTTAAAAAAGAATTGCTTATGCGATTGAAGTTACTTTCTCATGTGAAAAAAAATCATGTTAAATTCGGATTTCTCTTTTTCTAAATATCTTTGTTAAAATTTTCTGTGTCGTGTTAAATTCAGTATATATATTACAATAAGTATGACTATATTGAAATGGAAAAATACTGCCTTATTCAACATTTCTACAAAATGTTTTAAAAGATATAGATAATTAAGGGAAAATCATTAAATTTATAATAATATAGATATTGAATCACTGTTGAAATTTGGATCACGGTGTGCGAGGGCCTGTGTTGACTACATTACTAATGAAGATGTATGAAATAAGATGCACAAATAAGTCGAGAGCACTAATAACAACTCCCAAGGAAAGCAGTATACTTCGTACACATTCTCCACAATGAAAAATATGATGTTTTACAACTTATTATGTGAGGGACGATAGAAGGTAGCAGAGGCGCAGGTAGGATAAATTATCTTGGCTGTGCTACCTTAGAAAGTGGTTCAATGTCCAAAAGGTTTATCATTTATACATGATAAATCAACATTGCAACATGGTAGCAAGGTGTCACATGAAGAAGTTGTTTTAAAAATTGTATGCTTGCTATATTTTTTATATGCGCTATGATGCTAAAGCCCGCATACCAATATTTTAAAATTTGTTTTGTATTTCTAAAGACTTCACCATCTAGTCAGTGCTAAAATAGTATTGTCTATGTTTTCGCAAAATCATAATATATACTTGTATTAGATTTAATAACAATAATCTTCTCGAAAACTAACTTGTTTTTTTAAATTCCCATTATTTTGGTAGTGTAGTTTTGTGGTTTATGATCTGACAATGTTGGATACCTCAGTTCACCTGCCTTTAAGATATATTAATAACATGTGAAAACAAGGATACAAAAGTTATTTAAAATATGTATAGGTTATTTTCTGAAATGGTTCAATTTCTCATCTTAGACTATGTAAATACATATATATATGTATATATACACACTGAGGATATCTATTAGCTATATAACAGAGCTAAAATAAGTTACAGTGCAGCTCTACTCGAACATTAAAAATTCTAAACACAGAATACTTACCTTTTACTCGTACAGAGATTTAAGTCTTAAATTAAGTTTTTGTCAACAATTAAGTCAACAATGAAAGTTTGTTATATCTGTCCATATTCAGTTATTTTACCAGCTCTCAAAATATGTAGTTTACTTGTACGAGATTTACATACATTATTTTTGTAGAAAAATATATGTTGCAGTTCAGTTTGTTGGTATAAAAATGCATTTTTTATTATAAAAAATGTTGTCATGGCTGTGACTGAGTGGTTACAATTTTAGCCATTGATCCAAAGGTTTCCCAATATCTATCTTATATATATAAACATTGTACTTAAAAATTATGACACATATAATTAGAATAATTTAATAAATGGATGTTTGTAAATTGTCAAAATATTGATTGCACATTGTTTCCATTCCAGTGGCACCCGGCTCGACCGCTGTCCTTGGAGGTCTAGGGGGCTCCCGTGGGACCCTTCTGTCTGAAGTCCTGTCACTGAGAAGGCTGAGATCTGGACCCCCGGCACATCGCTTATTGAGGGAGTCTCGAGATCTTACAGAAGAGGGTATTGGAGGGATGGACGGGCTGGGGGGTGGCAACGCTATTGGGGCAGATTCACAAGCTGGAGGGTGAGATACTTTGATTGCATTATGCCTAGCTTTGCACGAACCATAGTCTAGTGAGATGGACAGTGATGTAATAAAAACAATTAATAAATGTTTAAATAATAAATAAATAAAATGATAAGATATTCTGAACATGCTATTTAATGTTCTGTATTATATTTTTATCTATATTCTTGAACACGTACCTAAGTTGGCTATCATTACATTATTCACTACGGCCAAGAAAAGCTATACAGTAGACTAGCTAAACCATTGCCTCAGGTTTTACAGCCGAGATGTTCTTATTCCAGGGCCCCAACATCTAGCAATCTTTCTCAGCATTAAGAGGTGTAAGATCTCGTACTTCTCTGGATGTCTTATATGTCCGAGATATTGAAGTTTTCGGATCTTTATTGTTTTAAATACTTATTTTTCTTTATTCATCAAAACCATAATATTTTCATTTGTTACTCTATCCATCCAGCTCATTTTGAGCATTCTTCTGTAGATTCACATCTCAAATGCTTGATATAATAAATATCGAGAACACTTATCTAATCATTTGCATTTGTAACCTGAGGCTGAGGTCACGACTGCAGAACACCTTTTTCATGCGGATAAAGGTTGCTCGAGGTTGCTCAATGCAGCATTTAATTTCAACAGAAGGATTCCATCTTTCATTTGTATTGAAACCCATGTATATGACTCTTTGTCGCTTCTCCAATTTCGTACCAGCAATATAAAGTACATATATATATAATTACTTTGAGTTGTAATTAAAAAAGTTATGTAAAAAAATCAAATTTTTGAAATTTTTATTCTCATTACCGTAAGCCGTTATTCTAACTTTTTTCTTGAATTTCGGTCCCCACAACTTTGAATAAACCGGATTTTACTGTATTTCATTGTCATCTGTTCCGTTTGTTATTGAGCATATATTTTATTTTAGTTGTATTCATTATTTGGTTTAGCAGAAGATGTAAATTTGGACCACATGTAGCATACATGTGGTTCAAATTTAACATGCAGTCTTGTAATATGGACATTGGTGTAACTAAAAAATCGGACCCCAATGCAAAATGGGAAAAAGAGCCCCTTATATCCTTAGATTAATCCTAATATGAGAATATTAAATACTATGCGGTTCGATTCCATTCAATTTTAAAGAAAGAAATTAAGTGTATGTAAAGAATCACTTACACATAATGTCTTTGCTTTACAGTGATTTTTACTTTACAGCGATGGTCTAGTCCCTAATTCTGTCTATTAATGGGATGCTGCTATTTATTCTATATTTTATAATTGATTTCTTACTGTGGTGGATTTTCAAAATTATTAGTTCTTATTAATGTTGGGCAAAGTATCAATACCAAAAGTATTGTGGAATGTGAACCTTCCGGGTCCCTATCTAATGTGGGCCCCGATGCACCGCATTGTCTATATTGGCATAGTTACGCCACTGAATAAGGAAACGGCGGTGTTTGTTTGTTAAAAAAACATTAAGACTTCTAAAAGTACCTACCTTTGAGCTAAAGCATTTCTGTATCAAATGTTTTATAGGTATTTACTTCGACCCAAGCTAAATGTAGATCACTCTAGCTCTGGTAACACCGAATATGAATAACTGATTTACAATAAAAACTAAAAGCATTTCAATTGTATTTTATTTTTGAGACAGTGTTGAGAAAGTATACCAGTTACTAAATGAATGTTAACAGAAACGTGTAATTGACTAAATGATTGCTTTTAAAAACTGTGTAGCACATTATGCAGCACAATCGAGATCATTAATAATTCTATAAAATAAATATGCAATACAAGTTTCTGTGTTACAGTTGGTCTAGTGGCAGCAGTATAACCATAGCCGCCATCGGAGACTCTCCGCAGGTAATTACAAACCGTCCAGGTTCTGGTGGAAGTCTGCCCGTCCACAGCACTGCTCCAGACCCTGAAGTCGCCCCTGACACCAAATCCTCACCACTCAGGAGATCGAGGACTTGCTCCCCGGCAAGAAGTGGGCAGGTCAACGTGCAATCAATGGTGAATAGGTTTTCAAAGATAATTGTAATGCTCTTTAATTTAAGCTAGAAAATTTATTATTTAAGTTCAAAACTAAAATTTAAATCAAGATATAGATGTCTCACAAAGGCGAAGCTATTATTTTTATATGGGAAGTATGGAAATTTTGGGCATTACAGGGCTTACAACCTGTCATCGCCTGGCTTAAGTGATCGTAGGCTCGTCTATGGATTTAAATTTCATGTACAATTCAATTCTTAATGCATTTAGCAGGTGAAGGATTGATATATTAAATTTTGTTAATATTCAGTGGAATGAATATATGGATTTTTGTTTATAGGAACTAAAGCGTTTGTTTTATTTCTAGTTAATTATTTAATTTACAAACCAACCTCTTGTATTCTAAGATACATACCCTGAACTTAGAATAGAACTTAGATAGAATCAATGTGTATTTCAAGAAACTTGGTTCACAACCATCATAGAATAAGGAGTGGTATTAGAATAAGGGAGGGGGGATATGTACAAAATAGTATTAAATTAGTTTAAGATTATCATCAATTCCTGTGATTGGAGATATTCAAGTGGAAAATGATGATACGGAACGGACATGCATATCAAATATTCAGATTGCATCAACTAATAATATTCTAAGTACCTAATATTTTCTGAAATATTTTGTTTGAATATTAGTATCAGTAGTAGTATTAGTAATATAGTATTAATTTTCTGGGCTAATCTGCCATGTACATCTGACCTTTCTGGCCGACGTTTCGCAGGGTTCATTGCAGGGTTCATTGCAGGTTCCATCATCAGGGCTAATGTGATATATGACTATTAGTGTTGTGGTTAGGTACTGGCTTGCCGTACCATGTTGAAAGCAGGGTCTGTCATTTATTAGATACTGGCTTGTACTACCGTGTCGAAAACAGGTGTTGTGTGAAGTAAGTAGTGTTGTGTTATGTTAGGTTCCATCTACCATCGGATCACTATCTATGAAGGTTCTTCGACTCCTATGGTTTTGAAGCGCCAGATATCACGAGGTTTTTAATTTTAGGCCGTCATCCCTATTCACTGGGTGTTCGTATATTTCAATTGCTTCTTTGATCAGATGTGCATGATAACTCTTTGGCTTTCCTAGGATTTTCGGCTCAAATGCAAAATGGTGGCCCGTATTCAGAAAGTGTTCAGCCAATGCCGATTTTCCTGAATGGCCGATTTTGCATGCCCATTTATGTTCGTTAACCCTTTTGGAAATTGTATGCGCTGTTTGTCCTACGTAAACTTTTTCGCAGTTTTGACAGCCAAGTCTATAAACACTGTCCGTTTTCAAGGGATACCAATCCTTTATTGATCTTAACAGGTCTTTCACTTTGGGCATTTGTCCCGAAAACCGTCTTTATATCTGTTTTTTTTTTTTCGAAATGTTGGCTAGAAAGGTCAGATGTACAGGGCAGATTAGCCCAGAAAACTACACAGAAAATGCTGAACGGCTGTGAAAACCAAAGAACATTTTGAATTAGTAATAAATTTAATTAAAATTAAATTATAAATAATAAAAAAACTACCCAAAACAATATCTCTGGGCACGATTGTCCTGATACTTATTATTTAAAAACAAATCGCAGAATACATAAAAACTTAAGGTGGTCCAGCTGTTATTACTGTTGAAGAACTAGTTGAACAGGAGCCAGAAAAAAAAACTGCTAAACAATGACAATGCCAAATGTAAGAAAAATGCTTAGGATATTTAAATAGATAGTTGTATTAACTAATACATATTTGTTTTATTTATTACTTTAAATAATATTTTCTGTTATTTGCTCTCATTAATTAATTTCTCAATATCAGATGTCAAAATTATAATTGCAATCTTTATAAGTATGCAGTAACACACCCGTGTTAGTGCAATATGACCAATCACGATTCGTAACCTTACCTATTGAGACATTGTTCTTAGAATTTCTTTATTATTACAAATATAATTTAAAATTTCAAAGCTAAAATAATGTCATTCTTTTATTATAATAATATTATTCTTCGATACAATCTAAAATAAACATACATGCATTCAATTTTTCTGTTTATCATTGTATACAAAACATTATTTTATTATTTTTTAATACATACTCAGCATACAAATACATCACGTAGATTTATTCTAATTTAACTGAACAATTCAAAATCAATTTACAGGAAGATGAAATAAAATAATTTATATTCTACATCCCAAATAACACTTTGTGTAAAAATAATTCACTTGAAATTTTTTTAGGCACGTAATATAAATAAAATGACACAATTTTTATAGATTTCAAGGTTACAAATATGTATTTTACTTAAAGGTATCTGATGTGGATTCTCCATCAATATCTATGGACATGAGTGCTAGCGAGAGGGACAGCGATGCATCGTACGACCCGAGACGGATGTCCGACCTTCGTAGAGCTCCCATCCGAAGATCAGCTCTGTCGGAGAACAGCAGTGAGAGTGTCAGTACACTGACTAATGTGAGTCGGGCAGGTAGATCATTGAAGGATTACAAAGATATATTGATGGGGTTTAAGACACATAAGTTTTAAATAAAAAATAAAATAAGTTATAAACAATATTAATAAAAGTTTGTTTTTATTGTGTACATGGAACGTGCATGGTGCATGCCATCAACTAGATTATCATTACGTGAGCAGAATGTAAGATGTTAATATGTTTAACACAGTGAAATCTCGATCGACTCGATCGATCTCGATTAATCGTTTTCCCGCATGTATCTTTTATTTCTTCTAGTCCCGAATTGATTTCATACAAAACACTCAAAAATAAATTGCATGGATCGTTCATTCCGCCATGCATCATTTTAAGAGATTAATTGTTTAAATTACGAAGTATACTTCATAGCTAAATGCTTGGTTTCGATTAACGGCACTCGTAAACAATGAGGGAAACATTTGAGAGAGAGAGAGAGAGAATGCTGTTACTGACTGCCGCTTGACATTATACAATACAAAGTTAAATTATTATTTTTTTTGTTTCTGTGCAGCATTTATTTACATGTGTAATATGTATCTTTTTTAGAATATGTATTAAACATTTAAGTATGAAAAATATAACTTTTGTCTATATGCCTGCATTCATAGTTTATTTCAATAGGTTCCTTCAAAAACTATAGACAGAGGTTTTACTGTACTTATCTTACTTACTCTTACTGTATTACTTGAAAATGGCAGAGAGAATGTTGTTTTAAATATTATCACGGAAATGTACCATTGGAAGTAAAAAAACATTTTTACATTTTTCAGGGCTGCTATTCTCCAGCTTTGAGCACAACGAGTTGTGCTCGAGTGAGAGCTACAGGCGGCAAAGAGAGGAAAGAAAGAAGAAATCTGAGACTTAGGGCCCCCGTGTCCGACCTTAGTTTAACGGCAGACCTAGAATTAGACTATTATGACTATAATGTAAAAAATGCAGGCGCAGTTCCCGGATCATATCTTGGAATGGATCCCGCTTTTTTAATTTGGATACCGCCTCTCGATGAACTTGATGAAATACACAATCACACGTATGAAGAAATTCTGCCACGACCAAATGTCGATCCCGGTAGCAACACCGAGTCACCGGAAGATTTTAACGATCAACCGCATTCGGAAAAACTACACTTTAAGACAGACAATAATACCCCTCAAGAATCACCTAAAATCGACCGAAAATTATTGCTGGCTAAAAATAATATTGTGCATCCTTTGAATTTTAGCGTTTCAGATTTAGCACCCGTTAAAGCGGAGCCATCTTTTGACATAAGCAAATTGTTTAATCAAAGACACGAACCGTTAAAGCAGGTTTCTATACCAATGAAAGAATTTACATTTGATAACAAGTTTCAAGAGTCCGTCGCTAGGTCGTGCAGTAACTCGGAAGAGAAGGAAACTGTTTGTGAGAAATTGACCAATGAAAAATATGCCGATATTACAGATATACAATTTGCCGACGACGATTCTGACGGTTCGAGCGATTTGAAAAATGAAGATATGGGCGAAGAAAATGGCAACGCTCCCAATAATTTTTTGACAACTTAACACTTTTTAACAAATATGAACTTAATAAGTTTTAAAAGTGTACACAATTTGAAATATTGTAGGAATAACTGTACATATATAAAGCTACACTAATTTCTTTTTAGTCTACACAATATCTATCAATACTTTTTTGATCTTATTTCATATTATTTTATATTTATTTCATTTAAATATTATATTTAAAGTATTTCACGTCATATTATGCTATCGCTGTCTGCTTATAATACAGTAAAAAAAACAGTAATTACCAAATGAAGTATTGACTTGTCTACGGAAACACTCGGCAGCAACGCTACTGAAATACATATTGTGTAATGTAACTCATTCTGTCGGAAATATTAGATACTAATAAATATGTAACTTATTATTCAAAGGACCTCAAATGTGCATAGTGAAATAAAACACAATCTTTAAAATGTATACGCCCCTTGAGGTAAAATTTTAACAAACATGCAATTATATCAATTATCCAAACATATTATTATTACATAGCTTACCATACAGATTACAAACACGTTACCAAAAATATTACGTATTATTTTGTAAGTAATTTGTCTTATGTCTAAAATAATGATCGCTTCATAACATTCCATACAAATATATTGTTAGTATTAAAATTAACATGGACTCGAATGTATATTTTTCGTCACAATTCTTTTCTATTCAAGTATTCAATTTAAACAATTAACTCAAATTTATCAAAAAAATAAGACTTATTATTAAATCATCTAACAGATTTTATTTAATTAATAAATAGATAATGCATACCTACCTAATAATGTAAGATAATTTTATTTATATTAGGTTGATGCATAATTATCAGCTGTACTTTTTTGTGAGGTTTTATTTTTTGAATTTGACGTTTAGTTGACGTTAGAAAAGCATACACATGTACACCACATTATGTACCACTTGCAGAAAGGATGGAAAGCTGCCTAGTTTCTTCGCCGAAGGAACTATTAGCGAAAGGGGATACTGAAAGTGGTTTGTTCGATTCAAAGCTGGTGACACCAGCTTAGACGACAAGTCAGGAAAGGGTCGATCTTCGGATTTAGATGACCAGGCCCCTTCTGGCGGCTGTGAACGAGGACGAAAGTTGTACCACCAGGATACTGGCTGAGAACTTTAACATCGATCAGTCCACAATTACGGTGACCAAGCACCCGAATAATAATTGTACATAAAATGTTTTGAGTTTGTTCTCGTTTTTGGTTACGTTACAATATAATAACATTATATATATTTTTAAAAACGGCAGATAATTATGCATCAACCTAATACGTTAAATTAATTTCATTCTGTACAGGGTGGCCCAACAAAAGTGAGAACATTTCGTAAAATGTGATATAATTACATCAAAATTAGTTTAACTATATCAACAATAGCTTAAATAGTTCACTAATTTACTTACTTACCAATTAATCTATATTACGTTTTATTTCGACAATTTCCGGTCGCCATCTTTGATTATTAATTTTCTCATTGTTTATATTTGGTTTTTTCAAATGACAAAAATCACTGCAGAAGACTGTATTCTGATCAAAAATTTGCGAATTGAAAAACGTTGGGGTGCTAGGAAAATGATCAAAGAGTTTCAAAACAAAGCCTGGAGTACAGCTAGACATTACAGCATAACTGGATATTACAGCAGAACGGAGCTCCATCTCACACAGCCAGAAATACAATCAACTTTCTTCGTGGTGAGAATATTAATTTCATCGAGCCAGGCCTATGGCCACCGAACAGCTCAGATTTAAACCCGGTAGATTATACAATATGATTTCTGATTAGCTAAATATTGAGCAAAAAAAAGACATTAAGAATTATAATTAATTATATTATGTTTTGAAATAACTCATGTGTCACGAGATGTTCTCACTTTTTTGTGCCACCCTGTATACATATTTTGTTTCACGGATGTCTGAAACGGTGCTTAATATGTATGTACATATGTGAAGATGGTATTCTTTCTTATATCATATTACGAATAAATTCTATGTATATTAGCAATTATTGATAATTTAAATGTAGACTTCTCCATTTCTTTATTATTTCAGTATTGACAAATTGTGATCTCACTCATATGAAGAATTAGATTCAGGAAATATGACATGATTTTTATTCTGTTTGTCCATTGAAAATATTTCACTTGACTTTTCATTCTCTAAAGAAGCTTTCGTTTGATTGGCAGATACAATTACGCACTGTCAATGTAGCAGAAACATTGGATGGCATTGGTGAGGTAAAATAAGTATACAACATGATAAAGATTAATATACTTTATATAACAAATGAGTTTTCAAATATAAACCAATGTATACATATGTACATAAACATAGGTATATTTTAACCAATTTTATTAATATGTACCTACCTATTCAGGATTCTTCAGTTTTACAATGCGACTTAAGATTGTATTAATGATTATTGTGAAACACAAATTATTGTGTTAAGCCTAAGAAAATGTGTTTACCCCCTCGTCCCCGTCACCCGTCACCCGAAAAATTTCGTAGTAATCACAGAAAAATATGTGACGAAGTAAATACGTCATACTCGTTACCGTTGTGAGTTATTTTATTCAGTACTCAATCAAACTGCCGTTTGGTTACTTTTTAGAAATTCACATGTTCAAATATTTACAACACTTACCTGTTCGAAAATTAAAATATGTATGTCCTTCTGTGAATACCTAAAATTTTGAATTAATACCCTAGTATCTACTTACCTATACAATGTACAATGCTAAACAACCGTATTTTAATGAATGATTTTTTTTAACTTCAATAATAATAGAGTTTCGTTCCTTTCTTCGTTCTCAGTCAACTTTATCAATTTTTTTTGTCAAGAAAGAAAAAGTATTTATTTTACAGTATAATTAAAGAATCTATTTTTTTTTTTTTTGTGTAATCTCAGTCACTGTAAATGTTTCATGAACATGTACTTTGGTGGGATAAGATCCCGCGGACTGTATCTAGAATGGTTTTAAGTATTTGACGGAACCCGAAATGGAAGTCTAAAGGAAACTAAAGCAAATGGATATGGCCTACCTTGGTTTGAAGTCCTGGGTTGGGCGTCGATTGCACCTCCGGTTGACGAGCACGTATATTATGCCGAACCGAGATCTCTATGACGGCACTTCCGAAACGGATTCACTTCCTCTGCGCGGTCCAAGCGATACGCACGGCGTGAGTATAGGGCGGCAGGAAGAAGCACAAAAAAAACTTAATGCTTCGCGGTCGAAGCATAATCGGACAGTGGTCCCCTGCGGAGAAATGTAAGGTAATCGGCCAGAGCGGGACAGGTATAGATGATTGGATGGACGAAAGAAGACAAATAATGAGTATTCGACTTGCGCCAACATACTTAATTAAAATAAAAAACGTTAATTTCTAATTTGCACATTCCCATGCATTTAATTTAGCAAAATCATGGTCTGTATTATTTTAAATTGAAAATAACTTTTTTCAAGTGTTATTAATAAAATGCAAGTAAATATAATTTTATACCCAATTTGCTTGAATAATTTTATTTTGCACTTTGTAAAAATGACTTATTTGTGTATCTAAATGAAAATAATGATTTCCTATGACAAAATGTGTAAATATTTGTAGCTTTTAAAAATCACATAATGAAATGATGATATTATGTATAAGAAAAATGATAACATGTAAAGTAGATATTTCTCGCAATATGTTTGTGTTCATGTCAAATGATATCATAGTTAGTAAGTTACCTAGTCAAAAACCAAATATTTTAATGAAAAATGTATGTTTTTACGTTGTCAATTTTGTATTTTGTTAAAAAATTTTGTTAAATTTTATTTTGAAATTTTGTCAAATCTTGCAGAAATTGTTTTATTAATTGGACAAATATTTATGTTTTTAAATTTAGACAAGATGTTGCTTTATTTATATGGGAAAATTAAATAAATTTATTTGATGACTTTTGTATTGTTTTTATTTTATTTATGTTAAGAATTCGAGATATTAATATATTTGCACGATAACTAAATGATTAATAGTTTTCTGTTTTTTTCCAGTACCCGATATATTAAAACACTAGTTATCGCGGGATGCTGACGTCATTTATTGTGTCGTATGAATAGAAATGATGACTCTAGAAATAACAGAGTTTTATTTATAAATCCAAGAACACACAATTATTGGATTTTCACCTGCAAATGCAGTGTTATTAAACAAATAATATATATCTCATAGACACAAAGCTATTTTTTTTATTATATTTAATGGAAATACATGGAAGTATGGGTAGTTACAGGGCTATGAGTTATTTATTATTTGTTTAATAAAAGTGCCTTTGTAGTTGTTTGTTCTTGGACATATTCAAATATTGCTAGTCAAAATAATAAAATATATAAAATTGATAAATATTGATTTTTCAGGCGTATTCTAGTATAATGTGTTAAAAACATTTTACAGATAAAGAATATTGCTTTAAATAATTTCAAAAAAATAATTACATTTTCATTGTGACATATATGCTGTTTTAAGGAAATGAATCATCAAATTTAGTTGATAGATGGCGATAGTGTAGTGGTACTCGAAGTTAGTCCACATAATGACATACATATAACTTTCAAAAATTTTGATAGATATGGAGATTGATGAATGGGTGAGAATGGTGAACGTTATATTTATATAAAGTGATCACTTAAGCCAGCCGAAAACAGGGTGTCATAAATAACAAACATTACAATACATTATTTAATTAATAACTCATATTATAAAAAAATTGTAAATATTTCAAATAAATAAAAAAAACATTAGAAAGGCTTACAACTGCGTGCAAATCATTAAAGTGTCTACTTCCTCTATTACTAATTCGAGAATTTTATTATCTTACTGTTTTCTGTTGATTTCTACGTTAACTTTTAATAAAAATAATTATTTCCTTTAGTTATTACGTGAAGGATTTTCAAACAATAAATAAATCATGTTCAGTCATAGAAAGTGTTCTTAAAAACGTCCATACATTTTTTATATGGGTAAGTAGGTATTATTTTACGTTTAAACTTAAATTTTAAAAACACTATTAATAGTACTCTAAAATTATAAATAAATAAATGGTAGGATCGTATAAACGATGGATTTATTTTGTTTTAAGACGTTGGTTAAACGAAAGTACATATATTGTATTATATATATTATATACGATTGTATAATATCATTGGTATAATGCATAACCTAAATCTATACTAGACTATAATATTACCCACTACCCACCGGTGCCTGTAAATTCGGTCCTTACCTACATGGTACCAACCTAAAAATTTGAATTGCCAAAAATAATACATACTCAGTACCTAAATACAATGTTAAGCAACCGAAATTTTAAAATTTCAAAAATAAATAGGATTAGTTAAATGACAACATACAACATGGTTAAGACGCCGACCTTAGTGATCTAGTAGTCGAGGGTTCGCGCCCCGTTCTAGGAGACCAGCAAGTTAGCTCAGTTTGAAAATAGTAAGAATATTGATGTGACATGTATTCCGTGTACGCATCTCTATTTTAATATAAAAGGAAAACAAGGAATTTTTTTTTACCTACTAACAATGTATTAAAACAATTCATTATTACTACTTATTTGAGCTATAAACAAATAAAAAATGTGGATTAATTGATTAATAAAAAATGAACCAAAATTCATTCCTTCCTCTTTCCCAGTTAACTGAAAATTACATATAAATTGTACTCACTCGATTATTTTATGGAATTTTTTTTCCAAATGGTGGAATTTTGGGTATGTACATGATGACCCAAAAAAAGTGAGAACGTTTCGTAAAATGTGATATAATTACCTTAAAGTTAGTTTAACTATGTCAACAATAGCTTAAATAGTTTACTAATTTACTTACTTACCTATATTAAGTTTTATTATTAATTTAACCATTGTTTATATTTGGTTTTTTCAAATTGTTGCCCAGAAAAATTTGCGAATTGAAAAACGTTGGGGGTGCTTGGAAAGTAATCGAAGAATTTCAAAACAATGCCGGGAGTAGAGTTAGATATTACAGTATAACTGGACATTACAGTAGGACGGAGCTCCATCTCACACAGCCAGAAATACAATCAACTTTCTTCGTCGTTAGAATGTTAATTTCATCGAGCCAGGCATGTGGCCACCGAACAAGCTCTAATACCTTTGAGTAAACCGACTGCAGACGCCATTTCCGTTAAAAGAATGTAGATGGCTTTCAAATAACGGAACGACAGATGTATTAATTTGAAAAGGTGTAACATATAGGTTCGAAAATTTGTCATGAAAAATACTGGTGCTATAACAAAATTGTTAGTGTACTTCCCCGGATTGGAAATAGAGATCCAGGTTTGAATCCCGGTAGCGCAAAAACAATATTTTTCGACAAAATTGATTTTATATGTATACATTTTTAATGAGTACATTAAATTAGTATTTAAAACATCACAGACCGTCTGTTCTGAATAATTACAACTTCACAATAAGAATGTGTTCTCCTTAATAATATAAATGTTCTTTCTAAATGAAAAGTAGTTTACCTATATCTCGGTCACAAGTGTAAGCACTGGTGTTATAAGCACTTTGTACAATAGTCAGGATTTTACTAAATAATAATGCACGATAACACGATGCACTATAGCTTATGCAAATTGATTGAACGCGAAATTTTACATCAAAACGATGTTTATATACGGCGTAAAATACCTTAACGCCAGCCCTGAGAATTCACATTTATAAAACGCGGTCGGATTATAATTTCGAAATGACGAAACTTTTGAAATATAAAATCGGTACGGTTAGCCTGAAAGGTTGTCTCTACGCAATCTATTTACCGGGGGTTTGTTTGACTTAGGAAGGCTCAATTCAATCTGCTGATAATAGAAAAATTAATATGAAAGTTTTAAAAGGTGGGGGATGACCCGAGGGCAGGTACGAGTGAGTACCCCGCGTGTTCGTTTGTTTATTTTTTTTCTCTTGTTTGATGCGAGGTTCTGAAGCCGCGATCGTAAGTTTCCTCTTTCGGTTGCAAATTGTCGCAATGGAATCTTTTATTGAATACTTTTTTTCTAATTCCTTAAGCACTGTCACTAAGTATGATACATTTAAATTTGGAGTATTTTTATGCATTATCATTATCATTATCATGTTGTCAATCCACTGCATCCACGTCGGTGCCTCATAACTGAGGATCACGATGTTCACAAACTCCAGATTTTTGGAAGATTTACTCGGTTGGATGGTTGAGAGTTTATACACAAAGCGCAGTAAGAATGACTTGAATTGGTTTATTGTCGGATTACTATAGGCTGTAATGTACAATTGTAACAGAAAAAAAGGAAACTGCGGTTTAAAAAAGTAAAGCGAAATTACCGCAATAAATCTCCCAAGAAAATTTCAAATTCTGACGACTACACTACGCTATGATCAAATCATACATTCACAAATACTCGTAAATATGCTTTGATCTTAAACAAACACCAGTTACAGAGAATAGTGAAATTATATTTTGATACAAATTAAAAGAATCAATTAGAAAGATATACATAAAAAAAATATTTATTTAATTTTTTTTTAGTTGCTACCAGGATTCGAACCTGGACCTCTTCATATTTCGCTACACAGTAACCGAATACTTAATCGACAATTTTTTAAAACTTTTATTCAGTAATATTTCTAATTCATACACGCTATGTTAATTTCATCGAGCCAGGCATGTGGTCGCCGAACAGCCCAGATTTAAACCCACTAGATTATGCAATATGCGGTGTTTTGATAATTTCTGATTAGCTAAATATTGTGCAAAAATTACATTTAGAATTATAATTAATTATATTATGTTTTGAAATAACTCATGTTTTACGAGATGTTCTCACATTTTTTGGGCCACCCTGTATATTTCTACCAGCGAAAATATCATTTAACTGATAGGCACTAGTGAAATTGTACAAACTGCCAATTTGACACTTGTGTAACGTTAATTTGTTTTCGCTTAAAACATGTGTTTATGTCGATTAAAAGTTATTTTTTCATCTAGTTATAAAATAGTGATAATTTTCGATAAACAATATATTTATATATTTTCAAACCACAATATAACCGATTTCCTTTAAAATGAAAGTTCTAAAACTAACTCAACATGAACAATGATAGCAACAACTATTTGTACCGGATCGTCTGTGTGTGAATAAATACAGTTTCACTGATATTGAGCAGTAAAAGCATAAATCGATTATATTTGTACTATTGAAAATATATTAACATCTATACTAGGCGCGTTCTTAAGTAAGTACCTTTGCCAGATATTCCGGTGTAGCGCTGCGGTTGCTATGTTACGCACGTGCTATGGTTTTATTCATCTGTTGACTCCCCACATGCAAAGTTAGAGACATTCACATAGTGTGGCCATCTTGTAGTGTGTGGTTAAAATGTCCAAGACAATAGATCGGCCCGCCGACTGGGAAATACGGTCCGTGATTCGTTTATTGTATTCACGAAATATGAAATAAGCCGATATTCATCGCCAAGTGTGTCCTAATCTTGATGACGGAGTACAGACATGGTTTTCATCCCATGGGGCGTCGTTCTATGACGAAGGTATACAAAAATTAGTGTCTCATTATGACAAGTGCCTTGATAATCGTGGCGACTATGTTGAGAAGTAGTTGAAGGTGTGTAGCGTCCGAAGAAAGTAAAGTGTTGTAAAACTGATGTTGCGTTTCTTTAAAATAAAATCCGGTACTTAATTAAAAAATGCGTCTCGTAATACAAGTAGATATTGGCACTAGTTTGGTATTGATATCGAATAATGCAATACGACACCTCAGTGAATATATTGTAACTGGATATTCTACTAGGCTAGGATACGATAGGATACTTAATCCGTAGTAATGGAGGGTTCCTGCACAATATCCTTTGCACCAATGGGATTTGTTTTATGCACAGTAAATTTATTACACTTCCTGCCCAGTGGGTTAATCTTGATATATTTGATGTTACTCTGGTTGCCTATTGTTTGTCTATACCTGTTGGTGTTGGGCGCAGGGCTGGCCCGCTACTCTGTTGCTGCGGGGCTAAAATTATTAAGTTAGAGTAATAAAGGTTTCTTCACAATCCAAAATACCTTTTTTATTTCCAGAGACTACGAATCGTAGAGTACAACTGTAAATAGCATTTCAAATCGATTTCATTTTAAATGAACATAAATTTTGTGCGATTTTTGCGAGCGTCTAGATTTGAGAATCACGACACGAGTACATTTTATAAGTTTCTGGTAAAAATGATTAAACGATCTATTCTTCATAGTTTGCGTGCTAATCAGTGGTGTAGTGGGGCCGGAACGTTGTTCCTGTACTTTTTCCACGACCGGAACGCGTTCCGGTACGATTTGTTGGAACAACAAACATTGTTAACAACGAAACGTGTGTGTGTGTGTGTGTAGTGATATCGCCGTGCCGGTTCTTTTTACGATGTTTTTCCAAGAAAGCTTAAATTCTAAGTTGATTCTGAATACACTTTGTACGACAATAAATAATAACAGGTATATTTCATTCGAAATATACTTTCACATTCTATTGTGTCGAACCTGAATGAGTTAAGATTGAAACCTTTAATATTCAGTTGAGTTTCGGGAGTTGATTTCTCACCACCTACATAGTTTTTTCAGTTTTGTGCATTTTTGTGTTTTTAATTTCAAAGTTTTTTACTGCGTTTAGTGCGTCAGTACTATTTGTTTGTGTTAAATCATTTTATCGTACTAAGAAGTAAAAACTTATTTGTTATTGTTTGTGGACAGATTTTTGTGAGAGAAATACTAGTGTATTAATTAATAGCATGTTGGACTGACCTGAGTAGCTACAAATGGTTTCGTATAAAGTACCAACTCAAACGAGATAACATGAAGGGTTCTTTGTAGGTACACATAGAAATAATTATGCTGTTAATTCGCTAATATCACGGATGCATCGGTTTGATAATAAGTTGAGTTTCGTTGCAGGAGCATACTCGAGCTGAAGAAATATTTGTATGTAAATTATACTTAATTTTTATTTTTTTATGTTATATTTAAACCGTTATATTGAAATGTCAATTAAATATGTACTGTTATATTTTTAATTAAATAAAAATGTATTCTTATGTAAAAGCTCAACTGTATAAAGATTATTATGTAGTCATTATTTTGCTACGAGCGACGATTGCCGAGAGGAGATCGTTGATAAGGTGAGGAATTCTGAAAAGTATTTGGCGCGAAGGATCCATATCTCATTCATGTTCACGACTGAATTAGATGGTGGAGATGTGGATCTCCTGGTTCTATATACATATATATATGTTAATATAAATATGATCAAAATACTCATTTTTACTAAAACTTATTTTGCAAATATTGGCTTTAATTTGAATCTGTGTAGTTTCTCCTTCTTTCTTATATCATATGGCATGTCATTAAAGATCTATATCGCACTGTACATCATCGATTTATGAGATTTAGCCTTCTTCCTGAATGGCAGTCTCAGTCTATCTCTTCCCCTTGTACGATGCTCGTGCTCATGTTGATTTGCATCAATTTTTCTTAAAAAATTCTGCCGATGTTTTCTTAGTGAGGATTTTATAAATAATTGAAATATATTTTCTGCTTTTACCTGAACCCGGCGCGTCCGGGTTTAAGTGTAACAAATATTATTACGCTTATTTTACAACACGAACAATAAATAACTATTGAACTATGTTCAAACTGTCAAAAACTAAATTCAAACTAAACAAAATCACTGTCGGGTGCACTCCCGGGATAAATTTCTAACGAGAAACAAATAAGTTATTGCGCTGATCAGAGTATATCTATATTTTCTGAGTATTGTTCTCGAAGCTTTGTTTTACAGTACTGATAATTATTGCATTTCTTCTTCGTTTGCCAAAAATAAAATGCTGCAGCAGTAGATTATTCTGTTCTCTAGCGTAGCACCGTACCGAATAATATAATTCGCAAGTTGACATAAGATGTCGTCTCTGTTGATGTATGTGTTTATGTTTAAATGCCTTCGATAGCTGGTTCCCAGGTTTCCGATTAAAAATAAGCACACATATGATATATGAACTGCACTAACCTTTTAATTTTGCTGTCTTTCTGTTCTGATGTGGTTAGACATTTAGCTGGGTTGTCTTCTATAGATTTCGATCGACTAAAGTGCGCACCGGTAGTTTATTTGGATCACTGGATTGGTCGAAGCACAGTATGTAATAAGAATGATGCCTGTCGGTTACTGTTTTCTTAGTTTCCAAAAAAAGGCGGCAATACTCACAAATACACTTGTACATAATTACAAACCAGAAAACCCGGTGGTGCCAATTGAAGTAACAGTGCGCGTAAACAGTCTTCTTGTTAACGTAAAAATGATAATGAGACAATATAAGGCATAAGAAAAAATAATAAAACCTAAACGAAATCATTAAATAAGGAACGACCTTGCTTGTCACTTCTCAGCTACAAGGCAGTGTCTAGAAATCCCTCAAATCTAGGAAGTTTCCAAATTCTCTCATTAATCCCTTTTACATGAGCAATATTGGTTCCGGTTCCCTGCAATAGTTGAATTTAAGTTGTATTTAAGTAGGCGACACATAAAATGGCGCCTCTGTTTCTTCAAAAGCTTTGTATCCCAGAGAATTTGAATGATATACGTCAAACTCTCAGGTCAGCCGCAGAAAGGGTCGTAGAACCGACCAACCGTTGCCAGAAGTCTAAATTTAGTGAACGGGCATTTGCGGTGGCAGGCCCAAAAGCTCTTTGCCCTTCGTCATAAGAAACAATACATCAGAGACTTTATTTAAGAATACACTAAAAATGCACCTTTTCCATTAATTAAAATAATAATATTTAATTTAAAAAACAAAGATAATGTAGGACTATAAACAATTTATATATAAAGCGTCCTTGAGGTGAAAGTTTTTACGTAATTATTATTATTATTATTACTATTCTAATTAATATTATTATTATTAGGGGTCCCATGCTACATATTATTCACGAGAGATCTCTTAGTAGAGTAATCCATCTGTTCAGTGGACCCTAGTGCATTGGTTTTCCCTAGGCCTAGAAAGCTTAACTTCGACCAGCTTTCGGCACACCACTCCGAGTAAAATAGTGCGGTTTCTAACACGAATGTACGAGTTGAAAAAAACTGCCTCATAATTGGAAATAACAAACGCGATTCTTAAAATTAGCTCAGAAAAGCTCAACAATTTTCATGTAAAGAGTGTCCAGCGGAAAATTTTCAAGTTTAATATTAAATAAAAAAAAAACTACAATGTTATTCTCATATTTTATTTAAACAAAATGGAGTTTAACGAAACGGATTTTACGTTTTATAAACAATATCGTTTATTTCACTCGAGACACTCTTGCAATCGGACTATTAAATTTGCGAACACGCGAGAGCAAAGCGCTGGTTCAATGGCAGCAACTTCACAGCAGATATTTTCTTGTAGAGCCTGAATTGTTCAGGATTATTGCTGTAAACTCTCGACTTAAGATATCCATAAAAAAAAGTCAAACGGTGTAAGGTCCGGTGACCGAGGTGCCTAGGGTATGTCTCCGTACTTGGTAATTAATTTATTGGGAAAAATTTCCTTCAGCTTCTCTATTGAAACTAGCCGTGTGTGAAGTGGCCCCGTCTTGCTGAAGTTGTGTTCTGTTGTTAAACCCGGAAAACAGGTGCAGTTGCGGTACCAAAAATTCGTCGATCATTTGGCAATACACGTCAGCAGTGACTGTCTCTCGCTGGTTAAAAAAATAAGAGCCAATTATCCCTCAGGCAGAAATTGCACACCACACTGTCGTTTTTGGACAATGCAAACATTTTTGATGGCATACTCTTGGATTGTCAGGGCGCCAGTATCTCATGTTCTGTTATTAACATAGTCATGCGTGCTTCATCAATACGTGTTCAAGCGTTCGTGCTGTTTCAAAACGTTCCAGCATCGTTCTCGCTAAGGTTTCACGTAAAGAATAATCATTTTCATCGAGGAACTGCACGATTTGCAGTTTGTATGAGTGAAACTGTAGTTTCTTTTTCAAAATAACGTGCACTGTTGATTTTTTTATCCCAGTACAGGCTGCAATCTTTCTTCTCGATTTACGCGAATTGCGCATAATTTCACGTTGAACTTGAGCCACATGTTCTGGCGTCGCTGCTGACGTTGATGGTCCCGGAGGAGTTTGGTTAACCATTGTCCCTTCTTATCTGAACTTTTGAACATAACACCGGATAAGTTGCGTACTCGGCCCATCATTTACTCGTCGAATATTAAGGTGAATACAAAAAGCGTGACGCGCACGAACCAATGAATTACCGCACTTTAAATATTGCTCAATAGCGAAAGCGCGGTGCGCTTCCGACCAGTGACTCATTGCGACTGGCAAATTAGAAAATCAAGCGCGTCGAACAATACCCCTCCCACTTACCTCACCCTGATGGTTTACGAGCATTTATAATTTAATCTTGAAATTTTTCGAAATACTCACCAGTGTAGCATTGTATTAAAGTATTGAATACCTGCCCACTAATTTTCAAATACAAGTGATGAAACTGCTATATTGAATCGTATGTAAGCAAGCAATGTGTTTTCAAGAAGTTAGAAAAAATTACAAAAGAAAATATTTCTAATCCAGAAAAGATTAACAAACCTACTGATTGGGTAGTCCTTAAGTGGGAAAAATAAATTCGGAAAATATTAAGAAATATCCACTCGACGACGAAACATTTTTCTTCGGAATCGATTTAAAAAATGTTACTGGACCTTTACAATCTGTACAATCTATTGAAAGTTTGCTGAGTGAAAATACACTGGGACCTTCAACTAAGTGAAAAAAGATTTAAAAACTATTTTCAAGCAGTTTTAAAATGGTTTAGCAGTTTTCAATTCTAAATATATAAAAATAGTACCAGTGAAGTTTCCTCGGAAGTAAACTAACAGTACATAATAAACTAAAGAATACTACCTAAATTTAAACAAACTGATAAACAAAAAGATTTTTAGATTAAAATAAACTAACTAATAGTACATATTAAAACAAAAAACTGATAAAAAAGACATATAAAGTGGAAAGGATAAGAAGGGGAGGAAAATGGGATGCAGTATATACAATTTATGTTAATAGTTATTAAAAAGTTGGCGTAGTTTAATTTTAAAGGGAAGCAATTTATCGTTGAAAATGTCCAAGTTATTAAAAAAATTTACGGTATTATATTTTGACGTAGAGCGAGTCATAAAATATTTTTTTATATAATTAGTTGTGCCAAAATTTATGTAAAATAGATTATTTGATCGTGTTGGGTGTGTGGGATAGTTTAAAGTTATTTGTTCTAATAAATAAGACGAGACAACTAAGTTATTTAAAACTTTATAGATGTACCATAAGCTCCCCACCCGTTAGACTGACCAAGTAGAAAAGGCGACAGGCACTTATTTGGTGACAGCCCAAGAGGGCGGAAGTCCATTGAGATCATGATCCTCAGTCATGATGGACCGACGGGAATGATGACGATATTCAGACATATTTGTAATTTTTATTTGTTTTGTATTAGTGATGAGAGAAAATGCTACTCTTGACTCACTGGTGTGATTGTGATTGGTATTCGATAATATCAGTGATTGAAAACAGTGACTGTGATCACAGTTTCATTACTAATGCGCATGTGTCGCACGATATCACAATACATTAAATAAATAAATAAAGAAAAAACTTAGTTTTTAGCGTATTTATTTATTTATTTATTCAAACTTCATTTGCATAATAAACATATTCTAGCGTTAATAATTCATATATTTATAATTTAATATCATCACAAAGAGAATGAAAACCTTAAAAATGTGAGTTTATTTTTCGGGTCAAATTCTTAGCGTTTCGGGTCAAATGCGTAAAACGTTTTGGCAGAATCTACTAGTTGGCGCTGATCACGAATTATGACGCCATTCCCTCAATAATATTTTGATTTCATATGCATATGCGCCTAATCACGGTTCTTTACCTAATATAAATAAAATAAAATAAATAATCACGAATCGCAATATTTCCAGATATTTAATCACTAATGGTGAGTGTGACTCAAATATATATTTTTTGTCATAAAACTGTTAAATAGTGGTGTAAATAGTAGACTACTGACCATTATGAATAATCTTACAAAGTTCAATTAAGAAATTAATGGAAGTAGAACGAACATTAAGGTAATGCATAAAATGGGTAGCTATGCCCAACTCGGTGCGAACTCTGCTCTGGTAAGTTGAGCAGACAATTAAATGAAGAAATGATTAAGGAGAACACATTTGTATTGTGAAGTTGTAATTATTCAGAACATAGGTTTATGATATTTTAAATACTAATTAAATGTATTAATTAGATAAATATATATAATCAATTTGATTGAAAAATATTGTTGTCGCTACCGGAATTCGAACTTGGATTTCTTCCAATCCGGGGAACATGCATTAACCGATTATGCTATATCAACACAGCGGATTGACGACAAATTTTCGAATTTATGTGTTACACTTTTTAAATGAATACATCTATCGTTCCATTATTTGAAACCATCTTTATTTTTACGGAATCTCAAATACCTTTGAGTCATCCGACAGGAGAACGATAGATATATTCATTTGAAAAGTCAATCTACTATGTTGGTACAGCATAATCGGTTAATGCACGTTCTCCGGATTTGAAGAGATCCAGGTTCGAATCCCGGTAGCAACAACAATATTTTTCGATAAAATTGATTTTACATTAATATTAGTGTTGGTAAACTGTTACGTGACTGTGATTGTGTCGATGATTAGTAACTAAAATTTAACTGTCAGACTTATTTTCTCCTGTACCAGTCATTGCTCGAAGAATTACGCTAATTAGTTATCAATCATCATTACACATCACATCACAGTCACAATAATAATTAAAATAGCAGGTTTAAATAACGATTTTATCATCACTAATGTATATCTTTGTAATTAATGCATTTAATTAGTATTTAAAATATCACAGACCTATGTTCTGAATAATTACAACTTCACAATAAGAATGTGTTCTCCTTAATAATATATAATTGTATCAATGAGTGCAAAATTTAATAAAAATGGCACGTGCTATCAGTTTACTCAAAGGTATTTGAGATTCTGTAAAAACAAAGTAGATGGCTTTCAAATAATGGAACGATAGATGTATTCATTTGAAAAGTGTAACATGTACGTTCAAAAAAATGTCGTCAAAAGTACTGTCGCTGTAGCATAGTTGGATTAATGCACCTTCCCTGGATTAGAAAGAGATTCAGGTTCGAATCCCGGGAGCGCAACAACAATATTTTTCGATAAAATGAATAATGATTAAAATTGAATTAACACGATTTTTTTTTAAATGCCTACCAAACGGGTCTGATTTCTCGCTACGTATTGTGTTTTGCCCCAGGATCCGGGACCGGGAGTGGTGGGATCACATTAAGTGAGACGTATCACGGTCTTGTTTGCAAAGTGCCGAGCAAACAGGGCCTCTAACAAGATCCGCATTTATATAACATTTGAGTTTAATATTTAACGGTAAGTTGCCCTCGCAAATTATTTATTAGCTTTAATATTTTTAATCCCTGAAATATTGCTCGGCAAACATGACCGGTGAATGGGAGCAGGGCGCGTATTGTTGTATCACATTATAACTGGAACGGTGCGGACTGTGGACCCCGAAAGATACACGAATCTGTAGCGATGTTATTACTATGTACTTAGCTGCCTTTGTTGCAATATTCAATTTAGTAAGGGAGGGTTTTAAAGGTTTATAAACGTTACAAATTATTTATTCTCTTTGTGATTAACCCGAGTATTTTATATTGACGATATTCCTAAAACTAAGGGATGTACATTCAAAAAACTCTGATATATATTTTTGTAGCCCAATCTATTTAAAAAAAAAAAAAATATATTTTGAAGAACACATTGTTTGGGACATATATTTATTTGGTATATAAATATCCCCCCCTTCTCGTCTTTTCTCGGCTTCACTATCACCGAGTTAATTCAGCCAGTACGGTTATACGTGTACGGTACAGATTACAATATTATACTTATTCGAGACTTCGTGTCTATACTGTATTGGAACTTTTGATGAAATAGTGATTAAAATATTCAGTCCACATTTTAGAGATCTCTGCAGAATCCGGATTATGGTGAGTGCCTATTCCTACTGTATTCCAGTATATATGTTGTACGCAACGCACATTATAACATAAATGTATCAATTGGTAAGATTACAGAATATAAGTTCAAAATTTGTCGAAAATGGTGAACGCGCTTTCCCGGATAGGAAGAGGTCCAGGTTCGAATCTCGGTAGCAACTAAATATTTTTTCGATAAATAGATTTTTTTTTGTATATCTTTATAGTTGATTTATTCAATTTGTGTTGTGAAAATGCAATTTTAGAAATGAATTCTATGGTATTTAAAACAAACTAGGTGAATAAATTAAATTGATACACTGATAGCTATTTAAAAATGGTATAAACGTTATGTATTTTAACAGAAGACTACGATATTTAACGGTTTAGAAGTAATTCGAACATGATTTTCAGCAAACTTTGAATAACTTCTAAAACATTGAATTTATTTCGCTGAATTTGAAGCTTATTTAATTTTACGGTTGCTAGCGATGTCACGTGTTAGTCTCAAAATTTTCGGAATCTAAAATGGTTAACATTGCGAAATTGCTAACGTAGTTTCCCGGCAAATGAATTTTTCTGGTTTGTATCCCGGTGGTAACGAAATATGTATATTTATTGAAGTTATTGTGTGCTTACATACTACGACACATATTACAATGCGGGTGATATATTTAGACACTGAGTGCGCTGCGACGTACGCCAGATTCTCTTTCTGGATTTATTTTCTTGTTGTTGATAATAAACATTTGAAACTGAGTGTTGTTTTCACTGAGCCCCTTCCCTTGACAATCTCATTTATATATTTTTTGATAAGAAAATATATGAGGTCATGTTAATTGTACTATATATAAATCACGTTAATTTTATCGAACTCTTGACTAATTGAAAGACTGTATTGATGGCAAATAATGAACAAGAATTACAGAGGCCAGTGAGTAGAATGTACGATGTACGCAAGGAAAGCGACCTTATTGTGAATCTTAACATGTCGAAAGTTATGGTATTCGAAAGAGTGGAAATCAAGACACCATGGAAAATACTTGTAGAGAATGAATGTTTGGAACAAGTAGATGAGTTTGTGTATTTGGGAAGTATGTTTTATAGAAACGGAAAGACAAAGAAAGATATCGAAAGGAGTGCAGGGAATAAAGTGAATGGCGCATTGAATGGAATTATAGCTAATGAGAACTTGTCAACTGAAGCAAGACCAGCGGTTCACAATGAAGTCCTGGTACCGACACAGATGTATGGAAGTGAGGTCTGAAGTTGGCAGAAGAGGAACGAAAAAAGACTGAATACAGTGGAAATGAGATTACTTAGGCGTATATGTATGTGGCAGATCCATTTATGACAGAGTAAAGAATGAAGATATAATGAAATTATGTAAAGCTGATCTTAGTATAATGAGTAAGATTAAGAAAATATCACTTAGGTGGTTTGGTCATATGGAACGGATGAATGAGGAGAGAATGGTCAGAAAGATATATGACGCAAGTATTGATGGCACCAGAAGTAGAGAACGTCCGCGGAAGGTGGAAGGTGGACGGAGGATGGTCCTGTTAGAAGCCTCAATAATCGTCGAGCTTGTATGATAAGATGTATGAATGTGGATGAGGCGAGAATTGTGTGTCAGGACAGAAGAGTGTAGTGCTCTATCCTCTCTGCCTATCTCCACGGGGAAACGGTGTGATGGTAAGTTAATAAGTATTAATCTGTAACGAAGTTGATTTTTTAAATTAAATATTTAAACAAAATTAAGCTAGACTATTTAATATTATAAAATTAAATAATTTTACATATATGATATGTATAAAAGCAAAGGCACCAATCTCCATATTTTTTATTTGGAGAAAAATATGTAAAACTGATAGAATCTTGAAGAACAATATATTTTTAGGAGAACACATTACATATACATTGTAATTATTTAGAACATAGGTTTGGAAAGAGATCCAGGTATGTATATCTTACTAATTAATATATTTAATTCATATTTAACAATATATTTATTAATACAACTCTTATTTATGAACGATAATCTCTGTAATCTGGTTTAAAATACAAAGTAAATACAACACCTTCTTCCAAAAACAAGCTAGTTCCTAAATTCCTAAGTAGCGTAGAATTCATTAGTTATATATTGGTTGAATTCTAATTTAAATGGAAGCGGGCAATACTAACATTTTTTGTGAGTAATACCGACTTTGAATAACAAATGTACATATAAAAGAACTAAGTTTGACTGTTCATAAATTAACATAACATGTAATAAATAATGTGTTACTGCAAAAGCTCATACAGGCATTGATATATAAATAAACAGTAATACAAATTAGAATTAATGCGATACGTCCATCATAGATTTATTTTTCCTCGTCGCGAAAAAACATGTTTTCAGACATTTTTATCAAATTTAATATCCAATGATGTGTGACGTTATTTTATCTGTCGAATGTGTAGTTATATGCAGAGCGCATGCTGAAATCTGGCCATGATAAAAAAATGTATTGTTGGTCGCGTGATAGCAGGTATAAAATATTTCAGCCAGTTCAGCTCCGGTAGAGCGAGAGTAGAGATCAAAGGATGAATGAGAAATGGCACTTTCTACATTTTATAGCAGGAAATTTTATAACAGGGATGAGGCGTTTTGCCGTTAGGTATAACAATTTTAGCTTTGAGGTTATTTTCATATCTAGAAATGGAATAGAGAATGATAACTTTTACATATATTGTTTTATTCTTCAAAGAGAAATGAAATGAAATGATTGAAACGTGTCAACTAATTTGCAAAACCTTCCTTATTTATTTTTACTATCCTATAATGCAGTCTTTTCTCTTCTTTATTAACAATTCAATTTATTTTTGCTTTTTTTGGTGTAAATTGATCTTTCGTAATGTTCGCTATTCTGAAGAAATGGATCTAGCTTGTTTTCGAAAGAAGGTTTTGCATTTATTTTTTATTTTAAAACAGATTATTTTTCATAATATTAATGTTTCTTAAAGGCGAGCTTTCATTTTTCCAGTTGAAAATTCGAGAAATTATACACGAATTAGATATGCTTTCAAGATGAAGCTAATAGTTAAATTATTATAAATATCAGATAAATAATTAATGAAGTTATTTTTTACGTAAATCATGCGAGAGAGGAAAATTTGAGACAATAAAAATGATAATTTTCTCGCATTCGATAAAGTGTCAAAAACAACGCGTATCTTAAGAAAGAAAAACGTGTTGTCATTTAAATTAATCAATTGAAAACGAAATAATTTATTAAGTACCTAATTCATATATGTGAATATGTTTTGAAATCAGATAAAGTACCTACATTTATTTATATGGTCGCTAAAATCAATGTTCTAAATTTAAAATTAATATGACAGCTTCAATTTATTATTTTGTTTAATATTATATAGGTTTGGTGATATGTCTGTTTCATTTTTTTTAAATATAGATGCGTACACAGAAAACGTATCACATCAATATTCTTACTATTTTCAACCTAAGGTTTGTTCTATTAAAATGGGACTAACTTGATGGTCTCCTGAAACAAGGATCGAACCCCCGACCATTAGATCAATAGGCGAGTATTGTAACCATTAGATCGCAAGCATGTCAATTACATACTATTTATGAAATAGACATGTGTGCTCAAAATATAACAGTGTTATATAGAAACGAGTTATTTAAATGCGACATACATAATAATAACGTATAAAAAAATTTTGCTTTGTTCAAGAAAATGTTGTTTTCCCTTAAAATAAGTAAAAAGACGCTAATAAAGAAAATAAAAAATATACATTATTAGGCTCGATATAAATATTATTTAGTAAGAAAGTATTACGTCTTTGATATCAAAATTGACTTTAAATAGTAGCTGAAGCCTCAAAGCATGTGAGTAAATACAGTTTATTATTTAAAAACGTATGTTTTCATTAAAACAACGAATTTTAAACAAGTCGTAAATTGATAAAATGTCCTGCAAATTGAATGCTTATTTTTATAAATTTTTAACATTTTGTTAATTTGTCTCAATTGAGATTTATCTCCGTAATCTTGGCGTCAATATTATAAGAAAATATATTTCGTATACGCAATAATTTTCCATATTAAGGTAATTCTGTGACACGCGGAAAATGTATTTAACGATCACCGTCTTTCTTATAATTGTTGTATTTTCTTAATTATGGCAAATAACATTAATTTTATCAATTTAATATTAGTGTAAAGGTCGAATCTAAGTAATATTTTAAAAAGTCTAATCTAGTGTATTACTTCTGATATAAATGAATAATAAAAATCCACTTTTTCGTAAATAACATACCGTCATGTATTCATTGTTGAATTTATCCACTCTCTGCCTGTACTCACAACAATAGGCTAACATGGACCGATCTTAATAATGCCAGTCAATTCAATACAGGAATGTAAATTTTTGCGGGCAAATAAAGAGGTACCTGCAGGCAAGGTTTAAGTGGCGAGTGGCGAGTTAACGTTTACCGTATCGTGATATAAAATACCCATATGTAGCCATGCTGTCAACTTGTGTTTCCGTAAGAAATTTTTAACATTTTAAATGTGAAGTAATTAATCCTATAAACTTACTATAATTATTGAGCACTATAATTACGAAAATGGGATCAATATTCTAATATAATTCGGAGGATTCTTCAAGTTCTATGAAATAATATCTCTCTTTATTAAATTAGTTAGAAAGAGAGGTCACATATTGGTCTTTTGGTTATTATTTTTATTATGAAATGAATGTACCATCTCTATCTGTCTTACCACAAACGGTATTTTTCCCAGCATATTAATTTTACAACGGACTGAATTTAAAAAAATAATTATTTTTGTGAGATTCGTTTTACACGGCTGGTTTTTCACTAGTCAATTCTAATCATATACATTTTCCTTAGAATTAATTAAAATATGAATATTACGTTGCGTATATTAACCGAAATATTACAGTTTATTTGGGGCGATAGACCTATGTTACTGCACGGTTTTGGAAGGGTCAAGGTGGCTTCCGCTAGGTAGATCTAACTGGATCAGCTGTAAGCAAAGCTCTAGAGGTGGCGTCTCGGTCAAAATTTCCCCTTTCTCGCAGTTAGCCAATAGCACATCGTTTGACAACGCATGGCGGCCGCCTTGAACATAATTGAATATAAACAAAATATTGCCAATGTATCAAAAACACGCAAAATACTAGAAAAAATAAAAATGATCTTTTTGGTAGTTACGATATTTACGTAGAAGGTAGCTAACCATCACGTCGTTTCCCCGCAGGGGTAGACAGAGAGGATAGAACGTCACACTCTTCTGTCCTGACATATAATTCTCGCCTCATCCACATTCATACATCTTCGAGAATCTGGTTTACCTGGTCGTGTCAAATTTTCCGCGGACGTTCTCTACTTCTGGTGCCGTCAACACTTGCGTCATGTATCTTTCTTACCATTCTCTCCTCGTTCATCCGTTCCATATGACCAAAGCACATACTTACATACTCATTATACTAAAATCAGTTTTACATAATTTTATTATTTCTTTATTCTTTACTCTGTCATAAATGAATCTGCCACATATACGCCTAAGTGATCTCATTTACACTATTCAATCTTTTTTCGCTCCTCTTCTGCCAGCTCCAGGCGTCACTTCCATACATCAGTGTCGGTACCGGGACTCCATTGTATACCGCTAGTCTTGAGTCGGTTAACAAGTTATCATTAGCTATAATTCCATTCAATGCGCCGTTCACTTTATTCCCTGTAGTCACCCTCTTTTCGATATCTTTCTCTGTCTTTCCGTTTCTATCGAACATACTTCCTAAATACACAAACTCATCTACTTGTTCCAAAAATTCATTGTCTACAAGTATTTGGTACGGTGTCATGCTTTCCTCTTTTAGAATTTTCTATAATGTCGTGTTTTACTTTGGTAATTAAAAATTATAGCACAAATATTGTTATTACGCACTTGTCTGTCCAAGAAATAGACTTTAGAATTATGACAATTATACATTTATTACAATACGATACAATTTAGTACAAGGTATATGGTAAAACGATTAAGCCGATGAACACGCAGAGAAAGAGACTGCGCCCTGCCGCGCGCCGCTCTTTAAGCCGGCGGTGCGGCACTCACACACACAATCACACAGTTCCAAGGACATCACAATTATTTAATTAGTTAAATATTGTTGTGAATTAATACAGGATGAGTACGGAGTTCGCCCTTTCGCCCTTTTCACCCCCAGATGAACTTATTAGTTCCAGGGTAATCCAAAATGGACAGCTGCGTGGAATTAGTTAACGGCGCAATGGAGTTTTCTGAGAATAAAAACCTTTAAATTAAATTTCTGTTGAGAAAATCGTAATTGTTGGATAAACATTATGAAGCGAGTAATCTCAAAATTGGCTTCCCTTAGGGCAGAGAAAATTTGTGTCGTGTATATATTTGAGCGGATAATTAAAAGCACTTGTTTCAAGTTAGCCTTTGGTTTGTTACTGGTTAATGCAAGCTATTTTTACATATTTTACAACCCTTTGCCCTCAAAATGGATAATTTATCCCAAAATCCCCACCCCATAATTGAGCATGTTTCTCTTCTGAAAAAGAAGAGGAGTATGGTATTTTACAGTGTACAAGAACGCATGCAGTGGTATCATTAAAATATTGACAGGACCAGGACAGAAGAGTGTGACGTTCTAACCTCTTTGTATACCTTTGCGGGTTTTCCACTTGGTCGGTCAAACGGGTGGGGGATCTTCCTCTTCCTCTTCGTTCTCCGATGTGGTCCACCACGACGAGCTTCTCCAAGGTGTCTTTCCTTCTCACAAGATGCCTAAAAAATTGAAAGACTCGTCTCAGGCTGCAGGTTGAGAATCTGTCCTTGATCTTTAGTTCATGCTGAATGGATTCGCGCGTCTAGCCGTCCATGGTATGCGTAACATATGTCTCCAGCACCACATCTCGAAGACATCGATCTCTAATTAATCTCTCCTTTGTCATCAGGGTCCATATATAATGCACCAGAGACTGTATAAGTCTGACCATCATTGCCTTGGAAATACCACGGTCTTTTGGACATAAAACTTTTAACCAGACCTTTTTTAACTTCTAGCTCGCAGCTACCGTCGTCATTTTCATTAAATTATTAAAATATGGTTTTAAAAGTATAAAAGCATCGCCGAACATGAGTCGTTTAAGTTGCCAAACTTTGAATATCACTCTCTCTCTCTTACTCGATCGATGTGTTCGTGACGAAGCGTGGTGGTCCTCCATTCTGATTTGCCTCCACTTCTCGCAATCTTGGGCTTTGTTTAGTGCGACGTGTAGCGAAACTCCGGTCATGTCTCGGTCTTTGTTTGTCCATCTTAATGGTTATCAACCTCTCGCTCTTTGTTCTTGTATATAAATTCACCACAATCACCATTTTTTCTAGACTTTCTCCAACTCTTCTAGCGCAAAGTCCGAAGTATGAATTAAATTTTTTCCAGCATTATGTGGAGTCTATATTTAAGTTTTTATCTTTTAGCCTTTTAGTTTCTGAATAATAGAGACGTTCGTTACATATCACACAAGGCCATAGATATAATACAAAAAATATGTAAATGCACGTGAAATATTGTTAGCAGATAAATATTTTTAAATACAAGAATTCTCAGCAATATTTAAATATGTCCAAGAACAAAAAATTACTGGATTTTCACCTACAAAGACACTATTATTGAAAAAATAATAGATATCTCATAGAGACGAAGAATATTTAATGGAAATATATGGAAGTATGGGTAATTACAGGGCTTACGACCTGTTTTTGGCTGGCTTTAGTGATCACTTTATATAAATATAACGTTCACCATTCTTACCCATTGATAACCTGACAGGTCATAACCCTTGTAATTACCCATACTTCCATACATTTCCATTAAATATAATAAAAAATAGCTTCGTCTCTATGAGATATCTATTATTTGTATAATAACAATAATTCTCATTAATTTTGTCTCTTATTCCTGTCGATACTGGAGGGGTCTGCTTGCGAGTAACAGTTCAAGTTATCGAATTCACATTCATCTGGTAGATGATTAAAATAAATTGTATTAAAAACTTAATTCGGATAAATTTGCCAAGTGTGTGCCAACTTGCCACGGCAAGTACGCCGGTGGGATGTGGGATAATGGAGCCTACCTGTAGGCTTCTAGTTAGAAATATAATTGGCTTTCAGATATGCACACAATGCCAAACGCAATCCTTTGTCCGCTTCCATCATTCACAACATTCCCTCCAAATTATAATGCATTGTATTCTGCACACGGGACCTTTTCGAGTTCCTAGTTAATTTAAAAAATTCCTTTTAAAATTCAGTTTTATTTTTATTATTGAAATTTTCTTAATTATTAAAAAAATATATAGGTAAAAAATATATAAATACTTCGTAATAAAATACAGTAGACTCTGATTAATAATATAATTAAAATAATAATTAATAATACTAATTAAATGAAATAATTAAAATCAAAAGAAACAATTATCCTAGCTATGTGACACGAAAACGCAAAATTGTGAATGTAAAACACGAATATAAACGATTTTAAAGTAAATAAATAATAGATAATTTGAAGTTTACAATTTAATGCTAGATTAACAAATAATTTTTATTCTGAAAGAATTTTATTAGACAAAGCAAAACATCGAGTGTTTTATCATTTTACCTTGATCTAATCTTGGCACCCCGAAATAAATCAAAAATATTTCAAATTTTTTAATCAGTAGGCACTAGTAGTGAGCTAAAAATCACGAACTGTGAGTCAATAACTGATATCTTTGAGTTACATTCACTATCAGTGATTGAATATCTGGGAATATCGTGATTCGTTAATCATTTTTATATTTCATTTATATTTGGTTGTGAAACGTGATTCGGCGCATGTGCGTATAAAACGAAAATATTCATGAAGGAATGATATTATAATTCGTAATTAGCGCCATCTAGTAGAGTTTGCCAAAACATTTTACGCATTTGACCCGAAATGGTGAAAATTTCACCAGAAAAATAATCTCACATTTTTAAAGGTTTTCATTCTCGTTGTGATGATATTAAATTACATGAGCTAGAATAGGTTTTTTACGCAAATTAAGTTAGAATTTTATAGGTAATTACTCTCAAAACTGTTATTTATTTATTTAGTGAATTGTAATATCGTGCGGCGCACGCGTATTAGTAATGAAACTGTGATCACAGTTACAGATTCCAATCACTGATATAATCGAATATTAATCACAATCACATCAGTGAATCAAGATACTGCATATTTAAAAAATACTTGACATAAATAATCTTAATACTTTTCAAATAAAACTAGGCGTTCGTGCTATTATAGGAATAGACCGAATCCCTGACTGCAATGCTATTCAGACACAATTTTTTTAGTCACACTACTGATTTTTTATTACGTATTGTACTCATAACAACGATTTAGTATATTGCAAATCCCCCACAAATCTCCTAAATAAAAAAAAAATATTAACATTCTGGTGGAGTTTCAGATAAAAAAATTTGACAAAAATCTGTATCGACTACATATTAAAATTATTCCAATAGTTATCCTGCCAATGTAGTATTTCATTATATTCGCGACCACCTCTCGCGTATTTTCTGTACGGTCAGCAAGCCTAAACAATCGCGTCCAGTTTGTAAAACTGCTCGGACAATGTAAACGGTTTTAAATGAACTCCATTGAATCCTGTCCATTCAGGAAACGGTCCAACAAAGTCTCATTGGTACAAGTGTTGCCTTTGTGCGCTGTTTACCTGGTCTGAGATCATTGAATGAGATTTCTTTAAAAGTCGAATTTAATAGGCGCGAGCGGCCAAGGCTGACCGTATTGCCCATTTAAAAATGTATCATGGAGAGATTGCTTTAGAGAACACTTGTGTGAAAGAGAAATTGTTGGACGGGATAGAAGAATGGGTAAAACGGATGTTGGAACAATGACGTCACGGATACGCTATTATGAAAATGGTATTTATTTAACGACAGTAAAAAAAACTGCAAAGTTCACGAACAAAAAGTCATAACTCCAGTTATTCAGCCATGAATGAACATGACAATTCGAATGAGCCCAAAATAAATATTTATTAAATTTGATGTTCCGAAAATCTTACAAATACAGTGGAAATCGGTTAATATAAAATATATCATGAAAAAATTTTGCAAAACAATAATATATCGAAAGTTTTATATATCGAAAGTTTTATATATCGAAAAATTGCTGGAAGTCGGGGCCCTGAAAGAAGGAGAACAACATTGTTGAATAACTTGAGGCAGTGGTTTGGCTAGTCTACTGTAGAGCTGCACCAGGCGGCAGAAAACAAAGCGATGATAGCAACGTCCGTTGAACGAATAGGGCATAAGAAGAAGAAGACTACTTTACCTAGGCCGACGTTTCGGCACGGTAACATACCGCATTGTTTCAAAAAGTTACGGTTCCTCAGGGAACCGATCAAAAAACGCGATCTTACATAAAAGATACACCATTGTACACGTGGAATGTAAGAGAGTGAAGAGGACGGTTAAGAAAATATATGAGGCGAGTGGTGAAAGTAACAGGAACAGAGAACGATCAGGTTAACCTGATATTAAACCCTGTTAAAAGCTTAAAAAAATCGATGTTGTCAAAAAAAACGTGTATTAGAAGATGTTTGAATGTGAACCAGGCAGAAGTGTTATATCAGAAGGCGTTCCATCATCCCTACCTACCCTTTCGGGAAAGGGCGATTGAGCAAATTAGTTTAATGATTAATTAAATTATCAAAAAGGTAAATATTTGAAATCTGGGATTAATTTAAACCGCGCTTCGGTATTTACAGCGACTGTAGTATTGCTAATATTAGGATCCTACGAAATTGGGATTTTGTATCAGGATTTCTAGTAATCAGTCTTATCTTAATCGCTAATTAAACGGGATCAAATTAAATTTGTCTTAACGTCGATAATTTAATATCAACTGAATTATTTCATTTCGTATAGGTAAACATGCTTGAGTCTCGGTCTCATTAGATAGATACGTTAGCCGATTAATATTAATTTTTCACATTTAATATATTTTTGGAATACGCCAACAAAACCGATTACCTAGAAGTTACCATAACATTTAAAAGATTGTAGCTATTTTAAATAAAAAATACATACCTCCTAGTTGTGCAATTTTTTAAATATTTACTGAGAATGTAAATATAATTCCAAATTTAATTTTTTAAATCTAAAATCTATTTTAATATCCAAGTACGGTGGAAACAGTTTTTTTGGAAAATTATGTTCCCAACAAAATGTTATGTGATTTCATATATTTATTTTCTTTTAACATGAAACAAAAAATGTTATCGTGAAAAGGTTGTTTCCCATCTGAGAAGAATAACATAATACTTGTCACAAATCGTTCACTGTTTACGATTTTATGACTCAACTTTCTATTGACTAGGCCGATATCTAAAAATAACAAGGATACCACTTGTCGCACACCACCCTTATAATTATAAACGTTTGTCATCGAATTGCTCACTGTTTATGACTTTAGGATTTAACTTTCTGTTAACTAAGCTGGCATTTGTTATTTTTTTTAACATGACACAGAAAAAATTCTTTAACATGATTATATATTTTGGTCCATACGGATTAATTTATTGAATTATTGTTACCACGTTATCCACTGGATTAATGTATCTTATAGTAGTTTTTTAAAATTTATATATTCACGCTCAGTAAGCTCAACAGTTATTTGAAAGTTTTGAAAAAGTGAAGTTATGTCCATCTGTTCACGACCTGAATCTAATTGGCAGAAATAAGTCAAGATTATATAAAAAAATATGAAGTTCGCGATGTACGATATATTTTGCGAATTAATTAAAATTGTTAGATGTTGTTATATTAAAATTGAAAAAGTTCACCTCTTTCAATTTATTAGCGATGTAGCCGACGCCTTGATTAAGCGTTTGAACCAAATTTGAAACTTATTTGACGTTTTAAATTAAAGCCTTTTCTGGGAACGTAATATTAAAAACAGTGGCGTATTTGTATCGGGTAGCCGAAGGGTGCAACATATCATCCCTTGATAATTTAACCAAAGTTCCATCCTATTTTTACAACGTCATTCAAGGTCTCATCGGCTGTCGCCGATTGCTTACTGCTAGACCCTGTGGGGGACTATTGTGGTCACTTCGCGACCAATAGTGGCCGCTACGCGGCAATTGGTAGAATCAGTCTCAGTAGAATCTATAATCAAATGATAGAATTTTCTCCAAAACAAACCGCACATAAATAAAATCTCGATGTAATTAAAATTATTCCACCTGTAAGTTAGTTATCAAAACGAACAAAAATGGTATCTAGATGATAAATAAGAATCGCGGATTAAATACAAAAATGCTATTTTATCAGTACAATATGCATTTAAGTAAAGACAAATAGTTTTCTCACTCAACCTAGAACACTAATTTTTAGTTATGAAATAGATAGGGAAACGAAATATTATTATGGATAATATAATCCAAAATATAATAAATCCATTTAGTCTATTAGTGTTCACAAATTTAAATGGATTATATAAAATTTGAGATTTATCTCATTACCGGAGAGTTGAGTCATCCTGAGATATTCAAGAAGATGGATTTCTTTGATTCGCACAGCCTGTACCAGAAGTGTGCCACATAATAATGTTCAAACGAGTAGAATAAATTTTTCTTTCCGTAAACATTAAAAATATTTTTACAATTTTAAAAATAAAATCATTAAATTAAATCATTAAATTAAATCATTAAAGAAGAAGGTAAGATAAAAATACACTCACCAAATAATGAGTTATGTCCATAACATTAAACAAATATTATTGTAAAATGTTGTGTTATGGTCGCCAGTTTTAGTTTTGTTCCTACACCGTAGCCTATTCCCAATCAGTACACAGTACAGTTTAATTTGAATTTGTAAAATTCGTTGAGATTTGGACACGAACGGTTCTCGTATGTTTTATTTTATTTTATTCTATTCATGTTCTTAATATACGTACATATCATACATTATAAATATTCTTGTAAATGTACAAAAAAGGCGAGCAAGCTTCATATTTTAAGAATGTTCACTGTCACCTTAACTAGACCGAAGTCTGTACTAAAGGAGATAGGTTCATCCGTTGTCCATAATACAAATATGAAAACCATTATTAATATTTTTTTATCTAAACTAAAAATATTAGGAATGAAGAAAACAGGGTTATAAAGAATTCTAATAATATAATAAATAAGTAAAATACTCTCGCTATCCTATGATTAAAACACTATGCAAAACAGAAAAATGAATATAAAGAAATGATGTTCTGTTTATTTGTGTTGGATCACTAGTTTATATATCGTGATTTTGATACATTGAAACTTATCAGAGTTTTTTTTGTATTGGGTGACCTTACGGAACTGTCCTTTTGATTCCGTGTCCGCTATCGAAAGAATTTCTCATCCCTCCCTCATTTCCGATTCCCTATTTTCCATTCACCCATCGTTTCCGATTCCATCATCCGCCACTGTGATCGGCGACTTGCGTCGGTCACACAAGAATTTCACCGATTTTAATATGAAAGAAGAAGAAAGCACTAGTGATACAGGATGTTCGCCAATTGTGAAATAATTTTATTAGGAAATTTTTTTGTGGGAGCAGTTTATTTGTTTGCCTGAGGGTTTAATCCTCCCCACGCCAGTGAATAAAAGAGTATTTTTTATGACTACCGTAACTGTAAGTTTACTTTTTTAATCACACCCTAAGGCGTTTTTCTTATAGATTTAATACCTCGATGTAAAGAATGAGCTGAAAATTTCCTCACTAAAGACATACCTAAAAATATCTATAGATCTTTATTAGATAATAAGATAATTCTTCCGCCCGGTCGCGAAATTCATTAAGATTTTTTCTTCGCGAAAGTTCGTTAAACTTTTATCAAAATTATTACACTTATTCTTTGTTCTCGGATTAGTATCTGCCTTTAATAGGCAGTTAAAAGAAAATCCTATGCCTATTAAAGACAGTTGTAGGGTCGTTATCGATATCATTAATATGCAATGTTGCTGTGAAAGAGAAAGAAGAGGTGTGTTCGTTTATACTGTTATCGAAAATATCTCGGTAGAGAAATACAAATTTTTTATGATTTAAAATTATTCAGTGTCCATGTTAATAAAGAAAAGATTTATTATCAGATATGTAGACGTCATCGAATGCAACATTTGAGTGTATAATAAATACTATCAAGACCGTCGGCATTCATGCGTGTCGCGTAGCAACACTAATCTGCAAGATAATATATGTACGGATTGTGATATGTACGAACCTCATATATATATATATTAATTTAATTTATAATTTTTAAATATAAAATATACTTATAAACAATTATTTATTATTTTTCTTATTCATCAACCCTTAAATTTTTTCAATGTATATTTTATAAAATATCACATCTGATGATCCAAAATCAACCCTTATTTTAAATATCAGTCTATTTTTTTAACCATCAGGATTATATAAAACAAATAATTTATCATGAAATTGTGAAAAATTCCTACAAAATTGTTAATTTTTTTGCGGTAACAGATGGTTGAGTTTGAACAATATCATCAACAATTACTATAGAAATATTTTTTTAACCTGTCTATCCGCGTCGTAAAACGTTAGTAATGTAAAAAAAACATTGACAGCTGTTTGTATCGCATACCAACCAATTAGATCTGGCGTCAATTCACCTAAAAGTGTGCGGTTATCGAGGCAAACAAAGCGAATTACTTTACTCTAGTATTTTCGTTGATTTTTTCTAAATACATTATTGTCATAAAAATATTAACTATCGGTTATTTTGTAAATTGAGTCACTATGTTTTATTCCACTACACTTTTAATTGAGTTAAATGATATAACGATTTCGGGAACATCTTCCCATTATCAATATTACAGATCAACTAAAATTTAAAACACTTTTAGACAGTAATATATAGTGTGTGGAGTTAATGATGGAGGGGGGGGGTGGAGTTCAAATGGATAAGAGAGGGGATGTAATAGGTGGTATTTGAATATTTATTATGTTTTTATTGTTATTTTTATTATAACATATTTCTAAATTTTCTAAAATGTCTAATTTTCGTCCTTGGGCGCAACTATGTATGAGTTATAAATTACTGTTATCAAATGAAAGGCCAAAGATGTTCCCGAAAACGTTATATATCATTAAACACAATGAAAAGTGTAGTGCAATAAAACAGAGTTTTGACTCAATTTACAAAGTAATCTTAGAATTCCACAAAGTTTCACCAAAAACCTTTGAACAGTGAACTATCGGGTTATTTCTAGGAGGTATTAAATAATGCATTTTTATTTTATTTCGAGAGCATGTCTGGTCGGACATTTGTTTACGTTAGTTGTACTGTGATATACCATTTCTATTTGTTTGATAATAAATAAGGATTTAAACACTGATAAATAGGCTTTATTAATTATTAAAATACAATACATTAGCCTGTACCTGGGACCTGGATGTTATATTATGCGGTTTTATCGACCACACAACAAGTCCCAGGTCAGTACTTCTATGAAACTCGTAGTGTTCTTTTCATCGCTTGAATTGCATTGGAAACAGATACACTCATATCTCACAATTCAAAATTTGTTTTTAGCTTTTCAATTTGAAGCTATTGATTGAAATGGACAGGGTACTCTGATTATTTTATTTGTTGTAAAATGAAATGTTTCAAATGTGGTTTTTACAAAATTATTCATGTATGCATTTTAATAATTTACTAGTAGCTTTTATACAATGAAATAAATACATAACGTGAGGTATTAAAGAACCTGGAACTTCGGTAAAAATATATCGCTACAGATATCCTGTGGAAGGTATGATATAAGGGATAAGCTATGAAAATGATGTCAAAATACGAAAAACGAAAACGCATCTTTGATAAATATTGTTTTAGAGGTAACCAGTTGAATTTGTTTATTATTTAGATACATTTTTAAATATATATACATATTTTAAAATTATGTATTTCCAAAGGTAGCTTAGTGTTTAGGGATTCTGGAAGATCACCAATGTTACACAAGGTGTAGGAAAACGGGATGTAGAAAGGGTGATTGGAATTTGGTATAAGGGCAGAACAAAAACTCGAGGACCAACTAAGAAGAACACGACTCACCTGAATTGTTTTTTCTGTAGTCACAGCTCCTTAAGTTCAGGGGCCTTCTTCGATGATTAACACGAAGCACTGTGAACTACAATAGCGGTTTCGGCACGCACACGCGAGGAAACGAATACACTAGTAACAAGTAACTTTACAATAACTTCAAGTTAGTGATGAGCACATAACAGAATCCAATCTCTTTGACAGTTCAAAAGTCATAAACAATACACACAGAAAAGTCGTGGTCTGAGTTGTAGGGTATAAATATGTACAGTAAACATAGTGGAGCATCTACACATGCGCACGACGAACCGTATATCTATCATAAATATCGAACAACCAAAGTTAGTCCTATTTAGTCTTGAAGATATAGTCTTGAAGATATAGTCTTGTTTAAAATATAATGAGATAAGATGTCTATTTAATTTGAAGATTAATAATAAATATGTGTCATTCGTTTGGATTCCTGCACATGGGGAATACATGGAAATTAATGTGCTGAAAAACTGGTGAAGGAGGCCACTCTTACCGGAGTTTTCCCTTATCAATTCCATATTTCGATGTATGACAGACTTAATATGGTAAAAAAACGTACGAATTTTATTTGGACTGCACAGTGGATGAATTCAAATAATCATAAGGGTAATCGGCTTAAAATAATTCAATGATCTATTTCCCGCACCCTCTGGTTCTCCAAAAGAAAAGCCTCCAAAATAACGATAAAAAATATCTCTAGAATGAGAATTGGGCATTGTCAGTTAGTCTCATATTTATTCAGATTGAACTTAATAAGAGTCCCCAATGTGTGAGTGTGGTGCCGAGGAGGAAACTCTTAAACTCTTTTTTTACAGTAATCTCGTCAATGTAAATTTTCAACTCCCGGTTAACTTGTGTCATCTTCTTTCTCTTAACTCGCCACATTTAATCTATATAATAGCAAATTTTTTGAATGACAATGCATAATATTATTATACTTTTTTCTATAAAATAAAGTTTTGACTTGATTAACGGCACAAATCACTCTCGAAGGGTGGATTGCCTATTTAAAAGAAGAAGAAGAAGTAGAAGGGTATTCCGTGTAGGCATAACCACTTAAAATGTATTATTACAACGTACGTTCAAACTGAACTTACGCGGGATGCTTTTAGAATATTTTATAGTCAAATTTATATTATGGTTGACTTATCGTTTATATTATTGAAGTCACATTGTTCTCAATGAATCTAAATAATCTGTTTATACAACCTTATTCCTTTTGAAACGGAAAGATTAAACTAGACAAGGTTTTATTGTTTTATTTTAAGAATAATAAATCATCGGTTTTATGATTAAAGTTGGTAACGAAAATATTTGCCTTAAATGACTTGAAAGTATGTGATATTAGGTTTGTAAATTTCTAATATCTAACAGAAAAAAAAACTTGAAAACTTTATGAAAAATAATTCCATCCGGTTGAGATCATTCAACTTGCTGGTCCTGAAAGAATTTTTTTCACTGAGTTCCTCTGTTTTATCGTGGTAAAATTATGGATCGAGTTGGATTACATTATTTAATTCATGCACAATTTTATGTATTATAATTTGAACTTATATTGACAATAATATCCTATCTACAGATATAAAACGCTACTATTTCGCCGATGATATGGTTATACTAGCGCCATATATAAAAAGGGTAAGAAAGCATTTACAAATATGTAAAATATATGCCAGTGAACATAATACTTTATACAATGCCAGCAAATCGGTCATAATGGCGTTTAAATATGGAAAGCGCCAGATATCCCTCCCATAAGACTGGACGGGACGAAATTGAGCGTTCAAAATAAAGTCAAATACCTTGGCCATATATTCAATGAAGATGGAAAAGACGATGATGACATAGAACGACAGAGGAAACAGTTGAACGTTCGTGCAAATATGCTGTCACGGCGTTTCTACCGATGCAGTAAGGAGGTGAAGAGGATCCTGTTTAAATCTTTCTACACCAGCAAGTATACTTGTGATTTCTGGTCGAAATACAAGCAAGTGACGTACAACCGTCTCCGAATTCACTACAGCAACAACTCATACAGAATTCTGTTTGAGTTGGCGCGTTATTGCGGTGCATTTACAATGTTTGCTGAAGGCCACGTATATGGATTCGTTGCACTTATGAGACTTATGAGCTGGCGTAAAGCTACGGCTGGAGCTCAACACCAACTCTCTAGTGTAAGCGGCGCTCTCATGGAAAGCTGGCTCCTTGACATGATACATGGCTCCCACAATACAATAATGGCCGTGACTGATGCGTAGTATTTATATTTTGTTTATATTAATATACGTGTGTGAACTTTTTTTATTATTAATATTTTTTTGCTTTTCTTTTCCTAACATAAATAATATTTTTTAACTTAAATGTATTATATAATATGTATTATCTTTATGGCGAATCGGGTCCTAATAAAAAAAGCACATTCACGCTGGAATTAACACATTATTATTATTATAATGTTTTAAAAAATCGATTATCAACAAACTTGAAAATTTAAAACAAATACATAATAAAAATACCACCGGGACGGATTTTTTTTCCCAAAAGAAAGAGTTTACAATTATACTAGGTATGTTAATTACTATTTAGATATCTTACTAAAATATAAGGTAATATATAAATCAATTTTTCAATTTTATACGTATCATGTCAAATTATAACATAATTATAGTAATTAACATACCTAGTGTAATCGGAAACTCATTCTTTTGAGTCCCGGTGGTGTTTTAGTATGTTTTTGTTTAAATTATTTAATAATGATTTTCAAGTTTGTTGATAATCGATTTTTTAAAACATAGTAAAAATAATAATAATGCGTTTATTCCAGCGTGATTGTTTTTTTTTTTTTTTTATGAAGACCTTATTATTTAATTAATTTTTTTTTTAACAATAAGCTATGTTTTAATATTGCAACTTCACACTAAATGTGATTTCAGTATAAATATTTAAATATTAATTATGATTAAAGAGAACAAGTTATTATTGTGAAGTTGCAGTTTTTTCAGAAGATAGTTCTGTGATATTTTAATACAAATACAAATACCGGTAGCAAACAAATATTTTTTCGATAAATTAAATTTTCCTGTATATTTTTCAAATTGATACATTTAGAATTTAAAATGGAATAGTATTATATTATGTTAACCTCGACAAATCTTTTAATTTTTCAGTTTATTTAAAGAGTGAATTTTGAGTGGGTACCTACGCACCAGAAGCTAAATACGCTTTACATTAAAGTGAAGATTTGTATTCGGACGAACAAAAACGTTCACGAAAATAATGTCACCGTTGAAGGCACTCTATCAATGTCAACTTCATCCCACTTTCATCCCCTGTGCCGAGGTTCAACCCCGAGATTCTCGGTGTCGTGATCGCAAAGTTTATACTTATTGTTCGGTACGCCAAAGGAATCTCCGAGTATGGGAATTTCGAGAGAAAATCTGAAGTGTTTCGCCGACATATAAAAACTCAAGACTCACATAATTGTTGCGTTGTGTTGCGTGGTTACAGAATATAGACTGGTTTAGTTGGAAGCCTGGCGATCCGTAGCGGGATCTTAGTGCCTACACTTAAACATTGCAGCGAATGTTGGGAATGGAAGAGGAAGACTAAATTAACAAAAATTTTAAATGAATTTACATATTTAGAATACTTAGAAATATTCTAATAAAAATAAGATGAAAACGGTGTATTATGTTTTGTGCCAATCCATCTTGAGTTATGGTATTGATAATTGGGAGAGTGCATCAGGTGTACATATGCATACCTAGATCAAAACTAAGACAACTCAAAATGTCATTTTTCAGTAGGCAAAAAAATAAAAACATTTTTCTCCATTTTTTGTAACTAAAGTTATAAAACTAAATAACATTTTACGTCATAGATGTATCCCAAAGTGACATTATTCGATAACTGGGGCTAAGTCAGTTACGTATATGTTTATTTGAGTTGTCTTAGTTTTGATCTAGGTGTGCGATACGTATTAAATAAGCATTATTCAGAATACACCACCACCACCGTGACTTTTCGTATCCTTCAGAGCCACTTTTTAGGGAATTACAAGTTTTTAATATTAGATATGCTATTAGCTGTTATATATGATATTAGCTGATATGTTATATATGATATTAGCTGTTATATATGATATTAGCTGAATATACTAACTAGCTTTCATAGAAAAATAAGCGCTCCTTGTGTGAGGACTGAAAGATATTATCCTACAAGAGCAAATAATCTTAAAATCGTCCCAAGAATGAAAACTACTTTTGGTCAAAGATTATTTATTTTTCAAACTCCCAGAATATATAATCAAAATGGAAATAATATTAAAACTTTAAGTGACATTAAAGGTATAAAAATATGTTTTCTCATTTTATGTATTTTCAGTTTTACTTTTTTAACTATTTAATTGTGTTTTGCCTTCAATGTGTTATTTGGTTTCGTGAAATATAATTTATTTGCCAACTTGCCCTAAAACAGATTTGCCTAATTGGGCAATGCATTTTAAAATATATGTAACAAACTGTATTTTTTTTAGCCGAAATGAATGTAACACATTAGGGTATAACAAAAATTAAAAGGCGAGTGCCGACGTATGAGATTTTGATTTGTCGGTAACGGTCGAAATGTATCATTTATGTCATGCTACTACAAGTTACATGCAGCAATGAATCACTGTATTTTTCACGCTTTAGAGAAAAGTCTCCGAGACAAATCTCATCCGCGGCATAACCAAACAAGGTACTGAAGCGGAGGCCTCCTACTTGAAGATGAAGCGTGGGTTATTCTCTGGCTTGTTTAATCGATCTCGCAAAAAATATTACAGGAAGTAGCTGAATGCGGAGAACACTGGTTATAGAGGAGTTACTCTCGTAAAGAGATACCAATTTCCAATAATGGAAGGGCGAAGGCTAAATAATATGCTCTATACGTATAATCTTAACAGTTTCATAAATAAATAAAAATTTTATATTTGAAATGTGTGGAAAGTTGTTCGCGACATTTAAAAAAAATATTTTTAGTACGTAAATTATAGTTTTAAATAGAAACAAATGAAAATTGTATTAAAATATGTGTTACCTAAAATGTAAATGAATGAAAAAAATGACGACATAACCAAACCTTTTGAAATACAATGTTCAGATGAAGTTTAACCATTTTTATTAAGATTACAATAAATAATTGCCAATGAAAATAATATCAGTTTCGCTGGTATAGAGTTTAATGCAAACTGATACAAATTAATGAAAATATATATTGAATAAAGAAGACGAATGGCGAAGAAATAAATTGGCAGACTGTGATAGTAGGTACTGCAAAAAAAGCATTCGAAAACACTTTAAAGTTTGACAAGCAAAAATCACCCTTGAAGCGCAATGGTAATGGCGTGCATGCTAACTTTTCGTATGATAAGATTGGATCTGTTTGATTGTATCAGAGAAAAGTGTTCGAAAATGTTGTACGGTAACTTCTTTGATTTTAAGGTTAGGTTCGTTAGGTTAAACAAGTTAATACAATTATTCAATCAGATGGTGTCCAGACATATGGACGATGAAGTGATAAGTACGGAAACCTGTTGTTGCATGCAAAATTAAAACAATTTTTTTTTTCCTTTCTTTCCACATTTTTTTACAACTTCATCAATAAAGTTCTTAATTTAAAACACGGTTTTTGACAAATTTTGAAATATGTATTAAAGCATAATGTAATAATAAATTATATATTAATATGCCCAAGAACACACAATTACTGGATTTTTACCTACAAATGCACTATTATTAAACAAATATCAGATATTTCATAGAGACAAAGCTATTTTTTATTATATTTACAGGAAAATATATGGAAGTGTCGGGTAATTTACAGGATCGATAGCCCCGTAATTACTCCGTACTTCCATATATTTTCCATTAAATATAATAAAAAATATCTTTGTCTCTATGAGATATCTGATATTTGTTTAACAATTTTTTTTTTAATTAAATTTTTTTTTATATATAAAAAATAGAGATGCGTACACGGAATACATGTCACATCAATATTCTTACTATTTTCAAACTAAGCTAAACGTTTGTGCTATGAAAATAGGACTAACTCGCTGGAGTCCTGGAACGAGGCGCGAACCACCGACCACTAGAGTGTCTTAACCACTACACCAACAAGCCAATCATTTTTTTACAACTTTGCATTTACCCACCGCGAGTTTAATATAATTTTATTTATTTAACTAAAAGCATATGTCTAATTATTATTTTGTTCTGATAATTAAACTTTTAAAAATATTAGCGAATTAATTAAAATTAAAAACAACTTCACAATTTTTTTTTTCCTGAAACGACAAATAAATATATGATTAAATAGTTATTGTAATTATTTGAAATATTCCAATTATCTTTCAAGAAATCGGCGTATCATCGTTTTTGTAATGTTGTAATGGAATTAAATAAAATGTATTAAAATAAACATAAGAAAGAACAAGCGATAATAATTAATAATAATAATTATTACCTTATAATAATTATTATTATTAATTATAAAATAATAATCAGTACCTTAAAACAGTCCGCAGGAGTCGGGTCTGTCAGTAAACATTCCGTTATACACCCAAAATGATTATAAATTATTTGAAATTGGTGCACGGTACGGATTATTGTGAATACCATGGATTGGCCTCATGGGAACAGTCTGAATGCCGGCCATTGCTGGTAACCTGATGCAGCTATGTTCGGTTGCAATAAATCGGTTTTTGGGTATTACATAAGTGTTGTGCAATATACGTACAGTAAACGTGCTCGTGATTCTCGATAAATTATTATTAATCTACATGATTCTATATTATTTCGTGCATTTTTTTAATATTATTATTAGAAATACATTTTAGAATTATCAGTAGGATATATATATATATATATATATATATATATTTACATACTTCATTTAACATTTATTTCTTCTCTATGAGAGTAGGACTCGTGTATAGAGAAGGAGCACGTACGAGATAATTTATGTTTTAATTAGTCTGTGTATATATTTTTTTTACTTCAGATACAAATTGATAGTAGTCTGTAATTGTTCTAATTGTGATGGGAAGGTTGTTAAAAAATTGGATATCTTGATAAATATAGTGATTTTGAGTTTAATTGATTTTTAATATTGAAAATTTTAATTATTGAATTTTTTTTTTGTATATGTCTATTATTCTTGGTACTTAGAAATCTGTGAAAAGTTAAATACTTGTACAGTCTTTTTAATTTTTTTTTAGTATAATTTTAATTATCATTTTTTGATTTTGTTTCGTCGGTATTTAAATCGTAGACATTTTTCTTACTTTATAATATATTATATTATTATTGTTACAATTCGTACGTAACTCTCTGGTTTGAGATTTTGTCGTTGCGATCTCAGTGCAAACGTTTTGTGTCCGTGATAAGTTAAACGATGGAGAATCTATTAAATTTTTGTTTTGGGTCTGTGATAAGTTAAGCAGTGGACAATCTATTAGACTATCTAGTTTTGTGTTCGAGTATGTTCAGCAGTGCGATCCTCGAGTCGTCGTGAGTTCCGAGACCTGGACATGGCGGCCTATAGCCCGGTGTTGGTCTCAGCCAGCAGTCAAGGTCAGTCATATTATTTGTGTTCCCGTCTTCCAGACTATATGTTCCCGTCAGGATTTTACGGGAAGAGTTTAATATTTTAGATACCTTTTCTGTACAGCCACAGACAGAGAAATGTACAATTTCTGTATTATAAAGTGAGATCGATTACCTATTCTACTTATTTGACACGACGATTCTCTCCGCGTTGACGGCACCCAGAGATGATACACTGCTAACATTAAGAGTTCTGTGACAAACGACTCTCATTAACGATTTAATTAATATACTCGAACAAGTATTTACGCCATTTTCATATTCCTTTCTTTCTACTTATTTACGTTAATTTTGTGGGCCGCTTTAGGTCCGGTAATAATATAAATATAAATAGGAAAAAAAGTATTTTACTCTCTATAATTATATATTTATATTATGTAACAATATATTTCCTATAAAACAAATATCTAGATTTTAATTATTTTAAGAATGACATTTTATATTGTACTAATTTATATAAAAGATTAAGAATTTACTAAATATCATAATAGTGTCACTGAGAAGTTTGTGCGGATATCAAGATATGATAGAGTAAATAAATAACAAATTAGGAACGAATCAATAATATCTGATTGCGGCGAAGTCTCAAAGACTGCGTTATTAAATTATAAATTTCAATTCACTTTGACATAACAGATCATGTATTAAATATATATTTAAAATATACCATTATTAACTTCTATAACTAACACATAGAAACTATTAAAGAATTACTCTTCGATTTTATCGTAATTTTTTAAAAATATTTCATCATGCCTTCCTAAGTCCGAGTCTTTATTATAATATTCCACTAAAACAAAATATATTTAAAAAATAACGTAATTTTTTCTACTCCTTACTGTAAAAATGTTTCTTAACAGCTTCATTAAAAAAACAATAGATGGCAGGTATAAAAGTAATATCAATTTTTAGGGCGGAAATTAAAAGGATAAAAGAATCACTTATTTTCTAGTTAAAACAGGCGGGTGTAATGGCGCATTTGTTTAAATGATTTAATGTTTTACATTTTGTATAAAAAATTTCAATCAGGAAAAGTTATAAGCCCATCAATTTTTTATTTCAAAAGTATGATAACATACTATTTATATTTACTGTGTAGAATTCAATAATCATATTTATGAAAATAAAATTCCAGAATACAAAATAAATGTATCTCTTGCCGTATTGTCTTCTCATATTGTAAAATTATATAGATGTTCTTTTCTACATATTACGTATGATATTAAAATATCATTAGTGTTGAAACAGAATTGTTAGGTACTTAGAATAATTAGAAGCATTACACAAATTGTGAATATCCACAGAATTCCAATAAATATATGGCTCCTTTTCATCTAATGCAAATTAAATTGTCACTATTCTTTACTGTAGATGTAAATACAGATTTTAGAGTTAAATTATTAAGTGTTTTATTTTCACATATGTAAAATTTATATGTCTTATTGGCTTTAGTCTTAATTTTAGTAGAGATCAATTAAAAAAAATGCAGGCGTTGAATGAAAACTATAGATTAATTGAGATATTTCGTCTTAACCTACGGACTATGTGAGGCCGCAAGAATATTTACAAAATAGTAAAGAGGATGTTGAACCATACACCCTTTGTGTGATGTTGGTGAATAAATTGTGAAAAAGTAAAAAATAATACAAAATAAATATTGCCTGTAAGATTAGATTTATTATATTTCAAATCCATCATTTTATTTGCATTGTCAAAAAGAATTGACAAAGAAAGCTGAACATTATTTTGATCGACAGTAGCTCATATATCATATAATTAGATCAAATAGAAATACATATACACGTTTCACTAATTTTCTAACTTGTTACGTTAATAGTATGCTGGGCGTCGCGCACGCAATGGTGCGAATCAAAATATTTGTTAATAACAATAAGGATCGAATTGTTAAATTTGATAAGGATTTAATGTCTTTTATTTTTTTTGTAGATCCGATATTAACGAAGTTATGAATTTATTAAGTTTTCGAATAACTGTCTATTTATTTATTATTAATATAGTTCATACCTAACTATATTTATATATACTCTAATACAAATACTCGTTTTACTACAACTTATCTTGCACATCTATGTATTTTCTCCTCCTTTCTTAAATTTTCTGGCATTACATTAAATATCTTCATCGCACTGTACATCTATTTAGCCTTCTTCCTGAATGGCAGTCTCAGTCTATCTTTTACATAAATTTTTCTTATAAATTCTGCTAATGTTTTCTTAGTGAGTATAAATAAATACCATATGTTCAGATCTTTCGGCATTGCACTGATCCGGGTGCATCTATTTTTTCTGAGTATAATTCTTAAAGCTATATTTTGTAGTATTGATAATTTCTTCATCGTTAGCCAAAAACAAAATGCTGCTGCAGTAGTTAATGTGAGGAATAATAACAGAGTTGTATACTATTTTACAAGACTCAGTACTAATTAATCTTTCGATCCTTACCATAAGTGAGATTATAATTAGGCTGATTAAGGAACATATATATATATATATATACTCGTACGAAGACAAAGGTGTAACACACCTAGTGCATAATGTTTTAGGAATAGATACATATTAAAAATGTGAGTCAAAAATGTTCAAGCCGCATGTGCTTCATTTCAACTATGTCAGGCGTAAGCATTTAAAAAAAGTCGTGGATATGTAATTATTTGGATTAATTGATCAATTTTATTGATTCAAAATTATAAATTGAAAACAAAAAGTAAAAGGTGTTTCCCTAATAAAAATTCGAGCGACCAGATTATTTTTTATCAGATGATTTTAGTCTGAAGTAAAAGTATATAATAATTGTTCCGTATTTGTATTTTTTTTTATATAGGTGAATACATACTTCCATATTTGAACCAAAATGATTATTGTCAAATGTAGTATATCGTTACGAATTTTTTTTTTATTTGTTTCTACCCCTTAGCCTATTTTCAATCAGTACACATTGTTTCTTTGGCTCGGCTGGTTGTTTGTAATTGTAATTCGTCGAGATTTAGAGAAGAAGTGTTGTCCTCGCTGTGATCAGTCGTGTTGGATCATTTCTAAACTACATGTTTGTACTCAACTCGGTTTGGTGTTCCGTTGTATGGAAACACGCCGAGGTTTAGAGTGGAATTTTCGTCATTGTGATCAGTGTTATTGACGATCATTTTGGACGTACGCAGCAGCGTATTTGTGCGCACAGTCATTGAACAATGGACGGGGGAATCACCAGAGTCGCCTGTCGTAGTGTTTCAAGTTTTGGAGTGAACTTCAGGATAAGCCAGGGAGCGTTATCATCAGATGAGTAGAGATGTCCTCCTTATCACGGAAGACACCCTGGTCCGCTATCGAAGGATTTCCTTATCCCTCATCATTCCATCATTCCGATTCCCTATTTTCTATCTATCCATCCTTTCCGATTCCACCACCCGCCACTTGTGATCGGCGACATGCCAATGATAATGGGCCAATTTTCCAAATATTTATTTCGAGGTAGGTAAACATTAAGCACCACATGATTTTGTAAAAATCTCATATAATAATATTTTCCGTAACGGTAAAGAATTTGTACATACTCCTTGAACATTTTAGACTCATAATTTAATCAGGTACCCACCATTAAACATTGTGATCTAGGTCTGTTAATACACTCTGTATAATATTGGTGTATCGCACATAATTACTCGACAAGGACGCGCCATATAATTTAATGGTGTAATCATCGGTGTGGCGCCAAAAAACCCGTGGGATAGATTTTAAGAAAACAAAGACATCTTAATAAAACGTCACAAGCGGTGGTGTGGGTACCGTGTAGGTACTTGCAAATATGACTATATGTATTGTTATGAATTTTAATAAAAACAGAGTATTCTGCTGACGGAAGCCATTCTCGATTATACCGCCGTAGTGTGCCTATATTGAACCTCTTTTGTGTTTCATTTCTTTCGATCTCATAATCATTATCATCATCGCCGGTTGAGAGAAGCTGAGATCGGCAAACCATCCATGTCCATATTCTTGTTTGCTGTACGAACAATAGGCAAACATTTTAATGGTGAATAGTTTCGGGATCTTTTTGTTATGATCGAAAAAGTTCAAAATAAATTTTCGAAAATTACGTCATGACATTATTTCTACTTGGAAGTGGATTGTGAATCTATCAAAAATTTGATTTACATATTTTTTTGAAAGTCAAATTTAAAAGTCCTATCAATACTGGCGTAATATATTTTCATTTTATACATGACTTGCTTCTTCGCCGGCTGTCGGTCGCGGGACTTTTAATGAAGTGGCAACCGTAGCCAATTGCGTTGTAATTGGGACCACTGAACCGTGGTTGGTATCGAATACTTCCAAGATTCCCATACTTCAATATTTACCTATATGTGTGTAAGAATATGAAATTCACAAGTTCATTACTCAAAATAATCGCGAATTTAAAAAAGTATATATAAATTATTTAGAAATTTTTACAATTTTTTTATAATATATGTATCACTTGAGTATTTTACAAAACTGTAGTTACATATTTTTTTGAATTGCTTATTATAATTTATTATTACATTATTTTTGACGACAAATTTTCGAACCTTATGTTATACTTTTTCAAATTAATACACCTATCGTTACATTATTTGAAAGCTATCTACTTTGTTTTTACGGAATCTAAAATACCTTTGAGTAAACCGATAGCAGACGCCAGAATTAACAATTTATTTTTATTAAATTTTAGACACATTGATACAACTTATATATTCACAACACATTATTATTGTGAAGTTGTAATTAATTATTCATAAAATATTCTTTAGTAAGTAGCGTTTAGTTATCAATCATGAGAGAAATTATAGATATTACATTATCTGCCTTCCTCTGCGGAGAAAAGAAATGCATACTATAAAGGGTGTAGGGTTCGATTCGAGCAGGTGAATGGTTTCGTTACATTAGAAGCAATTTTATAGACAATGAAGGTATATGGGGGCCGATGCTAAAAGCATTTAATGAGATAAACTTATGAACCATGACGTCAGCGGTTAAATTGTGTTTTATAAACTTAATAGCTTTTGTATGTGTGACGCGAAAATAGCATCCACATTAAACTTGCAAAAAATACACGTTTTTATAAATATATATGTATTACATAACTTGTTTTTTAATGCCATTAAAATTTCATTTTTGTAATAATATTATCACGCTTGTACTGCACAAGTATCAATGTCATTATACAACGATAATTAAGAATGTTAATTATTAATATTTATATCCTTCTACTGCTATACACAAATAAATGGTGTTCAGTATCACCTTAATTGGTTTTTATACACACACTTTATGAATATAGGGTATATATATATATATATATATATATATATATATATATAATGAGTAACTATTAATTCATATTTTATTTTTAGGGTTTATTAATTTATTTTTAATATTTTCGTAGAATGGAATTACTTTGTGATTTGAAATATTATATAAAATAAAATAACAAACACTTTGTATGAAACCACGAAATTTATTATACGTCAACCGGTTTTGCTTATTTCAAGCTTCATCAGGACGTATTTATAACTGATCATAAATTCAAAAAGATTGCCCTTATGTATACATAAAGAGGGAGATAGAATTTAAATACATATGAAAGAACATACCTAATATTTTATCCATATTAGGTATGTTTCCTTTAAAATCTATTTAATATCCATCAATACTGTATTTTTCCATTCCTTAATATTCTGTTTATCTGTATATGTATTCTGTCTCTCTCTTTCGCATATAATTTTATATTCTATCTCCCTTCATGTTTTATTTAACTATATATGTATTCTGTCTCTCTTTTTCACCTGTAATTTTATATTTCATCTCTCTCTTTATGTATATATAAGGGCAATCTTTTTTAATTTATGATCAGTTATAAATACGTCCTAATGAAGCTTGAAATAAGCGAAACCGGTTGACGTATAATAAATTTCGTGGTTTCATACAAAGTGTTTGTTATGTTATTTAATATTTAATTATTAGTTTATTTGCTGATTTATTTGCACAATTGCTTGTAGATTATGCCCGTCTTAACACAGATATTTCTAGTGAGACAGGCGCAGTTCAACATCTTTTTTTTATATACATACTCGTATCTGTGTACTAATATAGATTAGTAAATAAATAAATAAATATTTAAACTAAGAGACAGATTCACGCGTTATATCTAACAGGAAATACAAATACAAGATACATAATTGATAAAATAAGATAATTAAATACCAGAAAAATTTAAAAATTAGAATAAAAAAGTTGTTTAAATTAAATAAAGATATTTATAAACTGTGATATCAAAATATTAAAATAATGTTTTAAAAAAAATCATTGTTTTAGGTAGGTTTTATGTATATTTAGCTCTAATAAAAGAGCACATGTAATAAATATTGGAATTATAATTGTAGCTGAATTTAAACAGTATTCTAAATAAAATAAAACATCTTCTACATTTCTAAGACATTTTATATTTAATTATACAAAAATACAAAAAACGTAATTATTTAAAGATTGAAATATAAACGAAGAACAAAAATAGACTGAATGCTGTGAATATGCGATCACTCAGGTGCGTGTGTTAGGCCTGCATGTGATGGGCGCAATGCGTATCGTTTAAGAGAAGCGCGGTCTTCTCCATTTCACCGGTTCGCCTGCAGCGGTATCGGAATTGAGACTAATTAAATCAGGTTATACACAATGTACTCGGGCTTGGTTGCAGTAATTTTGTAGAATAACAATGAAACAAAGTTAGCAAGCTAGAACAAACTTAGCTTAGTGCTTTCACTCTATCGTAAGTAGCGCCGGGGATTTACGGTAGAGTGAAAATTATAAATTAAAAGCGAATGCACATCTGTTCGTAGTGTAGTCGATAAAATTAAGAAGTAATCATACAGATAGTTTAAGTGTCTGTAAAAGACGTGACTTAATCAGATAAACCAGATATTGGAGGACTATTGGAAACAATAATCGACGAGCGTGTATGAAAAGATGTATGAAATAGTATTTTTATTACTTTAATTTTGATAAATATGTAATTACTTTGATATTTAATGTGTTAGCTAAACAAAATTTTAATTAAGTATGTTAACATTTCTAGTTTAATACAAACTAGAAAGATATAATATTTTTTTATAAATTAGCAACATAAAGTTAATTAAAAAAAAAATGTAATAACAGATGTATCAATTTTAAAGAACTACAGAATAAAAGTTCAAAATTTGTCGTAAACATTCCTAGTTGATTGGCGAAATAGGATAATGCATTTCCCCGGATAGGGGGAAAGGTCCAAGTTCGAATCCCTGCTCGAACAGCAACTCTTGAATGTTGTTAGGTGTAGCTAATCTGTATTTAACGATTCCCAAAAAGACCAATAAGTACGGATCGAGAGCAATTGACATTGTTATTCCTACAATAAAAAATAAACTACCCGGGTTTTTACAAAAGAGTACGCTTTCTCCCAATTTGGAAGAAATGTTTAAAAAATTGATAATAACTTGTCTTACCTGTAAGAATTAAATGTAACAAAATGAATATAAATGTACCTGTAGATAAAACGTTTTGTGGGTACAATTTTAATTAAAAATAAATAAATAAAAAGAATATAAAAAAAAAAACTTGTTGAATAATCCACCTTAATGGTTGGGGTGGATGTTCCACCGAGATGTCTCCACTCGAAGTAACAGTGGACAGAATGAACTTATATGTTGTATACAAAATAGGACCGGCAGCCTTTTGATATTCCCGTTTCCAAAGGGCGGTTTTCTTTACATTTTATCTTTTGTTATGCCCCATTTCTTTCTTTGTCATTTTGCCGCCACTTTTCACGGTGGACATTTAAAAAAAAACCTCTTTTTCGAGAGTGAAGGTGCTCTTTTATCGATTCCTTTCTTTCATTCAAAATAGAATTCTCTATATATCAAAAATTCAGGGTTCAGGTCACAATATATGGTGCTGTAGAAATTTTGAAACTCTCGGATAGCTGTTGTATTTAATTTTCATTTTCGGTTTTTGATAAAAATTTTAATAAAATGTTACACCACGAAGTAACTCCATTGAAACCGTATTTATGATATTTATGGTGACTGATAACTGCATACACGGCAACTATAGGTGTCCACATAGACAACTGCACACAGTAACAAGTACACATAAATAATTGTTTACGTAGACATGCGCACACAAAGTAATATAATATTAACATTTCTTCATAGTTTTACCTTACGATAGCTTAAATTCCTTTAATATATGTTACGATAAGTTACATTAAGTTAAATTAGGTTAATTAAAGATTCCTTGGACATCTGCGTACTCCAGAATGTCGATAAGGCTGTTATATTCTCCGACTCGCAAGCAGCTCTTGAATCCCTCTCTGCTAATATGAAAGTTTGGATAGACAATGAGATAATCTGTTCCATCAGAAGATGTCCATTTAATTTGGACAGCAATAATAAACAGGTGTCATTCGTTTAGATTCCTTCACATAAGGAAATTCATGGAAATGAATGTGCTGATAAACTGGCCAAGGAGGCCACTCTTTCCGGAGTTTTCTCCCATCAATTCCATATCCGAGTATGACATATTTAATATGGTAAAAAAAACGTACGAATTCTATCTGGACTGCACAATTGATGGATTCAAATAATAATAAGGGTAATCGGCTTAAAATAATTCAAAGATCTATTCCCCGTACCCCCTGGTTCTCCAAAAGGAAAGTTTACAAAAGAACAATATCAAATATCTCTAGAATGAGAATTGAGCATTGCCAGGTAGTCTCACATTTATTCAGATTGAACTTAATTGATTTCCCAATGTGTGAGTGTGGTGCCGAGGAGAAAACTCTTGACCATATATTTTTTGCCTGTCAATTGCGGATCACAGATTTTTTAAAGTAATCTCCTCAATGGTAATTTTCAACTCCCGGTTAACTTGTATCATCTTCCTTCCCTCGGCTCGCCACATTTAATCTATATAATAGCAACGACTTATAATATTTCATTCTATAATATTATTGTACTTTTTTCTATAAAATAATCTTTTAACTTGATTAATGGTACAAATCACTTTTGAAGGGTGGATTACCTATTTAAAAGAAGAATAATAAATCAGGTTAGGTTATTAAATACAAAGTCACTAAGCTGACTGCAGTTGTCTATGTGTGCACTCTTATTTATTTATTGGAAATAACACAGATTTAAGTATTAGAGCATAGAAAAAATGATGCCAAATTACTTGCATACTGACATATTTCACATGGAGAAGAAAACGATACGAAAAAGAGTAGGATATGAAAAGAAAAAAATTTAAACACAGAAAGAAACACAAAGAAAAATCATTTTTATATTGCATCAAAGAATATTGTTATTTGGGTTTTTCTTTTATTATGTGCTATTGTCATGAAATCACACTTATTTGTTGCTGCATACGTAATGTCATCAACTTAACATCGGTCATCATTTAAAAATTTATCATGGGATCAAAAAGCCAGCATCCTAAAATAACGGTGCTTGTTGATGGTAAAGGTTAAACCCAATATGAATAAATAAATATTAAATTTCACATAATATCCCACATTTGAATTCTGAACAAAATCTTGAATCCCTATGTTCCATAAAGGTTTACGAATAATATCAGCACCTATACATTATTTACTTTCTTCGTGCCTTCAAAAAAGTATATGAAATGATGTTATTAAGACCCCATGCTTTGATTGTTTGGTAACGTAAGTTATGTATAAAAATGTAGCGTGCTAAATAAATAATAAAATCCTATTTATTTTGAGTACATTGTGTATTGAAACGATTGATGGCGCATGTGTGCGAATATTAAGGTTAAATATTGAAATCTGTTATTTCACGAAATACTTGGTAGCTGATATTTAAACATCAACAGAAAAAAAGGTTACTCTAAAATCTAACGCTGGAAATTATCAGTTTAACCGGTTGTCTATCCAAGGACGTGCAAGTGTTTTCTGAGCCAGCTTTGTATTTAAAGAAATGTTTATTATTTAATTTTACGGGTTTATAATTATTCTAAAGGGTTTGGATCTGGAGAAAATTGAAAACATGTGTACTATTGAACTGTCAAATTATATCAGAAACTGTCAATAATTTTTACAATGCTTACCACAAAATTAAATAAAATTACATGTACTCTTACATAAATAGATACAGGGAGAATATTATGTTCTAGGCCGATGTTGTTTTTGAATAACTAGAAAATGAAACATAATTTTTTTTAACGATTATTTGGATTATTATAATTGTATATGGAATATACGAGTAGCATCAGTCAAGTCCGTGCTCTTTTAACCGTATTTTTCATAACATTCTCGCATAATTTGCATGTTATTTCAGCAATTTCATTTCGAATATTGTCCTGTAGCATCGAAATTGATGTTGGCTTATTGGCGTAGACCTTTCCCTTCAAGTACCCTCTCAGAAAATATTCGGGAGCCATCAAATCAGGTGATCGAGGAGGTCAGTCGATATCGTCACTTTTTGAAATTATGTGGCCGAAAAAACCTTCCTTTTGGTACCACATATGTTGCAGTCCCAATCGATCCAATTTGACCGCGATATGACGATAGCGATCGCCATTAATAGTTAAAGCATTGCCATAATTATTTATATAAAATGTTTTAATAAATTCAGGACGTTGTTGAAGCGTTAGATACTCCATAATAAATTGTAATCAACTACTCTCTACGATTACTTATTGCGAATTGACAAATATTTGACAAATTAAAATGGCGGCTAAACAAAATCGCTCTGGAACATAATATTCACCCTGTAGTATTGATTCAATATTTATAATCTACATATTATTCTCCGGCAATGTTCATGATCATAACTATTCTTTTTTAATTTTGCTGTTAGCAGAATAAAAAAAATAATTATGTAAATATTATATAATATATCGTCTCAGATATATGTATCATAAACATAATGTATATTTTATCGTTTGTATCTCCAAAGGTACTAAATACTTTTAAAACGTTCTTATATATTACAGTTCACCCGGATAATTTTTAAAAAGTGTTTCAAAACATTCTAATGCTATTTTTAACGTTATGTGGAAGCCTCTGATATAACATAAATTACACATCGTTTCTGACGATTCTAGTATTTAACTTAACGTGTAAAAAAACTGTCAGTGGCGCTAATTTTTAATTGGGCAATTAGTAGTACATTTTGTTGTGAAATTCGAAGTTTTACGACGATCAAAAATTCGGTTTTTCGAGGAATTTGTAAAATCGAATTTACTAAAAATTAATCCTGGTAAAATAAGTGTTTTATTATTTTATTTATAAAATGGTGCCATAAGGTGAATTTCCAAAATTTGAAGAAGTGATTGTAGCGAGTACGGCTAAAAAGAAATTTTTTATAAAAAACTAAGGATTAATCAAATTAAAAAATGGAATAAATATATGGCTTTTCTACGTGAGTGCCACAAACGTCAAATTATCCCTAAGTATATCAATTTTTAATTAAAAATTCATTAGTGTCGAATCCTGCAAAATAAGCTAATAATACTTGGTTGAAAGAAGATTTAAACCTGTTTCCATTGTAGTTAGGTACTTTGAGCCTATTAATTTGTAACCACCCCTCCCTCCATAATTAACAAATCTACCTGTCTATATTTGTAAATAAGTTTTAGTACATTTCTTGTCTTGAAAAACGTGTAGATTTTTTTAAATAAAAAATAATCAGGGTAAAAACAGAGTGCTTTATTGTTTTATTTTGAATATTATGTCACTGAAAAAGTGTAAAGGACGAATTTTTTCTTGAGAAAAGCTAAATTGCTAAAACTCCTCTTCCAACAGAGCTACCTCAGCTCAGGAAATGTTTTTCAAATTTGATCTTAGCATTTTTCTTCGGAGGCACAATTTATTAAGTATTTTTTTTTCCAGTCGATGGTTTCATGTTGAAAATATTTTTTTTCAGATTTAACTTCGAATGAAGCGTAGTGGGGATGGGTGACACTAGGACTTCACAGTATAAATGTTCAGGATACATTTTTTTATGTTATAACTCTTAGATAAGTATTTACTGAAATTGGAAATTGTGTGTCGTTAATTCTTTAAGGTAAACAAAATACTTTTCGATTAATGTTTGACAAAAAATAAATCAATTAATGTTGTGATGTGATTTATTACATTCAATATTGTTTCTTGATAATTAAACCAATGTTAATATTACATCACTTAAAAATATAAAGGAACCTAATTTTAAACAAGCCCAAAAAATAATGAGTAGCTTGTTAATCTAGTGGTTAAGACGCCGGCCTAGTGATCTAGTGATCAGAGATTCGCGCCTCGTTCCAGGATGCCAGCAAGTTAATCCTATTTTAATAGTACAAGCATTTAGTTTAGTATGACAATAGTAAGAATATTGATGTGACATGTATTCCGTGTATACATTTCAATTTTTTTTTTAATTAAAAAAAATACCTAACCTGCCTAACCTAATGTAACTTTGAATAATATTCCACATAAAGATTCGATATTGGTCAAACGATAGCGTATATACGCGAGTGAACAAGCGAGTATATACCTATACTTGAGTATAGGTATGTTATACCGTTCGTGAAAGATATATTTAATCTTTAATTAAAATGTCTAGAAATTTATGAATTATCTGAATTTATTACACACCATACCGGTAACACAACCTGCATACCTACTCATACAAATGTATTCGAAAAAAATAGTTACTATATAACGTGTACAGCAAAGCATAAAATCGAAACGCGCGTGAGGAAAATAACTTCCCTTATTGCGAAAACCAAGACCAAGGGCACCATTCTCATAAATTTAAAGTAAAACCCTATTCACGGAATCCGCCGGCCGGAGGTAGTAATTCTGGCGCGTGAGCAACGGCCTGCTTTACTACCCTTCAAACCCGGAACTAAAAAACTTCGGCGAATTCCGCCCTTAATTTAAGTTTTTTTATTTTTACAAAAATGTAAATAACGCCCTACTGGGTGACGATACGGTCGAGGGAAACTGAGAGGGTAGAGTGCCGAGTGTTATGTTTTAATTTAAACGAATACACAGTTTAATCCGCTAAAAAGCTTGACTTGTTTATTGAATTATGTGCAATGCATTTTATTTGCTAATTACGTAAAGTTTTCATTGAGTATATTTGAATAGCGAGAGCTTTTGAAGTATGCTCTACTTGCATATAGCCCGATGTCTACCGAATGCAACTCGACAACTTCGAGTACACACACATATTTAGATTGCGCGTCTGTTAAATAAGTTGGAACATTTTGAAATTGCAAAGAGTAAACTGAGATATGACATTACAAGTAAATTAGAAATAAAACATTATTTTTGATTGGGTACCGTTTAAAAATGATATATTTTCCAGAATATAGGTAACTAATTGTCAAATACCGGAATATCGCAAGACAAGATAAAATGAAGAGCTATGTCGAAACTTTGGGCCTCCGACCCTTCTAGGATAAAGGGTTGTATATAAAATTTATGCAATGAGAGTTATGTTAATAATGTTCTTAGGTTTTCACGGTCGTTCGGAATCTTCTGTGTATAGTTTTCTGGGCTAATCTGCCGTATATATCTGACCCTTCTGGCTGACGTTTCGGATCCCATTACAGGCTCCATTATCAAGGCTGAAAGGTTAGATGTACACGGCAGATTAGCCCAGAAAACTATAAACAGAGAAGAGTTATGTTATTGTACAAACACCTATAAAACGGTTATTATTAGGTAGGTATCATGAATTTCTTGTGAAGTGGAAAGATATACAGAATAAATCTATTTACCGGATTCGGAGCTGAACCTTTTTCTATCCGAGGAAACGTATATATTTTATTATTATTAAATTATCATTTTTGAAGTAAAACATCTTTGCGTAATTCTCATTTGTCTCTCGGTCAATGTGCTCATGACTGAGAATTGTGGTCTTTCATTTTGCTTTCTTATTGTGAACTACTTGCATATACTCTTCGCGATCTTGGGCATTGGAAATAATTATTTTCCTGCATGTTGTAAAGTCTTTCTTTAGTGCAGAGACTTTCTTTCGTTTCGACTCCATGCTTTTACTAATATTTTATGTTTAAACTCATTTATGTAAACAAAATGCGTCACGGAAGTTAATAATTTATCCAAATCCGCCGTTGGTTCTGTTTACATCATTGCACCAATCCGTTGTCGTTTTCAACGCTATATCTCTTGTTTTAGAAAACCGATAACGAAAAATTGAACGCCATCATTATTATTAAGGAGAACACAATGTTACTGTGAAGTTGTAATTATTCAGAACATAATAATTAATACATTTAATTAGTATTTAAAATATCACAGACCTATGTTCTGAATAATTACAACTTCACAATAAGAATGTTTTCTCCTTAATAATATATAAGTTATATCAATGTGTCCAAAATTTGAATTGTTAATTCTGGTGTCTACTATCGGACAACTCAAAGATATTTGAGATTCCGTGAAATTAAAGTAGATGGCTTTCAAATAATGGAATAATAGATGTTTTAATTTGAAAAAGTGTAACGTATAGGTTCGAATATTTATCGTCAAAAGTACTGTGTGCTGTAGTATAGTCGGTTAATGCATGTTTCCCGGATTGGAAAGATATCCAGGTACGAATGCCGGTAGCAACAACAATATTGTTCGATAAAATTGATTTTATATGCATATCTTTCTAATTTAATTAGTATTTAAGCCGTCATTATTATTTTATTAATCTGCACGGAATAAAAAGTAACCAAAATAAATTTTCAGAAATCAAAAGTCAAAGTCAAAAAACAATTTCGATTGAAAATTTAGAAAAAAATAAAATAACAAAGAACCTTTACGAGGAATGAGTTTGATTTTATTAGTGAGCAGAAATTATTAGCCAGGTTACATACCCTTTTTTTTACATGCCTTCGTTCACACGTCTTCTGACATCCAACAAAATTTAATAGATAAAATAATTTTAAAAATTCGAGTGAATAATATTTGTGTATGTATGTATGTATATGAGTGTTCTGTGTATAGTTCACTGAGATAGAAGGAAGATATGAAATTATATCACGTTTATTTTCGACTTTTTCAAATTTCGTATCTTAGAAAACGGTTAATTATTTTGTACTTGATTTAGGTACGTATTATTTTTTAAATTAAAATTTGTTTTTTATTACCTACCAACCGGGATATAATATAATATATTTTAATAATATTAATAATTAAAGGTATTATAAAACTTTACTAAGAAATTACAAATTCATAATAAAAAATTGTTTTAATTAAAAATAAAAACATATTTTTTTTGGATATATGAGCGTTGCGACTTTTCGAACATATGAATTGGCACTGAATTAAAATATGTATCTAGTTTCCATGGTAACGAATAAAGTTTGGTCACTTTTTCGTAATAATTTTTATTATATATAGATAGTTACATATCAAAATTTACACCCTAAATTAATTGATTATGTTCACGCACCGTTATTGTTTGGGTAATCTTGAATACCGATCAGCAGCAGCCAACCGAACACGTGAACTTGGTGGATTTGTATGGAGACAATTTGAGAATAAATTATGAACTGTAAGCATGTTGGCTCAAAGCGATCAATGGTAAAATAGAAGTTGTGCCCGTTCCTCAGCCGGGAAGCGCTGGAAGGGAGGTGGTGAATATTTGATAGGGCAGGACCCAGTGGCCCGATTCGGGCGGAGTCACATGAACGTATAAGTGCTCACATTGCGAGCCTCCGAGGCTTGAGAGAAATTGAGAGAGATTCTCCATAAACCAGAAGTTGAACTTTATTTATGGGAACGTTATTATAAAATACGATACAACTATTGCGAAGTATATATTTAATACGCATTTTTTAATATCGCGGCCTTGGAACAACAAGTTATCATCTAACATTTATATCAAATTGAAATATTGAGATTTCATGTTTTGATTATTAATTATTGCATTTCTTGATCGCTCAAGGTAAATGTTGCTATGTAATTTTGAATAATACAGTAAACCTATTCGTGAAATGGGTTGCGTTGTATAGATTATAGTTCAAATTCATGGTTAGAGGACATCATTAGCAACCATTGAGCTCAAATAAGGTTATCTGGAATTCAACTTTTTTGAAGTTATTCAACCTATTGTGATTTTCGAGTAATTTGTAACCGGTCTTCACAAAAATGAGCACTAAGCCATTAATACTAATTTTATCGTGATAAAATTTGGCACAGGTATCCTGTGATAATGTAGAAATGATAAAAGTTACCAAATTTTTGTTTGCAACTAATTAAAAAAAGTTATTTTGCTTTTTGCTGAAAATCACTATTTTAAAAACTCTATTTGACGCTCAATGATTTGTTAGAAATGTCTATCGTCATCGTTCCCTAATTTAAAACAAATTTGTATTTATCATTCGAAACTCGCAATGTATTTTTTCACGGTGCGAAAATTTTAATATTGATTCAAAATATTTCCGTCAGGCAGCAGGCAGCTAAACTGGAAACACACCAAAAGGTTTACTTCTCGGGTATCGTCGGTGGTCCATTTGGACTGCTGTTTATAGGATACCTTGTAAAATATAACCCGTAGATTTAAATAGTATTCAAATTAACTATTATTCTAAAAAATATTACAAGTGCTACTAAAATATATATTTTTTCTTGTTATCTCCAAAACTTGTTTGTAAAATATTTGAGAAAATCATCGTCAGAATGTTGACAAAATGATATCTTGTGGCTTCAGGGCCACGATATATAGCACTACAGTGTTATTGAATTTTATAGTGTTATAGGCAATATGTAAATAAATAAATTCTCAATAAAATTCCTGAAACGTCTAGGTAAGGTGGAATGCAGAACATTTCACATGAAGCAATGGGCTTTGTATTCAATTTTGAAAAATCCAAAAAAAAGTATTACTCTCTGCTTACCTAATAAACGTACGCCCTAAATTTCTATGTTTTAAAAATCATAAAAGCGATATTTTATTATATTTAATATATTCTATACTTGTTAAAATAATACCTAAAAATTATGCACCAACATTTACGGGAATGTTAAACAATCTTAATTTGTCATTATTATAACAATGTGAAATGAATACTTAATAACTTTTTAACAATATTTTTTTCAATTTTTACTAATATAAAGGACTTACAAGAATGCAATATGTGTTAAAGTGTAAAATTTAATTGAAAAATTTAACTTTTTCATGCGTTGCCTAAATGTACGCTATGTCCAGCAGTTATATATGATGACGGAATTATATATTATATATTCAGGATGTAACAGACTCAGTCCATAATATTTTATGTATGGATACCTGACTAGATTACGAGTCGAAAATCTTCAAGTGATATGTGTCTGATCTCAACCATCTCAGAGATAATAAAATAACATTTAAAAAAATCAAAATATTTAATCGATTAATTATATATTGACGACAAAAAATTAAAGGTTCTCGAATTTCAAGCGGCTAGACTTTTTTTTGTTGGATTCTTAGAAACAAAGATATAACAGATTACTAATATAACATTTTTGTAAATTACAAATAATTAAATATGTCCAAGAATACACAATTACCAGATTTTTATCTACAAAAGCACTGTTATTAAACAAATATTAGGTATCTCATAGAGACAGAGCAATTTTTTTTTGTTATACTTGATAAATATGGAGTTTGAGGGGTGAGAATTGGTATATTATATATATATATATATATATATATATATATATATATATATATAAAGTGATCACTAAAGCCAGCTAAAGACATGTCGTAAGTCCTGTAATTATCCCATACTACTACATATAAAATTCCATCCATAAATATAATACAAAATTGCTTTGTCTCTATGAAATATCTGTTTTCGTTTAATTTTGTAAATATTTATTATGAAGTACGTAGATTTCAAGGATAACATAATTTTGTAAAAATTAAAACAATAATATTTTCCGTAGATTTTGCAGATTTGCACATATTCCTTGAACATTTTCGACTCATAATTTAGTCAGACTAGATCTGTTACACTCTCTATATAAAATTATTAAAATCGTATAATCTGTAACGTATCTCCACATTTGTAATGTATTATTTGATAGTAACCTGAGATATGTTGCTGCCAAGTATTTAATCAATATTTTAAACTCGTTGCAAAAGTGAAAGATTTATTTTGTCAGCCATCTTGTTTATAGTATTTTATATATAATAATAACCATGACTACTTATTCGAAACATACAATAGCAAAAATCTTACGTTGACATGCACCATGCAACATGACACTTTTAAGAAAACGGTATTACATTCACAGCTGAGATCCAATTAAATATTTTTAAATTCAAATTAAATGCATATATACATGCAGAGAAAATCAATTTATCGAAAAAATATTTTAGCTGCCACCGGGATCTGAACCAGGAACTCTTCTTCTATCCGGGAAGCGCGCTGACCAATTACACCATGTCAGACTTGTAATTGACTAATATAAAATTGAAAATTTTGAAAAAGCTATCACTTTTTATTGCGAATACCTTTGAATACGCTGGGAGATACCAGAGATTTTTCAATTTCATTTTATTAATTTTTTGGATATAAATTTTTGGATATACTTTAATACAACTTATTTTGAAGAGAACATATAATTATTTCATTTTATTTTTATTTTATTCATAAAACGTACAATTTAACATATAGATAAAAGTTATAAAAAAGAACGTAAGAAAATATTCGAGGAGAAAGGAAAAGGAAAATGGGACAGGGAATAAAATCTGAATGATAAAAATAAAAAGAAAAATAAAGACCTTTGTAGTTTAAGTATTGAATTTAGATTTAATTAGGGTAACTGATGTATTAAACGTATCTAGTTCGTTTAGGTGTGAATTTAAATAAAGGAGTGCTCGGAAAAAAATGAGTTTTGTTTGGCATTGGTGTTGCAATGTGGAAGATTAAATGTAAGATTAGTCCTGGTTATCCTGGCTGGCACTCAAATGGATATGCGTCTGAGTAAATCAAGACAGTGTACTTTAGAGTTGGCTATTTTGTGTAGGAAAATGTCTCTTCGAGTATGTAGTGATGGAACTTTGAAAAAGATAGATGACTCAGCAGTATTGGTTAAGGTTCGATAACTACGAAAGTTAAGATATTTGTGGAAGCTGTTCTGTATTTTTTCGATTTTAATGATGTTGTGGTATATATCTTGGATTACAAACTTGGGAAGCATATTCGATGATACTTCGGACATATGAGAAGTACAATTATTGTGAAGTCGTAGTTTTTTCAGAATATAGTTCTGTGATAATTTACAACTTCAAATTAAATTAAATTAAAATTATTATGGAGAACACATTCTTATTGTGAAGTTATAATTATTCAGAACATAGGTCTGTGATGTTTATGGCTTATGTAGATGGCTTTCAAATAATGGAACGACAGATGTATTAATTTGAAAAAGTGTAACATATGGGCTTGAAAATTCGCCATGAAAAATACTTGCGCTATAACACAATTGGTAGTGTACTTCCCCGAATTGGAAATAGATAACCAGATTCGAATCCCGGTAGCGCAAAAACAATATTTTTCGACAAAATTGATTTTATATGTATATATTTATAATTAATACATTAAATTATAATTAATTAAAATTTGATTTATTTTAGGTATCTACTATTACAAAAAAAATTAAAAAAAGAAGATATACGCGTTAAAATAGGATAGTCAATCTTGAAATGTATAAGTTCTAGATCTTTCTAAAAAACATTTGTTAATGTGTAGTGTGTATCGTGTACAGTGAGGATGTGCGTGTTTATTTCTAAGTCTTTAAATAATACAGTTGCACGTCTTGGGATACTTGACAGCGCCTTCCTGGGCTCCCTGTGACATTTCATCTGACAGATGATGTAGACGTTAGCGCAGAATTATTTATACAGGTTAAACGCTTTCGGTAACATTGTAGAACGTTCCAGATCTGTCGGATTTCGCATTAATATAATTTTCAATTGGCGTCTCAAGGTCAATCACTCAAAATGTCAAATAATTTATCTTCCACTCTGCTTGAAGCAGTACATCTTAAATAATATCTATTGATCATGAACCATGAAATATTTCTCCATTACCATTAGCTGTATCAGTGGTGTAGTGGAGCCAGGGTATGACATGGAACTTAACTTTAAAATACTAAAAAAATAATACAAATGAAATGTATCAATTAGAAAGGTATACAGGAAAATTCAATGTATCAAAAAATATTTATATCAGCTTAAAATAAAAGTACAATATACTGTATTAACAGCTATCCGTGTGACATTCACATGATCAAATGTTTATACTGTGGCGTTTTAATTGATTTTAGAGAATTTCTTAGAACATTTGTAATGTAGAGACATCCTAGCTGAAGGAATAATCAATTCTATTTTTATACAAATTAAATTAATTACGGAGAACACATTATTATTATAACGTTGTAGTTTTTTCAGAACACAGCTGTGTGATATTTTAATGCAAATTAAATTAATTAATTAAAAAATATATAAAAAAAAACAAATTTATCCAAAAATTATTTTTTGTTACCGGAACTCGAACCTGTATTACGAATTGAATTAATCAACAATAAACAGAAAAAACCTATTTATCGAAATAATATTTTTAGACTTTACTGGTTTTTTATTATTATTAAAAATATCATAGAACTATGCTATAAAAAATGCATCTTTGGAACAAAAATGTGTTCTCATTAAATTTTTATTAAGTCATGAATTATTCTCTTACAACTTAAATTTTCTGGCATATTTCAGCGTTAATATAAATTTTCTTCTTCAATATTTGCAAAATTACTTTGTGACTCCATTTTATATTGATAATTTAACAAAATGATTTGTTTAAACCACTATTTATTGATTATTCTACATGTTTCGATACCTGTGGTATCTTCTTTAGACAACAATATATGCTGAAATTAAAAAATAAAAGCAAAGATAAAAACAAAACTATAAAGTGGTGAATAAGTAAGAACTAATATGAAAACAAATTTAAAAGGTGACTATTTGCAAAGAGGATTTGGTTATTTATAATATTTAGCTTGTTACTAGCACTTTTTCTTATTTCTAAAATTTCAAATTTATCCAACTGTAAACCCAAGTATTTGTATGTATAATTTCTAAACCCTTATTAATATCAAAATAATGGTTTGTTTTCTAAAGATGATTGGAATATTTGTTTTCATATTAGTTCTTACTTATTCACCGCTTTATAGTTTTGTTTTTATCTATGCTTTTATTTTTAAATTTCATTATACATCGTTTCCTGAAGAAGATACCATAGGTATCGAAACATGTAGAATAATCAATAAATATTGGTTTAAAACAAAGTATTTTGTCTAATTATTAGTATTAAGCTCTTATTTACTATTGTACAGTGTCACTAGTGTACAGAATGTCTCTTGGTAAAAAACCGCCCCTTTGCAAGTTTCAAAAAGCCGCCGATTTAGGGGTTGGCGTGGGGACGATTTTAGTGCATTACACAAATTAAACAACAAAATTCATTTTGAAAAACGATAATAGGTAGTGTGTGTAAAAATAATTAAAACTATTATTATTATTTATGTTTTATTTACATTATATTAATATTTTTTGTATTTATTAATTATCTATACATTTGATAATAGCCATGTTCCGCATTTAAGTTGTTGCCGCATCGAAAATTATCCACATTTTTTTTCCAGGTCACTATGTTTTACTAGCGTGGAAAAAAACGACTTCGCCTACGGCGAAAAAAAATCTAGCGTCGGCGCTGTCTGTATCTACCTAGGTATAATTGTATCATTAGTGAAATGTTTATTCTGATTGTGTCTTGAAACATTTATCGATTGTAAGATAATGTATCCCCTAATTACTCGGCTGTCAAGCACGGTTTCATCACCTGCCGCTGAATCACCATAAAAGTGAATATTTATGTTAATATTCAGTGTTATGCTGAACAGACATCAGTTCAGTACGTTCTCGCTCGAAGAGTAGGATGGATGTCGCAATACTTGCATTAAATTGAACTAAATTTGAATTTATAGTGATGTCTGAATATTTTTAAGGTCTACGCTGTCGCCATGAATTAAACATCAGTTTCCGGTATAAAATGTGACTTCCGGAAAGACTGATGCTTCCGAAAAATGTCGCTTCTTTCAGCGTCTTAAATATTCACAGAATTTTCAGGAGTAGTTTCTCCATGTCTACAAGTACAGCGAGCACCGTAAGATCATAAAATATATGTTATTAATTTTGCTTTTTTACTTGTATTTATATCTTATTACATTTTTTAACATCAATATTTTATTTTTTTAAGTGTAATTATATGTAGCTTTATATTAATTTTAATATTATTATTTTTTAATTTTAATATTAGAAAATATAATACATTTTTAGAATAATCAGTAGGATATATATTATTTCTTTTAACATTTATTTTTTCTCTATGAGAGTAAGACTCGTATATAGAGAAGGAATATATAAGAGAGTTTATGTCTCAGTTAGTCTGTGTACATATTTTTTTTTACTTCAGATACAAATTTACAGTAGTCTGTTATTTTTTCTAATTGTGATGCGAAGATTGTTAAAAAATTTGATGCCTTTATAAAATAAGCATTTTAATGTATTGCATAACATTTGCAAGTTTCCGGAAAAATAATAAGATTTATTATTATAAATAAAAATTTATTACATACGCTTACACACAAACATAAAGTAATCGGCTATCACCAATATGTCATGGCCAGGCTGTGCGGGTGACTACAGTAGTTGCTTCACGGTTTTTCACTTCAGTGTTTCAGTAAAAACTATTTAATGCAAATACTCACCGAATCAAACATATGCTTAAAATTAATATAATATACACCGTTTTGGCGATTCCGTAACAGTCCGTCAAGTTTCATGGTCAAAGGCCGATTATATGGTGGCAGATTATATGGACTGTCAAGCATTATACGCCTAAGATCATTTCATATAGAATATTAGTGGTCCGTAACCGGCGTCAGATTTACATCAGTCACCGGGGAAGAGTTTAGAGGGTGGAGTGCACATTTTGTGCAGGCCTTAAAGGATAATGATATTTGCAAATTTTGATCCAGTTAAGAGAGATATGAGATATTCGCGGGGAGGGGTAGGGTGACCATATTTTTTCAGGGTCCTAGAGCGCAACTAAACAAAATTGATAATTAGTAGCATTTAATATAATAAAATTTATATCGTTGAGAGGGGGTACGTTGACTAGGAGGAAGGGAGAAGGTGCCTTTGTTTTTATTATGCTATTCTACGCAAAATTTTGGTTTATATCGGTCGGGAAGGTCGTAAGAATTTATAGAGAATATACAGACGTACATACTTTCAATTATGTGAATATAAGATAACATAATTATGGGTGTATATTTTTATTAATTAATACTAATTGTAATAAAATGAAGTTTAAGAATTTGCTTACGATGACCTAAAAAAACTGATTTATAGCTAACTTAGCGTTTTATATTCCTAAAATTATAAATAAAATAAAGTGTATTGTTACCATATCAAGTTATTAATATGTATGCCATATTTGTAGTATTTAATTAAGTGCTTTTTTATATATCTTTCAAGTTGATTTATTTAATTGGTATTGAATGTATGTTATTTAGTAATATATATAAACTGAGTTAATATAGTATAAGTAGGTTACCTATAGTAGGTTTGAATGTTTAAAGTAAAGTGACCAATGAAGTAATACGAAAGTACATATTAAATTATAACATATTAGAAAAAACGCCTTAATATTCATTTTATGGATATGATCTAGCATTTAAAAACTATATTTAAAAAAAAACAAATAAATAATAGTTTCACAAAGCAGATAAATATCTTGAAAATCATAAATGGTGAAATAATAATTTTAATAGAGGTTTTGTAAGATCAATACGATGACTTTACCCTATAAAGCGGCCTTTCTTCATAATTAAATGTACATGATGGTTGCATCGGAAGAAAATCCGAAATCCCAAGAGTCCAGGAGTTGGGGTGTACAGTATACATTGTGTATTCACATGGAGAGACGGATATAGAACGTATAAAATCATTGCGAAATATTAACTTTTGGGTTTTCTTTTAATATAAATATAATCCGATTGAGTGTAATCCATTGGGTTTCTATGTATCTTCTATTTTTAGTCAATTTTTTGTGGAAAACGTAAAATAATATTTATATCAAGGACTAGTGGTGATGTTGTATAAGGAGAAAATAGGGATGGGCAGTCTTCAGAAGGCTTAAATAAATACTTAGGAACATTAAGATATTATTAAGGAGAACACATTCTTATTGTAAAGTTGTAATTATTCATAAAATAGGTTGTTGAGCTGTAACAATGTGTTCTTTTTAATAATACATAAGTTGTATTAATGTGTCCAAAAATTTAATAAAACTGAATTGATATTTCTGACGTCTGCTATCGGTTTACTCAAAGGTATTTGAGATTCTGTAAAAACAAACTAGATGACTTTCAAATAATGGAACGATTGATATATTAATTAAAAAAGTGAAACAAATGGGTTCAAAAATTTGTCGTTAAAAGTATTGTTCCTGTAGCATAGTTGGATAATGCACCTTCCCCGTATTGGAAATAGATTCAGGTTCGAATTGCGGTAGCGCAACAACAATATTTTTCGATAAAATTGATTTTATATGTATATCTTTCTGATTAATACATTTTATTAGTATTTAAAATATTAAGATTATCTTCAGTAACTCATCTTAAGAATATGAAAATATTATAAAATCTTCAGTAACGTATTTTAGGATACTTAGGAATATGAAGATACTTTGACATCTTCAGTAACACAGTACGATCAGAACATTCTTCCTGTACTGACATACTCAGTACGTGCATGGCCCCTTATTTAGTAGATTGTATCCAAACTAACTGTCACATAAAGAGCTATAGAACGAGCAACGTTGGTCCCTGAGAGACAGGAAAACCAAAAAGTAGACAAGACAAATAACAATGGATGTCGACACTGTCCAGATGATCGCCAAGTTGAAGTGGGAATTAAAAAAAAAAGTTTGAATACAAAACAAATAACGACCCAATGGAAGATATAATATAAACTTTTTAAGTTAAAGTTTATTTTTATTTATTAGACATAATATATTTATATATATGCAACAGGGGAATGCTTCCATCAACTATAGAAAAATAACAAAACATTTGGCTATGTACATTAAATTTAAAAATGACTTTACATGTATATGGAATAAACAAAATATTTTAAAATATTGTAAAGATCTAGAAATGATACTGTGCGATAACAATAAGAACTATGTTGATGGTATTAAAGTGTCAAAAGCATTAGAATTCATTTCCAGTTTGCTAAAATCCTCAGATGATCCCAACGATGTTTTAAAATATATATTCTACAATGAATGAATACCGATGTATCCAAATTTATATATTACTTTAAATATATTATTATTAATGATCCCAGTTAGTATTGCTAGTAAAGAAACAAGTTTTTCTCAACATAAATTGATAAAAAAATTATCTTAATTCCTAAAACAAAAGACAAACATGACATTTTTCGTTTAAACAGTACCTGTGATTATTATTATCATTTATTTATTACTAATTTGATTAATATTATTTAGATTACATTTACTCATTAAAGAGTAAATATTAAATTGTTTGTATTTATTAATTATTTACTGTTATATTCATTCGATAAAACTCCCACTATGATCACTTCTGCCATTTGAGCTGCTGCCGAATTGAAAATTTAAAGTTTTTCTAGATCATAGTTTTACTAGGGCGGAAAAAAACAATCTTGCTTGTGACGGCAAAAAGTCTAGCGCCGGCACTGCTTGACTGATTATCCAAATAGAAATACTGGTCATGCACGGAGAACTGTACAAGATAGGCCGTGACAGAGTTCGAGGCAGTTATACTCAAACATGCGTGCAGAATGGCTGAACAATAATAACTTGTGAAATAATAATATATTAGATGCTTGAATCGGCATCAAGGAATAACTACTATAAAGTGAAAAGTATTAGATGATTTAGACATATATAAATTGAAATGAGTCCGATACTTGTTTGTTTTAAAAAAATCTAAATTCATTTTAAATACAATACAATAGATTCCATATAATGCACAGGAAAAATAAAAAAACTATTATTATTATTCTTAAAATATTTTTTATTTATCATAAAATATAAATAGTACGATAATTTGAGCAACAAAATTATATAAACTGAAACAGTTCCTTAAATATTTATGTCGGTCCCTTAAAAATTACAATTATTTAAATATTTACAAAAAGTTGACAATATTAATCTATGGAATAAAGTAGGTATATTATTTGTACAAATAAACAATTTTATATAAAATTTAATTCCTTTGGCAATATTCTAAAATTACGAGATATATTTACAATACTGCATTAATCAGTGAATCAATGAATTTAATATATATTTGCGAATGGAGTCGGTTGAATTAATTGTTTTTCCAGAATTTCATTAGTGCTTCTAAATACGATTAACTCTGAAAATTGTTTCAGTTGAAATACAAAAGTGATTTGTGCACAAAATAACTTGTGAAAATCTATGGAATTTTCTGACTGCTATTGTAAAAATATTTATTTTAAAGTTCTTTCTGTTGTATGGCGATGATAATATTAATAAATAAGTTACATATGTTAAAATATTTTTCTATGATTGGTGTAGATTTGTTATCTGCGCGTCGTTCGTTTTAATGACATCTATAAAACTATGATCCTCATCACACGATGTTTCAGATCTGGAAGAACGTCTTCCAGAAGACCCGCACGATCTAAAACAGCAGCATCTAGCAGTCTGGCTGGTCTGGCCGCCTACAGGAATATCCACCTTCTTGTGCTTCACTCTTCTGTTTTGGAACCAGATCTTCACTTGCCTCTCGGATAACCTGAGATTTGTCGCAATCTCTATTCTTCTCAATCTAGATAGATACATGTTGAGAGAGAACTCTCGTTCTAGTTCTAAGAGCTGCGTGCTCGTGAATGCCGTTCGTATCCTCTTGCTGGAGTCCTCCTTTATCTCGAAGCGTTTCTTTTCCCTGTGATGCCTCGGAACGGTTTCTTCAGTCGCTGTTAGTGGAGGAGTTGGAGTAGATCCTCTGCTATCGTCTCCCGATAAGTGTGATGGAGAGTGTCCGATGTGATGAGATACTCCAAAGTATGGAGGAGAATTAGTGAAGTGCCTCGGCGGAGATGCAAGGTGCTGACTCGGCGAAGTTTGACAACTTTGCGGAGAATGCATCGTATTGCGTGGTGGAGAGAGCCTGTCACTGAAACCGAGAACCGGCAGAGGTACCAGCGGCTGTTGCGGTATAGACGTCATGTTGTGCGTTGGGTGAGGTCTGATTACGTTCGGGATCGGTCTATGAAGAGGATTCTTGGTGTTGATTTGATTGAACATGGGGTTAAAGAGTTGATGATGCTGCTGAAGCCCCAGGGAGAACAGATACGTGCTGAGATATCCCGCGTGATGTGGTGGCAGCGGAGGCGGTGGACGAGTATTCATACCGGGAGTTAGCATTGAGAATGGATCCTGGGGAAGCTTCGCGGAGAAGTCTCTTGGCGCGTTACTGATTAACGAGTCCACTAAAAATGAGCGAGACATTTTTAAAATTCACTAAACTTAGTTTAGAAATGTTTTAATTCATATTTATATTTAAGAACTGCAGAACTTTTAATATATATTTTTTAAAAGAATTCGTTAAAACAATAGTGAAATATTATTTATTTTTAACACAGTTATAACGCGGACACAGAATTATATTAAAATGAATGTTCACAATTGAGAAACTCGATACACTCATTAGCAAAAAAATATATTAATATAAATTTTGCAACATTACAGTTTGTATCGACACATTAGCGTATTACTGTAATTCACAATAGATGTTACACCTTGGAATGTCCAGGACGAACTGAACCTAACGATAGCTGGCACCCCTATAAAAGTGCACCCTCGGTATTGTTAATAACATTTTTGTTGTACTCGGCATAAAATTAACAATGTACCCCGAGACCACACCCCCCGCAGGGCCCTGCAGGTAGAGGGGGAAGGGAACACCCTTGCACACATTTCGTATTTTTTATTGACCGTGTGTATTCGGGGTAGTGAACCGTTGATTTTGAATTAATATCAATAATGGATTCACAATAATTTAATTTTACAACAAATATTTCATATTTTTTATTTATTATCTTAGTTTAATAACCACAATTGAGTTTAAAAAACATCTACCGATTTCGGAAAACACCTTTTCCTTCTTCAGGATATGTCAAAACTAACTAAAAATATAGCATTGTTTTTCTATTTATCCAGAATCTATTTTTAAATTTTTAAAAATTTTTAAAAACAACAATTATTTAAAAAGTAAATTTAGTACCTAACTCAAATTGCTGCTCAATACAAATTTAGTCGAATAATTTTTAGGAAAAAATTTTAGAATAGGACTCGTAGTTAAATTTAGTTGGCTGTTTAGAATTTCCTGATTACTTTTACATGCTTTATTTATCTCCAACGATTCCAAATTATTTAATTTGTGACCTACACCGTTTATATGCAAAATTGACAATCCCAATTTTTTATCAAAACCATGACTATTTTCTATCAAATGATTAGAAAATTCTGAAAACCCACTATTGTTCAAACATCTCAAATGCTCCTTTACTCTTATATTAAAATTTCTACCCGTTTTAATATTTCAATTTTTTTTCTGTAAAGATAGAATAAATGCATCGTTTTAATGTTTTAATGAGACGATCGATTGAGAGTGAAATAAAATGTATATATCTTATTTTATTTAAATACGGTGGTGACGTGAAATACTAATATTACTAAAAAATGAAACATAATCATATTTTTTACTAGATTTCTTGCTCAATAATATATTTTCGAATATAACGTACTTAGTATTATCTAACAATACGTGACAATTAATATTCGGATAAAATATAAATATAAAAATGACGCGGTTAAGCAAAAAGGAAAACTTCGCTGAACTACGTATTACGATCAGGTAAACCAAACATTACAAATCGACTAATGCATTAAATGTTTGTAATATCTGACAGTTGTTGTGTAACAGCGAATAATCTAATAATTTGCTGTTCTAATATCCCCACTCATTGCCGTCCAATGGAGTCGGAATGCCAATAAGGGTGGCCCCTCCCCTAGGGTTCCGCCCCCCGAGGGGGCACCGAAATCAACAATTTTAGGGGGCCCCGCGAGGTGGGGATGTGTCATGATATTAGAGTGCCCCGCTGGCATTATTAATATGATTACACTTTTATAAAAGCCGCTCTGTGATTGTAAGCAACTTAATTTGCAACGTGTGTTGTCACTAATTCAGTATTGTATTGAACAAAAAACACTTAGAAATATTGTATTCATTCTAATATATAATTTCAGCTCTAATGAAAGTTCCAGATTTTAATCATTTAAAAATATCCGTACGTACGTACGTCTTTTAGACAAACTAAATAAATAAAGAAAACACTAGCTTTTTATCATAGTGACTTAAATTATGCTGTTACTATGATATTATACAATTCTATCTAATTAAATGCTACATTGTACGTAGGTTTATGAACGTTCATTTAACCGTTTTTAAGCAAAATGTGTCCATCATAATAAAAATGTATTATCTTCGTGCGCATAGAACAATAATGAAAACAAAACATTGAGTAAGGTAGTAAAATTTGCGAATTAGTAAATAAGGAAGTAGATGCTTTTAAAAATAATTGATTTGCGCTGGAATCGGTTGAAATGTCTTATAAGCATTTTTTTAAACTCTAGGAATTTCACATCAGTTAAGTTATGTAAAATACCCTAGGGAAGATACAAAAAATAAAACCTTTGAAATTGATTTGAAGTAGACATTAATTAAATTGGTTTCATCTAGGTAAGTACCTACTCACCTAATTCAGAGATCTTATTATATAATTTAAATTTAATTTGAACTGATTGGGGAATGTAAAAAATGTTCTTTAAAATAAAATAAAAATTATAACATTATAATTAAAATAAAATTAGATCCGTGATAGGAATCTGATAGTGGCAGATGGTAGTGTGATGTTTCCTGTAAGCTAGGTATTGATTGTAATGTAAAATAAAACATACTGACCTTAGCTAATTTGTCCTTTACTATTTTATTATATACTATTATACCTACATAGAGATAAATGTGAGAGTGGGTACTTATTTTTTGGAGTTTTTTTATTGTGTGGGGTGCACGCCCCTGCCGTATAATAATACGTCTGATTTTTACAGATTGATTTTGAAACTTGGTGAGTCCATAATGTAATGTTAAGCTAATGCAGCATTAATATAGTACTTCTTAAATATTAGAAACATTACTTTGTGGCAACATATAATATAAATAATTAGACAAAACACTTTGTATAAACTACTATTTATTGATAAATCAACATATTTCAATACTAATATCTTATTCAGGAAACAGTGTATATTTAAATTAAAAATATAATCATAGATAAAAACAAAACTATAAAGTATAAGTGGTGGGTAACTAAGTAGAACTACCATGAAAACGAATTTGAAAGGTGGCTCTTTGCAAAAAGGATTTGGTTATTTATAATATTTAGCTTGTTACTAGCACTTTTTCTTAGTTCTAAAATTCTAAAACTTCAAGTATTTGTATGTATTATATAATTTATAAATCCTTGTTAATATCAAATAGGTATCGAAACATGTTGATTTATCAATAAATAGTGGTTTAGACAAAATATTTTATCTTATTAATTATATTAAGATATTATACTTTTCTTATTATGATTAAATCATAATTGCTTCCACTCTAAGCCCCGTTATTAAGCGATAGTGTTCTGTCGTTGTTCATTTGTAACAATTACATTTAGGAAGAGCGGAAATTCTGATTAATAGGCTTTACTCGTAATCCTTTGGACACCCAGGTAAGTAGTAATTAGTACTTAGCCGTGACGAGTAACGAGTTTTTAACAGGTTAAACAGTTATTTAGAAAACCCAAGAATGAACCGAGGAATATTTTCTAAAGTCAACAATAGCTTGACTAATTCTGAAAATATTAAATTTGGCAAAATATAAATCACACAACAGGGTGGTTAAATTAGAAAATGATAATCACGTACGATAAAGTGTATATGTAAAGTTATAAAAGCCAATGGATTTTTATACAATCCGTGGTAAAATGTTCCCACTAATTAATCCGCTCAATTCAACAATTTTTAAACAGCACGTTTAAAATGAACAATTTTTAAACTGCACTTTTAAATTAAATGTATATTTTTGAATAGTTTTTAGCTTACCTCAAAATACCTTAATAGTTACTAAACCTCTAAAATTATATGAAACATTGTATCCTAGCTTTTGGATGCCACGTGGTGATGTACATAAGTATCTACCAATTATTATGGTATAGGTTCAAGAATGAACTTGAAATTCTGAAGGCTAATTAGTCATGAATATTTCGAAGATATTAATTTATTTTGTAAAAAGAATATACTGAGTATTTTGTAAGTACAAGGCAATGTTTCATGACCTTGGAGGATGTTTATAGGAATATAATTTCCCACAAACACGAGGGTAGTTTTTAAAATTATTGTGTTTTTTTCTCATTCGATCGTGTTTAAACTTTTAAAATTTTCAATAATATGCCGAATGATGTAGATAAAACTATATTCTATCTAGAAAAGTAATAAATATATAATATGATTAAAATATTTAAAAAATAGAAATCTAATTGTAATGACATAATAAAAATAAAATAATAATAGTAATCGGGTTATGTGCGCAAGACGCCATTACATTTTCTCGTAATTTGTACGTCAGTCACATTTTTAATGACGTATTATTTATTTATGGTTTATTTAGATAACTAATTGTTAAAACATCCGAAAACAAATACTAAAAGACCCACGAGTTTGTGTTTCAAATTGTGCATTTTTTCAAATTTAATTCTTAATTTAGTATTTTGTTTAAACAAAAACTATTAATTATTAAGGAGAACACATTCTTGTTGTGGAGTTGTAATTATTCAGAACACAGGTCTGTGATATTTTAAATACTAATTAAATGGATTAATTAGAAAGATATACATGTAAAATCAGTTTCATCGAAAAATATTTCTACCGGGATTCGAACATGCATCTCTTTCAAATCCGGGGAAGGTGCATTAACCGACTATGCTACAGTAGACAGTACTTTTGAAAATAAATTTTCGAACCTATATGTTACACTTTTCAAATGAGTACATCTATCGTTCCATTATTTGAAAGCCATCTACATTATTTTTATGGAATTTCAAATAAAAGTTCGAAAACAATAGATACATTGAAAAGTGTAATATATAAGTTCTAAAATTTGTCGTCAAAAGAACTGTCTGGTATAGCATAGTCGGTTATTGCACCTTCCTCTGATTGGAAAGAGATCCATGTTTGAATCCCGGTAGCAACAACGATATTTTTCGATAAAATTGATTTTATATGTATATATTTCTAATTAATGCTTTTAATTAGTATTTAAAAACTATTAACACTCATCTACATAGTACAGTGGAATCGGAATATTATAATCACGTATAATATTATCAATCGGTTATTGTTATCACAATCAGTCTTATCTACAACTCTGTATATAAATTATTATAATAATTATAATCACACTTCGGCTGTTATTATCTATACTTGGATACAAAATATTAAATGTTTTGGAAATTCCTACAAAATTATCCGTTACTTTTGGAAACTTTCTAAACATAAAAGTCCCAAAATAATTCTTAGAAAATTGGTAGATGGATGGATTCTTACCTGAAGCATAATCGTAACACGTTGTGTCAATAAGTTCAGAGCATAATTGTTATTTGACGATGCAGTACTTATTAATAGGTGATTTCAAGGTGATTAGCGTGTGACTTGGTGTGATTTCTCTACTTTAGATGTAGACTTTTTAATAAATTTTATTCAATAATTATATTTTTTATCTTCTTCTTAATGTTATCAATCGGTGATTGTTACAGGTACAATAAACGAATTCCAGTGTATTAAAAATGGTGTCTAGATGCCATTTAAAAGGGAAAAAAACAGAGAACCGGTTGTTAAAAATTTAGGATGACATCACTGGTGCGAAGTATTTTGGGGATGTCGTATTCATAGAGGGGTTGTTGAAATGGTCGCAGTATTAATGTTATTGAATTTCAGCTCACCCCGCTCGAGTGCGCGGTACCGGCTAATGGATTGCATATGTTTTATCGCAAGGGTCGGTCCAGACCGTGAGTTTGCGCTGTGGCGGTGACGGGTCAGGGTGTTAGTGTGTACTTGTAATCAAATCAAAATACATTGGAAATGTGATCAATGATTAGTGGTGATTTCTGAAATGGCGATTTTGATAAGGGTAGCGTTCGCTCCGCTAATAAATACTTGAATAATTTTCTTGGAGCAATTTGTTTAATGGATATTTTTTTGACAGCTAGTGACCGATCGTAACGTATTGCGTTAAAAAAATTATATATTGTATTACTCATCCAGGAGGTAGTACAACGTCGTTTTATCTGAACTGAATCTTCTTCCATATTAATTAAACATCACAAACCACAGATCTGAAACAAATTGTACAAGTTGTTGTGGAGACATAAATCAGAAAGGTTATGACACATTTATGCAGCAGTAAAAGTATTTACTCTTCGAAAATTAAATATTTGCGTAAATATGACGTTCTTTTTACATGAATGCATATTACATTGTCAGCGTTTAAATTTTTGTCTCAATCGAGTCACGTTAAAAAAAAAAACCGCTGAGATATTTGATTTCGTCAGTGGTATCATAATGATCACGTGAGTGACACCAAAATTAAAATATTGGGACAAGGAATTTGCATTAGTTCGTATATATTCGGTGGTCTGTGTCACATTTTAATAATTTAAGAAAAATATTATTATATTTTAATTTTGATAAACGATTGTTTTAAACAGAATATTTCTAAAAAGAAACCCTAAGTATTAAATAAAGTTACACGCTTGCTTAATATCTGTATCAGAAATATTAGGTACTATTTAATTCATTTGTCTGACACCACGTTACATATTTATATATTATATATAATGAACCTGAAAAAAAGTGTGTCAATAATGATAGGAAATAAATATATTTTCAGTACAAACTAAATGTATTAATTAGAAAGATATACATATAAAATCAATTTTATCAAAAAATATTGTTGTCGCTACCGGGATTCAAACCTGGATCTCTTCCAATCCGGTAACATGTAGCGTTTTTTACCAGCAACTCTCTTTGGCAGAAGTGCTCGGGCCATTACCATTTAAGTTTGCATTTGAACACACTTCGCACGTTTGATTAATTTGTGAAACATTTCAATAAAACATATGTACGCAAAAAAATATTTTGCTAATTTGCTGAATGATCATTATAGTAAGATCTTCATCATTTTATTTACTTATTTAATACTTTTTTTTTTAAATTTGTTAATTGCTCACTTCACTACCATTCGAAATAAAAAAATAATCATTCATCTTTAACTTAGATGTCTATATTGCATTAATATTTGTATACAGCTTAGATATACGACTGCAGCAGATATAATGAGCTAAATATTATTTAATTTAGAAAAATACAAATTTTTGCACTCCGAATGATTTTGCTGTTGATGTCACATAAACTAATTTCTAAACCGCAACAATGGAAGACCCTTCAGTTTCACTAAACGCATAGAAAAGCTGTCTCATTCACTCTCCTACAAGGTGAGTCAAAAGTCGCGTGACTATCGTCTAATATTATTTATCGTTGTTAAAAGTATATTTTATCAATTTAAAAGTTAAAACCAATTACCATGAATGTGACGTCGAATTGGATCTGTTTCAATAAGAAATCATGTCATTTCACCGTGATTTTAAAATTAAATGGTTGATATTTAAGCAATCTAGTTATATCGACAAAAAAAAGATCTACGATTCAGGATTTGAAAAGTATGGGTGCTGGAAAGACTCCCTCTATTTATTTTCAAAATAAAGCGAAATAACACAAAAACTCATAAATTTCAAACTAAGCGTGTTTCTCTTGTTTCTTGTTACGAAAACAGAACGAGATCAAACATTCGCCAACAAAGAGGTCTATCTACGTAACTACGCAACTAATGGGTGGCCCATTTTGAATTTGGGATTTTGTCTTTTAAAAACAGCTCATAATTTTTTTAAACTTGACAATTTACTAATTTTAACATAAAATAGACATTAGAATTATGTTCGGATTATAATATGTGCTATTTTGGTGCCCAAATCACGCGCATTACAAAAAGAGATATACGTATTTTAAATTATGTTTAAATAGTTTTTGCTAGTTTTAACAGAACATATTTGTTTCCTCATTTTATTTTATATATATTCAAACCATTTCCTGAAAAATAATATCAATATAGCGGTGCAAATAATAAATTTGATACAAATCTTAGCTTACTCTGAAAAATAAAATTAATTGTAAAAGTGCGATTTTTGGCCAAATTTGTTAATGCGTGAATATTACCAAAAAATCTATTAATATTCCAATTGTTCTGGTGGCAAAATCTGTTAAATAATAACATTGGATAATTTTAATAGCCCCATTTTCGTAAAAAAAATTCACCGCAAGAGCGCTTAAATTTTCTATAAAATTTGTATACGTCACAATTGACGATATGTTCAATGTTCTATCAATAATGGCAAGCAATACACGTTGAGCGTTTATTTAAAAATAGCCAATTTAATAATTAGCCGAAACTTAGTTGGATGAGTAGTCTACCGGTAATAGAAAGATCCCAGATTCAAGTCCCGGTGGCAGCTCGGTTTATTTGTCATGTATCTTTTTTCAATGACATAATTTGATTTATTAATTAAATAGTATGTCATTGAATTAACTAACATTTCATTTAACATACTGTTCTAATATGTAGATTGAATTGTTACATTTTCAAAATTTAATTGGAAACGATATATGCGTGGCTTACTCATTTTTGAAATATACTGTTTTCATTTATACCTGGTCCAACAACACCTGTGACGAATTCTAAAGTAAGAACGACTTTAGAATATAGAAAACGATGAAGAATGGTCAAACATTTAAAGAATGAAGTATATTCGCTCAATGAAAGACCCCGAAAATTATTCAGGATCAATGGATGGAACAGAGACAAGAGAAGAGAATAAAGGAATGCATGGGTTTTGAAGAGTTTTACGATAGACTGTCTGGCGCCGAAGCAAATGGTTTCCTACTAACTAGGCATGTTACAAGCTTATCTCTGTACGAAATAAGTTTTTAAAACATAATATGTTTGCAATATTCGTTAAAGAGTCATAATGGTGTTTCTTTAAACGTTCTGATTTCTTATTCATTTAGGGCTTGTGAGTTTAGTAAACTTGGCCCATCGTTTTCAGGATCATTACTTAATTTACAGCAGTTCGAAGTAGTTGGACTGTGAACTTTTCGAACAACGCTGACGTAAGAATGAAGGTGTTATGGCAGTTTAGAATATTCTGTGTTGAGTTTTTAAGGATGTTCTGCCATGTATCTCGGATCATATTGCAGTGTCCGTTAACGTCGTCGTGTAAGCATCAAATAAATATTAGCACGGTGTTAAGTTAGATATTAGCATGAAGTTATGTCAAATATTAGCACGGTGTTATGTTAGATATTAGCATGGTGTTATGTCAGATATTAGCATGGTGTTAAGTTAGCTATTAACACGTTGTTATCTTAGACATGGGCATGGTGTTATGTCTGTTATTAGCATAGTTTCAGATATTAGCACGGTGATATGTCAGGTTTTAGCACGCGTAAGTGTCAGATATTAGCAAGGTGTTATGTTAGATATTAACATGGTGTTATGTCAGATATTAGCACAGTGTAAGTGTCAGATATTAATACGATGTCATGTAAGATATTAGATTGTAATACCGCGTGCAACGGGTTCCAAAACGTTAGCCAGATAGGTCTGAGATACGACAGAATAGACCAGAAAACTGTATGGTATTGAATAATGGTGATTGGAATAAAACAACAAAAACAATCTGAATACGCTGAAAATGAGGTGTCACTCATGTGAATGTGCTGCATGTTTATTTATAGTTTTATTAATAAGTAAGAAAATCGAGCATGCCACAAAGGCGTTATTTGATAGACATTAGGCAATCTTAGAAAAAATTAAAGCGTTTTAATTTTTTCTCTCAAATGGCGAAAAAAAAATTTTATTAGCCTTAGTCACAAGTTTATTCAGGTTGGTTTTGAAAATAGAGGCATATTATCAAATAATTTGCTGAGTTTTTCTACAAATATTATTCCAACCCTTAATCGAAATTCAAATGGTAAAGTAAATGCCTGAAACAAATAAAACATTCAATTTAACTAAAATATTTTTTATTTTCTTAGAATACAAAATTTAGATAGTTTTTGAAATGTTAGTTTTTAATTTTAGACGATTTTAATGTTTAAAAAGTATGAAGAAAATGCGTGACAGGATAGAATTTTATCACATACAATTCTTTTCGGCAACGGCTATGATAATATTTTGGCATTATAGTACATATATGTTTAAGTGCATTGTACGAAATACATAATCATTAAAGTTTTACACTTATTTATGTACACCGGCAGAAAATAAGAAGATACCATAACCTGCCTCCTCTATCACCCCCTACGGGACCCAGGGTGGTGTTTAATCATTTATTCACAATACAGCTCAAGTCAAGACGTGTATTAAAGTAGTAGGAGTATACTTTACGCCCCGTGTTCACGGAATGAGGTACGATGAGTTGAATTTCACAAGCTTACATATTTAGTTGAGCAAGAAACAATCGTAAGATTCTGTAGGTTCCAAAAACACAGATGATAAAGTGGCTATATTGAAAAAATGATAAATGACAGGACACCAAGTATTATGACCAAGTGGATACTTCAGTGGAAGCGATCTACGACAGACGAAAAGAAGATGAAAAATACTGTAATAGAACGGGAGAGTCGGGATCTCTAGAAGACTGGCCAAGGATAGGGGTTGGCGGAGAGCTCTTATAAAGGAGGCCAAATCCCATTCTGGGATATAGTGCCTATGAATAATAGAGATTTAAAAAAAAAATATGGTACTCGGGTTACTCGTGGCATCAATTTTTTTTAAACAACCCATGAACTTTTAATGCGAATATAGGTTAAAGAAGTCTAGCGGTAAGCATGAAATGTTCAGATTAGATACCTACTAGGGATTCTGTATTCACGATTTTTTTCAATTCCTGGAACTTGAAAGAAAATTTTAAAATCCCAGGAATTCCCGAGAGTCGAGACAATGAAATTTATTTAATTAAAAAGAAAAAAATTGTTTAAATATTCATATGTATGATGTACTATAGCATTAAGAATATTATCTACGTAAAAAAACATACGTTTACATTAATTTTATAAACAAATAAAAACTGATTGATGAAATATTTATTATTCATAATGTGGATATAGTTTTTTAACTAACAATTTAACAAATAAAATTAGAAATTTTCAAAAAAAAAAGAATAATTAATACAGAAACATGTTGGAAGACAAAAACGTATGTATTTGGCCAAAGTCAACTGAAGTCCTTTAATAAAGTTTTAAAAATAATTTCAAACCATTCAAATTTTGTTCCAAAAGATGACATGAATTTATACTAAAGATAAAAGATTACAGTATATAATGAAACCCCGCTTGAAGAAACTGACAAAATCATTTACTTCAGATTTTTTTTTGAATATAAATTATTTTTTAATAAATATCTGATTTCTCCTTAATGCAAATTTATGGCTGACTATATAAACTATGGAAATTTTCAATTAAAAAAAATATATACATTCAGCGCTCGTCGCTGGGTCACTACCTACTGTATATTAATGGACAATATGATTAACATAACTTGTTTAAAATGAATAATATCAAGAAAAATTATGTCTCAAATATCGGGTAATTTTTTTAAAAAATCTCGGGGCTCGAGACAGTAAAAAAATCATAAAATTACCGGGTTGTCTCAACACATAGTCCAAAATACCTAACACAGCAATATTGCGTTCTTTAATTTGATTTCACGAATGTGTATATTATATATTGATATCAACACAATAAATGTATTGGACATACTCTCCAATTCGTTATAACGCTATAAAAACATTTACACAGCACATTTTTATGAAACTATATTTTTATATGTTGGTGCTAAATATTTGTTAAAAATTACTTTTATATCCCTAGTTGTTACTGTGTTTATATATGTTATACTATGCTTTCATGTATTTTTCATTGTAATTTTTTCAGATAACATTATATTTAATTGTCAATGCACAGTTCATACACCCCTGTAGTATCTATATCTATAGACTACGGTGGATAGTCACATTATAGTAAACCCAAGTGATGAGCATTTTTAAGAGTTTAATATAAATACCATATTAATATATAGCTCATTTATTCTAACCCGGGTTGTATTACTGAACTGTTAATGCTCTGTATATTAGAAAATAAAAATAACAAATAAGTCACTTAAAGATATTTATGCTGTATTTAAAATTAATGTTTAATTTAGTCAAATATATGTAGCATATGTAAATTAAAACTCATGTGATTATATTTTCATATATACATTTATTGTAAAATTGTAATACGTTCGAGTAACTTGAATTGTATTTATGTACATATGTATGCAGTGGCGAGCAGTTGGTGTAGATTTAGGTTATGCTGTTACCAATTGCATTATACAATCATACATAATATATGTAATACAATATATGTACTTTCGCTTAACCAACGTCTTTAGACAAAATAAATCCGTCGTTTATACGATCCTACCGTGTATTTTGTAATTTTAGAGTACTATTAATAGTGTTTTTAAAGTTGAAGTTTTAACTTAAAAGAATTACCCATATAAAAAAATATATGGACGTTTTAAGAGCATTTTCTATGACTGAACGTGATTAAAGGTAACCCCCGTCGATCGCCGGAGATACATTCTGGACATGGTCGTGATAAGCGAAATTCTGCGATCAACGGGGAATTAAAAAAAATCGTTTTACGATTCTAAAAAACGTTTTATTTTCTAAATAAACATTACATAACAATGTCATATAAAATATAATAAATTATTTTTACTAAAAAGAATCTAGATTTCTTTGTTTAGCCTCTCTACGTTTATTGTGTGAAATTAGTCTATCACCGTCATGATGTCTGCACTAGCCGATTCGCCAATCATTTTAAGGCAATGTAAGTTTGATTGTTTTTTAAACCGTTCAAACCAACCTTTGCTCGCTTTAAAAACTTCTCCTCCATTTTGAGATTTTAAACGATCCCAAAGACTTAGTGATTTATTCATCATTATAGCTGATTGACAGAGAAATCCATATTTTGTCTCACTCGCGCTCGTTAATTTACATATATGTACATGTATATTATGTGAATGAACGAAAAAGAAAGATAGCTCGCTCGTGCAACCACACATTATGACGATTCCAGGTGTTGATAATTTTTTTTTTTAAATACCGCGTTATAACGAATCCGCATTCACCGGAGTCGCGATGAACGGGGGGTTACCTGTAATTTATTGTTTAAAAATCCTTCACATAATAACTAAATGAAATAATTTTTTATGTTAAAGGTTAACGTAGAAAGTAGTTCTACAAATTGCTTTTTGTTTTTCCCAAATCAAAAACCAATTCATGCACCAAATTTAAAGAACAATTTTTAAATCAACACGTTAAAAACAGTAAGATTGTGAAATTCGCGACTTAGTAAAAGAGGAAGTAGACACTTCAATGATTTACATGCAGTTGTAACCCTTTCTAATATTATTCTGTTAAAAAACAGTATGAGTAACGATTCCATACGAAATGGATCAACCGAAAGAAATTTTCAATTCAGTAAATAACCAATTATATGACTCGAATAATTCACTAGCTTAAACACAAAACAGAGTAATATGAATAGCTCGATGCGGCGAATACACGTGAGCGCCATAGATATAGCGGTGAGTTATCGTGATAGATTTTAGAACTAAGAAATTAAATTCTCTGCTGGTACACAGATGGCGCTAATTGTAAAATAATATTTGCTTGTATGTTTATCTAATTATTTAATTTATATTTGTTTCCCAGAATTTTTAGTAATACACAGATTTTTTGCTTGTATATGTATATTCCTCTCATTAGCTAATCCGCTAACTAAAAATAGATTTCCATTAATTAGAAAATTGGCTTAACCTTAAGAACAAAGAGACGGAGCGGACTTGAGATGAGATGGCTGTATTGTGACATCACGGACGCCAGGATAATAAGAACGATAGTCTGGAGAACGCTTGCTGGAGGGTAGGGAGGAAAGGAGGAGTCTTCTTGATGAGGTCAACCCCCATACCCCACACGCGTATGCGCAGTATGCATTAAATAAACAGATAATTAAGTTAAGATAATATTAATTAAATTGAGATAATCATATTTGTTTATAACCCATTTAAATAAATTTTCTGTCCATCTTTGAAACCATTTTTTTTACACATACGTTACAAATAGTGCAGTTTTAACAGCTGAAAATGAGGTTAATACAAATATTTAATAACAACGTAATTTTATTAAGCATAATTCAAAATTATATTTCTATTTTTAATATTTTCTGTAAAACATTACGGTTCGTCATTTTTAATAAATGTACTCATACAATAATAAAATAATAAGTTTAAAAATAAAATATGCAAGTAAATTTCGTATTTAACCACCACATTATATGAAAAATCATATAAATTTTATATTATATGAAGTATACAGGTATGTAGTGTTTAAAAAAGGATCGCTTAGGTAGTTTTGTCATATAAGTAGAACGGATAAATAAAGAGGGAATAGTTAGAAACATACATGATACAAGTGTTGATGGCACTAGAAATAGAGGACGTCCGCGGAAGATCTGGCCTGATCAGGTGCACCAGATACTGGAAGATCCAGGTCCTGCAAGAAACCTCAATAATCGACGAGCTATATGAATGTGGATGGGGCGAGAATTGCGTGTCGAGACAGAAGAGTGTGGCGCTCTATCGTCTCTGCGTACACATACGGGGAAACGGCGTGATGGTAAGTAAGTAAGTAAGCACTTATTATGTCTGACAGAATATACCTGGATGTGCGAAATTCTGGAAATTAACAAAAAGTTGCAGCTGGAAAGAATCGTGTAGAATGGTACTCGGAATTATATTAAGTATTCTTTTACGGACGCCATTGGTATCTGTGCGCACCACACTAAAATATTTGTTTAAATAATATATTAAATATTAAAAAAAAAGAAATTTTGAAATAAATAGAATAATTTGATGTTTATTTTTAGTTTTTTATAACCTTGATTTTTTTGAAACCAGTTATTTTTTCATATAAATCTCATGTGGTTACACACAAAGTTTATATATATTTTTTATGATGATGGCATAACAGTACTTGGACAGACCCGTTAAATAAGAGATCTAATCTTATTCGTAATAAATTTTTCGATCATAATAATATGCAACTTAGATTACTGTTACGGAGGTTATCATTCAGAACATATGTCTGTGATACTTTAAATATGCATTAAATATATTAATTAAAGAGATTCATATAAAATCAATTTTATCGAAAAATGTTATTGTTGTACTATCGAGATTCGAACCTGGATCTCTTTTCTAATCCGGGGAAGGTGCATTATCAACTATGCTACAGCGACAGCATTTTTGACGACAAATTTTCGAACTTATACGTTACACTTTTTCAAATTAATACATCTATCGTTCCATTATTTGAAAACCATCTACTTTGTTTTTACAGAATCTCAAATACCTTTGAATGTACCGATAGCAAAAGCCAGAATTAACAATGAATTTTTATTAAATTTTAAACACATTGATACAAATTATATATTATTAGGAGAACACATTCTTTTTGTGAAGTTGTAATTATTCAGAACATAGGTTTGTGGTATTTTAAATACTAATTAAATGTATTAATTAGAAAGATTTATATATAAAATAAATTTGTCGTCAAAAATAATGTGCATAGTTGGATAATGCAACTTCCCCGGTTTGGAAGAGATCCAGGTTCGAATTATGGTGGAGCAACAACAATATTTTTCGATGAAATTGATTTTATATGTATATCTTTCTAATTAATAAATTTAATTAGTATTTAAAATAGATTTTATGACATTGCGTATGTCCAAATTTTAATTTATTTTTCATCAGCTCTGTAATAATACAAACACCCTTTACTTATATAAATACACTTATACGACGAATTTCGCTGAAATTTCCCAACAATTCAGTAAACAATGGTCGTGATCAATCACGAGAATCTCTTTCAAGCGCCCTCGCAAATCTTTGGCGGCATAATGTCCCCGAATAAAGGGCACACAGTCTCCTATGATGTAACCGGTAGAGTGACACGACGACGGGTAAAGGGAGCCGGCAATTGTTGGCTAAGTACTTAACAAGATTACAAAAGCCAGCACTTGAGATTGTACACATCTTTAAATTCTAAATGCCGATGTGATTCTTACGCTTGAATTCTGGGAGGCTTCCCAGGTAGAAGCACTTAAGTGCTATTTGCATTTTTTTTTTCTACCAATTTCAAACTGGCTTTATTACTGTAGAACCTTAGTAATGACGAAACTTGGAAGTCACGTGCATTCAGAATAAAGTTCTATGTATTTTGATAATGTAAATACTATCGAGAAATTCAGCTTGTCTAGGATTTTTTTGGGTTTTTTTACGAAATATTTTTTATTTCTAAATAGGTTCTTTATAACTCGAGATACAACACTGGAGACGAAACCACGTAACGCACTCCAGTCGCAACCACTGAGACTACTATGTACTGTTACATGGTGGAAACAGATGGTACAAGTACACACTTCATTCAGAGTATTAACACATTTAAAAATACGTCATTCAAATTTAACAACATTCACGTATCTATTTTTTTCCTTTACAAGAATAACCTATGAACATTGTGACAATTATTTAAATTATTTTGAAAGATTTCTCCATGAACAATTAAAATGCCAAAATTTGAAAATTACGCTGGTATCTGATCTGTTAAAATTGATCCACATTTTTAAATTTAAAATGTGCCAATGTTTTAATGGTTGCAATTTTTTTGGTTGGCATTAGTTTACATGGCAGTTGCTTTGTAGTGAAACATTATTATTAAAATTTTTTCACGGGGTCCCAAATATTTTTTACGTTAAACGAATTTCACTCCAGGGTGTAGTGCCGTAGAAGAAGAAGAGGAAATGAATTTCATGTTAAAAGTATTGACAATAGCCAATGTAAGTCATAAACTATAAGCAATTCCGTAACGACACAGTACGGTAAGCGGCATCGTTGTTTATCTTCAGATATCGATATGGTCAATAGCAAGTTTAGTCATAAACAATAAATAACAGTAAACTCCACCTGTGTTCACTGTGTGCAGTACAAAGTTAAGTTTATTGAAGAAGTAAAATGATTGTGTAAAGATAAGTAAGACAATAATTACTATGGATATTCAATTAATATTGATTACTTAATACGAATTTAATATAATTTGTAATTACTTAATAAAATAGAACTTAGTTAATTTTGCCGTAAAACCGTCACCCACGATATGGGGCGACAGTGTGTCTGAAAAGGCTACTATAAAGAAATTTCTAAAAAAACTTACAAATCTACACAATAGGCGAGGGTAGTTTGTACAGAACCCCCAGCGGTCGACCCGCCCCTTTAACATTTAAAAGGAATATAAGCGATCGAGACGAATTATCGAGCCTTAGATTCCCTGTCCTGCCATTGACGGACCTGGTCCATTCACCAGCTCACCTGAATGGGCCGAGGCGCGAAAAGTCGCTGGTCTCATACGCGCGCATTCGTACACAATCGCACGCTCATCGTATACATAGTACATAATCACAGTAGTGGATGCATTGTGCAAGTTGACAAAACTGCATACAATACTCGATGTGTCAGCATTCTAGTCGAACTCGTATTGTTAGTGGAATTCGATAGACGTGAAATTATGAGTAGATGTCCATTGATGGGATATTGATTTTTTTGTACTGTTCCATGTTGGAATGTTTCTACTAATATTATATTAAAGGGAGAGCTATGGAAATATTTTTAAGATATCAAGTTTCCGAAAATAGACGTATATATATAAAGGCACTTATGTTAATAATGAAAACACACTTTGTTTATATCTCTATACCAAATTACCAAAAAAAATACCAAATTATTATTAACCAAATTTTATTTTGTAAATAGCTACCTTTTAAATTTGTTATCACCTGTAGTTCCTGATTACTTACCCACCCTTCTCCCTTCCTTCCCCTCCTCTTTCGTATCTTCTTGATCATAGTGTGTAGTCAACTGTATGAAACCTAATTATCGCTATCTAAATATATTATTGTACCCTGTATCATTTATATTTGTTCTTTTTGCATTTATTTATTTATTAATTTACGCCCTTGTGAGCTTTCACAAAATTGATTAAGTATAAAAAAACGTGAGCAGCTATACAGCTAGCATGGAATATATATGAATAAATAGAAATTGATATAATTAACATATATAGCTTTAAAAAAAATTTAAAAAAAAAGCAAAAGAAACTACAAAAATTAAGGTTCAAGACAGATTTTTTTTTAGGTTTAACACAAAATGGCTGAGTATTTTATTTTATTATTAAAACATACAGTTTATCTGTAAAAACAAAAAAAAATTAAAAAACAGTTAAATGTTTTCTCAGAAAATACAGTACACTTTAAACGGTGAGGACAATTTAAAAATTACTTTTTTTTAAAAAGGACAGCTGGGAGGGAGACTCATCCTTTCCCGGGACTGGTTTAGAAGCTAGGGTTTCCTTGTCGGTCCCACTCATCAAAGCTAATGAAATACGCGACTTTAAATCCACAACGTATTCAAGTTTATGCAAAACGAAAAAACAGAAGAAATTTAATGTGGTTATTAGCAATTATTGTAAAGATTTTAAAATTTAGACCCTCCAGCGACCCTTAAGTGCTGTCTTTATTCATACAAATCATATAATATAAACCCATAGAATATAGTTTTACATAACATGTAAAATTAAGGTGCAGTAGTTCAAGGCAGACAATTAGGGATCCATTCCAAAAGAGTGGACGAGACACAAAATGGACGAGTCACACTTAGACGGACAGACTAACGGAGTTGCGAAACACGAAGTATGAAGAGTGAGAGGTGTAGGTGGAGCCTCACCCACGCGACCGGCCTAACTACCCACCTAAAGAGCTCCAACGAGTCACCCATACCCTTTCTCCCCGTATGGAGGTTAACCTAGTAACTTCTTCCTTAATTTCTGCACTTTGCGTTTAAAAAACGAATCATCGATCGCACCTTGCAATCGGGGGGATTAATGATAGACATGTTAAATAAAATACCATTTAAAAAATACGCCTGATTTTCTGAATCAACGAAGACAAGTTATGGCAATTTCTTGACAACATTCCAATCCGATGCACATACTTACGTTATTAATTATATTATATATTATTAACGATCATTATTTTTAAAACGGCCTATGTAGATATATCAATACACTGAATGATGTTCTGAACACAAAATATGTTTTTGTTATCCGAAGCAAAACTAACTAACTCATTATTATGGAGTTCTTCCACACGGCGTAGGCGAAAAAGATAAAATGTCACACTCTTCTTCTTGCCTCATTCACTTTTGTACATTTTATCGTGGACGTTTGTCGATCATTCCTTCGCCATCCTCTAATATCTAGTCTATCTGATCGTGTCAGATCTTTCCCCGTCGCTTTCTGCTCCTGTAACCTTCAAAACTCGTTTATGTAAAATTTTCTCTTTGATTTTCTTAACCACCCTGTCTTTACTCATACATTCCATATGCCAAACCGGACAAACATTAAATATAAATGTCAGGATAATGAGTATGGCTAAGCACGACTTACCTGAGTGTCCGCATGATTACGGGGAAACCCATTAAAATCCAATCAGTACGTAAGCTCTTCCTATATATTACCGTTACAAATGAACGTGACAATACTCGATTGCTAAGTAACGGGGCTTGGAGTGGAAGCAATTATGATTCAATCATAATTGGAAAAATATTACGACTTAATACCGTATTTGTAGAGAATTTAGTTTACCATTCTATTGATTCGAAGAATTTAGAAATAAATTTTTAGGTATTACCACACTTTCTGTGAATTAAATTAAAATTACATATTTATTTGGCATATCTACTGAAAACTCTCTTTTGACATGACATTTATAACATGGTTTTGTATGGATTTTTAAATTAATTTTTAAGATTTGTAATCCGTGTTATACGAGAGATTATAGCAATTCTTTGACCGCATTATACGAAAATTTACTATATTAAGTATGTAGATTTAAGTCCACCAGCAAATACTATAAAGTTTGCATGTTAATGTGATAATATCATTGACATCAAAGAGATAAATTTATAAATAAATATATTTTTCTTTTCATAATTTTTCTCAAAATCTATCCCAAACAAATACAAAATAAACGCAATACCTATCTTGCTCACGCTACGCGACAGTTATGATATATTTAGGGTGTAAGATACATAGTTCATAAGACCTGATTAAATTACGAGTCGAAAATGTTTAACGAAGATGTCCAAATTTTTCAACGTTATGGAAAAAATTATTGTTTGAAATTTTTACAAAATCACGTTAACATTTAAGTCTACGTACTTGGAAATTTATACTGTATTAATTTATATCTTTACTTCATGCTTTAAATCATGTAACAAAAAATAGTCTGGGCGCTATAAATTCGAAAACTTTTAATTTTTTGTACACAATCTATAATTTGGACGTAGGAGATTTAAGCATTTTGAAATGATTATATCTCGTACATCGTTGAGTTTTGGCACACGTTCCTTGAAAATTTTCGTCCCACAATTTAATCACGTATTCACCCATAAAATTCTGTGAATTAGGTCTGTTACACCCTGTATATACGCCGACTGTCACAGATAAACTTTTTACAACAGATGATTTAAAAAAATTGTATTTCTTCTTAGGTAAGGCTACTATGATAAATACAAACTCATAGATGACTAGAAACCTACTTCTGCAGCATTTTTATTAGCAGTCTAATTTAAGCCCTAGCTAAGTAAGTCCAAATGCTTATTTTACTTTGAAAAATACTAAAACTATCGATACATGTGTATTTTGTGAACGCATTTCAATTTAAATAAATGTCTTTAGTATTCACCATCTGCTCATAATGTTTAAATTATAATGTATCATCGCATGTTTTTTGCCTCGTATACATTACCTTGTTTGTCGTGCGACTGGTCTAAAGAATTATTTGATTAAAGTTGAGATTAAATAATTTTATCTTCATCAAAGTCATCTATATCTTATTGATCATAAAATTATTCTTTTATTATTCCTGTAGTTTCTAAATTAGTTTATTTAAGACTCATTAAGTAAAGTACTTAATAATACCTAGCACTTAAGCTACTGTACTCAATATTCATTTTGAATATAATATTAGTACTTCATATGATTGTTTCCTTTGACATTATTTTGTTTATGAATTATCTACTAAATTCTAAATTCGAATTATTAACGAATTCTCTAACGACCGAACACTTAAATATAATTGAAAAGTTTAATTCTTAAGTATGTACTATAGAAGTGGCACTCATCTTTACAAATTGGCTTCTTATAATAAAATCCCTTTTGAATAAAACCTAACACTACAGCTAGTTTTGTATTTTGACTTTAACACTTGCACAATGCATCGGTCGATCGTTTGAGTCTGACTCGGTGAATGGACCGAGCACTAGAGTGACATGATGAACCATTTTAGTGTATGTATTGTGAAAGATATTGTGCTGGATCTATAGGAAAAAGAATGAATTCATAGAGTACAAAGCTTGCAGTTTTTTCTCTGACAAATTGCGTTAATATTACACGCTCGAAGTGGTCCGCATTGGGAGTTCTTGAAGCGCGTGTCGCGTATTCAGTCATAACGAAATGTACACCTACAAAAATGAAGAAAAGGCTCTACATGACTTACTATGTTATTCCTTGGCCTATTATGTAATAATGTTCATAAATGATGGACATTGTAATGTGTTCCGAAACCTTAACAAAAAAATTTATCAGGAAAGTCTCCAAAAGAACAATATCGAATATCTCTAGAATGAATTGCTCATTCGCAGGGAGCCTCACATTTATTCAGATTGAACTTAATAGATTTTCCAATGTGTGAGTGTGGTGCCGAAGAGAAAACCCTTGATCATATCTTTTTTGCCTGTCCAATGCGGATCAGATGTTTTTTTTACAGTTATCTCGTCAATGGTAATTTTCAACTCCCAGTTAACTTGTGTCATCTTCTTTCAAGATAAAGGAATTTACTTCCGGATATAACTTAAATCTGTTTAATTAATTATTTTTAATATTCACTCATTAGTTAGTACATGTTTATACGAGTATTGTTAATATACGCCTGTGTTGTGGCAAATATTTTACATTTTTGTGTGTGCATTTAAGTCCCTCAGAACAATAAGGATATCATCTGATATTTTAGTCAAAATTGTTTGTTTTATTGTATAAAAATTCTTACAGTAATTTTCTTTTTAAAACTGAGTTGCAAATATGTCAAATTTCCTAGTAGTTTAAGAGATAACAAGATATCAAAGTTATATTTTCATTGTCAAGGTGTTGTCTTAAAAAGTTACGGTACTACCGTACTTATTCGCGGGAGGTATAAATCTTTTGATTTAATTGATTTTGTTATTATTACCATGCTGCAGCATCATCCCCAAAAAGCGCAATCTAACCCAGAGTAGACGCCAGTTATATATATATGTCCCGTATTCGTAAAATTTTTTCATGCCCGTAAAATAAATATTATTGCTAAAATGTAGTAGATGTTATTGTCGCCAGTTTAAGTTTTATTCTCTCAATCAGTATGCATTATTCCTTTGGCTCGACTGGTGTGTTTTTGATTTTGTTAAATTCGTCGATACCGCTGTGAATTTTATGCTTTGTGAACGGTAAAGTTCAACAATATTTAGCCCTGAAATAACCCATTGAGAACATTTCGTAAAATGTGATATATTTACATCAAAAACCAACCTAACCTAACCTAACCTAACCTAACCTAACCCAACCTGTATTTAGAAATGTGTGTAAAATTTCGGATATTGTCGATAGTTCCGGTTCATTCAAGCCCTGTTTACCATGAAATAGAAAATATGTTAGAATGGGTAGAGAATGTATGATTGTGGTCCATTATTCAAGCTTACTACAATTTAGGTATGAAATTATATAACACGTGCCGAAATAGAAAAAAATATAAAAAAAATAATAATTGAACTCTTTAAATCCTGAATACAATATATTTACAATATATATACTTGTGTATCAACATCTCGTGAACCTTTAGTCAAACTGAGTGATTTAAAAAAAAATTAATTTCGCTGAAAGCTTTACGTCAACTGAACAAATGCGCTGACTTCCGTTCAATATGGTTTCTTTAAATACATTTCCTTCTATACTTTTCAATTTCTTACAAAATTTAAAGCTCAATTTCACGTTTATATTGTATTTTATAAACACAATTCTCCGATAAAAAGTAGAGTTTCAAACTTGGAAGCTGTGCCAGGTTGCAATTATATTTACCTAACTACGTTACCAATATAGCTATACGTTCAAATAGTTATTGAGATATTATTGTGAAAAAAGACTATTGCGTTAGAATTCTTTTCAGTTGCAGATGGACCAAAACATTCACATTTTCTTATGCTATTTGGGCAATAATTATTTATATTTTTATTTATTATCTTTGTTTTATTAACCACTTAATTGAGTTAAAATACATCTACCGGTTTCGAAAAATACAATTTTCTCCTTCAGGATGTCATAACTAACTAAAAACATATATTAATTTTTTTACCAGAATCTATTTTTTAAAAAACACAATTATTTAAAAATAAATTTAGTACCTAATTCAAATTGTTACTTAATACATATTTACTCGAATAACTTTTAGGAAAAAATTTTAGAATGGGACGTAGTTAAATTTAGTTGGTTGTTTATAATTTTTTGTTTAGTTTTACAATCCCAATTTTTTATCAAAACCATGACCTATTTCTATCAAATGATTAGAAATTCTGAAAATCCACTATTGTTCAAACATCTCAAATGCTCCCTTACTCTTATATTAAAATTTCTACCCGTTTTACTAATATAAAATTCATCACAATCCTTGCAACTAAGTTTATAGACACCAGAATTGTTAAATTTATCATCTTTGTCTTTAGAATTTATGAGTAAATTTCCTATTCTATTATTTGTATAAAATGCCGGTCTAATGTTTCGTGGTAGGTGTTTAGATATTTGATTCGAAAAGTTATTTATGTATAAAATCCTATGCCAATAATCTTATTGCTAATTTTAAAAGTATAATAATTTTTTAATTTTAAGGAGAACACATAATAACATAACATTATTGATTAATTTAATTTGTATTAATACTATAATAACTACGTCATTTGAATGTGATGTCGAGGTTTGACTAGAGTTAATATAAATATAATAAGAGAAACCTTTTTATTATAAAATTAAAATAATATTTTTTTTAATATCAAATACTAATTTTTTATTTTTAAAATTGGCAAAATTAACTTTGTGGTTAAAATTCTTATTTAACTTCGTTTTATTAACCATTTATTGAATTAAAATGCATCTACTGGTTTCTAAAAGTATAATTTTCTTCTTCAGGATGTCAATAACGAATCAAAAATATATGTTATTGTTTCTTTAACAAAATATATTTTTAAAAAACAATAATTATTTAAAAAGTACATTTGGTACCTAAATCAAATTGTTACTTGATAATACAAAACAGTTGGTTGTTTATAATTTTTTGATTAGTTTTACACGCTTTATTTATATCCAAATTATTTCATTTACGACCAACATTGTTTTCAGGGAAAATAAATTATCCTAATTTTTTATCAAAACCATGACCATTTTTTATCAAATGATTAGAAAATTCTGAAAACCCACTATCGTTAAAACATTTAATATGCTCCTTTAGTCGTATATTAAAATTTAGACTCATTTTACCAATATGAAAGGCAGCACAATCCTTGCAACTAAGTTTACAAACACCGGAATTGTTAATAAATACTAATTTTTTCATTAAGTGCAAGACTGATTAATAACTTTAAGATAAATCAAAACAAGATTTTAAACAAATCAATATTTTTTATAATATTACATGAGGTGAACGTTATTTCAAACACCCGGTCACTAATACTGACGCACGCCAAGTTATTAGAGTTTGGAAAGACCTGGGATCGCACATGAAGTAAACAATATTGACTAACTTGAGTTAGTTTTCCAAGTTCAAGATAAATACTTAGAACATGCTACGTCACAATACAATGGAAAGCCACCAGAATATTAATTAGTTTTGCAAAAAAAGTGCCGATCGTACGAGGGCTGTAACGAAAACTCTAGAAAGACCAAATGCGAAATGCTTTATTTACCAACAATTCTAGAGAATAATGGGAGTTTTTATAATATTGTGATTGCTGTTTCTTTTTTAAAGTTTTTTTTTCATATATTCCCCGAATAATTCACACATATAATTCATTCGTGCTGCGTAATTGTAATTCACACGAAACTGTTATACATATTTCTACATTCCTAAATATAATTTTTTTCGATAAGCTACTCAAAAAATGAAAAACAAAATGTTTAATTAACACAATTTATATTCACGTTTTTGAAACCCGTAAATGATTATATTAATAATATAAAATAATTATATTGATAAATATGTAAAAAAATTAAGTAAACTTAGTGAAGATTGAAAATAAAAACGTTGTAAAAATGAAAGTATGTAAATACATATATGTACTCTACACGGTATTCATTATTAAAAATATTTTTTTTTTTGCCAGGAATATGATGTGCCTATTGCCTATTCAATAGGGTAGTTGCTCGTCAAATGGTTTCATGTATTTCGAATGTCAAAAGTGACACAACCTGCGTAATATAATTTTTGTGCAAGTCATCGAAATACACCGGATGTTATGAGACAGCTTGGGTAAACCTTGAGAAAGGAATTAAGGATACAGATATACATTAAATTATATAATATAGTACGGACCAGTAAATGAATAGACATGGAATAAAGTAAAAGTGCTTACTTTTATAAAATTTAATCTTTGTGTGAACAAAACATTTTTCATTCATATTTTTCACATTAATACATATTATATTTGTCATTTCTTAAATTTTCGTTCCAATCTAGTCATATTTATAAAAAAATCGTGATAACACCAAATTGAAAGTATTGAAATAAGGAATTTACGTTAGTTCATGCCTATATATTTGTTAGTCTGTGATATTAGAATGTTTCATTACCAGTTTTTAAAAATGACTAAATGGTTTTCTTTTAAAACTAGGAAGTCACTACAATATTAGCCGAAATGTCAGTAAAAATGAACCCATGGCAGAATAACCCCGAAAAAGTTTAAATGTTCACCGGATACCGTCATCATCAAGATATCTCCAAAATGTGTTTGCATTTAAAACGAATTACTGGGTATTTTCCACCAAATGCGATAGTAAATTGACAAAAGATTGCTAAAGTGGTTTAGTCATCGGGAACGTAAGTGGGAGAAACTGAAGTAATAACCTACATGATGCGAGTATTGGAAGCGATCGCGGAATATTAGCTATATTTATTTATAATACAAATTAATGTATTAATTAGAAAGATATACATATAAAATAAATTTATTGAAAAAATATTGTTGTTGTTGAGTAAAATCTGGCGTCTACTATCAAAGGTGTTTGAGATTCCGTAAATATAAAGAAGATGGCTTTCAAATAAATCAATTTAAAATTGCAACATCAGTTCGAAAATTTGTCGTCAACTTACTGTGTTGGTGTAGCATAATCGGTAAATGTATTTGCTTTGATAGGAAGAGATCCATGTTCGAATCCCGGTAGCAACAACATTTAAATTGTATTAACAGACATATGTTCTGAAAAATTGCAACTTCACAATAAAAACGTGTTCTCCTTAAAAAATATATTTATATATATATTATATAATCAGGTAAATAAAATATTGGTGAAAAGATGAGTGGAAGTTGATGAAAAAAATGTGGTGTGGTAGGATATGATAGTGTAGCATTCTATCTCAAGATTCTATATCTGTTAACATAAATAGCTAGTCAATTAGACGATTTTTAAAAGTTTTTTAAAATTTATTTCGAAAAAATGTTGAGTTCTCTTCAAATCAAGCTTCGCAAAATACATTATTCATTTGCAAAATGTCCCCAAAATATATTTATCACACCATACGAATTACTGGAGGGCTTATCTCAATATTAATACAATAATTTAAGAGAACCTTTGCGGTGACTTCGGAAAATCAATCGAATCATACGAAACACATAAATCAAGTTTACAGGGATCTTGTCTGCCAATACCACCTGGCTCCGATTTCATACAAAACGCGCAATTCGCGAGCGAGGGTTTGACAAATTTGTGTGAAAAACCCTGGATACATTTGTATTATGGTCATTTTACGGAAATCATTCGACCGAAGATGATCATGACTGTGAAGGCAGTCGCGTGGTGTAACGACACCTGGTTTCTCGACCCTCATCCATCACGTGTGTCGGCGTCTAAAGGAATCCGATTCATTAAAGATTTTCATTTAAATATGGAGTCCCAAAATATATAACGTATAGACACACACCAACAAATATTAAGTTTCATATTTATGTTAAAGTGAGGACCTCTTGCGGAGATGAAAAAACTTCTCTACGGTTGAATTATTTGATTTTAAGCGATCTATTTAATATTTATTTATGTACCACAATCTATGTCATTTTTAAAATATAACTTTTTTTTCTTGTTATAAATGACTGCATCGTCTTGAAACTAATCCAAGACCTTTAGATCAGTTAGTCATCGTAGGACCCTTCTTCATTACTGATAGACTCTGTGGACGGCCATGTTTGTCGCCTACGGCAAATATGACCTAATGGCCGCCGCAACGGTCAGATTTCAGAAACGATAAAAAAAACTATTGAACAATGCTGCGTATATCCCAGTGAAATGTTAACAATAAAATTATTACGTACTTGCGTCAGAAGTACGTCTCAGTAGTACACCTAGTAGTAGATTGTTGGTGCTCCAACAGATACTCTTATGTGACAATTATAATCTTCATTACACGAATAATTCAGTTAAGTTACAAGGTATATAACTAGTCTCGGAGCCAAACGGTAACGCAAAAGAGAACGCGCCTCACGTTCGTCACCCTTTTATCCCCGCTCACACATACCCACACGTATATATCTCGGCCCGGCGGTGCAGGCGCTCTGACACACACATATATATTTGATATCAAGAATATCAAAAAAATAAATCAAAATAAGCTTCATTCATAATATACTGTTGGGCCAGCTCCAATAGCCATAACATCCAGGCAGAAATTGCTGTGATACGATTTTTGAATTTAATAATTAATATTTTTTTAAAGTTAAAAATTTAATTTATTATCAAATAAATATAGATGGTCTACCATAGAACCTAACCTGATATGATCAATTAATGCAAACCGATACTATTCTTAAAAAAATTAAATTGAACTGTGTTTTACGTGTTTAAATTAAAAATACATAATGTACCGTTTGGGCACTAACATAACATATTTCATGGCCAAAAGTCGACTGGCTACTGTTTAATTGTCTCTAATACACTGCTACCGAAATTTTATGGAACTATGTGTTACTTGAGGTCGCTGTCGGTTAATGACGCGAATCAAAATTTGAAATCGGTTTCAAAAGTTTGCATTTCTATTTTTCAAATTCATCAAAATTTCCCATGAAGATAATAATATCCGTGTACGCTTTCAGATAATTTTTTGAATTAACAAATACCGACTGCGAATTAAAATCCAATTTAAAAGTGTTATTAGGCCTCCAGAACCATCAGAAAATCAAAATAATTGAATAATGTAGTAATTTAAAAATATTTTGATCGTACATTTTTGAATACCTACACACTGCCTCGTTTAGTACCCGCGACAACAGGGTGGTAGTTATGGAATAAGATTTTAAATATATTTGACACTTAGTATGTTTATAAATACTAATTAATATACATTATCGCTATTCATAACAAGTGAAATTGTATTGTTCTTGGTTGATATGCGTTATAGTATATGACTCAGTCATGTCACGTGTTTCGATATCGTTGGCCTTTGGAATGCAATAAATATGTTTAAATGTGAATTAAATATATTAATTAGAAAGATATACATATAAAATCAATTTTATCGAAAAATATTATTGTTGCGCCACCGGGATTTGAACCCGGATCTCTTTCCTAACCTAATTACAACTTCACAATAAGAATGTGTTCTCTTAATAAAAAGTTGCATCAATATATTCAAAATTTAATAAAAATGAATTGATAATTCTGGCGTCTGCTTTCAGATTACTCCAAGGTATTTGAGATTCCGTAAAAATAAGATAGATGGCTCTTTCAAAAAATGGAACGATTAAATGTATTAATATCAAAAACGTAACATATAAGTTCGAAAATTTATCGCTAAAAATATTGTCACTGTAGCATAGTTCGATAATGCACCTTTCCTAGTTAGAAAATAGATCCAGGTTTGAAACCCTGTGGCGCAACAACAATATTTTTTGATGAAATTGATTTTATATGTATATATTTCTAATTAATATATTTAATTCACATTTTAAATATCACAGACCTATGTTCTGAATAATTACAACTTCATAATGAGAATGCGTTCCCCTAAAAATATGTTTAAGATATTTTTCTCTTTAATTGTACCACGTCGTTGTTTTTAGATGTTTTATGTAAAAAAAATTGTATTAATCATGGTAGCTGAAGGATTCCTCTGTCAATCGATCAATGTCGTTTTGGTTTTGAGTTAAAATTTCGTAAATTCACATCATTAAGACAGTTCTGTAAAGATCGAAACAAACGATAGTTAGAAGGTGCAAGGTCTGAATTCTACGATGTGCACAATACAGTTCATATAACCCAGCCAAGTTGCTGAGTGATCATTGAAATATGTGGTCTGATATTGTCATGCAGGATAACAATATCTTTTCTATTGCAATCAACCCTCCGGAATCGAATTATCCGAAATCACTTCCTGCGCATTGAACTATCTGCAGCATCGTCTCTGTATATGATACAGATTCAGCTTACGACGGCTTTTCAGAAGTAAAAAGAAGAAAATGAAAAAAACGATAGTTTATTTTCAGATAATAAAATTATAATTTCTGATATAAAATTTCACAAAAAAACTAACTTCATAAAAATGACCGTAGAAATGTCCATTAAAATGATAGGTATTGAAGTTTGAAAAAGTGATAATACTCGACCAAGCGCAGAAAACAGACGAATATTAATGTGTTATAAACCAATAGATCGATAAAGATATGGCTTAATCTGTTATATGTGTACGACCGATGCTTATTTAGCGTCGATTATTATATTATACAGGTGTCTCAGAAGTCACTATTTGTTTCAATGATATTAAATGTTTATTTTTAATTCTGAGCTGGCGCAAAGATATATCTTCTTATTAGGAGAACACATTTTTATTGTGAAGTTGTAATTATTCAGAACATAGGTATGTGATATTTTAAATAGAAATTAAATGTATTAATTAGAAATATATATATATATATATATATATATATATATATATATATATATATATATATATATATTTATTTGTACATTGAACACTATACTTTTTTCATTACTATGCCGGAAAAACATTGTCTGGAATAATACAGAGAAATACTAGTGTAGCAGGCAGGGTACCGAAATATATGTATTTTACTGTAACGTTATCTGAATATAACAATATAATAACACACTGTTCTGTATTACGAATTAAAAAATAAAATAATAACAATTATTTTTACTGTAACGTTATCTGATTATAACAATATAATAACACACTGTTCTGTATTATGAATTAAAAAATAAAATAATAACAGTTATTTTTATTGTAACGTTATCTGATTATAACAATATAATAACACACTGTTCTGTATTATGAATTAAAAAATAATTTCGATCGTTTGTATCGAAAATTGCTTGGCACTAAAACGGTTAAATATGATGAAATTTCGTTTGAAATTTTTTTCGCTTTGCTTACCTCTTATCATAAGCTCGTTTGTCTAAATTAAGTTAGTGTTGTGTGTTTGGAATACAAATATATCATTCATCATGATTATCAATTGTAAATTTTTGTCAAAAGTTCATGTCTTTAAATCAGCATTTAAAAAAAAAAATGCAATTTTACTTAAATAGACAGTGACTTTTGAGACATCCTGGACGTGAAATTAATCTTTCAGTGTATAAGGTTTATTTGGTGTTTAGAAACCGGAAAGTACCAGTAATCTGTGTTGTGTAACCGCCGACATCTTGTGTCATAATTCGTTTTACGGTTTATCGATTATTGGTATTTACCTCGCAGGTAAATAAAACTGGGGGTTTGTCAGTATCGGGAATGTAAGACAAGAAACTTCAATCAACTTGAAAACTTATTTCATCAGTGGTAAGGTATTTTGTTTACTTTACTTGAGTATTTTAAATGAACATTATGTAAATTTTGTTCATGATCTTGCACGTGACGAATGTTAATGCTAAAGGTCAAATGTCGAAAGTCAAAGGTCAAATATTTGATTTTACCGTTACGTTTTACATAATATTATATTTATATTTCAATATTTCTGATACGCCCCTCTCCGCCATACCTGTTTATGAGACGCCCACCCCTCCCGCACTTTTAGATTTTATTTTTATTTTCTCTCACTTTCTACACCTTTTTCTCTTTAAATATTCCTTTCCCTTTCCGCCTTACTAAGGTTTTGTTAAAACTGACAATGATCAAGATCTCAATGTTTTGATAATATATATATAATGTTTTCTTTGTGCGTAAAGAGGTTTAGTATTCATGAAGCCGAAAGGTTGTCCTGAAGCACGAATAACGAATCAAGTTCCACGAAAATACGTGACAGCGAACAATAATGAACTGGGAAAAATGGTAGAACTTGGGGAGGCCTTCGTCCAGAATTGGACAAAAGAGATTTGATAATAATGGTGATAATATGAAGAAGTTCGAATCCCGGTGGCGTAACAACAAAATTTTCGATAAAATTGATTTTATATGTATATTTTTCTAATCAATACATTTAATTCATATTTAAAATATCACAGACCGTCTGTTCTGAATAATTACAACTTCACAATAAGAATGTGTTCTCCTAATAATAAAGTTGTATCAATGTGTCCAAAATTTGATATGAATTAATTCATAATTCTGGCATCTGCTATCAGATTGCTCAAAGGTATTTGAGATTCCGTAAAAATAAGGTACATGGCTTTTTCAAATAATGGAAGGATTACATGCATTAATATCTAAAAGGAAACATATAGGTTCGAAAGTTATTATATCGAAAATATTGTCGCTGTGGCATAGTTGGATAATGCACCTTTCCCGGTTTGGAAAGAGATCCAGGTTTGAATCCCGGTGGCGCAACAACAATATTTTTCGATAAAATTGATTGTATATGTATATCTTTCTAATTAATACATTTAATTCATATTTATAACGTATTTTCTTTAAAAATGTAAATTACTATTTATATTTGATTTACAACGAATTGACTGAGTGTTTCTCCGTCGTTAAATTAAACGAACTTCAACGGATTTATAACTAAGGTGTTTTCAACGGTGGATAGTTTTACGTGTGTTGTGGTTCAAAATGTAAGGTGATCACGTAAACCTTTGCACAGTCGAATGTGACAGTTTTCAAAGCCTTCAACCGCTCGTGCAAGAAGGCTTCGAATGTGAATGTCACGAAGTAGGTAGACAAAATTTCATCTAACTTTATTCGGTTTAGTGAGAGCAATATTTATAGTAATACTGGAATCGTGTACGGCATTGTTACGGGATTGCAAGCTACATAATATATTTGATTTTCATTTACATCCCAGAATTTCAATATAGTTTTCGAATATATATTTATATATGTATACTTAGGAGAAAATTATTATTGTGAAGTTACAGTTTTTTCAGAACATGGTTCTGTAGTATTTTAATACAAAATAAATGTATTAATTAGAAAGACATACAAGAAAATTCAATTTATAGATAAAATATTTTTGCTGCTACCGGGATAAACAATTTTTTTTTCGATAAATTAAATTAATTTTGTATTAAAATGTATACTAAATGCTTGAGTAATTTGTTTTTATTTATTCCTTTAAATGATAAAACGATAAAAGAAAGATTATCATCGTCACTATTTTCAACCCTATATCTAAGTAGAGTTAGGGAATCAATGTCTGCAGTCGGTTTACTCAAAGGTATTTGAGATTCTGTAAAAATAATGTAGATGGCTTTCAAATAATGGAACGACAGGTGTATTAATTTGAAAAATATAACATATAGGTTCGAAAATTTGTCAAGAAAAATACTGGCGTTATAGCACAAAGGTAGTGCACTTTCCCGGATTGGAAATAAAGATCCAGGTTCGAATCCCGGTACGCAAAAACAATATTTTTCGACAAAATTGATTTTATATGTATATATTTATAATTAATACATTAATTTAGTATTTAATCAATATCTCTATAAGGTGCTTATGCAATATATGTAATGTGAATATTACGCGGATAAACGTATCTCAGACTAATTTGCAAATCATTGTACTTTGTTCCGGTGTTTTCAAACACCGTCTGAATTTTATATCAAGTTTAGATTGTATCCTTTTATTTTGTGGAAGTATTACTTCCCCGTTCTTGTCTACAAATTAACAAAACACTACTAAGAATTTTCTTATATATTTCGTCCCCACAAACAAACGGTCTATACCATTTGATGCGCTTTTTAATGCAGTAATAAAATATAATTGTATAAATTATTCATTCAATTCAAATTCAATTCAAATTTTGAGTGCATGTAACAAGTGTACTGTCACTCATATTAAAGAAAAATAATGTTTAAATAATATCTGTTCTATATTATATATTGTGCTTACATTATATATTGTATTGCACATTGGAATTTTTTCTCTCTTTTTTATATATTTATACATATATATTATTTAAAATATTTTCACGTCTACTTGACTTTATGTTATGTATTCGATTTTATTGTGTTTTTTCTCCAATGAGTTTTTGTTTTGTGAAATGTATTTGTTTTGTGAAATGAAATTATATGAAATTTGCCCTAAAACAGGCTCGCCTAGCTGGGCAATGCATTCTAAAATGTGTGTAAAATGTACAAATGTTATATATGTCTAAATAAACAAATTATATCTTGAGTATCTTTGTGACTTTGGAGAAATGTCATTTTAAACAAATATAATAAACTCGAAATTTTTAATAATAATTAAAAAAATGCCGCTAAAAAGCCTTCAGATTTCTGGTTACTAGATATATTTAAGTTTTCCCTATTGCAGATAAATGTGAATTTATTTACCATTTCGCTGAATTCACTGCGTATTAAAACCATTGCCATTGAGGACATTAACAAAATTGCTCCTTCTACTCCGGTACAGAATGATTCCGCACGCAATGTCTTCAATTGAGTGGGTGGAACTTTCCACCCATCGGAGCCCGTCCGGTGGGGGAGTTATTTTTGGAAAAAAAAAACACGTGGACAAGCCTTGATCTTTGCTCTTTTACGATTATTGAGTAGCAGTAATTTGCTTTACCGTCATCAACACAAAAAACCCTTATTAAGTTAAATGGTAAAATATTTCCGAGATAAAAGGCAATTAATTTAAAACGTATAAAAATATAAAACAAACTCTTAATCCAGAATTAGAACTAATCAGTATATTATATATATATATATATATATATATATATATATATATATATATATATATATATATATATATATATATATATTTTTATTTTTTTATTTTTTTATTTTAATTTATTTATACATATATTATATACACATAACTTATTTAATAATAATTTTATTATTTTTAAACAAATTTGCCCAACTCTATAGAGAAATCAATTCTTGTATTTAAGTTTTAAAGTAATGTAAAGGTAGGTTTAAAAGTAAGATATAAATATAGAATTAAATTAATAAATACATACATATATATATATATATATATATATATATATGTAAACATAATCAATTAGAACTTGTAATTGGTGTCGGAGTTTTCTAATATTTGTTTAATTTGCGATTTGAAGGCTTCATAATTATTTTTCTGTTTTGATTTTATATAGGAGGGCATTAAAAATGTTTATACCTTGATAGGCGTAATGGTATATAAAATGAACATCCATGTATAAATCTTGTCTCATTTATTGATTTAAAAACTAGAGGAAAGCACAACATTATCTTCTTCTAATTCTATTTTTAGGTTTCATTTAGTTTTAGTTAGTTGTTTTTTAGTTATTTGTGTTAAACCTAAATTTTTATTGTGATTTGCCCGACTTTCCAATTTTTTTTCTTTTAAATCAATTCTATCAATTTCTGTTTTACATATATTCCATACTACTTGTATAGCTGCGCGTCTTTTTTTATAATTAATTTTGTAAAGACCCATACGGAATGAATACCATATAAATAAAATAAAATATTGACAGATTTACACAGAATAGTCAGTATGTAGTTATAGAAATATAATTTTAATGATCATGGGAGATAGATATCTACTCGGGAAATCTGGTGAAATCTATTTATAAATTAAACATTTTTGTAATAATCGTTTTAAGTTATTAAATTCTAGAAAAATAAAAATATATTGTAGGTAATATTATTTTAAGATTTTTTGTTTTTCTTTATTTTCATCCCCTTTATCCTAGTCGGATCTTGGGCCTAACGCTCTTCCACCGCTCCTGCGCAGCGTCTATTACTTGGGGCTACTGATAGTTCTATCTTTCTTCTCCTGGTTCATCCTACAGGTCTTCTTCCTTCTGGCACTGATAAGAAAATCTGTTTGGGTAGCCTTTCGTTTTCCTTACTGAGGATATGTCCAAGCCAACTTAGCTGAGATTCATCCCGAGATCCTTGCGGATGATATCGTTCCTGATTTTATCTCTTAAAGTCACTTCTGTTACTCCTCTTAGGTATCTCATTTCAGCAGCCTGAGTTTTGGACCGATTCCTTTACATTAGTATCTAAAGTGAATGGCAATACGTCAGGGTAGGGGTGTAAATTGAATTGAAGAACGCCTAATAGTTTTAAGATTATTTTAGAAATTTAAATTACGTTTAAATATAACTACCCCTGAATGTTTATATTTCTGGAGAGAAATTGTTTGTTTTAAAGTAACAAATTATTCTATGAAACTCTTTATGAAAGTTAAAAAAGATTAATCTGTCTTTATTTAATAATTTTCTTTAGCATTCATTTATAAACATTTCTTTCTCAGAAAATTTTACTTAATTTGATTGTTTTTTGAAATAATGTTCAGCGAATAGTATTACGCGCTACAATTAGTTGATTATTTCAAAGAACTGTGAGGTAACTTAATAAATGAACAAAGAAAACGAAATGGAAACGAGAGTACGACAGAGAGAAAAATTTTAAAGTCGAATTGTAGAACGAATCTTTAGCGTGAACTCGCCTTCTTAGAGATTTGATATTGAATAATTTAATACAAATGCCGCTTCGTATCTTCACGTCTTGAATTTTATTTTTTCAACCTCGTCTGATTAATTTCACCATGTAAAAAAAATATTAAAAATTATAATTATATATTATAATAGACGTGACATGGGCTAACATAATATAATATTTTTGCCAATATTAATAGTGTCATATAAAACTCTGATAAGACCAGTGTTTACATCAGAATCTTAGACTTGAAAATGGAATGCGACGTAGGCCTTATAACCACCAACTTAAGACATGTACTATCATAAAATCATAAAATTAATAAAACTAAGGAGGTCAATAGTACATCTAATGGCCCGTGTCCACGAATACGATTTTTATGAGATTTTAAACAACGTCCGCGGAAGACTTGGCACGACCAGGTAAACCAGATAATGGAGGATGGTTTTGTTAGAAGCCTCAACAATCGGCGAGCTTGTATGACAAGATGTATGAATGTGGATGAGGCGAGAATTGTATGTCAGGACAGAAGAGTGTGGCGCTCTATCCTCTCTGCCTACCCCCACGGGGAAACGGCGTGATGGTAAGTAAGTAAGTTAAACAACCGAGACAGGGATTATGCTTCCGTGAGATTGATTATTCAGACATAAATCCCGGCTTTCATAGTCTGCCGTGTAGACACCAAGTCTTAGATATTCGTGGTCTCGCGTCTCATTTCACGCATGTTGTACGTTAAGTACCAGTTCATTATCCACTGATGTTCCATTTGTAAGAAAGGTGAATTCAAATCAAACTAGTAGCAGTTAAAACATAATAAATATTTGTTTTTCCATGTCTTCTGTTTTTCTGATCGAACGTGGCGCTCTATCAACTCTGCCCGCTCCTGCGGAGATACGGCGTGTTGGTAAATTAGTTATATGAACTGTAAATTACATTTTTTCGGACGGTGCAAGTGATCTCGGGTTAATGTGATATACAGTGAAACCTCTATATATCGTTTTTGAAGAGACCTACTGAAATAAACTATGAATGCGGGAATATAGAAAAAAGTTACATTCATATATCATATTCTAAAAAAAAAATACATATTTTACATGTAAATAAATTTGAATATTTAAATATAAATAAAATTAGAAAACTGCATTGAAATAAAATACAAAAAAACTTTGTATCATACATAATCTTTCATGTGTTTTGGCTGTTACATTGTCGTAAGTAAACAGTATTTTTTCGGTGTTTCAAATGACATTTTTTACGGCATAAGTTATTGAATGTGCATAAAAAAATTCGCTCTTTAACGTAAATATACTGTTAGGTAGGCAATTATAAAATAAGCCGGTGTAATGAAATATGCTGTGTAATTTATACTATTAATGTGGTAAAATGATGCGTACGGGAACAATTGATGCGATCTATTTGTGCATATTTTGTATGAAATTAATTCGGGACTGGAAGAAATAAACAACACATGCAGGAAAGCGATTATTGGGGGAACGATCGATCGAGATTCCTCTGTATATCTATAAATATGTATATATATACATACATATGAATCATATTAACCCTTTCACGGGTAAAAGATAACGGATTAGTTTCTGGGGGAACCCGTGTTAAATAGTTCTGAGAAGGACTTTTATACTCCCGACTTTTCAAATAGATATTCTTACTTATTCACGATTCTATGTTAACCTTAACTTAGAATCATTTTGTATATATAGATAAGAAATATACATTTTTAAATATAAAAATAACATGAACGGTAGAAATGACTTCATAAGAATTCACACCTGGACAAAATATTCATCAAAAAAAAAAAACAATAAAATCCTCCTATAATAACACAAAGTCGGTAAACAAATAACTAAAGTCGGTAAAAGTAAACAAATAACTAAATTACAACTCACCCTTAGATGCCATTATATACAGTTTGTCGTGGCGTTAACTAATAATATTAAGCACCTACTAAGATTTATTTTATTTACTTACATTCACTTTTATTTTGGTTCTAGCATTGAATGATCGAGTTTACTTGTCAGTTTAGAGAAGGATCTAGAATAAAAAGCTCTTGAGAATGAGTAATGATATTGACTCGAAATCTTAGAAGTATAAAAGTCCTTCTCAGGAAAATAGTCCGTTATATATGTATATATCTTCTTGCAAATTTTTTTAATGAAATAAACACTTAAATGATAAAATGACCTGTAAATAAATGGTTCTATGAATACTTGAAATCCAGAAAGTTAGTTAGTAAAGCAACTAAATAAACAAAGTACCTTAAAAGACATAAAATACGGTGTACCAATTGGATCTATATCAGGACCTATGTGCTACATTATGCATGTTAGCCTGGCCAATGTTATAAAACATTGTCAAAAGCTTATGTTTGCCGATGATACATGCATCTTATATTCCGAAAAGTATACCAAAATCATAGAACACAATATACAAAATGATCTAACTTAAATGGGCTCATGACAACGGAATTATTTTGAATGTAAAAAAAACTAAATATTTACATATTCGATCACCACAAGCTAAACAAAAAACAATTTAAATTAATCTTGTTGGATATGATTACGAACGCTTACCTAAAATCAAATAAATTGAAAATTAGACAAAATTGAAAAAATGGAGCAATGTAAGTATGTGGGTTTAATAATTGAAGAAAAAATTTTCTGGAAACCGCAAATTGATAAGAGACTGAGATCTATGTTAAGTGCATTTTATATGATAAAGTTATGCACGTCTCGGGCTATACTGTACTCACTATACTTTGCGATGGTCGACTCGGTTATCAGTTATGGAGTGAGTAGCTATGGACTAACATTTAAAACACATACTGGAAAAATTATAGAGTTACAATTAAGATTTTAAAACTTATAGTAGATAACATAATGTTTGCATGAAGATGATTATTAAAAATTATTTACAACTTGCAAAATCTTACTAGTTGACAAAAAAATAACATATAATTTAATTTTAGAAGAGATGATAAGCAATGTAAATATGAATACTGACCCTCACCATAGCTATGCTACCAGATCCTCAGAATGAGCCACGAGAGTACCAATCTCGAACAATGTATTCAGTAAGAGAAGGAGAGAATGTGTTGTGCCAAGAATTTAAAATAAAATCAATAAAGAATTATTTAACATTATGGGAAACAAAGAGACATCAATGAACACTAAAATTGAAGTCACACACATTTATTATCTAAACAAATATCAGATATCTCATAGAGACAGAGCTATTTTTTTAAATTATATTTAATGGAAAATATATGGAAGTATGGGATAATTACACGGCTTACGACCTGTCTTCGGCTGGCTTAAGCGATCACCAATTCTCACCCTTCAATCTCCACATTTATCAAATTTTTAAAAGTTGTATATATGTTAGTATGTGGACTCGCTTCGAGTACCACTATACCATCGTCATCTATGGAATAAATTTGATAATTCATTTATACTTTTTTTTTTAAACAGCATATTTATCCACACTATGAGAATTAATTATTATTTTTGAATTTGTTCGTAAAATGTTTTTTAACATATTATACTAGAATGTGCCTGAAAAATCAATATTTTTCAATTTTTTATATATTTTCATATTTTGACCAGCATATTACATTTGAATATGTCCAGAACACACAATTACTGGATTTTTAAAGTGATCATTTAAGCAAGCCGAAGACAGGTCGTAAGCTCTGTAATTACCCCATACTTTCATATATTTTCCATTAAATATAATAAAAAAATAGTTTCGTGTCTATGAGATATTTGTTTAATAACAGTGCCATTGTAGGTAAAAATCCAGTAATTGAGTATTTTATAGAATTATTTGCTTTGTCTATTGTATTACAAAGTAAACAAAAATGTTGCTGATACAATTTCAGTTAATTACTTTAATTGAAGGGTAATAATTTGGCAAAAATATAAATTGTTATGTAATGTTAGTATATGACACAAACTTGAAACAAAAAAAAAAAATATATATGTATATATAAAATAAGTGATCCTGGGTTAAGAGTATCACATGCCCTGAAATTCGCGACTGGTTGGACAATAATGTACAGGTGTTCACGTCGTGACGCCGGCGCGGCGCGTGGCGGTGCGCACGGACTCCGATGGCGTCCGTATAAGTACCGATAAAAAATAAGTGAATTCTCATCTTGGATGTTGGAGACATTTTCACTTTAATATAATTCCGAGTACCGTTCTACACGATTTCTCTCCAACTGCAACTTGTTGGAAAACTCCAGAATTTCGCGCACCCAGGTATATTCGGTCAGACATCTGTAAATATTATCCCTTAGTAAATATTATCACGAAAAATGCGTTATGGCCCGTATCCACGAGTCAGATTTTTTAGACAATTTCTGAAATTTTCAGATTCTGACTCCCACGAGATTCTTTGAATATAACTCTCAGCTATCGCAGACACCGTGTGTATACTATTAAAATTCGATAATAATTAATATATTTATTTTGTTGCTTTAAGTTGACGTGCAGCATAAAATACACACACGTCATTGTTTTGTTTTGTCTACTAAGGTAGTCATTGTAAAAGATGAATTTTTTCCACTTCTTTTTATAATAACGGAATTTTTATTAAACTTTACTGAAATTATCCGATATATCTTAGAGATTGCCGTCTCGCGTCTCACTTCACGCTCATCACGTACGTATGTCAAATCGTCAGTTGAGTGATTTTGAATCTCCTCAGCAGCAGCTAATACTGAATAAATATTTTAATACAAATTAAATGTATCAATAAGAAAGATATACAGATAAAATCAATTTATCGAAAAAATATTTTTGTTGCCACTTGGACTCGAACCAGAAACCCTTTCTAATCGAGGATGTTCGCTAACCTATTAGATCACGTCAGTCATTGTAAATAATGACAAATTTTCGAACCTATATGTTGATCATTCAAATTGATACATTTGTTATTCGATTATTTGAAATCGATCTACCATATAAAAAAAATCTTTCTTCGTATCAATTTAAAAAGTGTAACATATAGGTTCAAAAATTTTGTAATCGGATAATGCACATTCGCCGGATTGGAAGGGATCTAGGTTCGAATCCCGGTAGCAACAATAATATTTTTCGATAAAATTGATTTTGTATGTATATCGTTCCAATTAATATATTTAATTTGTATTTAACATATTATTATTATTACAACACCTAGTAGATTTAAAATTACACTGTTCTCATAGATAACAAGTTTAAATGTAATATTTAAGAAAAAACAGAATAATGCAGCGTCTACGGTGGGTAAAATTCACAAAGACAGGGATGTTCACCAGTGCGCAATATCCTGTTTCAGTTCCCTTCCTGTCCATTCGAAGTCACTATTTTCCAAATGACTTACTTACAGAAGGTTTGATCTAAAGAAGCTTGCCGAAGTTGCATGCAATAATCTATTTTGCCTGGCACGCCAGCGTTGTTACATATTAGAATTGAATATGTAGATAAAATTAATTGAAATTTACTGAAAAGATCATAGATAGGTTTTGTACGCAGACTCTAATCTCAGCAATGAGGGAGTAAGGCGACGAGTAGCTGCCCAGGATGCAATGCCGTGGGAGGCGTCAAAATAGCGTTTTAAAAATATTATTACCACTTCAATTATTTACGGCTTTTTAAGGCAGTGTAGCATTCGGAATGGTGAAAATATGTATCGCCTCTTCCAAACTCATCGTATAACTTATCGCACACGGTTTGAATTTTATTTAATTAGATCCCTTTCATTATTCACCAAAGCTCTGAATAATATTAACTACTATTTTGAATTTTTGAAATTTACACTAATTTAGTACGTCTCAAACATTTAGACAATTTCATAAATGATTCAATTTTTGTATTTCTTTAGCCGCAACCAAAAGAATGTACAGATTCTTTAGTATATAGGAATATCAATTCATATGTGATTTTTTTTTAAAATTTCATGTTACGTGAAGGTTCTATATAAATTGATGAAAATATTTCCGACACAAAATTTGTTTCTACAAATATAATTTAAAAAATACATAAATCGCTTAGAAAGATAAACAGAATAAATCTATCTAAAAAATATAGATACCACCGAGACTTGAATCTTTTCTATTGCCGGTAGTAACTCTATAAACTATCGTCAAATTTTTAAATAATATACTGCCTTATTTTACAATTAGACAACTAATAATTCCCGAAGACAGTGACTATTTTTTTTTATTGCAATTTGATTGTCAAATACCTTTGAGTAAAACCTGATAGTTAGTGCGAGGACTTTCAGTCCGTATTTAAACATAAAATATAAAAGCAACAGTTTATTTATATTAACTTTTAAATGTAAGATACGAGAATACAGAAAAAATTTATCTATCGAAAAAATATTTGGTTGGTAACGGAGTTCGTGCCTAAATCTTTTCCTATCTGGGGAAACACATTACCTATTTTGCTATATCATCCGAACACGTTTTTATATTCTGTACCTGTTTTTCTAATTGATTTATTTAATTTGTGTCAATAAAATATGAATTTATATAAAACTAAATGTACATACCTATAGTTTTTAATAAATATTTCATTATTGATCTTTTTTGAACCGATAGAAATGATTCTCGCTTTAGTATTAAAAAAATTTCGCATACAGAGTATTTGATGAGATAGTCTTGTGTTTAGGGTTCAACCAACAATTATGTTTTAAATATTTAATTTGGCCGTTTTTTGTCAAACAGAAACCTAATGACATTAATGTCTTGTGACGTTACCATCGTTCCTAACAGATAATTTATTGAAATACTCAGTTCCATGAAGCGGGTACAGAAAATCTCTCATAGCCAGGGGCGGTAGGTGATTTAAATGATCATTGAATCTCTTTAACGTTTTATTTTATTAAAAAATTATTGAAATTAATACAAAACGTATTTGATTATCATCACTTGATACGCATCTTACAGATGTACAGTTATTATGATCTCTTTAAAGCACCTATTTAAATATACTCGTAACTGAGAAATTTGATGGCGAAAAATATCATGGCTTAATCCAATCATGTGTATTATATATACTGTAGTTCTCAAGTAGTATTTTATTATCATCAGCCCATTTTACAGGAACTAATCGTGAATAATGGACTCGCAACCATTAGTTTAATACGAATCCTTAAATTTTTTTGGTATCTTGCGACAAGAGGAGATAGCTTGTTATGGTGGGAATCTTCAAAGAACGGAGATGAAGAGGAAAGTCCCTTTCTCGTTGAAAAAATTAACTGGCAACATCTTCAGATATTCAGGATGCCGAGAAACAGAAGAAACATAGCTAAAAGAGCGGGAGTTCATAAAAACTACAAATCTTAATGGTTAACGATTCGCGTGTACATATATACGCTCCAGGCGCGGTTGCTTCATACATGCTTCGGAGGCTCCGCATCTCTTGTATTCTAAACAGCACTGCTGAAAATAAATTCGTCCTGTTCGTTAGAGACCAGTCATAATTCACACTCCGACACTGGATTCTGTCATTCGTCCGTATTCATAAAGTTTGAATGTTTTCGACTTACAGTTCCACCTGTCAACGTCGTGGAATACTGCATACGTATTCGTTAAGAGCATCCAACGTACAAAAAACTTATTTAATGCTTATGGGTGCAATGCAAAAAATAGCATATATATTATGAAGCGAGCGAATTGCTTTGTGAAATTTGTTTGTGTGACGCATTTTTGACAGTTTGGCTTGAATATTGAAACATTAAATATCCTTCGATTATATGTTATATTTGATAGTTGATATGCGCTTGTTTTCCAGCTTCTCTTCTACAAAAAGTCACCAACCGCCATTGATACGCCCATGTTAACCTATAGTAGGATGAAGGCCTCTCCATAATGTTTACGTATTCTTTTATCCTTGACGGCCTGCTACCAGGCCGTTCCGGAACATGGTCGAATCAAGCTAACCGTGTAGTCAACCCAGCGTGACTTTGGTCTATCTCGTGATCTTTTTCTACCCCGTGGGTACCTATCATTGAAGTACTCGACTTACGTATTGAAGTACGTTTAATAGTTGATTGCCTACAATTCTGGTCGTACGACCCGCTCATTTCATTTCAACTTTTTTGCAATTTTGATGTCGTTCTCAAATTTTTTTTGGTCGACTTAAGGTTCCCTTGGTCAACTTAAATGTAATTTACCAATTTATCTCAAACAAAAGATTTGCATTCAATGCACGCGACACAGAAGCTTCATATGATATAGCGAGATACAGAAATACATAATATAGAAAAGCACTAGAAGAGACCAAAAGCGCAATGAATGAGTATGCAATCAAACAAAAGATGAAGAGTACGTATATATTTAAATATATAAATTAATATATTTTGCTATTGTGTGGTGATTTTTTAAAAACGCAACCTACCTCGATATTTAAACAAAAAAAAAATCATTGAAAAATGCAAATAACAAAAGACAAACACAGACAAAAATTAATCTAAGATATTTCAATCGAGTTGATGTAGCTATTCTGACAATGAAAAGATCAAGGGTTAATTTTATAGTGATAGCTCAATTAATTTTCAAATATAATTATCTTCTGAATTTTTTCAATGATGTATTTTTTTTTGTTTAAAAAATATTTTATTAATCTAGTACATATTTAAAAAGCACAGCAGTAATCCCATAGTTAATGTAGTAGGTACAAGTGATATATTATGTTAAATGAAACGAGAACCTTAAAACTGCTTAAATCGTTAAAATAACCACACAAATAAAAATATTAAAACTTTACTTTTATGCTACTTTCATAAAATTAAATTTAATTCTAGTTTTATAGTTTTCTAAAACAGTTTAGTTAGTTTTATAAAATTAATAATATTGTGTATATTTACACACAATAAAATTATCACTCGCTACATTTTTTATGGGAAATATTAATACGTACATAAAAACAAATAAATTCCTTTAAACGAATTCATTGTGCAATAAAATAATAAAAGTTTAGCATGGTTAGGTTAGGTTAGATATTTTTTATTGAACAATATTTATTTAATATTCATTTTTATTATTACTATAATGCACAAATAATTATTTTTATACAACAAATTTTTTTTTTCTAAGCACACATCTATCAAAATAATTCCCTATTAAATCGTATCCATTTTTTAATAGAGACCAAAGAAAATTATTTAATAATATACATACAAACACTAACAACTTTAAAATACAAATTACATGTATTAATTAAAAAGATATAGACATAAAATCAATTTTATCGAAAAATATTGTTGTTGCTACAGGAATTCGATGCTGGATCTCTTCTAATCGAGGGAACGTGCATTATCTGATTATGCTATACCAACACAGTGGATTGACGATAAATTGTCGAACCTATATCTTACACTTTTCAAATTCATACATCTATTGTTTCAGGTTCCAATCCCGGTAGAAACAGTAATATTTTTCGATAAAATTGATTTTATATGTATATCTTTCTAATTAATACATTTAATTAGTATCTAAAATATCACAGACCTATGTCCTGAATAATTACAACTTCACAATAAGAATAAGTTCTCCTTAATACTAACAACTTTAATCATTGTATAGTTGTGTGAAAAATATATTTATCATACAAAAACGTGTGTGGGTAAGAATAGAGTAGGTATGTTTTAAATAATCTCTAGGCTCCCGAATTGCTTACACCAGCCCTGCATTTCAAAGCTCTATTTGATGTGTTGGAAATTTTCCCTGAAAGAGTCAATTATGATAACGTCAACTTCAGTCTTAGTTCGGGCAAAGTGATTTCAGTGCACAAAGGCTTAAACAAAATGTCGGTACAATATTGTATGTTGTCTTCGCAGAGCGTTAAAAGAGATAGAGATGCCATGTCGCGAAATTTTTTTTATAACACTTTGAGAAAGCGGTAAAAATATAATACGGTTGTAGTCATTTGTGGTTGTATACTGAATACTGTATTTATTAATCTTTAAAAATCTTTAAAAATCGGTAGTTAATTTGCAGCAGTTCAAAATACTTGAACTGTGAATTTTTTAGTACTAGATTCACATTTCAAATGTCATGTTTCAAAGTTGTTTTATAATTGTTTTTGGAAATTACCACAATTCCATTCATAGTACAGGGAACGCATCGTATGATTCTCATTCGGAAAATTAAGGTCGTGGCTGCGAAATACCTTCATCATATCAACACGACATTATCCGTGTCGGTTATCTGCTCGTCCACATCTCTGTCCGGTAGATAGAGCGCATTATTTCTCTTCTTACAAACGTACTATTCGACAAGTAAGTGATAGGCCGAGTACGCAACTTATCTGGTGTTGGGTTTAAAAGTTCAGACAAGAAGGGACAATGGTTAACCAAACTCCTCCGGGACCATCAACGCCAGCAGCGACGCCTGAACGTGTGGCTCAAGTCTGACGTGAAATTATGCGCAATCCGCGTAAATCGATAAGGAAGATTGCAGCCTGTACTGGAATAAAAAAATCAACAGTGCACATTAATTTGAATAAAAAACTACAGTTTCATCTACATAAACTGCAAATCATGCAGTTTCTCAATGAAAATGTCTATTCTTTATGTTAAACTTTAGCAAAAACGATGCTGGAACGATTTGAAACAGCACGAACGCTTGGAAACATATTTTTTTACTGACGAAGCACATTTTCATATCGATGGCTATGTTAATAAACAGAACATGAAATACTGGTGCTCCGACAACCCAAGACAACAAAAACGACAGTATGGTGTGCAATTTCTGCCCGAGGGATAATTCGCCATTATTTTTTTAACCAGCGAGAGTCACTGGTAACGTGTATTGCTGAATGATGAACGAGTTTTTGATACCGCAACTGCAGCTGTTTCCCAGTTTCAACAACGGAACACAATTTCAGCAAGACAGGGCCACTCCACACATAGCCAGAGTTTAAATGGAGAAGGTGAAAGGAATTTTTCCCAATAAATTAATCAGTAAGTACAGAGACATACCCTGGGCGCCTCGGTCACCGGGCCTTATAGGTAATAAATAACCATGTAGTTTTTTTTTTATTATTTAATATTAAACTTAAAAATTTTCCGCTGAACACATTTTTCAATATCTATTATTAATAATTGAATAAGTCACGATATTGATGTACTCGTATTTTTAATACATATTTTATTATATTTAAAATTTTCTGTTAAATATTGAATTTATACGATACGTATGTAAAAGCTCTTCGGTAAATTAAACGGACTGAAAATGAAGTGTTGTTTGCAAAGCACTCGAGCGAAAATATCGACACTGACATGTCAAAATTGATAAATAAATGTGAAGTAAGCTGTAATGGTTAAGTGGTGTATTTGATGGAGAAGGTTATTCCAAGCAAATAATAAAAAATGTAAAAAAATAATTATTGTTCAATTGTTATATGATGTTGTTTTAAAAATAATTTTCTTCTTCAGTCTCACCAAATATCTCTCCCCCCCACCGCTATGGTCATCCCACCTCCCCTTACCGACGGTTTCAGGAATTTTTCCAGAAGTCGCTTTGTTCCTTGCCACCACCCCAAAATAAATGTGAACTGTATTGAATGACTTCTAAATTTTGTTCAATTGCCCTTTAGGATCTTCAGTATCCCCACACCACCTAACCCCGCCGGGTATCTTTTATTAAAAATTTAAGAACTGTGCAAAGCGCTACTTTCCCTTTCCTCCTTCTAAGCCGATATTTGATATCAAATAATGTGTTTGTTTATCTAATGGTTAAGACACTCGTATAATGGTTTAGTTGTCGGTGGTTCGAGTCTCGTTCTAGGACGCCATCAAGTTCGTTTTATATTCATAATATAATTGTTTAGCTCAGTTAGAAAACATTTGGAATACTGTAATACGTTTCGTGTGGGCATATCTATTTAAATAAATCTTAACTTAACTTAGTGTTAGGAAAAATCAATCAAATTTCGTGGTCCGAACTTGTATTGTATCGACAAATTTTAATTCTCTAGGTTACAAAGTAGCCTTTTCAGCGCTAGACCAATGAAATTTGTCCAATTAAATATTATTTTGTGCGTAACATAAATGTTAATTATTATACAAATAACATCCAAAAAAAATATTTTTATAAAAAGTTTTTATATCGCTTGCGATGTTTATTGTTTAAAATAAAATAGATACATATTATTACTTATCTGACCGGTTTTGACTAAGTAAATAAAACTTAAGAAATTTGCATTCCATGTTATGAAAGGCTGTGGATTCTAAAGAAACAAAAACACACTGCTGATGAAAAAGGATTTAAGGGTTAAAATAATAACGTAATTTATTACATTTTAGTCTGTTAAAATATAATAATAAAAAAAGGAAAAATTGACAGATTGCAGAGAAAAATTGGGTTCATATAATTTCGCATTTTTTTATTTGTATAGTTTTTTCGCAGATTTTTGGCTTAATTCTTACGGTTTTAAATTATTATGGACCATTTCCAAAAATGATACGTAGAAGAGTAAGTAATGTACAATATCGATCTACGAGCGGCCGAAAAACTTTATTTGTCTAATTTCATTCTCACACAATACAGTCATTTTTGATAATTTTGGTCATTTACGTATTGAGTTATTTAAAAAAACTATAACCTAACCTAATCTATCCAAACACAATCTTACTTAATACAATTAATAGATTATTTCTATTTTATCAATTATTCATATTAAAATCAACTAAACTCCTTTCTTTGGTCTCCGCAATATAATATTTAGGTATTTCCAACTAGTTTCTACTGAAAACACGAATTTTGTCTTTCAAAACAATTTCCTGTAAAACATAATAAAATATAGCACGCCTTGTATTGTACCTTTGAATCTAAGTGAACTTATAATTATTTAGACAATCATTTTTGTCTTACATTGACCGGCAAAATGACGCAGCAGCATTCTTACAAAACTAATGCAACTGGGTGAACACGCAAAATCTTCATCTATTTATTTATTTAGAGTTCCCAAAACATAATTAATAATAGTTAGTAAAATCAATATAAGAGATAAAGGAGAGAAATAAATGGCAATAGGGGGACCACATCTGACAACCGTTGGGCAATAGAAAACATAATATTTTGCGGAAATGTGTGGCTGGTTTCAAGGCAAGGTTTCATCTGATATTTACATAAAATTGTTGAGCTTTCAAGATACGAGGCGCGTTTTTTATGTGCCCGATTTTTTTTAAAGAAACTCATTATTTTTATAACTCTTTACTTTCTTCGGACCCTGCACACCTTAAACTACTTCTCAACATACAGTTGTCACCATTATTAAGACACTTGTCATAACGGGGTATTAATTTTTGTAAATACTAAATTAATGTATTAATTATAAATATATACATATAAAATCAATTTTGTCGAAAAATATTGTTTTAGCGTCACCGGGATTCGAACCTGGATCTTCATTTCCAATCCGGGGAAGTGCACTACCTTTGTGCTATAACGCCAGTATTTTTCGTGACAAATTTTCGAAACTATATGTTACATTTTTTCAAATTAATACACCTGTCGTTCCATTATTTGAAAGCCATCTACATTATTTTTACAGAATCTCAAATACCTTTGAGTAAACCGATTTGCAGACGCCAGAATTATTAATTCATTTTTATTAAATTTTGGACACGTTGATACAACATATATTATTAAGGAAAACACATTCTTATTGTGAAGTTGTGAATCCCGGTGACGCTAAAAGAATATTTTTCGACAAAATTGATTTTATATGTATATATTTATAATTAATACATTAATTTAGTATTTAAAATATCACAGACCTATGTTCTGAATAATTACAACTTCACAATAAGAATGTGTTTTCCTTAATAATTAATTTTTGTATACCTTTGTCATAGAACGACGCCGCCTGGGATGAATATCATGTCTATCCTCCGTCTTCATCATCAAAAAACTTGCCACCGAGGAACCTCTTTAGATGAAGGAAAATATGGAAATCACTTGGCTCTAAATCAGGATAAAATAGGACACACTTGGCAATAAAAGTCGGCTGGTTTCATGTTTCGTGCATTCAAGAAACGAATCACGGACCGATCTTACTGTCAGCGGCCTGACCCATTGTCTTGAACATTCAACAACTCACTACAAGATGGTCACACTATGTGAATGTCTCTAACGATGCATACGGCGGGTCAACAGATGAAGGAAACTATTGTGCATGCACAACATCGCAACCACAGCTCTACACCATATTCGGCAATGGTACTTACTTAAAAAACGCGCCCCGTATTAATATTATTTTTTAGATTTGTTTAGTGGAGATTAGTTCATAGTCCCTAAGGAAAATTTTTTACAAAAATGTGATTATACAATTTCACGTAATAAAGAAAAAAGATTCACAATTTTGGAAATAGCATATAATACGAGTATAACGCATACATTTTATTACTTACTTACTATCACGCCGTTTTCCGGGGATCGGCAGATAGTATAGAACGCCACACTCTTCTGTCCTGACATACAATTCTCCCTTCAACCACATTCATACATCTTCTCATGAAAGGTCGCCGATAATTGTGGCTTCTAACATAACCATCTTTCAGTATCTGGTTTACCTGGTTGTGCAGTTTCCGCGGACGTTCCCTATTTCTGGTGCCATCAACACTTGCGTCATATATCTTTATTATCATTCTCTCCTCATTCATCCGTTCCATGCGACCAAACCACCTAAGTGATCCTTTATTAATCTTACTCACTCTACTAAGATCAACTTTATATTCTTTCCTTATGTCTTCATTCTTTACTCTGTCATAAATTAATCTGCCGCATATATGCCTAAGTGATCTCATTTCCATTTTCTACTATTGTTTCTCTTCTGCTAGCTCCAGGCCTAACTTCCACACATCAGTGTCGGTACCAAGACGTCTCTAGTCTTGCCTCGGTTGACCAGTTCCCATTAGCTATACTTTCATTCAAAGCGCCGTTCACTTTGTTTCCTGCAGTCACCCTGCATTCGATATCTTTCCAAGTCTTACCATTTTTGTATGTGCGAGTATTCAAATCAGCAGGTCTCGTTATAAAAAATATTATATGTGCTACTAAAGTATACATATTTTTTCGTTATCTCATAAACTACTAAGAATTTTTATATTCATAAAAAAGTTTTAAAGAGAAAACTGGCAACAAAATTTTGATACAAAAACCTCAATTTTGTCACAAAATAACTACACAGAAAAGTAGATGAAACACGCGGAGTCCTTCATTCAACAATGGATAGACTTTGGTTGATGATAATGAAGATTTATCATGTTTAAATCGTTAAATAACAAAATTCTACATTTTGTATTAAAAATAGAATTTTGATTTTGTTTAAATTAAATAAAAGTTGTACCTATCTATTTTGTATTAATAATTTCCCTTCACTTCTTGTAAGGGTGCACAGAAAAATAAAAATTGGGATCGGACAAGATGTCGTTACAGTGCCTCTGTGAAAATCAAATTTGGCGTTAGTACACCATCGTTATGGGGCAATACGTCGTGTTCCATCATAAATACGGCAGACTCAGAGGAGTGGAAAGATGTATAGTGGTTTCCACTACAAAAACATGTTTTCAATTTTATTTTCAAATCTTCTGAAACTGAAGAAAGGAATGTACAAGGCAGGCATTTTTTTTAATGTATAATTTATATTCATTTATGCATTAAATATAATATATACCTTAAATCCAAAATACAGTGAAAGATAAAACGAAGTTTCTCAGATTCATGTATCATACCGTCCCTGCGTATAATAAGTTTTTCTGGTTCACCCTGCTCCACCTCGTATATAAATCATGGTGTTTTGTATAGTCTTTCCAAAATCGTCTGAAATTTATTTCTAATTCAGATAATGTTCTGTTGTTTTGTGAAAAATAATAATGGTGTGAATTTTATTCAATTGATTAAATAATTTTTTATAAAATGTTACGCACTTTTTATCGCGGTTTCGTGACACAATAATGTATTTTCGATCACTCACTCAAGTGCGCGCGTGTGTGTGAATGTGTACTCCTCCATTTTTTCTTGACCATCAGATGTCAAGAACTGGAAATTCTTTAAGGAAATATGCACCTGCTGGCAATTAATTTACTTTAATAATTAAATTTAAAATTTTCTAATGTTAGTTTTATTAATTTATTATTATTATATTTAGAATTTTTCTTACATTTTTAATTTGTAACCATTGAAAGAATTGGAGGATTAAAATAATATAATATTGTTTAGCTTTATTTAGTATTATATAGCTGATCTTGTATGATATTTTTCAAGGATTGTTTCGTGTTGCAGTTCGTAAGAATTGCGTAGATTGTTCTGAAGTTGAAAAGTATTCATATGTAATGATTGTGTGAGAAGTGCTGTAGAATGGTGATGATGGTGGTGTTGGTTTGAGAGCGGGGGTCGTATTTATCCAGATGACAGTATTGACAGCAGACCGAAGTTGAAGGGAGGGTAACTAGAGGGTAGCCAGAGGGTAGCGAGGGTAGGGTAAAATAAAATGGAACACTTTGTAAACTTCAACGTTGAATGAAGCGCGACAATGACTATTTTTCTTAAATAAATAGCTATTTTACAACCATTTTAAGCACAATAAAATAGAACAGGTTTATTATATTATATTATATAATTATATAATATTATGTCACAATTATAAATCACTCAAAAAATGATAATAAAATTTTTAAAAAAAATACTAAGTATACAACTTTTCACAGATTTTAAAGTACTAAAAATAGTAGACACATACGAAAAAATTTAATAATTCAAATTTTCAAAATTAAAAATCAATTAAATTTTAGAAGCGAATTCCGATCTTTAAGATCTATAAGAAATTATATCTCAAAACTGAAATATACCGCAACTCAAAATAAATATATTTATCAAAGCATCAAATTTTTTAACAATCTCACCATCACAATTAGAAAAATTACGGACTATCATAAATTTGTAACTGAAGTAAAAAAATACGTACACAGACTAACTGAAACATAAATTAACTCGTATATACTCCTTCTCTATACACGAGTCTTACTCTCATAGAGAAGAAACAAATGTTAAAATATATATATATCCACTGATTATTCAAATTGTATTATATTTCTATTATTAATAAAAATAAAAAAATTATAAAAAAGTAATATTGTCTATTGTAGCTTGATCCTTAATAATCTATGTAAATGACGTTACAAAAATGATACATATTCACTCATTATACCAATATATATATATATTTTTACACAGGAATTATGTTAATTTTTTTTTAAAAAAGAACACTTTTTTGTGAAGTTGCTTTTTAATCTATCAAAAATGAGACAATAGATGTATCAATTGGAAAAATTTCCGAATATAAGTTTAAAATTTGTCGTAAAGATATTTGATTGCTGTAGCGAAAATGATAATGTGTTTTCCCGGATAGAAAGATATTCAGGTAGCAACAAAATATTTTTTAGATAAATAGATTCTTTCTAGTTGATTAATTTAATTTGTATTAATTTTTTATCATTATTCCTTTGCACTGAATTGAAGTTATAAAATGTTAAGAACTATCATAGCTATCGTTGGCTTAACCAATATATACAATTCATTTTTCATATTTAAGTGTTCTTGCCAGTGGAATACCCTCTACGGGTCTCTTGTCTCTCGGGTCTGTATTTGCCTGTTCAATAGTTGATAGATGTACTTTTGTTTGGGTCTTACTCTCTCTTTTTTCCCTCAAATACATTTCTGAGGTATGTATGCCTTGGGTCTAATATGTCTTATTTATTGGGCTCTTCGATTTTTGATGATGTTTTTTATAATGGACCTCTTTCTTACACTCCCCTCAGAACATCCTCATTTGAAATCCTCTTAGTCCAGCTTATTTTCTTCATCCTTCTCCAACATGACATCTTAAATACTTTAAACCTATTTATTTTTCTCTTATATCCATGCTTCACAAAAAAGATTGTTTTGTTCTGAATAATGTGCTTTTAATATTCATTCTAGGGTCATATATTATTTTACTTCCTGTGTACTTGTAAAGGGTATTTTTTTAAAGGTATTTTAAAGTTCCCAATTTGAACAACTGGTTCGCCCAAAACGGGTGCAAATTCATCGGGAGTCATCACTATTTTAATCGTAGGTCACAACTATTGACAATTATTAAGCCATTATATCATAATTACCACGTACATTACCATTTAAATCTTTCAACCAATCGGATAAGAATGACTGCCCCATGTACTTGACGTTTACACTCTCATTAATATGAATATAATATAAAATGAACGTAGTTGTACCTATAAATAATTAAATAAATTTTGGGTAAAATGATTATAAAATTGGAAAATGCTATCTAGGAAAAAATACGACTGTAGATTTATACATTTAAAAAATTGTAAATGTTCAGACCCATGTTAAAATCCCATTTAAAGTTTGTTTAATTTTTCAACCCTTATTCTATATTGACTCGAATGGTTTTGGATCTGAAATAATGCTTTTATTCCATTATTTAAACTACTCAGCGTGAATTTTTTATTCCACAACCCGTTACCATATACAAAAAAAATAAGTATAGTACTTTTAAAATAAATTTTTTTTATATAACTTCTCGATATTGTATAATAAAAATATCCATAACTAATTTACAGGCCAGAAAAGCAATAAATTATTTTACATTGCAAATCAAGATTGAAAATATACTCTATGTAAGAGTGCGTGTTCACGAATGAAATTTTTCTCTCAAAACTCACATAAAGACTTACATATTAGTGCTGTATAAACTAACATTCGCTGCGAATTTTATTTTGTACGCTGAACCGAAAAATTTTTCATAACAATTTATTCGGGAATATTTTATTGCACACGATAACTCTTGTAGTTGTTATCTGATTTCAATCAAACTTTTATTAAAAATTGACATAGTAGATATCTCACCTAAGTTCGTTAACCGGCTTGATCTGCGGTCTGGTTTCAAAATGGTGGATGTTCAAAAACAAATTAAAATTAGTTAATATTGGACAAAAAAAAAATACAGAAACACAGTTTTGTAATATTTACATAATTTCATTTAAACACACAAATGCAAACCACACAATTCGGTCGCCAAGAAAATTTATGTTATGCTATATAATTTGTTTACTAATTTATGCATGGATATATTATAGATCAATATTAGATACGAAAAAAATATTTTTGGGGCGTTACGTATTGTAGAACCATGATTACAAATAATTTTAATTTTAATTAAAATATTGATTTTTTTGTCGATAATTTGAAAATAACTTTTAGTTGTCAACCTTTTCAATAAATTTTGGGATACAATTTATATATTTAAATAATAAAATAATTTTTGCACTGTAATATTGGTCCTTTTTTTAAATATGGAAATATTTTCTCTTTTAAAAAAGGCGTATGTTAATTGTGCCTATCATTAGTAGAACTTGCAACATATATTCTATAATTGAAATGTTCAGAAGCCAAACTGCCATTATTCAATTGACGAAATTAATATAAACGTATTGTAACATAAGTGTTTTGATAACTTTTTTACTTACTTACCATCATGCCGTTTCCACGCGGGGGTAGACAGAGATGATGGAGCGTCACACTCTTATATAATGATACACAATTCTAGCTTCATTCACATTTATACATCGTCTCTAATAACGTCGTGGCTTCTAACAGGACCATCTTCTAGTAATCTGGTTTACCTGTTCGCACTAAGTCTTCTGCGAATGGATTTCTGGTACTATCAACACTTGCGTCATGTATCTTCCTTACCATTCTCTCCTCATTCATCCGTTCTATATGACTAAAAAATGCTTCTAAGACATGTTTTTTAACATATGTTTTTAAGAGCAGTTATCAATTGTAAAATTGTCACTATTGATAGATATTATTATTTTTTATTGTTGTTTTATATCATACTCTGTAAAATGTTAAAAATAAACAAAAATTAAAAAATGAAAAATATGTTAAATTTATAATTAGTAACAAAGATGTGACACACAATGCTACATAATAACTCACACAAATACAATAGCAGATAATAATACTTGCACACAATAGTATATCGCAACACAAGACCCCATGTTTTTGATACGAACATTTGATACATTGGCTTTCATATCTTTGTAAGACTGCCTAGTAATAACAGGCAATTACCGCTAAGGGTGAAATTACAGGACGGTGGACTCGAGGTTCAGAGCAGTGGAGCTTAATAATCGAAAATGAATGTCGTGGAAATTACGCCCCTACGGGCTGTAATTTTTATGAGAGAATCACGGTCTTTCTGTGCTCCGTGTGTCATGTTTAATTTATTATTTGCATGAAAGCAGTCTATAAATAAATATGGTCGAAATATTCTCACGAATGTGTGCGTGCGTGTACACATACTAGCATGAAACCCGACGTTGCCAGGGTTAGACAAACCATTTATCTATATTAAATTGCGTATTGTCTATTGATCTGGGAATATGCCCTCGCGGTCTTTTTTGTAGAACTATTCAACCCCAAAAGTCTTATAGTTTAACCCCCGTATTGAATTTAATGTGCCCTGTGCACGAATTTTATCAGTATTAAATTTATCGGAATCTGAAATGATTAACATATCGAAATTGTGAGTTCATCGGTAAGGGAAAGTTCCGGGTTCGTATGTCGGTGATAACCAAATATTTTTCGATTGATAGATTTTTTCCGTACATCTTTCTTATTGATCCATCTAATTTGTTTTAGAATTAAATTGCTACTATTGACCCAATGGCGTAAGTGTGGTTGCTATTCGTAGATATCAGTGATTCAAACTGTGACTAATAAAATATGATGAATATTTTATGATTGTATTTGATATAACACCTGATACACCTAAATTAATAGCATTCCATACCATAATTACGCTTCTTCTTACGCTTTTTCTTCGCACATTATTATAATTCTCAGCTCTCTAGCTCTCTATATGAGTAAATAAAAATCACATTCAAGTGTTACAGCAAACAACGAGAATTTTTTTTTATTAAAATTAATTTTTGGTTATTAGACAATATTTTTAGACCAAAATTACAAATCTGTTCACAGATGTCTGTAAGTCACAATCACTAATATTGTGAATTAGGGATATCAGTGATTGACTTGCAGTTTGTGATTTGGAGCTCATCACAAATATAATGGCTTGTGATGCCGTATCATGATGAAATATATCTTAAATATTTCCTTTAAAAATGTTTAATTCGTGAAAAAACTTCTTATTACACTATAAATCATGGTTACATAACGAACATATTCAATACTTACTTCAATTATGTTGCTATCAAAGCTTACAAATCGTATCGGTATCGAGGATTACATATGAAGATCAAAATTATGGTAAATTGACAAACAAAGAACCAGTATAAATATCAGATTATTGGTTTTGTATTGTATTTATGTAGTTATTATAGTTGTTAATACAGTTGTTAATAAGTTAATCCGAAATATCGGCACTCAACTGATTCGAAACACAATTATATTTCCATACTAAAAATATGAAATAAATAAAAATACCGTAATAGCGTTGTTTGCCGTTACCTAACGAACCGTTATTGCAACCTGAAGAGGTTACAATAGCCTCCGTTACGGCAAGAGAAGGGGTGCGGATTGTTTGTCTGTAGTTGGAGATAATGTCGGAGATCCGACTGCCAACCCTTCAGCATCAATCACAATCTGTTATCGGCTACAATGAGAAACCGGTCAGGGTGGAAAATGATAGCGATATGATAATTAATTGTGACAGTGGGTAGCCTACACGCAGGGGTCGGAAAGGCTGTATTATTGAATTAATCGAATATTAAAGATGAAATATTATTGGAAATATTAGAATATGTCCAAGAACACATAATTACTGGATTTTTACCTACAAATCTACAAAGGCACTGCTATGAAACAAATATCAGATATTTATATTACAGGATCACTTACAGTTATAAGACACCTGTCTTCGGCTGACTTAAGTGATATATATAACGTTCACCAATTCTCACACCCCAATCTCCACATTTATATAATTTTTAAAGTTGTATACATGTTGTGATATGAACTCACTTCGAGTACCACTGCATCATTACCATACATGGACCAAATTCGATAATTCATTTTTCCCCTTTTTTTAAATCAGCATATATTATTTTAAAAGCAATATTCTTTATCTGTAAATTGTTTTTTTTTAACACATCATACTTATAATAGTGAAACATTATTGAATTAAATACGAAACGAAGAAATATTAATATAAGAAAAAAAGAGACTTATTTAAGTGCATTTTTATGGTCATGGTTATGGATCTGTTTTTCTAAATTGTATTTCAGCGTTGTCAAGACATTTTTGTCATCTAATTCTTCTTTCAACTTCATAGCTACCATTTAGTTATACAGAACCTTAGATAAATTAAATTATAGGGCTGGCTTAAAGTGTGTCATGTGTTGGGTTCAGATGGAGCGATCGGAAGGTTCTAAGTGTGAGGGTACGGCTGCCCCATAGATCAATAGCTACCCTCGAGTTCGTATCGCAAAGCGTATGGAATATTTGGACTGTGTACAGTGAGGTAGATGTAACAGGTAGATAGGTATTATGCATTAAATCAACTTATTGTTGTTACTGAATTTACCGAAGCAAACTTATTACAAAGGTTGAGATTTACATAAGTGCGTGAACTGTGTATCGCAGATCGGAAGCGACTCAGTACGTGAAGTGACGAGGCCACCGGTCGATGCGGCCCGCTGTCTGGCGTGGCCGGCGCTTATACGCCGGTCCAGTATGTAATTATCTTTATAGCTGTCATGTATGCGTATAATCCTCTGACGGCTGCAGAGAGTACAAAATGAATCATGAGCTCGAAAACTTAATTCTGTAGGTTCAAAAGACTGCAATGGGCTGGCCACGGTGAAAGAATGCCAGATGACACGACACCAAAGATCATAACCGAGTGGAAAATCCAACGGAAGTGACATAGAGGGAGACCAAGAAAAATGGTGGTTTGACTATGTGGAGGAAGACTGGAGCAGGATGGCAGAGTCCGGGAACTGGAGAACAATGGCCAGGAATAGGAGTCGGTAGATAGCACTTTTGTTGTAGGATGTGCCGTGGAAGGAGAAGAAGATAAAATCATTAATTGTATACATTTGTACTATTTCATTTTACGTTAATTTTTATAGTTGGTTCGGGATAGGGATAGGAATATACTTACTTATCTATTTAAATTAAAGATTGTTAGAAATTTAAACTATTTTATTTATTATTGTACATTTTTTTTGTTTCGAACCTCTGACTGTTAAACATCAGAATAGGTAGCGGTGCTCAACAAAGGTTCAATCTGGTCCGAATGGTTCCCAAATATTTTGCGCTGTCATGGTAATCCCCAAAGAGTATATTTTAAATTCATAATTTTTTCTCGCATTATTTTTTTGGTGAAAAATGTTTTTTATTGTATTATAATTAATCTCGTTCATTATATAATAATAGGTACATCGTATAAAATATTTGAAAAGGCAAATATTTGACAGCGATGAAGATAATTTTTTTCAAGAGCACATTGAACGAGATCATGAAATTTTTAAAATTAAATTATAATTTTTCATTCGGTGAATCAAAACTGCAGCATATTAAAAAATATAATTAAATTCATTAAAACAAGTTACAAAGTGTTCCAATCTATGAGATTGGGTTCACAATAATGTGCAGATGTTGTCCATTAATGGATCTGTAGCCGATATGAAAGTAGTACCCAGACGTCATATTTATAAGTTTGAACTAGGTAGACACCTGTTCCGATAGCATCCAAATACCTGTAGATATGTAGTCGAGAGTGTAATACATGCACGCTTACAATACAGTTACAAAACCCACTTCATTGTGAATGCCGCACACTAACATATGTTTCGATATTATTGTCCTTGGAAGACATGCGCTTTGCAATGCAATAATTATATAAAATATATTTTTTATGTTTTTCTCCTCAATTGTGAGACTTAATATTCTTTGTGTTTTAGTGTATATTTTAGATGAAAATGTTAAAATGTTAGCTGATACGTACGGCATTGCGAGAATGGTAATCCCCCTTGTCTGTTTACACCCCTCACCATTCCCCCTGAAACACCCGGTAAGCCTTTTATTGTACCCTGAAAACTATTCATTTCACCTGGTATATTAAGCATATAAAAATATAATATGTGTGTATAATATATATAGACATTCGGACATCATAAAACTAAAACATACTCAGAAAAAACCTGTGATAACTTGTATATAATAAACGCAGAGAATGATTAGTACTGTTTGAAAACCTTAAAGTATTACCCGATCGGGTGTTGCTACGATACACGTAGATGTTAAGGGTGGCGCAGATGGGGTAGTTGGAGGTGAGGGGGTTGATTGTAGACCAGAACTCTTCAGACGTGATGTGATTTGACGTATCACAATATTACAATAACCTTTCGGTAATTATTGTATGAATAAAGCGGAGATTTTGAACGGTAAAATATTTAATCGCGAGTGGCTAGTTTTGAAAATACTTTTTACTATAATCATGGACGTCAGTTTGTTAAACAATTTTTGTAAAACAGATTTTTGAACATTGTGAGTCCACAAAATGTCTAAATAAATATTAATTGTTAAAAAAAACATTTACGTGAATAAATACTATTCATATAATTTTAGAAAATTAATACTCGTTCTCCACGCAGTATAAGTTAAAGTCTTGTCAATATGGTAGTATTTGCACAATGTATAGCGTATTAAAATGGTTAAAAATTTCAATATGAGCTGTGGGAGGTTGTCGTGTGTATGTAATTATGCGATTTGTTTTACATGGATAAATAATTTTACTTTTAGAATATTTGAATATGTCCAAGAACACACAATTACTATATTTTATTTTATTTGTAACTATATAATACAATGTAAAAATATGTTTGAATTGTGCCCGTCTCACTAGAAAAATTCTGTGTCGAGACGGGCATAGTTTACAAGCAATTGTACAATTAATTAGAATTACAAGTAGTGGATAGAATTACATTTATTACTATATAATAGGTGTATATGAAGAACAATTTTAAAGTGGACTTAATTTTTGTATCACTTTGTAACAATAATTAATAAAGGTATGAGTCAATGTGTTTGGATGAGTGCACTAATACTGGCTCTATCCGTATTGCGAATCCAAGTTTTAATATATAGTTTCATGTTCTTGGAACAATTCAATTGGTTTAAATCTTTTAGCATTCTATTAAATAGTTAAGGTCCAAAATATTTGTAGTTCCTTTGGCCATATGTTGTATGTGCTCTTGGGGTTTGTAGGTTATTTGTATTTGTCCGTGTGGAAATTATATTTTGAGATGTTTTAAGATGTATCTGTTTGTATTTATATATGTATTTAAAAGTAGTATTAGCATATATTTGTCTTATATCAAAGACATCGAATTTATTAAAAATTTCGTCAATGCTCGTTGTGATGGGGATTTTGATGATAACTTTTAATATAATTTTCTGAGCTGCTATTATTGAATTAATTGCAGAGATAGTCGCTCCTCCTCAAGCAATTATACAATGCTCTATGATTGATTGATATATAGCGTAATACGCCACATTAAGAAGTTTTATATTAAGGAAATTTCTAAAAAAATATCTTTTTTTTAAAATTTTATTTGTAATGAGTTGTGTATGATTATTCCATTTGAGATAAGGATCAAATAAAATTCCTAAGAATTTGATTTGGTCAATACGTTCTATATAATTGCATTGACATGTCTCGTAGTCTGAGTTGGAACAATTGTGAACTTTTATTTTGTAAGCATTCGAGGGTTGCCCATTTTCTTTTATGCTCAAAGTAAGGTATTTAGTTTTATTGGTATTAAGTGTTAAAGTGTTCAGGTTGAGCCATTTTTTAACAATACTTATACCTTTCTCGGGTTTTTTAAATACTGCTGACCATCTATCAGCTTGGAATAAAAGAACAGTGTCATCCGCAAAACAAGTAACGCTACCGTTAAAAGGGATGTTGCATAGATCATTAATATATATTAAGAATAGTATTGGACCTAATATACTACTCTGTGGGACCCCGAAGTAAGTGGAAAGAGGATTGCTTGAAATTTCTTTAATACGAACACGTTGTTTCCTATCTATGATGTAACTTTTAAACGTATCAAGTTCTTTACCTAAGATATCAATTTTTTTTAGTTTTTCCATTAGACTCTAATGCGAAATTGTATCAAAGGCCTTGGCGAGATTAAGGAAAATGAATATACATATATGGCCTTTATTCACATTGTTAGTAATGAAGTCTGTGACACATCAGTTTCACCCATATTTGCCATTCATATTTGTCATTCACTGGTTCCACAAATCTGTCACTAATAATAATCGGGTATAGGCAACAATAAGATAGTCAATCTGTATTTTATTGATTTATAAGACCACCTTGCATAATAGATGATATATGGCCAGATATGATATTTGTGTAAAGAATGAGACATAAGCTATTCACCACTTTTTTTGCAATTTATGATAGAGTGATTTAAGTTAACATTGTTGAGCTAGATACTTGTAACGGAATATATAAGATATAGAGATATTTTAAGACAGGTCGTAAGCCCTGTGATTACTCCATACTTCTATATATCATATTTTCATTAAATATAATAAAAAATAGCTTTGCCTCTATGAGATATCTGATTTTTGTTTAGTTTAACTTTTTTTTTAATTATTCTTAATAGTTTTATTTATGTCATAGTTGCCATGGTCACTACTAACATTTTCTCTAAGATGAGAGTAGGTACTAGTGCACACTTATAAGAGCTTATTATAACTTTTTATAGAGCAAAATAAAATGAATAAAGTAAAAATACCATATTTATGACATCAATTATCTAATGTTATGATTTATGTATTAATAATAATAATTAAATATAATTTTAATAATTACACAAAATACTTTGTTTAAACTACTATTTATTATTCTTCTTTTTCTTCTTTTAAACAGGCAATCCATCTATTTATTATTCTACATGTTTCTATACCTACGGTATCTTCTTCAGGAAACAATATATACTGAAATTAAAAAATACAAGCATAGATAAAAACAAAACTATAAAATTGAGAATAAGTAAGAACTAACATGAAAACAAATTTAAAAGGTGACTATTTTCAAAGAGAATTTGGTTATTTATAATATTAAACTTGCTATTAACACTTTTTCTTATTTTTTGAATTTCAAATTTATCCAACTAATAATTAATTAATAATATAATAATTAATATAAAATGAGGCCAGAAAGTAATTTTGCAAATATTGAAGAAAACAATTTTATTTTATAGATTGTAAATATAAATATAACAACATTTTACTTATGTAACATATATTTTTATTAAGGAAAACACATTCTTATTGTGAAGTTGTAATTATTCAGAACAGACGGTCTGTGATATTTTAAATACTAAATTAATGTATTAATTATAAATATATACATATAAAATCAATTTTGTCGAAAAATATTGTTTTAGCGGATTGGAAATGAAGATCCAGGTTCGTATCCCGGTGACGCTAAAACAATATTTTTCGACAAAATTGATTTTATATGTATATATTTATAATTAATACATTAATTTAGTATTTAATATATTTTTAGTTTTATTTAAAAACTCAAAGGGGTTGTACTTATATCTGTACCTGCAATATTATCTTTAAAAAAATTTCTCGACGTAAAATTCATACGTTTTTCAATGATGACTTAAAATAAACGTTCAATTTGTAATAAATAAATCATATTTATATTTTTATTTCCTGATCAGATTATAATTTCGAGTGCACGCTATCGTAAACATCGCTGTGTGGTCACAGCTAAGAGGACACATCGATCATGATTATCATTTTTGTAAGCATTCCTTAGTATCTAACTAACAAAATTGTTTGGATCTCGGTATTATTCACACAACATTTACATGTGGCAAGTATTAATGACACGAACGATGGTTGAAATACATAAAACACGTAAGAAAATCAAGCAAGGAAGGGGGCGTTTTTCCTTTGTATGCATTTTATCGTCGCGTAAAAGGAAAATACACACTTCGATAATAATTAATTACTTCCCCAATAATAAAATAAAGTAGAAAGGAAATTTATGGTCATTGTAAGAGGTATATCTAAGTACGTGCTTTCGATAGCACATTGAGATAACAACGAAATTGAAATCCGATTTATTTCCTCCTGAACTCATAAAACACGTGCTTGGAGTGTTTCTGAATCCTTTATATCTAAACCGTTAAAGCTATCAAATTCATTTTTATTTCTTAAATTCTATTGATAGATAAAAAAATTCTGTATATGATACGGGTTTATGAGATTAATGTAATATCAAAACTCCACATCCCAAAACTTAAAGGTTAATTAAATTGCACACACCGTGACCTAGGAAAATCAATTAGCAATCATATTACAAAAAAAAAAAAATGTTAAAGTCTATCTATCTATATATTGTTACGGAGTCTTTGGACCCTAGATGATAGGAAACTATAGGGCCCGCCACCGATCTAGCTCAGTCTGGGTTCTCAAGTATGTGTGTGTGTGTACTCTGTGCTCTGGTATCACCTACTACCTCGGATGGGATGAAAATAGATTCAATGGCAAACTCTGATTTAACACACGCCACTCCAGAATTCATCTCCTGCTGCAGGAGATTGCCTGGATGCCACCCCGTTTAACCCACGTACAGTACGCCTATCCATCGACCATCTTTCGCATGCCGTCTCTCTTCTCGTTACAGTGGAGTCTCTCCTCAGTCCGTTGGTGGACCAGGCCCACATATCTCTGGGTCCACCGCGGTAATCTCCAATATCTCCCGCCGCCATTTCCCTCACGGGAGCTGCACACCGACCGCTACCAGACCCCCGAGCGCCTCTCGCCAGAATCACGTGTTCCCACTCTCCTCAGCCGTCCGTCCTTTTCCACCTCCGTGCCGCCAATCGCCGCTTTATTCTTCATGTCGATAAAACAGGCGGGCAGATTCAAACATCACAATATTTATCTGTCATTTTGGTGAAAATTGACTTTTTTTAATCGAAATTCTGACAATAATTTCCTGTTTAAAGCTGTGTTACAAATGTGGAGGCCTTTCGCCTGGCGATTCTGAACCCATCCTGCTAATACCGGTGCTTGAAACAAAACTATTAGCAACCGTAAATACACCCAGTACCGACGCCAGGTAGCAATACTAATGAGGCCAACCCCAAACAAACATGTCAAACTTCCATAGTCCTAGTAATTTTGGAAATAACAAGAAAACAAAGTTATATTTTAGTAGAACTTGTAATATTTTTAAAACAACAACTGTTGATTTGAATACAAACAAAATGTATGAGTTACAAATGCGTGTTCGAAATCACAAATCAGTTTATTTTATTAATTAAATTGTAAAAAATTCATCTCCGTCGAAGAAATCAAAAAAATAATATTCCCTTTTCCTTTCTTTCCATGGCCACGATTTGGTGTAACATATTTCCTCAAAATGTGATGTTTTCTGATGGTGAATATATTTTGGACCACACTATTAAATTGTTTTTTGACGAATTAGCGTCATCTTTCTTATTAAATCGATAATATATTCCTTAGTAGGTACCCACATACTTTATTAATTTCTCCATTAATGTTAGTGTAGATATCTGATGTTATGTATAAACTTCACCGAAATATTAGTTTATCACTATTTAAACGCATGTATCAAGCATGCATACATTGCTTTTAAAAATCAGTAGAATATCTCATTCTGTAAATCATTTTTACGCCGATTGATTTGATATGCTGATTGCATAATCTATGAGCAGACCAATTATTTTCATATTTTTAAAATTGGCAAAATTAATTTTGTGGTTAAAATTGATTAATTTTATTTATTATATTAACAACTTATTGAGTTAAAATACATCTACCGGTTTCGAAAAATATATAATTTTAATATAATATAATAGTGAATTTTGATACAAAACATAATGATAATAATGATAATGATGATAATAATGATAATGATGGCTTAGGATTTTAAACAAAAATAAATTTTCGAATCAAATATCTAAACACCTACCACGAAATATTAGACCGACATATTTAATTAGTGGTTAATAAAACAAAGTAAACAAACAAAAATAATCAATTATTTTCATTATTAAGGAGAACACATTCTCATTGTGAAGTTGTTATTATTAAGAACATAGGTGTGTGATGTTTTAAATAATAATTTAATGTATTAATTACAAATATATACATATAAAATCAATTTTTTCGTGAAAAATACTGTCGCTATAACACAATTGGTAGTGTACTTCCCCGGGTTGAAAATAGAGATCCAGGTTCGAATCCCGGTAGCAATATTTTTTGACGAAATTGATTTTATATGTATATATTTATAATTAATACATTAAATTAGTATTTAAATTATTTTCATATCAGAATTTTATTTACAAAATGCAACTGCAAAAAAGTAAATAATAAATCAAATCACGTGCAATTTATACAATTTGACGAGATGTGCCATTCCACTTACATTAAAAATAAACACTGAATCTAATCGCACCCAAATAATATTATAATTGCGATAATGCCATCGATCAGGAATTTGGGTCATTTTCAATTTGATTTTCAGTTAGATGTAATCAATTTAACTTGTTTAGTTTTCTGGTATATGTAACGTAATAGAATAAAAGCCTAGTTTAGTATATAATAGGTCCAATGAGTACGGCGAAACAGATGACCATAAGTTTACCTTTTCATGATCGAAAAAGCCGTTCGCTAGGCTAATTCTGTCACGGAAATGACACGTCCAAAGGTTTATAAATATTTTAGAAAAGTATTTTAAAACTAACTACTCATTGTTGCGTCATTAATAATTCACACCGAGCAGTGCCTGCTCTCGCACTGCGAGTGAAGCATGGCCACAATTGATGTTTATAAAATTATAATTTTTTTTTTCTAATTCGGACCTGTGAACAGATAATAGCGAAGCTACATTTATTTGCCATTCACTGTACCTTTAAGATGGGTTTACTTTTTGATTATAAATATATAATGGTACATTTATATAAACAACAATACAATACAAAGTAAGGTAAAGCAGTAACTGTAACAAAAAGCAGTATGTACAACAATCTCTGGTGCATTCTATATTCTTATATGGTGTAGAATATTGGATTCTGATACTAGATTTATAATTTATTACGAAATATAAATGTTGCATATAGCTTATAAGGAAATACAAAAATTAAAGTTAAAATGACTTACTCTATTATCAAAATAAGTACTACCGTACTACCGTTGAAAATCGTAACAATACACTGAATATAACGCTTCAAATTTTTCACAATTGTTACAATTTGAATCATATAATATTAAACAGAGCCAGAGATTCTTTTTATACCGTAATAGGTCATCATTCTAAGGGGATGATGCCGTATTATTTTTAAACCCTCTATCATATCTTATCACACATTTTTCAAAATCGTACAATACCAGATGATAGATAGTTTGATAAATATTGACAAATAATCTTTCTACTGTGGACGACTAGATTGTCCACTATATGAAGGTACAGATGATTGGGCGCAAAATCCCGAGAAAGGTCTTTCTTTAGTCCGATACAATCACGACGCACACAAGATCTACGATGAGCCGGACGTTACCAAATTTATACAAATTCAACAACTTTTAATGGTTCTATTATTTCCAAATAATTCATATGTAACTTAATGTACGATTATTAATACTATTTTTTTAAATTCGTGCTGTAATTATTGAATATTTTATTTTTATTATAATAATGAAAATGAATCTGCTATCTACTGGAACTATTTATAATAATTAATAATAATGGTAATTTTGTGTAAAAAAATATATAAAAAAAAAAAATAAGTTTGTACATTAAAATTTAAAATATATATATATATATATATATATATATATATATATATATATATATATATATATATACATATTACTTATATATCTAAATGATGAATAAATGCTGCCTGACTGTAGGTACCTACATAATTTTTTTTTTAGAATGAATGTAATACACAAATTTAATCTCTTTCGTGCATATACATAACTTTTTATGTGAATATTATGTTCCACGCCGATTTTGTTTGGCCGCTATTTTGGTTTGGTAAATATTTGTAAGTTCTTATTTAGTAGTCGTAGAGAGTAGTTGATTATAATTGATTATGGAGTATCTAACACTTCAAAGTATTGAAGTCATTAAAACATTTCATATAAATAATAATGGCGATCGCTATCGTCACATGTTGGAAAACTTTTCGGTGGCTGGATTAAGTAATTAATTGAATTATATGAATATAGGACTAACTTGCTGGTGTCCTGGAATGAGGCGCGAACCCCCGTTCACTAGATCACTAGACCAGCGTCTTAACCACTATGCCAACAAGCTACTAATTTATTAAAGAAAAGTATAAATAGTAAAACTAAGAAATTTATTAGTTTATAATAAAAATTATTTTTCTTGGCCTTAAATTAGTTTTGTAATTTTAATGGATATTGCGTTACTGAAGTGATTGTGCGTGAAACAGTTAGTAGGTATACGTAATATACATTTCTCTAAAGGGTTGCAGTACACCAGATAACATGAAATTGCACTTTGGCATGAAGGGTTATGCATACGTGCACATATTAGGGTAATTTGTGTTAGCCTTACTTTTTTAATAATCAATTCTGTATAAAAAATATTATATGAAAAATTTATATGACACACATTTTAAACACGAAATGTATAATTTTACTGAATAATATTTAGAAACCCTTAATCTGAAATATGTTTTAATTTACTGGTCATCATTTTATAATTGGATTTCATTTTTTAGGTTCAGTTAGTTAGCGGGATGAAATTTCAAGTATGGGTAAGGTGAATAATGGTAAAGAATTTTCTCTCCAATAAACCATTAATAGTAATAATTCTCAAACAATATTTTGCTTTATTTTAACCCTTAAAGGGGTGAAGGGATGGTAAGAAACAATAAAAGTTAATTTCTAGTTGGATTTTCGCCAGCGAGGGCAAAAACAGAGAGTTATATAAGGGTGCTTGTTAGTTAAGAGTTAAGCGTTTATATATACTATGAAAAATATAACAACTTTAGTGGTCTCACGGAACGATGATCCAACCCTCGACAATAGGGAAGCACCTTAGCTTAACGTTATTTAAGATGGTAGTCGTATATAAATTAGCGGATACACAAACCATACTATTAAATATATTAACTGTTGCGGTTATATTATGGATTAAGCAAATTAAAAAAATAACTGTTGATTTTCATTTTCAGTATTGCAACATTTATTAAAAATGCAAATAAATTTAAAATCTAGAAAAAAATATTTTGTATTATAAACTATTAAATTGACTAGTTTTTAGGTACAAGAAAGAATAATGCGTTTTTATTATAACCAAACCTAAAAAGCTTTATTTTTATGAATATATCGCATATTATATGGAGATTACCTATTATTATATTTTAATAAAAGTGACTGATGAGATCGATATTATAAATTATGAATGTTAATATCTAGTAATTAAATAACTTGTAAATAATATTCAAATACTAATTAAATGTATTAATTAGAAAGATATACATTTAATTAGTATTTAAAATATCACAGATCTATGTTCTGAATAATTACAAACTTCACAATAAGAATGTGTTCTTCTTAATAAAATAATATTCAATATGTACATCTAATGAAAATCAATATATATAACAGAGTTATGTAATATGTAATGCTCATTATATAAAAACTATTATCTAATATTATTTGCTATTCTAGCGATGGCTAGAATTTTATTTGTCTGTATTTGACTATTGAAATTAATAATTATTTAAGTTAATATGTTATAATTAAATATTATAAAAAATATGTAATTTTTATGTTTTAGTTAAGTTACGTGTTTTAGTTAGTATTATATTACTGAATATTAAAAAAGACCCTTCAAATTAGATATATCCCTTTTAAGTTAAAACGAAATTTTTTCACCTTTTGTAAAAATGTGGGTTTAACAAAACACGCGTGACGTATAAAAATTTACTGATAAGTATTTCTCCAAATAAACCAGCCGCACCACCTGGCGGCTGACCTGAACAATAGTCACACTTCACGAGCAAAAACCTTCCCAACAAAGGGATGCCCCTTCGATTCTACCCGATGTTAAATCACCGCTAAATTATACACCATAAATGGTAGTTTACCCCAAATATAACTCCACGAAATGGGGTCCAAAAAAATTTATCAGATTTTTGAAAATCTGTCATTTCGATTGTGCTTTTCTGGAGAACGATTCCAGAATCTCTTCAACACGAATTACAAATTAATAATTACTCTTTATGACTTGACTGATCTTTTTCGCATAGTACAAGTGGTATTTTTAACGCAGATAGCATGCAATACATCAGTTTTATATAGCATTGAATTCAAAAATGACTATTTTCGTTATGATTCGCTTTACATTTTGTTTTTCCACTACTTATTTCTAAGTGAAAATGTTTTTTTAGGACCAGGTAAAATGTAAGTTTTACATTATGCATATTTATAGAAATACGATTTAATTGGCTCGGTAGATCTATGTTACTGCATGGCTAGGGAAAGGTCAAAAAAATTCCAGTACTTACTTAAAGAATGCACCTCGTGTATATTTTCAGGGTAATTGGTTATAGAGCAATTGACATATTGCATATATATATATATATATATATATATATATATATATAGAGCATTATATATATATATATATATATATATATATATATAATGCTCTATAATGTATATATAATGTTTTCATTTTTAAAACATATGCATACAGTTTCATTCAATATCTTCTTCTTTTCTTATAAGATAAATAGAAAGATTACAAAATAGAGAAAAATAACGAATGATTTAAATACACGCATAGTAATTTATGAACATTTAAACAAAGTAATCATAACAAAGTAAATAAATCGTTAATAAAACTCAAATTTCGGAATATCACATTTGATGTTGACAGTCGTGAGGTCTTCTTCTTCTTTTAAATAGGCAATCCATCCTTAAAGAATGATTTGTGCCATTAATCAAGTTAAAATTTATTTTTTTGTAGAAAAAAGTACAATAATATTATACAATAAGAAACACTATATTACAAGTCAATACCATTGTCGTTCAAAAAACTTGCTATTATATAGATTAAACGTGGCGAGTTAAGGGAAAGAAGATGACACAAGTTAATCGGGAGTTGAAAGTTACCATTGACAAGACCACTGTAAAAAAAACCTGCGATTCGCAATGGACAGGCAAAAAATACATGGTCAAGTGTTTCCTCCTCGGTACCACACTCACACATTGAGGAATCTATCAAGTTCCACAAATGAGCAATGCCCAACTCTCATTCTAGAGATATTTAATACTGTTCTTTTGCAGACTTTCCTTTTTGAGAACTAGGGGGTGCAGGAAATAGAACCTTAAATTACTTTAAGACGATTACCCTTATGATTATCCATTGTGCAGTCCAGATAAAAGTCGTGCGTTTTTTTACAATATTAAGTCTATCATGCATCGGGATATGGAATTGATGGGGGAAAACTCCGGAAAGAGTAGTCTCCTTGGCCAGTTTATCAGCACATTCATTTCCATGAATATAGTCGCGAGGTCAACTTGTAATAATATTTCATTTTATCAAGATTTGAAATTTAAATTAATATATCATTTTATTCTGAGCTATTCTGCCATATTTATGAGAATAATTAATAGAGATAATGAACTACGTATCCTATGTTTCCACGGACTAAATATTATCTGACAGCAGTGAATCTCGACGAGAATTGTGATCCACAGATATAATTCAGTGCAATAGTATTAATAATTCTCTGTATGTGGCTTTAGGAATTGGTCCCCCGGTATTTAATGTAGATTTTTTTCTATTTTTCTGGATTCCAGAAATATATTTATTGGGTTTTAATGTGTTTTATTAAGTGGAAAACAAATCCATCCATCCGATGATGGTTCTTTCTTGTATTGTGTGAAAATGGTAATCGGATTCGCAGTATTTTGTCAGAGATACATTTATTAGCTAATTATACGCGTAATTTATTCCCCAAAATTCGACAGTCGAATGGTAAAAAATATGTATATACCGAGGTTTTAATGAATAACTTGTGTATATGCGCGAAAGAGATGGAAAATACATCAAATTTGAACAATAAATTTATTAAAAAAATATGTAGATATGATTTTGTAATCATTTATAGATCTATATAATATTAAGAAGAACACATTCTTATTGTGAAGTTGTAATTATTCAGAACAGACGGTCTGTTATATTTTAAATACTGAGTAAATGTAATAATTAGAAAGATATACATATAAAATCAATTTTATCGAAAAATTTTGTCGAAAAAATGTTGCTACCAGGATTAACCTAGATCTCTTTTCAATCCGGAAAAAGAGCATTAACCGACTATGCTACTGCATACAGTACTTTTAACAACGAATTTTCGAAGCTATATGTTACATTTTTCAAATTAAAACATACATTGTTACATTATTTGAAAGCCATCTACGTTGTTATTTTTCACGGAATTTTAAATACCTTTAGACGCCAGAGTTAATTCTGGCGTCTCATACTAGACTACTCAAATTATTTGAGATTACGTAAAAAATAACGTATGCCATGCATAAAATCTTTTGCATTGATACTCTTTAGGATCCCGCGTAAAATAAAGGCACCCTCCTATCTCATAAATCTATATTTTAAATTATAATTCAATCTTTATCCCGGGCTATGGCGGGTACTGACCGTTAGTATATTACCCATCTCTTACATTATGTAAATATTACTGAATCAGAAAAGTGAAATAAATAAATATTATGTAATGGAAAATACGCAAAATTAAATCCACTTTTCTTTTAATAAATTTTAATCAAACGCGATTGATTTGTGAATCTTTAGAAATATTGAGCGAAGGCTACCCAACCCCTGTAGAGAACAGAACAAAACAACAGCAAGGGATGGAGGAATTAAAATCATTTTATAGATGAATCTTACAAAGAGTTCCCTCTTTTGACACCTATATGATTTCATCATTTCCCGGTATTTTATATACACGTATATACATATAATGTATATGTTACTTGCTTATGAAGGTTGCTAATTCGTGGGATATTCTTTCTATTTTACGAAAATTAAGGACGCTGAAAGCACACCGCTTACATTCATTTACGACGAAGTCACTGTATATATTTTTGTCATCAGAAAATCTCAAAAAATACTTTTTTACTATATTGTTATACCAAGTTGTACATAACAATTGTTGTATATACCAAGTTGTACATAATAATTATTGTATATACAAAGTTGTGCATAACAAATAAATCAGAGGGACAATAATAGTTTAGTAATAATAATTGAGTCAGTGACTTTCAATACCCGCTATAACACGTTTTCATAATATCGAGAAAATCAAGCAAAACCGCAATATTTTAATGACAAACGTTATTACTTTATTAGAAAGGTAATTAATTGCTTTCGTTTAAAATATTTTTTATGTATTTTGGTTAATTATTGTATTAATTTGATTCCAAATATGTATTTTAATATGATAAAAAAAAAAACATAGAAGGTTTTAAAAGTAATTTTGTGTTATACCAAATTTTGCTCACCCTTACACTATACTCAATATTGCAAGTTAAAAAAACGTATTTTTAAAATGACACGTAAATTTTTAAATAAAATAAAGTAAATTCCGAATCCAATGATATATTTGATCAAATTTGTTAAAAAAGTGTAATAGCGGATTTTGAAATTCAGTGACATAATTGTGGTCCAGCGGTTACGATACTCGCCTAGTGGTCGGGGGTTCGAGCTTCGTTCCAGGAGCCCATCAAGTTAGTTCTGTTTTCATAGCACAATAGTTTAGCTTAGTATCAAATAGTGAGAATATTGATGTGTTAATGTTGTACTTTGATGTTTAATATAATATTTTTATTATTAGGAGAACACAGTCTTATTATGCAGTTCTAATTATTCGGTGTTCTGATAGGTCTGTGATATTTTAAATATTAATTATATGTATTAATTATAAAGATATACATATAAAATCGAATTCATCGAAAAATATTGTTGTTGCGCTACCGGGGTTCGAACCTGGATCTCTTTCCAAACTGGGATAGGTGCATTATGTCGCTGTAGCATAGTTGGATAATGCACCTTCCCCGGTTTGGATAGCGCAACAACAATATTTTTTTATAAAATTGATTTTATATGTATATCTTTCTAATTAATACATTTAATTAGTATTTATTACTTTTGTATTTCAAAAAATCCAATGAGTACATTCAGTACTCTCAGAGATATGCTTCGGCATTGCGTATACATGAATTATATATACAGTCCACTGGGAAGGGAAGAAGGAGTGATTTTTTTTAAACATTTAATAAATTTGTTAGAAAACTGTTGCTATACATATATGTATTATTTGTGTATGGCACGTGTAAGAATGTACAGAATCCACAAAGTTCTTGACTTACATATTGGGACGTGAAAATATATCATTTAATTTTCTAAAGCGTGAGTTTTATGGCCACTCGAACAAAAAAGTTTCCAAACATTAGGTTGACGTTTATGGGTACTGAATAATAATATATTCACCACGCTAACGAGTATGATGCATCTGTTCGGTTATTTTTTGTGATTTTTTTTTTGATTTTATACACTCAACAGGTTTTCTTAATGTCCTTGTAGATAATTGCGTAAAGTCTAATAAGGCTTACAATCACGTCATTCTTAAAGGGTTTGTTTTAATTTTATGTACCTCTGATTTGTTATCGATACAGATTTGAACATCTTTGTCGCTGTTTGTCCATATGATTAAACGAAGACCAATTCAAATTATTCATATAAATCACTTGTACTATTGGCAATTGATACTTGAATACCAGTCTTTGATAATAATGATCATTTACTGTACTGGCATTATATTGTTTGCCGTTATAAGAGATGCAAAAAAATGGTGTAACACTTGAAAAAATTAATACAATTTGTTTGGGACATATATTTCTTTGTGTATATTAATTATTGAACGAAAATAATGCACTGTGCCATTCCCCCTTCCCCCCTTCCCTGCCCTTCTAGGCCTCACCGCCGACCGGTCGATTGACGACCTTGAACCAGTACGGTTACAACGTGTACGGAACAATTAATACTGTTATATAATCTTGAGACTTCGCGTCTGTGAATCTTTGAATCGGGATTGTGGTGAGTGCCAAAATCCTTCCGTGTACTGAATGCTTCCGTCATATGCTTGTACGCAACACGATTTATATTGAGAAGAAATAGATATACCAAATTCAGTTTCACGTCAAAATAGTTTGATATATAATAATACATGTAACTAGTGTTTAAACCCCACTCTAGGGCGGCCGTTAAAAATGTATATACGATAGTTGGCTCGGTTGATCTCACGTTATCATCAGCTACATGTCTATTTTGCGTTTGTTCCCATCTTTCTTGTCCATGACGATCTAGCGTTGTGTTTTATCTAACATTTTACCAACACAATTGCTGTTTAATGTCGTTACTTTATTGATTTCGTCATTTTTGCTGTCTTTCTCTATCTAAGCGTCGCTTTTCCTGAACTAGATCGTCTTCCATATTAATATGAAATATCTTCAACTAAAGGTCACACATATTTTTTAATATGTCATGTTATAAATGCAATGTTAAATAATGAAATAATTATTTGACCTATATACTAAATTTTATATTAATTTAAATCACATTATTATTTTAATTTCATTGTAATGTTTCCTTTTTTAAATATCTGACAGATGATTTCTTCGTTTATTTTTTTGAAAAATTGTATCTTCAGAATCAAAGGATCATATTGTATTACCCATTCAATTTTTATTTATAACGAACAGAAGGATTCTTTTGTGTTTTATTTATAAGGTGAACTTGAAACAAATAATTGATTACATTTCAATGCAATGTTCATTGTGGTCAAAATACTGTATGTAAGTTATCGACATGTATTTAAAAATTAATGCCAAGGTGTTAGCCGATCTGCCAGCTAAAACTAATGGAAAAATTTCAATTATTAGTTAAAAAAAAAATTTAATTAGGAATATAATACCTAGATGGAAGATGCGTGTTTTCTAGGGGGAAAAAAATTAATAATTTTTTGAATTTATAATAGTATTAATGATTGATATTTCTAATAAAGAAAATTGAACGGTTATGTGGACAGAAAATAATCGTACATTTGAAAGACATAAGATAACAAATATTTTTATACTCGTAAAAATTTATTTCAAAAAGTTTTATCATAACGGCATTTTTATAAGTAAAACCTAACCATTACCTACCAATATCTAACAATCATGTTTTACTTGGTATCATATCTATAAATAATTGAACGTCAATTGAATAGTGACGCTCTCAGATTTAATGGTACCTATTTTTCCACCATAACAACAGAAATATTGATGTTTGATAAACGATGGTTTGTTTTCAAATACTCAAATATTAATATTACACGGAAGTAAGGGACTGCGTTCTCAGTCTACTTTGAAATATTTGATAACAATCACATCTTTGACAATATTGTTATAAAACGGTCAAATGTTATATTTTTTCTGTATAATTAAAATGTACTTTTTATATATTTTACGTGTAAAAAATAATAAATGTTTAAATATTTACGGAAAAGGAATGTGTTTTAGAGTTGGTTATGCGGAAATATATTTAAAAAATACTCAATATATTTGAAAAAATGTATTTTAGTCTATAATAATATAATATAATATAATAGGTATAATGTATTAAAAAATCATTTTCATTGATGAATTTTTTGCACCATAAACAATTAAATTAAATTATGAATTGATTAAATAAACATATCAAATGTTTATCAACTAATTTTCTTCCATTAGGAGTTAAAATAGAGTTCACAATTGTGATTTGACTGTTCCTTTGCGTCGATAAACTATTAAATTGGTAATACATTAAACTTTATCTCACAAAAAATCGTCTCCGTTCTTGAACCCTTAAACTTGTGACACGGGAGCTGGTCTACTGCTCATGAAGTGGTAGTAAAAACTGAACATCCCCTTAACCCTTTCAACTGCCTCGTGACTTCATTGTTACAGTTCGTCTAAATCAATATCGACCATTATTTATGGACCTCGATAAAGCTCTCCGAATGGGTGAAATAAATCTAGCGGTCGCGTTGTAAATTTGTAGGGGAAAGATAAAAAGGATGTTGTATTTTATTGACACTGAAATTAATTAATTAAATTACTGGGATTCTTTTGACTCGGTGGCTAATTATACAGTTGAACTTTGGAATTTGAGTCGCGAAAAATAACGTTCAAGGATATCTTAAAAATAAATAAATGCTTTTCTATAGATATTTTTAAGAAAATGATATTTACTTAAACATGAAAACCTGGCTTAACGCGATTAACCTGGATTAGCGCGAAAATCAATTAAAGCACTCGAGAAAAATAATATTATTTATAGTTTAGAGCGTCTGATTAATATTATTTAAGCGAAGGATCCTATTTAAATCACGAGTTCTGGTCGAAATACAAACAAGTGACGTACAACCGTCTCAGAATTTAATACAACTCATACAGAATACTGTTCGGGTTGGCGCGTTATTGTGGAGCATCTACAGTGTTTGCCGTGTTCGGCCGGATTCGTTTCACTTCTGTAAAGTTCACACATATATGTGTGAACTTTATTTATTTATTTTTTGATTTTCTTTTCATAACATAAATATTATTTTGTAATTCGTATGTATTAAATTATGTATTATCTTTATGACGAATCGGGTCTTCATAAAAAAACTCGATCATGCTGGAATAAACGTATTATTATTGTTGTTATTTATTAGTTAGTTAACTATGCGAGAATAATCTTCTTCAAATAGGAGAACAGCGTGTGTATGAAGAAAAAGAAGATAGATAAAAATGGTTATGAAGATAATTGCAAAATAATTCGAATGTGAAAAGAAAATTATATTCAATGCAGATACGAATATGAAATCAAGCAACGATTAGAAATTTAAACAAACTAGTGGCCAGATACGAAAATGAAATGAAAAAAAGGAAACAAGTAGTCAATCATTTAATTTAAATATTTGATATTTTTATCCTCTAATGTACTAGTAACTAATATGCAGTTACATTTTTTCGAACTATATCATGGTAAATTATAATTAATAATAATATTTATTATACTTCGCTTACCACGAGGTAAATACAGCCTGAATAAATCGCGTTATACAAGGAGGCTACTCATTCCGGAGATTTTCCTCATAAATTCCATATCCCGATGGATGACAGACTTAACATGGTAAAACGACGTACGAATTCTATCTGGACTGCATAACGGATGGATCCAAATAATCACGACGGTAATCGGCTTAAAATCATTTAAAGGTCTATTCCCAAATTACCCAAAAGGAAAGTTTCCAAGAGAATAATATCAAATATCTGTAAAATGAGAATTGAACATTGCCAGGTAGCCTCATATTTATTCAGATTGAACTTAACAGATTCCCCAATGTGCGAGTGTAGTATCGAGGAGAAAACCTTTGACCATACCTTTTTTGCCTGTCCATTGTCTCATCAGAGGTAATTTTCAACTCCCGGTTAACTTGTTTCAACTTCTTTTCCTTGACTCGCCACATTTAATCTATATAATAGCAAATTTTTTGAACGATAATGGTAATGACTTGTAATACTTCCTATTCTATAATATTATTGTACTTTTTACTATAAAATAATGTTTTAACTTGATTAATGGCACAAATCACTCTTATAAGGTGGATTGCCTATATAATAGAAGAAGAAGAATAAATCGCGTTATATTTATGAGGTTTCTCTGAGTTTTATATTCATTTCAAATTTTGTTTTAGAATGAGAGAAGAGATTCACAAAAAAATGCGTAAATAATATTAATCAACTTTGTAATGTTATTTAATTATAAAACTATTAGATATTTATCAAGTTACAGATGATTCCAGAAGATTCTAAATAATAATGCATCAAAAAAATTCACAAAATCTCAAATATTTCGTAAAAATCTAAAAATTTTAATTCAGACCTTAGTCAATTTCGGTTGTATTTTAGACAAAATCTCTAAAGATTTGTTTGGCAGGTATCCAAAATATATAAGTGGTGAATCGGATCAAAAACTTCGCTCAACAAGCTTCACGTAATTTTATACATAAATGAAAATTGCGGTGTTGGTTCAACTTTACCTACTAGGCTAAGCTTGCTAAGTTGAGGTCCTTTGATTGCAAATTCAACAATTCCGTAAGCCGACCAACTTCAACTTGGTTGCGTAACACAAGCGCTTTGGAAATGTTTGATAAATACTTTGAATATTGACGTGACGTGAAAATCAATTGCGATTTGAAACTATTAAATTTTTAAAAATACGTCCCGATATAAAATATGAAAGAATTCTTTCTCCAGATATTTCTTGAATTTTAAGAAAAATATTTTTAAAACGGTGTAGTTACATTTATTTGTTTATTTCTCTTTGCAGTTAATAATTTTTCGAAGAAAGCCAAGTTTGACAATATCGTGAAAAAATTAAGAGAATTCAATATCTGCTCGATATTATATTTTTGTTTATGCATATGCATAGTGTTCCGTATTCGTAATTGTTATTTTTATAAAAAGGTGAACATATGTACTTCTATACTTGAACCAAAATGATTATTCTTAAATGTAGTATAATTGTCACCGGTTTTGTTTTGTCTTATCTCTTAGCTTATTCCCAATTTAGTACACATAGTTCCCTTAGCTCAACTAGCTGTTTTTGAATTCGTAAAATTCAACCATTTGGAGAAAAAGTGGAAATTCACCGAGATTCGGAGTGAAATTTTCATCATTGTGATCAGTGTTATTGGTGAAACGTAAGCAGTAGTGAATTTGCGTGTGTAGTTATTGAACATTGCATGGTGGATTCACCAGAGTCGCCCGTCGTTGCGTTTTAATTTGAGTAATCTTCAGGATAAGCCGGTGACGGCGTCATCATCAGGTGAGTCGAGTTGTCCTCCTTATCCCGCCACCCTGGTCTGCTATCGAAGAATTTCCATCCGCTCATTCCATCCTTCCTTCATTTCCGATTCCCTAATTTCATCCACTCATCCCTTCCGATTTCATCAACCACCAATGTGATCGGCGACTTGTGTCGGTCACATATAGTATTTTTTTATGACAACATCTATGCTAATTATATAATAATTTTAATTTACACTTATAGTCCGATTGATTTTTGTTAGATAGTATTTAAGTATATACCAAATAATACTAATTTTGTGTAATTGAGTGCCTGAAAAAATATACTTTAGCACCAAATAATGAACGGATATTATTATTGTATATTATATGGACACCGACGAAAGAAAATTTGTCTCTAAAATACTTCATTTAATATTCAGTAATTAAATATCATATTCGAAAGTGGCACCAAATTACCACTTAAATAAAGTAGGTATACCAAAAAAAATATTTGTCAATTCGTTAATATATATTTTTTAAACTATCCTATCCGAACATGCCTGTAAATGCAGAACAATAAATTGTATTTTATTTAGAGATTGCATTTTGGTGGTCGTTTATTCAATTCTACGGCAATATACAAATTAGGATGCAGATAGATTATGCTTCAGGTGCACACGTATATGTATATATACCCATATATACATACGTTAGATTTGAGGTTTCCGCGAGTACTAGTGGAACTCACATCTCTTCTGGATTAGATGGATCATTTTTGCAGATGGAAGCTGGGAAATCAACTGTGGGAGATTTATATCTCTTGCGAAAAAGTACGGTTGTACCATAATTTTTGAGGCAACATGGTTTTGAGGAAACCATCTACAAAAAACGCAATCTAACTTAGAAGAGACGCCATTATAATATATATATAATTCTATGACCGCCTTTCGGAACGTCCTTGAAACGTTTGAAGCTCACAGCCACCCAAAAATTAAAAATTAAAATCGCTACAATTTTAATGAGCACTTTGTATATATATATAACAGTGTTCATTAAAATTGTAGCGATTTTTATTTTGAATTTTTGAGTGGCTGTGACCTTCGAAAGTTTCAAGGACGTTCCGAAAGCCGATCATAGAACTGAGAGATCTCGGTCAGCGAACCGCAATAAATCTAAAAAAGAAATCCGTTTCACAATTCTTTCAGTTTGTTGCTTATTTTTTTTTTTCGCTAAACATACATTTCATTCAACCGCTGAAACGCCATTTTGTTCCGAATGTTTTTGATAATAGAAAAACGACCTTTTTTTTGTTGGGATTTTTTTCATTTTTAATCAGAAAATATCTAAATACTCAAATGTGCTGAGAATTTGATATAATGTTTCTAGAAAAAATAGAAAATGACGCACTGGACAGGATTCATTTAATTTTACACATGTATCAACAAAAATCATGTCCTTCGTGCCTTATTCAACGAAACTTTACGTACTGCAGCTGTATATTTATTTAAATTTTAAAGAATACATACATACGAGTTTCATTTATAAAATCGCTTCACCAAAACATAGGACCAATCGTTACCGTTCGGAATAAGCGCCGGGCTTAGTCTGATATGTGGAAGGGAGTCGAGCCAGCGGTACTTCTATGATTTATTGGATACTAAACTAATGAACTACAATAACATTAGACATTTGACATTCAAATGAAGTAATGTGCAAAACGACGAATCGAGTTGAATCGAATGAGAGTTGTCTTCGAAGAATTCATGGGAGCGAAATCCAGAGCCTGGAGTTCCTGACAACGTTTTAATCCAAAGCGCCTATTTACGTTGTTAACCTTACCATACCGTGATAGAAAATACACGTAGGCAACCATGTTGTCAACTCGTGTTACCGTAGGCAGATAGAGTTTTTTAGTATTTTATATTTAAAAAAAGCTTAAATGATGTACAAATAATTAATATTGTACACTTACTCTATATTATTCATTGAGCATTAAATGTGAAAAAAGAATAAATATAATTCGAAGCATTTATCATGTCCTATTCAAGATACAACGTTCCTTCTTATATCTCATTTAATTGACAAAGAAACATAGTTACATTCCGGTTGTTATTTTTTTCACTGTGAAATTAATATTTGAATCTGTTTCTATCTCACTTTAAATTATAACCAGTTATGTAAAGCGAATTCTATAAATCATTAGTTATTTCTTTTTCCTTAGGATGTAAATGTTTTCCTTAGGATTAGCTTAATTATTGAATATTGCGTTGCGTGTGTTTACGGAAATACTATACATTTAATAATTGGGGCGGTAGATCTGTGTTACTGTATGACTATGAAAGGGGATATATGCAAAAATGACACACGTATATTAGAATAATTTTCGGTACGTTAGAAATTACATTATCTATTGTACTGTTTATCTACTAGATTGACTGAAATTGGCCCAATTTGTAAGGTGATTGGATAATTTTTGTTTCAACATTTTTATCTTTCTCAAGAGGGTTTGTTTGAGATGAATAATTCAACGAATAAAAATTCTCAATTATCGTACGGTCCATAAACCCGAAGCGGGAAGAATCATGAATCCAATAAACGTTACACTTAACAAGTGAAAAATCTTAACAATTCTCCATTCAACACCTGGGCGACTGTGGCTAATTGGACCCTTAATAGGAGGGTGACATTTACGGATTTGTGCCAGTTGAATAGGGGTAGTTTATTTTATAGTACAGGGCGTAGGGGGGCGCAGCACAGGGTGTGCTGGGTATTGTCAAATTGAAAATGCGGTAGGTTAAGTACCTCTGAAGGGCTCATACTGGAGCGTGTTTACCTGTTTTGTGGTGAAATTTGCAATTGCGTAAATTTTCGTTTCAGGAATCGAAAACATTTACATTTTTAATAATTGTTTAAGTATCTATTTATGTTATTATAATAATGTAATGTATTTTTGTTTTGATTATTTTTGACAGTTAAAAATAAACATTTATGTTTTTTTGATTTAGCGGTAACTGAGTAGGCCCCGATTTTGGACAATTGAAATGTTATCGTATTTAATGTGTTGATATAACATGTAATGAGGTTATCAACTCAAAAGTTATGTGTAAATATTAACTCAAAAGTTATGTGTAAATATCAACTCAAAAGTTATGTGTAAATATCAACGTAAAAGTGTGTGTATATGTGTGCGGTCCACCATAAAACCATTAAGTTAGTGCGATTTTCCATAGCACAAACACTTAACTTATTTTTAAATATATCAAAAAAAGTTATTGTAACTTGTCTCATACGCAAGAAGGATAATTGAAGCCAAGATTGAAAAACAAGATGTGGCGTCTACAACTAGGAATTAGTCGCAGAACTTGGTGAACCCAACATTGTGTTAGTTATCAAGATTAGTACAGCATGTTGTGCAGTCTCAGTCGGGCAGCAAGATATCGACACGTCTACGAGAACTGGTCGTGGGTTAAGACCCAAGTTTCTACCATTAGATCAGATCCATAGACGGCGGAGTAAACTCCACCCATTAATTTTTTTTATATGCCGTGTATATCTGACCTTTCTGGCCCATTACAGGGTCCAATGTCAGCCCTGATGGTGTACGCTGAAACTATATACAGAAGATTCTGAACGGTCGTGAAATTTAAAGAATATTTTTAACAAACCAATTTATTTATCAAAAACTCTCACTTTTTTTGGCAGGTATGGGATTGTAGGGATCATTATTTAAAACAGACTTTTAAATACTTGCTGTTCTGTTTAGAAGACAAGAAGATCTCAGCTTCTCTTAACCGGCGATGATGATGATGATAATGAGGTCAAAAGAAATGAAATACAAAAAATGTTCAATATAAGCACACTACAGCGACAAAATGGAGAATTCCTGCCGCAGCAGAATACTCCTATTTTTATTCAAATTCACTACAATACATACAGTCATTTGCAAGTACATACGTAAAACGGTGACAGCCCGCCGCTTGAGACGTTCTTCTAAGACATCTTTGTTTTTCTAAATCTATACCACGAGTTTTTTAGCAACGCGCCGATGACTAGACCTTGAAATTATTAACACGTGTCTTATCATATTAATTAATATGGCGCCTGCTCGGCGAAAAATTCTTGTGCGATACAGCTACCGTACAATGCGTGTGTCACCAGAATGATAAATTATGTTATTATTTAAACGGAGCATTCCACTGGCTCTACCTCCCACCTCTTGCGACCTGGACATGATGTGATAACGAGTCTCAGGTCAAATTGTACAAGTATGGCTCTGGTACAATGATACCGGAGCCAACCTACGAGTATGATGGTAGTATGATGTTAATAACCAACTGTAATAATTGTGCCATATAATAAAAAAAAAAAAAAGTTTATAATATGAAGGAGAACCTATAAGAAAAAGTTAAAAGGATTTAGTAACTAACTGCCAGAACTTAACTAACTGCGTTAACTTTTAAATATAAAAATATTTAAAAAAAAGCTTTTAAGATTTTGTAAAATATCGCACGCGTTGCTTTGTTGAGTGGAATCGAAACAAGAGTAAACAACTCTTAAAATGATTCCGGGATAGAATGGGACACTTTGGCGTTTCTTTCACATTATTTAAATTGTTTTAAGAAAATGTCTGAGATATCTCATAGAGGCAAAGATATTTTTTATTATATTTAATGGAAAATATATGGAAGTATGGAGTAATAACAGGGCGTACGACCTATCTTTGGCTAGCTTAAGTGATCTTTTTATGACGTTCACCAATTCTCACCCTTCAATCTCCCTATTTATCAAATTTTTGAAAGTTGTATATATGTTAGTATGTGAACTCGCTTTGAGTACTACTACACCATCGCCATCTATGGACCAAATTTGATAATTCATTTTTTCATTATTTAAACAGCGTATATGTCATCACTATGAGAATAAGATTTTTTTGAAATTATTTTAAAGCAATATTCTTTATCTGTAAAATGTTTAACATATTATACTAGAAAAATCAACATTTTTCAATTTTTTATGTATTATCTTATTTTGACCAGCATATTATATTTGAATTTGTCAAGAACAAACCAATACTGAATTTTTAAAGTGATCACTTAAGCCAGCCGAAGTCAGGTCATAAACCTTGTAATTACCCCATACTTCCATATATTTTCCATTAAATATACTAAAAAAATAGCTTTGTCTCTAAGAGATATTTGATATTTGTTTAATAACAGTCCCTTTGTAGGTAAAAATCCAGTAATTGTGCGTTTTTGGACATACTCAAATATTGCTAACATTATTACAAAATAATTTGTTTTATCTGTAAAATATTTTTTATCATATTATATTAGAATATGCCTGAAAAATCAAATTTTTAACAACAGTGCCTTTATAGGTAAAAATTCCGTAAATATGTGTTCTTGATCATATTAAAATATTGCAAAATGTCTGATTGGCTATTTGTTTGCGTTAATTGGTTAAGAGGGTGCATAATACTCCCTATTTAAAATTATGTTTTTATTATACCCAGTGGTAAGGCACGTATATTATTTTTAAATGCCTTCATCACAGCATATTAATTTTACGTGGATTTCAACCAGAAACCGTCGCAAGGGAATCAAATCCGTGACAATTTTCATAACTCAATTCGTGAGCCTCCGTCAGAGTGGTAGGAATTTGAGAATTTTCTCCGCGTATCCGCTCTCTCCACTTCAAGTGTTAATTATGCAAATTAATGCATATTAAAACACGAGTGTTGCACACGCGTGGTGTTGAATGAGGTCCTCGGGGGAGAGATTTCTCATCAGTCGTTAATGTTGACGACATCTTAATCCGTGATTCTGAAATTAACATTTTTATGGTCAGTGTAGCAGGTTTAACTGCCACAGTTAGTTCACACAAAATATTACGATAATTTTTTTTTTTAGAATATTGTTAAAATAAAAGCGTTATTGTTGAAACGTGTTTCTGGTCCTTGAACTAACTTGAAAAAATATCTCGATTAAATAATGAAAAATGTTGGAAATTGAGTGAGGGAAAGGGATGGAAGAAAAATGAATTTTACATTTTTTGATCTTATTCTATGGATGTAAAATAATATGAAAATATTTCAATTATATGAATACTAAACGGAATAATTTTTAGCAGTATTTGAATACGTCCAAGAACACACAATTACTGGATATTTTCCTACAAAGGCACTGTTATTAAACAAATGTGACATAGCTCATAGAGACAAAGCTATTTTTTTATTATATTAAATGGAAATTATATGGAAGTACGGGGTAAGTCAGCCGAAGACAGGTCGTTAGCCCTGTGATTACCCTACTCTACGAGATATCTAATATTTGTGTAATAATTTTTCATCATCCTCAATATATATTCACTTTTGTTCGATTTTTATCGAGGCGCTGTGTCTATCTTTTAAAATCGAATTAATTTGTAATTCTGTTATAGGGGTTAGTCTATCCATGCTATCAATACAATATATAAAAATGGGTGGTTCAAATAAAAATGCTTTGATAATTCTTGATTTATTTAGATATACTTTTCTAACGTCTTATTGAACCCTATATTCCGTGAAATTGGCGGACGTCTCCCAGAAGTTAGTTTTTTTTATTGGTTTCCTGTTATCTAGTTACTTAATCTGGATTTATGACAGAGTACAGAATGAAGAAAAAGAAAAAAGTAAAGCTGATCTTAGTGTAGTGAGAAAGATTAAGAAATGATCACGTAGGAGGTTTGGTCATATGGAACGGATGAATGAAGAGAGAATTGTAAGAAAGATATATAACGCTAGTGTTGATGGCACCAGAAAGTGTTGATGACGCCCGCGGAAGATTTGGTACGGCCAGATAAACCAGATACTGGAAGATAATTCTGTTAGAAGCCACAATAATCGGCGAGCTTGTATGAGAATATGTATGAATGTGGATGTGATGAGGATAGAAGAGTATGGCGTTCTATCCTCTCCGTCTACCTCCCTGGGGAAACGGAGTGATGGTAAGTAAGTAAGTAAGAAACCAGTTTGGCTTTCTTGATCTTGTCTCTTCAATAAAAATGGCAATATAGTGCCTTCTTCGATTTATTGTAGCTTTAGAATATAAACTTACATTTGAAGAGTCAAAATTGAGTAATATTTTCTTATAAAAACATTTGGAACAAAAAAGTTACATATAAATTTAATTCGTTTTTCTAAGAAAATTGAAAGGGTTTTATTCAAATGTTTCTATTAAATCAGTTTCTATTCAAATTTGTCTAAAAACAAAGTGATCGATTTATTAAAATAAGAACTTCTTTGTTATATGTAGTCATTTTTTATATGTCCAGTTTTTAGACTCAGACTTCGTCACTCATATTAACGTATATATAACCGTCTCCTAATTCAGTACAACAACTCATACAGAATACTGTTTGGATTGGCGCGTTATTGCAGCGCATCTACTATATTACGCTTCTGAGGCATAGAGTTGCGGGCGTAAAGCTGCGGCTGGAGCTCAGTAACAACTCTCTGGTGCAAGCGGCGTTCTCATGGAAAGTTGGTTTCCTGACCAGAGAATGGCAAAGCCTACAGAATAGCTACATACAACAATGGCTGTGACTGAAGTAGTTATATATGTAATATTTATATTTTGTGTTTTTATTTAATTTATTTATATTTTCCTTGGTTTTATTTTTCTTTTTCATAGCATTATATTTATTTTATAACTTTAATGTATAACATAATACACATTATCTTTATGGCAAATCGGGTTAAAAAAAACCTGATCATGCTGGAATAAACACATTATTGTTAGTATTATTATTATACAACTCAATTCCACTTGTTGTATTCTAATGTTAGTCAAAAAAATCTTTCTTATTTCTTTTTCTTTCCTCGGCCCAGGTCCATCTACTGCTGGATAAAGATGACCTGTCTGTACCTGTCATCTTTCCAATCGAACTATAGTCACAATAAAGGTTAAACACTCCATTATTTTTAAAAAGTGTTGACCATTTATTTTACTATTCGTATCCTTTGGGAGGTAAATTGGTTTGCAATTTATTTATCAATTGTATATTTATCATCAACTACTTAGATACTTTTTGTAACTAAAAACCTTTGTCATTGAATTATTACATACGAATAAGCAAATTTCATTTCAAATAATAGAAAATAGCACTTTAACTTTTAATTTTTTTTCAAAAGCGATTTGTAGCATTCCAAAAAAGATTTTTAATTTTTTAAAACTAATATTAAAATCATATGAATTACGGGAAATAATAAATATGTTGTAATAATGTTAAAAAATAAACCTAGTTATTTCAATAACACGTATTGGCATGGTATAAAAAAATTCCTCGCAAACCTGTCATAAAATGCTCGAGAAATTGCATACGGACATGAAATGACGTTTGTAGAAAAATATCCGTACACATTCGTGAAAAAAATCATAAATTTTTAAATAATTTTACGATAAAACAAATTTCTGAGTTTCTCCTTTTTTTCTTTTTGAAGAATGTCATTGTTAAAAAGTATAAATTACAATTTATTTGATTATTATTCATTACTTATTAACTGATTTTTATCCATAAGATAAAAAATGACGTAAGAACGCCCAAATTCCCGATGGATCGATGAAATTATCGGAGTAGTGAGAGCGGCATGGCAAAGATCAGCCGTGTTGGTGTAGCGTAATCGGTTAATGAATTTCCGAGGATAGGTTCGAATCCCGGAATAACAATATTTTTTCGATAAATTGATTTTATGTGTATATCTTTCTGATTAATACATTTAATTCGTATGGATATAATTTTGTAATACGATCTCGAGACATCTTTGGTTAAAAGCATAAAAAAATTGAATGACGTAGCGTTTTTGTTCCTTAAGAATCGATGTAGGTAATTTTAATATTCAAAAATATTCAATTATAAAATAACGTTTTAGGTACTGTGTAATAAGATGATTCGGGACCATTCACAATCAAAATAAGAATTGAAATATAATTAATAAACCTTATGGTTGACTAACATATTAGTTGTAGTAGTGTAATGTTAATAAGCCATGATACTTGAAAATCAGCACCTACCATATACGGATGGTTGGCGAATTTAGAGAGGTACACGAAAACAGAAGAAGGTCACCTTCAGTCGTTATTTGTTATTCAGTGGGTTGAGACACTCCTGATCAGCGCTCAAACGCTGAAGGACTCGTCTCCTGTGAATACACACCGTTTGCTCAATATATCCTCTCCGTGTACTGAGTACATACGTACACAGCCACATACTTCCATACATTTCTGACAAAGGAAGAAGCTATTCATTTCTCCGAAGCCTTTGTCGTTTGTCGTCGTCATTTGTTTTGTTTGAGAGGTAATACATTTCGCAGCTATGGGATTTCACAACAAACGTAATGTCTCCCGCTTTTTGCTAAGGTATATTTTATAAGGCGTTTTATTTTACGCTGATATGGACAGTCTTACATCGATAAGAATATATGTAGCGCGTAATTCCAAAAACCTCTAAAACGAATTTCGGATAATTAGAGTTAAATATGCAATTTGGTAGATTTTTTTGTCAGCTACATGTAGAACACATTGTTTCTTGCAAAAACCATTTAAATCGATTTATATTGTATGTTCAAAATCAGGATTAGTTCCAAAATACCCCAAAGCAGACAATGTATAAATTTCTATTCCCCCTAATATGAAATTAGTCAATCACGCTTGTTGATGATCACGTGATCTAGAATCTAGAATGATATATACAGAAAAAAAATTACATTACAGAATTGTCTCTTTAAAAAATGCTGATGTAAAAACAATCATTTTTCTTTCAAAATATACGTTTTCTTCTATAACTCAAAAACACATGAAATCATTATGGATAGTTTTAGAATTTGACGCTACATATACCTACTATCTGGTAATATTTTAAATTATTATTGAACGTGGGTTGTATTCATTTTTTTTTTTTTCCAATTCCTTAGAGTCTACGATACTCTGAGTACTCTACATGCGGCTAGACCGCCAAATCTACTGCTACAAGTGCATCAGCGCTAATCGCTTTGACACTTTTACTAACTACTTATTGTAATAAACATCATATGTGTTTTATATTAATATATGAATTGGAAGGGTAAAAAATTCTGATAAAAAACCCTCTAAACAAATTACTGGAAGTTAAATGCTTCAAATTAATTAGGCGCGACACTTTATGTACAGTGCCGCCTTATTCTATCATAATTCTTATGGGTAACTAAAATAAATTACAACTACACTTAAGAATATTGTTTTATTGTTTACAAAGTCATGGATTGGAGAGTTCAGTCGACGCTGTCCGCCTCTGTGTGCGTCTCAGTCCGGAGGATCGAGCGCGTTGGTTCGCTTCAGGAAATAGTGCCTGGGCAATCTATGTTTGTATCTGAAAGGCATTAAACTGATGTTGTGCTCGTACGAGCCGAGAGCTCGGATGAGGGGATTATCTTGAGAAGGATGAGAGCAGGATTTGTGGAAGCTTGCCGATAATTTATCAAAGCATTGTATTATTGTGTTCACCTTGTGCTGGTGGTGTAGTCTAGATAGATTTGTTTTGGGTGAGGCGTTGTGTATGATTTTAAGTGCTTTGTTTTGAATAACTTGAAGCTGCGTATATTTCGATTTGTGTATGCTGCTGAAGGCAGGCGCTGCGTAGGTGATAGTAGGCAGAACCATACTGTGGTATAATATTGATTTGTTGTGAGTGGATAGTGCGCCTGTCCTGTTGAATAGGGGGCGGAGCGCGCCAATTGCTTGGTTCGCTTTCAGGCGTGTGTTCGTCACATGACGTGTCCAATTCAAGCGCCGGTCGAGTGTCAGTCCGAGGTATTTCACCTCGGTCAGCCACTCCACCTCGCTTTCATTGACTAAGATTTTGACTCTCGGCGTCGCCTTCGCGACTCTGTGAGTAAAGAGAATGGTCTCGGTCTTGTCTTCGTTCAGTTTCAGCTTCCACTGGCGGTAGTATGCCACCATTAGGGTTAACGCCCTCTGGAGCTGTCTGGCGGCCAAGTCCGGATATCTGGATGTTGCAAAGAGCGCGGTGTCGTCTGCGAAGACAGCGCGCGAGCAGTTCTGTAATGTAGGAGTATCAGAAGTAAAAATGTTAAATAGATGCGGACCGAGCAAACTGCCTTGAGGCACACCCATGGGTATGACTCGGTCGGTTGAAAATTCACCCCTCACCGAAACTGCAAAGGTTCTGCCTGTCAGATATGAGTTTATGATCACGATCAGGTACCGAGGCACTCCGACCGTGATCAGCTTGAAAAGCAAGCCGTCTATCCAAACGGTGTCGAAGGCCTTCGCGAGGTCCAAGAGCGCCATTGCTGTGCTCTTATTCCAGTTGAAGCCCATCGACACTTGCTCGACCACCCGGACCAGCTGTTGGGTCGTACTGTGGCCAGTTCTAAATCCGAACTGGTCGCCGGGGATAGTGCCCTTGCACGATGTGACAGTCACCAGACGGGTGAGAATAATTTTTTCAAAGATTTTACTGAGAGTCGTGAGGAGGCTGATCGGTCGATAGTTAAGAGGGCAAGAGCGGTCCTTTTTTGCTTTCGCAAAAGGGAGGACGTTGGCCTTTTTCCACTGTTTGGGAAAATATCCCAGCAGCAATGAAGCATTGAATATTTTAGTTATGTGCACTATGGCCCTCTGAGGGAGGTGCTTCAATAGAATGTTATGAATGCTGTCCAAGCCCGGGGCCTTGTGCGGCTTTAATCTTTTGATGATGCGTTTTACTTCGACTGGGGTAGTCAATCGTAGGTCATCGGTATCGTTTTCAGTGGGCTGCGCCGCATTGAAATCCCGGAGCGCGTCGGATACGAGCTTCTCAGTATCGGAGTCGCCGATTCCGTCGGTGACTGTGTATGTTTTTTCGAAGCCGTCCGCCAGGGCGTTGGCTTTTTCTGAATCTGACAGCGCGGGCTGCGAGCGCCCCGGTACGATAAGTGGTGGGATGACCGTTTTCTTTCGCCTGATGGCCTGGGCCATTCTCCATAGAGAATTGTCCGCAGTGGTCAGTGACTTGAGTTTTTTCTCCCAGAAAGTATTACGCAGTTGTTTGATTTTAAATTGAATTTCTTTCATCTGCTGATTATAGAGTGTTTTATAGTCGGGGTCACGAGAACGCTGATAGTGTCGGCGGTTGTTGTTCTTGTCTGTGATGAGTGTTTTGATGTCATCTGATAGTGGTAGGGTGTACGGTCTCACCTCCTTGACCGGTATGTGGGTGTCTCTAGCGCTTTGAATTATCTTCGTGAGTGAATCGATCGCATTATCGATGTCTTCATGTGTATTAAACGTGTCGGTTGTAAGGTATATGTTTTTATTAATGTACTCTTTAAAGCTCGGCCAATCCGCGTTTTTAAAATTTCGCTGGGTGCGAGCGGTTCGCGCCGTCGCACCGTTGATTTGAAAGTAGACCGGCAGATGGTCAGACGACAGATCGTCGCCGCTTGTCGGTTCTCCCACGAGGGGGGGCGTTTTTGGCCAGAACAATATCGAGCGTGCTTGGGTAATTAGAACTCGGACTAAAGAAAGTAGGAAATTCCGGGGCTAGGACAGCATATTCATGCGATTCCATGTGTGCGTATAGAGTACGCCCATTTGCGTTCGCGCGGTGACAGTTCCAGTGCGAATGTTTTGCATTGAAGTCTCCGGCGACGTCCACTGTCGTGCCGAGTGCCATGACTGTGTCGATGTCACGGCGCGACAGCACGTGGGCGTTATATGCGGCGACCAGGATGTGGTCTCGACCGCCAATGTGGACCCTGATAGCCGTGGCCTCCAGACTGTCGAGAGGCGGTATGTGCATCCGCGTGTGCGGAATGACATCTCTTATGAGTATGGCAGTACCCCCGGCGGGGCCCAGCTCTCGATCGTTTCGGTACACGTCAAAGCCTGGGACTTTTAACGGTGGTTGGTTTGGTTTCAACCACGTTTCCGAAAGTAGCACGATATCGGCCTCACCGTAGACGACAGAAGCCATCAGCTCGTCGATTTTGACCCGGACACTACGAGCGTTCCACGCAATCACTTGAACTCCCCAATCGTTGTGCGCCATTACTGATTCTAGTTGGTGATCGCGACTGTGGGGCGCCCGAGCGAGCCCAGTAATTCGACGCACAGCATGGCGCGTTCGAAGTCATCTGTGCATAGAGTGAATCTATCGCGAGCGTTCATTACGAGACGCATGATTGCCGCGAAATGTGCAAATTCAAAGTCGGGCTGACCACTGGTTTGGCTGGCCAGTGGTGGCGGAGAAATGGAGGACACCGGGCGCGGCGGTTGGGAGGCGGCAAATACCTGCGTTTCGATGTGGAGGTTTTGGGCAGCGGGAGGGTCGCTCGCTGCACCCTGTACGACCCTCGACCACTGCCTTCCATCGGAGGCTGCGTGGAAGACCCTCGGGGCCGCGCTGGGCCGAGCTGCTTCTCTTCTCTGTGCCGGGCGGGGCTGCAGCTTCGCCACGTACGCCTTACGTCGCGGGCACTCCCTGTAGTTGGCGGGGTGCGCGCCCCCGCAGTTACAGCAGGCGGCCGGCTCATCTCGGGTCGTCTTGGGGCACTCGGCGGTGGAATGTTGCAACAGGCATTTCACACACCTCGGTGTGTGGTTGCAGTTTCGGGACGCATGACCGAAACTCTGACAACGGTAGCACTGCGTGCCGTGCTGCAAGAAGTTTGACTTGTACTTCTGCAGGGTAACCCTGCAGTAGCAGATCACGGAAACTTCTGCTCGAAGTTTCCCCATGTCCACCTCCTGGGCGAAGTACCCCAGGTAGAGCGGGAGCTCTGACCTAGGTGTGGACATTTTTACGACCCGAGTGGCCGCGAAACCCTGGAGGCTGAGGTCGTCCGCAATGTCCTCGACCTCAAGCAGCGGTAATCCGCGGATTACCGTGCGCTTCATGCGCTCAGCATCAGGGGTGAAGGAGTGGAAACCTCGTTCCCCCCCTCTCAGCCCATCCACGAGCGCCTTGTGGTCGCTTAAGCACTGGACCTGGACGGCCGCTGTGCCGCCCCGGTTGTACTTGATGGTAAAAGCGCCTTTAACATGAGTCTTGACCGACTCATGTAATTGCAGATGTGTGAGGTTATCTGTTTTGATTATAACCGGTGGCGTGCGCGCCGTGCGGGGCGTCGCGTGCCTCGGAGGCGAGGCCGACTGGCTGTTGGCGGTTGTCGCTGGTGATGGCACGCTCTCGTCTCGGACCTCTCTGAGGGACGAGTAACGGTTCAGGGTCGTGGGTGGGGAAGCTGGGTTTGGGCGAACCCGCTTAGCTGTGTGTTTCGGTGTTTCCCACGGAGGAAGTGCCGAAATCCTAGGAGGAGGGGGGGGTGGCAGGGCGGGGAACTGGCTGCCCGAGGTTGAGGCTACGGCGGTGGTGTTTGTAACCTCCATGGCTGATGGAGCACTCGCGATAATGTCAGGGGGTGTGGCGACGAAGGACCCGTCCTCCATCAGCCAATAAGTCTGTCTCGAGGTCATGTTGGCCCTGAGCAGATGGAAGAGCTTCCCCGACAGTGTCGGGGATGCCAGAGTAAAGTTTGTCGCACTACTGTTTTCAACAGTGAATTTACTGGTTCTATCGCACTGAACCAGTCCCGGCGGGTGATGGTATTAAAAAAGTGTACTTACCCACTGCTGTAGCGTAGTCACTGTCACTGATTTGAAAAAAGTTAGTTTACTGTTTTAGGAAAGTTTTTTCCCAAGTGCGCACGGCACTGGAAAAATATTTGCCGCTTGGAATGCGGCGCACGGTACTGTACGCGGCTGCGCACGGTATCGCGACAAACGCTGCAAGGTATCGCAGATAGCGCACGGTATCGCACACGGAGTCGCTGATGATGCACGGTATCGCACTGGAGCAACTGGAAAACGATCCACACTCTATGAAGAGTGAAGTGTGAATTCAATCTTTTAACGATTTAATTGCTATAGATGTCAGTACCGTGTACAAGTCGGATATCACTGATTGGTGGGCGGCGCTCGATCTGACGCATGCGCGTAAACATCCCTTACAACTATAGATCCCTACAACTATTTATTTTGAAAGTTAGACAAACACAAAGCATTCAATTACAAACTTCTTGTCTTTGTATTTCTTAGGCATTAAATATGTAACAATTTTTAGACATTTGTTTTGAAGAGTTTATTTAATTCAACAAATGTATACACAGTATGTAGGAATGACCACTAGACATTTAAAAACTAGGATTAGGGAGCGTGAACTCTATTTACAAAATAATAATTATTCAGACTTCTTAAATCATTTGTTAGAAACAGGCCACAGTTTTAACATAGATAATTCCTCTTTTAAACACACTAATATTATATTTTTTATTTATTATCTTAGTTTTATTAACCACAATTGAGTTTAAAAAACATCTACCGGTTTCGGAAAACACTTTTCCTTCTTCAGGATGTCATAACTAACTAAAAATATAGTATTGTTTCTTCACCAGAATCTATTTTAAATTTTTTTAAAAAACAACAATTATTTAAAAAATAAATAAATTTAGTACCTAACTCAAATTGTTGCTTAATACAAATTTAGTCGAATAATTTTTATGAAAAAATTTTAGAATAGGACTCGTAGTTAAATTTAGTTGGCTGTTAGAATTTCCTGATTACTTTTACATGCTTTATTTATCTCCAACGATTCCAAATTATTTAATTTGTGACCTACACCGTTTATATGCAAAATTGACAATCCCAATTTTTTATCAAAACCATGACTATTTTCTATCAAATGATTAGAAATTCTGAAAACCCACCATTGTTCAAACATCTCAAATGCTCCCTTACTCTTATATTAAAATTTCTACCCGTTTTACCAATATAAAATGCAGCACAATCCTTGCAACTAAGTTTATAGACGCCAGAATTGTTAAATTTATCATCTTTGTCTTTAGAATTTATGAGTAAATTTCCTATACTATTATTTATGTAAAATGCTGGTCTAATGTCTCGTGGTAGGTGTTTAGATATTTGTTTCGAAAAGTTATTTATGTATAAAATCCTACGCCAATTATCATTATTATCATTATGTTTTATCTGTGATTTATATAAAAACTGATTATTATATTCTTTTAATTTATTTTTTAAAATAGTGTCTATCAAACATGTATTATACCCGTTATTAACTGCTATTTTTTTTAATTGTATTCAATTCAATATTGAAATTGGATGTTGACATAGGAATATTGACTAAACGATGTATCATGGAGTGGAATCCTGAATGTTTATGTGATAATGGATGATTAGATTCATTGTGTATGATAGTATCTGTAAAAGTTGGTTTTCTAAAAATTTTGAACTCAATTTTATTATTATTTTTAATCAATGTTAGATCCAAAAAATTTAGGGTAGAATTATTTTACATTTCTAATGTAGAAAATGAAGAAGGAAAAGTGTTTTCCGAAACCGGTAGATGTTTTTTAAACTCAATTGTGGTTAATAAAACTAAGATAATAAATAAAAAATATGAATCTTAACCACTAAGTAAATATTGCTAATTTTAAAAGTACACTAATATTAATTCATCAAATTGTCTGCTTTAGAAATATTAGAAATTAGCAAAAAATTAATATTGTCAACAAAATTCCGGCGTCTGCTATCGGATTACACAAGGTATTTGAGATTCCGTAAAAACAAAGTGGATGGCTCTTTTAAACAATGGAACGATAAAAATGTATTAATTTAAAAAAGGTAACATATGGGTTCGAAAATTTATCGTCATAAAATATGTCGCTGTAGCGTAGTTGGATAAATGCACCGTCCCCGGTTTGGAAAGAGATTCAGGTTTGAAGCCCGGTGGCGCAACAAAATATTTTTAAATACAATTGATTTTATATGTATATCATTTTAATTAATAAATTTAATTAATATTTAAAATACTTAATAGTAACCTGGAAATTCCCTTTACTAACGATGTTCCCTTATTTTGACCCCAATTCACAAATCTACCCCACTACCCTCACCACACAACACCTTATTACTGTACTTGTATATTTTAAGTTAAATAACGCTCGTAAATGACTCGGACATGTCAAAACCGGTTGTGTATTTGATATAAAATAAGTAACAATCTTACATTAAATAAACAAAATACAAACTTCTGTTTTAACTATGACCCGAAGGAGGATCGAAACATCAACGGTCAATTATTTGACATTTGATGTACAACAAGCGTGAAATGAGGCGCAAGGCAAATGACGGTGCTTAAATCTCTGACACCTAGGTATACATGTGAACTACGAAAGCCGAGAATTGTGTCCAAAGAATCTTATAAGAGCGTAATCCCTGTCTCGGGATCGTCTCGGAATGAAAATCTCATCAACTAGTAATAAGAATAGACCAACCACATACGTTGGGGTCAATAGTCCAACCAATATTACTTCTTAATAAAGGGTGAATATTATGTTCCAGGCCGATGTTGTTTTTCAAATAATTAGAAAGTAAAGCAATTTGTCAAAATTTAAGTTTTATTTATCAATTATTTAATTTATTACAATTATGTATGTAATATAAAATTGGCCAAATGACCGTCTATGATAAAGGCACAAACACGTGCACTTTTAATCATATTTTTCATAACATTCTCACACACTTCACGTGTTATTTAAGCGATTTTATTTCTAATATTGTCCTGTGACCTCAGAATTGTTGGTTTATTAGCGTAGACCTTTCCTTTCAAGTACCCTTACAGAAAAAATAGTTGGAAGCCATCAAATCAAGTGATCGAGGATGCCAGTCATTACTTTTTAACATTACTTTTTGACATTATGCGGCATTTGTATGCATTTGAAATTTCAAGCGTAGCTCGGGTTGTGTGCGAGGTGGCACCGATAGCGATTACCATTATTAGTAACAGTATTACCATTATTATATAGATGAAATATTTTAATAATTTCAAAATATTATTGGGGCGTTGAAGCTTTATAATATATTGTAATCAACTACTCTCTACGGTTACCAAATGCGAATCGACACATGTCTACGAAACCAAAATAGCGGCCAAATAAAATTGGCTTGGAAAATAATATTCATTCTATAAATTATTATTTTAGATATTATTGACAATTGATTCCTGTATTAACGGTATAACCTATAGTAGATTCGGGTTAATTTATCGGTATTTAAATTAAAATCTTCAATGGAATCCCTACCCATGGAGAAATAGGTGATGGTTAGTTATTAATAGAATGAAAGTACAAACATATAAATATATTTAATACTAAAGAAATGTTTTAATAAGAATGATACACCTACATATAAAATTAACTCTATCAAAAAATATTGTTGTTGGCGTCTGCTATCGATTTACTCAAAGGTATTCGAGATTCCGTAAAAACAAAGTAGATGGCTTTCAAATAATGGAATGATAGATGTATTAATTTGAAAAAGTGTAACATATAGGTTCGAAAATTTGTCGTTAAAAGTACTATCGCTGTAGCATAGTTGGATAATGTACCTTCCCCGGGTTTGGAAAGAAATATATATTACAGATTTATGTTCTGAATAATTACAACTTTACAATATGAATGTGTTCTCTTTAATAATACAAATATATCATCATCATTGTCAGCCGTTTTCAAGAGTACGTTGTTATTCTGTCACATATTTTCGCAAAACGTAATGTCTTCAACCCAGCGGATTCCCCTTGGATAACCCTGCGATTGTCCGAGCGATGTGGTTTGTCAATTTCCATTTAATTTTCTTAGTATATTTAACTTTGTCGACTACTTTCATCTCTTCTCTTATCCCCGTTATATTTTTTTACCGTTATTTCGTTACTGTAAGTTTTTGAACTAATCTTTTTGAAGTTTTTCCATTAAAAGAATACGTATGCATACTTGCAGTGTACAAATTACACGAATTAAAGGTAATCGGTGGACATGGCGAAATGTTAACGCGTTTCACCGGATAGCAAAAGTTTCGTGTTCGTACATATAATATTTTTTTTCCGCATGTCTTTCTAATTGATTAATTTAATATTCACAATATTTTGAGTATGTCCAAATTTTGGTAAGAACACAATTGCTGGATTGCTATTGCTAGTTGTAAGAAATAATTTAAAGGTTTCTGTATGGTAAAAACATACATACCTACATTTAGAAATATTAGGAATTTCCTTAATATAAAACTTCTCAAAATGGCGTATTATGCAATCTGTCAATTAATCATAGAGCATGGTATAATTGTTTAAGGTGGAGCGACTATGTCTGCACTTAATCCAATAATACCAGCTCAGAAAATTATTATAAAAGTTAGATCACAATCAAATCAAATCACGAGTACTGATGAATTTTTTAATAAATTCGATTTTAAGTAAATTTTTAATGCACATACAACATATGGACTATTTTGGGCCTAAACTATTTAAAAGGATTCTGAGAGATTTAACCCAATTGAGTTATCCCAATAACATGAAACTGGAAATAAAAACTTAGATTCGTTATATGAGTAGAGCTAATATTGGTGCACTCACCCAAAAATATTGATTCAAACCTTTAATCATTGTTGTCACAAATTTCTTCAAAACAATTTATTTGAAAGTTCACCTTGAAATTGTTTTTATACTTGTAAGACTAATTTATTTTCACAATTAACATAATAAGGCATAATCCAAACACATTTTTACATATGCATTGTATAGTTACCAGTAAAATAAATACAACTTCCAAAAATATGAAAGGTGTGGCAGTCGCCTAAGGGTAGAATTGGTGAACGTTACAATTGTGTAAAGTGATCCCTCAAGCCAGCCGAGGACAGGCCGTAAGCATTGTAATACTCATGACTACCATACTTCCCATATAAAACGATAGATTCGTCCCTATGAGACATCTATAATACGTATTGATTAATTTAATTTGAATAAAAAATATTACACTATTGTGATATGAAATTGCATTTTCACAATAAATAATATTACCTATATTATTTTACTCTCAATATTAAAATATTTTAACGCTATAAAAATATGTGTAATGGTATAACGAGAAACTTTGACTTTATTTTCTGGCTGTGCGCCAGAATTACTTTAGAGTAATTACCAAAAAAAGTACAATAAATAATTTCTATAAAATAAAGTTCATGGATTTCTGGTCTAATCAATTTTCTAAAAATTCTTCAGACTATCTTAAGCACTCGAATCTCCGATAATTTAGTTTATCCATTGAGACTTTGCGCGTCTTCTAGGTCTTTTTTTGATCTCGTCTGTACCATTGCAAGAATATTCTTTGTTCATCGATTCGTATTGGAATATTTTTTTTTAGCAGTTAAATTAACATCCCAGCCACTTACATGTTTCCATACTACTCTGTATCTGTAGCTTCTGAGTCAGCTTAGTATTTAAATTTTATTTATTTATTTAACTAAATATAATATTAAAAATATTTCACTAAGTCCATTAATTTTTTATCAGCGGGTTTATTTTACAATTATAAATATTAGTAACGGTAAGTATTTGCACTTTTTTTTTAGTATTTCTTAATATTATTTTAATTGTACAATTTGTCACTTACATACCATCATGCCAATTTTCCGCAAGGATGTATAGAGAGGGTAGAACGCCACACTTCTATCTTTATACACCACTTTTGTCTCATCCGCTTTCACACATGTTCTTCTACTATTGACGCTTTTGACAGGGTCATTCTCAAATATTTGGTTATCTAATTAAGTCAGGTCTTTGGTGGATTATTTTCTTCTCGTTCAAATATATTTGCGTAATCCTACAACATTTTTAAACTTTATAATTTATTATATATCAAGTTTTTGGATCAGCTATCCTTAACATCCTTTCATTATAGTAGTTGTTCCAACAGGAAGTTTTAAGTTTTAAGACCAGCTCGGGCTAGGTGTGTATTTTATGTACGATTCCGTAGTAATAATTTATTTAAAAATTTATACAGTGGAACCTTGCTTAAGAGCACCTTTCATAACGAACGATTCGCATAACGAACAAAAAAAATTGTAAAAAATGACTCGTTTAACGATCGACGTTTCGACGAAATATTTTACTTTGTAAATAAAATTATATTTATATATATTGTTACAGGTCTTACCGCCACCAATTAAGCTCAGACTGGGTTTTGTAAGTGTGAGGGTGTTCGTGTGTCGCTTTTTACCTCAGATGGGTGGAAATAGAATTAAGAACACTGAAGTGATACATTACACTATTTTACATGAAACATAACAGATCCCAACATTGTAAGCACGATAATAGTCTTTGAATTTTCTTTTTTCTGGTTAAACTTTCCTCCTTAGTGAGGACACACAATGTTACCGATTTAGCACACATTGATTTGTCACACATTGATTTGTCAAGGGGAGAAGTCGCAATAAATGCAAATCTGCCATGAGGTTTTGTGGCAGCCTTGGTCCAGACCGCCACGTCCCCGTACCATAATTGATCAACTCCTCCAGAAGGTTATTCTGACACCATCTGTTCCGAATTCGTAACACACTTTTGGTGCGTCTTTTTGAATCAACCGCGACCGTCGTTATTGACACATTTCCGCGACCAAATTCCCATCCATACATTTTCTCATTGTCGTCTTTCCACTGTGAAATGTGACCTTGACGCCAGCAGACGTCAACTTAACTGATATTTTTTAGATCTCAGCATCGAGATAGCATTCGCGATGTGGACCTTTCAGCTCCAGTGCACCAGCACTATATTTTGTGATATTGTGTTTTGATCACGTATTGTTTGTTGTGTGTGTGGTAAAGGTAATGCGAGCAGTTTTTCCGAATCCCGGTTCCCGAGATCTCTGGTCCCTTGACTAGAACCCTTATCCTCTCATCGACCTCATCCTGTACCACGTTTCCCTACTTCCTTCCCTACCTTGCGTTGATTCAGATTTACGACCGGAATTGTCGTATTCCATTCCGCGGGACGTTAAATCTGTACACTGCGTAGTCCGCCGAGCCCATCGTTGGCTGCAGCGGAGTTTTCTCTAATCCCGCAGATTGTTCAGGCCAATTTTCAATCTCTGAATTCACCGCAGAAACTCCAGCCTTCATCATTGCCCCATCGACCCGTTACTTCTCTCCGAGCGTCTTCTCAAAAGTCCGTCTTGCTCAGCTGCCCGCCAGAGTTGGATTCTTGTCCTTGATTTGTCCTTTACACAGCCAATCACCGCTCGTGTCATAGGTCGATAAAATAAGCTGCCCAGGGGTCGGCCTGCAGATTCAAACATCAAATCATGTGAACAATATATCATATATTAAGACCCGTGTCCATGGAAAGAGACACGATGAGATAATCTCTTTGGTTGAGATACATTTCAATACTATGTACACATATTACAATTTCGATTCGGAGATAAACTAACTAAAATATTAGCTTGGGATTGGTAGAAAGATATAAAAATTCAAACCGGTGAACACGACGTTCGGTCTGACAGTGAGGTTTAACACGTGTACGTACATAATGTCACCTAAAACCACTATAGATCCATACTACTATCTATTCTGAAAGTTAACATAAGTCATTAAACATTAACATTAATATAAGGCATTAAATTACATTTATTAAATTTTAATTGCTGCTGGGGAGTTTCAAAATCATTCAACTAACGATTGACAATGACATTTGACATTAGACGTACGTGACGAGCGTGAAATAAGGCGAACGACGGCGATTCTCTGAGACACGGTGTGACACGAGGACTACAAAAGCTAAGAGTTGTCATATGGGAGTGATATTCGTATTACAGAGATTGTCTCGAGTCGATACTCGATTGATCTTATAAAAATCTTAGCCGTGGACAAGGGCCTTTATAAATTCTACATCTAACTTATGAATTATAAAGTATTACATTTTTAATATTCAAGAAATTGTTGTCAACATCTGACTTACAGTTATTCGAAATTGTTCAAAGTCATTATGATGTGATATTGCATTTTATTTTACCGGATAACAAGGGATGGTTCTGTGGAGAATGTGTAGCAGGGGAGAGTGCGCATGGCGGTACCCGTATACTTACCTGAAGAGGCTTGTTATCTTTCAACCCTGAGGGTTCTTGTTACGAAGATGCAGCGTGAAATTTACCGATACGGTAGTCACAATTTTGTTTTGATGTAGTGATTGGGGTAGTTTAAATAAAATTTCTGTTGTAAACATAATATATATATATATACACTTTTTTGCAGTGAAATTTTCGTAGAATGATAATATTCAGATGAGAAAAAACAAATTTTAATTTTTTACTTCCATATAATAGCGATCGTATTAGCGATGTTTGTAAATCATTGGTAAAATGATTTACAAACAATCATTTTACCAATGTTAACTTAATTTCTTATATTTCCAATTTGACTATATCATATTTATACATATTGTAGTCAGTGGCGTGCAGTAGGTTTTGAGTTAGGTTATGCTGTTACCATGATATTATACAATATACTACATGCTACATTGTTTACAGATTTTGCAAATTAGCAAATGAGGAAGTAGATGCTTCGATCAGCTCTAGGCCAAGTTCAAAACCTTTCAAAAGTCATTATGTTAAACAGAAAAAGGAAGGACTTCGTACAACATGGAGCAGCTGATCCATTTTTGACTCTGTCGAGTGGAATTTTCAATTCGGTAGGTAGCAATTGTATGGCTTGAATAGAACCATATATTAAAATAGTAGCTAGCAATTGTAGTAGCAAAAAATGATGAATAACCCAGTAGATGACTACAGTGCTACGGTGGAGTCGCGCGGTAGCATCCAGAACTACGCAACTAATGATTCTACTAATACACGGTGGGTGCTAGTATAATTATAACACATGGATCATTTATTTTATGTTTGTTTCCCAGAATTTTTAGTAATCTCAGTTTTTTTGCTTAGATGCAGTGCACATCCCTGGCTGTAGTCGTCAACATCATCATCATAATTATTAGCCATTTTCTATTCTCTGCTGGCTGAAGGCCTCCCCAAGTGTCTCCCACTTTCTCTGTCCATTGTTATTCGTTGCCATCTATATTCGTGGAATTTAATGATTTTAAAGGGTTTAAGGGCCTGTTGGTTTTTTGTTTCTCCTCGGGTACCATTGGACGACTGTATTCGTTTAACGATTGTATGTCCTCGGGCGAGCGCTTATACATCGGTAAAATAATGTTTTCGTATTTTTAATATATATGTTGCTGTTGTTTATAAGTTGGAAAGGGGAAAGAGGATAAGAAAAGCAATCGTGATCATCTGTGGTTGCTTTGATGCGCAACGTGACTGACCCATCCCCCATCATAATTTGGATACAGCCATCATGATATCTTTGACTCGGATCCATCGGGGTATCTCTACGTTTCATATATGATCAGGTCATACACGAAACGTCATTACGTCATGTATGAAATGTTCCATCTCTCGCTGAGCCATTCAATCTATTTGCAGAACGCTTGATTAGCATCAGACTATTCTCTATGATCAGCACCGGCAGTGTTCATTCGTTGAACCCATCAAATAATCAGTAAATGTATCAATTATAACGAACATCATACAAGAGGAAAAGATAGACTGAGACTGGCATTAAGGAAGAAGGCTAAATCTCAGAAATCGATGATGTACAGTGCGATGAAGATCTTCAATGAAATACCAGACGATACAAGAAAGGAAGAGAAACTAAATCGATTCAAAATGAAACAAAGCAAATAAAAAGTTTTAGTAAAAATGAACATTTTGATCTTATTTTTATTAGAGCATATATGTATTTACATATATATATGCCCTATATTAAGAATAAATAAATAAATGAATTAAAATATACAGAATATAAGTTATATCTAATATAAGTTTTCTGAAGATCTTTCGAATTGTTAATTTAATTTGTATTAAAAACATTACAAAACTATATTCTGAAATTGCCACTTCATAATAAAAAAAGATTTTTTAATAAAATTAATTTGTTAAGCCTGATTCTATCTATTTTATCTCCGAAACGAATGTGTATTTTGTTAAATGTCATCCTGGCAATTTTCGGAAATATCATACCTTTTCAACAATCCCTTTTGAACATTTTTCTATTCCGTATGTCTAAATTCGTTCAAATAAAAATCAAGTATAGTCGTAAATGTCAATAAGAATATAAAAAAGTAATCTTCTTACTTAAACTACCCTAGCGAGCATACTTCATAAAGTGTCTCGTCACTTAATATTATTCCTAGAAAGGTGTATTGTTCCTTGTAGAGTTTCTATATTGTCCATCCGTCGGAGCAGAGATCGATAAATCTCCAATTCAAGTGAGGCACGTCTGTGTTACGCATCAATTTAAAGATCTATAAGGGATGGTTACTGAAAAAATGATAAGTAATACTTCATATTGTGTAACCACTAAAGATAAGGGTCGGCGTGGGAATTTAAGAATATATTTTCTAAAAATATTAATTTATTTTCTTCTTTTAATTTCTTACATATAATTTTTCAAGCGCGTTACAAATATATATATAATAAAAATTTTAATAAGTATATTAATACAAATATCAAAGTGTTTTTATTTATTATTTATTTATAAACCTTTAATGAAGTTGTCTTCTCATATGTATATGTGTTGTGTTAATTTATATTTATTTACGCCCTATCCCGATTCGGTTTGAGAGTTATTTACTATCATTTCGATTCGATATTTTTTTATATATGACGAATCGAATTCATAATATATACACATTTTTTTATTACATTTAGTTATTAACAACTTAATACCATCATAGGTTTGCTCCGGTATCATCGTACCAGACCCATACCTGAACAATTTGACGTGATAATTGTTATTACATTAAATTCAGAAGGCAGCCAGAGTGAAGCTATAGAAATCATACACCCCCAAAGGGGAGGGTAGACGTCACATTTATGTGTTGCAGTCGCAGAACCCGGTCACATTCCGGCAGAAATTCACCCTGTCCAGGTCGTAAGAGGTGCGAGGGAGAGCCAGTAGAATGCTCCGTTAGATCTCTCCACTATTCTTCCCGGTATCGGCCATCCCAGCAATCCCCAGCGGGAGACCCACACCCTAATATATTTCCGAAAATGTCTGAGATTCCTTTCATTTCTTAATAGTTCATCGTTCAGGAAGATCCGATGACCTATTCTTTCTAATCTCGCAATCATGATTTCACGTTCATCATTCATAATCACTAATTTAATTGTGTTAATTTATTAATCATCATACTCAGCTCTTCCTGATGTGAATTAATCATTCAAAATCGATTTTAGTTGTTAAATCAGTTGCCTTTGCCCACCACCATTTATAATAAAATTCGACCAATTCTTTGTTACTCTGAAAATTAAATGACCATTTATACTAGTAAGGCGATGTATTTATTTTGTGTTAGAGACCAGATTATAGCCATTCATAATAAAAAGTTCATTATTATTCAGTTTTTCGAATAATTTGAAAAATGTACCATATGGGTTCGAAAATTTGTCGTCAAAAGTACTGTCTGTTGAAGCATAGTTGGTTAATGCACCTTCCTCGGATTGGAAAGAGATCCAGGTTCAAATCCTGGTAGCAACAACAATATTTTTCTATAAAATTGATTTTATATGTATATCTTTCTAATTTATACATTAATTAATAATGTTAATAAATTCGCCATTTTGCTCGTATATTTTGTTATGTATAAAAAATGTTGTTGGAAGCCAAGCATTAAAATGTTTTTTTTTTACCAATAAACACCTGAATTTATCTGAATTGAACGAGAGGAAGAGGACGACTCCAGGAAACATGGTGGATCAGCACGGAAAGGAAGTTGCCATTTAAACTAGGAAATGATGCAACGTCGCGCTTCCCGGTGTCTGCGAGATAAAAATAGATGAAAAAGAAGAGGATATTATATATGGTTTACATACGGTATGTAATTGAAAAAAAAATTGCACACATATAATAAGTATAACTATGTTATACATCTGTACACTGTGTATGCATGTATAGCAATGTTCGTGCAGGGGAAAAGGTATTGTGGCGAGCTCGCAGGGTTAAATTGCAATTTTAAACTTAAAAGGAGACCACTCGACAAGCGAGGGGTGGTTGTTTAGTTTGTCAGTTGCTTTCCCAGCAGGGGTGACTAATGGCCCAACAATACACTTCCACGTCAAAGTTCCCGATAAACTTTTCGATCGAGGCTCAACGAGAACTAAATTAATATATTTCCTATTTAAATATAGTGCGTTACAAAAAAAAAAATTAATGAAACTGGCAGCGAAATTCGCCCGAATACAGCAATGGTTCTAATAGTGTGTTTTTCAACAATAACATTATAAAATATATATATGAAGGCAGCTGAGGCTTTTAACAATAAATGATAACGCAATAATACATCTTTAAAAGTAAGATATATCATTTTCACGAGAAAAAATATGAAAACTACCTTTACAAAAAGGAATGGTTTGACAAGGTCCCTATCGCATATTTTGCCTTTAAATTAAATTTACACCCTCGATGTTGTATAATTTTATATTTTACTATTAAGCTATTGATGAACTGATCATATATTAAATACATACACCATTTAAAATTAAAAACAGCAACAATAACCTTATCTCTGCCCTTCATAGAAGACGAAAAGTTATGTATATAAAAATGTTTTAATACCCATTAGCTTCAATCTCTTTATCCAGATACGCTCCTGGTAATCAAACAATGTAAATATGATATAAAATCTTTAACATATTAACGCTAATACTTTATTCATAAACTGCAATTGTTCCGATCTGAAATGTAAACCGCCCCTACGATATGTGGTGTTGGCGTCGTATGCTACGTATACCACGGATTGCGAGAAAAAGGAATGTCTCCCTTCATCAAAAACTCTGCATTAAAGAAAGTCTCTTGACAAATAATTATTTCGTACGTTGGCATGTTGCTAGAAGAGATAGACAGTCTGGATATATTGGTGATAACGGGGGACAGTCCAAGTCCGGGACACGTGTCGTATTAAACAAGGCCCAGGATCGCGATAAATAGTCGGCAGTTCGCGTTATATTCGCTTAGTCGATGTTCAGTCATGTGCACATCGACTAAGTGAGAGAGACGTATGGTAATCTAGAAATTATTAAAAGGAGACTGTTTTATTCTCTCCTTTTCCAAAAATGTATATTTTGACTCACCACGATGGTAGACTGAATGTTTTTGCATAGTGATTTCATACGTACATGTGTCTAGAGCTGACAAGAGAAAAGGAACGAGATAAAGTTTCGAAAAAAAAGTAAATTGGACACATGAGCGACCTTTAACCGCAACTAGATATTTTTTTAATACGAATTTCCGAACATCCTATACTATTTTCAGATTGACATCTAAATCAATGCCGACATTTCTACAGATAAATAAAAAAAATAAAAAATATACGTTCCAAGCGAATTTAAGTAAGAATCCAGGTAGTTCTTGAATTTAATTTAAATATTTTATGTATAGCTTATACATTATGTATAGCTTATACATAAATATATGTACATGAGTAGGATAAACATAGGTGGGTTAAACATGTTCCGGGCCGAATTTGTTTGGCAGACAGTTGTCAGTTCGCATTTAGTAATCGTATAGAGTAGTTGATTACAATTCATTATGAAGCATTTTATACCTCAACAACTTGCTGAAGTCATTAAAACATTTTATCTAAATAATAATGGCAATGCTGAACCGTTAATGCTGATCGCTATCGTTAAATGTTGGAAAACTTCGGTCGATTGGTACAGCAACACATGTGGTGTGGCAACAGGACGGTGTCATCTCACACACAGCCTGAGCTACGTTTGAAATTTTTCGAAAAATTTTCCCAACCGGTTCAAAAAGTGGTGCTATCGACTGACCTCCTCGATCATCTGATTCGATGGTTCCTGACTATTTTATGTAGAGGAAGTTGCTGAAATAACACGCGAAGTATGCAAGAATTTAATGAAAATATTGTTATAAGAGTACGCATTTATGCCTCTGCCAGAGGCTGCCACTTGGCCGATGTCATATTTCATAGATAATTGCGATAAACTAAATAATCGATAAATAAAACGAAATTAAAACTTGTGTTTCATTTTCTAGTTATTCGAAAACAATATCGCCCTAGAATATAATATTTACCATGTACCACGATCTACTTCTAGTACTAAAGTATAGAGACAAGACTCTTATTATCAGTGTCATACATAAATTAAAGTTGGTCAAAAAGCAATGGAAATGGATGTGATGAGGGATTTATGTTTTTTGCATAATGTTTAAATTCACTATAGAATCAAGGAAACTTATATGGCTTAAAAAAATCTGCAGGCTAGATACATTTGTCGAATAGAGAATGGACGATGAGGAAGTAAAGTCCTAGAGAAGAGTTCTTAAACTGACAGATGCTGAGTTGAACGTCCTCAAGCTTGATGGATTAATTTCATTTAGTCTATTCTACAATAACTGCTCACATACAAATATATTATATAAGACTGCCAAGGGTGTATAGTGATGCATTTTGGTTGGTTGATATAATACCCAGAGATAAGAAAAACAAAACATCGGACCAATCTACGACGTCAGATAAACAGGTACTGTCGATTAAGGTTAGTGGTAATTTTCATTCTGCATACATCACCATATTATCGAGATCAACAGCTATCGATAGCATTCACGGGAACACCTTATATATATTTTTTTTTTTTTTTTTTTACTATTCAATCTTCACTCATACGTTCCACATATTCAATCCATCTTAGATCCATCCTTGATTTTATTGACAATTTTTCAAATAGTTCTACATACGTTCTTAATTTTATCATTCTTCATTCTATTGTGTACAGAATTTCTACATATATGTGCCTGAAAAACCGCTTTTCCACCACATTTCATACATTAGTGTCGGCACCAGATTCTATTTATGCTCCGTTAATATTAAATATTTATTTTAACGCAATTATTATCGAGTTGTTCGCATTTAAATGTATCGTTTACTATAATAATAGGTAAATACTTAATTCTGATTTATTACACACTAATTATCTTGTGTACAGGTCATTTTAATATACTCGTTGCACGCACCTGGAGACAGTATACAATCGAAAAGGGAAATTTAAATGGTCGTAAAAAAGATAATGTGTAACTAATTAATAATTATTCCCTTGCCAAATTAAATGAGTCGATTATAAAGATAAATACTAAATTAATGTATTAATTATAAATATATACATATAAAATCAATTTTGTCGAAAAATATTGTTTTAGCGTCACCGGACGCTGATTTTATTTTTGATTTTATATGTATATATTTATAATTAATACATTAATTTAGTATTTAAAATATCACAGACCTATGTTCTGAATAATTACAACTTCACAATAAGAATGTGTTTTCCTTAATAGATTATAAAGATATACAGAAAAAAACTATCTATCGAAAAATAACTATAAAATAATAGCAGCAATAATACAGAGTGGGCCAACTTGGCCTGACTGATGTAAAATGCATATAACTTTTGTAATTTTAAATATATTAAAAACAATTACTACGTGAAAGTGTACTTTGTTATCATTTTTTTAATCTATGTGTGGAAAATAACACCATTTAAATGACCTCCGTTTTCTTGTTGACAAATAATTGCTATTTTTAAGTATTTTGCATTACATTACGCAACGTTTTTGTCTCCGAATTTGTTATTTCTACACATCTACACAAATATTTTGTTTAAGGTTTTGAATTGTTGCTGATTTGTTTATGTAAACTCGGCCATTTAAGTAACCCAACAAAAATAAATCAGGCGCCGTCAAATCTGGGGAACAGGGAGGCCAAGTAAACTCTGCATTTATTTGAAATTAGCCGGTCACCGAAAATAGATCGTCGCGAAACATAATGAATTTCAATCATTTTAACGCACTTTTGCACTGGGTATGCATCCATTATAAAAGTTCATAAATTTTTTATTATCTGTAAAAATATATAATTAAAAATAATCCTCACCAAAGTTACAATTTTTCAAAAACAGTCAGCCAAGTTAGCCCACCCTTTATATCGAACAGGTTTAGGTTGATATAGCTAAATGGTAACGCATTTCCCTGGATAGGAAATGGTCCGGGTTCAATTCATGGTAACATATATAATTAATTTTTTGTATATATTTGTAATTGATTAATTTAATTTGTATTAAACATACCACAGAATTATGTTCTGGACTTACAACTTCTCAAAAAAAGTGTATTCATTAAAAAAAATATTTCGTTTACAAATATCATTTGCACCTTCAATTTCATTGATATAAATTACAAAGACAAAGATGATGGTAAAACAGGTCAAAATTTTAACATAAGAGTCAAAGACCTTTTAAGATGTTTATAATGGTTTTTCAGAATTTAAAATCATTCATTAGAAAATGATGTTATTTTAATACGGTTGTCCATTTTGTATATACATAATGTTGGCATTGAATTGATTAACGTATAATTGTTAAATATAAATAAAGCATGTCAAATTAACCAAAATATTATAAATAACCAACTAAATTTAACCACAAGTACTGTTCTAAATTAAAAATCATTAAGTCAGTTTTCACATCTTTCATTTTTGTTATAAGTACTAGATTTATTTTTACATAATTATTATTATAATTAATTTTTTTTTATAGATTTTTATATAAACATTAGAATAACATGATACCAGTATATATGTTTTTGCTTAGTTAATTCGACATCCTGAAGAAGGAGTATTTTCTAAAACCGGTTGGTGTATCTATTAATTAATTAAGTTAAATAATCTAAAAATAAATTTAACTAATTCAATATTGAATTTCTGTCTAATTCTCGCCGTCGGGGTAGTAATTGCCGTCATGGGTCGGGTACATCATCTTAAAAATATTGGCCGATTTTAATCTTCAAATTCAATTAAACATAACTTAGAGTAAGTAATCTTTACTGAACAATGTAAGAGCCTTTTGATTCTGCGCGTTTTGGTCAACGAATTAAAAGATTATTTATGCCTTTAGTTCTAACCAAAGATAGCTTTAAATGTAATTATATATTGTATTATTTCTCTATTGTTTAATTTGTTTACAGTAAGAAATATTTATCGAGATATACTAGTCGTCTACTGTATTGTTTTGTTCGAAATGCATACGATCCGAGTTTACCTAAATAGGTACACGCAAAAGTTATGCAGAATTCTTTATTTAACGATTTCTGAAGAACTCTATAAATAAATATAGCAGATTCTTAAATGTCAAATAAATGCAAAAATATAATTCATCCTAGTAAGGGGCGGTGAGAATGATATAATACTAAAATAGGCCGTTATTTAAGGTACAATTAATATGAAAAATAGTCAATTCTGAAAATTAATTACTAATTCATTTAAAATTTTTAGTCTTTTTGAATGAATTAAAGATTTATTAAAGAGCGAAAGTAATCGTTCTTTGCAAAATTACGGTAACTTGTTGTTAATGCAGTTTTTCAGATCATAGTTGTGGTATTTTAATACAAATTAAACGTATCGAATAAAAAGATATATAGATAAAATCAATTTATCGAAAAAATATTTTGGCTGCTACTGGGATTCGAACCAGGAAACTTTCCTATCTGGAGAAACGAGCTGACCATTAAACCATGTCAACCTAGTAAGTTAACGACAAAATTTCGAACCTAAACGTTGCTGCTGTTTCAAATTTACATTACTATTATCCCATTTATAAACAATCCGCTCTATAATACGAAGATCTCAAGTACTTTTGAGTAAAATATTAAATATAAAATGGCGACCAATTTTTTTTTCGGTTAATTGATTTTATCTGTATATTTTTCTAATTGATACATTTAATTTAAATATACATTTATTCATTTAAAATGTGTGTGGTATATATATATATATATATATATATATATCATTTAAAGCACGTATGATGAAATTACTGATATTCTCTACATAAGTGTATGAAATGAAAGCATGGATACTGAGAAATTTTTTAAATTAATTTAATTTAATTTTTTAGAGAAACAAATAGTGTAACAATAATAACTAATAATAACTAATAGTAACATAATATATAAAAATAACATCAGTGAACTTTCTTCGGAATTAAATATCTAGTACATAATAAACTAAAAATAGTAAGTATATATTAAAAAAAAAAAAACTGAAAAAAGAAACATAAAAGTCTTTTTAAACTGAAAAAACAAAGTGGAAAGGGTAAGAAGGGGAGGGAAATGGGATGCAATATATACAATTTATGTTAATAGTTATTGAAAGGTTGACGTAGTTTAATTTTAAATGGAAGCAATTTACCTTTGAAAATGTTTAAGTTATTAGAAGAATTTACGGTTTTATATTTTGACGTAGAGCAGATTACAATACAATAAATAACGGAATAAATTGGAAGCTTTAGAGATATGGTGCTGGATGCCAATGTTGCATTGGACCAGAGACTCATGAATGTCAGTCCTCCAGTTAATAATAATTAAAAGACTATTGACAAGATATGAGAGAATAAATATTGCATATTTTGGACGTATTGCCGGAAGAAACGATGTAAATATCGAAAAACCCTTAATCGCAGACTAAATAAGGATATTTAATAATAAGACTAGATAGACCAAATAAAAGAGTTAACACGATCCTCTTTAAATACTGCGATCAATGTGGCCTAAGAGACGTATTACTTATCAAGTTAAGATGCACAATGACTCTATGTGCAGACATCAGTGAATCATGATGCTCAGCATTGAGCACATGATGAAGAAGGGGAAAAAAAGAAGAAAGTGTATAAAATTTTTGAGACATTTTTTAAAAATTTATTTATTTGAAATTTTTACAATATTTTTATAATGTGAGTTATTAATTAAGTATTGTACAAAATTAAAATTACATTAACATTTACATTTCGTTTACCTCTCCAAAAAAGAGACTAGCTCTTGTGCTTGGAGAGGGAGTTACACTGTAATAATTTTATATAGAAAGTTATACATTTGTAGTCTGTAATTATTTATTGTTTATTTGTGTGCTTCTGAAGTGTTCATTTAATTTATTTTAATGTTCTTTTATATCTTTTGTCTCTTTAATTTGTGTAGGGAGGCTATTGAAGTTTTTTTCCCTAAGTATATAAAATTTTTCTGATAGTGTTAGGTGTTACATTTAGGGATTTTAAAGTTATTTTTAAATTTTAATAATTTGACTTTAATATAATATTTTATTAATAGTGTATAAGAAAGTTAATAAAAAAATATACATAATATCAATGTAAAATAAAAATAAAAATGTAATTCGGGATAGTTTAGGTATATAGGTACATAATTTATTCCCTCAGTATGCCACTACCGGTATTGGGCGTAATGATAGGTGTCTAATAATAGAGTAGGTTACGTGGGTTTCAAAGAAGACTCAACCCTACGCAACCTTCACGATTGATTCAAGTTCGCCGATTCGCGGAAATCGATTTGCTGTCGGAGCGGATGTGCGCACCTGCCGGTAAAATGGAACAGGAAGTGACAATAAAATGTGTCGTAGAATATCCATGAGTTGTAGTAGTCTTGTCTTACAATCATGTACTAAGAATCATTCTAATAGTTTATAATACAATAAAACATCCCTCACGAGTGTCTTGAAATTACTCATCTAATAACTTGTAACACTCACTCACTTAGTCACTCAGAACTAACCTCATAAATACATAATTACAATGTGAATATTATGTTCCAGGCCGATTTAATTTTGATCAAACTTTTTGGTGGCTGGATTGTGTCGATTGGGCCTGCAACACATGTAGTTTCAACATGACGGTGCTACCTCATACACGCCCCGAGCTACGCTTGAAATTTTTAGAGATATTTTTCCCGGCGGCAATGATGGGTGATATCGACTGGCCTCCTCGAACACCTGATTTGACGGCTTCCGACTATTTTCTGTGGGGGTACTTGATAGGAAGGGTCTATGTCAATAAACCAATAACAATTCTGATGCTACAGGACAATATTCGAAATAAAATTGCTGAAATAATACACGAAATATCGGAAAGAGGGTCCTAGAGTTCAACTAGATAAAATAATTTTGAATGGCGTTCCTGTTGATCGGAGAATGGGAAGAGCAGGGGGATAGAAGTGAGATGAGAGTGAGAGCGTGATGCGAGGGGAGTGGGAAGGGAAGTGATAGGGAGTGAGAGGGAAGTAGGAGAGGAGTGGGAAGGGAATGGTAGGGGAGTGGGAAGGGAGCTGGTGGGAAACGGAAGGGGAGTGGGGACATGGTGTGTACGTCTTGCGTAGTGTCCTAAACTTAAAAGTAATAAGAGGAAGGTCACTGTACACATAAGATTTCGAAAAACCACCCCCATCTCCCTTTCCCACACCTTAAAGCAGAATTTTGGTACTTATTGATGAAATTTTGTACACTTAACAAACAAGAGGAAAATTTCTGTCATCTGATTTCGACAGACAACTATCTCCATCGGACAACGCCGCGTACTTCAGCTAGTAATTCTATAAATTTTACATATCTGAAAAAGTTCGTAAATCTAAAAATGCATAGTTTTATAAAATTTTAAATTACGTAATTTTTAAACGTATAATGTTAATTTTAGACTTGTTTTGTTTTGTCTGTGAAATACACAGATGAAGATCGTCAGTGCCACTGCTAAAAATCTGCTACTAGTAAATTACAATGAGCAGCCCATATTTCAAGATAATTGATGGACAACTAATATTTTTGAATTGTATCCGTGAGACAAAAAATAGTACCCAACGTCTCGATGAATGTACGAAATTATCGGAGCAGTAGGAGTGACATGGCAAAGATTGACGAACGAGAAAAGTGAGGGGCATAGTCATGAGGATGCTTTCATCTAACATTAAATGTACAATGGCAACGTTTAGTCGATTTTATCCCTCGTGCTATTTATTTTATTTAGTATATATCTATCTAATTATAAGATTGAACATTTTTTACTTTTAAAATAATTTAAATCTAAATTGAGACATTTTAATAAACGCGTTGAAGAATATATAATCTTATGGTGCTTTTAGATTGTTTCTGTCGCCAACGAGATAAATTCTTCTAGACACATTGTCTCTGTTTTACGTCTATTGGGATCTGCTAGTCAGGGAATCAGGCAAGGTCGTCTGAATGTCTAATAGCGCGGAATAATATTATTTTACGTAGTAAGGTCAAACTATAAATTGAAATGACTCTATTTTATGCTCACTTCATTACAAAAACACCGTATCTTCACATGTTAAACCTAAACATATACAACAAATGTGAATATTAACTATTTATTTATAAACATCTAAAGCTGTTCCATCTAAATAGATTAGACGAAAATTATTAAAAAAAAATGATCATCATTTTATCGTAACTATGTTATACAATAAATGATTAATTCTCTGCAGAATAACTAACTGTACTATTAATTCATTCATGTGCTGTAGTTAAACTCATTAATTTAAAAATCCAATTAAATACATAAAGAATGTCCCAAAATTAACGCAAGATTTGAATGCCGCCATTTCTGTAGTAAATTGTTGGCAACTCTGAAAAAAAGAATTGATAGCTGAGAGTTCAGGGTTAGTAAAAATGGGGCGTTACACGATACAACAACGTGTTTTCATCATTGAACAATATCTCAAAAATAATGAAAGTTTGGCGGCCGCAATTCAAATGTTTAATACAAAATATGGTCGGAATAGTGTTTTAAGTTCATCAACTGCGAAGAGATTAATTGAAAATTTTAGAGAGAAGGAATCAGTTGGAGACACTAAACACACTGGTCGTCCAAAAACAAACCAGTCAGCAATTATGCAAAATGGTCATGGAAAATTTCGACAAAAGAGTGGGTATGTGCCAGCAAAGCCGTAGAGGCCATTTGCTCGATGTGTTATCCATAAATAACTCTATTCCATGTACTTTATGATTCAATAAAAAATATAAATGTAAAGACTAAAAACTGTGTTTTCCATTTAATTCAAATCTTGCGTTTATTTTGGGACAGCCTATATACGTTTTTATTATTTTATATTGTACGAAGTATTAACAGTTTAATGTCAGAACATAAATACATTACACATTAATTACAATTAAAATATGGTCATTAAATCTCTTAGATATCGTCATCACATGCGTTTAATACAATGTGTATTGATTCGTATACTTCAAAATTCTCTTAAAACATAATTACAGAAAATTTATATTTATATTATATAAACCTGTACATAAACAAATATTTAAAAGTAATTAATATTTGAATCGATTAATTTAATTACTGTGTTGTATTCAGATACTTTAATGGTTTAATTAAATAAACACATTACTTCCTGTAATTGTTATGATCTTCTATTAAATAACAAATTATTGTAGAAGACTTGGAGTGTGAAGTACTTATTTTTGACATATTGTTTAACTCTTATTATCACATTCGTTTATTTGAAGATTATTTGAAACCTGGCATATCATCTGGGTTTGATCGCGTCTGTAGGTGGTTTCCATAAGGAATGTTTTAGCACGGTGACAGGTGCCATTTTCAAGGCTCTGCCTCAAATGTTATGGTACTTATGCATGGGGGATAAACGAATCAATTTAATTATGACAGTGTAGTTCAATGTAATAGACGAATTGATGATGAGGCAAAGAATTGATGGTTTTTACATAGAGTGTAGTGTTGGTAGGCATACGACAATGTTAATAATTATTATGATTAGTCATTAAATAAAATGGTCGTTAAATGAGGAGAGACCATATGTATATTGGAAAAATAATTGTCAAAAAAGTAAATAAAAAAAAAAATGTTTTTTTATTTAGGATAGTTGTGTTATCATACTAGCGATCATATTAAATATGAATTTAAATATATTAATTAGAAAGATATACATATAAAATTAATTTTATCGAAAAATATTGTTGTTGCGCCACCGGGATACGAACTTGGATCTCTTTCCAAACCGGGGAAGGAGCATTATCCAACTATACTACAGCGACGATATTTTTAGCGACAAATTTTCGAACATATATGTTACCTTTTTGATATTAATACATTTAATCGTTTGTATTATTTGAAAGACCCATCTACCTTATTTTTACGAAATCTCAAATACCTTTGAGTAATCTGATAGCAGACACCAGAATTATCAATCCATTTTTATAAAATTTTTGGACACATTGATACTACTTTATTATTAGAAAACACTCTTATTGTAAAGTTGTAATTATTCAGAACATAAGTCTGTGATATTTTAAATATGAATTAAATATATTAATTAGAAATATATACATATAAAATCAATTTTATCGAAAAATATTGTTATTACGCCACCGGGATTCGAACCTGGATGTCTTTCCAAACCAAGGAATCCCGGTGGGGCAAGAATAATATTTTTAGATAAAATCAATTTTATATGTATGCCTTTCTAATTAATATATTTAATTAGTATTTAAAATATCACAGACCGTCTGTTCTGAATAATTACAACTTCCCAATAAGAATGTATTCCCCTAATATTAAATATCATCCATGGAACTATGAGCCTGTAACCATGTACAGTATTAATGAAGTATTGTTTACGAAAACGACTTCGATAGCTGGTTCCCAGGTCTCTGATTTACAATAAGCACACATGTGATATATGAATTGCACTAACCTCTTGTTCTTTTGTTGTTGTTCTTTTAGCTGGGTTGTCTTCTTTAGATTTCGACCGACCGAAACGCGCTCTGGTGATATATTTGAACCACTGGACTGGTCTAAGCACGGAATAATTATATTCACAGGCATTATTTTTATTTTATTAAAAAATAATGCCTGTCGGTTACCATCTGCTTAGATTCCGAAAAAAGTGCGGCAATACTCATACACACATGTACATTATTATAAACCAGGAAACCTAGTGGTGCCAATCGAAGTAACAAGGCGCGTAAAAATTGTTATATTTTTTAAGAATACTTTAATAAATTGCACTAAAATATTTATAACATGGTTAAAGTCATAATTCAATTCAAGTATTATTTGTAATATATAATGTAATAACTCCTGTACTGTAATAAGGTATTAGTGGTCAAAATAAAATAATTTAATAATAAAGTTGTCCCAATTTATTCAACGCATTTGAAAACAAAATCCATAAATTTATTCATTATTGTAAAAAGTTACCAGAGAATACATAAAGACATGGTGAAGAAGGAAAACCGAGAGAATATAAGGTTTCGCCAGCTTTTCATTATTTGTTTTAAAAATACAAAAACTTTGGAATAAATTCGAATCGAAACTGTTTTCTTCCACAATTCATTTAGAAGTAACATTACTGCTTCGCTGAAAAAAAATTTATTTAAATGTTGGGATTTTCTAAATTTTTATTTATCTAAGAAAAAGTAATATAAAGCTTCCAAGTAGAAACTGTTCAGTCGTCTGTATAATAAATATTGAAAGTTTATGATAAATGATTCTGATGAAGAAACAATGCTATATATTTTTGGTTAGTTATGACATCCTGAAGAAGAAAATGGTATTTTTCGAAACCGGTAGATGTATTTAAACTCAATTCAAGTAGTTAATAAAGCAAAGATAATAAATAAAAAATAACCTAAAGGTATATATGCTCTACGATGAGTCTGAGATCGTCAAGTTATGAACGTCCAGTGACTTCGGCAAGCCGGGCATACAGCACGCACCATGTTCGCACTTAACATTTCATAAACAAGATGGGGGATGGAGGGTTGAGAGACCGCGACTCCCTGACTGGATGAGATCAGGAGGAAGCTGGATAGTTTTGGGGTTGATGCTTCAGAGCAGACAGGAGTGAAGGGATCTCCTTTAGATGGCCAAGGTACACTCTGGACTGTTGTGCTATGTTTGAATAGGATTGGATTGATAAATAAATATCCATACAGACTTTTATAATAATACGCTCGTGCACTGATCGGACAATATCACATATGAACTGAATCATAATTAAAAAAATATTCACAAGAAATATACTAATATAATGTTTTACTGTTTATCTATTTTGAACATCTTCGAACATATGTCACTTATATACTGAATTTACAGTAGATTAGGGAACTTATCCGAGCTATTACTTATGTGAGATTAACTAATTTACTCAATGAATAATTATTTTTAAAATTTTTTTTATTAATATTAAAAATATAATACAATTTGAATAATCAGAATATATCTATATATGTATAAACATTTTTTTCTTCTCTATGAAGAAGTAAGACTCGTCTATGGAGCAAGAGTATATACGAGTTAATTTATGTTTCAGTTAGTCTGTGTACATATTTTTTTATTTCAGTTTACAAATTTATGATAGTCAGTAATTTTTCTAATTGTGATGGGGAGATTGTTAAAAAATTTGATGCCTTGATAAATATATTGATTTTGAGTTGCGGTATATTTTAGTTTTGGGATATTAATTTGATCTCTATATCTTGTAGATCGGAATTCGCTTCTAAAATTAAATTGATTTTTAATTTTGAAAATTTGAATTATTGATTTTTTTTGTGTATGTCTACTATTTTTGGTACTTTAAAATCTGTGAAAATTTGTACACTTGGATAGTCTTTTTTTATAGAATAATTTTTATTATCATTTTTTAGTGATTTCTAATTGTGACATTCAAGTTTTATATGCACTTCCCCATCCAATAATACCGTATTGCAAATGTGACTAAGTGATAAGATTTTTCTGAGTCTAAAAAATATGTAGGCAGTTTTTCTTATTTTATTTGTGAGATTAGTAATATATTCTTTCCATTTGAGATTGTTATCTATTATGATAATATGTGAAATATTTTTATAATTTTTTAAATAGTGTTTTTTTTTTAAATTCTATATTACGAAGTGCTCTATTCAGTTGTCTTGTCTGCGGGTGTAAGTCGTAACATAATTTTAATTATTTTACAAATTTATAGCGACTGTCCTATTTTATATTTACCGGACAGCTGTATCTTAATGATGTTTTACATATGTTATGTACACTTCAATATTCTTGTCTCGCATCTCTTCATGGAAGTTTTAGTGTTTGAAGCATTATTAAGAGAGCTCCCAAAACAATTATAATTATGAACACACGGTGTCTACAGGTAAGCCTAATAACATTTCAGAATTTATTAGGTTTATAAGCAAAACATAAAAATAACTAGTATTTAAAATCTACTCTAGGATAGTTTCTGTTTAAATTAAAATAATTATCTATCTACAATATATCAGCATTATTGTTTAACAATTTTTTAAATATTTTTTGGTTTTCTATTTGAAAAATGTAACTTCAAAACAAAATTCATCAAATTCGTATATTTTGATGCTATGGAGGATGCCTGCCGCCATCTATAGATCGTCAAGTAAGCGATGCTATAGCCGAAATGCACACTAAGGGATTAAGAGTGGCTGTATGCACCGTGAAAAATCCTGAATTTCAGTTTTTTTTAACACTACAATAGGCCATTAAGCCCGATTATTATAATAAAACTACAAAAAAATACATAGACTTGAGAAAATCACATAGATGCACTGTGTTCTTACCGAGAATCGAACTCAGAGCCCTCGGTATGAGAAGCCAGTTTCATGCCCACTGGACTACAAGATTTACTATTACTTTACGCCTACAAACACGATTCCAAAGATATATTTACACGAAAACAGAATGGTAAACCAACATGGAGGCGGATTACCATTCCCATTAAATCCTTCTAATATCATAATAAAGGGTGTTTTTTTATAAGTATTTGGAATGATAACTTCACGCCATTAGTGTTTAAATATGATTTCGCGCATATGGGCGCTACGGCTGACTCGAATAAAGCGCAATCTGAATATCCAAATTTTGACCACTTTTTGGAATGGTTGGGGCCGTATATCGGCAATAATGCGGCAAATGTTGGCTTCCAAGTCGCCTATCGTTTCTGGTTTATCGGTGTAGACTAGCAACTTCACATATCCCCACACAAAATAATCCAAAGGTGTTAAATCTCACAATCTTGAAGGTCAATTCACAGGTCATTACGCGAAATTATTCATTCATTGAATGTTTGTTTCAATAAATTGATTATGGTGCGCGCTGTGTGGCATTTTGAAACCACAACTCTTCCACCAACCCATTAAGCCCACCATACAGTGACTTTTTGTGGATGTAACGGCGTCTCAATAATATTTTGTGGATTTTCTTCACTCCAAATGCGACAATTTTGCTTTGTTGACGTAGATATTTAAACAAAAATGACCTCATCTCTGAACAAAATTTTGGGTTGAAAATGAAAATCAAGAGCAATCTCATTTTCGACCCAATTATCTAACGTACTACGCACATTACGGTCAACGGGCTTCAATTCTTGCACAAGCTGGATTTTGTAAGCTCGTGAACCAAGATATTTCCACAAAATCTTCCATAAAGTGGATGGACACAGCTCCAACTGCTGTGTACGACGGCGAATCGACTCATTCGGGTCCCCTCAATACTACACTTCACTACTGAAATAGCTTCTACGGTGCGCACTGCACGACGTCTCTGCGGATGCGTATTATCAATTTGAATATGCGTGGTGCGAAAACGATCCATGGATGGACGATTATATCGACCGTAAAATGGGCGTAGCGCATGGTAAGTTTCGCGAACTCAACTACGATTTTCGAAATAAATGTGCACAATTTGCAAGCGTTGTAAAAGGGCAAACCAAACTGAGCACAAATCAGTTGTCAGTTTTAAAGTTAGCTGTCACTGGAAAAAGTGTTGCTAATTCGAAAAATAAACCTCTAAAAAACACACTTTACATATGTAGCGCCTACTTCCAAAACCACCTAAAACGACTTTGTGTTTTTGAGTTATGAATTTTTAGAAGGAAATATACAAAATGTTTGTTTTTACATTAGCATTTTTTAAAGAGATAATTCTGTAATATAAATGATTTTTTCTATATATATATATATATATATATCGTTCTGGTAGACATACTGGATTTTAGATCACATAATCATCAACAAGCGTTGTGATTGCTTGATTTCATTTTAGAAGGAATAGTAACATATACTCTGTCTGCTTTTGGGTATTTTGCAACTAACCCTGATTTTCAACATGCAATATCAATGGACTTAATTGGTTTTTACGAGAAACAATGTGTTCTGCATGTAGCTGACAAAAAAATCTTCAAAACTGTGTATTTAATTCAAATTATCCGAAATCCGTTGTAGGGGGTTTTGGAATTAGACGCTGCATTTGACATCTCACACAACTCATCCTCCATAATATAATACTTCAATATTTTTCCTTTCAATTTTCCTTACATTGTGATTTACAGAAAGGCATTGAAAAATTATATATAAGGATTTCATACAGAAAAAAACATACGGCACTGTTCTGGTCGAATACGTTTATAGCCATTAACCATTCATAGTAAATCACCCTTGGGTTCTTTTCGTTTCGAAGAAATGAAAGCTTTTTTTAATAAGTCTTGAAGGTTTGTGTGAATGAGCCCCATTCGTTTCAGTTTCCGACATTTACTTAGGTTTTCCAGACCAATTTTTCGTAAGCGATAAGTACTAGATCGATTGTGGAGAAACATTGACAGGTCACTCAGTTACGTCAGCTAACAATAAAAAGCTATTGATATGGCAGGTATATGTTTTGATAGCTTGCTCCAAATAGAAACACGAAATAGATAGTATTTAAAGTTATTAATAAGTTTATTCATATTTATTAAAACGCAATCGTTATAAATTATTAATTAATTCTTCAGTATTACTTTGTGGTCACATATTATATATATAATAAGATAAAACACTTTGTTTAAAAAAATATTTATTAATAAATCAACATGTTTCGATACCTATAGTATCATATTCAGGAAACAATGTATACTAAAGTTAAAAATTCAAGCAAAGATACAAACAAAACTATAAAAATATAAGTGATGGGTAACAAGTATACATGTTGATTTATCAATAAATAATATTTATTAATAAAATTATCTTATTCTTTATACTTATTATTAATTATTAAAGATAGCACATAAATATTATGAATTTGCAATTTTTCAGAACATAGTTCTGTGGTATTTTAATACAAATTAAATGTATGTAAAATAAATTGATTTAATATCTGGTGTCTCCTAGCGAATATTATTCAAATGCATTTGATATTCTCGCAATAAAAGGTGACTGCTATAAAATTTAGAATAATAGATGTATAAATTCGGAAGAAATACAGCATACAAGTTCGAAAAATTGTCGTTAACTTAATATGTTGGTGCAGTGTAATCAGTTAACGCATTTTCCTAGATAGGAAAAGATCCAGGTGAGAATTCTGATAGCAATAAGAATATTTTTTCCATAAATTGAATTTCCCTGTATATCTTTCTAATTGATTCATTTAGTTTGTATGAAAAAGCAATCGGTTTTGGCCGATTTTCGATAATAACCGAGAGAGATATTCGGTTGTGATAGTACGTTGCAAATTTTATATGTACGGTAGATATTTCGATTAATTTCATTAATCAGTCTGAAATACCGTCTCGTTTCAAAATTTTGGTTATTAAAAAACTTTAAATATTCGCAATTCCATTAAAATTGAACCCAGATAAAAAGTAAAATTATCCAAACAGATTACGAATTTTAAGACATCGCATGTTATGAAAATAATTTATTATATATAGTTAATAAATTAAAGCCGTATTACATTGGTTGAATTAACGTGTTGGAGAGACTAATAATTTCCATCACTATCGCACCTGTAAGTGCCAAGATCAGAGGCTATATAGATTATTAAGCACCTATAAGAGGGGTTTAAGGGTCGGTAACGTTCACAGTGCTACACATGTAAGGGCACTTCTCTGACTAGTGCTAAGACAATAGCCGAATTGATGGTTTCCTGGTAACCAAAAAAAGGTGCGTTGATTATCGTAAACCATATTCTATCAATTAATTATGACTGAATGCTTAGAACCCACGACATAAAGTTTAGTGTTAATTAACATTATATTACGAAGATAATACAAGAGTGTTATGTCGAAAGTTTGAGAGCTACTTAATATAAAGCGTTAATTATAGTTGTTACGATTTTAGGAATTCAATTTAAATTATTTAAAGTATGTGAGAATAAATCTTCTACAAAGAGTATTCTGGGCTATTCAACCGTGTATACAGATCTAGATTTACTATAGGGCTAAAGGGACTATGACTCTCTCAAATTAATAGAGACCCCGGAACAAGTAGTTTGAATTTAAAACTATTTATTACATTTTGATGAAATAATAAGTGGTTTTGCGAACGATAAATAGTAATAATAAATTTATATGAATTTTAAATATTTGTTCTTTTTGGGAATCCCAATATATAATAGAATGCATTCTTTGGAGAATGAACGGAGGTAGTCGACATTTATGCTGTTAATTTAATTCTTTATAGGACTACAATATTACAATTTTTTGCGTCTCAACTCAATGGTTTCGGATGTATGCTACTTCACATTTTATATTTATTTTAAATTTTGTAAATTTTGTAATTTTGTAAAAACATGCTAACACTATGAATTTTTTTTTTGTGTATTACACTTCTGTTGTAATTTTCCGTTATTTTACAAATTCTGTTAATACCTCAATAAATGAATAAATAATACATTAACACAGGGTTAGCCCTTCAAAGGTAAATTTGGCCTTGCGTATGTCTTCAACCTCTCTGGCCGACGATTCGTCTCATCATCAGGACTGATATCGCTGTGAATGTATATATTAGGTAATCATACCCATAAGTAATCAATTATTTTTAGTGTGGAATGTTTGCTTCAGTTTAGCTCAGAGAATAATCGTGTAAAGACGTGTTTTATACGCAGTATTACAATCCATAGTCTTGTGACTTGCGGATAATCAACTAACTGAAGAACATTTACGTCATTGCATGCTGTTTTATTTTCGATCGGGTGTTAATGCAACGGTTGCAACAAAGAAAATTTGTGATGTGTATGGAGACGTATCGAAAGTAAATAAGTGCCAACGTTGGTTTAGAAAATTTTTCGATGGTGATTTTGATTTGTCTGATAGCGATCGAAGTGGGCGCCCGGTAGGGTTTGATAATGACGCTTTAAAAACACTGGTGGAAACAAATTCTAAACTGAGTATCCAGGAAATAGCAAACTCTTCAGGCTACTTGGTCAACAGTTCAAAAACATCTTCACGAAATCGGGAAAGTTTGCAGACAGGGTATATGGGTCCCACGTCTATTGTCGGAGATGAATAAAGATCAACGGCGTACAATTGGCACATCGCTTTTGTGCAGAGAAAGAAGTGATCCATTTTTACGAAGGATTGTTACTAGTGACGATAAAAATAGGTCTTGTACAACAACAACAAGCGCACTAAACAATGGCTTTCTCCAAATCAGCTAGCCGTACAGCATGCAATGACGTAAATGTTCTTCAGTTAGTTGATTGTCCGCCATTTTACAACAGAGTAATAAATTTTTTTAAATTTACTTGTCACAAGTCACAAGACCACGGATCGTAATATTGCGTATAAAACACGTATTTACACTAGACTGAAGCAAACATTCCACACTAAAAATAATTTATTACTTATGGGTGCACCTAATATGTATATTTAAAAAAAAACATGTACATATTTTTTTTATATAGCATTAAATATTATTTTCGCGTAGTTAGTCACAGGTTTCATGGTCATTTGTGAAATGAAAAATATTTGTAAGGACTACTACACCTAAACTCAAATATATATATGTCTGAAAATCGGATGACGAAAGTAACTACATTACCGCTTTCCCCTATCAAGTCGACTGTAGTAGCGCGCACCAGAATCAGGCTCGTACTTCTCTACTGTTGAGTTACTAACCGCCGTTCATTTATTTTGGTTACATAGATAACTGTGGAGAATTCTAGTAGGCCCACAATTGTTTCAAAGAGAATAAATTACATAAAAAATAGAAATATATTTAATATTGAATTATTTATTAACTTCGTTTTTAAACCACTTTTATAAGTTAATTATACAAGACATCAACCAGTTTCGGAAAATGCCTTTTCCTTCATCAGAATGTCAAAAAACTTACTAAAATCGTATGTCAAATTATTATATTTTCAAATCAATTTATTTAAAAATATATATCTAGTACAATTAACTCATAAAAGTAGTTTAAAATCAAAAGTTAATAAATAGTTCAATATTAAAATATTATTAAGGAGAATACATTCTAATTGTGATTTTTTAATTACTCAGAACATAGGTCTGTGATATTTTAAATGCTAATTAAACGTATAATTAGAAAGATATACATGTACAATCAATTTTTTCAAAAAATATTTCTGTTGCTACTGGGATTCGAACCAGGATCTTTTTCTAATTCGGGAAAGGTGCATAAATCAACTATGCTATAGCGGACAGTACTTTTGACGACAAATTTTCGAACCCGTATATTACACTTTTCATATTGTTACATCTATCATTCCATTATATGAAATTTGAAAGCCATATGTTTTGTTTTTACGGAATCTCAAATACCTCTATATCTCAAGTCAAATATCTCTAGTGAGACGGGCACAGTCCAAACAAATTTTTATATGTATTATATAGTTATAAATAAATAAATAAACCTTAATAAATAAATTTAATAAACATAAATTGTTAATTCTGCCGTCTGCTATCGGTTTACTCAAAGGAGTTTGAGATTCCGTAAAAACAAAATAGATGGCTTTCAAATAATGGAACGATAGATGTTTTTATTTGAAAAGTGTAACATATGGGTTCGAAAATTTGTTGTCTGCTATAGCAAAGTTGGTTAATGCATCTTTCCCCGGATCGGAAAGAGATCCAGTTTCAAATCCTGATAGCAACAACAATATTTTTTTCGATAAATTTATTTTATATATATGTCTTTCTAATTAATACATTTAATTAGTATTTAATAATAAAATGAATAACCATAATGTAAAGATTGCGTTAAATTTATAAAATATAATTATATTTCGTTTTCATTTATTTTTATGTACTTGAACAATTGATAAAGGGTAACAAAAATATATATTATTTAAACAATATTATACATTGCTAGAAGGGTGGGTTCTCTAAAACTTCGTATGATAGCATTGTTCTTTACATCCAACATACCCTAACATTATATTTTCTACATTCATCTTTGTCCTCGATCTCGAGCCATTTATCAAATACCCAACCATCTTCCTCCAAATAGAGAATCCGATTGCCAAGATTTACAGCTTCTCCTTGTAGCGAAGGTTTTCTGGAATTCTGCATGAATACTTTACATTTTTCAGAAACATATTACCGGTTTATGCAAGAAGTCAGTTCTGGATAAGTTAACGATCGGACGTAGTATTTCAGCTAAAATACTCTTCATCAGACTGACGATTTATCGACGGCTTAAATTTTGTTCATACGCTGAAGGTAACAACTCTTCAATAAGTTTCCAAGTCAAAGTATTCCAAATAATAATAAAAAATATCTCTATTAAAATGTTATAAATTATAATTTAAAAAAAATTTATATCAAATTTTATTAATATTAATTACAAAAAAATGTGGTTATTCATTTTAATAAATAAAGTTGTCCCGATAAAAGCGCCGGATTTAATTTTGAATTAAACAACTGAATAATTTCACTCGCAGTGTAACCACGTATCTTCAAGATCCAAATCCATCAATTCTGATCAAAATAAGTTATCATTTATCATCGTTCTGTTCATACACAAACCATTCACTGGAACCAAAATTTTTTAAATTAATCTTTGAATTGATGACTCATTTGTATTATTATTTAGACGTAAAATTTCACGAAGCTTACGAACTGTTTCAGCAAAACTTTCCCTGTTTTTATAATGAGTTATTTTTTGGTATAACATTTCATATTTACTAATCGTATTATTGATAGATGGCACATATCACTTATGAAATGTTTAGAGCTGCTAACCTTTTATAAATAAATGTTGTAAAATTTTAATTCGGCGCTCTTATTGGGACATCCTATACATAATTTCATAAAAAACTCACACAGATGAAGACAAATTAGTTTTTCGAAATCGGTTCGTAATTATATTAAACTTACTTTGGTTAAATATTATACAAAGTTAATATATAATTTGTTAATTTAGATCCTGATAAAAATATGCATGCATCATATCTAAATATCATTTAGATATACAGAAAAAAAAAATTGTTGCTACCAACATTCGAAAAAAAGTGTTCTCCTTAATATATTTATTTATTGATTATTAAATTTTATAGGCTGCCAAGTCACTGAAAATAAACAATAAGTAATTGCTTCTTTAATATTTGCATTAGACAAAATACTTTGTTTAAACGACTATTTTCCAATCACCTTTTGGAAACAAACCATTCTTTTGATATTAACAAGGGTTTAGAAATTATACATACAAATAGTAGGGGTTTACGGTTACATAAACTTGAAGTTTTAGAAATAAGAAAAAGTGTTAATAGCAAGCTAAATATTATGAATATCCATATCCTCTTTGCAAATAGTTTTAAATTTGTTTTCATATTAGTTCTTACTTATTCACCACTTTATAGTTTTGTTTTTATCTATGCTTGTATTTTTTAATTTCAGTATATATTGTTTCCAGAAGAAGATACCATAGGTATAGAAACGTGTAGAATAATCAATAAATAGTGGTTTAAACAAAGTATTTAAATGATTTTCAAATAAATAACTTGTAATTAAATGAACTTTTAATTGTATTATGCTAGAGATGCTACTAGTACCAATGGTGTACACTTGGCGATGTCCGACCTGTGCCACAACCAGGCACAAAATACGTATTTGAATCATTTAAATCATTTAAAGAATATGTATGATTGAGTATTTTTTTGCGTTAAATGGTTAAGCATTATACAACATAACTTGAGATCACTGGCGGTGGAGTTCTCGGAGAATTGAGACATTCGTTCATCTCGCAGTCCATGGTATACGCAGCATACGATGCCAACACCACATCTTAAAGGCGTCGAGCATATATTTTTATTTCCTACTCAAGGTCCACGTTTCAGTAAAGGAGTAGAAGAAGTAGCATTATGGGACTGAGGCAGAAATACCGAGATAAGGAAGATTCTCGGCACGGAGTCCCTACATAAAATATTCAAATAAATAAATATTCATTGATATTTTTTAAACAAAGATATTTTTACAATAGTGAACAGTATACACAAGTATTTCATTCACTACCCCATTTCATAGATTAAATGAATATTTTCATTTTTAATTAAATTTTCCCTGTACATAAAATCATTTCCACGAATTTTATATCAATGATTTAGATTCTCTGAAAATTGAAAAATTGAATTAAAATATTCTTAGAAATAACACAACACTCGAATATTCTAAAAAATCTACAATCGATTTCCAATAGCTTTGTAAATATTTTTGTTAAGGGCGAATCACTAAACAATAATTCTCACGCCTTTTGTATTATTTTACAGGTGAATGGATTCTTTATACGTACTCCTTAAGACCCGGTACGACCAAAATGAACCAAGTTTTGAAGTTTTCATATTAGGACTGGGCGTGCTAAAAACCAAGATTTGTTTTATTAGTCTGGCTCTTTGGCAGATATTTGGCTTTGATCAAATTGCAGATTATTTTATAAAATATATATTTAAAATTAAAAAATAATTAAGAACGTTTCTCCAGCTTTGGTTAATTTGTGATTAACGTTATTCGACAATTTTTAATACGTTTCCTAACATTGATTAGTGTATTAGTAAATTAATTAACTTTTTTCATGTGGTTGTTAAATATAAAAAAAAATCTTTCTTCTTGTATTGGAAACCACTTTGATTAGTTTGAATTTAAAATATTATATTTTGTGCATGCATCTACTAAAGTGTAGTACGTATTTCACAATACTTTAGGGGTAGATACATATTTAAAATGTAGATCAAGAATGTCCATCTGCATGTGCCTAATTTCGACCGTGTCAGAAATATAAGTATTTAAAAAAGTCATAGTTTCGCCAGAATTTCGATTAATTTGAATATTTTATTAACTCCAAATTATATATTAAATACTAAAAAATAAAAATCCTCTAACGTTAAGGGACCAGACTATTTTTTGTTACATCATTTAGGGTCTGAAGTGGAATAATAAATATTATGAATTATTTATTATTAAGTACTAATTAAATGTATTAATTAGAAAGACATAGATATAAAATCAATTTTGCTACCGAGATTCGAGCCTGGATCTCTTTCCAATCCGGAAAAGGTGCATTAACTAACTACATGGCTTTCAAATAATGGAACGATAGATCTATTCATTTGAAAAGTGTAACATATGGCTTCGAAAATTTGTCGTCAAAAGTATTGTTTGCTGTAGCATAGTTGGTTATAATGGGTCAATTTCGAAAATATTTATTTCGAAGTATGTATATTAAACTAAACTAAAAAACGGGACAGACTTTGTTCATACTGCCCAATTATTTTCCACTCATTTTTATATATTTAATTGTTTTTTCTTCTTTTCCACAAATGATGGAGATAAAACTTTGTTGACAAATGGTGAGTAAGTGATTCTGAGGAAAGTGACTAAATCTTATGCTCTCAGCTGAATCTGTCGATGGAGGTGTAAGACCACCATCCCGTCCCGACAATATATATATATATTCGTAATAATATTATAATAAATGATATAGTACGGTGTTCAATGCAATGGACACCTATAACTATACCCATGTACGTTTTACAGAAAAAATATTTTAAACGTGTAGGAATAAAAGCGTTTAAATAAATATCCAACTACTTAATTTATTCACGAGCGCACATCCGACAAAGGATCAAATCAAGCACGTCGCTTGTATTGACAACACTCCAATTATTGGCAGAGTGACGCGGTAGTAATCTAACGAAGCTCCCAGATTGCGTGCACTCCTGGTAGTTCAATATTCTTTAATTTCTTTGTTCATATTTAAATTTTAGATTTCAAAATGACAAATAAGATAAAACCTCATCCGAATATAATATATTATATATATGATACAACGTTGGATACAAAATATGTAAATTTTGTCTAACAATAATTATGCAAATTATACTAACGTGTGTCGCTTTTCGATTTCAATACAATACTCATATCTTTTTATTACATTAATGTCTTTCAATTTATACGATAATTATTTATGCATGCTTTCATTAATGCTGCTTGTTTCAGGAAAATTAATTCAAATAAAAAAAATATTGTAGGTTCTTCTATCGTATTTGGTTTTAACATAGCCGACATTACGGGCCACATATCAATAACCACCCTGCTACGGGCTGCGGTAAAAAATAAATAGTAAATAAGTATAATGAATTTTTTTACTTATAATTGCATCATTCGTTTTTATATTGCAATAACTCTGGTGGTGGCTACAAAGAAAAAAAACAATTATCGTTTAATTATTAAGTTATGATTTAAAAAAATATATTTTCTATAATTGATACATGGTATTTGCGGTATACCTATTTCTGAAATTGATCTTACGTAAATGTTCACCTTGTTTTAATTGATGCCATTATTAGTATTTACTTATATCATAATTATATATATAAAAATATATATTTCTCAAAATACATCACAAATATGCAACTTTTGATTTGAAAATGTACAATATGCCTAGATAACTACCCGAAATTGAATATCTACATGCCGGTTTTAAATTTTATTTCATTAATTTTCTGTATATGTTCGTATTTTATCCAAAATATGTAATAATATATCTCACTAATAATTATTTAAACTGCGCACCTTTAATAATACTTTTTTCTATGCAATTAATTACCATTTTAGCATATCTATTCAGTGTACATGTTTCAGCCACTAAATTGTATGTTATCCACGTAGATAATAAAATAGTGTCTAATGCATTGAATCTTTTCTATGCACGTTTTTTATAGAAAAATATTAAACTCTGTTAGTAGAAGAGTTTGCCGGCAGGGAGTTTTCTATTTATATTATATTATTTCAGATCTTAAATTGATCTATTTATCTACGAGATAGACTTTCAAGTAACAATAGGTAATTTTATTACTATTATTTTAGTTTTCTAAATGAATATAAAAGTACACGTTACTGTATATATAAAAATAAGGTTGAATGGTTTAATAGATTTCTTTCATCCGAAAACCATAGTCCTAAATAAACATCTATTCGACATATAGTAGGTCTGTACGTACCTACCTAATATCTACAAATGTTCAAATTGATCTCAATAAACGATTTTGATACCAAATCGGTCGTATTTAAACTTCAGACCACGTAAAAGTAAATAATAAATCATGATTTATGTAATATAGTTACAAAGTTGTATCCTAATATACATGTATTATTTGAATTAGTATTCATAAATTTAAAAATATCAAATAATTACAGCTATAAAAATGTCAAAGGTGGCAGTGTCACGACCACCGGAGTTTGTAAGGTAATATTTAAACCATTCCGAAGTCATCTTTAAGGAAACACTAGAAGGATAAATAACTGGCGCAATGGACCAAGAAGACTTGGAAGCATGCCTAAATAGTGGATGGGTGCATTGCGTTTAGCTGTAGAGGTCTTGAAGTCAGCTGCGAGGAAGACCTAAGTGGTGCATTAGAATACATGTCTTATCTAATTAAGGCCACTGATTCATTACTGAAATGACGAAAGAAGAAGAAGAAGATTATCATCATTTTGGAATTATTTCTAAGAGTGGCGGGACCCAAAGTCTCGATAAGATGCTGTCTTCAACAATCGAGATTCAATCTGTCTTCATACAAACTCAGCTCAGTTGCCAAGAAGATACATCTTGGTAGTTTCCTCTGGCATTCGCAAAACGTGTCCAAGTCACCTTCATTGAGATCTTTCTATATATAGAAGTGGGTTCTATGCCAAAGGTCATTTATCTCAGGTACTTATCACACGGTATAATAATGTTGCTCCTGCAACTCTCTTAAGATATTTCACTCCCTCCATGTTGTTTTACATTTCATTTATAATGCTGAGATTAAGATTTAAAATGACTTTTTTTAGTGCTGACTAAATATCCGCTTTAATATATACGAGGCTGATTTGATAAGTAACTTGGTTCGCATTCTAATAAATGGCGCTAACTTCATCTGTATATGTAGTCATAAAGTTTCCTTCTTGTAAATAAATAATCTACGTTCTCAAGTGATCTAACATCTATTCCCGAAACTCAAAAATTTCCTGGCAGGACGAACATTTTAGTTAAATGAAGGGATCATACAGAATGTAAACGAGTATTTTAAAACGCGATACTGGAGAAGCGTAGGGGGAAGTGCGTTGAACTTCGAGAGACTATGTAGAAAAATAAATTACGTTGCCAAACTCCAATTGTTTTAGCAATATTTGAATATGTTCAAGAACACACAATTACTGGATTTTTATCTACAACGGTACTGTTATTAAATAGATATCTCATTGAAACGAAGCAATTTTGTAGTATATTTAATCGAAAATATATGGAAGTATGGAGTAATTACAGGACATACGACCTGTCTTCGGTTGGTTTATGCGATCACTATATATATAACGTTCACCAATTCTCACTCCTCAATCTCCACATCGTAAGCCTTGTAATTACCCCATACTTCCATATATTTTCCAGTAAACATAATAAAAAAAATAGCTTCGTCTCTATGAGGTATCTGATATTTGTCTAATTGTTTTCTTTAATATTAAACCATGTTACTTATTAAACCACCTTCGTAGTCACCAATGATGGCGTTAATTTTTTTCAACATAAGGGTATGATTGTTCGAGTGTAATTGGCCGACTAGTCAGCATTGTTTTCAGATTTTGATTTCAGTTCTTTGCCGACGTTCGTGTGAAAAGATTTTTCAGTAAATTGTGAAGAACAAACGTGAAATCGCTCCCACGGGTATTTCGTGTTGTTTACCGAGTTCAAATATATTGATTTTCTGTTCGTTTATAAGAAGAGAATTTTTAAAGTAAAATCTCACTGTAAATAAATATCAGGCGAACAATTGTTATAGGTCGTACATAATTTTTGATATCACTTATAAAACACGTACATTGTGACAGCAGCTTATTTTAGATAGATAAAAACAAAATAGGTGCATAATATTTAAGAGACAAGTTTTGTGAAAAATATCACCCCAAGGTCAAGGGTGCTATTTTAAATATCTAAAATATACGTACTTACTTCTAATGGAAGCTTATTATATTAACTTAGTGTACAAGTTTGAGTCGTGAAGTTCTGAATTTTTTCTGTTGTAACCCTAAATGATTAATTTAATTTGTTTCAAAAATTTCCCTGACCATGAAAATGATGCTGATAGATAATCCTATAAATTAAATATGAAGATAGAAATGTTCGACATTGTAATTCATTTGAGACTAGAATACACATTTTACACATTTTTCTGGCTGAATGTTAGAAACACAGTTAAAAAATTATTTTTTTCAAATTAATAATTGAAGAGAATGAATAAGATAATAAAACTATCGCACAAATATTAAAGTGCATGGGTTCCAAGGTTAATGATGTCGGAAAACGTGACATGTGACAGTCCTTGACGTTCTATGATTGGTGGTTTGTTTGGACTTAGACACCACCAGTCCATGAATACAGACTGAATTAGTAATGGGACGAATCTTGTTTTATATAAGGATTTATTCGGTTATGGGTGACTCGTTGGAGCTCCTTAGGTGGGTAGTTAGGTTGGCCTGCATGGGTGGGACTCTACCTACGCGTCTACCTCTCATTCTACATACCTCGTGTTTCGCAACTCCGCTAGTCTGTCCGTGTAAGTGTGACTCAATACATTTGTGTCTCGTCCACTGTCCCTCTTTTGGAAGTGTTTTTTTAAAAATGGATCCCGGGGTGTCTGCCTTGAACTACAGAACCTTAATTTTCCATCTGTACGTGAAACTATGTTGTATGAAATTAGGTTATATGATTTGTTATGAATAAAGACAGCACTTAAGGGACGCTGGAGGGTGGAGGGCTAAATTTAAAATCGTAATTGCTAATAACCACATTAAATTTCTTCTCCCTTTTCGTTTTGCTTTTACCTAAATATGTAATTGAATTAAAGTCGCGTATTTTTATTAGCTTTGATGAGTGGGATCGACAAGGAAGCCCTAGCTTCTAAACCGGTCCCGGGAAAGGGTGGGTCCCCCTCCATCCAGCTGCTGTATTGTAAGCTGTAGATACGTTTGAACGGCTATCAACCGTATAATTTAGTTTTTAAGCTTGTTTTTGTTTCCTTGTGATAAGATAGAAATTTTTTACATATACTATTATTTTTAAGATAATAAATTAACGTGTAATTGCATAATACCTATAAGCCAGAATCTCTTACATTTTTATAATTAATTTAAAAATTCAGCGAAAACATATATGCAAAACCAAAATAATTGAATTGACAGCAGATATTGTTTGTTTTATTCCATGCCGCACAAATAACCGAAAATATTTGTTTGTTTTATGTTGCTATGAAGAGCGGATAAGATTGTTTGACGCCTTTGTTTGGTCTGGCGATAAGTGACCAAGTAACTAAGGGGTCGCGTACCGGTTTCGAAAAATATAATTTTCTTCTTCAGGATGTCAATAACTAATCAAAAACATATATCTAGAATCTATTTTTAAAAAACGTACCTAACTTAAATTGTTACTTGATGATACAAAATTACTAGAATAATTTTTAAGACAAATTTTTAGAATGGGACTTGCAGTTAAATTAAATTGGTTGTTTATAATTTTTTGATTAGTTTTACACGCTTTATTTATCTCCAACGACTCCAAATTATTTCATTTTTGACCAACAACGTTTACATGCAAAATAGATTATCCAAAATTTTTATCAAAACCATGACCACTTTCTATCAAATAATTAGAAAATTCTGAAAACCCACTATTATTCAAACATCTCAAATGCTCCTAATAATTAAGTGGTTTATAAAACTAAGTTATCAATTTAAAATAATGGATTTTTACCACAAAGATGATTTTGCCAATCTTTAAAATATAGATATATTTTAATTATATGTAAGCACGATTGTATATTTGTACATACATACAAAAAGTTTACATACATAGGAATAGAATAGATGAAATAGATAAAAAATGTACATACCTATCAAGGGAGAATATCCTGAACAGCAACAGTGTATCCGTAATTTTTTTCATATATTTGTATGAGAGAAATGCCAATGGACATGACACCATTAATATTTTTTTAATGTTAATAAGGACAAAGAGGTTCTAATAGTAAGGCATCTATTATTTCAATAAAAAGCTATAAAAATTTAATGTATCAATTATAAAAATACTATAGAATATAAGTAATATGATAACAGTAAATATTTTTTCAATAGAGAGAATTTTTCTTATGTAAATTAAATGAATTAATTAGAAAGATGTACAGAAAAAATTTACATATCGAAAAAATATTTACCGTTATCACGTTACGAAAATTACGAAAATTTGTCGCTAAAAATATTGTCGCTGTAGCATTAGATAATGTACCTTCCCCGGTTAGGAAAGAGATCCAGGTTCGAATCCCGGTGGCGCAACAACAATATTTTTAGATAAAATTGATTTTATATGTATATCTTTCTAATTAATATATTTAATTCATATTTGGAAATATCTGTATTAAATATTTCCTATATACTACAAAAACACGTTAACTTCAATTTGACGCCGTTCCAATACCTACAATTATAAATTAACATGTTTTTCGCAACTTTTTAGAATGATGTCATGAATCTGTATAATTATAAAACGAACCCAAATAGTTAGTTATGCAAATAATGGAATATAATCAATCTTTGAATACCTTTCGATACATTCGTTTCGGTGAACTGATTAGATTCGACGATTGCCAGCTGCGTGTGGCGAGCATCGAGTTCCAAGTGCTGATTGCTGAGTCATCGTCTGCTCCCGGTCCACGGGTTGGTGTGCGGTGGTGATTAGATTCCTTTCATCCGGATGGCGAACCAATAAAATATATCCGTTGCATCATACATTAGCATCAGAATGGGAGACTCCGTGTTCTGCATCAGGGTAAGTGGATTCACATGGTACGTGACGCGCGTGCAACGTTTCCTACCCAACAGGAATAATAATTCAAATGAGCGACTACTACTTAGGATATACAATATATCGTGCCATCTGACATTTTTATTAAATATGACATTTTTAAATCAAAATTATGGCAATAATTTTCTCTTCGAAGGAGTATTACAAGCATGTCTAATTTTCTAGTAGTTTGGTAAATAACAAGAAAACTAGTTATTATTTTAGAAGAACTTGTATTATGAATAAAATGTATGAGTTTTATTAGGAGCGTGCAGTGCATACAACCAAAAAAGTTGTGCATTACTAAAAATTCTGGGAAACAGATATAAATGAAATATATGGATGGAAAATTAACACAAACGGAAACATTATTTTACAAATAGCGCCATCTGTGTACCAGTAGAGACTTTAATTGATTAGTTCTAAAAACTACCATGACAACTCACCGCTGTACCCATGGCGCTCTTATGCATTCGACACCTTGACCTATTCAAATTACTCTATTCTGTCTTTAAGCTAGTGAATTACTCGAGTCATATAATTGGTTATTTACTGAATTGAAAATTTCTTTCGGTCGATTCGTTTTGCATGGAGACATTACCTATGCTGGTTTTTAACAGAATATCATTAGAAAGTCTTACAACTGCGTGCAAATCATTGAAGTGTCTACTTCTTCTTTTATTAATTCGCAAATTTTACTATTTTACTGTTTTTAAAGTATTGATTTCATGGCTGTTCTTTGCGTTCGAGGTACACTTGGTGCACAATTATTATTTAGTTATTACGTGAAAGATTTTCAATGATTAAATAGAAAAGAAGGATTAAATAGATTGCGTGTAACGTGTCTGCTTTCAGTCATTGTAGAATCAAAGTGTTCTAAATTATCGTGATCTCCACTTTTTAAAATTATAGACTTTTAAATAAAGTTGAATATACGAGTCTTGACAATTTAATTTCCGAAATGGCCGCGTATTGAAGGTTACACAATTGGAACAAAAACACGAGTATTAGTGTTTGAACGTATTTGAACTAATACGTGCGTAAATTTCAAACTGATAGAGCCAGTTGTTAGTTGACTATTGAATAGGTAATAGATATTTGCACGTTGCAAGTGATTACCTAATTATATTATTCCATCTATTCACTTGATTTAGCTTTCAGTATTTTCTGGCTATTTCCAAAATTAAAAGCTGTGCTGAACATCTGAAGATTTTCTGCCATAACTGATATCCAACAGGATGTGACAATCAACAGTATTTCAGAAAATGAGTTTCAAGCCAACTTCCAGAAATGGGAACGCCATCAGTTTACAGATGCACAAGGGGACAGTAATCACTAGTGTATAGTTTTTTGTAAAGGTGTATTCAGGGAATTAAATTGTCATCTCGTATACTACTACTACTACTACTAACGCAATAAAATAAAGTAAAAAATAATCCCTTTTCAATGTTTCCGTCTGCACAAGTGTCGCCATTTTGAAAGTCCATCTCTAAACGTGACAAGCGAAATAATCCGCGCGACCAATCGAACATCATTACATTCCGAATGTTTACGTTTATTAAAAGGGCCATCTGCCCCCGCAGCAGGCGAAAGTACCCGTGGAGAATGTTGCTGGCATTAAATAAAACTTTTGAAATTCGAATCCATGGAAAATTATAATTAAATGTCGTTAATGTCGGGAACGATAAACGAGTGGATATTTTGACACATGATACCCTTTCGTACCAATTTTACGCTTTGACTCTTTCTGTGGGGAAAAATATATTTTGTCATGTGGATGTATGGTATGTTCAGCGGAATTATTATTACACAGAGATTCATCCAATACATTTATAATAAATAATGCATTTGATGGAATTAAAAAATAATATGGATAAGGGTGGATTTGTAAAAAATGCTAAAATAATACTGGTACAAATACAATCTGTCTTTTTTAACTGATACTTCTATTATAATCGACGCGATGTCGCAAAATGAATAAATAATTATTTCATACAGTTATATATCGAAACATAAGTGTAGTAAGTAAACCTTCGCAAGTTAATTAGTAATAAAATATATATTTATTTTTAATTTTCAGTTTTGTTAATTAAGAAATGGTCGATATGATTGTGCAACGACGGATTAGTTTTGTCTAAAGACGTTGGTCAAACGAAAGTTTATAATCCTAATATTGTATATATTATATCATTGGTAACAGCATAACCTACTACATTACTATATTATATAGTATCTAATTATTTATACAATTTATAGGTATACACGTTCTTTTGATATTTTACGCATTACGAAAAAATTGTGAAGAATTAGTCTGTAAATAATTTCATGCCTACTTAATTGCGGAAGTGTTTAAACCACAAAAGAGAGGAGAATTAAAATAACTCCATTGTATAACTTCTCCTTTAGAGAGATTCATTAATGGTTTTTATTTTATTTTTCCTCCCTTAATTTGAAAATTATGCGGAGCAATTTAGCAGAAGTTTTAAGAAGATCTGTAAATTTACTCGACGTCAAAATTTAAACACCGCAAGCCTTTCGTCCACTTGGTATGCCGGAGCGGCCGCTAATTATACAGTATCATCGCGTAGGGCTTCATTCAAATTGACAACACAAACTTTCTGATAACTTGCGATTTCACGAAAAACATAATGAGTGGAAATATTCTCCCTCGGTCTTCGCTCACCCCGTCAGCGAAACGGACAACACTATAAAACTCTCATATAAATATTACTGTCTCGTATCGCGAGCATTGATTGTCTCTCGGTGATGGATTGAGATGGGAAATGACGTAGGATCTGTCTGGATTCACGTTTTCTTGATTTACTTCAGAAACATAATCATTATTCCCGCTTTTAGCGTAAGATGTTTTCATTTTAATTTGTTTTCAGCTTTGTGAACATATTTTCATGGCGGAGGAATACAAAATGAAGGAGATGAAAATGTATTTGAATGTTGAGTTCGTAGTCATCGAAAAATATAAAGTCGTACAACAATGCTGTACTCAAATACAAATAAACCTTTAATACTCGTATCTTTCTGCGGATAACAAGAAAAAAATGAATGGGAAAATAATACAGACATTGTGATAATTAATTTCATAACGATCTGTTTTCAAAAATAAAACGTCAACTATTTTTCTTGAGGTCTCATAAAACGACATTAAAAAGTGTTTGCGGTATTTTAATATCAAAGATGATCCAGTTCAGATAGCAAAAATTATGAGCTCGATAAAGTAACGACATTTTAAACGCACAAACGCAAAACTTTGAAACACAATATCAGTTATCACATAGTGTGTACTTAATATGAAAGAAGATTCAGTTCGAAATAGGTGACGCTTACCTAAACGAAGTTTTAGGACTTTAACTAGAGTTTAAAAAGTGTTTTTGTTACTGTAGTTCTTAAAATTGTGTTTAAAACCCGTCTTAGAACAGGTGAGAAAGACATAGGTACATACATACACATACGATCTTTCAACGTTAAATTTAGTACGGAACTATGAAATACGATTCAATGGAAATGTGCGCTACAACTCTGAACAAAAGTACAATAATTTCTGAAGTTTCGACGAAAAGATTATGCTGTTAATCGATTTATTTATTTTTAAAATGTAAAATTTAACCGTCCCTCATCCTATATGGGCAAAACTGCTCGTAATATCAATATTCGTGTCAAAAAACATCAGAATTTTCCAACCATATTAATGAAAAAGACTATTCTTTTAATAATACCACAGGGATCAATATTCTCCATAGAAACGGGTTTGACCTCCGGTTGGACAATTTAGAAGCCCTTGAAATAAAAAAGGCAATAAAGAGTGGTACGTCAATTCTTAATAATCAAATTAATTTATCCATTAACCCTATATTAGGTACGTTTCCTTTAAAATCAATTTAATATCCATCAACGCTGTATTTTCTCCTCCCTTAATGTTCCGTATATCTGTATATGTATTCTGTCTCCCTCTTTCGCAAATAATTTTATATTCTGTCTCCCTTAATGTTCCCTCTTTATATATATATATATATATATATATATATATATATATATATAAGTGCACTCTTTTTATTTTTATAATTAGTTTTAAATACGTCCTGATGAAGCTTGAGATAAGCGAAACCGGTTGACGTATAATAAATTTTGTGGTTTCATACAAAGTGATTGTTATTTTATTTAATATTTAAAAAATATTACAAATCAATTATTTGATATTCATTTTAATTCACATTAATTCTTAATTTTTGTGATTATCGTTATGATGATAAAGTGCATTTGATAAACGTTAGATAATATTTTTTTAATGTTGAAAATAATTTATAATTAATAAACATTTATTACTTTTATATCTAAACTTATTTAAACTTGCGAGTCATGTTTGTAGTCGTAATCAGATTTACCGGGGCAGTAAAAAATTATGAATTTTTAAATACAATTTCGAAACATTATTTACCATGCAAAAATAATTCACTCTTCGACTTTTGTCGCGCTTAGATTCAGTGTTTACTTTTAATATTTGAATTAAGCGTGTACAGGGGTTGCTTAATATTTTTATTTTTCAAATTTATTTTCGGCGGACTTGCCCAAATGTTGTGGGTAAAATAAAAACATGTCATAAATACAAATGCTTCAAAAAAGAAGCCATACATAAAAAATAATAAACTCCTTCTTTATAACAGCACTTATTTATAAATCAACCCAATATACCTACACCTATTTACTGAAATCAGACATAAAAGCGTGCATTTGGTTTATTCTACGGTTCGGTTGTAGAATATTTCTTCGGATCTTCGATAGGACTTTTTCTTTAGATTAAATTAATAATAATTCCTAAATACTTCGCAAAATTCTACCTAGATGACCTTATCTTGGTAGTTACTTAATGTAAGAATAATAAAAGAAAATTGTCCCTTGTTCCAACCCAGAAAAGCGGAATAGCAATGAATAGGAGAGAAGTATTTTTTAACCTGTTTGGATTTCCGCACCCTTGACTCGGTAAGGAGCGTGAATACATAATTGGATAATCATCCTTCATGACGTCCCATAATACCAAACAGACGGGTACGGGGTAGCCGGGAAACGAACCAATGCAAACATAATAACGGTAATGAGGCGACACGTGTGCCGCACGCGGCCCTAGCGGCGGTCGGGCGCACTAAATGGGCGGCCATGTTGAAGCAAACGTCAAACTCACGGATATGATTTGATCAAAATTGTGATGTAATAATAATAAGGCGTGCGAATCAGCTTATATATGTAAATTAATATATTACTTGTAAATATGTCTTTTATAGGTCTCTCCTCCCTCCCTGAGCTGTATATTGTTGAGCTTTATAATATTTTAAGCATTTATTTTATTTGCTTTCGGAAAGAACAGAAGGAGACGCGATTGTCAGATATCAATCAAGTTTTCAGATAAAATTGTAAACAAAGTACAAGACAGCGAGCAGTGGAAAGCGAGGCAAAGGAAGCCTATATTCAACACTAAACATAGATCGGTAAAAGAAAAAAAAGAAAAAATGTAACGCTAGTAGAAAATGCTTTTAAATGCACAATAACAAAACACGTGTAGCATAAAAATCAGGATTAACGTAGCACGTTCGCTTCCATTAAAAACGACGAAATTATTTCTATAAAGCTAAATAAATTCGGAAAGGAAGGTAGGTCAGACATATTCAACTTGGTCGCATACCGAATAATTAAATATAATATTATTTTATTATTCGGTACATCACAAACTCACTAATTGCTTAAATTAACTTAAAACTTACTAAATATGTTAAGAATATTACCGTTTACCAATTCCTATTTAGAAATTTCTTACATTACATTTATATTAACAAAATGTATCTTCCACAGACCACCAAATATGTAGACATGAACTAACGGAAATTTCTTGTGATTGGAATTAAAATCTAAACGCTGACAATACAATGTGCAATAAAAAATACATTTCGTTTCCACAAAGATTTAATTATCGAAGAGTAAGTACTTTTATTGTTGTATAAATGTGTATAATTCGTATTTCAAAAGTAAAAGTAACGAAGAAGAAAGTTTCCTGTCAAATTAAGTAAAGGGTGTCCAGCGGAAAAATTTCTAAATAAAATTGTAATTGCTTATAAACCATCAGAGTCAAGTAAATGGGAGGGGTATTGTTTGACGCGCGTGATTTGCGGATTTGCCAGTCGCAATGAGTCATTGGTTGAGAGCGCACCGCGCGTTTACGGTTGAGCAATATTTAAAGTGCGGTATTCATTGGTTCATGCGCGTCGCGCTTTTTGTACTCACTTTAATATTCGACGAGTAAGTGATGGGCCGAGCACGCAACTTATCTAGTGTTGGGTTCAAAAGTTCAGACAAGAAGGGACGATGTTTAATCAAACTCCTCCAAGACCATCAACGTCAGCAACGACGTCAGAACGTATGGCTCTAGTTCGACGTGAAATTATGCGCAATCCGCGTAAATCGAAAAGGAAGATTTCAGCCTATACTGGAATAAAAAAATCAACAGTTCGCGTTATTTTGAAAAAGAAACTAAAGTTTCATTCATACAAACTGCTAATCGTGTAGTTTCTCAAGGATAGTGACTATTATTTACGTGAAACCTAAGCAAGAGTGATGCTGGAACGTTTTGGAACAGAACGAATGCTTGGAAACATATTGTTTACTGACGAAGCACATTTTTATATCGATGGTTATATTAATATACAAAACATGAGATACTGGTGTCCCGACAATCCAAGGAAACACCATCAAAAACGCTTGCATTGTCCAAAAACGACAGTGCGGTGTGCAATTTCTGCCCGAGGGATAATTGACCCTTTTTTTGCCAGCGAGAGATAGTCACTGCTAACGTGCATTGCTAAATGATCGACGAGTTTTTGGTACAGCAACTGCAGCTATTTCCCGGGTTTAACAACAGAACACAATTTTAGCAAGACAGGACCACTTCATACACAGCTAGAGTTTCAATGGAGAAGCTGAGGGGAATTTTTATCAATAAATTAATCAGCAAGTACTTTTTTATGGGGATACCTTAAGTTCTCATACTTAACAATCTTCTAACAATTTAGGCCCTACAAGAAAATATCCGCCGTGAAGTTGCTGCTATTTAACCAACGCTTTGCTCTCGCGTGTTCGTAAATTTAAGTCCGATTGCAAAAGTGTCTTGAAAGAAATGGATGACATTTAGACGATATTAAACTAAATTTTGTTTAAATAAAATATGAGAATTACATTGTGGTTTTTTTTTATTTAATATTAATCTTGAAAATATTCTGCTGGACACCCTTTACAACGAAGAAAGCGTTGTAGAAATTTAATGATAATATTAGTAAAATTGCGTACGATTTTATTATTGTTACAATAGCATAAATGTCGTGTTCTACTGTCAATCATTATTCCACGGTGCATCTCTGTCAGTTCTGCCCTGCGCTTGTTATTATGGCAAACGCATACAGGAAATGAGAGGGCGAGGTCTCTCGGCCGCGTGCGGCGCCAATAAACTATTTTGATTTTCAAACAATTCTTTTACAACCCCTGCTAGTCACGGGGTGTACCCTGTACAGCCTGAACTCGCCTCCCACCTAGTACAAAAGCGTGTACTTTTATTTATTTATTAGTGTGTGAAATAATAAAAACATGCACCAGTTAATTAACAGAGGCCTGGAGAACACAAAAAATGTACCGGTAATTCCAGAAGCGGCGGCGGCCGGCGCAGAAAAAGTATGACAGTGAGATAAAAAATATTTATTTATTTCTGACTAAAACCCCACGGCACCATGTACCATTACATTATGTAATAACGATTATATTTGGAATCATATTTTCAAATATTATATTCCTATCTATCCTTATTCCTTAAAAAATATTGTTAATGTGGAATTAATTTATTTTATAAATTGGTCCCAAATAACTAAATATGAGGTGCTTCGAGAGGCAATTTATTTGAGCTCGCTGATCACAGTGGGCAAACAATTCGAAGTTGCAATCTAATTAAAGTTGCTATGAAATACGTTACGAGAATATAGAATCGAGGTAACAACTAAAATGATGTTAGCAATATTTGAATATGTCCAAGAACCCACGATTGCTAACATTTCACCTACAAAGGCACTGTCATTAAACAAATATACATATCTCATAGAAATGAAGCTATTTTTATTATATTTAATGGAAATATATGGAAATATGAGTAAGTACAGAGCTTACAACCTGTCTTCGGCTGGATTAAGTGATTACATTATATAAATATATTATAACGTTCACTATTCTCACCCATTAATCAATATCCATATCCATTAAATTTAAAAAAAGTTGTATATATGTTAATCAGAAGCGGTCACTTCATACCATGTGTTCTAGAGTCAAATTTGTTCCTGTTCCTTAGAGACCAGTTATAACACACGCTACTACACGTCGCGTGAACAGAGCAAGTCGACATATACATTCTCAACTTTCGATCATCCATGAATCGCGTAAATACCCAGATACCAGTAACGGTGGATTCTATCATTCGTTATATATCCACAAAGTTTGAAAGTATTCGACTTTCGCGCACGCGCATTCAGTTCCGCCTGTCAAGATCTTCAAATACTGTATACGCATTCATTAACAGCATCCAACGTACAAAAACGACTTAAATGCTTATGGGTACATTTGAGGAAACGAGCGGATTGTTTTGAGGAACTTGTTTGCGTGATGCATTTTTGAATGAAAACTCAGGTACGTCATGGATTTTTAAATGTATTTTTCATTTATACGAATGACACATGAAATTTTGAATCTGTAATTGATGTTGCGGAGCGTAAAGCATTTATAGAGCTAATTTGACAAACTATTTTTGTCACTAGTTGTATCTTGTTCATAGGCTACTCTATAGGTTTGTATATTTGATAGTAAGTACAAACTCATTATTCAGCATCCCTTTTATAAAAGGTCACCGACCGCTATTAATGTATCTGAAAATACTTCGAGTACAACTACACTATTGCCATCTATGGACTAAATTTGATAATTCATTTTCCTGAAACAGCATACATGTTACAATGAGAATCTAATTATTTTTTTTTTGAAATTATTTAAAGCAATATTATTAATCTGTAATTTTTTTTAACAAATTATACTAGAATACACCTGAAAAAATCAATATTTTTAAATTTTTATATATTTTATTATTTTGACCAGTAAATTATCAGCAATATTTGAATATGTTGAAGACAGGTCGTAAACTCTGTAATTACCAATACTTCCATATATTTCCGTTAAATGTACTAAAAATTGCTTCGTCTCTATGAGATATTTATTATTTGTTTAAAATTATGTTGGTTCAACTCTTGTCTTTCCAATTTTCATTTTTGCAGTGGAGATTTGGACAGTCCGCAACAGTAACAAGTATAATGTAAACGTTTTTAAAATGTATTGCTGGAGATGGACGTTTCGTATCCTGTGGACAGCACGACGCATAAATGCTTCAATTCTGTAACAAATTCAACTGCAGCAGTGAACGTAAGATTCTTTAAATTATCCGGCTACATTATGCGTTAAAGTGATAGCCTGGGTCATTATGCGTCAAAGTGACAGCCTGGGTCATTATGCGTTAAAGTAACAGTCTGGGTCATTATGCGTCAAAGTGACAGCCTGGGTTATTATGCGTCAAAGTGACAGCCTGGGTCATTATGCGTCTAAGTGACAGCCTTGGTCATTATGCGTCAAAGTGACAGCATGGGTCATTATTCATCAAAGTGACAGCCTGGGTCATTATGCATCAAAGTGACAGCCTAGGTCATTATGCGTCAAAGTGACAGCCTGGGTCATTATGCGTCAAAGTGACAGCCTGGGTCATTACTCGTTAAAGTGCAGATAATCCTGGGCACAACTTTGGGATGAAGAAGAACTAGAATAGTGCCACAATGTGTTGCATCAAGCAAGAGAGACTTGTGGAGGTGTATTATGAACCGAGTCTGATCTGTTTGAGGCTACTATATGTCAATACTGACATGAAGAAAGAAGGAAGAAGATAACTTGGCAAAAATTTTCTTCGCAATCTGCAAAAAATAATTAAATATTCTTTCCGTTTATAAAAGAGATGTGCGTTATAAATTATAGATATTTCTAGTATTTCATACTGAATTACTGAACAGTGTACGGATTTTAAAATCTTATTATATTATATATCGTGTGTGATCTGGTTGCGAAGGAATTAAACTCGGTTCTGCTATACAACAATTCTTGGTTTATTACAATAATAATTGGTACACAGACTAATACAACAATTACACTAAAAGTATTTACTCGTAGAAGACCCTTTTTTTTCAATTCCTTAGAGTCTACGATATTCTGAGTACTCTATACGCGGATAGACCGCCTAGTAGATTAGATGGTCTAGCCGCATGTAGTGTATTCAGATCTCCACGGCTTAAATCTCTCCCAAGCGTCCCCCAACCGCGCACCCCGCTCAGTACCACGGGCGTCACTGGCACACACACACACATATGTCAACTAACGAACCTTACAAAAACATTTATATTAAAACATACAGTCCCTTATTACTAAGACTTATGATCACAAGACCTTGCTCGTGATAACCACTTTCAAATTCAACTTCACCTTGGATAGGATGCACGAGTTCTAAGAGACTAGTATTTCGTACTTCAATATGCTTCATCTGCTTTCATTTAAAATTGAACGAGTTTTTAAAAATTTAAAACACTTCTAGTAGCTAGAACTATTTCAAAGTATAGAAGATAGACATGCTAATATACATAAATATAAAACATTTAAACATATAAAGCATAAACATTCGTTTTCTGCTTTGATGATCGAAAGAATTTACTAACACCAAATGCTAGTCGACCTAAATATCACTTGATAGGGGCGGTTTAGTAAGGGTAGATTAGAACAACACAAAAATCGAAAAAGGTACCGTGTTACATATGAAATAAATTCAAATTATATTATAGAATGTAGTAAAGTTATATTCAAACGCAGACACTCACTAAAGTTGCATGTTTTAAATTCTAAGATTATGATGCCGAGTGGGTGCTCAGTGCTATTAGAGTAGCGCGCACTGATCAGACGGTGGATGAAAAAGCAATGACCCGTGTGACCCCGCGCTTCGTATACTTGGTTATGTTACCGTCGTAGGCCATGCATATCGTGTCCATCTGGAAAGATTTGGCGGTTGCTTCGGAATTTGTATATTATTTAAATATTTTATATGTATGTTCGTATTGTGAAATGTCTTTGCAGATACATGTGGTACTATTTCATACAACTGTGTATTACCATAATTTAGGATGGACTTTTGATCGGTGTCATATGGTGGATAACACATTTTCTCGTGTAATTTATTTACAAGAATTGCTATGTAGGTATGATGTTTCAGGATATTTTACAAGCTGTATTAAATATTTAAGTGCGTAATTTTTATGTAGGTTATTCAACGTTTAATGACTACGAGTAATAATGGAATAAGGCTAGAGTGCCCCAATAAAGGGCCGCCACTGTTCAAAACAATGCAGATCAAAATTTACCCGACCTTGTGGAATTCCCGAAAACATTTCAATATTAGTCCTTTAACATTTTTATCAGGCTGTTTTTACTTAAGCGATATAAGGGATGATGAATGATGGCGGAAAGGATCGCTAGGATGAGTTGTTTAGTGAAAAGGGTGCGGATTTGGAGGGTTGATAAGGTAGCATCTTTACATTAGTTCTTATGCAAAGTTATATCCTTGTCATCTTCTGATCATTATACTCATGCTATTCGCGTTCTATATTGCAGTTTAGGCTGGAATATCAACAGATTTCATTAAATATTAAGTATGAATATTTTTATGCGTCATCATTGGAACAATGGTGATTAAACGTTTGAGGGATGTAAAATATTTTTACACATAAACTATTTTTCTGGTATATTCTTAAATAATTATTAGTCTGCATTGGTTTCCATCAACGCCCTTTTGGGCTTTTACATAAGAATAAAAAATGTATTTAATTTATATATAACAGTACATTTTTAATTGACATTTCAATATAACAATTAAAATATAACATTAAAAAAATAAAAATTAAGTATAATTTACTTAAAAAGATGTCTTTAGTTCAATAGCTGCAATGAAAAATGCAATAGCTGCAATGAAATTCAACTTGTTACCGCGATATTAGCGAGTTAACAGCATAATTATTTCTATGCGTACCTACAAAGAACACTATGTTGTCTCGTTTGAGTTCGTACCTTATACGAAACCATTTGTATCAACTCAGGGCAGTCTAACATGCTATTCTCATTTTATCACTCATATCTCTTCTCCAGGATAAAATTTTCAAATGAAGTAGACTCATTAATTAATCGTAATTTATGTTTTCTATCGGAATATGCAATTTAAAATTGATAAATCTTTTTAAATTTATGTTGCACTCTTTCGATTTTTATGATATGTTAGCCATAATAAGGAGACCACATAGTGGAGTTAAATTCCAGTGTACTTCTTACAATAGATGTATATAAAGTTGTTAGAGAGCGGAGTGAGTTAAAGTTTTTGTCTGTTACAAATTTCGTTGTAATGTTGAATAAAAGTCAATTTTTTGTCAAAGAGCAGACCCAAATCCCGCATAACTGCGACTCTACTCAGTTCAATATTGTTAATGCTGTATTGAAAAGGGAGTTGATTGTTACTTCTATTGAAACTTATTTGTTTACATTTTTCTAAATTAAGATATAGTTCTTAAGCACAGCACCACATATAAAGCAAATTTAGATTATTTTGCAAAATAATACAGTTATTTATGCTAGAAATTGCTTTATATCTTTTAAGATCATCTGCAAACAACAGAACATGAACGCCATTAAAAATATTAAAAATGTCGTTTATGAATAGTAAGAATAAAAAAGGTCGAAGATGGGACCCTTGTGGTACCCCACTGGACGCTTCAAATTGAAAAGATTTATAATTGTGTATTTTAACGTAGTGTTATTGTCACCAGTTTTAGTTTAGTTCCCACTCCCACTCCCAATCAGTACACATTGTTTATTTGGCTCGACTGGTTAAATTCGTCGAGATTTGGAGAGGAAATGTTATCGGGTGATCATTTCATTTTGGATTACTGGTTCATTTACCCCTGTAATTTTGGTGTTTTGTAGGTATTGAAACTCATCAGAATTAATGGATGGATATAAATAAAACACTATTATTATTCTACTTGAGTTTATTAGTACCACACGAGTTTCGAGAGAAATGGTAACTGTCATCGACAGGTGAAGTATTAAACTGACTACATACTACATATAGGAGACAAGAAACTCGAATAGTGCTAATAAACTCAAATAGAGTAATAACATTGTTTCATTTATATCTATCATTATGATGAAACTGTACAAAGTTAACGCCGATTCTATTAATAATATACTATATTTTTATTTATTATCTTTGTTTTATTAACCACTTAATTGAGTTTAAATACATCTACCGTTTAGAAAAATACCATTTTCTTCTTCAGGATGTCATAACTAACTAAAGACATACATTATTTTTTCTTTACCAGAATCTATTTATTTTAAGAAAAACAATTATTTAAAAAAAAAAATTTAGTACCTAACTCAAATTGTTACTTAATACAAATTTACTCGAATAATTTTTACGAAAAAATTTTAGAATGGGACTCGTAGTTAAATTTAGTTGGTTGTTTATAATTTTTTGATTAGTTTTAGACGCTTTATTTATCTCCAACGATTTCAAATTATTTAATTTGTGACCAATATCGTTTATATGCAAAATTGACAATCGCAATTTTTTATCAAATAAAAAATAATAAAAAGTTGGTATTGTCTAAAAAAAAGAGGTTAATAAAGGAAAGATAATAAATAAAAATATGAATTTTAACCCCAAAGTTAATATTGCTAATTTTAAAAATAATATACTCATTAGAGTTGTTTGCGCCGTGGCAGTTTTGTACATTTGGTGAACTTCCGAATGATTATAGAGACGGTGTCATCAGCTAGGTGAGTCGAGCTGTTCTATTCTTGTCCACCATCGAAAAATTCCCTTATCCCTCATCATTCCTTGTTTCCAATTCCCTTTTCCATTTTCTATTTTCCATCTACCCACCCTTTCCGATTCCATCACTCACCACTGTGATCGGCGACTTGCTTCAGTTACAATGTATTTTTTTTAATTGTTGAACCTTTATACAATAACATATATAATGCTTTCTTTATTAGGCAAATTTGAAAACAAAAAAAAATGATACATTACATCTATCTACATTCATATATTTATTGAATATAACAGATGTTGTGGACATGAGCAATCTATGCTAATTATAATTATGCTTTATGCACGAGCATACGGAATTAGGAGCTGGTCGCGGTTTGGTATGTTTCCGATAGCGGAGAGCCAATTAGTTGGACGATGGAGATTCTGACGCAGGGCTGGGGCTAACCAGGTTGGCAGAGAACAACTTCCTGCCCGACGGTGAAGTTGTGTTTCGGTCCGGCCAGCGATAGTCTATGTAGATTTAATCTAACTCGTTAGGCAGCTTTCCAAGTTCCAGTGGATTTTTGTAAATTTGCTTTTAACTATGTAGATTTCGATAGAAGCAGTAGGTACATATGTATTATATCGTCGTATGTATTTATTCTAATGAAGTAATATTACATAAAAACACTTTAAATTAACTACTCTTATTTCGATATGTCACTCTTACAAATGACAGAAATAAGTAATATTTATAGAATAATTATACCTCACACTTTAAATCAAAAAATTCTCTAGAAATCGGTAAAAGTGTATTAAAATCATTTTTCAATAGTGAAAAATTCCACTCAATTTGTTTTACACCACACTAGAATTTAGGTAGAAATTGGGTGATTTTCTACAAGGAGGTGATTCATTTTATTTTGGCACTTATTAATGTACATATAAACCTATTATTTTATAAAAAGAAATTCGATAAAAAAAACGGGAGCTCTCCCGTGCACATTTGTTGGTAAAAAAAAATCGATTATTAACTATTCGTAGATTAACTATTAAGATTCTGGGATGCCCCGATGTGTATGTGAGCGAGTGAAGCAAACTTCGGAACCCATCTTGTGGCATTGCGTATTAATGAAGGATGCTCGTGATCGCATGATTGGGGGCTTAACTGGGTTCAATGGTCGGCCGCCTGTAAACGCGGACCTGATCAGTATGTCCAGGAATCTCAAGCTGTACAGAGATTTCATCAAAACGTGGACTACAAGATGAGGTATATTAAGCAGGATGACAAAATCGTGTCAGCGAGAACGAGGACACTTCACTTTTCATATGACCAAATAAAATTCTTAAAACAAACAAAATAGTGCGTAACTGCGTTTGCCTGTACCATATATGGTGTATAATTGTGCTTTGTTCTAATCCCTTCATGGGAGAGTATATTGGCTAGTAAGCTAATATACTCGATGGCTGTCTTGTACCCACTGGGTTCTATCCTTCCTTACATAACATTTTATTTTCTGTTTATTTGTAATATTGATATGTATCTGTATCTAAGATAAATAAAGATAGCACTTAAAAGGGCGCAGAAAGATCTAAATTCAAATCTTTATTTGTTTTACATCAAACTAAAATATACATTTCTTACATTAGCTTTTGTTTATTAATTGTAGAATTCGCGTTACTGTAGCATTATGTGTGGAACCGATAAAATAAGTTGCAAACTTTTACAATGGTTCCAAGAACGGGTGAATCACCCCCTTTTGGCGCTCCTTTAATAGTAAGCATAATACCTGCCCACTCATTAGTTGACATTGTCCAAATATTCCATACACCTTGCGATACGAGCACGAGGGTGGCGGTTGATCTATGGGGCAACCGTACCCTCACACTTAAAAGCTTCCGATCACTTCATCTATGTCCAACACGCAATACATGACATACACTATACTCCATATCTTGATAGTTAATATCAGAAAACTGCCATTAGAAAAATCAATATGAAAAAAATGTCGGTATTGTTATCTGTACTTAATGTAAATGAAGTAAAAAAACATACACGAATGCAAGTACCAAATAATGTTTGTCTGGCAACATTTTTTTTTTCATAATTATTTTAGTCTTATCAGTCATCAATATAAAATTTAATAATAATTTATTTAAAAAAAAATGTTTTTCATAAGTCTACTACCCATATGGTTTGAGTTCTCATGTTGATTTGCCTCCCCATCTCTCGGTGCGGTTGTTCGACTGTGACTCGACACTTTACCAAATTGAATTGCATCCCCCAGTGCCCCGGGGTATCCCAAACAGGGCATGTAATATATAATGCGATATAATATGGATGTAGATTGTTCCGCATTCACTGCCAACGCTAAGAAAAACACAAGCGTATATATTAACATTAAACTAAACAAACTCACGGAAGTGCAAAGCGCTCGGTTCTCGAAGTAAATTCCCAGGTTCTGAAGCAGGGGTGGCGCAAGATTGCGTACCAAAAAATTGAAAATTGAAAACATATTCTCTGTAAGAATAGTCTAAAACAAAACTATAAATATAAGTGGTGGGTAATTAATTAGGAACTACCGTGAAAACAAATTTAAAAGGTGATTATTTGCAAAAAGGATTTGGTTATTTATAATGTTTAATTTATTATTACCACTTTATCTTATTTCCAAAGTTTATAATTTATCTAACTGTAAACTCCTATTATATTTATATGCAATTGTAATGTAAATCTTTATTAATGTCAAAAGAATGGTTTGTTTCTAAAATATATATTCATAATTTTGTTTTTGTAGGTATACATAGTGTCCTAAAGAAGGGACCATTGGTCTTGAAACATTATGATTTATCAATTAATAGTGGTATAAATAAAGTGCTTTCTTATTATTAATGTAGTATGTTGCCACAAGTAGCTTGTTATGGTAATTAATGTTATGGTTATGTTATTAATTGTTATGGTTATTAATGTAATGGTTAAGACGCTGGTTAAGTGGTCGGGGGTTGGCGCCTCTTTCCAAGAAGTAACTATTGAAGAAGTAATATAATTTCATTTTCTTGTATATCTAATTCGCATAACAAGGTATGTAAGTGTTTTCTTATTATTAATGAAATTATATAATGTTTATTTTCATTATATGATATAATCTTATATTTTAAGTACATTTTACAGCATGTCTTATATACAGTAACACATTTGTTCCACTACAATTTATTATTATTATTATTATTAATAATTAACTAATTTCATTAATTTTGATACACCGAAATAAATCCAAAATGTTGATTCCGATAGATTCGCAATTACAGACGTGCTATTCCCAAGACTCATGATATAAACTGATCCAGATCTGAAGCCATGATGTAAATTTTTCTCCCTTCGGTTTATTCATTACTAAGATTCGTGATTCCCAGGATAAATCTAGTTTCCTTTTCTTTCGAAATGTCGTTATTTTATTATTTTTTTTCCCCTCCAACTAATTTTCAATTTTCTCATCCAACACTAGGTATACCACGATTATATATTTTATTTTTTTACAAATTTACATTGTTATAGATCTTGCCAAGCCGTTATGGATTGTCGCCACGTTTTTTAATCAATTCTTACATACTATTAAATCATAACAGTATTCCAGTCAATTATTTCAGATATCATTTTTTTGTCGGTCGTGGCAAGTACATAGACATTATTTTAAAATTGGCGAAATTAACTTTGTGGTTACAATTTATTATTTTTATTTGTTAACTTTGTTTCATCAACCACTTATAGAGTTTAAATACATCTACCGGTTTCGAAAAATATCATTTCTTCTTCAGATGTCAATACTAATCAAAAACATATGTTATTATTTCTTTAACAGAATCTATTTTTAAAAAAACAATAATTATTTAAAAAATAAATTTAGTACCTAACTCAAATTATTACTTGATACAAAATTACTCGAATAATTTTTAGGAAAAAATTTTAGAATGGGACTTATAGTTAAATTTAGTTGGTTATTTATAATTTTCTGATTAGTTTTACACGCTTTATTTATCTCCAACGATTCCAAATTATTTAATTTATGACTAACACCGTTTACATGCAAAATTGACAATCTCAATTTCTTCTCAAAACCATGACCATTTTCTATCAAATTATTAGAAAATTTTGAAAACCCGCTATTGTTCAAACATCTCATATTGGGGTTCATCACTGGAGTAATAATTTGAATTTAATAATTTTTGGTTGCAGGATATTTTAATGCTATCTATCGAGTCATTGAATATATTGACAAATTTGTCAGCAATAATTTTTCCATCACTTCCATGATATTTCATAATAATTTCATCCATATTTTTCCTTTCTTTTCACAATAATTCGTATACCTTTTCTTTTTGCGTACTTAAAAAATATGTGACAACATTATTTTGATCGTCAGCCTGTCGTATCAGAAATACTTTGATTTTCTTTGAAAATGTGTATTTTTTCTGAGACGCATTTACGATACGACCTATAAATTATTCAGTTACTCGAAGATGTTCAATAATTCGATCTGTTGTTGACGAGATTTCCTCGGCACCGAGGAGACAATGTAAACAATTACGTCTCGCGTCGGTGCTTGTTGCTCTTCGCTGCTCTGTATAAACTCTGTCTTGGGATTTCGCCAAGATTTTCAACTCTAAATGGTGATACCAACTTGAAAATAAAATTCTCGATTGGAAAACAAATTGCAAAACCTATTAAGATATATGTTGCATCTTTATTTCAGTTATAATATCTTACACTATAAATTCACTTCACTATAAATTTGTAGCGTTTTCATTACATTTTAAATATTATTAAGGAGAACACATTCTTATTGTGAAGATGTCATTATTCAGAACATAGGTCTGTCATATTTGTTAATACAAATTAAATATATTAAAAACAATTTATCGAAAAAATATAGTTGTTGCTACCGAGATTCGAACCTGGGTCTCTTCATATCCGGGGAAATACATAAACCGATACACACAGATGTTGTTTTTTGTCGTAGAGGTCCACATCACAATAATAATAATTTTCTTATTTCTGTCCATTCATATCGCATGTCATAAAATGAACATATGGTATTGATAGCTATCCGTATTGCAACATAAAACAAACAAGATTTCCTTTCAATCACTTGGTTAATACATTTTCTGAAACTTTAAAGTTTTCGAATATTTTCCCGTCATTGCATGATTATATTATAATGAACGTGATTTATTTAATAAAGTATTTATATTTATTTATTAAATCTTCAGCAAGGGGCTTAGATTTTGAGCTAAGTTGTCTTTTCGATACAGTACTTGGGGGAGATGGGGGTAGGTTCCGTTGTTTACTATTCCAGCCATGTCAGCTCGTTCGATCGAGCTAATGTACTGGGAAATCTCCCGGTATAAAAAATACAACTAACGGTGAATAGGTACATTGTGTCCATATGCCATCTGTACACAGCCTGGTATGCACCCTGCAGACTAAGTATTTATTTATGGAACCTTTTAAAGCGAACCATTACTCGTTCATGGCGGTGTCTCGAGATTAACAAGTAGGTTCTGCTGAATTTTTTTTATGAAGTCTTTCAGAGTAAAATCTTAAAACAACAGTACCTTGGACGTCGAAAATTGTAAACTTGGTTTGATGGAAAAGTCCTTGCGTTTTACATAATAGACACTTTATCAGATGAGATGACTTCATACAATACGACATTAAACGTTGATAAATTAAATTGTGTTGAATTATATGAAATGAACAGCATTCTAATAACTACATAAAATTATGGATAAGTGTTATAAGAGGAACGGAAGTAGACTAAATGAGGAACGGAAGTAGGTAAATCCATTTATGATAGGACAAAAAATTAAGTAATTTGTTGTGAATGTAAAGCTGATCTTAGCTTCGTGAATAAGATTAAAAAAAGAAGAATTTTTCACAGCGTAGTCAATGATTAGATTTGAATAATGAGATTACCTCTTATTGATCATATTTTTCATAATTATTCTTACACAAAGCATTTTAACCGCTGACATAAAAATGTAATTTTATTAAGGAGAACACATTATTATTGTGAAGTTGTAATCTTTCAAAACATACGTCTGTGATATTTAAAATACTAATTCAATGTATTAATTAGAAAGATATACATATAAAATTAATTTTATCGAAAAACATTGTTGTTGCGCTACTGGGATTCGAACCAGGATCTCTTTCCAATCCGGGTAAAAACAAAATGATGTCTTTCAAATAATGGGACGATAGATGTATTAATTTGAAAAGTATAACATATAGGTTTGAAAATTTATCGTCAAAAGTACTGTCGAATAATGCTCCTTCTCCGGTTTGGAAAGAGATCCAGGTTCGAATCCCGTTAGCGCAACAACAATATTTTTCGATAAAATTGATTTTATATGTATATCTTTCTAATTAATACATTTAATTAGTTTTTGAAATCTAATTCTTCTGATATTATATTTAAATACCAAAGTGGTAAGCTTACATCAAATACATATACGTATAGGAACAGAAAAAAATAAATAATATTAAGTCTAAAATAACAATACTGTGTGGCTTAATTTTGCGCACATTTTGTATAGGTAATCTGACGTTTGTTCGCGATGAAAAAAGCAAACAGAGAGCTTTAATCCTTTATAGATTCGAAAGTAATGCGATAATTGCCAGATTTTCCGCATTTTAGGGAATTTTTTGCTTGCCCATCAAAACAGACTGATTTAGTCCCAAAATGTCCCCATTATCCCGGCGTCCCCATCGCCCAGCCGTATCCTATAATACCTATGATTATGACAAAACTGACGGATGGTTGACATATTAGGGGACGGAAAAAAGCACGCGTTGCGAAATATTATATTATGAATTAAAAAAATACGCTTTGATTCCAAAACTGATTTGAATCCATTCGTCATCGTAATAAGATCGTAATCCTTAACCTTTAGTTGTTGAAGAACATTTTGCAATGCACTGAGAAAAAATGTAAATAGTTATAAATAAATTAAATTTTGTGTAATTTCTAATCGTTATTAAATAAAACTGTCGTCATTGATTATCCACAACCCAGTTAAATTATTTAGCGAATTGTTGTTAGTTCAACTTATTTTTTCTTTCAAAGATATTTAAAACAATTCAATTTATAACATTTGTTATTAATTTTTTATAAGATTTTAAGCATGCAACATTGCATTTTAAAATAAGGTGAGTGCATTGTGAGACCAAAGTTATACAATTTATAACAAAAAGTTTTAAAAAGATAAAAAACTTATTTAATTTAGAAAACAATACCTTGTTAAAAGCAGCAACAATGAAAGGCAAGAACGGTGTGTTAATACAGAAGGATGTGGCATTCTATTCTCTCTGCCTACCTTTGTGGAAAGTGGCGTGATGCAAGTGACTAATTTTTTCAAAAAATATAATATACTAAGAAAAATATTAAAAATATTCGCGAGTGGTAAAGTGTCCCTTAATGGAAAAAATATTTAATGTATTTCATTCCTTCCTTATTACTTATGTCATTTTCTTTAGCATTAAATTCATAATGCTTCAAAAAAAGGAAGTAAACGTCTCATTCTGTTGCATTATTATCATCACAGTTATTAAATTATTAAATTGAATGTTTTATAAATGTATATTTTTTTAATAAAATACTTGCAAGAGTAAAGCTTTGTGAAACAATATTTATATAAACTTTTACTCTACTGTGAGGTGTATAATAAATATTACAAGTTTCTCAGTAGGGATGCCCTACAAAATACATATGATATATTTAATAACAATTCGTGAAGCGTTATAGTAAAATAATGAAAAGGGTGCCTCAGAAACTTAAAATGTACAGTAAATCTTAGTTTATTAGTATTTCGTGTTAATTTACACTAACAACATAATTAATCCGGCCCTTGGATCATAAACCAGACTTGAAGCTCACATTAATCTCAGTTGCAGAAGTTTACTATATTTGATTTATTTCATAATAATGTACAATATTTAATAAGATATTTTAATTTTGTTGTTTGGTACAGATTATTTAAATACGATTATCTGTAATTATTATTTATAAATATAATTATTTTTTTATAATTTGTTTGAACTCGAATAATCAAAGTAATTATAATATAGAGTTAATACAAACATTTAGTTTTTTTTTTAATAATATAAACCTGAATTCGAACTGTAAATCCGGATCGATAGGATTCATGTAAACAAATTGCGCAAACTCCGGTTCTCGCGTCCCGCGGCATGGATTACGATAATTCCGATCGTAAATCGGATACCGCAGGGTAGTGAAGGGAAATAAGGAATCATGGAACAAGATTAGGTCGATGAGGGGATAAGTCGAAAGACCAATGATCTTGGGAACCGAGATTCGGAAGGACTGCTCGCCTTACCTTGTATATGACGTCTCCGTAATCCCCGCAGTCGCCGCCGATATCACACAAATGGCACGCGGATGAGCCGATCTCCAATCCCAATTAAATACGGCGATGTCACAAATTCACCCATGGCACACAACCAATAAACAATACGTAATCAAAACACAATATCACAAAATACAGTGCTGGTGCACTGGAACTGTATGTCTACACCGCAAATGCTATCGCGATGTCGAGATCGAACAAATATCGGTCAAATTGACGTCTGCTGACGTCAAGGTCATTCATACTGACAAGACGATCATGAGGAAATCTATGGATGGGAATTTGGAAGGAGAAATGTGTCAATAATATGGGTCGCGACCGATTCGAAAAGACCCGCCAAAAGGGTGTTTACGAATTCGGAACAAAACTTTTATTGATATACATTTTTTGTAAATATTAATATGACAACTCAACTTTATTATCTTGTTTAGTATTGTAAGTATTTGCCTACATTATTAGCCGAATATTAAATAATACTAACCGATCGGGTGAGATTCTAGCGACAAATAAATTTGAGAGTAATTTAATGTAAAATATTGAATTGGTCTCGGAGATGGCGGCCTGTGGCAATGGTTATATTCTTGCGTATTGCGAACATACATATTTTTCACGGAACAAAACCTAGTTTATTCTGTACCTTTTTATCAATTTTACAAACACTGGTCGTAGTCAGACAATATAATCGCTTGCATGGTTTAAACACAGCATTTTACAAAAGCAACATGAAGGTTGGATCTGATCAAGATTATTTGTAACAATAATATTCAAGACTATCTCATTAACCGTGTTATATGGAGAGATATTCTCCAACAGCCATCAATTAGAATCATGAATCTGCAGCTTCAAAACCACGCCCGTTCAAGATGAAAAAAGAACAACAAACAAAAAAAATAAACAATTAGTCCATTTGTTTTATCAGAAATTTATAAATTGGAATTGTAACAGAAATATTTCTGATTTTAATGTTGTGTGACCTGCACGATTTTATGCATTTTTAAAATAAATATTCCTCTGTTCATTACGATCGTTTTTCAAAGTTAAAAATATTTGTTTATAAACAAACTATTTATTTCAACGTTTCCTTGATAATTAAAAAGTGTTAAAAAGAAAACCTAGTACAGAAAAAAGTGGCACTTAAACGACGTCCTGACGGGCTTAAACACTAGTACAGTGAAAATGGTTTAACATGATATCGGCCTAGTCAATTGTAATTGAATCATGAAGTCATAAACAGTGCACAATTTGATGATAATGTGACAGCTGGTATATTATCTTGATCCTTTAAGATGCATAATCTTTTTATATTGAGCGTTTTTTATTTTAAGTTAAAAAATATATAAATTCACTAGAATATTTTTTTAAGTTAATTGATTTTTCATTTTTGGGTTGAATTTTTTTATTAACGTCTATCGTAAATAATGCTACAGTACTTGCCTTCCTGAAGCGGGGTATTCACATTCCCCATAGTTCGTTTTAAACTCGATAACTCAATAATTATGAAAACGATTTCATTCTAATTTTTTGTAATCTCCACGGAAAAGTGACAAAAATTTTGTCTTTTTTTTTTAAATTTCTAAGAATATAATATTTAAAAGTGATCTTCGCGCGATACATACACCTGTGCATGTCGATACTATACCCCTGTGTCTTATATTTAAGTTATTGTGTTTATTATTTGTTTCACTCTAACTAATGCACTGGGTAGTCCCATACCGCAGATGCGAACGAGGGAAACAGCTATATCGCTTATCGCGACTCGCGGTATTCGGACGAGATTCGTCCGACGAGGCGGTTGGGATCACATCGCCCATCATTAACTTTTGTATACCCCGCTTCGGACCACACGGAAGTTCTGGCCGCTTAGTAACGAAAGGGTTAAATAACAAATTAATTATTAAGGAGAACACATTCTTAATGTGAAGTTGTAATTATTCAGAACATAGGCCTGTGATATTTTAAATACTAATTAAATGCATTAATTAGAAAGATATACATATAAAATCAATTTTATCGAAAAATATTGTTAGATAGACGATACGATAGATGTATTAATTTGAAAATTGTAACATATGGGTTCAAAAATTTGTCGTCAAAAGTACTGTCGCTGTAGCATAGTTGTGTTTAATTCACCTTCCCCGGATTGAAAATGGGATCCAGATTCGAATCCCGGTAGCGCAATAACAATATTTTTTGTAAAAATTGATTTTATATGTATATCTTTTCAATGAATACATTTAATTGAAAAGATATACATATAATAAAATGGAAAATGTAACATTTAAAATTTAATAGATTTAGAATTTATTTTACCAGCGTATCGTCTACGAACAGGTAATGTGATCATTTTTGTTATGTGATCATATTATAAATAAATTACTATAATTATTACAACCCACACGGGGACGTTGATAATTGAGCCGCAAAGAAGTAGGTCAAATGCGGTTTTTGCTGCTTTAGATAATATTAATAAAAAATCATGACTTTATTTATCGAAAGGTGAACATGATATTATACAATTTTTGTGGATAATATTTTTTTTATTAAAACTATTATTTTGTACAGTAAGACTAGTGACATAATGCGATAATTAAATATTAAACCAAAGGCATTACAAACAGGGAAACTATTTAATATTACATCATATTAAAATGCTTAAGAAAAAAAAAATCGATGTGATATCATCATCTGCTGCCGTCTGCTGCCGTCTGATCAACATCAGACAAGTACCACAAACAAGTAACAGTTGACGACTTGGTCCAGTGGCAAGACGCTTGCAATGTGTTGTGTGTGCTATGTACAAATTGCGGGCTAGTAGTTACGATACTCGCGTATTGATCTAGTGGTCAGGGGTTCGAGCCTCGTTCCAGGAGGTTATCAAGTTACAACCATTTTCATAGCACAAGCATTGAGATTAGTTTGAAAATAGTTATTATTTACGCGCCTTGTTACTTCGATTGGCACCACCCAGTTTTTTGGTTTATAATAATGTACATGTGTGTGTGAGTATTGCCGCCCTTTTTACGGAATACTAAGAAGACGGTAACCGACAGGCGTCATTCTAATTATATCCCGTGCTTTGACCAGTCCGGCGGTCCAAATAAACCACCAGTGCGCGCTTCCGTCAGTCCAAATCTAAAGAAGACAACCCAGCTAAAAGAACAACATCGGCCAAGCAAAATTTAAAAGGTTAGTGCAGTTCATATATCATATGTGCGCTTATTGTTTCCGAAAAATTTGTGTTAATGTTTGTGAGCACTTGTCATTGTTTTCTTTTCCGTGTACACGTGACTTATGATTAGTAGAGCTGATGTACTATAACATTTTGGTAGGTCGCTGCCCTAAAATGATGTATAGATGTATATATTCTTGTATAGAATTAGCACTGTTGTTAATAAACTTGATGAGAAGGATGAAAAATAACTCTTAAGTACTTTGATGGGAAGCTGTGCACAATGCAGTCGCGTGTTTACTCTGCCATTGTTATCCTTTATCTTCTTCCGACCTTTCTTTACAAAAGGTACAAAGTTTCACAAACTAAAAGAATTTCTTAAATAAAATCCGCGGGTTTAACATATATTATTCTGTTGAAGATAATCAGATGTTCAATATGTATTTTTTGTTATTTTTTATCAAAGGCAAAGTGTATGTATAAAATAGTAGGAGTAATTTTAAAGAAAACTAAAAAACACGAGAAACAAAAGGTGCTTTTTCTCTCGGTAGATTTTGTTCTCAAACTGATTGTGGTCGACGCGCATCCATTGTTCTTTTATGTATTTTAAAAGTGTTCCGATATGTGTATGTCCTTAGGGCAGTCCTTTTAGCCGAAAAGGTATATTTACGAGTATATTTCTATCATGCCTACTATTGAATCTAGTGCGTAAATTGACACTCTCGATTGTGTCTCCTAGGGTGAGGCTTAAACTCCCGACCACATGATCATCAAGCGATTGAGTATCTTACCACTAGACCAACAAGCACGTTAACAAATAAATTAAACGAACAATTCGCTATCATTTAAGTCTCAAAGGGTTGAAGGGATCGTAGGGGTAGTATGGAAAAGTTACTTTCCACAAAATCCACACCCATTTTGAATACCTATTGGTCTCGCGGTAGAAATATAATAGAGAGGGATGCGAATGTGAGTGTATACGTGGATTAAACTAATATCTAGAAACTTGCATAAAGAATAGGAAAAGTTTAGCGCGGAATTAGCTGTCATTAGTTGTCTATTGTATTTTGTATATAGATCAGAATGATATATACGACCCTTTACTGTTAAATCTCATTCGTGTACATAAGTTATTATATTAAAAACACCCTCTATGTGAATACATATTTATTGCATTTGATTGGTTGAGATATAACAGATTTGTTGATATCTCATTTTTACATATACATAATATTATTTAAGTATAAAATCTATCTCCTCCACTAACTATTCCGAATTCAAAATTATTTATGTATTTTTAACCGTTATTGTCATTTGTTTATTATTAATATTATTATATGTTATATAAAAAGTCTGTTATATATAAAAGTACGTCTTTCACGCCTTTCATGGAAGTTTTAAAAAATAATTACGTATAATATATTATAAATAAAATTAATCTACTAAAGTCGTTGTACTTAAAACGATACCAGAAGATAAAACGTCGTGATTTAAAAATAGCAAAATTCAGTTATTACAAAAGATAATACTTTTCGTCATAACATTTCTCCCACTACTCCCTTGTTCCACTCGTTTAAAAGTATGTGAGATGGAACCTAGAAATTACCGTTTTAATAAAACATTTTTCATATCATATTAAAGTTCAGTTTTACGAGCCATCTTTAGAAACATGTTCAAGGAATTTTACTATATTAAAATTTTATATAACGCACTATTTTGATATGAGTTTTGGTTTGTGTTATATTCTATTGTACACACTTACAAATATATAATTTCATGAATACATCCTTGCTTATTTATTTAAAATTATTTCAGAGGTTAATTATACAATATTAAATATGATATTGTTTGAATATGAATTAAATCTCAACACAGTTGTACGTACAGGGGTTATTTTGATAATAGAATAATTACTAAGGTGAGGGTGACTTCACAATAGATCCATCAGAACATCCATTTTTGTTCTCGCTGGCAGCGATACTTTATTGTCTACTCGGCCTACCTACGCCGACATTGTTTGTACAGTATCGGGGGAGTAAACAAAAATGATGGAATAAGTATTTTATGAATATAAAAATACAGTTTGCTGGCAGACTAGGTAGATGTGTATATTTCGCCAGCTTCAAATTATGCATACAATTAATTAATCATAATATTTGTAACATTACATTGATAACCAAATACTTATTGAAACATTTCATAAATTTGTATATTCTGTTCTGATTTTTTTTTTCATTTTTGAAATCAGGGCACTCAATTTTACATAAAATATATTTTAAATACTAAATTAATATATTAATTATAAATATATACATATAAAATCAATTTTGTTGAAAAATATTGTTTTTGCGTCACCGGGATTCGAACCTGGATCTCTATTTCCAATTTTTATATGTACCACATTCTAAATACATGCATTTATTACATGTTATTAGTATTGAAATCGATTTGAAATTAAAATGCTATCATCTCTACAAAAATAATACCGCTAAGTATATTCTATTCAGTCTTTAATCATTGTGATAATAATACTATTCCATATTAAAATAAAATTTTTGTATAGAATATGTTTAAGAGGGTACCCCAGTAAAATTTGAAATAGTGAGTTAGAAAATTTCATAAAATTAATAGATTCCCTTGAGCGCTCTATCATCTTGATGTTCTCGTATTTGACTGTGGTCATTAATTTTCTTCTTAAAAATATTTATTTTTGATTTACCTCAAATTTGAATACTTATACTTAATTTTATTTAAAAATATTTTTGGTGGAGAAATTTGTAGCAAGCTCGTATTAATAAAATGCTTAAAATGCTATTTTCTCATTTTATTGATGTTTTCGGAATTGCACTGGTATTTTGGCTAGTGAAGCGATAGGCAGGAGATTTTAATTTAAATAATATTTATTTAACTGAATATTTTTTCAAACCAGGAAAACATGCTCTACGCAGGAGTGATACGATACAAGTGTCTGAAATACATAAAGTGTTTTAATCAATCTTTAGTGTTTGTTTTTTTTTTATAATAATAAAAGAAAATCTTAATATTTTTCTTTTCAGATAATAAATGTTTTTCGTGATTGAGAGTTTTTCCTTCCAAGATATGTTGAATGGTTGCAACTGAATCATCAGGAAGTATGAAGAGTTTTTTATTTCTGATGAGTAATAGCTGTGACGACGTGTGAGAAACTACTTTAAGGGTATTTTAGAAAGGCTACCATAAGACCCCTACAGTGTAAGGTTACTATTCCTGGCGTTTCTAGCAATAATTTCGTCGATCTTTTCAACACTATTTCACTGTCGGGAAGCATTTTTTCTCAAAGTTAAAAGGTCTAAATTATTAAAAAATAGTCTTACGACGTCCAATCTTTCCATGGTTTTTTTGGTTACTCACTTGGGTTGGTTTTTGAACCCTTCTTTTTTATCATATGTCAAAGTATATTACCAAAAACTCTATCTAGATTTTACTCTCTAAATTCATTGAAATTTATGCGAAATCGGTTATTTATAATTATAAACAACTTAATTTTTCAAATTCCAAAAAAAATCCCCATAAAATTTTTTCATTTCACGCATGTCGGACCTTTTATTTTATTTACCGTTTTAGCAAAACTAATAAAAATATATATTATTCTGCAGAAATATTTACGTACGGGATGAATATCAAATAACAGATCGTATTATACGTTGTTTTTTTTTCAAAGATTAAGAGGGATTGAAAAGCTTCATCGATCGCAAAATATTCCAAGAATTTAAAGTACTTTCTTAGCAATTTTTCATCAACATGAATATGAAATTTAATTAAATTAAATTTTTGATATTATTTCTGCCTGGTGGCCCTTCTCACCTGTACATCCGTTTTAGCACTATATATTATCAATATCATTATCATCATCCTCAACCATTGTTAATCAGAGGCCTTCTTATAATTCTGATTTCTAATAATAACAGATATCGACTAATTTCACTTTTATAAATAAAATGAGACGCGCTCTGTAATAATTTAATCATAAAATTTAAATAATTTTATTTCACCTACCTATGTACGTCCCGATCTAATCAATAATAGTCACTTGAAGATTTTATAGTTTTAACATTCCGCCATCAGTCGACGTATCGCGGCAGTATTATTGTGTTTAATGTAGTTGTTTAACGAGTTAAAACATAATTTATATCAGCATATAAAATGTGTTTAAATTTTGAAATTATGCAGGTCACGGTTTAATAGGTGCTAATACGACGTGTAATGTTGAAAATAATTGACCAGATCTCTCTGTCAAATAAAAAGTCGTTTTGTGACCGAATTGGTGTGGTGAACGGCTGTCTCTTGTACTCGAGGAGACTGACCTTTACGATTATGGGTCCTCAGTTGGCCGAAGAGACCAATCCTGGATTCACAAGTTCTAGGGCTTCTTGGCATTGGAAGACAGCGGCTGCAGGCTAATTTTCGCTCCGTGTCAGCTTTTCCTTATTTTTGCGTCTCATCCTCTTGGCAACATGGTGAGTGAAGAATACATGGCATACATATCCTGGCAACACATGGCATAGATATCCTGGTAATATGTAGAATACATGATGAGTGAAAGATGGCATGGTTTTTGGGGGTATACGTGAGGATGCTATAAAAATTGAATGTCATGAATCAGAAGGCTATGTGTGTAAAGGCCTGATGTCCCCATAAATTACACCAGTGCTCACATATTCTTTTGAGTATAATCGCGGAGTGTGTGTGTATGTATGTGGCCAGATCAGGTTGAACAAGAAATTCTACTTACAGTCGACAGACGTTTATTGATGATTGTTACAGTTACAGTTAAAAGTATATGCAGTAAAAAATCTACAAAAAGGAGCATTTGTTAATGACCTTATCGGGAAGACGGCCGTAAGAGAAGTTGCGCACAGGAGCTAGCGCATATTATTGCTGTCGATACCGGACGTGTTTTTAAGGCTGATGAGAGCCTAATTTTACACCCAGGTATCTGCAAGTCGTCGTTGGCGGTGTTGCTGTTTGTGGAGGCGATATATCTACATTGTTTTAATTCTCCGACAGTATACAGCATAATTGAGAAAACCGCGTGCGTCTCTGAGGAGCTCTTAAAGGTACGCGAGAATTTATGACACAGGCTTCGTCTTACTGTGAACATTTTTATTTAGAAAACATTGAGATTCTCGTGTGAGACTGATAATCATTATTTTAACGATGTATTCATGTTGTAAATTTTATTGGGCCTTACATTTATCACAGAAAATAAGGGAGTAAAAGGTTTTTTTTTGTAATTTATTATTATTATTTTATATTCGTACTTTGTATAATGCACAAAAGATTATAAATCAAAATTAATTCAGCGGTACCTATTTTATTTACGTTAGTAATGTATTTAAATATCCAAGACATTTTATAAAATTCAGGCGACATTTATATCCGAGAAAGTACGCATTAAGAATTTTTATTATATTTTTATACAAGTACTCATCAAAGGAAATATGTGCCCGAGTATGAAGCAGGAAAACTTTTTAATGAAATATGAAGTACACTTCATAATATTTCTGTAAGCAAATGATTTTACTGACTGATAGGCCGGGTCATTTCTGAGAAAGTTTTTGCTTGTTTCTTTAAAGTATTACAAAACTCCGATTTGCGGGAACATTTATTGAGACTTGGGAAACTCAAATCGCGAACAATGTTATAATTCCCCTCATATAACGCGCATTTCCATAGAAAAACGGAACTTTGACGAAAATTTACACGAGTAGCGACAATAATTATTTTCTATCAGAATATATAACTTTTATGTATTTTATGAGCGTATATTTTTATAAAAACAAATTCTCATTATATCTTATACAACTATGAAAGAGTATTTCTATATGATTAAAAAAAAGTACTAAAACATCGGTGAGCTTTCAGTTGAGTTTCTAACATGTGCAAAATCCTCAAACAAAGACTAACAAGATCGAGATCAAGGAAAATATCATAATTTTATTTCAGATGGTGAAAATTTGGCTAAAAAGTTAACATCAAATTAAAAATCAATTCCCTGGAATAGATCAAACCTCATAATAATAATATATAAATGTCTAAACAACTTAATGAAACCATTTAAAGATATTTTAAATTTATCATTAAACACAAGAATTTTTCCTGACGTCTTTATTGATAATTGAAATTCCGAGAATTTCAAAATTGACTGATTTCTCCGCTATCTAATTTCGCTAAGATATTCGAAAAATGTATAAAAAAAACGATTAGTAAACTTTTTTGACTTGATCAACTAATCAATATGGATTTCAAAATAAAGTGAGTACTTCTGACACAATCTACAAAGTAATTAAAATAAAGTGAGTACTTCTGACACAATCTACAAAGTAATTAAAATAAAGTGAGTACTTCTGACACAATCTACAAAGTAATTAAAATAAAGTGAGTACTTCTGACACAATCTACAAAGTAATTAAAATAAAGTGAGTACTTCTGACACAATCTACAAAGTAATTAAAAATTATTAGCGATGATTTAGATAATCACAAAAAATGAATATTTCTAGAGCTACTTAAAGTCTTAAGTGAAATACAGTTATGACTTACGGCTATCAAAACTAGAATACTAGAACTAGAATCAAGGTGTAGCGTATGACTTATTACATAACTATTTGAAAGGTAGAGTTTAGCAAGTTAAAGATAATAACTGCATGTATTATTTATTCGTCAGTCAGTTGCAGATATACAACTAGTTTTATCGGCATTTAGAATAGATTATAATACGGTTATATTTTAATTGATCGAATTGACCTAATATCGCATCTTTAAAAAGCTGTTCCCAGATATCTCCGCTGATTTGAATAACCGTATCGTCAGTGAAGCAGATTAACTCCCCTGAAAAATGATTTATCTTATAAATGTCATTTATATAGATATATAGTAATACGGGTAATAAAACTGTAACTTGTGGTACTCTGCAGTTAACCATGGTAAAAGTAAAACTACTGAATATGTTATTTTTAAAATATTAAAATTAGGAATAGGACAGAGGTATGCATCGTACATTGCTCTCAGTCTGCATAACCTACTGTCAAAATCAATTAAATTAGCGGCAAATATAGATGTATTAGGAGAACACATTCTTATTGTAAAGTTGTAATTATTCAGAACTTAGGTCTGTGATATTTTAAATATGAATTAAATATATTAATTAGAAAGATATACATATAAAATCAATTTTATCGAAAAATATTATTGTTGTACCACTGGAATTCAAACCTGGATATAAATGAATATCAAAAAGGTAACATATAGGTTCGAAAATTTCTCGCTAAAAATATTGTCGCTGTAGCTAGTTGGATAATGCACCTTCCCCGGTTTGGAAAGAGTTCCAGGTTCGAATCCCGGTGGCGCAACAACAATATTTTCGATAAAATTGTTTTTATATGTATATCTTTCTAATTAATATATTTAATTCATATTTAAATATAAATGTATACAAAAAAGAGGTTTTAAAATGGCTTAAAGATCTTCAAAATAATTATGTATGTATTTGACATCTTTCTGATATTAAATTGCATATTATGCTATTATAGATATTGATCTTATTTTATATAAGTATCAATAGCCGCTCCCATAATTCAATATCTTTCTTATTTGGGGGATCCATCACTATTTTGTTGTATTATGTTGTTGAATGTATATATTTATATTTGTATTCAAATCAATAGTAGTTGTTGTTCTAAGTAAATTAATAAATAAAATAAAATACATAAATTCATATGACGTAGATGGGCAGATAATTTTAAGACAGACCTGCAAGAAGTTGGCGAGTGCCCGGTGGACTAGATAGTTATAGACATCCGAGTCCATAAGGCCGATGAAGAAGGAGAAAAAGAATCGTCTTCTTTAACTTCATATATTTTACTCTCTTCGTCTTCTTATCGGCCATTATCTGACCAAGCCTTGTTAGCTGTCTCTCGTATCCAGTGTAACTTTCTGATTTTTTCTACTCGACTATGATTTTTACATAGTCACTTTTTAGCTCCATATCTTATCCACACACTACATCATTAACGACGAAATTTATTATACGTCGACAAAAAGAGTGCAATTATATATACATAAAGAGAGAGATATATTCTATCTCTCTCTTTATGTATATATAATTGCATATATATATATATATATATATATATATAGATAGACGGAATATTAAGGGAGGGTAACATACAGTGTTGATGTATATTAAATTGATTTTAAAAGAAACATATTTAATATGGGGCTAATGGATATATTAATTTAATTATTAAGAAGTGGTACACTATTTACTGCCTTTTTTTTCGAAGGCTTCTAAATTTTTCAACTGGAGGCCAAACCTATTTTTATGGAGGATATTTATTAAAATAATGGTCTTTTTCAATATGGTTGGAAAATTCTGAGAAACCATTATTGTTTAAACATTTAAGATGTTATTAGATATGAATATTGATATTACCATCAGTTTTGCTGAATTGAAGCTTGAGATAAGCGAAACCGGTTATCGTGTAATAAATTTTATGGTTTCATACAAAATAATTGTATTTTATTTAATCTAATATGTCAAACGATCTAATATGTAATACGAAAATATGGAAATAATTACCATTCACAAATTGATATTTTTGCATTGATTATTAAATATAATATTTTATTTTCAAAAAAGATAAAATTCACGTTTGGTCTCTCATATTATAATATTCAAAAAAATAAGAAAACATTGAATTATTTAATATTGGGTAATGATACGTACATATATTTTTAATAATTACTGGAAAGGAGCCTATAAAACCTGACCGAATGTTTTCGGCAGTCGTCTGTATCTATTTATGTTAATATATAACCCATTAAAAATAGCCTTCAAAATTAATTTTTAAATTTAAGTGTAAATATTTGATGGTTTTAGTAGGCAAATAACTTATTTTCTTAAATTGTGACTTTTCAAATACTAACATAGATGAAATAATTATTATTTAATTAATTCAAAAAATAGTTTATAAAAGTTAAACACGGAAGCTTCTCAGACAATTCTTATTGCTTTGCGATGAGAAGTTGGTTAGGTGAAAATGTTCATGTTCAATTAATCTTGATTTTGAACTGAGAAAGCTATCATTTATCTTCCACAGTACGTCACGGTTCCTTATCTTTGATGGAAGAGAAGTTTTCACGCACTTTAGATACGTTTAAGCCTTTCAGAGAAAAACCCCTATTCAAATTGATGATCTTTGAAAAAGAGTTCAGTAAATTGTATTTTTTATTAACCCTAAGTGACTTTAGTTAGTGAAAAGATAAATCGTTACTTTATTATTGCGATTACTGTATATTTACTATACAATTTTGATGCAATTTTTTTTTAATTTTGCGTACTACTTACGAACAGTAATCTAATTAGTATTCAAATTGTATTAAATTATATATAATCTTTTTTAATTATGTTTTTTTATATAAAAAGCACATTTAATTCACATTTTTAACCACAAATAAGTAAATAAAAATCTATTAAAACACGAACGAATTGAATTCCTTAATATAATAATCTTCGTGTTAGTCGACAGATAGTTTCAAATACTCAATCCCTGCCAGTGATTATGACTTACAAATATCAGTGACAAAGTTATCTAGACTGCAAATAGAGCATACAATATTCTTAGAATATTTGAATGAGTTCGAATGTATGTATTTGGAACGTTTGTTGAGAAAGCTATGGAAAACACGGTGATTGCTTGAATTAAAGTGAATGGTATTCTAAACGCAAATATCACCAATAAGAATTTGTCATCTGAAATACTAGCGAAAGACTACTGAAAGACTAATGGTGTACAGAGGAGTCAATTTCGGAATTGAAAGAGAAGAAGAAAAAATACAAAAAATAGACTGAATGCATTGTAAATGCGGTGGTTCAGGCACGTGTGTGAAAATTCTATGCACCATAGAGTAAAGAAACAATAAAATAGTAGCGAATGTAGATCGAATGAAGCATAGACGATGGATTTAAGGAAGGGTCGTTGGTTTGGACATGTGGAACATATTAGAGAGGAGAGGCTGGTAAATAAACTATAAGATACAAAGCATTGTGCATTGAAGGTAACAGAAATATAACTGTTTTTTAGAGGTTTGTTTTTCGAATTGACAACACTTTTTCGAGCGACAGACAATTTGACAGCTGACAGATGATTTGTGTTCAGTTTTGTTTACCATTTCACCGTGAATATACTTACGCTAGAACAATGCTTGTAAATTATGTAAATTTATTTCGTAAATTGTGGTACATGTAACAAACGGACGCGCTACAATCAATTTATTGAATGAAACATTCGATGAGCGCATAATTTTGTACCTATGAATTGACCTCCAAGATCGTGTGATTTAACACCTTTGAATTATTTTTTGTGGGGATATATGAAATCGTTAGTATGATAAACTAGAGACGATAGACAACTTGGAAGTTAACATTCGTCACGTTATTGCCGATATACGGTCCCAGCTGCTTCAAAAAGTGGTCTAAAATTCCAAAATAAAACTAGATAGTGGTCTAAAATTCCAGATAGCGCTTTATTCGAGCCAGCCGCGACGTCCATACGCGCGAAATCATATTTAAACACTAATGGCATTAAATGATATTTCCAATAAAGCCATTAGCACGATTTTTATGTTTTATTTAATTTTAATGTTGTATACTTTTAAAAAAACATCCTTTACATGCGATAGGTCTATCTAATGATCAGATTAATCAAATATTAGATGACCTGTCAGATTTTTCAATCTTGTAACGTTTATACGAGTATTTACTCTACTTTTCTAATTTTTTATATTTATTTGTATATTCCGTTAATTCTTATCCCATTTTTCTGTATGTAGTGTAAATTTTTCTGAATTATTCTGCCGTGTATCTGACATTTATTGTCCCATTTTAGGATTCATTGATAATAGCAAAATCAGCACTGATGATTCACCATGCTATGAGATCCAAAAAGTAGGCTAGAAAGATCGGATCATATGGTAGAATAGCCCAGAAAACTATACACAGAAGATTCTTAATGGCTGTAAAAACCTTAGAACATCGGTATTTATTTTCTATCATTTTAGAACTTTATTGTTCATATACATGTATAATTCTTTCCAACACTAGTGGGATAAGATTTCGTGGACAGTACGAATTAAAATAAATGGTTAGTTGACGCAACCTGAATTGGAACAAGAAAGGAATAATGGCAAATGGATTTAGCCTATCTTGATCTCGGTCTTGGTTTAGACGTAACGTCACCTCAGGTTGACTCGCACTTTTGTAGTGAAGAACGGAAATATCACTGCACTCCTGATGCTGAAGAACAGCGCTTCTTTTTTGTGATCCTAGCATTACGCACGGCATAAAACCGTTAAAATAAACACATGTGTTGACAGCTCGATGTCAAAATGCAATCTGTTCCCACGTCGGCGAAATCCCTAAGTAACTATTTGGCCAGAGCGAGAAAGGTATAGAGACACATGGAGTATTCATCTTGCGTATTCAACATTTTAATATAATAAATAGATTTCTTATGTTACAAGGGAGAATAAAAGTTTAAACTTGTTATAAAATATTCAGTCGTTACACTTTGACAGCCAAAATATGAAATCATCAAATTTGACATTAAAATTTTGATACCGTGGCTACAAATACCATATTTGTAGACTGTTCATTAAAAAGTTTATGCTAAAAGTTACTTAACAACGTTTGATTGTGAAGCGAAACGTGCTGGAGCTACTGTTCATTATTTGTATGTAGGGCTTCCATGATCGGTAATACAGAAACCGCGATCCCGGATTAAAAAAAGTTATTTTAAAATTAAGATTAACCGGAAAGGAAACTGTTCTCTATTAACAGCTTTTTATCCCTCCTCCCACATAAATCAACCCCCACATGAATCGACCTATCGCGGAACAGTATGTGTCTAGATACAAAAGATACAAAATACAAAAATTAATTAATTATTAAACATGTTTAAATATATTTCTCTGTGTATTTATTTAATAATTTTCTGAGCAATCATTTTCTTCTCGTATTATTTTATTCTTAGAAGGTTTTGGTATTTTTTTAAAAGTTTATGTTAGAAATACCGAATTCAATATTGAATCAATGTCAAAATATCGGTATTGAAGAAAGTTTCTCGATTTTGGAAACCCTATTTTTATGATACCTGAGGTTAATTTTGTAACATGAATGAGATGTGTTGGCTCTGCCAGAATATTAAATTTAGAGTCGAAACTAATAAGTGTTTAAAAAATTATTTAATGAAATGAAACAAATTAGCCAACAATTCGACTCTATGAATGATAATTAGGGCAATACTATTTTTTATTTCAATTCCTTGCTGAACCGAACATCGCCATCACAAAAAATAATTTTCAAAAAAAAAGTGTGTTAATCAATAATAACTATTATTTTATGTTAAAATTTTTAAATATGCACATTTGTGTCATAATATGTTAGTATGTTGTATTAAAACAAATGTTTATTGACTCTAAAACGGTTCAATCGTAGTTTAATTGAATTTTGTTTTCCTCATTAATTGACTACCTAAATAATACATGATTATTTTATTTTATTTACCATATTCAATTTCGTACTATGAACGTAAAGTTAAACTAGTGACAAAAGTTTAACATGACGTGTCGGTAGTATAATATTTAATTTGTTGAAGCAATTATTTTTTCTCACTTAATTTGTACATGTATGAATTAAAATATTATTGATAAACTATATATAATATTATAAATGTATAACCATAAATTTCACTTATATAATGGTCCATCGTAAGCACTAATTTGAAAATATATATAAAAGATGACTATCGGAAAATTTTTAAGTATAAAATTAAATAAAAACATAAAACTACAATGTTATTAACATATTTTATTTAAACAAAATTTAGTTTAACGATGCGGATTTTACGTTTTATAAACAAGATCGTGTAAATGCCGTCCATTTCTCTCAAGACACTCTTAAATTTGCGAACACGCGAGAGCAAAGCATTGATTCAATGACAGCAACTTCGCTGCGGATATTTTCTTGTAGGGCCTGAATTGTTCGAGCATTGTTGCTGTCAACTCTCGACTTATCATACAAAAAAATGTCGCACGGTGTAAAATCCGGTGGCCGAGGTGCCCAAGGAATGTTTCCGTACTTGCTGATTAATTTATTGGGAAAAATTTCCCTCAACTTGAAACTCTAGCTGTGTGTGGAGTGCCCCCCTCTTGCTGAAACTGTGTTCTATTGTTGAAACCGGGAAACAGCTGCAGTCGCAGTACCAAAAAATTGTCGATCATTTGGCAATACACGTCAGCAGTAACTGTCTCTTGCTGGTTAAAAAAATAAAGGGCCAATTATCTATCGAGCAGAAATTGCACATTGCACAAAATTGTTTTTGGACAATGTAAACGTTTTTGATGGCGTTTCCTTGAGTTGTCGGGACATCAGTACCCTACGTTCTATTTATTAACATAGTTATCGATATGAAAATGTGCTTTGTCAGTAAACAATTTGTTTCCAAGCGTTAGTGCTGTTCCGAAACGTTCCAGCATCGTTCTTGCGTAAAGAATAGTCATTTTCGTTGAGGAACTGCACGATTTGCAGTTTGTAAGGGTGAAACTGCAGTTTATTTTTCAAAATAACGTGCACTGTTGATTTTTTTATTCCACTAAAGGCTGCAATCTTCTATATCGATTTACGCGGATTGCACATAATTTCGCATCGAACTTGAGCCACATGTCCTAGCGTCGCTGCTGACGTTAATAGTTCCGGAGGAGCTTGGTTAACCATTGTCCTTTCTTGTCTGAACTTTTGAACACAACACTAGATAATTTGCGTGCTCGGCCCATCACTTACTCGTCGAATATGAAAGTGAGTACAAAAAGCGCGACGCGCACGAACTAATGAATCACCGCACTTTAAATATTAGTCAACCGCGAACGCGTTGTGTGCTCCCGACCAGTGACTCGTTGCAACTGGCAAATCCGCAAATCCCAGAACAATACCCCTCCCACTTACCTCGCCCTGATGGTTTACGAGTAATTACAATTAATATTGAAATTTTTCCGGATACCCTTTATTAAGTTAAAATATATACAAAGAGAGTATATCGTATTAAATATATTATACTTTGGTTGTAAAATACTTATTATCAATTATTTCAAGTTCTTCTTCATTTCAACTAACGGGATCGATATTCTCACATTGTTTCCGCTGTGACTACATATGTATATGATATTTTGATGCATTTTAAATTTTCCTTCTTCTTTCATATTCAAGAGCTACGATCTCACTCGTCAAGTTTCTCTATATAGAAGTTGGTGATTATTTATTCGATATTCGTTCCTCTTTGTCATCTTCCCTTAATAATTAAATTTCTGAGATATGCATTGTGTCTAAGAATGTTTTCTATATATTGATTCTTTCGATTTTCGATTATTTTTTTTAAGGACATCTCTTCTGGCACTTTCCTCATAACATTAATATTTTAATTCATTCAGTCCAGCTAATTCCTCCTATCTTTCTCCAGTACCACATTTCAAATGCATCAAATTTATTTTTCTTCTAATAATCGATTGTTCAGGTTTCACTTTCGTATAGCGTCATGCTCTAGATGTAAGTTTTAATGAAATGTGTATTTATTTTTCTGTAAACACGTGATTAATTTAATTGTTTTTTTTTGCAATAAAAGGTCATTTTTAATTACACGTAAATAAATAAATAAAATACTTTGCAAGGGCTGGAGAACCTAAGATTGAATTATTATCTCAACCCATTACAAAAATGGTGGCGGGGTGCAGTTGAATAATACATTAATAACCTAAAATAGGGGCGTGATTTAATGGGGATGATACACCGACTGACAATGGAGTCCCGCGGGTCCCTCCCATTAATGATTCATAAAGTAACATTCAAATAATGCCAGCTCCTCCACCAATCAGCACCCTTCTCTGCTGTGGCGGCCCCGGCTCACTAATGCTATTTTATAGACCGGTTCTGAAAGGGTTAGAGCTGAATAATTTTAGATATCTGTACAGATGCACCGTTTAATAAATTATTAAAATGTTTTCATTTTTCAATGGTAGCTTTTTAATATAAAAAATGATAATTTGTATTTTATTACAAATGTATGATAATTTTACTTGTAAGTTAATGTTAAATTTTTATTCGTATTTACAATAATTGTTTACATATGCATATTCACCAAACAATGTTTTTTTATAATACGGGCTACCTTTCTATAGGAGATAAAATCTCTCGTTTAGAGAAGGAGATCTTTTACAATTTTGAAATAGGTATACGTAGTAAAACACCTTAATCTATTTAAAGTAGTATATTTTTAAAACTCTTTTAAAATAGAGGAACAATAGAATATTTTATAGAAATAAAAAATAAAATTTGAGTTTGTGTATTTGGGAAGTATGTTCGATAGAAATATAAGATATGGAAAGACAAAGAAAGATATCGAAAGGAGGGTGACAGCAAGGAGTAAAGTGAACGGTGCTTTGAATGGAATTATAGCTAATCAATTTGTCAACTGAGGCAAGGTTCACATTAGAATTCTGGTACCGACACTGATATAAGGAAGTGAGGTCTGGAGCTGGCAGAAGAGGAATCCAAGTAGACGGAATGGAGTGGAAATGAGATCGCTTAGGTTATACACACATATAGGTTCGAAAATATGTCGACAAAGGTACTGTCTGTTGTAGTATAGTTGGATAATGCACCTTTCCAGGATTAGAAGAGATCCAGGTTCAAATCCCGGTAGGAACGACAATATATTTTTCGATAAAATTGATTATATATGTATATCTTTCTAATTAATACATTTAATTATTATTTGATAAAAATTACACCCTACTGTGTAAAAAAATTTAAATTCACGATGTAGTTCTCATACTTTAGATTGCTTCTAAGAATGGACAAATCTAAAGTGTTTCTGAAGAGCTTTACACTTTTACTAGTACCATGAGGATATCTTTGTTACACTACTCTTAACTAACGTATACGTATTACAATAACGCAATAAACTCAAATAACGACGGACACTTAACTGGCTACAAAAAATAACAAACGTTTGTTGAACAATTACAATAATGTTTCATTCAACTGTGAAATAAAGAGAAATTGTGATCATTTAGTTTCTGTAATGAATTGTCGTAATTCATTCAATGACGCTTGACTCACTAAATGGATTTCAATTCAATTAGCGTCAATCAATTTGCAATTAGAATCGACGGGGCTATAAATTTCTCTCAGCGATTGCATTGTTTGCATGGGAGATTTATATTTCTCAGAAATGTAAAAGTATTAGTTATATTAAAAAATAAAATGATTGAAATATTAATGTATTATTTTCGGATGAAAGAAATGTTGAATGTGGCATAATAATGAATATTTTAATAATAAATGTTTCATCCCTTCTATTTGATGTGAAACATTTTTTTAGCGATACTTAATATTTTTCGGAAACTGGTAGAAAAATTTTACGATACGGAAACGCTAACGTCTTTGATTTTGAACTAACTTGGATCAGTACTAACGTGTGTTTTCACATATAGAACTAGTTTTAAACCCATCTTAAGACGCGATGATCAGATAACATCAGACAAGTTGTTGGTGAAAAAAAGTGGAATCAAAGCACAATTGGTGGCGACGGGGGGGAGGGTGGGTTTCTGTAGAAATAAAAGCTATAAAAAAGCTGTAAAAAGGGAGGCCTATGTTCAACACTAGACGTACATCGGTAGAAGCATAAGATAAAATGAAGTTCGGTACTTCAGAATGAATTTAAATGTACAATAACAACATTTTTCTGACCTAAAAATTTGAATTAAAGCAGTAAGCCCATCTTAGAATGGGTAAAATTTTGAAATGATAAATATTTTCGAAAAGCTTAAAAAACTGTAAAGGTGGATGCCAGAAAATTTTAACAAAAAAGATAATTTATATTTATTTATTTTAATGATTTTTCAATGTTACGCATTGTCAGACGCACTATTAAACGTGATGGTTTAATATTTGGTAAAACAGATGATAATAATATGAGAGTAAAATATAAAAACAATTTTTATTTTGATATTTTTGACAACGGAAATGAAGTCATTTGTTTTTCAATTGAAATTAATATAAAAATGCACCTTAAAAAAAAAATCACATATCCACATAATTCGTATTTCATGGAAAATTGATGATTTATTCCAATATAATGAATCAGTTTGCAATCCTAATTAAATGTATTAATTATAAAGATATTCATATAAAATCAATTTTATCGAAAAATATTGTTGTTGCGCTGCCGGGATTCGAACCTGGATCTCTTTTCCAATCCGGAGAAGGATTAGAAAACTGTGCTATGACGACAAATATTCATATCTATATATTACACTTTTTCAAATTAATACATCTATTGTTCGTATCCGGACTGGAAAAGAGATCCAGGTTCGAATCCCGGTAGCGCAACAACAGTAGTTTTCGATAAAATTGATTCTATATGTATATCTTTATAATTAATACATATAATTAGTATTTAAAATATCACAGACCTATGTTCTGAATAATTACAACTTCACAATACGAATATGTTTTCCTTAATAAGAAGCGTTAATGTAACTTCAGTTTTTGCTGTAATTTTTGTAACAGTTTTAATTGTAGATCAGAGCTGATGATGAACCTTGCAATATGATCTGAAGTGTCGGCCGAGAGGTCAGATACAAATGGAAGATTTTATCAGAAATCTCTTCACAGAAGAAATGTCGTTAAATTTTGTATTCAATATGTTATTTGGAATAAAAAAATCCACGAATTAAAAATTTAGGTATTGAACTTACCATTACGCCGTTTTCCCGCAGGAGTAGGTAGAGAGGATAGAGTGCCACATTCTTCTGTCCTGATACACAGTTTTCACCTCTTTTATATTCATACATCTTCCATTATTGAGGCTTGTAACAGGACCATCCTCCAGTATCTGGTTTGTCTGTTCATGCCGAGTCTTCCACGAGCGTACTCTATTTCTGGTGCAATCAACACTCACGTCATATATCTTCCTTACCATTCTCTCCTCATAACCAAACCATCTTTGTGATCCATATTAATCTTACTCAATTACAATTTTAGCAACGTTAAAAAATGTTAGGTATATATGGTATATCTCAATAAAACTGACTATTTTAATATAGATGAAAGCCAAGTAAAGAAGTCAATACAATGATGAATAACTATCAGAAGTAATATCTACTGTGTCTCATATAAAAAATAATTAGTTATCTAAATTAACAATTTATTTCTAATATGTATCTTTTTTAATTGATTACATTATTATTGTTATATGAATAGGTCAGTTCTCTCGTAAATCATTGAAAAAATGTCAAGTTTGAAATGTTTAACGTGTCGAATATTTTCGTTAAATTTTTGAAATACCTTCATTATAACACTTTTCTTGCCTTGTGAACATTTGTAATGAGAGAAATCTCAGAGTATTAGATCTACGTAACAAATCTATTCGTTCTTCAAGCAAAGGTCAGACAGAAAGGTAGTATAAATATTTTTATTAAGATAGGAAATATAGTCTCTTTCCGAGCACAAGAGCTAGTCTTTTTTTGGATTCACAATAATATGTAACTTTAATTTTGTAACACATTCAAGTAACTCATATATTTTATAAAATTGTAAAAATTTCAAAATATATATATTTCTTATGCCATTCACTCTGCATTATGTTAAATTGATCACTTATAAAATTTATTATTTCTCTTCAACTCGTACGTAGAATATATTTTATATTACTTAATTTTCAAGTAAGTTTTACGAAACACATCGAATTTAATGTATTTGTAAATTTATATTCTACAAAACTATTATTAAAAAACAATTAAAAAAATTATTCTCATTTTATCAATAGAGTGTCTACTTAAAAATACATATTTTATGATAAACCCCCACAGGAGACACCACCTCATATCGATTTGTATTTTATTTCGATATTTCATATGTTAATACAAAGTTCGAGTGAAGAAAAGATAGATAAGAGTACAGAAAAGTAAAAACAAAAAATGACTATTCAGATCTATTCAATCTTTAGATATTAAATAAAAATTAAACAAATATTAGTAAATATCGAGCAACGTATTTGAAGAGAATAATGGTCTTGATGGATTTCGCCCAGGTAAAGGGATTCCTTAATACAATGTTAGGGGATAATATATGTCGACAATATCTCTAAATCTAAGCTGCACGGTCTTAATAGTACATGTCAACAAAACATTTCTTAACATTCTTTTGAACGTAAAATAAGCTTCATACTGTGGTGTAATAATTAGAGAAATATTCTTACATTAAACCAAATACTTTGTTCTTTAGAACGAATTATTTGTGCAATAAAATAATACAAATTCTGCAAGGCTATTAGGTTAGCTTAGGTTAGGTAAGATTAGGTTATGTTAGGTATTTTTTATTGAACAAAAATATATGTATTTAATGTGACGCGAACGATCAAGCATCTTCCAAGGGAAGCCGCGCTCAGTTTGGCCTGATCACTCATCCCGACGACAGTTCCGCTCTGCTAACTCTTTATACTCCACACTCCGTTTACACTACTTTCTGTATGCTACTTTTTATACTTTATAATACACAAACCCACGTTTCATTCTACTACCAACCTCTACATATATATATTTTTTATTATTTTGAAATTTTTACAATTTTATACAATATGAGTTAAATGAGTTACAAAACTAAAGTTACATATTTTTTATCTTATCTCTCCAAAAGAGAGACTAGCTCTTGTGCTTGGAGAGAGAATATATGATATATAAATTATTTCTAAATATATTCAGTCATACAATTATTTAAGTATACTATTATTAAAACCTTCTATTTGAACGTGATGAATAAATAAATTTAATAAAATCTCTTTTAGTTCCAAAATTTGTCCTAATTGATTTTAGCAGAAGTAGAAATTTTAATGAAATTTTACTCTTTGCCTTGTGATGTCATACAGGCATGCCTATAAAGTTAAAATTCCTCTTCATTTCGGAGAAGGTAAATTGCATTTGAGTATTAGGTAGAATTCTCAATATCCAGAGGATATTTTGGCGATTTAGATACTCAAAATGAAAAATACACTTTAAAGCGAATTTATAATCTCCGGTACTAGAATCTCATTATCGACTCTTTGGGATCTAATGTTATTTTTCTTATTTATCTTAGTTCGCCGGAAATTAAAGGAGATAATAATCGTATTAAATACTCAATAAAAACCGGTATAAAAACATGAGAATATACAGCAAAATAAAAATATATAAGACATGTGTACGACATATGGTACCTATATATAACAGAGCCGACACCACCAATACCAAAAGAATGCTGAGAAGCTTGAAAATGAGAAACTCCAGATCGTTACAAAACTACGTTAACTAGTTTTATTATAAACGATACATCTTTTATTATAAATATTAACTTATTTGCAATGAATCCAAGAAACATTTTGACGCCAATATTAATCAATATAATTTATTTAATTAGGAAAATCTTTCATTGATTCGTTTTAAATATCGTAGAACTACTTACTAAATTGCAATTTCACAGCAAACGTGTTTTCATGAAAAAAAAATATTTTTTGACTTGTACTGATACGGCTACGAACAGCTAAGATATTATGTACTTATTATAACCTTTATAGTGAAGTATATAAAAAAATAATCAACCATTTGTTAACAGAGCAGCGGTTGTTACTAAAGCGTGCAAGCCCAGGTTACTTTAGAGTAAATTGGTGTTAAATTCAATCCTAATGTATGTAATTTGCTCCTTTTTTGTCCGAGATTTTGTTGAATAGATTTTTATTGCTTTGAAATGTACCCGATTTCACTAAGGGTGCCTTCCAAAATTTAATCGGAAGCGCTCCGATCTAAAAATTATAGAAGAACGGAAAAATATGATTTTTAAGACTTGTTCTAATCTATATCTACACAATACAGTGAAAAATGAATGTAGATTTGAATAAAGCATAGTTTATAGAATTTAGAAAGGTATGTTAAGGTTTATGCAAGAAGTGTAAGTGAGAAGAGGGTGATAAACAAAATATGAGAAAAATGTAACAGTTACGATCGAATAAACAATATATTAATGATCTAGATGTATGAAAAAGTAGTAAGTCGAAATGGAGAAGTGTTGCGTTCTATCGTAATTGTCTATGCTCAACGACAACTAATAATTTAGGAAGATTGAACTACATTATAAATCAGAAAAACCAGTCATAATTTTAATATAAGAGTCGAAGCTTACATTTTACAAAGGTTAATTATTTTGATAAAAATGTTGAAATTTCTTTATTGCATGTAAATATGGTCTTAAATTAAATAACTTGGAATCATTATAAATAAGCAAAGCAAACGAAATATCAATCTTATTCTAAGAATATTTCCAATAAACACGACATTTCTGTGTTCTTTTGTTTATTATTCAAGAAGCTTCCCACGATCTTCACGATACTGACACTGGAGTATACTCGTTTATCGACAGATTTGATACCGAGAGATGGGGATTCGAATATTGCAGATTTTAAAAATTGAATCTTGAGACAATCAACGAAACCATAGATATAATTGTATGTTTATGCTTCGTTTTATATTCCTCTGATGAAGGAAGCGCTGTGTTAAACAATAAAACTCAAGCGGTTGTAAACAAAGTTATTTTTTATTTATTGTTATTTTGTAATTGACATAAATAATAATATTTCCTTTGAACTTTGGACGTGATCCCAATCACTTTAAGGTAATACGAGAATCCTGCATTTAATTTTTATCGCTTTTTTACGTGGACGGGAGGAAGTCGCAACTAGGGCTAATGACACGTTGTCAAAATACGACACCGTCAGATTCGAACCCGAGACCCCCGGCCATTGTGTCGTGGGCTTTGGGCTTTGTGCGATGCATCAGTGGTGTTTCAAATAAGGACAGTGTCAGATAATAGGTGCAATTTGAACTAACGACATTTTAAAATGGTTTAAGATTATTTTTTTAAGAATACTTTTTTTTATTTCAATTGTAAAATATGGGTGGGGCGTCACTCTAATATAATACTTATTACATTGATACTATATTCTATATTCATATGTACCAGCAGGTAAGAAATCGATTGTCGCCGATTGCTTACAGCAAGGGCCTGCGGGTGACGCTACACGGTCTGTGGTGACCGCTGCTCGATCAGGATCTCAATAGAATCTATATTTCAAAATAGCCCAAAAAATGACGGTGAAAACCTGAGATCATGCGTAGTGATTTAATTTATTAATAAAATGAAACGAATGCATAAATATTCCGTGTTCCTGATAAAATACTAGTTTTTTTTTTTAATTTTTTGAAATTCGTTAAATTGTTATATATTGGGAAAATTATGCTCAAGCTGAGCCTTTTATTAAATTAATGTGATGTCCTTGAGATTGGGTGAATGTGTGTTTGTCAGCGTGCCAGCACTCCCGGTTCTAGATGTATGTGGGTGTGTGTATGGCGCGCGTCCAGCGCGGCCTCTTTTCTCTACCATCTGTCTCCGTGAATAGTTGTATACTTTTTACTATACAGCATTATTATTGTAATAAAGATTATAATAGGCACATTTCATTGGACTACCAACAATCTATCTACGGTGAGGTATAAAACTTGGAAAGTACGTAACAATTATTAATATAAAATAAATAAGAATTAATGTTATGTTAGCCTTTACATTTTGATCCATAAAACGTACATTGGACAATAACTCAAATTTAAAACAATATTAAGATAATTAAAAAATAAAAATACTTATAATAATTTCAACAAATATTACATCTAGAGGAAACACAAATTTTGTTTGATCAAGGAACATTATCTTCTAATTAAATAAATATCCCTTGGCTTATATGTAATAAATATTACATAATGTACGCAAAGTTTCCTAAGCAAATAGAGCCCTTAGAAAGATAAATTTAATTAATTCGGGTTATCTAATTGCTTGCTTTGGAGAAATAATAATTCTGAAATTTTGTAAGGCTTAGATGTTCGGATAATTACTTTTTATTTGTTCCGTCACTAAAAAAAAAATTTAAAAAATTGTAAATATTTATACTGTAGTTAATTCACAGAAGAATGCTTAAAATCAGCTGGATGCACAGGCATGAAATAAAGTGTACATATAAGAGAGTAGTTTGTAATATAAATTATGGGACGCGCGGCATTCTACACACATTTTTGGTGGAAACATAAATCCGATAGTTTATGACATATGTATTTATGTAAAAGTAAAAGTATTTACCCTTCGAAAATTTAATCTTTGTGTAAACAAGACGTATTTGATCCAAGGTCACGATATATTGAAAACATTTTGCATGTAATGAATAAAGACCCCTCTGTTATTGTAATCAATGTATCTCTTAAAATATATGAAATATATTGGCTTTCAAATAATGGAATAATATATGTATAGGACGGATAGAAAAAGTTCCTGGTTCGAATCCGAAATCCAAAAATATTTTTTCGATAAATTGTTTTTATCTGTATATTTTTCTTACTGATAAATCTAATTTGTATTTATTAATTAACTTTTTAATTTAATTTAAAAAAAAACAATTATTCTTTCTAAATAAAAAGTACTTTATTAAGAACACATTATTATTGTGGAGCTGTAATTATTCAGAGCATAGGTTTGTGTTATTTTAAATATTAACTAAATGTATTAATTAGAATGAAATACATTAGATTGGAAGATATCCAGGTCCAAATCCCGGTAGCAACAACAATATTTTTCGATAAAAATGATTTTATATATATATATATATATATATATATATATCTTTCTAATTAATACATTTAATTAGTATTTAAAATATTACAGACATATGTTCTGAATAATTACAACTTCACAATAAGAATGTGTTCTCCTTAATAATATATAAGTTGTTTTGATGTGTCGGAAATTACAAAAAAAACGTCTCCTAACGGTTTACTCAAAGGTATTTGAGATTACGTAAAAACAAAGTAGATGGCTTTTAAATAATGGAACGATAGTTAAGTGTAACATATAGGTTTGAAAATTTGTCGTCAATCCACTGTGTTGGTATAACATAATCGGATAATACATGTTTCCCGGATTGGAAGAGATCCAGGTTCGAATCTCGGTAGCGCAACAACAGTATTTTTAGGAAAACACATTCTTATTGTGAAATTGCAATTATTCAGAACATAGATCTGTGATAATTTAAATATATTAATTAGAAAGACAAATAATGGAACGATTAAATGTATTAATATCAAAAAGGTAACATATAGTTTCGAAAATTTGTCGCTAAAAATATCGTCGCTGTAGCATAGTTGGATAATTCACCTTCCCCGCTTTGGAATCCAGGTTTAGATATCCAGGTTCCAATGCCGGCGGCGCAACAACAATATTTTTTGATAAATTGATTTTACATGTATATCATTCTAATAAATACATTTAATTTGTATTTGAAAAGTTGTTTATTACATAATGCAGGTACCTACACGTACTTGCAGGTCACAGGTCACGTACATCGAAGTATGTTGCATTTAGCCTATTTCACCATCCATTGATTGCGCCGTGTGTATTTGTCAATCGAGTCCGGTCGGTACTCGGGGTGAAGTGTTTGGCGAGGGGCGGTTCTGATTCTTCAAAATTTCCCTTTAACTGTTGTTATTACGGTTGTGGTGAGTTGAATAGCGACGCTGTCGAGGACTCTACATTTTGACTGACAGTCTGAAGTGGCTGGGACATTAATTGGACAAAACGCGACATGTCTTTTGAAAAAACAGGATGTTATTGTGTTTAAACGGTTTCACTCGAAGTTATAAGTTCGCTTTAATAAAGTGTGCGTTTTTTTAAGAATATTTTTACATTGCTTTAAATATATCTATAATATTTTTTAATATTCATGTATGTACAAATACTCTGTTATTTGTACGTTACTATTTGCTGCACTTGTCACTGTAATGACAGTTAATATAAAAAATACTTATTTTATTATTAATATAATAATAATAACGATGCGTTTAGTCCAACGTGATTAGTTTTTTTTTTTTTATGAAGACCTGATTCGTCATAAAGATAATATATATTGTATAATACACTTAAGTTACGAAATATTATTTATGTTATGAAAAGAAAACCAAAAAAATATAAATAAAAAAAAGTTTCTTACACATATAAATATAAACAAAATGCAGATACTACATTTCAATCACGACCATTATTGTATCTGTAGCTATTATTGTGAAGTTGCAGTTTTTAAGAACACAGTTCAGTGATATTTAAAAAAACAAATTAAATGTATCAATAATAAAGATACATGGATAAATCAATTTATCGAAAAAAATATTTTTGTTGCCACCCGGATTCGAACCAGGAATCTTTTCTATCCGTCCTATACATCTGTTATTCCATTATTTGAAAGCGATCTACTTTATAATAAAGGTAAATATTTTTATAAAATATTTAACTTTTGAGTAAAATCCGAGAGGAGACGCCAGAAGTAAATGAATTAATTAATTTTTATAACATTTTTGGAAACATTAATACAACTTATATACAATATTATTAAGGATAACACATTATTGTTATGAGGTTATATTTTATCTGTATATCTTTCATATTTATACATTTAATTTGTATTAAAATATCACTGAACTATATTCTGTAAAACTGCAACTTCACAATAATAATGTGATCTCCTTAATAATATATAAGTTGTAAAAATGATAGGAAGGGTTCCTGGTTCGAGTCCGGGTGGCAACAATAATATTTTTTCGATACATTGCAAGATTTTATCTGTATAGCTTTCTTATTGATATATTGAATTTGTATTTATTAATTAACTGTGCGTTTTTAAAAGTAGTTATAAGTTACTGTAAGCATTCTTCAGAAATCTTTAATATGATTATCTCTTGAATAAGTAAAGTTTATATTAATTAATTATTATTAATAATGAAATCTCAGGGAAAGTGAAATTCTAGTTCACACAAATATTATTATCTTTTGTCACTAATAGGGTAGCTGGCATTCAATATATAACAACAAAGCTAAAAGGCACATGAGGGATATAAGGAATCAGAAAGGAAGAAAGGGTAAAGGAATTAACGAGATATTTGGGTCAGAGAAGAAGCGCTCGGATCCTCGACGCTGCAAACCTGAGTTTAAAACAGTTCAAAAGGTGACATTTTGTTTGTAATGTTTGTATTTTGGCTGTGTAGGGAGTCTGTTGATGCGTAAAAATACGTACAAGATATTTATATTAATATTTTTTAGCAGAAACATTACGGCACATGATGCCATTTCATTAAATCATATTTAAAATGAAAAATGAAATAAATTTCCCACAAAACGGTCAAAAACCAAAAATTTGAGGTGCATCTACAATGACCCACCACCGCCGGACGTGTTTTGTGTTGACCCACCGGGCAGTAAGTGTTAATTCGCCACCAAGTTGGTTTTACCGTTAAAACGAATGTTTGCACACAGCCACACGTATGAACTGAATGGTCCAAGCTTATCCCAGCCAACTATTTGAATACGACGACACACACGAGCTGAGATCGTATGGTGTGATGTGTGATCATAGTTTGCTCAAATAATGACGATGTCAGTTCAAGTACAAATGAGGGGGTTCAAAGGCGAAACAGTTACTTTGCAATTGACGAAAATAGATGATAACGTGTTTGAAAATTATTAACTGACAATAGTGACATATTTTCGATAGATATATTTTTTATGTGTATACTTATTTCTAATTGATTCGCTTAATTTATTTAAAAAAATATTTCAAGCGATACATGATTATAAGTGTAACGGTGTCTTTATTGTTTTCAATGCATAGTGACCTTGGAATCTTGGTTATAATTGACTTTTTTAAATCAACATTCTGACAAATATTTTTTCATACTAAACTGTGTTGTTAACATGTTAAATTTCCTGCTTGTTTTGAAGATAACAAGAATACACTTTCATAGTTTATACTCGTACTTGCAATATTGTTTCGAACAACTGTTGATTTTAATAATAAATAAAACATGAATCATATTTTATAACGTTCCCAAAATTAGTTCAATATCTCAGTGTGATGTTAAATATTTTGTTGTTCCAAAGGCATCATATTATAAATTTATTATAGTTAACTTTTAATATAATTAATTAAATTTTTAAAGTTAGTCATCTTACTATAGTTTATGTTGACAATTCTAAACAAATTTTGAATTTAATTATTTTTAACAGAGCATTCGATTTTAATTTATTTTTCACGAATCATTTTCTTCACTGTTAGATACTTACTGTTTTTAGATGTGGGTGGTTAAACGGGATGTAGGAAGGGTGGTAGGAATTTTATATAAGGACAAAATAACAAGGGCTCAAGGCCCAACCAAGAAGCACGACTTACCTGCATTTTCTCTGCTGTAGTTACAGTTCTCCTGAACTTCAGGAACATCTTCGCCGATTCACACGAAGCACTCTGAAAACTATAGTAAAAATATAAACACACAATAGCAATAATAATTGTTGTGTAAGGGTAAAGGGGAGGGGGGGACGGGACAGATCGATATAGTAAACCTAATGGAGCATCCACACGCGCACGGCGACCGGTGATCTGGTCTTGTTGTATACATCGAACACCTACTTGATGGAATTGTAAGCGTACTACTCTTAACTATTTCTAAAAGATTCATTTTCTACTTCGATTTCTTCTGCCACTAATTTGTTTTCATTATATGATCTAATTTGGAATGTACGAGTATGTATTCTAATTTTATATTCCCTTTTATGAGTATAAATTATTCAATTTTGTTAAAACGTGGTAGTATTTTTTCACTTTTCTCTGACGAAGACTTCAATATGTTTATTCGTGATTGATTCATAGTCCAAACATTGATGGAAATTAAAAATAAAGAAGTTTTAAAATATCACGATTCTCATTTTAGCTCCGTAGATAATTATTGTAATTATTTTAACAAGTCTTTAAGCCACAAACGCTAAATTTATATTACAATCACACAAAGCCCGAATATAAATTATTTTTGAATATTATAATTTAGTTTAGAGTCACAAATAAATGTTAAAGTGGTTAAATTTCTATGAATTAAGGTCTCAGTTAATAAATTAAATTGATCCTGCTCCAAGTAAGTTGTGTAGAATCCGTGTTAGGTTTAACAGTAGTTGAAGTAGGTACTCAGTACTGTACAGAGTTTCTGTACTAAGAGTGTAATGGCTTTAGACTATCTGTCTGTTTTCTGCCACCAGCCCAAACCACCAATCAGCTCACTGCCTCACTACCTTAGTTAGAATAACTTCACAGTAACTAATCTTCGGATAACTTTGTTTCTGTGAAAGACAATGGTTACAGCCTTATTAAAGGAATTTAATTAACTTAATTCCAAGAAAACTTTTGACTCACTTGGGATACTTCATCACTGATACAATGTTACCTTATAGTGCGTGTCCATGCATGAAATTACGGTGACGACGATGCGTATACGAGTACATCAGTCGGTTCAGTCAACACTCCGTACAAAATGTAAAAAGAATATTTAAATTAATTTAAATTTATATACTGTCTATTACCGCTACTCTTGCTTGTTTTGAGAGAAAGATTTCGCCTGGGGATACATACTATTCCATTAACGCGATGGTCAGATTACGTTAAGCGAATTGTCGGGCAACCAATATCTAGAACTCGAATCGGTTCATTTTTTAATCGTCTTCTGCCGATCTGCGTCCAGTGTTGAATACAGATCTCAATTTTCATTTTTTCCATAGCTTCCTATCTCTTGCACTTTGGTTCCAGTTTTGTCCAACAACTTAATCTGATTGAAAAGTACTAAGGGCACAATACAGGGCTTACTTTGGATATATTTTCACAGGGAAAAATATAGGGTATACAGGGGTTACTATCAAACCAAGCCTAATTTGTAAGATTAATTTCACACTTGTAAATACTTAACTCAATTCTACTAAAATTTGACATATCCCACTCTTCGCTCACATTTCCAAATATAAATTGAACTAAATTTCTTCTCCATTTTATTATAAATTGTGCAAAAATTCTGTAGGAATTTATAAAATGCTTAGGATTTAAATGATTGATAGTGATCAAAAATATTCGTTCCACACATTGATGCAACTACGAATAAAACTATGAAATGTCTTGGTTTTATATTAAGAACGGTGAGAGATATCAATTCACTTAAATTTCTTAAAGTTTTATGCACAGCTGTGGTTCGTAGCAATTTAGAATACAACTCAACAATTTGGTCTCCATTCTATAAAGCGCATGAACAAAAATTAGGAAGGGTTCAGCATAAATTTTTAAGGTTTATTAACTTCAAACTGTGTATACCCGTTGAACAAATGAATTATGATTTTTTAATGAGCACTCTTAATTTAACTAACCTATCGAGTTTTAAAATACTCTTTTGTTTCTTTTACAGTTTTTTTTTAAATATACACTATATTTTAGTTTATTATGTTTATTTTAATGTAACAGTTTTTTTGTTTATCAGTTTGTTTGAGTGTACTATTTTTTAGTATATTATGTACTATTCATTTAATTCCGAAGATACTTCACTGGTGTTATTATTATATATTATGTTATCAGTTATTATTCTTACACTGTTCGTTTCTCTAAAAATGATAAAAATAATTTTAAAAACTTTAAGTGATTTATTATTTTTATTTAAAATAGTAAATAGCATGCTGGACATCCTTAATTTAACTGAACTGATTATATACCACGTTCCTGTATGGAGTACCAGGTCATCGGCGCTGTTCCGTGTAAATGCATCACATACGAATTTTTATGGAAATTCACCCACATAAAGACTTCACAGGTATGGGAACGATTTTGGTCTAGTAGATATATTCCGATGTTCAATGATTAAATATGAGAGTGATGTTTTTGATGCTGCTCTCAGTCAAAGATATAATTAATTTTGGTACTCAAGTATTCTGTGTTAAACCTACAATTTTGTATGTCTCAACTCAATGGTGACAGATGAATTGCTTTACTTTACATTTTATATTTATTTCTAATTTTGATCATGTAAAAACATGCTGACACTATGTAATTTTTTTTCTTTGTATATTGCACTTCTGATGTAATTTTCTGTTATTTTACAAATTATGTTAATGCCTGAATAGGACATGTATAATAATAATAATAATAAATAATAAATGATAAATGATAAATGATAAATGATAAATGATAAATGATAAATGATAAATGATAAATGATAAATGATAAATAATAAATGATAAATTATGAATGATAAATGATAAATGATAAATGAAATGATAAATGAAATGATAAATGATAAATGATAAATTATAAATGATAAATGATAAATGATAAATGATAAATGATAAATGATAAATGATAAATGATAATTAATAACTGATAAGAGATAAATGATAAATGATAAACGATAAACGATAAATAATAAAAGATAAACGATAAATAATAAAAGATAAATAATAAATGATAAATAATAAATAAATAATTAATGCAGGTATAAAATGGTTTTCAGTGATAAGAAACATTCATTATTACGGTGAAATTTGGAACTATGTGGTTCAAAGGCAAGCAGTATTGTGAAGAATGTAGGTCCACCACGCGCGATCGCTAGCAGATGACACTCTTCTCGGTTAAACATTCACCGCCCACTACCGGCCTTCTGGAATCTTCTTTGAATATTAATACTACGGAATATGCATCACGTTTGGAATGCACTCTCTGTAAAGTATTTTAAATAACACGGAGAAAATATGTACAAAATCAGCCTCTCAAAGAGGCTCTTGGGAATATTTCAAAGGGCGAAATTCTATGGACATCGGTTCAGGAACTTTATTAAAGTAATTTTTGTTTTTGCACGTGTCTAGAAATATGACTTATGAATATTTGGCAGTGGCTTGCAATACGTGTGGACTTAGGTTATGATGTTAATAACGATGCTATACAATTTTTAGGGAGGACACATTATTATTGTGATGGTACATATTTTTTAAAATATAGTTCTGTGGTATTTAATACAAATTAAACGAATCAACTAGACCGATATACAGATAAAATATTTTAATCGAAAAATTATTTTGGTTGCTACCGGCAGCAATTAAAATATTTTTCGTTAAATTGTTTTTTTCTGTATATCTTTCTAGTTGATTCATTTAATTTATATTAGATGCTATATAAGTTTGGTACTAGGGCGAATGTTGTATTAATCTGAAATAGAGACATAGTGATTGGAATGAAGTAGTATAGTCATCAACGGGACTTTCTAATGGCGGTAGACAGCTTTACCAATTAAGCTACGATCACACAGAAAGTCATAAATTTTCATCTACTTACTTTTCCAAGTGAGATATATATTTATTTGATAAATAAATAAAAGTGATTTATTTAAATTTATTTTACTTATTACGGAAGCACGTTCTAAAAAATCGTAACTTCACAAATAAGTTGTGATTTTCCTTCTTTTTGCGTACACGGCGTTCTTAATATTTTCTAAGTAAGCTAAACACTTGTGCTGTGGAAATAGGACTAACATACTAGTCTCCCTACAACGAGAGGTTTCTCAACCATCGGATCCCAATAGACCAATAGGCCCATCAACACCGTAAGAAGGATGCATAATTCAAGTATGTTTTACATTTTTGTTTCATATATTTTATTATTAAATTAAATACTTAATCAAGATTGTTACAAAATCATTTTATTCAGGGTTGTGCATCACACAATATTAATAAGCCACACTATTGTTATTTATATTAATTAGTATATAAATTATAAGTATATAGTTAAAATGATTGTCAATGTTACTGAATAATGTCGGTTATGTTTAAAACTTCATTCGAGGCTTTAGTATTTTCCCAGAGGGCCACAGAAAACTGGACGAGGATAATCAGATATGTTGTGGTAGCTCCGATTATCTGTAAGTTAGAAATTCTACTATTTATTATTTTTAACATATCGATTAATTTTCAAATATAAAGTGAAACAGATAATACTATATACCACATAAAAATTAAATAAATTTTTGTATTTTTAATATTTTTTTATTTATCTCTTGGGTAATATTCTACATAGCATAGGGATTTTTATATCTATATTTGAACAATATATGATCACCATTTTCATCTACATAAATACGACCTTCATATAAAATAATCTTCGTGTTATTTAGAATATTAAGTAAAAGATAAATAATTTTATTTTTATTAAAAAAATTTTTTCATTTTTAAATAGCAAAGTAACTTTAGTCCATTTCTTAGAAAAAAAGCATGTTGGATATATATGCATATTGATGACAATCAGGAAAAATGCAGTTTTCTAAAATTATACCATTGAGGCAAGGGAATGGATTCCTTGTACCGACACTGATGTATGGAAATGAGGCCTAGAGCTGGCAGAAGAGGAACGAAAGTAGACTGAATGCGGAAATGAGATCACTTATGCGTATATGTGGCAGATCCATTTATGATAAAGTAAAGAATATAGAAATAAGGAAAGAATATAAAGCTGATGTTAGTATAGTGAGTAAGATTAACAAAGTATCACTTAGGTGGTTTGCTCATATGGAACGGATGAATGAGGCACCAGAAGTAGAGGACGTCCGCGGGAGACTTTGCATGACCAGATAAACCAGATTCTGGAGGATGGTCCTGTTAGAAACCTCAATAATCTTTGAGCTGTATAAGAAGATGTATGAATTTGGATGAGGCGAAAATTGTATGTCAGGACAGAAGAATGTGGCGCTCTATCCTCTCTGCCTACCCCCGCGAAGAAACGGTGTGATGCTAAGTAAGTATGTAAGTAACATAGCCCCAATTCTCGAATAATGTTATTTTAAGATACACTTATGACCTAAAATTTAAGTAATTAATAGTTTAGTAACAAAATTTTTTATTTTTTTGTCGACTGAAAAATGACTTTTTGAGTTGTCTTAGTTTTGATCTAGATGTGCGATATTATAGTTTTATCTAAAATAAATAATTCGAATATATGATAGAAAGTGATAGCCTCACGATTAATGGCGACAGCTATTTAAAGATATTTGGACCCCAGGAAATAAACAGTTTTGGCAAGACAGGCTGTAGTACGTATGTGTATATTAGGTACTGCTGTATAGTGTTATGCTGTTATGGTGTAGGTACTTTGCAACAGAAGATCTGATTAGGAAGAAATAAGGAAGATGAATGAATGAATAAAATATACTCACAGTAAAAATAAGAGTGTTATCGATGCTGAACATTTTCATGATGTTGAAAATAGGTCTGCGATGCAGTATGTAAGTAGAAAAACGGAATAACTGTAATAATGTATAATCGTTAAAATTAAACAAGTCAATAAACTAGACGAATGTGAGGGAATTTTAAAAACCAAGCATTACAACATTGCAATAATGCAATTACATATTCTGCATTCGTTAGTCCTTGAACAGATACTAACTTTCATTATCTATAAAAAAGTTCCACTAAATGTAGACATAATATACTTAATACAAATTAAATATATTAAGTAGATATATATATACTACCGGAATTCGAACTTGGATCTCTTTCAATTTGTATTCGAGATTCTGTTAAAATAAAGAAGATGGCCTTCAAATAATGGAATGATAGATGTATTAATTTGATAAGTGTAATATATAGGTTCGAAAATTAGTCGTTAATGCACTTACGGTGCTGTAGCATAATCGGTTAATGCACGTTCCCCGGACTGAATCCGTTCGAATCCCGGTAGCAACAACAAATTTTTTTAATTAAATTGATTTTTTATGTATTTCTTTCTAATTAATACGTTTAATTTGTATTAAAAACATCACAGACCTACGTTTTTAATAATTACAACTTCTCAATAAGAATAAAAATAATAATAATAAAAATATACAATTAACATAATTATTTAATCAGAAAGTAGCAGTAATAGTAAATTAATTGTATAAAAAAATAAAATAATTAATATTTTTTCCGCGTATCTAATTTGTCTTAATTGTCAATAAATCATGTTTTAAAAATACATTTTCACAACATGATGCGATTTCATAGAATATCAATATATGTAATTTTTCCGTACATTTTGACAATTATAACTCAAAAGTATATCCGTTGGATTGGGTAATTTTTGACTTGCTATGGAAATTTGACAGAAAAATTTCCTTTCATAAACGTCCAGTGCACAGTTTTCTTCTTACCCATGACTCAGATCCGTATATGAGAGCACTGGTCCTTTGGTCGTGGTCGTTTTATTCACTAATGTGTAGAATGTAGTATATGACGTTTAATATATATTTATTTAAAATAACCTGTCAATAACGGAGGGGAATAATGTAATTTTTATAATCTTAATTTATTTTAAAAGTTCAACCGAAATACAATGGCATAATAATTTACTTTGACGCAATAAATGTTTATTTTCATTTTATAAAATTGACAGCAGATCGTACTACGGACGGTTGGTACAATATACCATCATAATATAAATATATTATGTTCAAGGGTTTCTTAAATTATATATATCTTACAACCCTTAAGAAAATAGTACAGCAAAAAGATAATGTATCAGATAGAGCAATAACTGAAGGGATGTTTTTAATGCAAAAACCCTCAGAAACATTTATTTCTCAATTTCACATGTTAAAATATATAAACTGTGCATAAAGGTGATCAAATAAATGTTTTTTTTTATTATTTAAAAAAAATACCTCCTGGGAAACGTCCTCCGATTGTTCTTGCATTAATAACTTACTTACAAATATTTCCGTTTCATTTGTCTGCAAATAAATTTAAAACAAATTACATTCAGTGTCAGATTGTTAATATATAAAGTAAATCTATTATTACAAATTGCAATAATGTGCATTCAGTAGTTATTTTTTAAAACGTATAATATAAATAGATAGCTGATAGGTTTTCAATCAAGTTATATAATGAATTCATTCAATAAGGTTCAAGATTGTGCACGATCAGTTAAAGGTGTATTATTCAATTCTAGGATACATTGTCTACAAAGAGGATAACCTAAAAAAAACTTGTGTGACTGAAGAGAAAGAGAGAGATCTCCAATTTAGTTGACCGACTAGATCAAGGACGCTACTTGTCATCATATTGCAATAGCTATTCAATCTGCAAGCAGCATAGAAAGGAAGACACAAGGATGTCAAAATGGGGACCACATTCCTCATTAATGTGAGAACTAACCTGAGATGAGAAAAAAAATGTAACAAAATTATGCCGAAAACTTAATAGAGATGACTCTGAATAGATCGTCGAGGTTACCGATATAAAGGCTTGACTTTATCAACTAATAAAAATTCGAAAGGGTCACCAATATGGATTCTATTTATTGTGCGAGTCACTTGGATGGAGCGGCTGATATTCAAGGTCATGTTGCATCAGAAGGATTGTTTAAGATGACCCAAGTCCCTATTTCTGCCCAAATTTTCACGCCTGTATATGAAATGTCGCAGTATATACTAATGTCACCAAGTTTGCGTGTTAGTATGAGTGTTGGTGATGCGGCTAGATCAGGTTTATTTGTAATAAAACAGTATTTACAAAATATTGCGTTTATTGTCAAATGATGTACGAAATAAATTGATGCTGTTGGTTAAATTTAAGTTAAAGTACTTTATTAGCGAAGTTAACTGGAGACGGTGCTGAGAGATGCGTCTTAGGAAATGGCCAGGAGAAGAGTGATCGGTTCTGGTGGTTTCTCGGATTGGTTGCGTCGCGACGTATTGTTGACTGAATTCTTGCGGTACTGGATGGACTTGAATGGCTATCAAATGCATGGATACGCGGCCATCTCTGTAATGCGCGAGCAGGGCTTCACAGGGTAGATAATTTAAAACATAATATTTGGTTGTCTAATAAGTTATCGTGATTTTGTTCAATTATTTATTATAAAATCAAATTTTTTAACGAAACTACAACAGTTCAATCAATAATGTATTTTCTATTATTGTTCAGGACTTCACCCCATCTTTTTGCCAATTGTCGATGCCTTTTCTATAAAAATCATCTGGTCAATTTCTAAATCATCGTCGTTTGTTAAACGTAACACCACGCATTTGATCAGAGAGCGACCAAAACGAACGAGGTCGGGACTGTAGGGTAGAATTTCCCAGTTAAGCTCCTGGATGACTATTGGAACCTTGATTAAAGGTGAAAGAAATATGTGTTGAAAATGGGTTTTTTTTTCAACTTGACACTCCATTATTTAAGCCCAAAATTAAGAAAAACTATTAGATACAGAAAAACAACAACACTAACGTTTTAGAACAGATAAAAATGCTGTTAAATAGCATTGTCACAAAAAAAAAACAAAATAGCGGGATAATAGCATTTCTAAAAAATCGCAAAGACTTATTAGACCACCATATATTTGGATGAAAAATAAATAAATAATTATGATGTTTAGGTTTACTTTTTAATCACCTTAATGGAGGAAGATAATTTTTCATATAAAACTCACCTGATTAAATGCTATTGTATAATTTTATTATAAACGACTAACCACAATATTTTTGCAAAAAAATATCATAATTTTTATTACCTTTAATTTGCAATGTTCACACGTGATTGCCAAGATGCCGACAAAAAATGTATGAGTCACCGTCTGATGCAGCGAATAGTACAGTACAGGCATTAGAGCGTCCGAGTAATCATTCATGTAAAATGAAGTTACCAAGCTGATCACATAGAACAAATTGAAAACTATAGACATGAAACACATCGTAAGGAAGGCCAGCACTTTAAAAGAAAAGGCTTCGTGCACACTGTCTGCTACATCACAGATGCGGTCGTACACCTTCCGTATCATATTGATCCGTTGAACCAGAGCCCTTGTTTTAATTTCTTTATTCGGATCTCTCACACCCGCCGAGTCTTTACAACCGATCATACATCTGAGATCCATTCCTCTCAAAAATGTCTTATTGCAAAGCATCGCCAACTGCTTATTGATCAGTTCGATATCCTTTAAAACCAAGAATGTCCCGTAACCGTATAGAAGCAATGATATCTCCGTTAAATATTCTGGAATGTACAAGGCTACCAGCGTTTCCAAAGAAGGTGTCTTTGACCATGTTAACGATATTAAAACAACGAAAACAGCATTAAACAGTAGCGACGCGGAAACTACTGCAAAAGATTGCCAGAATAGCACTTTATAATCTTTTATGATTCCAAGATTGATCATCGCTTTATCGACTTTAACATGATTTCTTATATTGATCGCGTATCTGTTAATAAAGAATAATGTTTCAATGGCTGCTAAGAAGATGCAAACGAGTCCTAAGAGTGTTCTGATCTTATCTGAGAATGTCAAGACTTGAGATGTGTCGAAGAATTCCAACAGGCTTTCTTCTCTCGTAAGGACTATGACGCAGCATGTGAAGTACACCCCGGATAATCCGATACCGTACACGACTAGCGGTGGATATAAAAAAGCTTTAGGATTTTTAGATAAGTCATATTTGAAAGGAGTCACGCCAGACAATGTCATGAGAATAATAACTGGTTTTAGTCCTGCTTCAAAAGAATTTGCCAAGGTCAATTTGTTTAAATATTTCCATATTATTTTAGGCAACATTTTTAACTAAATACATATTTTCTTCGGTAACAGCTATAATGTATCCTCACTCACGACAACGTGAGACTGACTAGTGCTAACTCGTAATGACATCGAGGTGACCTTTACACCTTAAAGTGATTACACCTTAATTTCTTAAATCATTTAGAGTGTTCCATCACTAATAATTTATTCATTTAGTTTCATTATTGAAGTGTAGGGTACTTAAATAAATAAGAGGAATACTCTATTTGAAATTACTAATATATATTTTTTTGAAATCCATTTAATATCTATCAACATTATACTTTCCTCTCCCTTGATGTTCTGTCTAACTGTATATGTATTCTGTATCTCTCTTTTGCATGTTATTTTATATTCTGTCTCTCTCTTCATGTGTATATAAGTGCACTCTTTTTGTATTTATTGTTAGTTTTAAATACACCCTGACGAAGCTTGAGCTATATGGAACCAGTTGGCGCGTAACAAAATTCGCGATTTTATTATATTTAATCAAATATTTTTCTATTGATTATTCTTTAAATATTTTTATGGAGAGAAATCGGTTAAAAAGAATAATATAAGTAAATCAAACTAAATTAGATTAATCAAATTAGATGAATATATATACCTAACGTAATACATTCTCCCGGCCAGAGAAAGTTCTGGGTTCAAGTGCCGGTGAATTTTTCGTTTGATTGATTTTCTATAAATAATAAGACAAAACACTTTGTTTAAACTACTATTTATTAATTAATCAACATGTTTCGATACCTATGATATCTTATTCAGAAAACAATGTATACTAAAATTAAAAATACAAGCATAGATAAAAACAAAACTATGAAGTATAAGTGGTGGGTAACTAAGTAAGAACTACTGTAAGAAAGCAAAGTGTTTTATTTTATCATTTATATAATATGTGGCCACAAAGTAATTTTGCATGTATTGAAGAAGTGATAGATTTTCTGTTTATCATTCTAAGTGATTCGTCCAATTTGTTTTAACTATTATAAAATTTTAACTTCACAATACAAATGTGTTTTCATTAAAAATATAATGATTTTAATCATACAGATTATAGCGTAGAGAATTCAATCTAAACTATACAAGTAATATTGAAAAAAAGATTAACTTTTTCAACACAAACACTTTTTGCAAAATTCCTAGTCCCCAAAATAGAAAACGTTTACAAAAAAATCTCAATTAATCAATCAATTAAAGAAAATAACACACTAGAAAATTTGAAACAAGCACATCATTGAGGTTTAAAAATAACTTTAAAATCCCTAAATGTAACCCCAAATACTATCAGCAAAATTATATATATTTAAGGATAAAATTTTCAATAGTCTCCCACGCAAATTAAAGAAATAAAGGATATAAAAGAGTTTAAAAAGAAACTAAATGAACACTTCAAAAACACATAATTGGAAAATAAACAATATTACAGAACACTTCAGAAGTACACAAATGGACAATGAATAGAATATGTAAGGTATTATATACAATTATTGTGGTGTAACTCCCTTTCCAAGCACAAGAGCTCGTTTTTGGAGAGGTTAGAGAAAAAAAAACATGTCATTTTAATAATGTAAAATACTTAATTCATGTTATAAAAAATTGTAAAAATGTCAAATAAAATAAAAAATTATTAATATTTTAAAAAAACTTACAGATTATAGATTCTTTATCCATCTCTTACATGTATCTGACCTTTCTTTTTAAGTCAATGAGCTCATGTGTGAGTTACTTGCCTTCACTCTGGTGATCCTGGGCATTGTTTAGAGAAACGTGTAGCGAAGATTATTTCTTAGACTTCGTTGACTCCTCATTTTTCATCCTTAATAGGTGCCCAGTGATCAGTAATTTCTGCAGTCTGTATTCATATTTTTTTACTGAAGAAGTACGCATAATGCTAAAGCTTCATTCTCCTCGCAGTACATGATAAACGTGCCAACACCACAACTCAAAGGTGTCGAATATGCTACTTATTTTCCGTCTCAGGGTCTTCTTCTTCTTCTTCTTTTATATAGGCAATCGACCCTTCAAGAGTGATTTGTGCCATTAATCAAGTTAAAACTCTATTATATATAGAAAAAAGTAATATTATAGAAGAGGAAATATTATATTAAAAGTCTATACCACTATCTTTTAAAAAATTTGTTATTATGCTATATATGTGGCAAGTTAAGGAAAAGAAGATTATATAATTAAGTGGGAGATGAAAATTACCATTGACGAGATTACTGTTAAAAACACCTGTGATTTACAATGGACAAGGCAAAAAAGAAATGGTCAAGGGTTTCGTCCTCGACACCACATTCACACATTGGGAAATTTAATAAGTTTTCTCGAGGTTATTGTTTAAATATAAATGATTATATATACATATATATTATATATATATATATATATATATATATATATATATATATATATATATATATATATTTTTTTTTATATATACACATATATAAAATTAAGTATTTGAATTTCTAACTTAAGTGAAAAATTCTTTTTTTAACAGTTAAAACGGTAATTAGTATATTTTATCAAATGCAATAAATTCGTGCAAAGAATTCAATAAATAATTATGGTTGCTAAAACAAAAACTTGTTTAATATCCGTTCAATTAAATAAATTAACAAAATCAATTAAAAAATGTGAATCATGTGAATAAACAATTATGTTCACTTATAGAGACTATCCAGGAACGATAAAAAAAGAATTGAAAATCAGTAGATAATTAAAGTGATCGATAATCCTACTGAATATTTATTGTTTTATTTCAAGATTTATTTATGCTTCCAGTATTTTCCCAGAGAGTCACAGAGAATTGAATGAGGATAATCAGATATGTTGTGGTAGCTCCGATTATCTGGAAATAGAGAACCCAGAAAATTATCTTATAAATAAAACTCAATATCTTTCTGTACGTTACATATTATAATTGAATCAGAAATTCATATAATTTATTAAAGAAAATTTTCAAATTCCTGATTGATAGTTTTCGAAAATACAATTAAAAAAGAAAAAAAGCAAAGGATGTCAGATATTAGAAAACATTGGAACATTGCAATATGGATTTAAAGCGATAATTTGATTTAAATTTTATATAAGTACCTAGGTAATAATTATAATTGATATTTCATTTGACGTAGGATACACAACGTTGAAGTAATTGTGGTATTTAGTTTGTGATGTTTTAAAATACAGAAGACGATCAAGTTCAGAAAAAGCGATACATAAACAGCAAAAATGACAGGCCCGATAAAGGCAGACTGCGCAGGCTAAATGGTAAATTATCACGAGCAAGAGAAATGGGAATAATGCAAACTAGATATGCATCTGATGTTTTCTATCATGCCAACCAAGTTATGTATATTTTTCACGTTCGTCCAAAGACGGAATTTAATTACTAGTATAATAATAAATCTTCAACGATGAATGAAAATGTTATTGATTTGAAAAATAATGTTTATAGATTATAGTCTGTTAGAAGAATAAGTTGATATTAATACATAATCTGCGGTGGTGGGTCAGATTTGACCCGGGTGTTTGTAAAAATATGAATTACGTTATAAATGTCAGTTTAATGCTGTTTTCCTACTAGCTAATCTTTTATTTCCACCACCCACCACCGCCGGACGTGTTTTATTTTGACCCACCGGGCTGTAAGTGTTAAAAATCAACAAATAGTTTTACAAATTATTAAATTTATTCACATGCATAATTATTGTTACTTATTTTATTTATACAGGGTGTAACAGACTTAGTCTACAAAATTTTATGGGTGGATACCTGACTAAATTACGAGTCACAAATGTTTATGGGATACGCACCGTTATTTTTGAAATTTTGACGAAAATCATATTTTGCTTTAAGTTTACGAATTTCGAAATAAATTTTTGTAAAATTTATCCATTGTTAATCTATATCTTTGCTTCAGGCCCTAAATCTTTCATTAAAAAATAATACAGCCGCTAGAAATTTGATGACCTTTAATTTTTTGTATTTAATATATAATTTAGAATCAATAAAATATTTGAATTGTGATGTCCTTGCATTGTACCGGTGTGTTGTTTGTGTGAGTCTCACCGTCCGCATGGGTCGTGTGCGTGTGTGTGAATGCGTATGTATTTGCGGGTATAAATTACGATCACACACATAGCGCGCCCACTTTTGCTACGCTTCCGTTGTCTCGTTACAGTGGTACATCTTGTATAGTAATTGTATCTCACTATGATAAAGAGTTAATTGCCACCACGAGTTTTACTCAGACTTTTAATAACACCGAAAAGTACAATGAAGACGTATTATTACGCAAATACATTAATTTAAAAATACATACATAACGCAAATACGTGCATTAATTAATCGAATCGCGTAATTACGACTTTTTAAAATGTTTATACCCCTGACGGTTAAGATTCGGCACATTTTCGACTCTTAATTTAGTCAAGTATCCACCTATAAAATATTGTGCACAAGATCTGTTATACCTATATATCTTTTTTTCACAAAGAAAAAAGTTTTAAATAATTGATCCAGAAATGTTGAAGCAAATCATGGTGGGAGCAAAACATTTAGCTGGATGGGAGAATAGAACGCACTCACTGTAAAAAGAAGTGTATTATCGATGGTGAACATTCCCAGGACGCTAAACACGGGTCGGCGGTGCAACATGTATGTGGAAAAACGGTGCAACTGTAAAGGAGCAGAAAATTAATTTAACACACATTAGATGAGTCACTTAGAAAAATACACTTACGTAAAAAATCACTCTCTCAAAAAAATATTTCAGATCTTTATCTTGGCGATACCGTCACACCACGTTAAACATTTAATTTTTCGATAAATTTAATCTGTGTGTAAAATCTTTATATGTAATGAGCAGGGGCGTGCACCGCATCCGAGCAAAAAAGCTGTGCATTACTAAAAATTCTGGGAAACAAATCTAAATTAAAGTAATCCATATGTTATAATTACGTTAGCGCCTATCGTGTATCGGTAAAATCATTAGTTGCATAGTTTTAAATTATCGTTATATTAAAGCCACACATTTGCTACTTACTAAATTGAAAATTCCACTCTTCAAATTCTTCTTTAAAGAGTTCTTACTTATGCTGTTTCCTAACAGAATAACATTTGAAAGGTTTTGATCTTGGCTTAGAGCTGATTGAAGCATCTGATTTCTCATTTAATAATTAGCAAACTTTAATATCTTTCTAAACGTGTTATTTTCATAATTGTTCTTTACGTTGGAAAATAATGCATTTTTATTACGATGGATCATTTTGTTTGAAGACATCTGTTAAACGAAAGCTCATAAACCTGTGTACGATGCAACATATAGCATTATTATAGCATCACGGTAACAGAATAACCTAAGTCTATACTTACTGCACGCCACTGGTAATGAGCATAATTTGAATATAAATAATAGTTATCTGAATTTGCGAGAATTCTAGTCCCTGTGGTAGGAACATATTTTTTCGAAATGATTTATCTAATTTATTGAAAATACCACATATTCTAAAATTACTAATTCATAATAAAAATAATTTCATTACAATCAGCAAACTTTAACAGATTGCGTGGTCGAGCGATGTGCATTCTCATTTGCGATGGGGGTCTGAGACTAATACCTACCATTTACCTTCGTCCATTATCATTAGTATTTGCGCTTTTTAAGGGGCACGCGGGCGACACCGCACGGGATCTTGGTTTTAGGAAATTTGGATCGCTTCACGAGGGAACAACGCGCGTTTTGTGTAAAACAGTTTTATAAAAACAATTGTTCATAATAATTAGTTTAGAAGAACACTAAAATTCTTCTTTAATTTAATTTAATTTAACTAGTGTTGGCATAACTGCGCGCTTTCATCGATTGGCGATAGAATAACATCTCAAGCATATTCTTCTCTGAATTTCATATTTTTTGTATAACACTGATTAACGAACCTTCTGTTCATTATTTCTGTTGGATGGCAAAAAAAGGTTTATTATAAACATATTGAACGTAGCTAGACTGTATTAACGCAATATGATGTACTGATGTACATATTTTGTGTATATTTACGCTCCTTCTCAGATATTTTAAAATTAACCTGACATTGAATATCAACACGTATATCAATCAACTGTATGAATCCTGATTTAAAAATTGCGAATTTTTAAGATAATATACTATAATTTACCTCATGTCCGACTTCTTCCGATTGTTCTTGCATTAATAACTTGTTTATTAAAATTCCTGTTACATTTGTCTGCAAAAAATTAAATACACAATGTATGTAAAACAATTTAAACAACATACAACTTTTTAGGAAATGCATTAATTGATTATGCTGCACACACCAACACATATAATTTCGATAAAATGATTTTATATGTATTCTAATTTGTATTAAAAACATATTCCTATGTTTTGAAAAATTGCAACTTCACAATAAGAACGTGTTCTTCTTAAAAAAATATTTGTTTTTTTGATTACCGTTAATTTGCAACGTTCGCACGTATATGTCAAGATGAGGATGAATATTATGTGGATCGCGGTTTGGTGTAGAGAAAAGTATAGCACAGATACTAAAACTTCCGAATACTCTCCCATGTACATTGAAGTCACCACGCTAACGACATAGAACAAATTTAAAACTATCGAGACAAAGCAGACTATCACCATAGCCAGCATTTTAAAAGCGGATGCGTCGTACATGCTATCTGTTACATCACAGATGCGGTCGTATACCTTCCATATCATATTGATCCGTTTGACCAAAGCTCTGGTTTTGATTTCCTTATTCACATCTCTCACATCCGGTTGATCTTTTCCATCAGCGATACGACCAAGGTCCATTCCTCGAAGCAGTTTACTATCGCAAAGTGTCGCTAGCTGTTTATTAACTAATTCCACATCCCTTACAACCAAGAATGAAGCATATATGTAAATCAAGAAAATCATTTCTGCGAAATATTCTGGAATAAACAAGGCTACCATCATTTCCCAAGATGGTTTCTTCGACCAAGTCGACGTGATCCAATAAATCAGTACCACAAAAAGTAAATTAAATAATTGCGAAGCAATCACTACCATCCAAGATTGTCGGAATAGCTTATTGTGGTCTTTCTCGATACCAAGATTTACCATTGCTTTGTTGACTCTCAAGCAGTCATTCATTTGTATCGCGTATCTGTTAATGAATGTTAGTGCTTCGATGGATACCGAAAAAATACAAAGGATTCCTATAATTATTCTAATCTTATCTGAAAATGCCAAGAGTTGCGATGTATGAAAGAAATCCATAATTGTTTCATTTCCAATTAATACTTTTACACAACACGTTAAATATATTGCAGACAACCCGAGGGTGTAGACGACTAGTGGGGGACAAAAGAAAGATTTTGGTGTTTCAGATAGATCAAATTTGAATGGGGTCATGGCAGAAAATATCATCAGAAGCAAAACAGGTTTAATTCCTTCATTGAAAGTCTTTGCAGAAGTTAATTTGAGAAAATACTTCCAAATTATTTTGAAAGACATCTCGGCACCAACTCAATAATTTCATTCTTCCTCACCACGAATTGTAATGGACTGACTCAATAACACGATCCACCTTAATATTCATTTTAACCTTCGGAGTGATGACTCCAATAATCGGTTTATTTCATTTCAATGAATTGAAATGCGGAGTGGTTAGGTAAATTGAGGTATTATTATACTTCATCTATCTGCTACGAATACGTTTTAATTTGTGTCATCCATCAATAGTTCGATGTATTTAAATTTTGTTAGTAATCACACCAATAAATAAAAATTCAAATATTAACTAAGATCATAGGATTTTATGAAAAATAATTTGTTTCCTTCTTGATTTACTTTTCTCTCTTTCTTATTCTACTTCTCATATTTAATACATTCAACGGACATTAGCTATCATGTTGGCTATTCTCTCTTTGATTACATTAGACTGGACAAAATTTTGTCATGGGTTCGGATCGGTAATATAAAGACAAATAAAAGTGTGACATGGCTTTTGAGACTAAGTAATAGGAGTTAATCAATAATCGTGATAACTGATGCAGCCAGGAGTTGTTGAGATGACTATGTAGTCGGACTTACTAGTAAACATCAGACACCAGCTATAAAACAAGAAGTATCCTACATAACAAATACTTCTATGTCCGCCTATCCATGTCGCACAGCAACACAAAACAAATAAGATATACTATCAATTATATTACACGAAAGTATGCAGTTATCGCGTTAGAAAATGTAAATAATTTTACTATTGTGTTTGCGTAGGTATATATTTTGATTACAAAAATGATTGATTTCCCATTTTCATTAAGAATTATTTCTAGATACAGTGAAAATATATGAAAAATAAAAATATTATCATATGATAGTTATGAATCGACAGATATCAAAATTGAGAACATTAAAATTTTTATATAATTATTTGGGGGATACTTTAGTCAAAAATTGGTAAAATTATTTGAAAGAGATCCAGGTTCGATTCCCAGTAGCGACAACAATATTTTTCGATAAAATTGATTTCATACGTATGTTGTATATCTTTCTAATTAATACATTTAATTAATATTAAAAAATATCACAAACCTATGTTCTGAATGATTACAACTTCACAATAATAATGTATTCTCCTTAATAAAAATTATCGTTTAAACGCATAAATATATAAAAGTATACTTTGGTCGTATTTAAATTACGTAATTCAATGTCGGAAAAAAATAATAATTAAGCTTTCAGTCATTAAGCGTTTTTAATGATCCACTTCTTATTTTTTATTAAAACATGTATTTTATCATTTTAATGGCTTCTATGATAGGCGTAATTTGATAGAAGTACGTAATTTTTAGGTTGGGAATTTGATATTAAAACACTTTAAATATTTCTTTCCTGTCGGATGTGTCGCCAAGAAATATTAAATCTTCGCAATTCGTAAAAATATACATAAAATAATTAGTGTAAAAAATCTAGTATTCCTTAATATCTATTTAATAACACGTAATGTGTTTTTGTGTGAATTTAAATACGAAAACTGTTTTCACTCGTGAATAATTTATTTTAAGTATGGTAAATTTTTTTGAAAGATTTTTTAAAATCGACCACGTGGTGGAGACTATTCAGCCAATATTTTTTACAATGCGGTTCATGGGTATGCCGTTTAAATTAGTCGAGAAAAATACTAAAGACGGTTACGAACTAAAAATTGTAAAATTCTTTTTTATTTACTCCGTCTTCGGAATATGCTGTTTTTTGTGGTTTGTGTCCCAAACAATCTCCGATGAAACAGCTATGGAAATGCTTCATGCATCTTCACCCTTAAAATATGGCGACAGTTTTAGGATTTACACAAATCTACTTGCAATAATTGTAATCTATTTGCTAATAATTTTTAAAGAAGTCAAGGAATACCCTGGACTATCGAGGATGCTTCTAGATATCGATGACTTCTGGAAGTGTCTCGGATTGAGTAAATGGTACTCAATAATCAAGTTAAGGCATATCCTCGGCATGATCGTCCAGAATATCGCCCATTCGTGTACAAATATTTACAGTACAAGTTTAATGTTCAACTGGCAAAATAAACGTAATTATTATGTCGTTTATTATATTATGTTTATGCCAGGATATATGTACACGGTTTTTTTACTGCAATATACATGGATGGTCCTGTTAGGAAGAATAAATTTTAATATTTTAAACGCCGAGTTAGAACTGATCTTCAAAAATCGTCAGCTGACTAAAAGCGAAGCCAAAAAAATTTTTTTAAATGCCGAACCAGCATTAATTCGACAAAAATTGATTGCGAATGAAATGAAATCGCTTTCAAGAAATGACGCAGTGATGCAAAAGCTAACTTTGTATTGGAAGATTTATGATAAGGTCTGTGATTACTTCGTATTTTTGAACGAGATTCATTTAATGAAATTGGCGATTATATTTGGAATGTCATTTATATCTATGGTCTTTAATTTATTTATTGCGATCAGTGCTGTGGGGTGGATGGCTAATGGTGTACGAGATAAAAAAACCTATTTTTTCCTATTTTACTCAATTGGCCAGAGTACAGTTCACTTTTTAAATATATTCTTTGCAATAGCTGTGACTCAAATTTGTCAAAATCAAGTGAGTACCTAATATTATTTGTTTATATGATAACTATTAAAGATTGTATTTATTTATATCACTAATCGGCACGGTAATTACTTTGCATTACAATTACATTATATAAATGTATACAACTACAACTAAATGTTATTATTATCACGACCAATGTTCCTTTTAAGGTGAACGGTATGTGTTATTCTAGCACGCACAAAAAAAAGCACACACAATTTTTAACAAGACTTCTTATTCATGTGCCGCCTTCTATCGAAGGTTGGCGATCATGTTGCAGTCTGTTAGGGATATTTTACGACACATGTGATTTGCTGATTTTCCAGTCGCAATGAGTCACTGATTGGGAGCGCACCGCACGTTCGCGGTTGAGCAATATTTAAAGTGCGGTGATTCATTGGTTCGTGCGGGTCGCGCTTTTTGTACTCACTTTAATATTCGACGAGTAAATGATGGGCCGAGCACGCAACGTATCTATTGTTGTATTCAAAAGTTCAGACAATGATTAACCAAACTCCTCCGGGACCATCAACGTCAGCAGCGACGCCAGAATATGCGGATCAAGTTCAAAGTGAAATTATGCGCAATCCGCGTAAATTAATAAAGAAAAATGCAGCCTTTACTGGAAAAAAATTAATAAACAGTGCACGTTATTTTTAAAAATAAATCATAATTTCACCCATACAAACTGCAAATCGTGCAGTTTCTCAATGAAAATGACTATTATTTTCGTGAAACCTTAGCGAGAACGAAACTGGAATGTTTTGAAGTAACACGGATGCTTGGAAACTTATTGTTCATGACGAAGCACATTTTCATATCGATATCTATGTTAATAAGCAGAACATGAGATATCTGTGCCCCGATAACCAAAGGAAACGCCATCAAAAACGTTTGCATTATCCAAAAATGACAGTGTGTTGTGCAATTTCTGCACGAGGGATAATTGGCCCTTCTTTTTTTAATCAGCGAGAGACAGTCACTGCTGACGTGTATTGCCGAATGATCGACGAGTTTTTGGTACCGCAATTGTAGTTGTTTCTCAGGTTCAACAACAGAATACAATTTCAGCAAGACGGGGACACTCCACACACAGATAGAGTTTTAATGGAGAAGCTGGGGGAATTTTTCCCAATAAATTAATCAGAAAGTACTTTTTTTTGTAGAAATATCTTAAGTCGAGAATTTACAGCAACAATCCTTAAACAATTCAGGGCCTACAAGAAAATATCCGCCGTGATGTTGCTACCATTGAACCAACGCTTTGTTCTCGCATGTTCGCAATTTTAAGAGTCCGATTCCAAGAGTGTCTTGAGAGAAATAGACGGCATTTATAAAACTTAAAATCCGTATCGTTTAACTCCATTTTGTATGATTAAAATATGAGAATAACATTGTGGTTTTTTTTATTTAATATTAAACTTGAAAATTTTTCGCTGGACACCCTTTGTGTCCGAAGTATGCAGATTTCCTTGATAGCTGTTATTAGTTTTGTTGACTCATTTATGCGTCTTAATACATTTTTATTAATAATGTGATCAACCCAGGCCTTACCAGTAGCCCTATATAATAATGTATTTCTCATATACTCCCCCAGCGCACAAATAATATAACCCTTAAAACTGCATAACAGATTGTGTAATCCAAAGAGAGAGAACATTGATAACGATTATAGTTTCAATAGGTGTAGTCTTTAACCCTTTATAGGGCGAATACTGAAATCGGTTAATGTATTAACCAGTCGCATGAAAGCCTTAATTTCTAATACCACCCATAGTAATGTTAACCTCAGTATCTCAATACATTGTCGAGAATGTTTGTTGGTTAATAAATTGATCCAACGTCGTAAAATTTGCGTTATTCCCGAAAGTGAACGTGTCTTTTAAAATATGATAGTAAAAATTCAAATTCTAAAATAATTAAATTTGCCCTATAAAGGATTAACATGTGCAAACTATTGTCGCTATAAAAAATACTACTACAAAAATTTGTGTATATATTATTATTTCCGAATCGAATAATATTATTTTCCGAAATTAGAATTAAACCATAATAAAAGAGATTAAAAAAATTGTCTGTTTCCACAATTTTTATGTTTTTTTTTTGTATTAGTAAAAGAAAAGAAAAATACAAAATAAAATTATTCGTAGCAGACTTTCATTTAAACTAATGTTTCGGAAGAGCGATAAATCATTAAGAAAAATTACTATTTTTTAAAACTTGTAAATATATATTATAAGCAGTCAAAATTCGATTAAGATTTGAAATTTTTTAGTTGTTTTATTAGTTCTTATATTTTATGAATTATTAAATTACTTTTAGATATTCTGTGTACAAGAATATTTTTTATGTAATGAAAATATTGTATAAATGATATTTGTTTAAATCATGGCTTTTGGACGAAAATATTCCATATAGCTTACTTAAGGGAATTGTCGTATTTTTTCCATGATTAGTTTTTCTAGAAATACATATTAAAAATGTAATTTTCGGCTGAAGAACGATATGTTATATATTGATATTTTAGTATCTGGTTGATTATTTTATTAACTATATTACGGTCAAGCAGTCAGATTATTTTATTAATCTTCAGAATTTTTTTCTAAAATTAGAAAAATAACCTTCAATACTGAGGGGAATTAAACAACTTGTTTAAGATTCAATAAAAATAAATCAATTTTTTTTTGACGCGATAATCGCACACTTTCACAGAATTGACTGTTCTTCATTTTAATAATTTTATTTATATTTTCAGGCTTCAAAAACAGTTATACTTATCAATAAAATGATGATCAATGAAAAGAATAAAAACATTTTGAACAAGGTAAATCAAAATATAATCAATAGTATATTACATCCAACTTTTGTCCAATTAGGCGATATTTTTACTTATTTTTATGTAAATTGGTAATGTTAAATACTAATAAATTTGCTCGCAGGGCTTGACAAATAAAAACGACGCTTTTAGTAATTAATTATTGATTTGATTAAATAAAACGCAATCATTTTGTATAAAACAACTAATTTTATCAAACGCCAACCGGTTTCGCTTAGATTAAGCTTCGTCAGAGCGTATTTAAAACTAACCTTAAATACGCCCTTACGAAACTTGAGCTAAGCAAAACCGGTTGGCGTTTAATACAATTCGTGGTTTTATACAAAGCGATTGTGTTTTATTTAATCTAATATGTCAAACCACAAAGTGATTACTTTCTACAAATATAAATTAATGATCACTATATTTTTAGCTTCATCGTATTTCGACCCATATGCTACACCGCCGTCCAGAATTTTTCGCTCTCGGATTGTTCAAACTGGACAACACGTTACTTTTTACGGTAATCAAAAGTTACTTTAGACAAATATTATTTCAAGGTATCATTATAAATTGACTTTTATAAATCAAAATTCTGATAACAATTTTGTTTTTAAAAGTGTGTTACAAAACATGTCAAAGTTCCTAGTGGTTTTGTAGATGATAATAATAAAACAAAGGTATATTTTTATATGTAATAAATAGTACATACTATATTATTATTATTATTACTGTTAATTTACTTTAAATTATACGGCGAAATTTTTGTAAAAAATTAGCCTCCAAACTAACTGCGCTGAAGAAATCGAAAAATTTGAAACTCAATATCTCGGTTTGATGTAAACATCAGATGATTGATACCATGTTATTCCAAGCCCATTAATTTGTCATAATTAAGTTCTTGCAAAATAATGTAAATTATAGGTACCTACCTGTTACGTTTTTGATTAATTTTTTATGTGTTTATTACAGATAGCTGGCGCGACAACGACGTATCTAATTATATTGGCACAATTTTATATTTCAATTTAAGCATCGTAATTTTTCTCATTGTACATATAAACGAGTGTTGTTTGTACCGCTAAAGGCTAGTTACTAAAATTAATGCACAATATGTGATGTACCATATACAACATTGAATAAATTTTCTAACTGTTGATTGACACCTTTTGATGAAATGTACTGTACCTATCGTAACAAAAATATAACCCAACGTGTGTATTATAGTATTGTTTATTTTAAAAATTAAAATGATCATTTTGTACCACTAAGTAACTACTATATCAATTAATGTTTGTTCTTCTCCTTCTTCTTGTCATGCCGGACCTAGTCTAATTATATTGGCTATGATAATTTGTTGTCAGCCGACCGGTTTAATTATATACCAGTAATATATTTTGACACTCGATAGCTACACATTTAAAATATATAATATCACATACACCCACTTCCATTCGCATACAGACACACACAATCCTATTTATCTAGCAGAATGACTCGGTATTGTCCTGGTGTATTAAATATAGTAAAACAGTATCTAATTATGAAGATGAATAATGCCTCGCAAGAAAGGAAAGGAAACCATAGCCACTCTTTTATCATCTTCTTGTGCCCTATCCGTTCAACAGACGTTGACTATTATTATTCTGTTTACTGTGGGCCAGAAAAATTCTACAGTAGACTGTCCAAACCATTATCTTGGGTTATTTAGCCATGATGTTCTTTTCATGATTTCCATTAATCTTTCCCTGCATTATGAGGTGCAAGATCTTGTACTTCTCTGGATGTCATTGTCTGAGATATTGAATTTTTCACATTATTATCGTTTTAAACATATCTTTTTCTTTTTTCGTCCGAACCGTAATATCTTCATTCGTAATTCTATTCATCCAGCTTATTTTAAGCATCTTACATCTCAAATGCTTTAAGCCAGCTTATCACCTCTTCGGTAAGTGTCCATACTTTCATTCTATAAAATAATATATAGCATCGGAGTATTTGCATTCGTAATAAAAGTTGAACATCTTTTTCCTGGATAAAAATTTCACGAATTTGTGTAATTCGGCACTTGATTTCAACAGAAAGATCCCATTTTTCATATACTATGTCCTATATTGCAACCCAGGTATCTTTTATCTGTTGTGTTTTATTGTTGTGTAATAGAAATCTGGATTATATTTTATTAACTTAAGTATTCATCATCATAATTTTCGTCCCATTATCCTAAGAGAGTGGTCGCCCCAATGTCTCGATAAGGCGCTTCCATCTTCCCTTGTCTTTCACCGTTCAGTACTTGTTAACCACTCAAGACCCAATCTGTCTTCGAGGCTACTTTTCCCAGCTTAGTCTGAGGGGACTCACCAGTTGCCAAGAAAATACATCTCGCTAGGTATTTCTCTGACATTTGCAAGACGTATCCAAACCACCTTAATTGAGAACTTTACATATATAGAAGGAAGGTCTCACTTATCTCGATTCTTCTCACTCGGTCTATTAATGTTACTACTTCTGCTGCTCTTCGGAATATTTAGTCATTATAAATTAAAAATATATTAAATAGGTTCGAATCCCGGTAGCAACAGTAATATTTTTTCGATACTATTGATTTTATATGTATATCTTTCTAATTTATACATTTAATTTGCATTAAAAAATATCACAGACCTGTATTCTAAAAAATAGTCGCTTCACAATAAGAATGTGTTCTTCTTAAAAATGAACTCTTTTTTTTGTAAATTGGTCATTCAAAATCGTTCTTGGCTGCAAATTCAAATGCTTACCCGCTACGATTTTAATCAGAATTCGACCGACAATCTCCATTACTCTGAAATCTAGACAGTAGCTGTCAGTATGGGAGCTATTTAGATTTCGGAGCTTGTTTTTGAAAGAAGGTATGGCATTTATTTTGTATTTCAACTTCCATCAGTTTCTCGTATTTTTCTTCAAATAAACAAATATGGAGAGTGCTGATGTTGCAAGTAGTACCCTCATAGCGTAAAATGATGTATAGTAAATATAGTATGACGTGATATGAGTGATGATGAAGTGATAAGCTCAAAATCACGAACCGTGAATCATTCACTGATATCGTTGAGTCACACTCGCTATCAGTGATTAAATATCTGGGAATATCGTGATTCGTGAATCATTTTTGGTTGTGAACCGTGATTCGGCGCCTGCGCATTTGAGACGAAAATATTCATGAAAGAATGACGTTATATTATAATTTATGATCAGTGCCATCTAGTAGATTCTGCCAAAAAATTTTACGCAGTAATTAATTAATTAAATTGTACTTAATGAGAATTTGATTCGAAAAATAAACTCACATTTTTATAATTATTTTCATTCTCTTTGTGATGATTTTAAATTAGTTATATGTACATTCATTATTTATGTTAGAATAATATAAGTTTTAATAATATAAATAAATATGTTCAAAATAATGTTTTTTTATTTATTTCGTGTGTTGTGATGTGGTGCGGCGCGCACGCATTAGTAACGAAACTGTGATCACAGTCACAGTTTTCAATCACTGATATTATCAAATACCAAGCACAATCGCACCACCGAGTCATTTCATCTCATTACTAATAATATGTACGTACGATGAGTAGATGAATGAATAACTAACGTATTAAGGATGAATGTGAAACATGCGTCTAGCGAAATTGACAACATTATAAATGGTTGTTAACCCTTCCCAAACCATGCAGTAACACAGGTCTACTGCTCTAATTAAATCTGTCATATTTAGGTAAATATACGCGACATACACTTCATAGTTTAGTTAATTTGAAGAAAAATATTTACCCTTAGAAATGACTAATGAAAAATCAATTATGTAAGACGAACCCTACAAAAATAATCATTTTTAATTCATTCCGTCGTAAAATTAATACGTTGACAAAAATACCATTTGTGGAAAGACAGATAGAAATCGCACAACAATTTCGCAGTGAAAACAATGACAAACATAGAAATATAATGGTGTCCCTTTCTCACTAATTAAATGAATATAGATAAAAATGAAGGTTGTATTATACAATGAAATATTCTATACATAACTTGATGAATGCTCCGAATTATAATATTACGATTTTTTTTAATATTTTAATAATAAAGAAAATTTATGGCATTAACCATTTTTCAAAACCATTTTTTTACATTTTGAAAGCTAATAGAACTCTAATTTATTACGGTAACACTATTAGACAGCATGCCTGCATACGAGTATTTTATATCACGGTATAGTAAAGGTTAAGATAATTTCTGGTTGTTCTGAAAAAAATTATTTTCATAAATATATGTATAAATAAAAAATAAAAACTTGTAGCTATACTCAGAAACTCGAAAAAGATTCTTGATGTTAATTAAAATTTGTCGATTTTACAGTGTAAAGTGGTTGTTTCTTATTTGTGAACATCACGGGTTGGATTCTCGTTGTGGAAAATCAAATTATACGTTTGATCCTTACCGGGAATGCGTGACTATCCTTTCTAATACTAATTAATTGTTCCCTTCCTCCGTAGCATCTCTCGACTAAATGAATTTTACCCATTTCTCTTGCATGTTTAATAATGTAATTTATATTTATTTGGAGCGCTTTATATATCTTTGCATATTGCGCTAACAGAAACCAATCTTTGTGAAATATCCACAGACAGACTTATTTATCATCGGTGACTCTAATGACACTTGTCTTCATTTGAAGTCACCCTTTGAGTTGGGGTCAAATGAATGTCAAAATAAAGGCCAGAATAACTCAAAATATTTGAAATACTGAACTATGCGGTTACGGAATAAGTAATTGACAATACGTATAATGATCGAAATGTTAAATGCTTCTACCTGAAAATTTGAATATAAAAGCGATAGAACGTGAAATGTATTGTCAACAATTTATTTTCTGGAATTATTTTTAAATTTTCGATATTATTATGTCTATATGTGGATTACTGAAATGAAACTTATTCAAGTATAGATTCATTTCGCTTAGAGATTTTGAATAATGCACGTTTGAGAGCGACCGTTCAACTCTGGTTAAATGCAAAAACTTATGACCACCCATGCCAAATAATCAAATAAGAATCGTTTTTGTAAAACTATTTTACGCACAACGCGCGTTGTTCTGCCGTGAGGCGATCCATTGCGATAAAATTTGCAAGAACCAAACTCCCGCGCGCTGTCACCCGCGTACCCCTCCTTCGCGCGGTTCCCACGCAGAAGCGATTTAAAAAGTGCAAAAACTTATGGCTCAATGTGTATTTTTTTTATTCCCTTGTGATGATTGCATTAGACAAAGAAACGGCACTTTGTTTTGTTCCGCGTCCTTACAATTTTATGTTTATCTACAGGGTAAGTGTTTATTATTTATTATTATGTATAGTTTATTTCTGTCGTATCGTACAAACGTCAGATGATGTAAAAACTGTGACAAAATCATTTTTATTTATATTAAATAAAATTAAAATAATTTTGTATGAAGCCACGAAATTTGTTTTATGTCAACCGGTTTCGCAATACAAAAAGAGTGCACTTATATATACATAAATAGGGAAATAGAATATAAAATTACATGTGAAAGAGAGAGACAGAATACAAATATAATTAAATAGAACATCAAGGGAGACAGAATATAAAATTATATGCAAAAGAGAGAGACAGAATACATTTACAGATAAACGGAACATTAAGGGATAGGAAAATACAGTGTTGATGAATATTAAATTGATTTTTAACGAAACATACCTAATATAAGGCTAATGGATAAATTAATTTGGTTATTAAGAATTGACATACGTAATCAAGAAAGAAATCAATCCAGGAGAATTAATTTGAAATTGAAAGGATACATACATACGCACTATCTATTACATGTCATCATATCAATAATTCATATTTTTATTGTTTGCACGAATATTTTCGAACCATAATTTATTTTAATTTTTTTTTTAATAAAGTGTTGTGGGATAATTTAAGTGCATATAATATTATTAAGGAGAACACATTCTTGTTGTGAAGTTGTAATTATTCAGAACATAGCTCTGTAATATTTTAAATACTAATTAAATGTATTAACTATAAAGATATGTATATATAAAATCAATTTCATCAAAAAATATTGTTGTTGCGCTACTGGGATTCGAATCTGGATCTCTTTACCAATCGGGAAATTTGTCGTTAAAAATACTGTCATGTAGCATAGTTAGATAAGGCACCTCCAGGTTCGAATCCAGGTAGCGCAACAACAATATTTTACGATAAAATTGATTTTATATGTATATCTTTCTAATTATATTTTATTCACATTTAATTAATATTAATCAATATTTAATTCACATTTAATTAGAATATAGAATATTATTTTTTTACATTTTAAATTGTTTCCCATGATTATTATTTGTTTGTTCACAAAATTAAATAAATAACTTTCCTAAGCACACAAATTTATACGAGTTCCAGATGAATATAAAAAGTCTTGGAAGATATCAGATGACATCTTTAAGCCCGGTGATGCCAGAGTAAGGTAACACCATAATACGTTTCCGTAATAGAAGTTCTGTTTACAAATGTATATACGGCGAGTCTCGGGCCGAGCAAAGACCGAATGCTTTTACCTTCATGAAAAAAGTTTTCCTTCAGAAGTGAACGGGACCCGCGGGCGGTTATGAGAAAAGGCACACTTTCAAGGGTCGTCCTCGTCGCAATGATTAATTTGCCTATAGTGAAATGTTTTGATATATTTGTTTTTTTATAATCTACAAAGTATTGCTTAAAATGATTATTTCTGTATGTATGTACAAATATGCGTATGTGTGTAAACTGTACTTTACTCAATTATAATTATTTGATTCATAGTACAGTGTGTTATAATCGGATAAACATTTCAGCAAAGTAAGATATATATTTGGGTACCCTGCCTGGTATACAAGTATTTTACTGTAGTAAACAAAATCTATAAGGTATAATATATATGTAAAGAGTAAAGCAAGAACCATATAGATAACATATAATTACAACGTAAAATTTAAAGTAAGTGCAATGTTCAGTGTATAAAATATAAATATATATATATAAAGAGTAAAGCAAGATGTTATCAGATAATTCAATGTATTTTATTTGTTTAACTAGTGTTTAAAATTCGTCGTTCAAGTGTCGCTTTTTCTGAAATGGAACATTTTTTAAATTAGTTAAACACTTAATAATATTAATCGGTTTGATATTTTATCGTTGAAAAACGATTAATAGAATAGATATTAAATAATATTTTTTATGAAAACGCATTTTTGTCGTGAAGTTGCAGTTATATTAAGTTATGTGGTATTTTAATAAATATTAAATGAATCGGTTAGAAAAATGTACAGAAAACATTATATAATAATATAATATTATATATAATGAAAAAATAATTTTGGTTGTTACCTGGATTCGAACCTGAACCTTTTCGTATCTGGAGAAATACGTTATTATTCCAATTTTAAAATAAATTTATTAATGTATCAATTATTTTTTCGATATATAGATTTTTTTTGAATACCTATCTTTCTAAATGATTAATTTAATTTGAATTAAAATAATAACTAAATAATACTGTAGCCTCACATTTGATCAGATTGAACTTGGTGGATTACCTCCTGTGCTGCCGAGGAGAAAACTCGTTACCATATATTTTTTGCCCATCAATTGTGGGTTTTTTTTACAGTAATCTCATCCATGGTAATTTTCAACTCCCGGTTAACTTGTGTCATCTTCTTTCCCTTAACTCGCCACATTTAATCTAAATAATATCAAATTTTTTGAACGGCAATGATATTGCCCTGTAATGTAATATTTCCTATTCTATAATATTATAATACTTGTTTTCTATAAAATGTAGTTTTAACTTGATAAATGGCACAAATCACTCTTGAAGGGTGAATTGTCTATTTAAAAGAAGAAGATGAATACTGTTTTTTTGATAATATAAATGGGTATTTTTGTTTACTATTAAAAAAAATTAACTTTAAAACAAAAAGGTCATATAAACCAATTTGACACTTAAAACCTAATACCTTAAAACAGCATTGTTTAGTACAAAAGGATAACCCTAAATAGAACTAAGTCATCATATCTTCAAATCAGTGACGACACATTTATTATTATTTTACAAGAAGTGTATGGCGTGTAATGTTTATATGGAAATGATCCCTTGGCAGTGTTCATGAGATGAGACACGTACGTATGCTTTGTCGCTTGTGTTACGTATTGTGTTAGGTAGGATGAGATTATATGTGGTAATCTGATTACTAAACCGACTCCCGAGCGTGCAAAATCCGCTTGCTTATACTTACAACAGGACATCTGGATCTTATGTAACAATGAAAAAAAGGTGTTGGACCAGAAATGTATTGTTACTCGAGTGTTTACTTATTTATTGATAATAAATGATAAAAGTTATAAACACACTGTCTAATATTATTCGTATATTTTTTGTTCCTACAAGGGGTGGGGAAACAGATGTAAGAAGGGTTATAAGAATTTGATATAGGAACAAGACAATAAGACTCATTTGAATTTTCTCTCCTCCAGTCATAGCTCCTGAATATTAGGAATCTTCTTCGATGATCAGCACGAAACACTGTAATCCATAATAGCGTTTTCGGCATGCACACGCGAGGAACCGAATACACAAGCAACAAATAACCTCGACAGTTAAAAAGTCATAAACAATACACAGATAAAGTCGTACTCTGAGGTGTAGGGTATAGGGAGGTGGGAACGGATAGGTACAGTGAACATCTTGGAGCATCTATACACGCCCACGGCGATACGCGGATCTGTCTTAACTATCGAACACTTTTTTATTGCTAACATTGATAAAATGGTCGTGTCCTTAAGGATGCCAAAGAGAAAATAATGATATTATTTAACGAAGTGATCATAAAATACAAGGTAAATATGACAGTACATAAAAATATGATGTAATTTTCTAACGCAATTGTCACGATAAATTTTACTTTGGTCTCTGTTCAATAAACAAAGCACCTGTCTCAGTGTTCCTTTTGTCCAAACAAATGGATTTATTTTCACTGTCCAAACTGATATAACCCATGTCCACGAAACGAAACATGATGAAATAAATTTCAGTACTATGTGCACGTGTTTAGGTTTTGATCTAAAGATAAACTCAGAGATCGGGTTAAGATTAGTAAAAACAGATTAAAACACAAACAAAAAGTTCACCTAAAACTACAGATACCTGTACCGATTTATTCTGAAAAGTAAAATATATACTTTTGTTAATTAATCCATCAAATTACAAATATTTCCATTTCCGTTTTAACTGCTGCTGGGGAGATTCAAATTTAAAGAACTAACGGGACATCAATGGTAAATATATTGACGTACAGAAATTGTTAAGTGAGAGGTAAAATGGCGAGGTAAAAAAGACTTGGTATTTACACGGCGGGCTACGAAAGTCGAGAGTTGTCTCCAAAGAATTTCGTGGGAGGATTATCCCAGTTCTCGAATCGAAAATCGAATACATTATACATATATTTTCTTGATTGAAATATTTGTCGCGGTCAACATCACTGTATGGCTCGTAGAAGTACCAGGACAATTATATAAATTGCTTTCCTCTCACAATTATTCATTAAAACGCGATCCATAAAAAGAGTTCCGCAAATTACAGTTGGAAAATATTCAGTTGATGTGAATTTCCAAATGAGATACTTATTAAAACGACGCGCATTATACCGCAGCGACATTAAGAATCAAACGTGACATAATGGAGGTACTACATCACGGACAGGCCGACAAAACCCTTAAAAAACACTGCCTTTCAGAAAATAAATCACCATTACTCCCGTGACAAAGGTACAATCAACCGGAATTAAACCTTAGTTACAAAAACAAATTATTCAAATAAACAAATAAATGTAAAAGAATGGAGTTACACAATCGGACTGGTATTCGAACAATGCGCTCTGCGGAGCCCTCGGCCCCCGATTTGTCACGGAGCTACGACAAATTTGAATTCTTGAAACGATTGTTTAAATTGATGTTTTTTTTAATTCATTTTTTTCTCATTGAGTGCCTATTGACAACAAGGTTTTATTAAATGCACGGGGAATCGTTCGAGCAGTGCTTGAAGTGTTGTACTTGGAGAGGAATGAAGAAGTAACTTTAAATCTATTATTAAGGATGAATGAGCTCGTCTGGTATATTAATTCAACAATTCTAAATAACAACTTTTACTTTTGGTGGTTGTGAGGTAGAGATAGTCAGCGAGGCACCTAGCTAGATTTATAGAGATACTGGTCTAGCAAGTTGGAATTAATACAGAATGATTACCAAACATAACATTAACATAATGGGAGTCTTAGTCTAAGTTAAAGCAATTGTAGGACTTAGATTTGACTTATGATCATAGTTAGGCATTTTATTATTGTACGTTAGTCCTTTATGATATTCACTATAGAGGATGTTTAATGCAAACCTGTAATTTGTATGTCTTCATTTATTGAGGAGGATCCATAAATATTTTAAAATACCTCAATAGATTTGTTGTAGGAAACGAAACTAATTATTTTATTAAGTTATGTTTTTATGTAGTGTATATATACAAAGGTATTTTAACACTTCACTAATATGGATTTATTACTTATTAAAGGTAAATATAACTTTTTATTTGTACACTATTTAGATTTAACTAATCTTCCATAATATGATAAATTCGTGATGACAGTACAGATAAAAATTATACAGTAAATAAAAAGCGTTGGCACATATTGAAATTCGTATAGTTTAAAAAATATATATATAAAAAATAAATATTAGAACTTCTTTACTCAAATATTTATAATCCGAGTAATAATTATAATTTAGGTTTTAAAAAATTAGAATGTTAAGAAATATGTGCAGAATTTTAGTCCATCTTGATAAAATTTTGCACACTTGACGTTCAAAGTAAGAGGAAAATTACTGTCTACATCTGATTTATAAAAAACCTACCCCTACCCCCTAATTGAAACCTCTTCACTTTGCGTAAAGCCCGAACAACGCCGGGTACTTCAGCTACTTGTTTATATATACTTAAATTTATATATATTAAATTTATTTATATTTATAATATATATAAATTATTTATAACATTTCAATATTGTTAATAACAAAATTATGATTATTGTTTGATAATTGTTAGGTAAATTTCCTTTGATTTTTAAGCACTTTTTTTACATTTTATATTTTATTTTACTCGAACAGGTTATTCCTCAGCTTAAAACATGATTGTTCTAATGTCAAACAGACAAAAAAGCCACCTTAAAGTTTATATTGGTGATAAACTCTTAGTGTTACAGAAAATACGAGTCATTAAGATTTTAATTTTTGTTTAAGGGTTAACGGGGAAACATGGATATACTACCGCGAGTTTGTCTCAGCGCGAGCATCGCCCGAAATTAGACTGGGATTATAAAAACGACTATGAATAACAATGTATGTATAAATAAATAAAAAGCGATGACGTTGATATATGTTCGAATAATTTCGAAAATACCTTGGCATGACACATAAAACTCATCCAATGAAACCATCTTCCACTCAAATTCAAAATGTCGTTGTTTAAAATCATGTATTACACATTAAATCTATTGGAAACAGAGAAAATCTTTATAAAACAACATTAAAATATCCTGAAAATGAAAAAGCATAGATTTTTTACAAAAAATATAAAAACAAATTAACTACCTCCATTAATGTTACGTACTTGCTTTCTTAGTACGTTTTTAATGTACACCTCGTCCTGGGAAGGTCTAAGGAATAAACTTTGTAACAATTATTGGTTTATTACAATATAATACAATTATTACTAGTATCACTAAGCCGACGTTAATGCGGAGAAAGAGAGCCGTGCCCTCCCGCGCGCCGCGCTTTATAGACTCACAGACACGCGCCGGCGGTGCGGCACTCACACACACATACAATTCCAAGAACATCACAATTAAAAAAGTAAAGAAATTTATTTCAAAAATAAAATGTTATCTCCTGAAAACAATCCTAAACTAATATGACAAAAGGGTTAATTGTGCCATAGATAATGTGAAAAAAAGTACATCGAACATGATAATAATATTATAGATGTAAAATTGCAACCTAAACAATGTGCGAATAATTTTAATTCATTTTTCGCTAATGTCGGAAATAATCTAGCGAAAAATAATCGTGAACCACTTAACCTGAATAATTATATATCTAATTGAAAATATTCAGAATCAAAAAACATTATCTAATTTTGATACAAACACAGATATTTAAATTCTAAAATTAATAGAATGTATGAAAGGAGGTTAGTCTCCAGGTTTAGATAATATTACAATTCAAGTAAAATTTATATAATATTACAATTCAAATAAAATCTATGAAAATTCTCATGATAAAACCTCTAACACATTTGATCAATCTAAGTTTGCGAAAGGGATTATTCCCATCGAACTATAAGAAAACAATAATTTCACCTATTTTTAAATCTGTTTGTTAACTCATTAAAAGTTTCTAATTATAAGCCTATCTTCCTTTTTTCTAAGATAGGTAAATATTTTGAGAAAATTGTGAAAAAGCAAATAGTAGAATAGAAGAAAGGGAAAAAAATGCGAAAATATTCATTGACCTCATGAAGAAATTCGACTGTATTTCACATCAGAAATTACTGAAGAAATTAAATAGTATTGATTTAAAAGATAACGTTACACTGTGGATTAGAAACTATCTAAAAAATCGCCCCCAACTCGTAAAAATTAATAATACCTACAGTTATCAAGAAACTTCAGATGTAAGTATCCCACAAAGGGACCGTATTAGGACCAGTGCTGTTTATTATATATGTATAAACGAAATTTTTTTTCAATCAATACACGGTCAAATTACATCACATGCTGATGACACGGTCCTAATAATAAGTGAAATTAATTGGAAAAGTGTAAAATTAAAGGCCACCGAAACACAATTAAGAATTTTTTCGATATTAATTTAGTATCATTAAATAGTGAAAAAAACCTGCGTCATTCCGTTTGCAATAAAATCAGATGATTTCCGAAAAAATTCAACATCATGAACACTCCATACAAAATACAACTCGCAATCAAAATTATTGTCTCCCTAATTACTCAATTTTTAAAACAAGAAATAAAATCAAATGTCTTGGAGTAATAATCAATAAAAATCTTTAATGGAAAGATTAAATTTGTTAAGTTGTTAAAAAGATCAGAAATCAAAACATTTTTATCTTATCTTATTACTTAGTATACTACGCATTTATTCAATCCTTATTACAATATGCTATCATTAGTTGGGATCAGCTTATAATACTAGCCTGATTGCAGTAAAAAATGTACAAAAACTTATCATAAAAGTAATACTAAAATAACAAAAGATTATCCGACAAAATAACTTTTTGAAGAATTCACCGTGTTGTGTACCATTGAAGTACCAACATGTTGTGATCTATTTAAAAGAAATTCCATTCTTCAAATATTAAAAGAAAAAGAAAAATATCATTTTATTACTAGGTTTAAATTTGTATTTACATGCTCAAAAATTAACATATCTTTGCTTAACACCACTGTACGCAAAGAGAAAAAATATATTTAACAGCTTACTCAAAAATATTAGGAAGATTAAAGATAATAAAGAAACAATCAATGGTGTCAAAAAACACTTTAAAGATAAAAATGTACCCCGAAACTTATAATACAGTATATTTATATCATTGCCATTAATTAATTTTATTATAAGCTAGTTATTGTAAACTATAATTATTAACACGTAATTCTCTTCTCTGCACAAGTATATGCTTTTTAGAGAAGTGAAGAACAAAAAAAATTTAATAATAATTATTATTGTATTGTATCATAAAGTAATAAAAAAAATACATGACAAAGCAGCTGCCATTTCTATCACTGCTTTTAGTGCTCGCCAACCCTTATTGAATTTACAAAAGGGGTTAAGTTGTTCGAAGGGTTGTTTTATTGCAAATTTAATGTACTCGTAATGGCGACGCTGTATTTTTAATCATGTCAGAATAGAGATATATGATGAGGGGTACGTAAGACGGGACAGGGGATGAAATAGTAAGCAGCTCGATTGAACCATGTGAGGAATGCCTTATTTAAAGTACCTTTAACCAATTTAAAGGAGTGACTGTACAGAATAATGAAACGTACTGAAAATTTACATTAAACACCTTATATGTCAAATTGTGTACAACTAGTATTAGATTGTAAAATATTATTCTTGAATTTTGAGTACCCTTACATTATCTTGTCAGTCTATACAATATAGTTTCAACTTAATGAATTTTATCGGATCGCTCTAGCCGAGGACCGTGTAATATAATTAGACTGTAATATAATTGAATCAGTACCTGCAAAAACGTTTCGTAGAATATTTCAACAGAAAGTAACATTTTCAAGGGAAAAGATTGTATGGTGCGTATCGCATTTGACAAAAAATACTATGTGTCAATTGTATTTTTTTAAAGCACTAGCACTAAGCATCGTTTTAATAATATTCTGAACTGATACGATCTATACTCGGCATTACCTGAAATTCATGTTTATATTAAATTAATAAGGGAGAGGATAAGAGGTTGGGGATGCCATTGTTTTGCGCAGTTCCTGAAGAGTAACTTTTTTTTTAAATTGGTTCAGACAGGAGGGTGATATATCTAGAGGAGCAGGCGTATTTATTTTTCTCAGATTCCTAGAGTGCAATTGAGCTAAATTCATTAAATAATAATATAAATTTATGTCGATGGGAGGAGTTGGATCACCTTAATTTTACACAGGATCCTGAAAAGTAACTACGCAATATTTGGTTTGGATCTGTCTAAAGATATAAAAAATCATGGAGAATAGATAGACATGCAACGTGTATTCCATTTGCTGATATCTAATATTAAAATTTATAATATTATATAAATATTTATAGCTAACTAGTAAAAATATATAAGTTATAGTTTTAGGATCTCCGCTACTACGAGTATTGTATAAATACTTATTAACTTTAGCTTTAATGCCGTGTACGGTGAAAGTTTTAGAAATTTTCAACAGATTATATATTTAATTACTAGTTAATCAAAAGGCATTTTCCGAACTAACGGTAGAATTGAACTTCATAATTAACCGCTTTTCCATCGCCTGATGTCAAAAGTTCTGGCTTTGACGGGATCTTTAATGGATTTTCAATTGTTCGTGACCTTGTTGATACTTGCATAGGAGAAGAATGGCGAGAAAAGAAAATAATAATTGATGGATTATAAATTTAAATCTTTAAAAAATATTCGAGTAAATGGTTAAACAAAATGATTTCTTAATAAAATATTATAAACTTGTGATCACGCCGTTAGGATTTGTCGGTTCTTTGTAAAGGTAAGAAGATAAAATAAAATACAACATTCTCTTATTGATATGGCAGAAAATAGGTCTTAATATACTACTTTTGTCTCGTTCACTTTTTTAGAAGCTTATAACGGGGACATCCTCTAATATCTGGTTTACCTGATTGTACCAAAATTTGTGTGAATGTTCTTTGTGCCTCTTGCCTCCAGCAATTCGATTTATATATGTATTTTTTAAATCTCCTCCAAAATTATTTATTTATGTTTGAAATATTTTGGATATTTACACATGACCATTATCATAATTTCATTGGGTATTGGATAATAGCTTCTTGATTCTATTCTCTATTTTTCATTTTCTATATTTAGCTGTTTTTCTGAAAAAATAGAATTTTATTAGTCTAGCATGCTGATACAAAAAATATCAAAACAAAATATTTTTTGTCAAAAGTGATGCATTATATGCATACATTATAAATGTTTATCACATTGTTTTTATTGACACTCATTCGTCCACTCATTCATCCACGTCGGTCCTTCATAACTGAGGATCGTAATCTTAATAAACTCCCACTTTTTTTCTATACTCCTCCACTTTTGAGTGACAGCACTCAAATCGGTATTTTACAAATCTGAGCGCTGTCACCATAGAAAGGCCTGTTGGTTTTTCTACTCGGTCGGTCCAACCTTTTTTATTATTTCTATATATTCTTCGACGTGGCTTATCACAACAAGCTTCTCCAAACCATCACAGCAAATCGATTAATGTAATTAGTTAAAAGCATGTTTTAATAGTTCGTACGAAATAGTAAATAATTTTTTTTATATTGAAGATATTTTCTATTCATCATATAAAATAAGTACAGTAAACGACAACTAATCCTAATAGGGAAAATTTATATAAAAAATATACGAAGTTACTGGCTGAAAAATTTATGAGACTGGTCGGGCTGACGTTTCATTGAATTAATTCGCGTCCGAAGTGAATATTTCAATAATACCATCCCCCAAGTGGAGATATTACGCAGAGAAGAAAATTTATATTTTTTAAAATCATTGTCCAAAACTATTTCAAATAACAGATGTATCGATTTGAAAGTGCAACATGTAAGTTCGAAAATTTGTCTTTGAATTACTATGTTGACGTGGTGTAATAGGTCAGCGGATAGGAAGGTTTCCTTGTTCGAGTCCGGGTGATAAAAAAAATATTTTTTCCATAAATTGTTTTTATCTGTATATCTTTCTTATTGATACATTTAATTTTTATTAAATATCACATATCTATGATGTGAAAAACTGCAACATCACAATAATAATGTGCTCTCCTTAATAATCTTTGCAATATATCTATTATTTTTAAAATCTAATAAGAAATATTAAGATTTTTATAAAAAAAAAACATTTTGTTAGAAGGCTTCTATAATCCGAAAAGCTTATGATTTGAGTGCTCATTTTATGTTTAGGTGCGTCATGAAAATGTGAAATTATTGTGTAACGTATATCCATAATGAAAATTTGTTTATGATAGATAAAACAATGTAATCTTTCTCCAGAGATGACAAAATATTAAAATAGGCCTTTATTAAGATAACACGTTTATTATATGAAGGCGGCCAAAATACAATGTCCCGTTAGAGAAAATTACTTCATAAAACATTTTGCGTAAATATTTTATGGGGATGCAAACATATTTTGTGCGGAGAGACGACAGAGAAAATAATAGTACGCTGTTGAGTTTTATATATTGCTTGAACAATGTATCTCGTTAATATTGAACATATTATGTCATTTAGATAAGTTCTTGATTAACGCATCTATGTATAAAATATACCCCTTAAAAATGTACTACTAGATAATTTTGCACATCTGGTGGATAACACGACGAACTTCCTCAATCTGGTAACAAACCCAACCTCGACAATCTCTATCTACTGAGGTACAAAAAGTTTTTCCTATTTTTGACCAAAATTTGCGCCTATTTAACAGCCAAGTCCAGGGTCGGCAGACTTTCTAGTGAAAAGAGACAAATTTTCATAAAGCCGCAACATAAATTTTCACTGAAGCTATACAAATTTTAACAAGGAAAAAAAAAAAAGATAAAATCAGGTTTTTTACTTACTTATGTATATATAAATCATATATAGAAATTTAAAGGTTCAGTAACTCTGTATTACTTTTAAATCAATAAAACTTAAATAAATAAACACTTTTTCGAGTATGTAAGGTTTACAATTTAGAACGGTGACCTTGCTTCACTTTTGAAAGTTTTGCTATATCTGGCAAATAACTACTTATTAATTTGTAATTTATTGTATATATTATATTAATATATTTTTTATACATGGTGACGGGATATGATCCCGTGGCCTGTATCGAGAATAATAGTTATAGAGAATAATAATCAGTTAACACAGCCCGAATTGGAAGTCTGAAGAAACATAAGGGCAGATGGATCTGACCTACCTTGCTTTAAAGTCCCGGGTTGAACGTCATCTTCACCTCCGGTTGACGAGTACGTTTGTTGTGCTGAACTGAAAGATCATTACACTTCCGGAACTATTGAATACACTTCCTTTTCGCGGTTCCAGCGTTATGCACGGCGCGGATGTAGGACGGCAGAAAAAAGGCACAAGATCTTGATAGTTTGTGGTCTGAGCGCAATCTGTCTCCCATCTGCGAAATCGCAAGTAATGAGTCGGCCAAAGCGGGACAGGTATACATTATTGGATGGATAAAAGGGACGGGGAATATGTATTTAACTTGCGTCAATACATGGAATGTTTGTTGCATAAATAGGTAGAACCAAATATTGTGAGAAAGGAAAATGATGTTTCTTTTATTGTGTCATATGTTTCAGGCATACTATTCTATGTTTAAAAAATGACTGTAGATAAAAATATGGCTAGCGAGCCGCGCTCGGCTGACCCCTGGCCTAGTTTATCCACGTCGATCCATCATGACTGAGGTTCGTGATCTCAATGAACTCTCGCCCTCTTGATTATGCTTCTACATTTTTCTCGACATCTTACAGATCTTAGGATTATCACGGGAAGAGGATCTTCTCTTCCTCTTCATTCTTCGATGTGGCCCACCACAAAAAGCTTCTCGAAGCTATCTTTTTTTCTAACAAGATGACCATAAATTCAAGTATTTATCTCAGGCAAATGATTGAGAGTCAATCCTTGATGTCCAGCTCCCGAAGAATGAAGACAATCATGCGTCCTGCCTTTCACGGTATGCGCAACGTGTGTTTCCAGTACCACACTTCAAAGGCATCAATCCATCTTCTCTCCCTTGCCTTCAGAGTCCACAATTCCACACCATATTATAGAAATATAGAATGCACCTGAGACTGCACAGTCTTTCCATTTCTTGTCAAGTCTGGACATGGAACATTTCGCCATAACTATGCGTCGATTGATTTCTGGATCACAGCTAACGTAGTCAGTAAAGTAAGAAAAACCAAATATTTAATAAACAAAATCTTAACATTTTTACAGAGACGCACATAAATTTATACTGTAGGCTATTTATATATATATATATATATTAATGACAAAATAAACGGGATAGAATCATGATTTTTATTTAAAATTCAAATTTACAATATACAGTCGTGGGCTACTTAGAAGAATATAATATATGGAAGTTATTAGCTTCAGTACCTCTGTGCACTACTTATTAAACAAAAAAACCTAAATATTTAAACACTTTTTGTGCTTTGTAAGGCTTACGAGTTAGAACAGTGATCTTGCATCGCTTTTGAAAGCTTTACTATGACTTGCCTGTAACTAATTGTTTTCAATGTTAGGTGTAAATTATCGTCAATTACTTCACTTTTCACCTTATTTTTTATTTGATTCGCAAAAATAGATAGAGCCAAAGTTTGTGAGAATGGCAAATACCAGTTTTTTAATTGTGTCATATACTTTAGGCTAACTACTTAATGTATCAAATATGATTGTAGATGAAAATTCGAGCTGGAGATAAAGAGAAAAGAGCCGCGGTCTGCCGACCCCTGACCTAGTAGAATAAATACCACAACGATAGATGATGCGGTGCATCTGGCTGGAGACTCCCTGGAGTCAGCCGTGAGGACCACTCAAGACCAAAACTTACGGAAATGAATTACGAGCTGAAGCTCAACTGGTTCAAATGAATGACATAAATGAATTGGAATAATTTATTGGAATATGCGCCATGCGATGCGATTCGTTAACTTAAATTTTTCACCCACAATTTCAAATAAAAATGGATCACCGACGTAAAATAGCAATATAAAAATAAAACATCGAGGTATTTGGGTCACTCTTACGAAATAATGAACTGGTTCAGCATCCGTATATAGTTACGTCTGTCGCATGAGTCCAAATGTTTTCTACAAATCTTCTTATTATATACATAATTACTTCTATTTAATTTAATATTATGTACTACTACCTATATTTTACAATACTTTATTTTATTATTGTACTTCTTATATATAGCTGAAAATATACTCGTAAAATAATGGTATTTATTTATAAAACCTTAAATAAGAAAATATCAGCGGAAATCACACGAAAAATTGATGCAAATCAACATGAGCACGAACATCGTACAAGAGGAAGGGATAGACTGAGACAATCATTCAGGAAGAAGGCTAAATCTTAGAAATCGATGATGTATAGTGCGATGAAATTTTTTAATGAAATGCCAGAAAACAGAAGAAAGGAGGAGAAATTGAATAGATTTAAAATGAAACTGACGAAATATGTAAAAAATAAGTTTTAGTAAAATAAAATACTTTAATCTTGTTTATATTAGAGCATATACAGGAGTGCTTATGTTAAGAATATATATATATATATATATATATATATATATTATGTGTGTGTACCTACTTCTTTTGTTATATATTTATTTATGCTGTCTTCTATTCAAAATATTTTTTTGTAAGAACTACACATATGCTTATTAATGCTAAAACATAGACGTAAATAAATGCAAATAATAATTCATTTTAAGGCTTTTCGGGTGGGTACATAACGTTTGATGACTTTGCTACTCAAATATATGTATGCAAACTGTAAAAAGGACTGCTATAAATTTTTCCATTCATACGTTATTTTATAATTTTTTCCTAGATTGCTACCGTTACTTCTGTACCCTTCAATTCATCTATTGGGTCGTTAATCCTGCACTCTCTACAACTCGATTTTTACCAAATTCTATCTACGGCATTAAAATATTAAAACAAAATATAAGTTATATTATGTTTTCCAAGTTCTTTCTAATTCTTAAAATCTATATTTTTAAGGAGAAAACATTATTAAAATACCATAAAACTATGTTCTGAAAAAATTGCTACTTCACAATAATAATGTGTTCTTAAAAATATAAAAGTTATATTAATGTTTCCAAAATTTAAAAAAAATTAATTAATTCTGGCGGATTTTACTCAAGGGTATTTGAGATTCCATAAATATAAAGTCAATTGGTTTTAAATAATGAAACGACATACGTATTCATTTGAAAGTGTAACATAAAAGGTGTCCAGCGGAAAATTATTATGAAAATGTGCTTCGTCAGTAAACAATATGTTTCCAAACGTTCGTGCTGTTCCAAAACATTTCAGCATCGTTCTCACTAAAGTTTCACGTAAAGAATAGTAATTTTCTTTGAGAAACTGCACGATTTACAGTTTGTATGGGTGAAACTGTAGTTTCTTTTGCACTGTTGATTTTTTTATTTTTAATCTTTATTATCGATTTACGCGGATTGCGTATAATTTCACGTTGAACTTGAGTCACATGTTCTGGCATCGCTGCTAATATTGATGGTCCCGGAGGAGTTCAGTTAACCATTGTCCCTTCTTGTCTGAACTTTTGAAACCAACACCAGATAAGTTGCGTGCTCGGTCCATCACTTACTCGTTGAATATTAAAGTTAGTACAAAAAGCGCGACGCGCACGAACTAATGAATCACGGCACTTTAAATATTGTTCAACCACTAACGCGCTCCCGACCAGTGACTCATTGCGACTGACAGACCCGAAAATCATGCGCGTCGAACAATAACCCTCCTACTTACCTCATCCTGATGGTTTACGAGAAATTACAATTTAACCTTGAAATATTTTCGCTGGACATCCTATATAAGTTCGAAAATTTGTCGTTAACTTTCTGTCTTGGTGTAGTGTAATTGGTTAACGCATTTTCCCGGATAGTAAAGGATCCAGGTTCATATCCCGGTGGCAACAAAAATATATTTTTGATAAATTGATTTTATCGGTATATCTTTTTAATTGATACATTTAATTTGTAGTAAAACGGCGAAATTTTGGAATGATCTTAAAGTTGGTTGTTATTCTCAGGAGCTGTGCTGGGCGACGTTCGTTGGTCTAGACCAAACCTTGCAAATTGGTAGAAATTACTCAGTACCCCGCCACCATATGTCACCGTCCATTTCCTGTGGCAATCATAGACCGCGACGATAAATTTGACTGCATGCGGTTTGTGCTGGGAAAATCAGGTACATTTGGTTCCTAATCTAGTAATTTCTAGTTTAATTTTCAGTGATTTATTTCCGAAACCATCGTGGCTCGACTGTGATGGGAGCTAATCTAGACTGCCGTTACAGTTGATGGGTTTGATAAATGACTGTCTAGTTTTCACGCAGACGAAAAAGTATCACTCGCTCGATAGTCGTACTAACTGGCAATGATGTTGATCAAGGCAAATACGAAAATAATAATGATAGTGATGTTGATCATGGTAATAACCACTGATGCTGATTTTCATAGTCGTGGTGATGGTGATGATCATTATCACTTTAGTGATGACATTGATGAATATAGCAAGAAAATCATGATGATGATGATTATATTACATAACGATTGATAAATATTATGAAGATTGCAATGATTTATATACTGTTCTTTTAAAATCTTCACCTAGAAGAAGCAATATAATAATACAAACGACTCTATATAGACATGTATACATTTACACACTTGACACATTATTAGGTATTAATAAAATACTTATTTAGTCGATCAAAGATTAATTTCTTAGATATTAATGAAATCTTTAAACTTCGGTAACAAACAAATATTTTTACGATAAACAGATTTTTTCTATATCTTTCTAATTGATTCATGTAATTTGTAAATTCCAACATCACAATAAAAATGTGTATTATTTAAAAAAAAAACTTTAGCTATTCGTGTAAAATCAATTAAAGGTATAATGTAATCTGCTAAGTACCCAAAAAATAACTTATAATTTTTGCGATAATACTAAAAGTACCGAATTTCTAACCTAACCGGTTCTGAGTAATGTTTTGAAAAAAGATTTACAGTTTTCCTTTTATTTCATTTATAATGAAAAAATATTCTCAACTCAAATAAACATACAAATTATTTTGACTGCTGGACTTATTACTTGATATTAAAGAACATACTCGTACATCACTATCAAAAAATATATTTTTCAAATTGTTTATATTTTCAGCGCTATGCTATCTAAAGGTGGAAAAAGAAAAGCAATCAGTTTAAATGAAGAAAGGTGAAACGTATAATTTAATTGGGGAATTCCGTGTACACCTACGGGGTCCCTTTAAGGCTTGGATTAACTTCCCTTCTTCTCAGCACCATTCTTCCCCTCTCATCATCCCGCACAACACTGGTCCAGCGGGTAATACGTATCTTGCAGTAGTTTAATTAACTTATTAGTGAGACAATATAAACGTTAACTACTGTTTATTTTTAAAATTTATTTATTTACATAAGAAAATTTTAAAATTTAGATTGAACTGTGCCTGTCTCACTAGAAATATTTGTGTTGAGATTGGCATAGTTTATGAGCAGGTTATACAAGGTAGCTATTAAATAAATTAATATATAAATATAAATATTATATTAGTAATAAAAAGATGTACAGATAAAATCAATTTATCGAAAAAATATTTTGGTTGCTAACGGGATTCGAACCAGAATCTTTTCCTATCTGGGGAAATGCGTTACCTATATGCTACGCCAACCAAGTAAGTTAATAACAAATTTTTGAACCTATGTTCGGAAGCTCTTTCAAATTTATACATCTATTATTCCATTTAATTTGTACTAAAATATCACAGAACTATATTTTGAAAAAACTGAAAAATCATAATAATGATGTGTTATCCTTAAAAATATTATATTACGATGAAAATACAAATTAAATGAACCAACTATACAGATATACAGAAAAAATCTATCTATCGCAAAAATACTTAGTTGTTACTGGTTTTTTATGTACTTAAGTCAGTTCTTCTCATAAATTTGTTCGTTCGCATTTCTGGATGTTGTTATTTCCATAAATCTTTCCATCTCACAAATATAGTACGTTCGTTCCCGTTTTTTCAGCTGATATCATTCCCGATATTCCCGTAGAGTTTGATGAGATTTTTCCAATTATTATCCTTCAACTGTAACCAAATTAATTACATACTGTCCCCAGCCGCGGCCCAGCCGAGCGAAGCTTATTAACCCTGCAAATCCAATACTGATATCGTGTGATGTCACGCCGACCATGTTGCCAGCTGTTTCATTTAAAAAATAATACAGACGATTTTTTATAAATCGTACTTATGTAGAAATGTTAGTTTTAAACATAATGCGCAAAAAATATACTAATACAAAATATTTGATTAATTGCTATCATTCACTAATTAAGTAATAAAAATATCAAAATGTTTAATATAGGAATATTTCTCTTCTTCAGGTATGTATATCCGTCTCTCCATCAATCTCTATTCTACGCCAGGCCTATTCTCGGTAGCTTTTGCATATGCTCCTCTTTAGCAACTGGCTCAAGATCGTTTTCGATTCCTCGACCACTCCCTCCTTTATCATCTTTCTTCATGTTTTATTTCTGTGATACGTTAGAAGCTATAATGATTTTGGTTATGAATATGTTCTATCATCCTTAGAATAAATGTATTTCTATCTATGTTTGAAATATTTTTTTTCATTTATAATATTTATTTTTCCACTGTTTACGCTATGTAGTAATAATGAAAAATCAATAATAAAATATATTTAAAATGATAAAAAATAAAGAAAATGATTTATGTAAAGTAAAAGTGTAGGTATATATGTGTGGGAGTGTTTGCAAATTTTAAATGGAATATGAAGAATTTATTTATAATACTTTTAAAATTAGCAATATTAACTTTGTGGTTAAAATTCATATTTTTTTTTATTATTCAGAATTTTCTAATCATTTGATAGAAAATGGTCATGGTTTTGATAAAAATAAGGATTGTCAATTTTTCATATAAACGATGTTGGTCTCAAAAATTAAATAATTTGGAATCGTTGGAGATAAATAAAGCGTGTAAAACTAATCAAAAAATTATAAACAACCGACTAAATTTAACTACGAGTCCTATTCTAAAATTTTTTCCTTAAAATTATTCGAGTAAATTTGTATTATGTAACAATTTGAGTTAGGTACTAAATTTATTTTTTAAATAATTGTTGTTTTTTTAAAAATAGATTCTGGTAATGAAACAATATAATATGTTTTTAGTTAGTTATGACACTTTGAAGAAGAAAATGGTATTTTTAGAAACCGGTAGATGTATTTAAACTCAATTAAGTAAACAAAGATAATAAATAAAAAATAGAATTTATTTAGTTTAAAAAATGTTTTTCTAAAGACGACTGATTTGCGACGTTGCTAAAGTATACGTAAATATATGTGCTGTTTTATGGTAAACGTGTTATTATACTAAACATTTTATTTACAGTGTCATCATATTATACATCGTCACGCTAAAACCTCCTAGGAAGTGATGATGTACATACGCATTATATTGTGTAATTAAATATGAAACAGCGTAAACTGACGCTGAAGATAGTAACTTGTCAGATATGTAAAGATTTATGAAAGTAATATTAAAGTTAAAATTAAAAAGGTTCTTCGTTATTTCAAGAAAGTTAGTTAATATACATATATATATATTTATATAACCATTAAAATAGTACAGTCCTTTCACGAAATAATTAGTTTTTTTAGAGAAATTGATTGTGTATTCAAATCAAACGTCGGCGTTACTACTTTAGATTTTATTGTGTGATTAATGTTTGACTAGACTCGTTGAAGTTATCAATAGGGATTATTTGTCAGAAGGATGTGCACGGTGAGAATCGAGGCCCCAATATCTTCTTGCTTCTCTCGTACGTATATGCAATGATTTGTATTTTCACGTAGGTTATGACAATGAAACGGTACTTACTGGTTGGCGTTTATTTAAGCATTGAATGTACACTTACCGTTATATTACGAAGTATAAGACACACACGGTACACTGGAAGCGGTGCCGAGTTTCGAGTTAATGTATCCGAGGAACTGACCAGAAGAAGAGTGGTCGGTTTCAGCTTTCCTCGGACCGGTTGCGGCGCGGAGTATTGCTATCTGTTTTAGTGAGTACTAATCGGAATGCATGTGTATAGAGTGACTTCCTTATACGGCCATATATGTGAGGTACGAGCAGTACCACCACAAGTTTAATGAAATTAGTAGACTAATTAACATAAATTAATAATATGCTTATCTATTATATAAGTACGATATGCTGTATGTACAACTATATCATTAATTGATATGTTAGTTACTTTGAGGTGCAACATGGCTATTTTAAAAAATATCAATTATCTATACTTTGTACTACACACACATATAGTTATTTTGTCGCTACCATAGTTTCTAAAGTTATCATGAGAGTGACTGCACTTCCGGAAACTATTAATGAGAGAATAACTCGACATGTATGTAGTGCACATTTCATTTTAATGAAAAAAATAATTATAATGACACATTTATTTGTTTTTTCTGAATTTTTTCGCTAAACTTAGTTCTAGTTAATACATAAATATGCATACTATGAATTATTGGCGCATGGATTTAATCGTATATATTTTATACATAGCTTATAAAATAAATATGAGTAATAGTTTATTTACTTCATTTTTAAAACCACTGTGAGTTATTTATATTCACCAATCGGTTTCGGAAAATACCTTTTCTTTCAACAGGATGATAAAAAAACTAACTAAAAACATGTGACACAATGTCATATTTACAAATATCTTTAAAAGTTATTTAAAAATGATATTTATTTTATCACTATACAACTATGGATATCTACTTGATCTTTTATTTAAAAATTACAATTTTCTAAACGTAAGACTAATTTATATGCATGTTGAGACTCGTACAATATTTGCATTCTAACAATAACTCACCCCTAGCAATAAATCACACACTCACAACACAAGACAACGAATGAACATCTACACACCCGAGAGCAATAACGACATTCTATCAACGTTTCTACATATTTTTAGCTCCAAAACTGTACAATACACTTAACACTAACTGGAAATCGTTCACTTCCAATAAGATTCAATTGGGTAGAAATCAGTCAGAAGCACAGCTATCCAACATTCAAACCTAATCAAAACACAATATCTGCACTAATAATTCACTTTAGTTTTATAACATATTCACTACATTTTTTTGTTGTCTATTTATTTTTTATATATCTGTGTCGAATCTTATTCTTTCTTTTTCATTTTAATTAAATAACACCGCAATAACACGGAAAAAACTTCTACTTTAACACAAACGGTAGTCTAACAAAGTAGCCAGGAAAGTGCTATATGCGTCAGAGATGGATACCTACTGCATTCCACAAAGTAAACTAATAGGTATATAATAATTGTATGTTCACTTCTGATTTACAAAAAAAAAGTTAATAAAGGTTTAAATAAAATAAAAATGTATAAAAAACTGCATACATAACTCTCAAATTCGTCATAAATTTAAATGGTTAATGTATAGTAATGGTAACGCATTTCCTTGGTAAGGAAAAGTTCCGGGTTCGTATCCCATTGGTAACCAAATATTTTTTTCGTAGATTTTTGTATATATTTCTAAATGATTGATTTAATTTATTTGAAATAAATATAAAATGTCGAATTTATTTCGCAGAAATTAGCTACGTTAAGCTATTTTAAATCATTTTATTTTTTAAGATAAAATAATACATTTAAAATAAACGTAATTGCTTTACTAGACGTGGTTGTTTTATATTATTAAAGTAAAATCAAAAGTTAGAAAAAAGACATTTAGTTAAATTATAGTTAGTTATATACTCGTACAAACGTGTGCGGGTAGATAGATTAACACAATTGACAAATTGTTTCATTTTGTTTTCTACCCATATCAAGGAATCACTTTGTTATTTTTGCTTTAAATACATTAATCACTTTTGACCCTTTGAGATCTAGTGACAATTTATTAAATATTCGCGGTGCACAAAATAAGAAAGATCGTTGATCAAATGTTGTATTCATTTTTAGCACTAAAAAGTTTCCAAAAGTTTATTAATTAATTATATGATTATGGACACCCTTGCCAACCCCTGAACTTAGTTGTCAAAAGCAAGCACCATAACCAATCAATTACATAAATATTAGTTTGCTATTTATAACATATTCAAATTAGCAAATTTAATCAAAGTTTTGTCTTTTCAGTAATGTTTCAAAATCCTTTACATCAAAGCGAGACGCCGCCAATCATGCTTTGTGTCGAGTTACTACACGTGAAGGGGGAGGTTCTCCTTTCTCTTACCCCTAAATGGTCCCAGTCATCCAACTGACCCCTGGTTTATTACGGTGGTTGTAAATTAAGTAAGTATAGCCAAACCGAGAAATCCTTTTTGTTTTATTTTTCCTTGAAATATTACCATGGTACCAGCTGACCATTGCGTGAATTACATCATGACAAATGTCTGAAGGAAGGAATCCTATCGGGTGGATGTATTAAATAAATTTAACCTACTTTATCTACTTTTATAAAGTTTGAGAATTCGTAATTTTAAATTAAAATTTGAAAGGTCGTCAAGTTTTTAGTATTTAAGGTAAAATAATTTGCGCCTAGGTGGGTGATTCTCACCCAGCTAAACGCGAATTTAATGAATACCTACTTATGCAAATACTTCAATGAAAGATATTTTTTAATGAAAAAAACATATTTTAATACAAAAATTAAATGTGTCAATATGAAAGATATACAGATAAAATCATGCATTTTGTTACCACCTGGACTCGAACCAGAAACCTTTCATATTCGGAGAAGTGTGCTGACCTATTACAACCCGTCAACATTGTAAGTTAATGACATATTTTAGAACTTAGATATTTGTTACATTTTCAATTTGATATATTTGTCGTTCCATTATTTGAAAGTAATCTACTTTATATTTAAGGAAAATCTCAAAAACCTTTGAGTAAAATTCGATAGAAGACGCCGGAATTAAATTAATTAATTCATTTTTATTAATAGGTCAGCGGACTTCCCCGGATAGGAAGAGTTCCTTGATCGAGTCCGGGTGGTAATAAAAATATTTTTTCCATAAATTGATTTTACCTGTATATCTTTCTTAATGATTAATTTAATTTAGATTAAAATATCAAAGAACTATGTTCTGCAAAACTGCAACTTTACAATAATTATGTGTTTTCCTTAATAATAAAAATATATTTCATTATCAAAATTGAGTGGTCTGACACGTGTTCGCCAAGTTTAACATCTAGAGGCGACTGCCATGCCGCAGCCCTGCTGTTTTACAGAATGCTTTATAATGTCGACCCCTCAGAATAACAAAGGTCCATCTGACACTGATACTGTTTTAAGATAATCAGATCGAAAGTGCTGATTGAATTTCAACATATATTCATGTATATGATTAGTTTTAAGATCTTAACTTATTTTCAATATTATCAATGACCACTGTGAGATGAGGGAAACTAAAATAAAAAATTGTAAATAAGTAATAATAAATTTAAATAAATAACTGATTCAATTGGAACTTTCAGCTCTTGCTATTTACTTTAATGTCCGTTAAATAGAGTTGATGTGTATGGAAGAAATAAATAATAATGCATTTTGAATCATTTTCACGCAATAACTAAAATAAGCCCAAGATGTTAGTTGGAACCATGTTATTCTAATGGGTCGATGTAATAATATAATACAATTTGAAACGTAATAGAATACACTTCCATCGGCGTTTATAACGTTGTACAATTAAATATATTATAATTATATGTGAATATTCAATACATGCTTATCACGCACGTTTATTTTTCTAAATTAGTCAATTAATTATTAAAGGCTGTGCCCTAATTTAATTACAACGCTGTATCTCATTAAATATTATCTTTGCTTGACAACGGATTTTGGTTTTGCGGTTATACAGGCGCACGACGCAATTATAACCTAGGCTGTGTGATGCGATACCCCATGTATATGGCGGCCGCCGATATTAACCGACATGATAAAAATCACAGGTAAAATAACATTATATGATAACCGTTACACGACTATTGTGCAGATATTTTGTATATTTCCCACTTGGGCTAGGCCTGATCTAGGAAAACCGCCTCACATTTTAAAGTATTTTCCACATTGTGGGTTTAAAAAACAATTATACCTCGGTCAGTCCGGATTCACTATAGCCCGGTTTGAAAAGTTCAAAACAAAATAAATTTAAATTAAATATATTAATTAGAAATATATATGTATATGAAATCAATTTTATCGAAAAATATTGTTTTTGCGCCACCGGAATTCGAACCTGAACCTCTTTCCAAACCGGGGAAAGTGCATTATCCAACATTATTAACATTAAAATTAATAAAAATAAAATTTAATAAAAATGAATTGATAATTCTGATTGATTACTCAAAGGTTTTTGAGATTCCGTAAAAATGAGGTAGATGGCTCTTTCAAATAATAGAACGATTAAATGTATTAATTTAAAAAATGTAACTTACAGGTTCGAAAATTTGTCGCTGTAATATAGTTGGACAATGCACCTTCCCCGGTTTGGAAAGAGATTCAGGTTCGAATCCCGGTGGTGCAACAACAATATTTTTCGATAAAATTGATTTTATATGTATATCTTTCTAATTAATACATTTAATTAATATTTAAAATATCACAGACCGTCTGTTCAGAATAATTACAACTTTACAATAAGAATGTGTTCTCTTAATAAATTTTAATTGAACAAAATAAAAATGAAATCTAAAAAATTTGCATTCAAAATTATTTTTTATTACATAAATGATCGATTTTTGCCTTTATATAGTCAAGTATCCTTTATGCAGTTTGTTTTTATGCGGTTTTAAAGTTATGCGATACGATACATAGAATTAACAGTTGAACAACTACAATAAAATATTATTGGAATAGTTGGAACCCTGTCAGAGCATATTATGAAAGTTGATACCAATATTGAAAGTAGCCTTACAATTCGCCGAATGATAAACAATACAATTTGTCGCTACAAAGAAATATATGAAGAGAAAAGGCCAAAGAAGAAAAATATTCAGACAAAAACACGCATTTAAAAAAATTACATTAAATAAATGTATCATTACGTTTAATTTATTGAAAAACAGGGAGAAATTTTATTTTTTGGAATCAATTATCATTTTGTGTATGCATTTAGTTCCTCGATTAGTCCGGTTTCAAACAGTTAGAGAGTAGGTAGCACAATAATCACATCATTTTTGCGTAGAAAATAACTAACCGACTTACCATCACGCTGATTCCCCGTGGGAGAAGGCAGAGAGGAAAGAGTGACACACTATTTTGCCTTGATACTATTTTGTCCTGATACAAAAATCTCACCTCATTCACATTCATGCATCTTCTTGAGCTAATCCGTTACTTTGATTGTGACTGTGATTGTGACTATGATTGTAGCTGTGCTTATTACTGTGATTGTAACTGTGATTTTGACTATGATTGTAGCTGTGATTGTGACTATGATTGTGAAATTTATTTATATTATTTTTAATTCGGCGAGCAATCACTGGCACATTAGAAACTAAAGCACCGATAATTACATTTTAGTTATAGATTATCGTAAAACCGAACATCACACAATCACAGTCACAATAAAGATATAGCTCATCACGAAATGTAAACACTAACAACTGTTCTTCACTATTACTCAGTCATTCATCAACTATCTTCTTGAATCTTGATGAATGACTTAGTTGACAAATATTCTTTGTATTGAAGTCTAAATTATGGTTAAGATTCAAGTACTAATTATTGCGAGTGTCTTTTTCTAAACGTCGTCCTCATATATGGTCGTTGTATGTTTTATGTAGTTGCTAATTATAGCCGATATTGTTCATTTTTAAAAACACATTATTATTGTGAAGTTGCAGTTTTTCAGAACACAATTCTGTGGTATTTTAATACAAATTTAATTAATCAAGTAGAAAGATATACAGAAAAAAAAATGGTTGCTACCGGGATAGTAACTAAAATATTTTTTCCATAAATAATATCTTTCTAGTTAATTCATTTTAATTTGTGTTATTGTCAATGTTTAAAGTGGCTTTTAAGTGGCTTGATGGTTCCCGTACCTATTTGTTTCGTCAAGAGTAAACAAATAGTTTATTTGAACATAATAAAATTAGCAGATTATAGAGATTTAGTAAATATGTAATTTCATAAGTGTAATGTATTAATTTACCAGTTATTGTTGTCATATGCCCGCGTCCAAATTTCTCACCCATAACCTATCCTAATGCGTGCCCACCAGTGTGAAATGTGACCTTGACGCCATCAGACGTCAACTTGAGCGGTTATTGTGTTCGATCCACCGATATCATTCGTGGCGAGGACCCTTTCAGCTCCAGTGCGCTAGTACTGTGTTTCGTGTGATCATAGTGTTTATTGTTTGTGTATGCTGTGGATGCACATTAACATCTCCGTCTTCAGTCTTCAGTCAAATATACATAACAAATTAACCATTTATTAACTTTGTTTTTAAAAACCACTATGTTTATTACACCATGAGTTATTTATGGTTATACCAACTGGTTTCGAAAAATATATTTTCTTTCATCGGGATGATAAAAAGCTAACTAAAGTCTAAATGTTCTTATGTTTTCAAATTATATTAAAAATAATAATTATAAAATAATTTAAAAATAAATTTAGTATATTAAGTAAATTATTACGATAATGTAAAATGTGGAAAATGATCCAAAATTATGGAATTTTTTTTTGTAAAACTAGTGATTAAATTTATGTGTTTTTATTTTATTTAGATTGATGTGGCTTCTAACAAAAGTATCTTCTTTCAGTATCTAGTTTACCTAGTGAGCCCAAGTCTTCCGCGGACGTCCTCTATTTCAGATATCATCATCACTCGCGTCACATATTTTTCTTACCATTCTCTCCTTATACATTTTTTCAACATGACAAAATTACTTAAGCGACCCGTTTTAATCGTGATTCACCATGCTAAGATCAGTTTTATATTTATTCCTAATTCAGTAATTATTTATTAGTCTTTAGTGCAAAGTAGTAGTTAGTCTAATTAGTTGATTATCATAAATAAATATTCAATAAATAAGACTCGCGATATTACGCTTTTACTTATGTGCTGTAGCAAATGTATTGTCTAGTAAATTAATATATTTGCAAGGAATAGTAAACATTTTTATAATTACTTTTACAAAAATCGTACATAGATATATGCATACATTGACTATATATGTATTTAATTAATATAATGCTTTTAGTGTAACATATATATTTATGTAGTTATGACAGGCTAAAGGTTAACAGCTAACCTTTCAAACGGTGAAAATCGGTCTCGAAGAGACTTTATTAAATATGTTCCGACTCACACACTTATATGGCAAGAACATAAAGCATAAATGTACGTCAAAAAATTATGAACTGTCATAATATTGAGATAAGTAAACTCCCTTAACTCGCCACATTTAATAAGTGTGGTGAGTTAATGGTTAATCTTATTATTATTATGACAATTTATAATGTTTTGACATACATGCATGCTTTATGTTCTTGCCATTACTAGTATACATTAGTATTTAATCCCTCAAGTTGCAATTTTGACAACTGGCCACATTCACACAGGAAGAGAGATAGGTAGGTCGGTCGGTACGGCCGTGCGCAGCGGCGTGGCGCACCGCGTCGCTTGAGTTCGTGCGGTTCGTGTGGAACGCGTTGCGCGGCCGCTGGCCGCAGGTAAATCGTACACGATCAGTGCAAGGGTAAGCATAATATCTTCGGGATGCTAGTGCACGTCTGTATAATATGGTAGTATCTGATTGCATTGTACTTTTTTCCTATGCAGAAACACAATTTCCTTTCCTGGGTAGATGCATCCGCTAGTATGGAGATTAGCGTGAATGGTAGGCTACATTCTAGATGGAACGACGAGTTGTTCACTGCCATCGGACACCGGGTACATCCAGCCTGACGGCCAAGAACGTGCGTTGAGGCGGATCAGAAGGATGCATTAATTAGTACGCACCAAAATCGGAGGTTATATGACATTATTATTATTTGATCAGGGTCAAGCGGAACGACCGATTTATCACCACGGAGAAGGGTCTCATTTCGTGTACAGACATTAACTGTCTAGTCAATTTGTACTTCAGAGCATCGCCAAGATTAGCTTTATTCCGTGAACTTCGGATCCGAGGGGCTTGCCGTCCTTATTGTAATCTACCGTGTTGTAATGTATTACTTGTTTACGACGCTTGTCTTCGGGGCACATTATGCCTGCTTGGAGAGATTATTCTATAAAATCTTTTTATGTTAAATTAAACAAACCTGTTGTAAAATCAAACTCTTTTATTAATTAGCATTAATTCGTAGTCCGAACCAAACAACACTACAAATTTACCACAAGTGAAATAAATCTCGTAGGCCAAAGGTAAGTGCCTAGGACTCTTATTTCCAGCCGAACCCAGATGTCTCATGCAACCATTTTCGAGCCGGTGGAAGATTTTTTAACGACAATGGTATTGACTTGTAATATAATATTTTTTATTCTATAATATTATAGTTCTTTTTTCTATAAAACGGAGTTTTAATTGACGATTTATTTTTAATATTTTACCTACATGTGAGGTAAATTACAATAACATTAATATCATCAAATGTCATATGCGTCTATTAGAAATATATTGATTACAATTTTGATATCAAACAAGTTTTTTTTTTGTATGAGTTGAATAAAGATGATTATTAGACGTTCTGATTATAGAAAAAAACGAGTAATTTTAAATTTTTCTAAGTCTTCCAAAGTCGTTTTTTTTTAAATTGAAGTATTATTACAATATATAAATTATTTTGAAAGGATAAGAATTGAGGAATACGTTAATTATTCAACAGAATAACATTACATTTATTAAACCAAACAAGATCCAACAATATGTTTAGAGAAATTGAATAAGTATGTACTTTCAACTTCGCCATTAACCGAAGTTTGGCAAACTTTATTAAAAAATGCTAATCGATTTGATATTCAAAATATTTTCAGGCAACTTAATTCTTCCTCTAGATTTATCACCGGCAATAACATCTGGTACTGACGTGAGATCATTGGCGATAGGCTGAGAGGGGGCCTGGTCCCGGTTCAAATAGTCAGTGGCGTACAGTATATGAACCAAAAAATAGGCTTCACAATATCTATCCGCTTCCTGGCTTACACAGATCAAAGCATCAATTAAACATTATAAAACTAACTCAATAACGTTTATTTTTTCATATATTAATAATGAAATATAAATTGCGGTGAAAAACACACGAGGGTTATAAAAATAGCATTTATATATATGAGATCACTACTGCAGCAACAATGTACGTCGGTTTTTGCAGATCAGAGTTATGAATGCTACAACGTTGAATATCCTCTTGGGCATCGAATGATATATTTAACTACTATATAAAATAAATATAAATATTATTTTAAACATAATTCCTAAATGGTCTAACAACGACACTGTATGTCATGGCCAACGTTCCATTAACATTTAAAATCGTTCCGTATTAACATTTGTGAAAACAGTTATACAGTGTTGTTGCAGAGAAGGTCTCATATGATTATTTATATACATATATGTATATAATTGTTTTAAAAAGCATTTAATACTTTACTAATTACGTGTATTGATACCATGCAAATATTTACACACCAAGGTGTTCTCAAAGTATCTTTTATTATTTTCGTATAAATTAAGGTAACTCGTAGAGGAATAATTTTAATATTCACTCACATTGGAAACACCACCCTATTAAATATAAACCTATCCACATATTTGTGAGAATAGACATTATCTAACTTTCTAACCTAGACACTAAAAATATTATAGGATTGCCAGTTTAAACAATTTCAAATCTGAATGGTGGTTTTATATCAACCATGGAATAAAATCTACTGTCAATTTTGGTAGATATTTCTGTCGCTGTCGTAAAGCTGTTTAAATAACCAAATAAACACGGCGGACGCAATAGGTCACCGGGGCCAGCGCGCCGCTGGGGTCACGTGACCACCCCCGGCTGACCGTGACGCGTGCCGCCCGTGCCGGGGGAGTTGAAGCCTTTGAGCCTCTTTTGTTTCGGTACCTCTCTGATTTCATGCAATCTGTGTATTTGCTAAATCATTTTTCAGACAGAGCACTCAACGCAGAACTATAAATGTACATTTTTATAAGAAATTTGGTTTCGGGCGAAGCTTCTACTTTGCACATTTGGCAACCGATAAACGTTGAACAACTATACAGATCAATGAGGTTTTACAAAATAATGCATTATATTTCCATTAAAATTAAATAAAAACGTATCTAAAACCTTTTTGGTCGTTGTAAAATAAACAGAATGGAGACTTACAGAAGAGAAATAAAACCTACTGAGCAACAGTCTAGCCTAGACATCACCACTTCTTATGTTGTAAGTCTATAAATTACACACGTCTTTATAATTGTTGAGAATACATAATAAATATGTAGAACATTGTAATTATTCATTGACTAATGCGGTGTCAATTCTTCTTCTTCTTCTTTTAAATAGGCAATCTTCCCTTCAAGAATCATTTGTGCCATTAATCAAGTTAAAACATTATTTCATAGAAAGAAGCACAACAGTATCATAGAATAGGGAATATTACGTTACGAGTTAATACCATTGTCGTTCAAAAAATTTGCTACTATATAGCTTAAATGTGGTGAGTTAAGGGAAAGAAGATGACACAAGTTAACTGGGAGTTGAAAATGACCATTGACAAGATTATTGTAAAAAAAACCTGTGATCCGCAATGGACAGGCAAAAAAGATATGGTCAAGGGTTTCCTCCTCGGCACCACACTCACACATTGGGGAGTCTATTATGTTCAATCTGAATAAATATGAGGCTACCTGGCAATGCCCAATTCTCATTCTAGAGATATTTGATATTGTTCTTTTAGAGACTTTCCTGTTGGAGAACCAAGGGGCACGGGGTATAGATCTTTGGATTATTTTAAGCCGATTACCTTTGTGATTGTTTGAATCCATCCATTGTGCAGACGAGATAGAATTCGTACGTTTTTTTACCATATCAAGTCTGCCATACATCGGAATATGGAATCGATGGGGAAAAACTCCGGAAAGAGTTGCCTTCTTGGCCAGTTTATCAACACATAAATTTCCCCGAATTCCATTATGTGCAGGAATCCAAACGAATGACACATGTTTATTGTTGCTGTACAAATTAAATAGACATCTTCTGATGGAACAGATTGTCTCATTGTCTAACCAAACTTTCATATTAGCAAAGAGGGATTCAAGAGCTGCTTGTGAGTTAGAGAATATAGCAGCCTTATCGACGTTCCGGAGTACGCAGATGTCCAAGGCCTCTTTAATGCGGTGTCAATTCGAATTGTTGAACGTTGCAGATTATGTGGCGGTATCCTATAAATAACACCTGAATTTAAAACGTACGAAAGAAAATGATGAAGTCATTCGATGGTAGCGGGAATCATGGCTTAACCATGGGCTTGTTGTGTGGAAGAACTTTTCAAGCAAAAAACTCGTCAAGCTCAAACGATAAAAGCAATTGCTCAATATTTGGTATTTATAAATTAAAATGTAAGAACTGCTCCTCATTTTATATAGAAAAAACGAGTCGTAATTTTGATCCTAGGATTAAGGAACGTAGGAGATGCTTAAATAATAACTGTTTTTCCGAATTTTCCAATCACAATATATTATCCAAGAATAAAAACAAAAATAGAGAAAATTAAAATGTAGTGAGAGTGTTGTAGAACTAGTGAATTATTTAATGTTTAATGATTATGTTAGAATATTGAATAGCGATGCTTCTGATTGCTCTCTACCCAATTGGACCGTATATTGGGTCCATATTTATGTAATCTTATTATTATTATTATTATTATTATTATTAGAAGTGAACGATTTCCAGTTGGCGTTGAGTGTGTTGTATAGAGCTAAGAACATGTAGAATCTTTGATAAATGTCGTTGTTGCTCTCGGAACTGGCGTGTAGATGTTTGATGTTTGTTTTGTGTTGTGTCCATGATTTATTGCTTGGGGTGAGTTGTTGTTAGCATGGAAATATTGGACGAGTCTCAACTTATAGATTTGTCTTATGTCTATTGTATTTTACTCTTTAAATATAAGATGTGATGGATATCTAAAGGGACGACTATTTATTTCCCTTTGAATTGTCTTTTGTGCTCTTTTACCTAACCTACCCTAACCGATTCTCATATTGTTTTTGTTAAATTAAAATAACATAATTAATTAAGGAGTAACAAAGTGCAAAGTACACAGATCTTAAGAGTTTATAGTATCGTATTCCTTTAAAAAAATAAACAGTATTTTACGCTTTCACTTTTGTAGTATTTTGGGGAATAAATTGTAATATTTAATGTGTGTATTTAATCAATATATTGATGATCAGAAGTACGTACTTTTGCATAAGTAAATGAAAACCACATTATATTTCACCCCCTCATTCCATGCTCGTTTGTGTGCAGGTATATGCGTGTGCATGTGAGAGTGGGTATGACCAGAGTAGGATAAATAATCAAAGACTATTTACAGTAGATCTATGTTTACTGATGCTTGAAAAACAGTTAAATAAACAAGAATAAGCAGTAAGAAGTCTACGACGTGAAGCATTTGTTAGTGAACTAATCGGGGAGACGGCTCCACCGGCCTTAGTGCGTTTTTCTCTCGGAGAGTGAGCCTTCTGGGCGGCTGCGACGCACATTATTGTTGTCTTTTGGAAGTCGGTAACAGGCGTGTTTTTGAGATTGATGATAGTCCCGTTTTGTACTTAGGTATATGCAGGGTGCGTGCAGACTGTGGGGGCGATGCCTGCACAGTATTTTTACAAATTTTAATTATTGTTAACTAACCAACTAGCCATCACGGCAAGTGGGCAGAGAATAAAACGCAGTACTCTATTGTCTTTTTTGGTACACCACTCTTATTTCATCTACTTTGATACATCTTGTCACACATATTTTTCAGTAATTGGAGCTTTTAATAAGGCTGTCCTACAATATTTAGTTCATCTGATTACGCCAGGTCATAAAAGTGGAGTTGGGTGAAAATTTTTAAATTTGAGCGATTGTCAAATCCCGAAAGGAAACCTTGGGTTTTTTTTTTAAATGTAAGTGTATAGTAAAAGGTGGGTGAAAATATATATTATTACTCTTTTAATAAATAACAGTTGTTGTAATTTTATGTAACAAGTTTTTCAACATGATCACTTAGTTTTATAATAAATATATTAGCGATACATTTTTTTAAAACTCTGTTATGAGAATGTTTTATAAAAATCTATTTAAAGTTTTTGAAAGTTAGTCGTGTTATATTCAACTATAGAAAATTTTGTTTTTATTAAAATATAGAAATGTTTTGAAATTTCTGTGGATACGTACATAATTTAAGATGAATGAAATTTTTTGTATTATTATAAATATAATGAAAACGCTTAAAACTCGTAAACAAGCAAGAAATATTACTAAAAATAGTATTGTTTATTTCTCATATTTTATTAAATTTAACATTCAATTTGTCTATTCAATTAAGTGATCGTTAATAACACGATGTATTTTTAAATATAATTTTTGAATTTTGAAAAATTATTTTTTATTTATTACTGTACTTCTTCTTCTTTTAAATAGACAATCTACCCCTCAATAGCGATTTGTGCCATTAATCAAGTTACAAACTTTATTTTATAGAAAAAAGTTTAATTATATTAAAGAATAGGAAATACTATATTACAAGTCATTACCGTTGTCATTCAAAAAACTTGCTATTATATAGATTAAACGTAGCGAGTTAAGGTAAAGAAGATGACACAAATTAACTGGGAGCTGAAAATTACTATTGACGAGACCACTGTAAAAAAACCTGTGATCCGCAATGGACAGGCAAAAAGTACATGGTTAAGGGTTTCCTCCTCAGCACCACACTCACACATCGGGGAATCTATCAAGTTCAATCTATATTTGATACTGTTCTTTAGGAGACTTTCCTTTTTTAGAACCAGGGGATGCGGGGAATAAATTCTTGAATTACTTTAAGACAATCACCCTTATGATTTTTCGGATTCATCCATTATGCAGTCTAGATAGAATTCGTACGTTTTTTTTATCATATTAAGTCTGTTATTACTGTACTTAAGAAGGAACAAAATATGTAATTTATTTTTTATATTTATTGTTAAGAAAAGCATTGACTCTTTAAGAGAGTTAGCTATCTCAAGTTAGTTAATGCATCTTCAGATCATATTAATCAATGCAACCACCCTTATATAATATTCCAAGGGGAATTAAATGATTTACCCAATTCGAGTTGAATCCTTACAAATAATCAGATTCATTATTATTTGTGGAATCAATCATGTGAACATATTCCTTGTTAATATAATTATGATGGTATTGATTCAACATTCGTGGTAAACACTCTTATGGACGTATAACTTAAGAACACTGTATTAAAATGCGAACAAAAATGAAATATTTTGGCTTTTGGAGTCTTAGTTGTACACAAGTCACTTGAAAGTAACCGGTTGATAGTTCGTCATCCAAATTTTTGATGGTCTTATTTTTGTTTTTCAAGTTTCACTACCGTTTTGCCAGATCTTTTAAGAAAATTCATAGAAGACTATGTCGTGAAGTTTTTTCTCTTAATTTCTGACATGCAGGCTCTCTCATTTGTTATTAAATATTTGAGGTGGAGAGTTGCAAAATCCGCTCTGGACGAATTTCGAAAGAAAATTAGGTTTGAGTGTCACATGATATATCTAAAAAAATTTATAAAATATATCATTGGAAATTATTGTATGTTTTAAATTAGAATTTTTTAATGGCATAGTGTGGAATATAAATAGTTTTTTTGTGATTTACTCAAAAACACTAAAAGCCTCCAGAGCCGGATTTGTAACTCCACGAATTATTTTTAACTTTTGTATAAACACGGTAAGAATTTTTATCAATAATTTTCACATAGTTAGTAAACTACAATTAAAATAAAATAAATAAATAAATTTATCATTAAGAAATAAATTGCCAAAAAAGTTAATTTAATTATTTTTTGTATGGGATGCTGTATCACTTCTGATAGTTAATCAGCCTTGGCGTACTAAGTGCTACTTGGTTAGACATTATTTGTCTATATTAAAGAAAGCAGGTATCCAGTATTATTCGTATTATTTAAATGGTATCATTTTCTTAAAGTAAATAGTTTACAAATACCTGCGTAATAAAATATAAGTGTTGAATCTCAAAAAATGGAAATTAACTTGGAATGTTAAATAACGTTACTTCTGACTGACCTCTACCCATTTGAATGGATCTACCCAATCAGCCACCATCTTCCCGTGCCTAAGATCTCCAGGACTAGCGAATCTAGAATCTTCAGCCACCAGAAAAAGAAAAATTTTCCACCTTCGTGATGAAAAGTCTACCTCGAATACGAGGACAGTCTGATGTCGATGATGACCCATTTGAATTATATATATTTGGTTTATATTAGAATTATTTTTTTTGCTAGTAAATGATTTTAAATAAGTGTTGGATACATGGTTTCTTGGGATTCTGTGTCGAGATAATTCGGGAATTCCATGGGTTTTTGCTGTCTCGAGTCACGGGACATTTAAAAAAAACTCTGAGACACGAGATTCTGAATTTTCTTCATGTTATTAATTTTATCAAGTTGAGTTAATCCCTTCTGACCATTGTCATAAAGCAGATTGTGACTCAACAATGAGCGGTGCATATGTAAGTAATATGTATAAATAAAAAAATGGAAAGTTTCCATAGTTTATATATATAACGTAAAAATGTGATATAAAAAATAAATTAATATTTTTTTTTTTTAAATAAAATTTGAGTGGGATGAAATTATTTGAAAAACTTTATGAATTAAATGTATTAATTAGAAATATATATATATATATGTATATCTTTATAATTAATACATTTAATTAGTATTTAAAACATCACAGACCGTCTGTTCTGAATAATTACAACTTCACATTAAGAATGTGTTCTCCTTAATAATATATATGTAAACTTTATTTAATTTTAAAACATCATTACCACAATATGGATCAATAAGTATTTCATCAAGCTGTTTTTATTTATTTTAATAGATTAACGTTTTAATATATTTTATTTTATGGTCTCGATTCCTGGGAATCGACAAAAGTCGAGAATACAAAATCCCTAATAGTTTCGGAGCTAAGAAACAAACAAACAAAATGATCCTCACGCAATTTTTGACAGAACGGGTGATGGAACGTCACACAATGTGTTCTAGAAAAACAGATGTTCGTCGTCCACTTTAACACATATTCCCACTCAAGCTTTATGCTGTCTCCAACACCTACGTCATATATATTTTTTTACTACCCTCTCTTCCCTCAATTGTGAGATAATACTATATTAATATTCCATACACTCCAACCGGTTTGTCTCGCCAGCGGTCATCAACTTACTTTTGCGTGCGATGTAAGCCGCCACCGCGTCTGTGGTTGTAGGATTATGGGAACTTTATTCATAGATATTTGTGATTCCACAATTGTGGTATAGATGTTTATCCACGTATTTTCTACGCCGCTTGGCCGTAATACACATTCTCCCTCGTGTGACACGATGTTTATGACAAATAAAATATTCAACGAATATTCTAGATGTTATATAAAAAATAATGTATGTTCTCTGTCACGTGTAGGTAAGAGTATATTTGGCGACAGTAAGACGGCGGTAGGTATACGGGACTTTTATTGAATACATAACTAATTATCCATAATAATAATATTACTTTTCCCGTCTACATCTGTGACTTTCTGAATGCCGGCTTCGGCTTCGGTAGTGTCATAATGGCCATATAGTGCTTGATTAAACTATCAGTTCTGTAAAACCGAACGTGTTTTTAATATCTCTAGGTTAATATTTTAGCGAAATTGTATTTTAATATATGTCATATTTTCTTCTGTATATGGTAAGGGTAAAATCTTAGCGTGGAAGTTGTATATTTATCATATAATAGCTGATTTACAAAGATGGAGTAATTTTAATTACATCGACTTTTTATTGCTACTATTGACCTTAATATACTATTGGCAGTGAAGTGTCTTAAATAGGTGCCCGCAGGAACTAGCAGCACGCAATCGGCGATAGCCGATGGGACCCTCACCGCGCAGCTGTCATCAATAAACACTAGCAGGAAGCTGATTGCTTATCTGCTAGTGTTTATTGAATATTATAATCAACTATTAAATTATTTTTATAGCATTTTTTATCAGTGTAAAGAAATATAAATAGAGAGATTTTTAGTCAGTACTAAATAAGGGTCATGGGTCAGTTAGGATTATCAGTTTAGGTTTTGATTGGTAATCAAAAACTAAAACAGTACAAGACAAGAGAACATGGATACGCCTTATCGAGTCTTTGGACTCCCGACTTTTCTAGAATTAGTGGAAGAGAATTATGATGAACAAATTTACATATAGATTTATATTTAATTATTACTATATGGAAATGTACAAAATACCTACTTCCAATAATTCAAGGTAAATGGTTTAACTTGATCTTAAAATTCTCTGTCGGAAAAACTACCCTAAATGCAATACCCCCTGAAATAAGAAAACTCAAAAAATTATCAAATGTAAAAAAAATGCTTTAAAAAAATCTTATACTATTATCCAATAACATATGTATGTATAAGTGAAACTCAGTCTTTTCCAGGTAACAATATTAAGTTTATTACAACAAGTTATTACAGTCAATATAAATTATATACTTCAGAGATAGACTTGTTATTCAGAAGAAGCTGTGATGGAAGCTGTGAATTAGTGTTTAAATAATGTTTATATAAGGCGCCATTAATGTAAAGGAGCATCGAAAGATGTACATATATGTCGAGCGTCTTGATTATGTTCCTCCACTTTTCTCGGCATTCTAATGGGTGGGAGATCATCCTCTTCCTCTCAGTCCTTTGATGTGTCCCACCACAACAAGCTATCTTTTCTTCCGGCAAGATGCTCAAAAAATTGAAGGATTCATCTTAAACAAATCATTGAGAGTCTCGTCTCTCCTTGAAGTTCAGCAGAATGGATGCATTCTCGAGTCTCTCTATCTACGGTATGTGCAACATGTGACTCCTGTACCACATCTCAAAGGCATGAATCCTTTTTGCCGTCCTTATCTTAAAAGTCCATGATTCCATACTATAATATATTTAAATATTTTATACAAGACATAGATTATTATTCCTACGCTAACACAAGATAATTAAAAAGCTAGAGACGCTGGTGCGAAAAATGTAAACCTCCCCCCTTTCGCGTCGGTTCATCGAACCGTATCCCTCGAGTGTCTAAGAGGAATCTCGTCATTAGATTGTTATCCTAACCACTCAGTGATGACGCATATCAAAAACCGTGCATCAGTAATTGAATTATTCGATAGCAGTAAAACACAACCGATAAAGCTGGCTGTTTTATCATAACGGAGTCAAAAAATATCATTATATCGATATTATGATGTACTCGAACCCATATTTAATTTATTTATTCTCATTTCAGAAGAAATCTATTTAATTCACAAAATGAAATAAATGTAAAGATGGTAAAATACATTAACGGCCAGTCTGACCAGGGTGTAATAGACCTAGTCTATAATACTTTATGGATATATACCTGACTAAATTAAGAGTCGAAAATATTCAAGGGATATGTACCTAATCTCAACCTTGTCAAAGACATAAGGATTTTTAAAAAGAAATCGTAAGTATGCAAAATATTTTATTGATTGACAAATTATATATTGAATACAAAAAATTAAGGGTAATGTACATATTGTAACTTTGTTTGGTTTTCTACTTTCCTAAGAAAAAATAACTGCTCAGTTTCATGTAACAAAATTGACAACAGATGTCGTCTATTTTATGTTTCTATGAGACACGTAAAGCTGTCAATACCTACATGTTTTATGCAGCTATACGATACGGATGAATAGACGGATATAAGAAAATTATATGTAAGAGTTATAATACTACGTATATACAGATGTAACAGAAAGTACTACGTATATACAGGTAGTCCACTAAATTACGAGTCAACAATGTTCTAGAGATATGTAATCTCAACCAAGTGAGAGATATAAGTATTAAAAAATCGTAATTATGCAATTATTTCGATTAAGTGAAATATTTTATTAATTCTAAATTATATAGTGAATACAAAAAAAAAAAAACTTATATTTTGTTAGATGATTTAGAGCCTGAAGCAAAGATACATTAATAATTGAACAATTTCGCAAATATTTATTTCGAATCAGGCTCAACACGATTTTGTAAACATTTCAAGCAATAATATTTCCCGTAACAGCGCAGAATTTGCCCATATTCCTTGGACATTTTTGATCATAATACTAATTGAATAAGGATACAAATAGCTCTAACAACTTTTGCTCTTTAAATGATAGTTGTGACAGAAATGTGTGGTAAACATCAGTTGACGTATGAATAGATCTCGTAATTCAACAAATTATTCCTCGATATAAATAAAGTTCTATAAAATAAATCAAACACACGCACATATCCCTAATATTTGTAGTCAACCTTACGTCCTAATGAGGGCGCGCAGAAAAGTAAACAGTAATTTTGATTATTTGCTGAAAAGATTTAACATTGTACCGCAGCTTTTCAGGGTTACGCAAAACTCATTCACCGAATGTAAGATAAATCATAAATTTTGAAAAATTAAATACAAATAATATGAATCCAATTTATTTATCGGTTTACAAACATTTCAACTACATGTTTGTTATTATTATATATATATATATTATTTTTTGTAGCATAAATAGTACACATGAAAAACTTTACTATGCGTGGTCTGTTTTAAAGTAATTACATGTACAGTTTTTAAAAGTTGTAAATGTTAAAGTACATTCATTATAAATTAAGGTAATTATGTAAAATGTAAAGTAAATTATAAAAAGTTATGTGAGAAAAGTACAACCAGAAGTTGTAAAATGTTATTGTAAAAAAAGTTATAAAAATATTATTGCCTGTAATATACAATATTTGAAGACAAGAATGTGTAGAGAGTTAGGTTAGCACGAATGACAAATTTTTCAGTTTCATTTTACTTTCTACCCACATCAAGCAACCACTTTGTTATTTTTGGTTTAAAATCGTTAATCACTTAGAACCTTTAAGGTCTAGTAGCAATTTGTTAAATATCTACGGAGCACAAAATAAGAAAGTTCGTTGAGCGAATTTGGTATTCATTTTTGGCACTGAAAAGTATAGTTTCCTTTGTGTCGGACTGTAGAAGTAAAGTTAATTTTTTTTTTATAAATTGTTTTAATATTGCACTGGTAACAAGTTGTCTTTTATCCAAAACTTGAAACGATTTAAAGAGTTCTTCAGAGTTATGTCTAAATGGCATCATGTTTATTACTTTGATGATCCATTTCTGAGCCTTAATTAGAGAATCGACTGAAGTAAGAGTACACTGCTCCATGCACATACTGCATAACTGATGAGACTGACAAAGTGAATAGTATACCATTTTTAATAAATAATTTGAAAATATAAAATAATTTAATATTAATATTATGTTATATGAATGAACATAGTTCCTTCCGTCGATAACTATTCTGAGCCAGGTATTTTGCTTATTGGTAGCTCCTGTATCTGTTCTACAACTGGATGTTCATGAACGTTTTCCTTATTCTTTATTTGACCATCTATCATTGTATTACGAATGAGTTGCGCCAAAGTACATGACCCACATCTGTTCGCTATCATCCTCACCATAAAACTATTATTTTTCATTTTTTACGAAATGTCCTATGTCCTATTTCATTATGTTGTCTTTATATTTTTTAGTATATAGCCTTAACTTTGTGGTTAGACATGATTATTGATTTAAACAAGTAACTTTGTGTTAAGCAGTGTGTTTACTTTGACATCGATAGGTTTCGGTATCGAAATCGATAACATAATATTTCTCGTCGACAAATGTCGATATCGAAACCGGTCGACAAGAAGTATATACATTGTAAAAGTAAATAGAATACGTAAATTTTATTTATCCATTAACAATATCCATTACAATCATTTGCGTTATTTTGTAATTTCAATTAAACAATTTTTTTTGTAAATAAAATATATTATTCAAGAATTAATTCTATACAATAACATATTCTTGATTATTTATACCAGGGGTCGGAAAACTTTTTTTAGAAAGGGCCAGATCGTAAAATTATTAGGCTCAGCGGACCAGGTAGCAAACTCGAAGATATAGGTAATTAATTCTACTCATGCAGCAATAAAAATAAAAACAGGCTAAAAATTTTTTATTGGGTAGTGATATTTTTACATAATATTTATATACATGCTGTCACTTAAAAAAAAAACAATAAAATATTTCCATTTATTAATAAACGTATTATAAAACTGGTTAAATTTTGTACGTTTACGATAAATTTAATTGTTTTTTCTGAGATATTATTTCATCATACTGTAATTCGAGGTTAGTACTTTTTTATCATTAAAGTTATTTGCAAATGGTCATCTGTTAATAATAATCTATATTGTGATTTTATAAACTTAATTTTAAAAAATGTCCTTTCTCATTAGTAAGTACAGATCTAAATCCCCGTGCATATGATTTCAATTGACCGTATTTAACTTCAAAATAATATCCGCGGCAATATAGCGGCGGGCCGGATTTGGCCCGCGGACCGTAGTTGCCGACCCCTGATTAAAACCATGAGAGAGTGATACAAAGCTGGGAGCACAGTCAGCGGTGAATTTGGATGACATAATTTATGAGATATATTTTCGTTGCCGAGAACGAGATATTGTCTGATGATGACTTTCTGAGGGTATTAAAGGAATTTCATTTTAATTTGTTTTATTTTTTGCCGTCACAGGATCGATCAAATACAAATTGCACGCAGCATATCATTACTGTCAGCAGCAACACATATCTAAGAATTGTCTACTTTACAAGAGAGAGACAGAACTACTTTAATGATTTTTGTTCAATTACTAAGCTTTCTAGAGTTGTGAAGAGTAGCAGATTTCTTTTAAACTGAAACTGAACTAAACTTAGGTACGATTCTCTTGTGCGCAGTTGACAGGGAGGTTACAGATATTGTGATGATTACATTTCTTTGATTTGCACGCTCATAGCGGAATATCTTAATTTAACAAACAATTGAGATGTACGGTATTGCTGTTTCGGTGACGATATGTAACTTTATACTTCGATTGGCTCTAAAGATTTTATTCAGATACAATGGCGTAACCCCTCTTCAAATATATTTATCTGTTTTGAGCTGTGGTCTTCCAGCAGGGGGTTTGCAGCCACATTGCATATCAGCCCGTATCGATCATGGGTGTACCAGCGGCCGCGTCAGATTTCCGTCAAAAACCTGTGGCCTTCCCATTTCATTCTTCTTGACTTACTTACTCGAATTAGCTACATGGTGTCATCATCAGCTCTAACTAACAACCAGTGCGTGCTTCCAGTACTTACATACACCTTCACCGTGAATATTGTACACAATTTAAATGTTGCCCAAAGAGCAGTGGAAAGGCCTGTGCTATGAATATCTCAGAGAGATGGAGTACCCGACGTACAAATCTGACAGAGAATAAAAGGCCCAAAAGACCTGCACGTTCGAGCAAAAATTGGCTGGAGATATTTGGGGAAGGTGGATGAAGGACAGAGTTTGATAATTTCGTCAGTCCAGCGGGTTTTAGAGTAGCCTGTCAGCCTTTTGATTCCCCTAAATTATTTCTGAATGATTGCGTTTGTCCAACTATTGTTCATCTTCCAAGCGCTGTAGCCTGCCCATGGCCATCTCTCAAGTACTATCTGCATAATATTATCTTTACTTTTTCCCTTATCTATTTTGGTTTTGTTAGTTGTATATCTACGTTTTGTAATATTGAATGTATTTACAATAGTACTAATGCAATATATATATATATATTTTTTATTGTATATGTGAATGTAAAAAATAAATAATCCCATTGTGACAGTGAACGGCTTTAGTTTTAAAATGAATTAATTAATACTTTTAAAATTAGCAATATTAACTTGGTGGTTAAGATTCATATTTTTTTTATTTATTATCTTAGTTTAATAACCACAATTGAGTTTAAAAAACATCTAATAATAATAATTAAACATCTAATAATAATAATTAAAAATAGATTCTGGATAAATAGAAAAACAATGCTATATTTTTAGTTAGTTTTGACATATCCTGAAGAAGGAAAAGGTGTTTTCCGAAACCGGTAGATGTTTTTTAAACTCAATTGTGGTTATTAAACTAAGATAATAAATAAAAAAAATATGAATTAATTAAAGTAGTGAAAAAAAATGCACACACAATGCACAAAACATTATTGGTTCTGAGTAAGCGGTGAACCGCTATTCACTACCCACGGTCATTTCATTTTCTGAGCATAGTCCATTTATCTCATATCTCTTCGTCTATGTCATTTGTTGTAGACCTTAAACACTTTTGCATTCGTAAGCCCCATTCATTTATAAAACAAACTTCACGATCACTCGGCATATAATTTTTTATTAACTACACTGATTCAATGTTTTGTTTTGGTTCTGCGATCTAGACTTCTGCCGTATCGCGATGTTTCTTATTTAATAATCATAGTTTGATTTTGAACTTGTTTATTTAAAATATAATGATAAAAACGGTACTTAATCACCCATTTGAAAACGTTATACGAACTTGATTTTGCTAATGCAAAGAATCGCAATGTTAATATCATCTAACTTCATTCTTAACTGTTATGTATTACAAAGGTTATTGAATATGATTATATATTTTAATTTTGTTATATTCAAGTCAATAATTTATATTTAAAATTTCATTTTCTAACTTTCGTAGGCTCTTTGTAGGTTTGTAGGCCCTAGACACAGTGCCTAATGAACCTAATGGATATGATGGCCCAGCTTTTTCGTTATTCTTAGTTTTTGGACCTCTTTTTTGTTGAAATTTCTTACTTCACAGCCTTACATGAAGTATCCATTATACACGATATAACAGGACAAAAACATTTTTTTAAGAATTAAAAAACAGTCATGGCAACACCCTGCGCACACTCTAGTACCGGCACGCTCCCTAATCATCATACCATTCAAATTGCGAACGCATCACGATCTGTTTGAATTTCGATCGCGTGCATTTGATATAAGAACACATCATTGCGCATCACCGGCAAACCAAATCTGCTTTGCGCACCCAGTGGGGTAGGGAGTACTTACCTACTTATTATAGTTTCAATAAAATATCGTGGGTGCCACTTTTTGAGTGTCCACATAAATACCTATTTATGGGTGTTTGAGAAGTGACATTTGAAAATCGTTATTTTTTCTTTTATGTGATATGTAAGGCGATGTGAAATAACATGCTTATTGGAAACATTCTCAGAATTTGGTTATACGTTAAAATGAGTTAAACATTTTGTTTATGTCAATAAAAACACATACATGAAATTAAATAAATATTTACGTAATATATCCACTATTAATGTGTATATTTGCTTCAGGCTCTAAATAATCTAACAAAAAATAATCGAGCCGCTCGACTTTTTTACTTTTTTTTTTTTTTTTTTGTGACGTTTAATTATTTATATTCAATGAATAATTTGGAATTAATAAAATATTTCAATTAATCGAAATAATAGCATAATTAAGATTTTTTTTTAAATGCATACGTCTCAGACACGGTTGATAATAAGCACATATTCCTTGAACATTTTCGACTCGTGATTTAGTCAGGTATCCACGCATTAAATATTATGTATTAGTCTGTTGCGCTCTATAGATATAATATTTAAACTGTTAAATTTATTACTTTTGTCAAAAAAATAGTCCATTTCTATAAAATGGTTGGCAAATTTTGAGAAATTCTAATAATTCAAAAATCTTTAATGTTGCTAGACTTTAATGTTATAATTTCATTCAGTATGTCAAAACAAAGGCAAAATATATTATTAAAAAATTAGATTTAGATCGTTTAGGAATCAGGTCTGTTAAACAATAAAACCCAAGTGATCTTATAAAAAAAATATATTATTAAATTCTTTTTTGTTTATTTGTTAAATCTATACAGATAGATTTTTTACCATTTTACCGTTAATATAATTATTGTCTTCAATTATGCCATTAGTCTGCCAAATAAGGTTTACAAGATAAAATATATTTTTCTATGATTCCATCATTCTGTTCATGTTTTGTCAATCATTCTAGAATTTTTTATCTCTACTGGTAGTTCATTAATAGGTTGATCGTAGTTGTTAAAAACAGATGGTTTTTTTTAGATCTTGTCCCCATCCAATATCTAATGAATTTCCTACAATCTAAAGAATGTTTAATTATAAATATAAATACGTAATTTATTTAAATGGATCGCTTGCCTCAATAACGAAGCTGATTCCGGGAATTTCGAAAACAAAGACTTTAAAAAAATATTGAGTTTAAAAAATTTGCCATGTTCAAAAAAATCATGTGTTGTAATTACTTCGCTATTTTTACCCCTAGATTAAATAACGGTAAATCGTTTGTATAGTTTTTTCCTGGCAACATTCTGTGTGTAAAGTGTAATTATTTTTTCTATCCCAGAGTCTAATGGGCACTATCTATGTAGTGATACACGATGAGATATATCCCAGAGATTTAGTTGAGATAATTATAAGTGCCGTGTACATGTATCTTAGTATCATGTATTGAGGTTTTAATCTAAAGATAAACTCAAAGATCAGCTTAAGATTGGTAGAAAAAGACAAAAACTAAACTGATAAGTGTGCATAGACGTCACCTAAAACCATAGATACTTCTACTATTCGAAAAGTTATAAAAGCGGATGCACTAAATTACAAACATTTGTTCAGTTTTAACTGCTGCTGAAGAGATTGAAATACTTCAAATTGACAAATTGAACATAAATAAATGGCTAATACACAAATATTTTATGTTTGACTTATAATAAGCGTGAAGTGAGACGCAAGCGAATCTTCAAAACGAAAGAAATACAAAAGTTGAGAGTTGTCTCCAAAGAATCTTATGGAATCAAAATTCATATCACAAAGATAGTCACGATTGCCATAACGAGTCTTTTAAAATAAAATAAAATTCAAAAAACAAGTCCGTAAAACTAATTTGATCTATGTTATAACTATGAACCCCCCAAATATGTGAATGGTTCGTTTTATTTGAATTTAGAATGCACACGCTGCGCTGTTTGCTGACTTCCGACTCCATTCATTTGAAAACGGGAGCCGAAGCGCGCCAAAAGGTTTCCCGCCGGGACCACTTGTGGTCGCCATTGTCACATTACGCCATTTTGAATCGGTAATGGATCATTCAGCAGTATTGCGTTTGTTGTTATTCATTATTTACATTTTCAAGTGCATTTGTATTGGGAAGATTTAAAAAATGGTCCTTGAATAAATTGAAATCATTATATTATTATTGTATCAGAAATAAAAGGATTGTGGTCTAGCGGAACAACGCTTATTCGATTATTATCGAAGTTATTGTCCGAAAATATTTACATATTCTTTGTAGGATTTTTTGGATTTTTGAACCAAATTTGTCACGATATTCTGACGACCTTATACCTGACTAAATTACGAGTCGAAAATGTTCAAGATATATGTAGAATTTCTGTACTACTTCGGAAAATATTATTGTTTGAAATTTTTACAAAATCGTGTTAAGCTTGAAATTTACATACTTCGTAATAAATATTTGCGAAATTGTTAAATTATTAATCCATATCTTTGCTTCAGGCCCTAAATTATTTAACAAAATATAATCTAGCCGTTTGAAATTCGATGAACTATAATTATTTATATTCAATACATAATTTGGATCAATGAAATATTTCAATTAATCGAAATAACCGCATAATTACGATTTTTTTAATACTTATAATATATCTGACGTGGTTGAGATTAGACACATATCCCTTGAATATTTTAAACTCGTAAACTACCCATAAATTATTGTGGAATAAGGAATAAGTCTGTTACACCTGCATATACGTAGTATTATAACTCTTACATATAATTTTCTTATATCCGTCTATTCATCCGTATCGCATAGCTGCATGAAACATGTAAGTATTGACAGTTTTACAGGTCGCATAGCAATATAAAACTAGAAAAACAAACATTGTTACGATATGTACGACAGCAGCAATAGCAAAATCTCTTCAGAAAAATAAGGTAGAAAATTAAGTTATTAACCTTAATTAATTATTAATTAAGGTTAATAATTCACAAAAGTTCAAAAAAAATAAGACCGCAAGAAACCTTATATGTCTATTCGTAGATATGAACAGTGATGATGCAAGTCAAAAATATAACTTCGTGATAGTGATTCCCTGTGTGACATTTCTGAAGACGAATGTAAGGTAGTACGGAAAGACAACAAAACAAACTAACAAAACATCGAATAGCTGTAAACCAGAAACAATGTTTTGAAAATAATGACGAATGGATATATTACACATTGTATGATAAATGGTTAAATAAATGAATCTTGCGTAAATAAGCGTTGAAAAAATTCATATTCCGTTTATTTTCTATTTTTATTTGTAAAAGTAATTAATCATTTGTTAACGAGTATCTAGATACTACTGTAAAAGTTTTATTATTTATGTTTGATATGTACATACCTTGAAAGATTCGATCTATGTTATTAAAATTTTAGTCTTATATATGACTTGCTGAAACACTCGGCGTTGCCCGGGTTTTACGTAGCATGAAGAGGTTTCATTTAGGAAGATGGGGGTAGTTTTTTTTTCGAAATCAGATATATACAGTAAGAAGTGGTAAGTAAGTAGTAGTAAGTAAGAAGTATCAAAATTCTGCTTTAAGGGGTGGGAAAAGAGGATAGTTGTGTATCGAAATCAGATGTAGATAGTAATTTTCCTCTTGTTTTGAACGTCAAGTTTGCAAAATTAGGGTGGTTTTTCGAAATCTCATGTAGACTTTCCTTTTGTTTTGAAGTTTTGAAGTCAAGTGTGCAAAGTTTCATCAAGCTCGGAATAAAACGATAGATGTGAAAAAAAAACAAACAAATCACTAACAAACCAGCAGACACTATTAATAATAATGATGCGATATCAGATAATGTGTTTTAAAAATGAATTTTTACCATAGCCAATACTCTGGTAATGAAACGGGCATTAAAAAATTTTTTTTAACGTCATGGAAATCTAAGAAGCATTATTATTTTAAGATGTTGTCTTTAGCAGGATTAAAGGTTAATATCTAAGCAATTAAATTTTTTTTACCGTCTTTGAAAATATTAATGTGTAAAAGAATTATCGTCAATATACACTGCTAATTTGGCTCCGTATAATAAAATAAATTATTCGATAATTGTATTCAGAGCACCATTTACTTTAGTTACCGAAGTCACCCTCCTTTCAATTATATTCTCAACCTTGTCGTCTCTATTAACCCTACATTAGTATTGTAGTCGTTTGCTCCGCTCACTTGCCAATTCTGACGCTTTTTCCACTCAAGCAATGCTCAGTTACGTTGACACTCTTTAAGTCAAGGCTAAATATCCCTAAATTCCACTTTGAAATTTACTCCTATAGTTGATAAGATACTCCAGCCCCAAGATCACTAGGTCTTCAAAAATACTGCGGATTTAGTCCATCTGCAAAGAAATAAATGACAACCACTTATACAAACGTGGAAAAGCCATCTGTGGAATGTAGCAAATGAAAAATTGCCAAATAGTACTAAAGTAATAATTACTTCTTTAATATTACCACCAATAACTTTTCTAGTTTTGTTTTTATCAATGCTTGTATTTTTAATTTTAGTATTCGTTTAAGATTCGTCATATATATCTAAACATGTTGATTTATCAATCAACAACGTGTTTTATATTATTATTTAAATAATTGTTTTTAAACGTATTTTCATTATTATTTTTTTTAATTGAAAAATATTTATTTTTAAATATTAAACATGTTCCTAAACGTGTTCCCAATGTGATTTTTATTTATGCTCAAGTACCAAATGTATCAGATAGGGACATTTTACGTATCGATAGCAATAACGTCGTATTTTTAACGATACTAATATAAGGTTAAAAATGCTTCCTAAATACACAAAGTCATGTATTAACATTTTTTTTTAGATTACGCTATTATTGTTGTATAAGGTGTTATAAGAAAAATTATTTTTAATAATGTATAATTAATGTTTGGGGTAGATTATTGAATGTCATCTCTGACAAGGGCTCTTGGTGAGGCAAGAAGACAACATATGGATGTCTGAGTGAAGAAGCCGTGAATATGCGCAGACCAACGGCTGGTTGGAGTGATGACTTACGGATAGTACCGTATGCCATCAGCTAATGTACCAGCAACAGGGAAACTCGGAAAAGGTCGGAGGATATGTCCATGAAAACAGTACTAAAGACAAAGATAATTTATCGAGCGATCCAATTTCAACTGTTTCTTTGGTCTGCAGATTTTAATTCTTGCACCGAATGAACTTAATAATCTTTCAAGCTAACGTCTTTATATAAAATTTGGTATAAAGTGGTATATGAAGTGCCTGATTGATGTCTTACGTCTTTTTATTGACATATCTGGACTTTCGGCAATACTAAAGCAGAAATATGTTCACTTGATCTAATTGGGCGAGCGATGTATCCTCTTTTAACACCAGCAACACTGCCGAAACGTTAAAATTTGTTAATCAAATAAACAATAGCTGAACAAGAAGACGCGTTGATATTGTGAACTTTGCGCTGTTCGTTCAATTGACTTATTTTTGTTAATGATATAATTTTTATTTGACAGATGTTACTAACATTTTTAACTCTGAAAACTAAAAAAAAGAAGTGTAATTGAAATAATTTTAAATACTAATTTAAATATATACATATAAAATCAATTTTATTGAAAAATATTTTTGTTGCACTACTGGGATTCAAGTCTGGATATCTTTCCAAATAGGGGAAGATGCATTATCCAACTATGCTACAGTAACAGTACTTTTGACGACAAATTTTCGAATCTGTATGTTACTTTTTCACTTTTTCAAATTAATACATCTATGGTTCCATTATTTGAAAGCCATCTACTTTATTTTTACGGAATCTCAAATACCTTTGAGTATTTAAAATATCACAGACCGTCTGTTCTGAATAATTACAACTTCACAATAAGATTATGTTCTCTTTAATAATTTAAATAATTGTTGAGTTTGCATCACCTTTGTAACCGAATGATTAAAGCTTATTGTTTAAAATATTATGTTCGTCCGGGTATACTCCTGATAGTCAAAGCATGCAATAAAAAAATAGCCTGAAGAAGAGATGTAAGCGATGTAGTATATCTATATAAAATGACCAATATCATGTTGGACTGCCCTGAGTTGATACAAATGGTTTAGTATAAAGTACCAACTCAAACGAGACGACATGAAGTGTTCTCTGTAGGTACACATAGAAATAATTATGCTGTTAACTCGCCAATATCGCGGATGCATCGGCTCGGTAACAAGTTGAATTTTTTTGAGATTTTTAATTACAGGAGCATACTTGAACTGAAGAAATATTTGTAAGTAAATTATATTTAGTTTTTATTTTTTTATGTTATATTTAAACTGTTATATTGAAATGTCAATTAAAAATGTACAGTAATAAATAAAAAAATAATTAATTTCTTAATCCAGATGCCTAATCTACTACAAATGCGTCAGCGCTATTCGGCTTGACATTTTTACATACTGCCTTATTAATACATATAACTAATACATATCATTAATTTATCTTAAGAGTATTATGTTAATACTCAAATTTTAAGGGTTAAAATTCTAACAAAGAACCCTCCAAACATTTTACAGCAACTATGATCACTACTTAAAAATACGTTAGATTAAGTACCAGTATCGAAGGGAGGGACTTGTACTTCATATAAATAAAAAACGGGTAATCCGAGCAACGCTTTGAATAAATTCATCCGCATGCCTAAGTTATTGGTTAACGTATTCAAATAAAAATACACATTTTTGGTATTTTCCGAGAGAAATATTTATTTACTTTTCAATTTTACCCTTTATGTCCGCTCCGCCTCCCACGTCACCCGCATTTAACGTCATTATTTGCTTACTACGACATCTCACGACCGATCAACAAACAAGATACAATATTGCACAATATCCTTTACAAATTGTGTATACCGTGGTAGTAACCCTTCGGTTATTCTTTCGAGCGTTAATCGTATTGCGAAGATAATTTTCAAAATAAAAAGATTTGCAATAGACAATATACGTATAATATAAAGGAACAACTATTTATTTGATTCAGTCTATAAAAAAAACTTCTTTTATAGGTGGGTTTTGGCATTCAAAGTATTGTTGAAGCCGAACAATGTCAGTATTCTTTGCACTAGGCGTTTCCCTGGTATTTTGTTGCCAACTCGACCATTATCAGAGTATTGTACGCATTGATGGCGACGATGTTGAGTACCGTGCATCGGAGCTAACATGCTAGCCGGTCGATTTAGCATATATAGTCTTGAAGCAGTGTCGACTATTTCGAATGTATGTACTATTGTAATGTAAATTGAATACAAAAACTCATTTACATGATGTACGAACTTTCGTGGTATTTCAGTTCTTCATAAATGCTCACAGTGGCGAGTACATAGGTTCCGAACTCTGCTGGAATATCGATTCCTTTGCTAGTCGATAATTCATTACAGTAACAACCTTCTGGTAATGGTGGCAACCTCATAGGTTTATATATCGTCATTGAAAATATTGCTTACTTACTACACATAACCTATTACATAAAATATTACAATATTTATTATTGGTTTACTACACATAAATATTGGTTACTACAAATTACCTATTACATAAAATATTACAATATTTATTATTATCGTGGAATATAATTTAATGGCTGATATCATATTAGTCCGTTATGCGTATAGATTATACCCGTATTAGAAGTTAAATTCAGTCTTTAATTTTGTTGTCATATGTAGAATCGTAGAATCAAACCGAACATTATACAAGGTATCGTGAAGATTGTTTCTTTTGCTGATGTATAAGGGGTGAAATGCCATATCTGTTTATATTACATACGAATGACTGTTCTCTATAATATGATCTTACGCCTTTTGATCGATCTAAATTAATTTTATAGTTATTCTTCGGGACTCATTCGTTAATTGTATGTCATTTTATTTACTTAAATAATTAAAAAAGGCCAGAGAGCCAGCTATGAAACAAATTCTATACAGAGGAAATTAATATAATACACGTGTTCGATATCCGTAACCGGTTTTTTCTTAATATTATTTTTATATTTTTTTTTACTTATTTTAAGAATTTTTATTATTAAATATGTGTATATTTTTGATGGAAGGAATTATACACAATTACATTATATATGATAAAATGAATGGTTATGAATTGTAATGTACCAACACAATATTTATTGATTATTCTGAAAAATGTGCGGAAAGACTTCAAATGTGGGAATAGATTTTAATTTTAACTTTACTGGCAGATGCAAAATGTTTTTGATTCCTTGAACATAAATATTTAATAATATTAAACATGTTCCAACTACAATTAAAAAAAATTATCATGGAAAATCTATTTTTAATAGATATAAGTGAATAATATTCTCAGATACCATACAAGAGTAAATAAAACATTAAATGTATCAGAGAGGTAGGTACCAATAAATCCGTAAATAAACTACTAATGTATTCTAGGTATTACATTTTGCAATGAATGCCTCTCCTTAGACCAAAGTTCAGCAAATACTCCTGCGGGGGATTGTCTGAACAATGATAAACAGATTATTGGTCCTGTTGATTTTTCAGGGACGGAGTTTTTTCAAATAAATCAAATAGTCGGGTGTGAAAAGAAAGAATATTATTTCTTTAACAATTTTAAACAGTATTCTGTAACATTTCACGATATTAAACAGATTTAAAAAAATATTTAAACAGCTGCCGTTTTGAAACAAGATGACGGAACAGGCTGGTCAACAAACTTTGCAAACTTAAATTTTTCAGAAAGATTTGATCCAAATCTGATATATAGAAAAATATATATAGAAATACGGGAGTTATAGTGTTCACAAAATCCGTTATATACAGATAAACATTTTAATGGAAGATGGTTTATGCTCTCCTGGTTATGATCAAAGAAAAGGTTGGTTATATTTAAGTCGTGAAGCCGTCGCAAAATGTAATATTATTATCGAAAAAATCATGATTGATCCTACGGCCCTAATAAGTTATTGTCTTTTTGTTATTTACAGCTCACGCAAGGTCTTGTGCTTACTCACTTTGAAAATATTACATTCGCTTTAAAACTTTCTACTACTACAGGATAATAATCTCATTGTATCATTTAAGAGAACAAATATTTAAAATAATGAATGAATTACGTAAATAAATAAATTATCGGGTAACTACCAACCTAGCTTTAACCATATTTCTTCAACATTTTCACTCAACCAGTTTATTATGTCAATTTCTAAGGAATGGTTGGAGGATATGATGATGAATAAATATCCAGCCAACTAAGAATCACTAGCTCACATTAGTACTGCGAATCGAAGTTGACTTGCATTGGATTGGATTTTACAGCCTCCAAAAGAAGTGTTGACCACCTCATCTACCTTCACAAATAAGGGTACTGCATCACCATTGTCTCTTGTAGATAGAAGGAGACCAATGAAAACTTTCGCTTCAACAGCAATAATTGTGTCACTAGTAAACATATTAAAAAAAAAAACAATTCAAAATTAAATCAAGTAGCTATTATACTTTTTCTTTGTCCTTTCAGTATTAACACGTAATGGTCAAAATATAATATCGTAAATTTTTTGAATGACTTCAACATTTTCAACGATAAATTGCTTCCCTTTAAAATTAAACTACGCCAACTTTTTAATAACTATTAACATAAATTGTATATATTGCATCCCTTTTCCCTCCCCTCCTTACCCTTTTCACTATATATGTTCAGTATAAAAACGCTATTTTATTTGTCAGTTTTTTTTTTTAATATTTACTATTTTTTAGTATATTATATTTATTTTATTGTAAAAATATTATTGTTTATCAGTTTGTTTAAATGTACTATTCTTTACTTTATTATGTATTATATATTAGCTTGTTTAATTGCGAAAAAACTTTACTGGTATTATTTTTATATATCATGGTATAATCAGTTAGTATTATTGTACTCTTTGTTTCTCTAAAAATAAAAAATAAGTCGGATGAGACATAACTCGAATTCCATTTCATCCACAAGTCTCAATACTGGGTTGCCCTCACAGTCTACTCTAGGGTTTCTCCAGCTAGATGCAACACATCATCCACCGTTGTGATACGGTCTTCTTCGATACGGTGTTCAAGGTCTTCTTCATAGTCTTCTTCATCCTAAAATTGATTTCTTTATCTAAGTTATCCATGTTGACACACACTACAGCTGAAAAATTGGAAAAATCTTTTGTTTACCTTATATAGAGTTTACCATAATTGGATATATCTCAGGATTGAGATATTCGTGCGTCGTGTTGATAATCATTCTTAAAATCGGCGAACAATTAATGAGGACGTTAGCAGCCTAGAAAAGTCAAAACACCCACTAAATAGATTTATGTTCATTGAACTGAAATTTGTCGTGAGATTTCCCGAGTTCGGGAGATGTCGGGAGTTGTGTGAGAAATTGAGATTATTTACCGAGCAGGATTTCATACTTTCATTATAAATTTTTTTAAGCGTATAAAAAATAATAATTTTAATATAAAACCGTTAAGTGATAATAAAGTTTTCTGGAAAATTCTGTTTTGGTTATGCAAAAGACATCATTTCCTGTTGATATTTAACGTATTTTTACGATTTTTTTTTTTAGTCTTTACAAATCTGTAAACTTTTGTAAAAATATTAAAATATCCATAAAATTAAATTTTCGTATAATATAATTGACTTGGACAGTTCTCAGAAAAATTTGTTGATTACATTTCGTTAAATTTCCCCAAAATAGATCTGAAAGAGTGAGTAATCATATTAAAAGTAAATCAGTATTAAAAGGTACAATTAAAAATTGAAAAATGTACAAAGATATTTGAAATTAAGTTATTTTCTCAAAGTTTTGTTTGCTTAATTGCATTGTGGTAAGAGTATCTTGAAAATAATTAATAATTAGATTTCAAATTGAATTTAAAATGAAATATTGTAGAATAATACAAATTATTATTTTGATGGTTATTCGGCTTTAGAATCAGGGCGACCCTGGACATGACAGAACCAAATGAATATGGATGCTGGGAAATGGATTAGGAGGGCAGGACCGACGAGGGGCGATGGGATGAATGGCGAGAGGATCCACAGTACGAGTACGCCGCCAGGAAGTACCATCGCCTCTGGCAGCGGAAAGACGTAAAAAACGCGTGGGGATGAACAGCTTTTAATCATGCTACCCGTGTAATTTAATATTGAAAATCTGTTTTTAATCAAGTTAGCATGGAAATTCGCGATTTTATTTTAATTATAAAATACGTGAACCGTAATGGTACGTTATATTGGGTTTTTGGTAGAATTTTATTTATGGTCGACAAAAGAATTTCCATACCACCAGTCATTTTAAAGAGAAAAGGGGTTTATTATTTGAGAGGAGTAAGCCGATAAAACATTTTTGTTGCTCTCCGCTCGGCTGTTTCAACCTCCCTGAAAACTTTGGAGTATTCGTGTTTCTTCCTTCTTCATATTATGCATCTTTCACAAAGATTGCAACTAAACTGAATTCAACGAGTTAATAAAGATTCTCTGAGATGGTGGATCTATTCTGTTCTACTTTTCTCTTCAAATTGTTCTTAAGTTCTTCCTAAATGTGGTATATAATTGTAAAAATCATCGTCCATTGAAAATTTTGTAACCCGATTTACTCCTTTTTCAAGATATTTTCGCTGTTGAAAGCGTTCCGATTTTATTTTTAAAAGATCTAAGATATAATTTTCAAATAACATTGCATGTTCTAGACTAAGTTATCATTTGTAGCTTTTTAGGGAGAGTATACTCGAACGTGAACGCGCCAGGCGAATTAGCGACATCGGAGTTGTGATTATATTGACTCAGGCCTTCAATTTTATATAAATTGATAGCTAATGTTAAGTACAGATTACTATATTGAAATAAGTACCTACTTAGAAATAAATTAAAATTAAAATCTATTTTTATACCTACATTTTTGTTAAAAATCGTATTTTTTCCCAAAACACTTAGTTTTTCTCAAAAACTCTACGCTGAAAGATTTTAAAAACTAGATTCAGCACCCTAAAATACATAAAATGTTATTCATTAAAAGTATTCATTAAATATTTACATTTTCTTTCAAAAGAGATCTAAAATATCATTGTGTATTTAAATTAAAAAACAATAATGAAAAACAGAAAAATACTACCAAGGAAAATAAAACGATAATAGTTTTAATATATAAAAAATACTGTATTTATTTCCAGTACTGTACAATACAACCTTTGTAGAAATGTTTTCATTATCTTGAATCATAGAAATGTCATTGTATCGCGGTTTTTTTAAACATTTGTTTTATATTCGATTTCAAATTCTATCAAATAATGTTAACATATAACAAGTAGGTATGTACATACATATTATATATATATATAATAAAAATAATAACAGTATATATTTGAAGGTATGTGGTTTAGACAGGAATTATATTTTTTACATGTTAGTTTTTGACATTTATCGTCCGGATGTACACCGAATCTCAGAAATATAGGTATCAAAACACGCTACTTAAATATGGTTCGATATATATCTTCATTTTCGGGGTTATCATATCATGCATATCAGTTCATTGAGCATTGATGTTTCACTTGTCCGTTAAAATCGAATAAATCTTCTTAATATCTTATTTTAATCAAAGTTTTCAGAATAAATAGTATCCATGGTTCTTAGTGATGTTTGTGCGCATGTATTAAGTCAAGTCAAACGCACGTGTCAAGTCAAATGACGTTAGATGACGATGTTTGTATGACGTATATATGGGTTTGGGATCTTTCTCATCTTTCCAATTTCAAATCGTGACCTTAAAGTAATCGCACGGTACTGATTTATCTTAACTAAATCTCTGAAAATTATCTTATATTTTTTATTCCGTGCACATGCACCATTATAGTATTGTTAGTTGCAAAATAAGTGACAACTAATAAATAATTAAATAAATGAATAATTTTTTTATTTATTTAATTTTTAATTAGAGCAATAAATGCATAGCTTGATCCCGTGGCGGATGGGACGATCATGAGACGCCATCTATCAGCCAGAGCACAAAGCAGCGAAACGTTATTTTGAGTATTTATCCCCCGAGGGATTGTCATCCAGATTAGATATTTTTATTTACATGGGAAGTATGGAAGTCTTGGGCATTACAGGGCATACGTCCTGTTATCGACTGGCTTAAGTGATCACTTTACACAATGAAACGTTCACCTATTTATCCCATGCTACCACATTTATCAAATTTTTGGAAGTTGTATATATGTTATCATGTTCGAACATTTCAAATATTTATCACCAACTATGCTGTAGCCAAATTTGATATTCATTCTCATGTAACAGTATGAGGGCATCTCGCTATATCTTCCAAAGTACAATATATGGCTGGGATAATCTTGATCGTCTGGAAGGTTCATTAACATAAGCTTTTTAAACACGAAGGATAATTTCTCTTCTAAAAAGGGTGTGAGTTAATATGAATATTATTTATATAATTTGCAATATTTCACGATCCTCAGTCACGAGGAACTAACGTGGATGATAAAATTGTGCAGTGCCATTTTTGTCAGTGGCACTTTCAGGCAAAGAGATTTTCATTTAGAAATAACTGGTTTGTTAGGTATATAATCTGCTTGGTACACTCTAGCATATTTTAAATTATTTTATATCTAAAGATAATCACAGATCATAAATAATTTATTAAGCAGAACACATTCTTATTGTGAAGTTATAATTATTCAAAACATACGGTCTGTGATATTTTAAATTCTAATTAAATGTATTAATTATAAAGATATTACATATAAAATCAATTTTATCAAAAAATATTATTGTTGCACTACCGGGATTTGAGATTCCGTAAAAAACAAAGTAGCTGGCTTTAAAATAATGAAACGATAGATGTATTAATTTGAAAAAGTGTAACATGTAGGTTCGAAAATTTTTCGTCTAAAGTACTGTCGCTGTAGCATAGTTGGATAATGCACCGTCCCCGGTTTGGAAAGAGATCCAGGTTCGGATCCCAGTAGCGCAACAAAAATATTTATCGGCACAATTGATTTTATATGTATATCTTCCTAATTAATAAATTTAATTAGTATTAAAAATAATTTGGTTGAAAGGAAAATACTTGCGGTTCAAGACCGTCAAAATTCAAATACATATTTCTCAACCATACCTAATTTATTCAATATTTTTATAATTGTTACCTTTATTTGAGACAAACTAGAAGCGAGAATTTACACTTTGATGTAAAATGAAGAAACGTATTTCAGATTCATATAAAATATTAATATTTGATGTGAATGAAATAATTTTATTAATTTATATTTATATTATACAATAAGTATTTTTTTAATGTTTTATGCATTAAGTATCACCATTGATAGTTATTCAGCATTGTCCCGGATATTTATTTAGACTGTCGTCTGCATTAATGTACTCATTTTTTCATTTTAAACCAATAAAATATATAATACGTAATATACTTTTAATATATGAATATTTTATGAACAATATTAAATGTGTAATATTTACTTATTTCATTTACTCTTATTTCCTTTATTTCAGTTTACTTCACAAATCATCTTTGACGATGTTCCATCATACGCCTGGGTACATGCTGACAATGAATTTAATTCAAATATGTTATGGTACCACAGGTGTTGAGATTTCAACAAACCCCATCGTTCGGTAAGGCGGGCAGAATGAATCAAGTTTGTCTCTAACAAATTAGAAGCGAGAATGATGTAAAATGTAAAAAGGTATTTTAGGTTTATTTAAAATATTAATATTTGATGCGAATGAAATAATTTTCTTGAATAAAAGTAAGTAGAATGATAAAATTTAGAGTAATTGTGTGTACATTGTAGCTCTCGGCGTTCGTCGGGACCAGGAGCGCAGATCCGAGGTGGATAAAAGGGGAATTGTGGGAATGCAAATAGTGGAAGGGCTCAGCAGGATGCCGATCGCGCTCCGGGCTGCGGAAATATGGAACGGTGGTGCTCTGGCGGGCGTCACGGGCGTGTACGTCTGTATTATAATAATTATATATTTCACAAAATCTACCTACACTTTACACGGCTTGAGTCTTTGTTCAAAAATAAACATATTGTGAAATCATTTTTAATGTCAACATATAAAGTACAATTATTTTTTGATACAATTTTTTTTTTTGTTTATTAAACTTTATTGACATACATGTTTTTGTTGTAATAGAGGTGAATATATTATAATATAACATGATAAACATAAGATACAATTATATTTCAATTAAGTATATACTCGTAGTTTATTGTGTGGGATGGAGTAGACTCCACTTCTGATAAATGCGGCATTGTCCTGGCCACTTTGCTAGACTGCCGCGTGTGTTAAAGTAGCCAATTTTTTAGTGCTGTTGTGGTGTTATTTAATTTAAGAAAGATAAAAATTCTACAGGAATAAAAAAAAATAGAAAAAAAATATAGTGAGATCGTTGTAGAACTAGTGAATTATTAGTGTAGACACTATATAATGATTATGTTAGAATATTGAATAGCGATGCTTCTGATTGATCTCTACCCAATTGGATCATATATTGGGTCCATATTTGTGTAATCTTATTGGAAGTGGACGATTTCCAGTTGGTGCTATGTTGTACAGTTTCGGAGCTTAGAATATGTAGAATCTTTGTTAAAATGTCGTTGTTGCTCTCGGAAATGGGATATAGATGTTCATTGTTTATCTTGTGCTATGTCCATGATTTATTTCTTGGGATGAGTTGTTATTAGCATGAAAATATTAGACGAGTCTCAACATATAGATTTGTCATATGTCTAATTCATTGGTCAATTTTCTTTGAACCAAGAAAACAAAAATTGAGTAGATAGTTAATTATTATTTAATGCCTACACAACTATGTGATATTTTTTTTAGAAATATTCTTCTGTTCATATCAATGATAATTTTTCAAAGTTAAAACATCTAACTATTTATGTTTTCAGATATTGGTTATTAAATAGTGTTTGTGGTGTGGAAGAAGATCTACTTAAAACAATTCGATACTTAAACGTTAGTTAAATAAACAATAGTAATCAAATAACATATTTATTGTAAATAAATTTGTATTTTAAATTGAAAATTATTTTTTTATGTTTGATGCAGCGTCACCATTGATAGTTACTCAGTACTGTCCCGAGTACTAGACTATTGTTTGTATTAAGGCACTCATTTTTTCATTCTATATCGATCAAATATATAATACATATTATATGACTATTTTATGATGAATACTATTAAACGTATAATAAATAATTTACTTATTTAATTCACTCCTATTTCTTTTATTTCACTTTAGCTCACATATCATCTTTGACAATGTTCCGTCATACGCCTGGATACATGCTGACGATGAATTTAATTTAAATATCTTAGAGCACCACAGGTATTGAGATTTTGACAAACCCCACCCTTCAGTACAGCGGGCAGAGTGAATCAATACAACGATGTTGATAAGAATGTCACATTATCGGACAGCAGGGGCGTACTATTCAAAAGGGAGATTTATTAAATTCCAAGAATACATATCTAATAATAATATTGTTAATCAAATTCCACGACACATTTTTGAAATCAAATTAAAAGAAATATTAGTCCACATGGTCGACCCACTCCGTTTTAAGATGGGGTCCGCGTTACCCACAGGGTGAGGGTTGTGTGGAGGGTTAGAGGTTGGGGGAATTCGTTTCACGTCCGAATGAATTTAACGTCACGTAAATGTAAATGAGTTGTCAACCGCACTTAGTGCCCAATACATGTACACAACATATTAAAACAACGAAATTTCTACTGTAGAATATAATGGAAAAACTACTAAAATATGATGTAATCTAATTAGATTGGGAGCATTCGGTGATCTTAAAATACTAATCGTACGAAAAATATGAACTAAAATATTGATTTAATATCTTTTACCTTCTCTAAACCGTTCCATAAATAATCTGTATCTACGGAATGAGATAAATCTTAGTACCATGTACACGTATTGAGATTTTAATTTTAAAATAAACACAGAGTTCAGCTTGTATACACGATGTTTGATTTGATAGCGAGGTTCGACAAGTGCACACAAACGTCACTTAAAACCATGAAAATCTACAATTCTTTATTCTGAATATTCGCCAAATGTAAGATGTTCGATTAAAAACATTTATTTCGTTTTAACTGATGTTGGGGAGATTAAAATTCACCTAACTAACGAAGGAAATATCAGTTGTCAACGGACTAACGTTTGACATTTGACGTCAGAGTAATTGAAAAATGAAAAGCGGTGAATCTCAAAGGCATAATTCCTGTCTCAGAGATTATCTCATTCACGGGCCATAAGGCGTTCAATCGTCACCGAGCGAGCAGGTAGGCCAGTAGACATAACGGGAGACCATTTAGGCATGACATGGGACCAATAACTCATTATTTCAATCCCCCTCTTCTTGTGATCCCCCTCACCGCTTCTCTTTTGAATTATTATTAAAATAATTAATTTAACTGCTACAAAGTCACGTGTGTACGTTCACTAAAAGTCAAAGCGTTCAGAAAATTATAATGTGATCTTTGTATGAATATGGAAGTAAATAAGAGTATTTATTTAAGTGTTCCTTTATTGTTCTGCCCTTGAGCCGTGATTCCTTAGGGATAAAGGAATATATTATGTTTATCCAAATAAGCAGAGGCGGATGGGTGACTAAAGATCAAAATGAAATATTTTAGAGTTGTAAGGCTCACATCTATATTATTACACAACTGATCGAAATTACGTAAAAAATTACATACCAAAAAAATCTCGTTTTTATTATACACAAATTGTTGGAAGAACTAATCAATTATAAAGATGACTGAATTAACATAAAAATCATCTCCATCTTCCTGATTTACTTTGCTCATTCACGAGAAAATTATAAATCTTACTCGCCATCATATTTAATAATCAAATTTATCGACTGAGATGTATGTAATAACAAATGTCGTTAATTTAATATATTATGATAGTCAATGATCACAGGATAGTCTAATTAAAAAATAGGATCAACATTTTTAAATCGACCCTGATCTTTTACAAAAAAATAGGAATATATCTCTTCTTCTTTTTTAGCAGTTTTTGGGTGCCATACATGACATGACACTTGACATCACCGACTGACCACCTCTTACAAGTGTGTCGTAACATTTTCTGTCTACTTTCATCTTGGTCTTTTCCTTGGCTTATGTACGAGTATGTCTATAGAAAAATAATATCACGATTTTACATATCTGGTATTCATGTTTTCCCTTCACGTGCGTATTATTTCTGCAGTCCCGTGTCATTCTAGTATATTAACAAACCATATTTTATGTTTGTCTTTTTGAAATTAGTACGGCTAGTTAGCTATTCGTCGTATAGCCAGGAGTGTGTTTGTCATTTGCTTGTCGTATATACGCATTTTTCATTCTCATACCTATGTAATTTGTTCATTTCGCTGTTTTATTATTTTTTACAAGCTGGAATCAGCAAGAACATTGTGTAGTAGATAGTATAGACAATATTGATGGCTGGGAAAGAATTAATGAATAACCCTTGCAGATTTACTTAGACGTTGACTCCAACATAATAACATCGGACGTTGTGGAAATTGATGAAATAGTGGACAATCGCATAAACAAAAATTTGATAGAAGAACCTTCCTACAAAGAAATGTCTGCTTATTCCATAAACCCAGCTTATCCCAAACAAAGGATGATGCCATGAGGTATATTGAAGACCTCAAAGCATATTTTACTAGTATTAGCAATGTATCACCAGAAACTTTTAATTTAATTTATAGTATTGAAAGAACTATTTAAAAAAAAAAAAAGCATCATAAAATATTGTTTGATTTACACAATAAAAATAATTTTTTTGTATTGGTATTCTAATTTACATTTTACCTGTTTTTATTTTGTTGGTCCCTTTAAAAACATAAAATCGGGGTTTCACTTTATTTTCAAAAATAATCTAAAATCTTGCGAAAAAATATAAAACCGTACTCTAAAAAGCTATTTTCTTACAGCTAAACCAAATAAATATGTAATGCTAGGTTATAAAAATACGAGTATAATAAGGTAATACGTAATTTTATTTGCGTTTTTTTTTTTACTTTTTACATTGACAAAATAACTGCACTCATTAAACAATGAAAAAAATAACAACTAGAAGTGATATATAATATTACCAATTACAAAATATCAATAATATTTTAGATAATTTTCGCCAGGAAATTATAATTTTTTTTAACCTAGCGGTTCACCGGGATTTCTCTGGATGTCCCAATTCGTCCCTGCGCACACGTCTTTGTGCCCAAGCATTCTGGCCGCTTCCTTTGAAATAAGACTAATAATAATAATTCGTTACGGGTGATTTCAATTTGACTTATTGGATTACATTTATTGCGAATGACAAATTGGAATGTTTTCCAAATTCGAGTATTTTCGTGAAAGTTATATTATTAATTTCTAAAATGCCAATGTAAATTAATTCCGAGAAAAATATTTATTCATTTATATTTATAAATGTTCTATCTTAAATGTTCGCAAATACTTTTTTTTTGAAAAGTATCTACCCCAATTATTTATTACTTGAAGATACGTCGTAGATTATTTATGAATTTAAAAAAAATTAAAAGAAATGTAATTGCGAATTATACGAATCTTCTCTTTTTAGCAGTGGCTTCTTCTTATTGTGACATCGTGATCATACATACTTACTACTATCCTACCTATCAGGGGCGTGCACTCTATACAATTAAAAATGCTCTAATTTCTGTGAAATATATCTAAATTACAAATTAATTTGACATATTACGTATAAGTATATAGATTCCCGCGCAGATAATTGATAATTTAAATAATATTATAATTAGAACCATCTGGTGAGATAAGATCCCGTGAACTGTATCGATTACAATAATGATTATTTGACGCAATCCGAATTGGATTCAAGAGAAGAATATTGGCTAATGGTCTGGCCTACCTTGATCTCGATACTGAACTGGACGTCAAATTTTCATCTCACAACTTTTTAGCAAAAAACCGAGATATCACTGCACTTCCGGAGTTGTCTAGAATACCGCATCTTCGTGGTACTAGCGTTTTGCACGGCGCTACTATCAGATGTTAAAAAAATAACACAGATCTTGACGGTTGAAAGAAAAAAATGCACATGAAGTAGGTACTTGACTTGCGTCAACGCCATCTAGCAAAAGAATTTAAGAATGAAAAAAAAACCTGGGTTTTGTATAATTTGTTGTAACTAAACGCAATAAAATTGTTTTTATTTTATATGATGAAATATTTTTGATTTATCACTCTTATCAAGAATAATAAAACGTTGAATAGTTAATGAAGCGTCATTTTTGTAAAAAAGAAATTACCTCAATGGCGCTTTGATTATTATGTTCCAGGTCGATATTATTTTTAAATAACTAAAAAATAAAATATAATCATTTTAATTGATTTTTATGCATCAATTGCCTGATTCATTACAATTATATTTAAATTATCATATTGGCTAAGTAGCTGCCTCTGGTAGCAGCACAAGTGTGTAATCTTTTAACCATATTTTTCATAACATTCTCGCACACTTCACGCCTTATTTCAGCAATTTCATTTCGAATATTATTCTGTAGCATCGGAATTGTTATTATTATTTATTTATTATTGGAATTGGTTTATTGGCGTAGATCATTTTTTGCAAGTACCTTCACAGAAAATAGTCGGGAGCCGTCAAACCAGATCAATATCACCACTTTGTGACATTACGCGGCTGGGAAAAAATTCTCGCAAAATTTCAAGCGTAGCTCAGGCTGTGTGTGAGGTGGCACCGTCCTGTTAAAACCACACGTGTTGTGGGCCCCAATCGACCAAATTCAGCCACCATCATGTGACGATAGCGATCACTATTAATGGTTACAGCATTGCTTTTTGCATCCTGAAATAACCCACATGGCACACCACAGAGTGACTCTGCGTGAATGTAAAAGTTGTTGGTATATTAATTGAAAATTTTCAGTACCGCAATAATTACCGTTTTATGTATTATCAAAACGTGCCAAGTCGAAATGAGCTTCGTCGCTCGTGGTGATTTCCTTTCAAATGTTGGAGATGTCAGTATTAAGCTGTAAAACATGTGTGCTTTAATTTTATCGGCGTTGGATGTTCCATAATAAATTATAACCAACTACTCTCTACGAGTATCAAATTCGAACTAACAAATATCTGCCAAACCAAAATGACAGCTAAAAAAAATCGGCATTAAACATTATATTCACTCTAATAATATATTTTAATAACGGATATTAACTAATACATACACATTTTTTACAAAAACGTGCTTTCAAAATATTGCATTTTTCTTCATATTATATTCATAAGGTTATATTCACCTTTAGTGACAATGCAGCCCATCGTGCTTTTACAGAATCTATTTCAGCAGCATAACCTAAATCCATGCTTAGTGCACGCCACTGCTTAACATTCAGTGAGCAGACTAAATAGTGTTCATTATGCAAATGTTATCATAAAGATGGAAGAGAATTGAACGAAAAAGTTGAATAAATAGCTGCAAAGCGGAACAAATTAAACAGTGGTGCGGAGTATACATTTAGTAAAGATGATGTGGCCATCCGCCCGGGAGTCTCACTGTATGGTGTATTGTAAATAGTACTTAGCACTGCACGTAATCGTAATAATATGTGATTTTTATGAAAATTTTCAAGTTTAATATTAAATTTAAAAAAACTACAGTGTTATTCTCATATTTTATTTATACAAAATGAAGTTTAACGATGCAGATTTTACGTTTTTAGAACAATATCGTCTAAATGCTGTCCATTTCTCTCAAGACACTCTCGCAATCGGACTCGTAAATTTGCGAATACGCGCGAGCAAAGCGTTGGTTCAATGGCACCAACTTCACGGCGGATATTTTCTTGTAGGACCTGTATTGTTCGAGGATTGTCGCTGTAAACTCTAGATTTAAGATATCCCTACAAAAAAAGTCGCACGGTGTAAGGTCCAGTGACCGAGGTGCCCAGGGTGTGTCTCCGTACTTGCTGGTTAATTTATTGCGAAAAATTCCCCTCACCTTCTCCATTGTAACTCTAGCTGTGTGTGTTTGTTTTTTTTTGTACTAATAAATTCAATAATGACGTGAAAATAATAATTTGAATAATCTTAATTTATTTTAATTTTATTTTGTTTACGCAATAACCGTACATTTGCGCGTGATAGAATCGACAGTAGGTATTGTTTATTTTTTGTAATGTTGCGACTGAATACATTTTTGTTTTATGTTATAATTCGGGTAGACTAACGGGTGGACATAGATATACAAGAAATCATATTTGTAGAATTATAATTCTATTTTTAAGCGTTCTAAGAGGAAGTTGTTAAAAACCTGTCCGAGGATGATGTTTTAGAATCGTTTTTTTATTGGATTTTCGTCCATATTCACCACAACACCACAAACACTTTTTAATAACCAACATCTTGAAGAAAAATAATTTGACATTTTTACTTTGAAATATGGTCATAATGAAGAGAAGGCCATTAATTTCTAAAAAGAAGATTACAATCATATAGGTATACCTATGTAATACATCAGAAGGATTACTGTTTTACAACTTCAATTCTAATATTTCTGGCAATATAAATGTATATATTTGTTTTTTATCTGAAAATTGTACCTGCGTAACAAAAAAAGGTCAGCTAATTCGTATATTATATTTAAAAAAAAATTGTCATTACACCCTAATGTAACAAATTTGAGTTTAAACATTTTTGAAAATTCTTGATTGAATTATTCTTGCAATTTTTATATTACATGTTTGGGGCCTTTTGTATAAATTAAATTGAAAAAATAATAATATAATAATTTGTAGCTTTGGCTATTATAATTTATTATTTATACTGTGATATGACAAAGATGGTTAGATTTTTTCCCACTTCCGTAACTAATAGCATTTTTGTGTATCTGTAAATTGGTCAAGTGCACTTAAATCAAATTGGCTAAAATCGTACATTAATGATATTGGCCACATTGGGACGATATTTGGTCGAGGATCAGATGCTTTTCACAGAAGATATAATATACAATATTTCCTAACAATGAGATATTTGTATTAAATCAGAATTTTGGTATTCCGAGGAGCTCGGGTTTAGTTTTAATTTGTAATTAGTTTGTGTTTAGTTTCAATTTAATAGATATTAGTGTTTAGTTTCAATTTATTAGTAGATCGTGTTTAATTTATTTTCTGCCACGCTAAATGATGAATATTCTAATCGAGTAAATTAATTTAATTTTGGTAATACGTGATATTAACAGAGATAGTGTGTATAGTGCTTCTCGGTATTTTTACATCCACATGTACTTGCATACTTTTAAAATGATTATTTATTATACATTAATTGGCTTTCACAGTTACATTCATAGTGCCAGACTCACTAGGTTATGCCCGTGCAAACATTTTATATATTTTTATATTTAGATGCTAGTTTATAAAGTAATAATTAATAATACAACAAATTTATTAAAACAACAAGTAAGTTTGATATAGAAATTAGAATATACAATTTTGTTTGGATTTACTAAAACATGGTAATAAAACTATTATTATGAACCATCAAGGAATATTTTGAATGTGAACACATGGCGGTTTGAAGTAATTACGTTTATTGAGTTTTAAATATTTAGCACAGTTTAAAGTATAGTATTTATATATAGTTTAAAATATTCAGATCAGAATTTCCTGAGGTTAATGGTCAGGATTCCCCTATGCACGCGGCTGAATGATCAACCGAAGATGCCATACCCATAGTCACAAGTAAAATGATTACTCGGGCAATTAAAGCTACAAAAACCGGCAAATCACCTGGACATGATTCTCTCAGATTGAGCATGTAAGAAACGCAGGAGAGTATCTATCCCCGCTCCTGGCGACACTGTTCAGTAACATGATCAGGCATCTATACATACCTGCGAATATGAGAAAAACTATTATTGTACCTACATTAAAATCGAAACAACTGGATATATCGTCTCCCAAAAACTATAGACCGAAATCGCTAGCTACTATAATGGCAAGACTTTTTGAAAGAATCATTATGGACCAGATTTCAATAAATATGAACACTAGAGACAACCAAATGGGATTCAAAAAAATATGTCTACTGGCAATGCGATCTTTGTCGTAAAGCAAATTGTGGAATATTTTAAAAGTCGAAAAATCACGATATACGCGTGCTTTCTAGATTTAAGCAAAGCCTTTGACCGTGTCAGATACGACAAATTATGCGCATGCGAAACGTTTCCAAACCAGTTGTAGATATACTTGACAGGTGGCACAGGCAGCAAGAGAACTCAGTGCGGTGCGAAGGCGCCGAATCCAAACCATTTTACCTGCGCACTGGAGTGAGGCAGGGCGGGTGCATGTCGCCAATCCTCTTCAATATGTACATGAACGAATTGAGCGAACGACTATCTGATGCAAAAATTGACTGCCACATGGGCGAGACAAATGTGAACCACATTAGTTATGCCGATGATATGGTTATACTAGCGCCATCTATAAAAGGGATAAGAAAGCTTTTACAGATATGTGAAATATATTCCAGTGAACACAATATTTCATACAATGCCAGCAAATCGGTCATAGTGGCGTTCAAATATGGAAAAGGGCCAGATAATATCCCTCCCATGTGGCTGGACGGGACGAAATTGAGCGTTCAAAATAAGGTCAAATATAATGGCCATATATTCAATGAAGATGGACAAGACAATGATGATATAGAACGGCAGAGGAGACAGTTGAGCGTTCGTGCAAATGTGATGTCACCGCGTTTCTATCGATGCAGTAAGGAGGTGAAGACCATCCTGTTTAAATTGTTCTTCACCAGCAAGTATACCTGCGAGCTCTAGTCAAAATACAAACAAGTGACGTATAACCGTCTCCAAATTCAGTACAACAACTCATACAGAATACTGTTCGGATTGGCGTGCTATTGCAGCGCATCTACAATGTTTACTGAAAGCCATATACATGGATTCGTTCCGTTTCTGAGACATTGAGTTGCTGGCGTAAAGCTGCTGCTGGAGCTCAGCACCAACTCTCTGGTGCAAGCAGCGCTCTCATGGAAAGCTGGTTCCCTGACCAGAGAATGGCAGCGCCTACAAAATAGCTACATATACAACAATACATATGTAATATTCATATTATATATGTGTGAACTTTTTACTTTTTATTCACTTTTAAAAAAAAAAAAAATTATTTATATTTTCCTTGGTTTTCTTTTTCATATGTATATTATATTTACGGCGAATCGGGTTAAAAAAAACCTGATCACGCTGGAATAAACACATTATTATTATTATTATTATTAAGTGTACAAATAACTAATTCACGGAGATGTATTGAAACGAATAGACTCTTAGTTCTTTCTCGTTTGGATGTTAGATATGATCTGATCTCTGAAGGGTTGTGTTATAGTTTATAAAGATAATTCTGGAGATGTTTCTCCCAATAAATAATATAGAAGATAATTTAAATCAGGGTTATGTTCTGAGTAAACAAAGTAATAAATTATATGATATGAACTAATTGTTTCAATGCACATCCGCTTACAGAAAACATAAATAATTCATAATTAGACAAAACTATAAAAATAATGGTTCAACGCATAACTCTCCTCAAATCAAGAGAGGATAAGGTTGACTAAGTAAAAGATAGGGATACGGCTTCGGAGTATTGGTACATACATAACACTATTAGCTAAAGAAAGATAAAATCAATCAATTTAATGTAACGATGTTTTAGAAAAATAATGACGTGTTCAACAAATCTTTCACATGCTTGAATATAGAGTGGACCGAGAGTCAACTTGTCAATTAAAATATAAAAAAATCCTTTAGTATATTTCTATTTTTTTTATTTACATTTTTACATAATTTCTAATTTCTACCTATCTATAGAAGTTTGCATATATTTGTAAAGATGAAAATTGGGAAAAATTGTTTTTTATGTGTAGTGAAAAAAAATTCCATGCTACGTAAAAGATAAATAAGAAGCGGCTTAATTGATCAATTACTTCCAAACACAAAGGTCAAATTCGAATTAACAATTTCACATATGTATATATAATATAATTTTTTTTTTTGGTCTATTCAAGCAAATAAAAAAATTATTTCAAATTCAAATAGTGTTTTTATTATGTAGAAAAATAAACGATATATGTGTCTACATTTTATAAATTATTATTATCAAAACTGTTCTAATATCGTCATTTCGAAAAATTTTATGATTAATTTTGCCGACTATATAATTTCGCTTTAATGTTCCACCAAAACTTACCATAGTTTGAAAACCGCTGAAGTATCTGTAACAAAGGGCGTACAATATCTTCAACACCTATTTCAACTAATTATAAAATAAATTAAATTAAAAATTTTAAGCGCAGCTTGCGTATTTATATTAAGTAATTGGAATAAAAGTCAGTTAGACATTGCTCTTCCCCGAATCGTGCTGTCAAAGGATTTCCTGCAAAGAATTAAAATAAAAACAATATTTAATTATATTTAAAATCCTACAGGGAAATTCTCCGGCGCTTGAGGGATGATATTACTTCCCGTCAGTGGTGTCAGACTACTATTAAAGGGAAAATAAAATAAGGCTGTAGATATTTTTATCTCACTAAATCATATTTACAACACATGACAATGGATGCAAAACTAGCTTCACACCAGTACCGAGGCCGATAACTACTTTCTATTAACCTTGCAATATGTTTTTAGCTCAGTTTATTACCACTTTTCTTCAGTTAATATCGTTAAATTACAAAAAAAAATTACGCGAATATTTATTTATTTATTTGATTCTTAGTACAGTGTGTTATACTATAATCAGATAAATATTTCAGAAAAGTAAGAAATATATTTGGGTACCCTGCCTACTGCACTAGTATTTTACTGAATTATAGCAGACAGTGTTCTTCCGGTATAGTAGTAAACAAAGTACAATTATCAATGTACAAAAATATGTATATAAAGGGTTAAACAAGATGACATTAGATTAGGTACATACTTTATAAAACTTAACATAAATGCATTTTTCAATGTATAAGATATAATATATGGTATATGTAAAGTACAAAGCAAGATGCAATTAAATAACACATAATTACAACGTAAAACTTAAAGTAAGTCCAATATTCAGTGTATAAAAAAATAATTATATATATGTAAAGAGTAGAACAAGATACAATTAGATAGCATATAAAAAAAAAAATATATATATAAAGGTAAAACAAGATGCAATTAGATAATTCAATATACGTATATATACGTATAATAAGTATATTCCATCAATTTCTATTGTTATATATATATATATATATATATATATATATATATTTCATGCTACTTGTGTAGCTGCTCATGTTTTTATATACCTAACAAATTTTGTAAAAGTTCATAAGAGCCAATTGATTGATGAATTTATTGCTAACGTACGATTTTTCTATCACCATAGTTTCACATGATTTTAAAAAAAATAATATTAATATATGACGACGCGGACTTAATTGAATGCGTTCTATTACAACGTGTTACTTGGTTATATTTTATAATTAAATATTTTTAACTCATCGGTAAATAAATTGAAATTTCCTAGATTAATAGCAATAATTTAAAAAAATTAAGAACAAAAAATAAAATGCTTCTGAAAGATTGTATCCCAGGAAAAGCGCCTCCAGCTCATAAAAACAACTTTTAGTGGCAATGCAGCTCACCGCACCCTCATTTATTAAGTTCCAACCGCACCGTTGAAATTCATTATGCATTAAATATCTACAGGTTTTTCGATGAATAATGTTAAAGAAACTTTACGTGATTTTATTCGTTCAAAATATTACGTTCTTAAAACAAAGCAAATTTTCCAACAACGCAATCAAAAAATTATAATTGTAAACTCAATCCTCTTTTTATGTGATGATATATATGTGATGCGATTCACGGGATATCGTATAAAAAAAAACTTAGCTTACGTTGAAAAATTAGGGATACGTTTATTTTTTTCAATTTCCGAGACTCGTGACTATGAATTTTATTTATTTAAAAATACAATACATTTTAATAAATATTCATATGTATGATGTAGAATAGCAATTAAGGATATTACCTTTGTAAAAAAAAACATATGTTAATATTAATTGTATAAACAATCAAAAACTGTTTTCATGAAATATTTATTATATAAATTTTTTTTAAATGAAATTAAGTTACAAAAACACATTCATCTATAAAAATTACAAAACACAAATGATTTAAAAAATAACAATTAATTAAGAAACATACCGGAACGTTTACAACGTATGTATTTGGCTAATGTCAACTGAAGTCCCTTAACAAAGTTCTCCAGACAATTTAACATAATCCCCTGCTTAAACAAACCAACAAAAACAATACATAATTGATACATTTTTCCATAATGCAAATCTTTATAGCTGACCATATAAACCATGTAAACTCGTTTTTTTTAAATAGGCTTATCCAAATACGCTACATCGACAATATTTTTAGCGACAAATTTAAATAATGCACCTTCCCCGGTTAGGAAAGAGATCCAAGTTCGAATCCCGGTGGCGCAACAATAATATTTTTCCATAAAATTGATTTTATATGTATATCTTTCTAATTAATATATTTAATTCATATTTAAAATATCACAGACCGTGACGTTATATATGATATATTATAATATATGTTTTTATATGACATCTTGAAGACGAAAATGGTATTTTTCGAAACCAGTAGATGTATTTAAACTCAATTAAGTGGTTAATGAAACAAAGTTAACAAATAAAAATATGAATTTTAACCACAAAGTTAATTTTGGTAATTTCAAAAGAATTATATTTTTAATTATAGCTCACGTAACATTAATTGTTTACCATAAAAGTCTTCTATACGTTGTATACTATCCCTCACGGCACTATTATTTACGAAATATTCTACTTTTAAAACTTCTCTATTGGTAAATTGCTCACGCTCTCGAAGACTCGGAACTTCTGCCGAAGTAAATGGAAGAGTATTGTGTACCGTTAGAATTTGGATACCTCAATTAGATGAAAGTATCGGAGAGATAAAGTTTATATTTGGTCTGAAAACTAATTACTCCGAGTGCAATTAGTGGTGGGAAACCGTACTGTGACTTATGCAGGAAGACCTCGCAATTAAAACTTCACCTAACTTTTAAGTGACGCGTTTTGTTGAACCTGGAAGTATATCAATATACTGCTGTATAATTCAAAGTGTAAAACGCTGTTTGCGGCAAGGTTACCGGTGTTGACTAGGGGTAGGTTAAGTTGTGCCTCGGACCGATCATAAAAACCAATGGCAGTCCAGGGTGGAGGCCGCGTCATTACCTAACCTAGCCTGACGCAAGACGGAACAAAAAGTTTAATAATGTACACTTGGGAGTTAAAATGTCTTACAGGATTTTCCTTATAATTTTTAAACCAAAATTCTTTAATGTTCTTTTGTATTTTCTTTCCTAATTTGTTATGGATGGGAGGCACGTCGCTTGGACCAGACACGTGATATGTGTATCTTTTTCTGCGTTATCATGAGTACATTCCAGCCTATCTTACCTGTTTGTCACAGCATCCTGATATCTTATGATTTATGTGTACAAATTATTTAATATATTCATTGTTTGCTATATGAATGACTATCAAACGTCCTTCATGTCTCTTAGAGATTATTAATGGCCCGTGTTCACGATAATATCTCAATGAGACTTTCATCTCTGAGAGTTTGTAATGATAAATGTGCACCGGATGCGTCAAAACAGTGATTTCATCATCAGTCGATATATTTTGCGCACGGATAATATTAACAAATTTTGGCTTGTGGTGACTGACGTATTTTATCATCACTTAATCCATGTTTCAGTTGCAGCTGTACAAAAAATCAAAGTATATACTATTTGGTACATTTTTTTTAAAAAAACCTCATACCATTCTGTGTTCACCTAATTACGTTAACTTATCAAAGTAAATCATACCAATTCCATTTTAAATGTACATGTGTGACCAAATATGATTAAACTTTCAAAGTTAACACAGAGATAACTGTTAGCCAGGAAACGACAAAATTAGTTTTTAGATTTATTAATTTTTTTTAAATAAATAGTTTTTTTTTCAATATTAGCAAAATTACTTCTTGGCCAAATATTATATAAATGAAAATTCAAAATACTTTGTTTAAACCACTATTTATTGATTATTTATTTAACATGTTTCGATACCTATGGTATCTTCTTCAGGAAACAATGTATACTAAAATTAAAAATACAGGCATAGATAAAAACAAAACTATAAAGTGATGGGTAACTAAACAGGTATTAACGTGAAAACAAATTTAAATGCGACTATTTGCAAAGAGGATTTGGTTATTTATAATATTTAGGTTGCTATTTACACTTTTTATTATTTTTAAAATTTCCAATTTAATTCACAGTAATTAGGGGTAAATAGTTTTCTGATTAATTTATTTCAATATGTGAATATTTTACAATAAGAATTTTAAATTCCAAGATTTTTTGTAATTATTAAAATGATTTCATGACTTCATAACTAGACCATATTTTTTAAGAAAAATAACTTGAAAACATTCATTTTCTAATCAGATTCTATTATTAATTTTTCTCAACAAGATTTTCATACAAATTAAATTTTTTCATTGAAAGGTTTTTTACGGTACACAAGGATTGTTGTGGCATACTCTGGGGGACTGTTGTCAGTTTGGGGAAATTTATTCGTGGGTTAAGTAAGTCAAGGCTTTCTTCATGTCCTCGGCTAAGTCATGGGCGTCCTCAGGGAATGAACAGCGAACTCGTGTCGATTGACTGAAAATGTACAAAGTGTAAAAGGGTCTGGGTCACGAAATACTCGTGCTATGAAATAATATATTTTATTTCATAAATTGACGTGAAAAAACTTAACTTACACGTGAAATATTTTCAAATATTATTTTTCAATTGATATTTGATATTTACTATTATACGACGGCAAGTAAAAAATTATCTACATTTTTCGTTCTTCAATTCGTTTACATAGACATTACGGAAGCCAAGCTCGTCGTGGATGATTTAATGAGCAGAATAATGATTGATGTTCACCGATGGTGTTCCGCACAGCCACGCGGCCGAAAGGGGGCGCGGACCGCGGTCCGCGCACACGCCAGACGAAAACTTGTACTTGGCCGCTTCACGGCAATATTTCGTCCGGCACGGGACGCCCCTGGAAAATCGCCACCACTGCGGACACCGCGCGGCCGCTGGAGAGCGGGGAGCGGGGCCGCAGGCGAGGCCACGCCCCGGCCGCCGCCGAAATTATCAATCATGTTTTTGCCAAATAACTCGATGTAAAAAATTATTATGATAGAAATATGTATATCAATGAATAAAGAATTGAGAGGGCGACCGCCTGGGGATAATATAATGCACCTTAAAAATCGTTTGGGCAATAAAAACAGAATTTTAAGGTTTAAGGTGCATTTATAAATTCTCCGGGCCGTCGCCCGCTATAAAAACTACCAGGTATCGCGAGGCAGGTCAATGTTTATATGAAAAAATACTCGCGATGCCTGGGAAATGTTGGGTTTACACTTTATAAAGAGAAATGTAAGACAATTTAGAGATCTACCGCCCCTTACGGGACGGCGGAAAAAATGGCTGCTGTTGCCAGTTTTGGCCGCCAGGCGCTGTCGGCGCGGGACCGAATCGGGGTGGCGCGGGGATTGTCTTAGCCCCCTGATTGGTCCCGGAGTTTTGCTGGAGCCTTACGCTCCAGCCCAAAAGTTTAAATATAAATAAACGGTCCAGCGGTTGCAAAGACACGGTCCATCACGAATCGGGCATTCCCCCCGTTAGGGAATTCATAAAACATCTTGCCAGACGTTTCTATGCTGATCTTCCGAAGCACCGAAATCCTACTATTAACTCATTATCAACGTACGACATTAGACAACGTTCGGGCTTCAAACGACCAAAATCGGTTTTATTATCTCCTGCAACAAGTAGCAGCTAAATTCTCATCAAAATTACATATTCTAAACTCTAAAATAAAAATCATTACTAATTTTTCGCTAAATAATTTAGTTATAATATAGTTATAATCTTGTTATTTTCCAAACAATTAAAACACCACCATTCTTAAATTCGGCCCTCAGAGGCTACTTTAGATTGAGGAGCAAGGGGCTCTTAGAGCCCGGTACTCCGTTTGACCATAGATAAAAGTAAGTGCAAAGACACTCTCTCGCTTCGCTACACCTGCACCGCTGGACAACAACTACTAGAACTTCTTTCATTTTGACCCCTGCCTTCACTTCGGACTTTCTTCCCTCTGGATTTCTGACTTTGGCTACACCTTTGGACTGATCCCGGAAGAATTTTTACGATTTGGCAAAACTTATTTACTTTCGGTAATTCTTCACTAGTTTCATAATAATTTTAAGGATGAGTAAACTAAGATTAATTTAACCCGCGTTTCTTATATTTTCTTCTTTATATAGCTCGATTCGTACGACTGTGTTTTGTTGACAAACTTCTGTTTCTAAATTCGACCGGTAGAGTTCCTAGGGAACTTCATGGAACTTATACAGTGATCATCTGATTACCCCGTAGCTATTGGAATACTGATTTTAAACTCGTTACTGCTTTTCGTTAAGCTAATGTGTTGCTGATATTATATATTTCATAATGTGACAGAATTGATAATGTGTATTTGTGTACTGTGAAGATTTCACTTAGACATCCTCCCATTTTGAACATAATATTTACTTATATATAATACGTATGTAACATTATTTATCGTAATTTACATGTATTTTTTGTTATTTTTATAAACAGTGGACTTCTGTGACAATTAACGAGATTTTTATTAGATATATTAATTCTTAACTTTATAAATTCTACGCAGTAAAGAATGTAGTAATCCCAGTCTAGATAATTCGAAAAATGTACGAGACATTAAGTGAATAATTTAAAAAAGATCAAAAAGATTGCTACCTACTACCTGAAATATATATTTATAATAAATACACATACATTACTGTTTTATTATAGTTCTGTTTTTTTTAATACAATTGAATGAATCAATTAGAAAAATATATTTATCGAAATTTGAATAATTTAATTGGTACTAAACTTATTGTTTTGAATGTGTAAGAGTGGGATTTTATTTAACTTTCAATGCAAAAGATAAATTTACTCTGTATTTGTAAAATTGAACTTTGTTTACTGTACAATTCTATTACATATTTGACTGTTCTTCCCCAAATTTTGTTTAGACAAACATAAACACCCTTCTTCCTCACCCTGGCCACCCAACCTTTCCCAACTATATAAAGATATATACGTGTATATATTAAATGCCATGTATTTCAAATATTTCTCAATTATACTCTAGGACTCCGAGAAAAATATATTCACCTCATCCTATACGTCATTATAATATTTTCACCTCTCTCTGACTGGAACAAATTTTGATACACTGTTTTGATACATGCATAATTAGTTAGGTATATAAAATAAATGAATAAATTTGATAAATAATATACGGTGTGTGGTATCTGTGTTTAACCTTAGAGCCAAGGTCTGGCGTAGTAGCGAGTGATGTACACCCTCGGTCCTTACCGATGGTATCAGCGGTGCTCCCAGAGGGCTACCATTTGACATGATTAGAGAGAGAAATGGATGATACTTGTGGGTCAAGCAGGTCGCCCTTCTATTTTAAACAGCACCGTTGGCAAAGAAAGTCATTTCATCGGTTACAATAAAGAAAGGCGTACTAAGAGAGAATGTGTTCTAGGTTTCTCGATCTTAAGAGAACCAGTAAAGAAAATTATTTTTTCTGATTTTTTAATTTTATTTCAATATGAATAGCGTCATTATTGCGCTGCGATATTAAAACAGCTGTTATCGAGTTATGATAACAAAACATATTAATTTTTTTAATGGTACCGTTCAGATGTGAGCAAATATTGAGAGGACATTATTCGTAGTATTAGTGTCAGGTGGTAATTTTGAATTTTTATTTCTTAATTCTACTAATAATATTTTTACGGAGAACTCGTTATTATTGTGATGTTGCAGTTTTTCAGAACATAGTTCTGTGTTATCCTGGTAGCAACTAAAATATTTTTCGATAAACAGATTTTTTCTGTAGGTATATCTTTCAAGTTATTTCATTAAACTCCTTAATGATAAGTTAAAATACATTGTTTAACAAGATACATTTGTGTTTTTGTTATACCTGTAAAAAGTATAATACTTTTATTTGGTCGAGTGAAGAAAATATAATATTTAACACTGAAAATTTTGTGAATAATTTGTATATACATATATATATACATTGAAACATGGTAATAAAAATGATCAAAAAAATCACTTTTCTAAATTAAGTAATATTTTAGTGCTATTTGGATCTAATGAATTTTTGTAGAGTTGCTGAATTCAAAATTCAATATATGTATATTATGCGTTTTTTATAAGAAAAGACAGTTTTTTTTTTTAAATTTGTAAATCCACTCAAGAGACCTTGAATCAATGTAAGATTCATGTCCGATGAGATGGCTGAATTATTTGCGAGCGAAAAATTGGAAAAATTAGCCCATTACATTTAAACATCTTTTGATCAAAATAACCAAGGATATAATAATTTTTTTTTGGTATGTAGAATACGTCATGATTCTTTCTTTTTGTATTATAATATCGTTAACGTATTCAAAGAGCAAATACATGATCTATAATGATTTTCTTTTAAAATATTCTTCATAAAAGAAATTGAATGAACTCAAAAAATAACGACGGCCGTTCGGATTTTTTGAATTCCAAATTTCTTATTAATGTACACACCATGAAGGCTTCCCTTTCAAAAATAATTCATATTTCCGCATTTTTTACGAAAATGTGGATTTTTAGTATTAATTTATTTCAGCAGATTTAACTTTTTTTTTAAATTATTACTTAGATAAGACTTTACACTAGTGTAAAACTAATAAACAGTAAATTCAGTTTATTAATTATATATTAGTGTAAAGGTCATATCTATGTAATAGTTTAACTTAAAAAGTCTAACTTCTGATATAAATGAATAAAATAAAAGCACATTTTCGTTAAAAACGCGAAATTATGAATTATTTTTGAAAGCACGCCCTTAAAGGTAAATGTGATTCTAACTGGAATGTATTAAATTTTATTCAAATTATTTTGGTATAAAATATAAAAAATGTCTGATTATGTATAAGAATATCTGATAATGTTTAAGAATCTCTGATAATGTATAAGAATGAATGAGAACGTTTGAGAATGTTGTAACATTACAAATTACGCTCAAATACTTGAATTATTTGGTACTTAATATTATTTAAGAATTAAGGCCATTGGGAATAATTATCGTGATAATAGCGCACGTGCGTTCGGTAATCATTATTAGGTACCAATCTGTCGACGCACGGAGCGCAGACGGCCATTCGCTATTAGACGACAGAGACGGCTGCCCATGCGTTTTGCGTACGGCAGCAGCCAGCGCAAAGATGGCCGATTTTATAAATCGCAAAGCAATATGAATTTATTATTTAACAAATGAGTAAGATAAATTTCATAATTACTAGTGCATCGATTTTCTATCAATCTTGTAATAAATCATAATTTGCATTGTATTCAACATTTCTTCATAAATGTTGTATTTCCCTCTTGGAACGGGATGAATAACCCATATTAACGTTGGACGATATCGCAATACGGATGACTTCAGCCGAAAGTCAATTCCACATAACTCGGCACGCTTCGACCAGAAAGCAACGTAAACGAGTTCAGTATGGAGAAAGGGCGTCCCGTGTCCAAACGTCATGTTGTTTTTTTTATTGTTTTAATTAGTGTAATTAGTGAACAACCAATAATTCTTTTACCGCTGTGGGAGTAGTGGTCTATATAATCACCTAGGGCTGCTCTCGCGCCAAGTCGTTACCGAGCAACTGTATTGATATCATTATTGTCGTCAGAGTGTTTATTCTGTGAGGATTTATCATCTTCATGTGATCTTGTTATTTTGATCATTACCCATATAGAGGTGATTGTATTTTTCTCTCATTAAATTTGTTTATTGAACTTAACTTCTTTCAATATTACTACTTATCTTCATAATTGTGTAAAGATTATTATGTATAAATATTCTCGCCTCGAGGGATGAATGCAGAGGGGAGATTATTGGTAAGGTAAGGAATTTTCGTAAGTATTTGGCGTGAAGGATCTACATCTCATGTGCATGACTGAATTAGCCGGTGGGGACGTAGAGCCTCCGGTACTATAGGTCATAATGTATGGAAACGAACATTTATGTCATATATCAAAATGTTCTGCTTCGTGTGCCATCTTCTATCAATGGTTGGCGACCAAGTTTCAGCATGCTGATTTGTAAAATCAATGCTGTTTGAAATAATACTACCCCAATAAGAGAATTTGGAAGATGTCCAGCGAAAAATCTAAAATTCAATACAACGAGCGTTGGTAATAATATTACATCACACAATTTTTTTGTATGAGGTAAGAGTCAAGTTACAATTAATTTCAAACTATTTGTTATACTTTTGGGATTAACTATAATGATAGACAGTATCGTAAGTTTTAATCATTAAATTAGCATAAAATGGACAAATCGGTTATATGACTAATTTTAAAAATAGCCAAGATGCTTGTTCCAGGGCGTCCAAATTTTAATGTTACCATTACTTGGCCGGTTGTGTGTCAGTAGTAACTTTTTACTAACGCCCGTAGTAAAAAAAATTGCGGGCTGTTAATACATAAAATTTAATACCGTCAAAGCTTAGATGGAGACATATATAGCTGCGACAAATAATCATGAAAAATGCTTTATTTTATGAATTATCTATGGATTTTTTCGCCTAGGCATTCTAAATCTATCACTTTGGTGATGTAATTTTTTTGTATTATTTGGTAATGTATACATTAATATATTAAATAACGAGACTATCATCGGACGAACTCTTATCATTAAAATAGTAGGATATTGAATGATTAATTATCGTATACTGCATCTTTCAAAGTATCAATGTGTCAGATGACTTGGAACATCTGTAAAGAGTCCGCCATATTTAACTATCGATTCTCGTTTTTACGTTTAATTAAAATAAAACATGCCACTTTTAAATATTCTCCGTTTTTTACAAATTTCGGTTTTGAATGTATAGAGTGGGTCAATAGTAAGTATAAAATAAAAATAAAAGAACTATATTTTATTTATCTTTTGCGAGATATTCTATAAAATACGTAAATTTTTTTACCGATATATAAAAAATATTTTTTTATATATGATTCCCATTTTTATCTTCACGGGCATCATGTAACGTAAAATTGACATATTCCCATGCCACGTAAAAGATAAAAAGTTTTTTTTTCGAATTGTATGTATAAATAAATAATAATTAATTAAATAAAAAAATTTAATTCAAGTTATTTCAAAGTGTGTTTTGGCCCATTTTGTATGATAAAGTGCTGACATAACATATTAATTTTAGTATAAATCGATTGAAAAGACGAAATAATCATCTTGGTTTGCTAATAGCAAGATGTTTCAATGGCAAGCATCTTAACCATTCAACTATAAATTTAATATGTTTTATTTGCTTGTTTGTTTGTTTGATTTACCTAGATTCTAAAATAATTCGTAGTAATAATAAAATAATACACATTCACGGCATGCGGTTGAGAGAACGTAAATCTAATATCAGAAATATCTCCATCTTGTAGGAAAATAATTAAGTGAACGGAATTTAGTTTTCATGTCGACATTCAATCCAATTTCAAATTGGTGTTTCAAAGGTCCGAGCACGTATGTACCCCGCAAAAAGCAACTAAGTAAGGCTTCTAACAAAGTCTTCATTTAAATTCTAAGTATACTAAACCACCTGAGATACCAGAGGAAGTATTAACTAAAGGATCAAAAGCCAGGTTGAAGTTGGTCTTCAATTTAAGATTAATTCCAATAAACAAGACACTTCGCTTTTATAAATAAGGTCTTCTACCCGCAGCTCGAGAATTTGGAAATAGATAAGTCAGCGAAGCTCAAGAAAAAGTTATAAAAATATTTAGTTTAGTTTTAACAAGGCAGGCGAAAGAGCTGGCGTTATTTATGAGTATATATTAAATTATTTTATACTAGCTGTTACAAATTCAGCCACAATCGTTGTTATTGACACAATTCCGCATCCTAATTCCAATCCATATATTTCCTCATATTTGTCTTATCAGTGTGAAATGTGACCTTGACGCTAGCAGACGTCAACTTGACCACCAATTGTTCGATCTCGGCGCATCGTGATAGCATTCGCGGTGTGGACCTTTCAGCTCCAGTGCACCAGCACTGTATTTTGTGATATTGCGTTTTTATCACGTATTGTTTGTTGTGTGCGTGCCCTGGGTAAACCTGTGACATCGCTGTCTTCACTTCGGAAGCGAAGATTAGCTCATCCGCGTGCCATTTTATGTGATCTCGGCGGCGATTGCAGGAAATACAGAGGCATCATATACAAAGTAAGGCGAGCGGTCCTTCCGAATCCCGGTTCCTGAGATCACTGAGCCTTCGACTAGAACCCTTATCCCCTCACCGACCTCATTCTGTACCACGTTTCCCTACTTCCCCCCCCCCTACTCTACGGTGTTTCCGATTTATGACCGGAATTATCGCATTCCATTCCGCAGGATGTGCGACCCAGAGATTGCACTATTCACTAGCTTTTTATCAATAGCAAGACCTGATGAATAGATAAGATCGAGCAAGTTGTTAGGCAATATTTGAAGCAGTAGATAGAAAAAAACTGTAAAATAAGGAGACATATATTCAACTTTAGAATGAATTTAAGGGTACAATAAAAAAAATGTTGCTTAAAAATCAAGATTAATACAGCTCCCCTGTTTAAGCTTCCACTTTACATGATGAATGACTTGATTTTCATAAATATTCAGAAAAGCAAGTGCTTGAATGTTATTACAAAAAAAAAACGTTACTTTTAACGACCTTTCGGTTTTAGATATTGTCAGACAGACTAAAATTGATCGTTTCTAATGTTTATATTATTAAAAAACAGTCAGTATAGTTTGAAAATTTTAGTTCACACCTTCAAAACCTTGAACAATAATAAAACACCAAATTGTTAAATCCAGGAACAATTTATATTTTTTATGAAATTTAAAAAATCTAATTTTAATAATATTGTTATTGAGTTATCTGGTCGTGACAGATGGAAGGAAAAGAGGGTTGGACGCCATGCGGAAGAAAAATTGAAAAGTGGGAGTACGAGGCTGCTAAGGGCCACGGCGGGCGAGGCCAGCCATCCTTGGTCACGTTGGTGAGATGGTGGCATATTTCGGAGCTGGAGACGGTGGGTCCGAAATATGCGAGAAGAATGTTTAGTGGAAACTTGTTAGTGTCATGAGAACAGGGACACATAATTAAATTAATGTTTTAAGAAATGTGAGTGTTCAAATATAGTTTGGAAAGTGAACCAAATGGGTTATTATTGTGTTTCTAACCTCCCCTATAGACGAAGGAGACTTTTATGAAGCGATCCGTGGACATCACCCAATAAGAACCTGTATAACACGTAAGAGCTATTAGTGGCTCGATGTTTATTAGTTATTATAAACTCGAAAGGGTCATCAGCATGAAAATTGTATTTATGATGTATCAGAAGGATGTGTAAGGTGAGAATCGAGGGCCCTATACCTACTCGAATTCTCCCGTGTGTATATGAAATGTTACCAATATGAAGGCTGGTATTTGTGTGAGTGTTTGTGGCTAGAGCAGAGGTATTATGAGTGAAATAGTGCTTACGATAGTTGCGTTTATTTACAGAAGAAGCACATTTGAAATTAAACTGTTTGTTATATTATACAAAGTTTAAGATAAACAAATTTTATTGAAGGCAGTGCCGAGATGCGTGCGAAAAAATATTATTACGGTCTCTTTGGGCGCTATAGGATAGGAAGCCATAGGGGTCGCCACCGATCTAGCTTAGTCTGGATCCTCAAGTGTGTGTATCTGCTAGCTCGGAAGGGATGATAATTGATTCAATGGCATTCGGATTTTCACTCTACACATTTATTCATAAAACACAATTAAAATCGACATTGGATGCACGAAAAATGTTCTTTCGATCTTCTTTCTTCAGGTCAACTTTCCTCTGAGGGAGGTCACTCTTATGTATTTCTTTTCTTCACGTCATGGGGTGCGGACGCAGCTGAGGACCCGGATCGCCACACGCCCGCGCCAGGATTTATCTCTTGCATCAATAGATAAACCGGATACCATCTCGTCTCAGCTTTGTCCATAAGGCCCATCCATCGGTCATGCTCGCATGCTGCTTCCTGGACTCCTTGAACCAGGACCATCTCTGGATCCACCACGGTGATCTTACTCTTAACTTCCGCCACCTCCCACCGCCATATTCCTCCGAAGTGCGGCTCCACCGACGCGCCTATTTTCGAGTGTCTCCACCATAAGTGACGTTTTGATCAACTGCCCGTCAAAGTCGGATTCTCGTCCCCGATTCATTAATTTAGACGGCTATAAGTCATAAGTCGGCAAAGTAGGCTATCCAGACCCGGGGCGCAAATTCAAACATCACAATATGTCTGAGGAGCTGGATAGTAGAAGAGTGATCCGTTCGATGGCCTCTCAGACTGGTCGCATCGCTGTGTATTTTTGTCTACATTTCGTAGATATCAGGCGGACCATATGGCTGTTGAGTGTTTAATTACATGGATATGTGAGGTGCGAGAAGGACCTTCACAAGATGATGTACCTAGCCGGTGACGTTCTATTCATGGCATGGATAGGATGCCCGGTCAGCCCGAGCCGAACGTGACAATATACATTCAATAACAATATGAAACAACAGAGTTATGCACCCCAAAATAAGAAATATTTTGAATTAATGGGGGCGGCTATCGATATTCATATAAAAACATGATGAAGATCTGCAATAATATATTATGAAATTTAATAACAAACTAGTTTTTTTTTAAATATTGAGAAATCGATCAAATTACAACTTGGGAATAAGGAAGATATTCAATACATAATTATTTATTTATTTTGAAGACCTTCAAGCCATTTTAAGTCCTCTTTTTTGTACACATTTATATTTGCTGCTAATTTAATTGATTTTGGTAGTATGTTATATAGTCTGCAATGCATGTCTCTGTCATATTCCAAATTTGGACGTTTTAAGAATATTATGCTCATTAGTTCTGAGAGGATTTTTATTTTGTCCTCTTTAAAAAAATTAACAGTTTTTTATATATAAACCAGGTAAATTTAAAACTGGAAAATCTTTAAAAATGTTTTGTTGTTTTACTTACAAATTAAACTTCAATATTCCTAATGTCACAATAAAAATGAAATGGGAAATTCATACATTTTATTGAAGAGAATTATCAAATCACTTTATGACCTTTTGGTTTTGATAGAAATTTTTTTTTTTAAGAATAATCAAAGACATTTCTTTCAAATATTTGAAAATATTGAATCATCGTAACATTGGATCATCGTATCTGCCATGGCTAGTGAGTTGGCCATGGCAGAGGCCTGTGCGTGGAATTATTTAATATGTAGGTGATATTGCACAGTACCACACATGGTTTAAACATTATAATGAGGCGGATAGAGGGCGACATCTGTCTGCGGCGCACCGAGGCTCAGTGTGATACGAATCGATGTTTAGAAGCGATTTTCGGTATACCGACAACAGAGGTACAGGAGGTTATAGAAGTCTGGAAGAGAATAATCAAATTATATTTCTCGCACAGGCGTAGTACCGAATTTAAAGAAGAAGTGCATCTTTTGTACACTCTGCAAGAGAAAATAATGAGTTTATTTAAGAAGAACTTCCATGACTGATACCCAAAACACAGTGATCAGCTATCTATGGCTTTGGGCCTTTAATTATCTATAATCCTTTATTCTCGGTTAATATATATATTTTTTTTGTTTTAAGGGAACATTTTAGTTCCAATAGTTTTGATGAGTTCATTGAACCCGCTGATTAACCTAAACACCAACCCTTGGAATCTCAAGTGGGTTTCCAAGTAACCGCGTTCATTGGCCTGACATATTACTCAATATAAAAATAGAAACGAATATAATAATAGTATGTAGGTATGTATTTAACTTGTATAAATTGCTTATACTTTGATAAGCCGTAAAGTAAGTAGGTAGTAATAGTAATATAAGTAATAATATGGAGTAAAAAGTACAAGAAGGTAGGTAGTCGAAATATAACAGCCACACCGACCAGTCGTTCATTCTCGGAGTCTGGGTGTTTGCGGTGGCAAATTGCAGTACTCTCTACAAATTGTGGCCATAAAAAACCTGTGTTAACTTACGAGCAATGAACGGGAGATAACACCAAGATATGTACATTTTTTTTAAGCACCTGTGTTGATTGTATATCTCCTAAGCCTTCTGAACGCAGCAGAATATAAACCTGGAGACATTTTTCATAGAGGAGATAACAATACTTCTGCCACAGCACACTAGATCATTATACTAAAATAAATCTCAATCACCATAATAATTAATAAAATATATATTTTGTCAGAATCAATGAACATCGTCTTTGCGCAAAACACACACTAGAGATTGTTCATTATCACGATCGAAAACACAAATCTGAAAAAATGTTGTTGCTGTGGAAGTTTCTCGTGTGAAATCCAATAACTCTCACACGGGGGAAATCAATATGAGACGAAACATCAACAAGTATCTGCAGCAACTTTTGTCAGTAGGGAGCAAACTTTATTTAAAGAAAAATATATTCTTCCATCGAAAAATACACACAGTAAATATTTTCTTCCTTGATAACCTTAATCTTAAATAATAATAATACGTATATTCGTTCTCCATCATTCAAAAAGTGTATCTGGTTTTTTGTTAAAATTGAGTTACGACTGGGGTTATATTGCCCAAATACATGCCCGTAATTCATTCAAACCGACCGAGGCGAATCGGATCACTTTATGCTTGAGGTTGAAAAAATGATAGATATTCATTTATAAGTCTAATTTTTAATATACATTAGTAACCAAATGATCTAGATATGCGAAAAATTGCTCGCCAACAATTGTACGTCCACAGTTGCTCGCCATCAATTGCTTTTTGCCTTTTCTGACCTAACCTGGCTAAAGACATTTGAGGTATGGCCATATTGACGCATGTTAAAGATCTCCTGGGTTAACAAAATTTTTAATAAACAGGTACTAAGACGCATGAATAAGTCTAGAGAACTAATAACAATGATCAAACTAAGGTAAGCTGCATACTTCGGAAACATTCTCCTCAATAAGAAATATGACCTCTTATAATTCATTATGCAGGGGAACATAGCAGAGGCATAGGTAGAAAGAGATTATCTTGAAGAATACATTAAAGATCTTATATGTACATCTTATACAGGATAAATCAGTAAAATTATAATTAAAAATAAGGGGTTAGATGTGAAGGATGGGGATTAGATGGTGGGGGTTGGAGTGATGCATTGTTTTTCACGTGCCCTCTAAAGTAACAATGTTCGCAAAATTTCCAGGGCGGTGGCAATATTTTGCTCAGGGTCCTTATAATGCATCTAAGAAGAATTTATAAAATATTTTTATGAAATGGGGGAAGGGGGAATGCCATGGGGTTTTATGTAGCGTCCTAAACAGTTTTCATTACTATCAACCAACCTCAATATCTGTCAAGCTTCTCTGTTGTTGATATAAAATCTAATTCGATGCCAACTTGTTTCATCGTTATCGTGATCAGTCCATCTGTCTAGTGATGGATAAAGGCCTTAATGACTACTTATATTTTCTATTCAACTGCTTCCGTGCTTTTTATATTCTTAAATTGAAGATCCTGCGATGCCTCGGGTTCCAGAATTACTTCTCTTTTTTTGAAAATATTTTTCTCCAACGAACCATAAGGATAAATCGTTTTCTTTCAAATTGACAATCTTATAAAAATAAAGCAACAGCGTGTGAAACCCCAACATAAGTTTATTATTTTATTGGCAGTATTCTATGAACGTATTGACATTTACAGCTAAAAAATATATATGAAAATTTCTCGTAAAGAAGTTTGTAGCTGTAATGTAGATAAAATGTACAAATAATTTATTTAGTCAGGTACAACTATTTTAGTGTAAATTTGAATTGGAAAATGGAAAAAAATTAAGCTAAGAGATTAAAAATCTAATGGATGCAAAAAAATCTTTGCAATTCATATAGTTAATACCTCTTATAGTCCGGTTAATCGTTGCTGCCAAAAAATGATAATCGTGTCCAAAAAAAAAACCATTCTGTTTTTCATTAAATAAAAATAAATTCAAATATCTTTATGAGAAATACATTTTATTAAATATGATTTTTTTAAATGTATATTTTTGGTAATTAATTTTTTATTCTCTTAAAATTGCAATGTTGATATCTGCAAATTTTTCTTATGGTTATTCAGCTGTTAATTATGCGTATCGTATCGCATAACTTTAAAACCGCATTAAAATAAATTTGACCTAATAAAGACAGAAATCCGATTATTTGTGTATTAAAAAATAATTTTTCTCACTTATTTTTATTTTTCTTCATTAAAATTTAGTTAGTTTTGAAATATTCAAACCGAACTATAGTGAATATGGACTAATCGAATCCAGACTATGCGTGGTATTACTGTATTTTAAAATATCTTATTTCCACATATTTCAATGATTTTTTTCATAAAATAAAAACAACCAGGTAACAAATATTGTTAGATAATTTATTTAATTTATTATATATTTTAAAATAAAAAATTATTTTATACAAAAATTCACGAAGCTGCATCTAAACAATGACAAATTTAACTTAAAATATACATTTAAATGTACGATAATAATTATACTTATATATATAATATCTACTTTGAATACATAATATATGAAAGAAAGATTATAAATTTCTACTTGTCTTATGTAATACGTGTAATATATGCAATTAATATATATATTTATGTGAACGGAAATTTCTCGATGAATTAAAAAAAAAATCTTTATTTTAGTCAACTGCTTAGAAAAAGCAATAAGAGTGAAATAATTTGTAATATTTTTAGTTGGAAAATTAAACCTTTGTATGAAATATTAGATTGGACGTACTGTCAATACTTACTTGTATGAATAGTCTCAGGCTGCCATAACAATATAACGAGTTACCTTTTTACATAAAAATGAATTAGATTGATGCAAACTGAAGTGTTCATTTAAACCTCGATATTGTTAATTTTTTTATTGTTGTTTGGGTAACATTTTCGATTTTTATATCGAATTTGGGTGGTAAATATAATACACAAACATGTCGAAAGAAAAACGTTTAAAACAATGTTTTTAAAAATATTATAATAAAATTTTTATATAATGTTAAATTAGTGTTTTTAATTGGAAATGATCGATGTCGCATTTAAGGGATTACATTTAAATTCTAAATTCATACTAAAACTAAATAGTGATGCAATGGTGGAAACTAAATATTTTAGTAAGTGAAAATCCAGTAATTGTGTCTTCTTGGATATATTCAAATATTGATAATAATATACTGGTCAAAACAAGAAAATGTATAAAAATTGAGAAATATTGATTTTTCAGACGTATTCTAATATAGTGTGTTAAAAATATTTTACAGATATAGAATATTGCTTTAAATAATTTTTAAAAAATAAATAGATTTTCATTGTAACATATATGTTGTTTTAGGGAAAATGAATATCAAATTTAGTTCTATAGATAGGGATAGTGTAGTGGTATTCGAAGCGATTCCACATATTAATATTCAAAACATAATTTGATAAATATGGAGGATGATTGGGTGGAATGGTGAACGTTACATTGTGTAAAGTGATCACTTAAGCCAGCCGAAGACAGGTCGTAATCCCTGTAATTACCCATACTTCCATATTATTCCATTAATAAAAAATAGTTTCATTTCTATGAGATATAATTTTTTCGTGTATTTTGTAATTTGTTTTAGAGCATTGCAGAATGAAAACACTAGAACAAATTAGAAATTAATTTTTTAAAATTGTGAATACGTCAATTGAAAATATATAATCGTGGGTTGTAAAGGCAAGCAGGACAAAAACGGATTGATGCCTTTGTGACGTGGTGCTGGAGACATAGCTGCGTATATCGTGGACAGTGAGACGCACCTACGTCTCCATTCTGCAGAAATAGATAGATTTATGTGTTGTTTCAATCATTTACTTAAGGTGCATTATTTTGGGCATCTTGCGAGAAGACAAGATTGCTTGAAAAGGCTTGTTGTGGCGGGCCATGTCGGAAGACAGAGAGGAAGGGGAAGTGCAAAGAACAACAGGCACTTCTCTGGTAATATCCCTGAATGGATAAGTATTGTCAATAGGGTAGAGTTTATAAAGATCACGACCCCAATTATGAGAGTTTGATGAGGCAGAAGTGTTGAATTGTAAATAATTCACTGAAAACGTAATATTTCATTTCAAATATAAATTATTTATAAATCAGTATGATAAAATAAATAATAAAGTAAATGCTCTAACACAAATTATTCTTAGTTTGAGAGATGTTATATGTTTTCATACATACATACATATTTTGAAAGATACAACTTATACATATTTAAAAGTCGCGGGTATTTTGATTATTTTGATGTATTTATGAAAAATAAATCCATGTAAAATAAAACAAAAACATAATACTAAATATTATATACGAAAATAACTGAAAGAAAAGAGAAAAAGGTTATTTATTGTATAAAATATCCAGTGGAATATCGTGTATCAAGAATAGTAATTCTACATGAATCCAAAAAATATAATTAATTCTCAATAATAGCAATATTATGTATTTCTAGCGGTTGTTTTCTACTTTCAAATCTAATAATAAAATTATTAAGGACAGTTTCACTGTGATATTTCATTTTCAGAACATAGTTCTGTTGTATTTATAGTTGGATTCTAGCTTGACAGATTTATTAATTAAGTCATGTATACTTATTAATGTCATTGAAGATAAATTACTTTACCAATTTCTTCGGACGTATTTTTAGTTTTTATAACAAAAAATTTTGTTTCTTTTTAACAAAAAAATATTTTTAGTTCAGTTTAGTTTAGTTTGGTTGCAATTTTGGTAACTTACAATATTTTTGACTCACAGTTTTTTTTCGTTTATCCTTCTAAGTTATATAATCTAATTTATTCTGTTTTCAAAAATAATTTCACCAAATTACGGGATAGTTTTATTTCACTTTATTTAACTGTGTAAAACAAAAAATAAACAGGTTTTAATATCTGGGATTTCTATCTTTCAATTGTGTTTAAAATTGAATGTTAAAGTTACTGGTAAGTTAGAACACATAAATCACTGAGATTTCAAATAAATAAATTTGTATAAGTATTGTAGGTTGTCTTTTAAATTAAGATAACGTTGATAAGTAGAGATGTTGAATAAAACAAATTTCTATTGTACGTAAACAGATAATTGTGCCTATTATTATTATGAAAGAGGTCCAAGTCACGTTTCTTTCGATTCGAGATATTTAAATATTAGCGTTTGAATTGATTAATTTTTTTTTTATATTACACACACCATAATGTTTCACCATTTATTTAGTCTTCTAGACTTATAATTTATTTCGACGTATAAATTTTGCATATATCTTACAAGGAAATTAATATTTTAAGGTTAAAATGAGTTCTCTATTATTTAGCAGAATACCGTTGAACGTCGTAACAATACACAAAATATAACGCTTTAAATTTTTTACATTTAAAATTTGTTACTATTTGCATTATGTGCATATTTGCACTATGTTATTGTTACTATTAAATAACAATGTTAAGCGAAATAATTGACGAATTCTTTTTTTCAATTTCTTGACTTGGACCGCTTTCGTAATAATGGGCACAATTGTTTAACTTTGAATGTCCTCAGAATTCGTACTAATAATAAAAAAAAATATTATATTTCTGTTGATTCTAGTTAACTTTCTGGATATTTGCTATGAACAATATATAATATAATAATTTTTCGGTAGTTTTCTCATTCTGCTGTTAGAAAGTAATATGATATATTGCCCCTAGGGATATTTACTTTTTATTAAGAGATGCTTTCATAAGAATGGATGTCAATGTATATTTTTTATTTACGCATTGTATATATTTTAGTAAGTCTGTCCAAAATTTTTAAATTAGACAAATCTATGACAATCTATCTTTATTGAAATTATTATTACGTATTTTAATAGCCAGAATATTTGAATATTTAAGTAGAAATAATGAAATAAATACGTCGCGGTATTTTAAAGATATTCATCCGAGACCGAGGAGTTACTGGAGCATGCACATAATAATTTAATATTCGAATTAATCTAGTTAGTCAACATTCGAGAAAACGTAATCAAAGTTAAATATAAGCATACGACTGATGATGTAACGAAAATATAAATGTATTAAAAAATATTTATATACATAATACAAATCAAAAAATACAATTAAATTCAAATAACCTACTAGATACTGTGTACGTCAAAATTTGAATTAAATGATAAACAACTTACATATTTCATGTATGTATGTATGTGTATATATTAATAATAAATATGTTTGGTTAAATATATATTTAATATCTATTTATCATATAATTCTTAAACAAAAAAAAAATAATAAAACCCAACAATTCTATATCTGGGTAACCCCCACCACGAACTAATTAATAACTCGCTCATAATACCTCTGCCTAATCCGATTCAGTTTACTATCATTTTGTGTAATGTTTCGGCGTTATTTAATAATAAAACATTGAATTAAAACCAAGGCATCTATAAGTAGATGTAGCAATGTGAATCATCCAGACATTTTTGGTTATGTATGTGGCGAATACACTTTGACAGAAGGCAGAAAAACTATTTATAACTTTGTGAAAAGGGCTCATCTGACCTATTTTGGTGTCCACTTGGGAGACTAGGATAAATCTTGGGCTCCACATTTCGACATTTCGTATATAAAACGTGCATTGAGCATTTGTGATAGTGGGCAATTGAAAAGCGGAAGTACCTAAAATTTGGAGAACCAATGGTATGGAGATAATCAAGAAACCAGTACGAAGAAAATGAGTGGGTGATTTGTGTCGATCTAAAAATGGTAAACTTTCTCCTTGGATAGCAACGTGGATATACAGAATATCCTTGTTTTTATGTCTTTGGGACAGTAGAGCTAAGGATCAGCACTGGATTAACAGAAATTGGGCTTTTAGAAATATCATAACTCTAGGAAAACAAAACTTAATCAACTAACATTTGGTTGCGAAAGAGAAAATCATAATTCCACCCTTGTATATTAAATTGGGACTTATGAAATAATTTGCGAAGGCTTTAAATCGAGATAGACTTTATTTTGGCTACTTGCATCAAAAACTTCATGGTGTGCACAGAAAAATATTTTATGGTCCTCAGATAAGGCAGCTTATTAAAGATACACAATTTACCGCGTCATAGACTTGACTCGGAAGACAGGGGTGGCCGTTTTCATTTAAACTACCCGGTTGCTGCACTTTTGAGTGGGAATTTTCAAGAAAACAAAATGATCTTATAAATTTTCAATTATATACTTGTAAGACATAGGGTCAATTGTTGCGAGATTACGGAGATGATATTAAAGAATTTTGCGAAGCATTCATATCTTACAGAAAATTGAATTTCAAGAACGACAGCCATCTTTTCGTGATCCTGTTAACTATTGTATAATCTGTTTTGTATTCACTACTATTTATTTTTTTCTTCATTCATATATCGATCTGTAATATATATTCGAGTGATAATTGCGACTATAAAAAGTATTTATTTGTTCCCAGCTGACTTAAGACTTTAAACGTTAGACAGATACAATTGTGTAATTTGGTTTTTATTTGTAACTTTCAAACCACGCGTTTAACGTTTATTTACGTTTTTTTTTTCTTAGTATTGACTTTGGCAATACTACTCACTATTATATGCAATTTAATTCAGTTTACCATTTATTCTGATGCAGCATACGGTAGATTAATGTTATTTCACAGATGTCTCTGAGAAAAATAATTTGATGTGAAAATAGCAAATCAGCGATCGATTTTTTAGATAAAATTTGATAAATTAATAAGTATAGTCATATTATATTTTGGGTCTCAATAAAACTATGATACACCTAATATTGAACTAGGTATTGAAAAAAAGTTCATTTTTATTTTTATGGAACACTCTTGCGTACGATATTAAAAGTTACGTTGTTTAGAAACGAGCAATAAGAGCTGTAATATTTAATATCAATAATATTCAATTCATCATAATGTATTTTCTAATAAATGTTCTAATATTCATTCGAGTCATTAATGCTTCTGTATATGAACATATTTATGAGCTATCTGAAACGAGTACTTAAATTCGTTGAACTTTTCAAAAAATGACAACTAGGCGATTTCTGTAAACCGGAACACCGGAAACGAAGAAAAAGATTTTTCACTCATTGAACCGGAATCCGTAGACTATTTACTCTTTTGCATTGATTCTTGAGGATGTAATTGTGTGTATGTGATTGTGAATCTCAGGAACCATCGATTTTACGATCTTGGGTAAGGAGGTAAACAATTATTTCCATCACATTTAATGTACTAAAAATGTGTTGATTCATCAAAAAAAAATATTAAAACCAACAAGTGACTAATAATTTTTACGTGAAAACATATATTTTTCACCTATACAAAGCCAACAAAAAAACATTTACTTTTCATAAATCAATACACATAATATTAATATTACACATCTATCTACTAAATACACGTCATAAGATATTTTATCATAATTATAATGTACATATAATAAAAAATATAAAATTCAAATTATTATGTAAATATTATTATATTACCATCAAAATACTTGAAGAAAATTTAATAATAATTGCTTACAACGATGTTATATATAATAAGCAATTACTTAAATATATTATATAATGATTTTACTTAGAAACAAATCATTGTGTTTATGGATACAGTATGATACTATCTCCTCACTCGTGACAGTATTTGATTGGACCATAAAATGTAAATAATTATATTTCACGCTTGACTGAACTAAGTTCATTCATATTTGTAAAGGTGCAAGATTTTTTTTCATAGGTCATACATATATAAGACAAATTTATTTATTATTTATCTCTACAATATTAGATACATTATTTATCCTAGCGCCATATGAGAAAAATGATTTTACTCTCTACAGTATTTATTAACTTCAAGATTATATTTATATTATGGACTGTTGAAAATATTTTTTGATGAAACTTCATTTAATTTGGATTATTTGATAAAAAATATGTCTTTATTATTTCCACTATGTCTGACCTTCTCAGTTCTCTTACTTCTTTCTTCTTCATAAGCTCTTCAACTACTTATCTTCTTGGGTCTTTTATCAAATGAAAAACTTTAATTCGCAGTCAAAATATTGTATAATATTATTACTCAATTTTAGTGAGAAATTTGGTACTGGTTTTTGTGGTTATTTTAAATAATAATTTTTCATTATATTTTCCTAAGTTCTACGAATTTTTTTAATACAATAATTTTTTTGCTTCTACATAATAAAGCCCACCATTATTTACATTAAAATAGTGTTAGTATAATACAAAATCTTTATAGGTATATAATAATTTTTAACAATCTTCGACGAATTAGTGGACAAATTTATTGACAATGTGCAATACATGAGAGAAACACAGCGATAATACATAAGCGGAACAATGTGTATGTGTGTGCGACAAAGACATCATCACGTATAATAATTTCATATACCAAAGAATATGAATAGATTTTTCACATTGTTTATGATACTGATATGATTTTTATTAAAGCCTGTACCACAAGCATTTCCGTAAACATCTTAATGTGTCATTTCAGTATTAAATAAATATTGTTCATGTTTGAAACGTTTTAAACATTTACCTACTTTTCCTACGGTAGTAATATTGTAGTTATGTAATTAATACTAAAAGCAACGTTTTTAACCGCTTTGATTTTACTATTTGGTGTAGAGCAATTTCAGAGCGACCGCTTTCTCTTCAGATTAATATTAAACTAATCCTTTATAACAATGTAATTAATTATAAACCAATACTTGAAATTTACATTTTAAATTATATGAATTATAAACAATCGACCCCTACAATGAAAAATATTGTATCTAACAAATCATAAGTTGTTATAAACATTTCGCATGTATTTGATATATTTTTAAATGGCAGTATACATTTTTGTAAAAAATAACAAAATAAAATATATAAAAAAACTATTACAACTTAAAATGTAATAGATATTACATTAATCGACTAGAAATATATGTAGAAAAAATCAATCTATAATTTTTTTTAAATTGTATATATTTTTATTGATACATTTAATTTGTATTAAATACCACAGAAATATGTTCTGAAAAAACTGCAGCTTCACAATAATAATGTGTTCTCCTTAAAAACTTGAAAGGCATTTCAAGGGAGGGATGAACCCAAAATATATTTAGGGAACAAAAAATAATTAGGGGTAGTTCATAGTAATTCATACTGCTTTAAAAAGCGAGCGACTACCCTGAAACCGTTTAGCATCAAAATATAAAATCCCAGTAGATAATAACAAATTTTCTTTAAGTTCAATTAATTCATACAATTGATTTAAAGCGTTGAGTAATGTCTGCGATGAAAACAATATGCCATAGGTGATAAATAGGATGAAAAACATGTTCAATTCATAATTCACTGTCTTACCGCCATGCCGTTTCTCCACGGGGGTAGGCAGAAAGGACAGAACACTACTCTTTTCACTACACCCACAACTTTCGCCTTATCATACACCTTCTCACGCAAGCTTGTCTATTGTTAAAGTTTCTAAGAGAACCATCTTCCAGTATCTAATTTACCTGGTCATACTACGTCTTCCGTGGATTCTATATTTGGTGCCATCAACATTCTCACTGACCAAAACACTTAACCTTTACCATACCATGATATAAAATACCCGAACGCAGCCATGCTGCCAACTCATGTTACCGTAAATAACAGTTAGAAAAAATGTTTTTTTTGGCATAAATGCCTTTAATGGCACGAATTTACTCTAAACATTGAGCCTTCAATTTTGAAAAAAAAAAATAATAACATAATTTAGAGCATTCATTAAGTCCTATACAATGTGTTCTTCCTTCTTATCTCTCTTCATTTAATTAATGAGAAAGCGACAATTACATTTGTATGTTTATTGTTCTTTTCACTGTGAAAATAGTGTGTGCTCTCTGTCTTTCATATAACAAACAGTATTTTTCCTAACATATTTATTTTACAACGGATTGAATGAAAAAAATAATTGTTTTTATACGATTCCCTTTTCAATTACAGATTTAATTATGATGGTAGACCTGCATGGTTTGGGAAGGGTTAAGTGACACATTTTTAATCCTATTTATTTACTAAGATCATCTGAACATTCACTACTAATCTGTTCATTTTTTAGTAAACAGATTTGCCTAAGTGTTTTCATTTTCACTGCATTTTATTTAGGTTTGTTCCTTTTTTAATAGATCCAAAGATTCACTTTTGTTCATCATTGTTGGTATCACGACTTCATTACGTATCGCTAGCCTCCATTATAAATTACTTAATTTAAATTGCCGTTTACTTGTAGTTGCTTTCCTTTCGATATCGTTCTCCGCCTTTCTGTTTTCATTAAATATTATTCCCAAATAACAAACTCGTCAACTCATTCCAACATTAATCTCCTACCAGTATTTTGCTATTTATTTTTCTCCTCGAATACCATCACTTTCAATTTGCTATCATTCATCGTAAGGTCACTTTCCTACCGTTCATGCTGGCCGGTAATGACGCAAGATATTTTCCGGAAGGATTTCCGGATGGAAAGTCTCAACTTACAATTTTTCCCATTAGATTAAATTCGATTAGCACTTATCGGTTTGAAGATAGTAATCAGTTTCTTGTCAATGCGGAACATAATAAATTTGGTGAATTTTTGAAGAAGCTTACGGCTGTGGGATGGATATACAGTACACCGGGAAACTTCGAAATCGTAGTATCCGAGTGCATGACATGGCCTCCACACATCGTACGTCTGAAACAACAAAGTATCATCTGATACTTAGTTAAACTGTGATATTGAGCTTCTAGATTATGAACGTTAAAATTTAGTTTTCTTCAGCGGAGTTCGGTTTATCGCCCATGAAATGATTTTTTTTCTAAACTTGAGCTATGCAAATTAAAATAATGTAATTAGCCGAGTCCTTATTTTGGGTTTGTATATATATATATATAGGACTCGGCTAATTACATATACATATATATATATAATACACAGGAGGCCTTCGACTTTCGCACTTAATTGGTACCTGAAAGTAGGGACATGTAAAAATCACCAAAATGGGATAAATTATCAGTTATGTATTTATTTATCAATCACATACATATATATATATATAATAAAATAACAATGCGTATTATGAGTCAGGAATCTTCTTCGTGAAATTGTCAAGAGATTGTTGAATGCCACTCTTTTTTTCTTTTATTAGATAGACAGTTCTAAAACATGCCGTGTCTTTAACGATTGCTCCACGCACTTGAGATATACGTTCTGTATTGGCATCACATTCATCCATGATAGCCAAAAAATTATCAAGACGCATGAAGGCTTCATTAATATTTTTGAGACGATGTCAGCCTCTTCTTTGGTTTCATTTGTTTTTTGTTGTTCAATTAGGTATTCATTCCACAAAGGCTCTGAATGAGATTCGATTAATTCATCAAAATCTTCGTTATTGACGTCTATGGTTAGTTCAGTCATCATAGAAACTATTTCAGTTGTGATAGTTTCCGGAGATTCTTCAGGGTTTAGATGATCGCCCATCATTTGTCGGCATATTTTTTTTCAAAATTCTTTGAAATCAGGTGAACTTGTTTACACACATTTAAGTGCGAAAAGAAAGATACAGGGAGAGAGGAGAGGAAAACGACTGCACGTGAGACGAAAGCGAACATTATCGGGAAAAATGTGCGAAATAGCGAATTGAGCGAAAGTCGAAAGTGCAAAAGTCATGGGCCTCCTGTAATATAAAGCAAGCATTTATTTGTATTAAATCAACAGCTATTCTAAAAGATATTACATAGTGATTGATACTAATTTTTAAAAAAATTGTAAGAGTTTTGATATAAAAAAAATTTTGACTACAATATCAGATAATAATACCCTTATTGTTCAAGGTCACGACATCCCAGATATTATTATATACAAATCTTTTTGACTAATCAATGGAATTGAAGTGTAAACCTCAGGGTCCACAAAACCTGTTTCAGAATAGAAACCATAGGTCCGGTTAGAGGCATTTGAGATATGGATTCGGCCAAGTATACGCGAGGTTTCTTGAACAGATCTTGTAGTGCTCTATTGAATGAATATAGACTATATTACTATAGAATATATTACTTAAAAACATTAAAAATGGAAAATTCCAGTACCTCAGTCACATGGTGGGAGACGGAATCGAGTATGAGATTCAGAGACATCCCTATGTAAAGTGCCGCTCTTAAGCAAATTTTAAGATGCCGCCACTAGTATTTGTAACCTTCCCCAAACCTATCGCAATAAACGTGTTTTATTTAAATTAATTTTGATTTTTGTAACTTTATTGTTTTATAACCGGGTTCATTATCTTTCTTGGTAAAAAAATGCAATACTGTCGTTCTTTTCAGAAAAGTTTTATTGGTCTTTCCCACTTTCCCAACATATTTTTTGTCGAATTATTTTCCAACAATTTTGTGAAATGTACCCTTACAGTGATATTAATTCTCTGCTCTCTACACGCTAGACGATAATTCTAATATTTTTATAAGATCTAATGCGTATATTTCGCCGCAAATTTGCTGCCCTTAGCCACTGCCTTACTTGCCTACGCCCATGGGACGTCCCTACACAATTGATCATCCAAAGAATAATCAAAAGTAGAAAAGTAAGGGGAAGACGTCGTATTTTCTGGATGAAGAACCTACGCAAGTAGTATGACTACAGTTCAACCGAGCTATTGCCAATATCCGTTAGAAGAAATCACCATAAGAATTCTTTTTTTTAATATATTTAAAACGAGCCGATTTCAATGTTTAATTTATTTATTTTGTAAATCATTTATGTATAATGAAATTTTACTGGAAATGACACTAATATACAAGGATTTACGTTTAAGTATAGTTTATATATGTATAGTAATTTACAAGAATAAATATATATTGAATATCAGAACTTTCATAAATTTGAATGTTCAATAGATAAACTATTTAATATTTTGCATATACAGTTAGATACATCTTTGATAACTTACCCCAAAATATTATCGTGAGATATTTGGACCAAATATTATTTTAATTTATCTATAAATATTTCGTATTCGATTATTTTTTATTTTACCTTAACGGCAATTTGGTCATTAATATACAGGGACACATGTTTTATTTTCTGCTTTTAAAGATTAAATAATATAGCAGCTATCGAATTTTCGATTCGAGCACTGGAATTGAAATTGATTATGCTATATTGAAGATCGATACAACATTAATTTGTTTACTTACATTATTAAGTGATAAAAATAACAAAATATAATATAATCATATTATACAGAAGCAAGTTATAAAATATATTGTAAGATAATCTTTCTCTTGTTATTTCATTCACACCATGATCCCTTGTAACTCTGAATATTTAAAAACGTTATTAAAGTTTATTTCAATTAGAAGAATCATATATTCTAATCAGCATTCTAGTATTTAATCATTCTTACGTTCCTTCAAATTCTCATCTCCTACACAGCATTTTGAAAATAAAATGGATCGCGTCTTCTCTGGATAAAAAAACACGCATGTCTTTAAGTCCTTTATTTTTAATATATCTGTGATGATTATATACAGACAGCGTCACCTAACTACAGAATTGCCCGGGTCGGTAAAGGCGACATCGGTAGAACGTACCCGCATGTCGCTAGAGGGTCGCACGGCTGGAGGTCTTCCCCACAACTTTACAAGGTTCGGAGATGATCGGGCAGTTTCTGGGTACAGCTTTAATCTTAATCATTTCGTATTTAAAATACTCCTATAATTATCACGTGCCGATAGATTTCTTCTCATTACGTAAACATTCAATTCAGTGAATAAAATATCCATTAGCACTTGCTTACATGTTGATTGAGAATAAGAATACGGTACATACAAGTTCTTACACGAATCCATCCACATGACGGATGAATGTATTAAACATTCATAATATTTTTCTTGGTCACCTAGATTTGGGTTGTTACCAGATCTTATTCCAGTCGTACTGGTCTTGTTTGTATAAATTCCTAATAATTATAAAATCAGCGTTAACAACATTAATAATGCATATATTTTCAAAACAAACATAAATAAATATAATTTACATTTTAGTGCACTATCAACAGTACCTAATGGTAAACATTATGTAGAACTGCTGTCTACAATAGCCAGGTAAATGATAAACTGCGCTATGTACACACTTTTAAGATACTATACACGGATTAGGAAATAAAAATTTAATAATAATTGCATCTTATCAAATATACAATAACATCTTAAAATTAAGTTATCTTATATGACCATCAAAGTAATTGAAAATTGAATCTGCTATCAATATTTGCAAAAAGTCAAAAAGAGTCAAAATTTTAATTTTAATAACACACCAGATATTTAAACAAAAGATATTAAACTTATAAAGAAAACATATATTTTTTCTTTTTTATTTGAATTTCAAACAGATGTTACGGATTAGTCAAGTTTTTAATTAATATTCGTGTGTTAGGCGGATGGTTTTAAAAAAAATTATACGTCTCATAAAACAGACATTTATAAAGATGAAGAATCGTTAATATAACTATATATCTAAAAATCGCAATTAATAACCTACCAATATATTATTTTTTCTTAACTATGCAGAATATATTGCATAAATATATTTCAATGACCTATTCGTCGATTAAACAAATGATGTATATATGAAGATACACCAATACTTGTATGAGAGCTGTTGAGCAAATTAATAGAAAATCTTTTCCGTGGCTAGATCAAAGTGGACATGTTTCAAGCACTTCCCCTTCGAGCATCTCTTCTTCTTGCCAATCTTGAACTTATTCTTCTTCACCCCGTTGGCGATGAAGTCGAACGACAATCATTTGTCAGCGCTCGCCATGACGTTCAGGGTGGAGTTCTCCAGGGTATCATTCACGGTCTTGTGCCACATCTCCAAGACCATGCTCCTGCGATGCTACTTGAACCTCGACGGACCGAGCCACGGACAGCCGATGAGCTGGCACCCGGCAAACACCAGGACCACCAGGAACATCGCAATTAAGATAGAGTATACTATGAAAATATGAACTAGTGAAAAAGTATACAGGGTTTTGTGGCACCAGTTATTCGGGTCAAAGAGATCGGCTTCAAAGTCTGGCCACTTGATCTTTAAGATCCAGTAGTTACCGAGAGCGAACCAACCCAGCAGGAACATGGAGAGAGAGATGGCGGCGAGACGCGGGCCGGTGGACGGGGGAGACCTGGTGGCGAACTGTATATAGAGAAGCCAGGCTATCTTCAGTCCTCCCAGAGCGCCCCCCACGACCATGTATAGAGGGATGTGAGGCTCCTTAGGACAGTCGCGGTAGAACTTGATTCCTGGAACAATGAAATACGTTCATATTGTTGAGCAATCTGTGTAATATAGATGTTAGTAGCGATAATATAGAGAAATATTGATGTTATTACAAATACCTCATTAGTATAAATAAATAAGATGGTATTAATAATTATAAAGTGTTTAAAAATATTAGAGAAATGAAAATACAAATGTATGTGATCAGTACGACCTGAGCGAGGAAAAATAATGTTAAAACAATATACATGAATATCGTAAGATTGACTTATATTTTATATATTTTTAAGTAGGTACTTATAATGAGTATGTTTTATGTTTGACACTATTTCTTTAATGTTAAAAGAATAATTGTTTCCAATCTTACGAGAACAGAAGAAAAAAAGTTTACCTTAAGCTTAAAATAAGAACAAAATTTGGTATTTTTTTTGGTACTTTGAGATTTTAAACTTTAATATTTCAAAAACTGATTGTCGGAATATGTAGAAAACTGCACAATTTTTCTATGTGCCTATATAAACTGAATATACTTCATATATTAAACATTTATAATTAATAGAAAAGATACGCGTTCAAAAAATATCATTTATATTATTTTTCGTATTTAACCGCATTTAATTGAAATATAAAATTGATTTGGTAGACGTCTCAACTAAGCCCGTCAACTAGTCTGATCCGCCGTCTTGTTAAAAAATAATACATTTTTAAAAACTTAGAAAACGAATTAAAAGTAGGTAAATATGTTTCTCATTTTTCTTCTCGTGCTTTATCCGGCCCGACATCAACACTTGCGTAGTATATCTTTCTTACCATTTTCTCTCCATTCATCCGCTCCATACGACCAAACCACCTAAGCGATACTTTTTTAATCCTATTCACAATGCTAATATCAGCTTTACATTCTCTCATAATTTATTCATTCTTTCCTCTGTTATAAATGGATTTTATAATCATGAATATACCCACATTCAGCCTATACACATCTATATACTGCTAATAACTACAATATAGTGATGCTTTATTAATGTTGCTCACTATACATTCTTTACTCATTTCCTCATTCTTTACTCTGTCATAGATTTATCTATTCAAATGCCAACTATGCCAACTGTTCTATCATTTTAAAATATAGTCGTCAGTTTGCGTTCTGTCATATATTCTCATAGCCCTCACAGTCATGACAGAACTGTCGTACGACAGAAAGTTCTCGCACTTACTGACTATTTTCTGATTTTCTCCATTATTTTACTTTCTTAGCATGCATCTCATATCCGCACGTGCCTTAGTTATCGAGTAGTAACCGAGTGAATAATACATTCTGATCATACTCGTATATGGTAGGTAATTTTTTAACAGAGGTTTTGAGATCTCCTGTTTATGATTGAAGAAAGTGGATTCAAATTCTCCAGAAGTTTTCATATGAGACTCACTATAATGGGTAGTATTTTTATATAAATCTATTTAATAATACCTAATCTAGTATTTTCTAACTTTTCAGTTTTCAACGTAATAATCTTTGAGACGTTCTGAAGAAATAAAGTTCTTAAGTCGTCAGGAATAATTAACTAAGAGACGAACATACCACATTGATTAAGTTAGAGTCTCATAATCTGGAATTATATTACGGGATGGAATTATATTACGGGATTACGGCCTAAGGTAGGTGTAATGGGGGTATTTGCACCCTTTATTCTACGTTATGCGAGGTGCACTAACTTATTGATACCGTAAGCATATTATTATATTGTCACAAAAATTTTACTAAATTTATCGATGTTTAAAAAACATCAAAAATGAACGATCCAAATATGTAATGTTTATTTATACATGTTGTTGTAATATCCATAATTCCGAAGACAATATACAAAAGATGAAAGAACAAAGAGCCTAACACCATTAAATATTTTGAAGAAGATTATGAGCACATGTGAAGATTCATAGATGTGAATGAAGTGAAAGGTTTGTGTCAGAATAAGAGTAGCAAAAGTCTATAATTATGTGTACTTTAAAGAAGCTTAAATGAACATTTCTCAGATTTGGTATTTAAATTCCTTAAAATTAGCGTTGGTAAAACCACATAGTTTAATATTACATGGTAACAATAAAATATTAAAGACAATACCTATGATGTTATGATGTTATGTTTCGAAATCATACAGATGATAATTTATGCATTGAGATATTTACGCATAAATACCAATTGACAAATGATTTGTAACTTTACAAACCACCGCTATACTGGCGCACCAACGACTAAACATTTACTCATTATTTTTAAATGAATTTGGATATATCAAATAGAAAGATGCCACTGAAAGCCGAAACATTGTATGCCGGTAGACAGCGTTACTGATTGAACTACAATGGTCATATTAATAACCTTTTTTTAATTACAATTTTTCTCCTGTAGGTGGCGCCAGGTCTTCAATTGTATTAATTGAAAATATTAACTAACTCATTAAATTAATTTTTTTTCATATTTTATTTGTAAAGTTATGATTTTTCGGGATATTGTCCCGTTGTAATGAAAACAAATATAGATAAAGATGGTCTCTTGGTAATACAAATATGCAATGTAATAATATATATTATTATTTTACTTAGTGAATACAAGTCAGTATTTTCCACAGCATACCCTAACATATGTATCACGTATTAGTTCAGGACTTTTAGATGTTTTTTTTTGCCGAAATTAATGTTGCTCATTCAACTTCGAACCTGCCGAACGATCGCCGACCGACGGTGCACACCGCTGACCCACGGTTTGTTCGACGATCAGGTTCGAGTGCAAGCTCGTTACAAACTATCAACAACGATCGCTCAGATCGTAAATACGGTCAGTGCAACCGTTCGTACGACAGGTAGTAAAAGAGTTACGTAGGTTTGGTTGTAAAGCAGTTAGACTTGTAGATTTTTAGATGTTAACACAGAATATGTTTATTCACCGGGAACCCCTGTTAAATTTGTTAAAAATCCCTTTCCAATTCTCAAATTATATTATCAAATTGTCATAAAATATATAATGCTCTTTTTTTGGTTTTAAAGTTTAGCGCATTAAAAAAAAATATTATGTACTTTATTATTTATGTATTCTTAATACGAAACTTACTGACACAGGGTGAATATTATGTTCCAAGCCGAATTTTCTTAGCCGCCATTTTTGATTGGCATTTATGTATCAATTAGTATTTAGTAGACGTTAAAAATCATTAATTACAATTTGTTATGGAGTATCTAACGTCTTAACAACGCGTTGAAGTTATTTAAATATTTAATCTCTAATCATTCATTAATATAATCATTCGGCTTTTTGAAAATAATCATCATAAGCAACGAAGCTCATTTCGATTTGGCGGGTTTTGTTAATAAACAAAACAGCCATTATTGGGGCACTAAAAATCTTCAATTGATACACCATCGACCTTCATGCTTACGCAGAGTGACTGTATGGTTGCGCCAGGAGGCGTATGTCTTTAAGGATGCAAGAGACAATGCTGTAACCATTAATGGTGATCGCTATCGTCATATTTAAAAACTTTATGGTGGTCAAATTGAGTCGATCGGGCATGAAATACATGCACCGTCATGGTTTCAACATGACAGTGCCATCTCACACACAACCCGAGCTACGCTTGAAATTATGCGAGAAATTTTTCCCGACCGCATAATGTCAAAAAGTGGTAATATCCTCCTCGATCACTTGATTTAACGGCTCCCAACTATTTTGTTGTAAAAGTACATGAATGAAAAGGCTTACCCCAATAAGCCAACAATTATTCTGCTGCTATAAGACAATATTTGAAATGAAATTTTAATTAAATGAAAATATGATTAAAAAAGCACACATTTGTGCCGCTGCTAGAGGCGGCTAGTTGGCCGATTTCATATTCAATACATAATTGTAATAAACCAAATAATTGTGAATTAAAAAACAAATTTAAAAATTATGTTTCATTTCTTAGTTATTTAAAAACAACATCGGCCTGGAAATTAAAAATCAGCCTGTATTTAATCAGAAAAATAGTTTTAACAACTAATATTAATTAAAGGGTTTTGTATACACCTAATTTCACGTTTCATTTATATTTATTGTTTGTAAAATTGTTAGTATCTCCACCTCTCACGTAGATGACAGAAGTTAGGTTCTTCGCCAGGACGATATTTACATTAGTATTATTTATATGGCTGATTTTATTAGTAGTTTTTTCAAACCAATAAAAATATTATATGATGATGTATGTGTATGAGACATATTACGTGTTTTTTTATTACCGCTGTCACAATATATCACGTGACATAGTCTATCAATCCGCTTACTAGACCTAGTTGTAAAAACTGATGGCCAAATTCTTCTAAAATAAATGTATAAATACGTAAAAATATTCATGTCAAAATATAATTTTTTATTTGCCTTTTAAATAAATACATTCGCTACATTATTTTTCGTAATTAATATCTTGAGTGGTTTTAAAGTGTTAACAAGAAAACATTTTTGTAGTTCTGCTTTGTGAAACAAAAATTGTAAGTATTCTTGAAACTTCATCTTTGTAAAGTTTAGTTAAATTGATGAACCACACCACCGCGCCGTCCGCCTGCGCGACCAAATTAATTGAGATATTCATCACTATTTACGAACCCCTCCATTGTTGATATTTTTTCAGTTCGTCCAGGTAAGCAGACAAAGCTGTTAATTAAAAAGAAAGTTTATCAATATTGAGTTTATAATAGCTATTCTAAATTCTCTTAAACTTCTTTAGAGACCGGCTCAAAGTGAACTTCTAATAAACATGACCCACACCATAATTACTGTTTAAATATTTGTTATATTTTATGGACTTAAGACAGTGATCGCGAAACTTTTTCTACAAGTGAGTCAATATTATATAATATATGTCCAGTTCTAATAAATAATCGTCATTTGTCCTATGATAAATAATATGAGGGTACTAGTTACAATGTTAGACTCCTCAATATTTTTTATGTGGAAAAAAAAACGTAAAAAAGTGATAGAATCATGAAGAAGAATATATTTCTAATGCACTTCTTATTATAAATTATAATCCCTAAATCCGATTTAAAATACAAAATAAATACAACACCTTCTTCCAAAAATAAGTTAGTCTCCATACTGGCATTCAATCAAATTTCTAAGTGTAGCGAAGACTGCTGTTGGTTGAACATGATATAAATGACAGCGGAAAAAAACTATTTATTTTCAAACTAATGCGGATTTTTAAATGATCAATTTGCGAGTACATAAAAAGAGCTAAATTTGACTGTTCATAAATTAACACAACTTGTAAAAACAATATGAGAGAACAACTACTGCATTAAATGAGGTTGATAACTTTACAACTGGTGCCCTCAAATTTTTATAATTAATTAAGTTTGACTAAAATTATACAAAAAAATCTAATATTTATGATTATTTTATAATTAATCTGAGATACATGGATGTTTTTAATACGACTAATCGTATTTTCATTATCGAATGTATGTCTGTCTGCCCTTTGATCGATCTAAATCAATTTTGGATGTTACTCTTTAGTAATTATTAGAGGAAAAATATATAACAATAGTGAATGCCATCTGTTACAAATTTTACTTAGATGCACTCTAGGATACTGAGGAAAATGAAGCAATCCTACTTCAACTCTCGAGATGTCTCCGGCTTTTTGATATCGCGTATTGTAACATTTACATTTATTTCGTTTTAGTATCTTAAAATTATATAAAGGCATGATAAATTAAAATTGGTGATCTCCATATACTTATTTATTATGTTAGTCTGATGCTTGTTTATCTATGATTTAGATTTCGATTCTTTTAATCTATACCAAGATAATTTTGTACTGTTAATTAAATCAAATTCATTGACAATTACAGTAGGTACATAAATATGTAGAAGCCGACACATAAATATTATAATTTATAATTGAATTTCTACTTTTAATAATGTATCGTACGTTAAGTTATACTTACAAAAAATATACGAGAATTCATTAATATCTTACGTCCTCTTCATATTAACATATTTATTTTTCTAAACGAAACTAAAAATGTCAAAATCTCGATACGCGGGTCGTAGGTTCGCCATCGCTGATTTGGGAAATTATATTTTTCGCAGCGGTTATATACAGCGGGTACATATTTTCATTAAAACAATAAATAATAACTTTGATCTATTTAATCGTCATATTCTCAAAACATAAACACGAAAGATAGAATTCAGTTGATGAACTTCGCTCACAAAGAAAGCTATTACGCTGCTAAGGGTTTTAATAAAACGTTGAACTGGTTTAATCGTTTTGGTTACTTAACTCAAAATTTGAAACAAAAAATAAAACATTTTTTTAAAACGAGCATGTGTTTCTTAATCTTGAACGCACGCTAATGTTTTATTTCATTTAAAACATTCTCAGCTTTGACAAGATTAAAGTGTTTTAAAAATATTAAAAAATTGAACATTATGTAACGTTTTTCACTCACCAATTAAAAAAATTCAGGTTTCAAATTATTGGTTGATAATTTTGGGAAAACGGAAATATTGGGAATCGTCGGGAATAGATTTATAAATAATTATTGTTTATATTTAAAAATTTGGATAAGTATGTATGTGCTTATTTTATGAAATGGGAATGGCTGGTCTCCCGAACACTCGATTACTAAGTGTCTCACTGCTAGATAAGCAACAATTATCTATTAATGCATTGAACATATTAATTGACCCCTCTTGCGAAATGTATCGTAACTAGCAAATAGACTATTTTTACTTTTTTTAATATTTTGCATATATTATATTTGATACTATTCAGCAGAGCATATTAGAATATATTGTATTTTAAAAAATTACTCCTATTTAAAATATGTATGAAATATATGCTAAATATTAGAATCATTAAAATGATTATTAGTTACGTTACTTTACGTAAGAGGTATGGCAAATAGGCAACGCCATCTTTGGGCTGCGCGGCGAACTAGCTTTAGCTGCGGCACTGAGTCAGCCAGCAGCATGTGGAAAGCTACCGAGAGGAACGTCGTGGAGGCAGCCCTAGCTGCAATAATATTTACTCCAGTGATTGTGTTAAATTAAACACTATTAATTTTATACATTTTTAACATGTATTTATTTTCATTATTATATGTACTTAGTACAACTGGTGACTCTTCTATGTTAAGCCGTGTTTTTTAAACATACTTAGTTATCAAATACTATCTCTCTTGGATGACGTTTACTAGTGCCGACTAGGCCGCCAAGTAAATATATGGGGTTTATTAATAACTAACTAAACACAATATGAAAAGACACCACATTTTATTAAATCATTAATATGCTATTATTACATATATATTTATTATACGTTTGAGGCAAACAGAGAGCGGCATCTGACGCCACGCGGTAGAGACGTTGTAGCCACGACACACACCTCTAGCAGCAGGTCACGTACGACCTTTAGCAGAGGTGGTGCCCATGGCTTCGGATTTCGGTTGACAGAGATAAGCGCAAAGGGAGCGCGAGAAACGAGACCCAAGGTATTTTTGTTTATTTTATCACATCCCTGATGTTGCTTCATCGTAAATTCATTCTGAATATTGGAATCAAATAACTATTTCTTTCTGGTTCATCAGAGCCAACCGAGTTTTCCGTAAATATTAACTATCTTAGGCCAGCCATAAGTTTAACACATCTTAACATAAAAAAAGTATTATGGATATCTTTTCCTAAGCGTTTCTTTTTTGCAGTCAGGCTATAACTTCCAATTCTAAAACTGTGTGATTATGAATGATACACCTGAGATCATGATCGCGGTATTAGAAAGAATATGTCACCGGATTCCCCGGAAAGATGATCTATTAAGAAATTAAAAGAATCTCTAACTTTTCCGGGATATGTTAGGGCTGGGGGTTGCTGGGATGGATGATGACGGGAAGAGCGCTAGTTAGGGAGACCTAACGAAGAATTCCACTGTCTCTCCCTCGCACCATCCTGCGACCTAAACAGAGTGTATTTCTGCCAGACTTCAACACGTAAATGTGACGTTTATTTTCTTTTTTCGGGGATGTATGACTTCTGTAGCTTCTCTTTATTTTGAATTTAATATAATAACGAATGTTACGTCAAATAAATACATATTGTATAGGTATGGTTCTGGTACGATAAATATCATATAGAAGAAGGACACTCTTGAAGAAAACAATAATTATTTTTTAAGCGAGGGAACATAATGGTGGGATACAATCTATTGATTATAATAATGATTAGTTGAAGCAACCTGAAGTGGATTTAGGAAGGAAAATAATGGCAGATGGACTTGGTCTACCATGCTCTAAAGTTCTGGATTTGACATCATTTTTACCTTCAGTTGACTAACGTGTTTTGTAAAGAACCGATTGATAACTGCACTTCCAAAGTTGTTGAGAACACCGCTTCTTCGAGGTTCTAGCGTTACGCACGGCGCTGCTTTCAAACGGTAGAAAAAGAACACAGATATTGACAGTTCGGTGTCAGAAGGCAGGCTCTCCTCCGTCGGCGAAATCCCTAATTCATTGGTTGGCCAGAGCGGGACAGGTATATTAAGATTTATATTGGAAGAATAAATGCACAGGAAGTAATTACTCGACTTGCGTCAACAACTTTTAATATTTAGATATCTTAATATATAAATGAATTATTAAGGAGAACACATGTTATTGTGAAGTTGTAATTATTCAGAACATAGGTTTGAGACATTTTAAATACTAATTAAATATGTATATTTATAATAAATACATTTAATTTGTAATTTCAAAATTAATTGATTTTTAAATAAAATTAGAACCACAAATAAAATACGGAAGTATTATTTCACCCATTTATATAAATGAAATAAAAAACGTTGTTTAAAACACGTGCGGGTGAGTGCTATTTTTAATTAATCCAAGCTGGTTCTATGGGAAATGCATTCAGTTTTATAAATATACAGTTTTCAGCGCTGCAGTCACAAAGCATCCGAGCCGCAGCCCAGGGGTGCAGTCCACATCACCGCCGCGGGCCACCTAACAACCTAACAATCCGTCAATAATCCTGAAAGCTGACAACACGAGCTGGTATCCACATTAAGTATAACATTTCCGTAACCATGCCAAATAATTCGGAAGTACCGGTTTTGGTAATTAAATTTTTCCAAAACAGTGTTGTGTTATTGCATTGTTTTTAAAGGTTAAAATTGATTAGTTTATTTAAATTTTTTATTTATAAGTAGCGGCGTGCATGTCCAATATAACCAACTATTATTTTTTTTAAAACGAACACATTATTATTATTACATAGATGCAGTTTTTTTTTAATACATAATTCTTGGTATTTTAATACAAATTAAATGTATCAACTAAAAATACATACAGAAAAAAATATTTATGTTACTACCGGGATAAATCTTTATCTATCCGGGGAAATGCGTTATCAGTTACACCACGCCAACCGAGTAAGTTGACAACAAATTTTCGAACTTATATACTGCAGGTCTTTCGAATTGATACATATGTTATTCGATTTGAAAAAAAATTGTCTAAGATATTAACGCAATGCAGTACTTATGTACATATATATATATATATATATATATATATATATAATGTATTTTTGTAGTATCATGTACCTACCTATAATAATTATAATAATGCGTGTATTCCAACAAAATCAGGTTTATTTGTCGTTATCATTAGTCGTTGACAATCCACTGTGGAAATGGATGGATCACATTCCAAAACAAGAGATAATCGTTAGATAAATAATTTTTTTGTGTGGTATCCAAAAGACAAAAAACAAACTAGAAACTAGACTAAACAAAATCCCGTTTGTTTGACGAAATAATCAGAGCAGTAGGAATGACAGCGATGTTTTTTTTTTCAAATACACAGTGTTCATTTTATAGAATTCCATTGATAATCAACACAATAAATCAAACACAATTTTTTTTAAAGTTAATAATGGCTGTCTACCGAAACGATCGTACAATTATTTAAAAAAATTAAATATAGAAGAAGAAAAAAATCGTATTTAATTTATTGTATTAATTAATCATGAAAATGCCTTCTTTTAGGAGTGGGTTGAAGCTAGCTGAGAATTAACTGATACATTTTTGGGTTTAAGAAATCATTTTTATAAAAATGTAAGTATTAAAAGTACCTAAGCATGCGAGTAAGTTTGTATGCTATTTATTAGTTATTTGATAATTAATCAAAATTATCATAATTAACATTTTTTAAATAAACTTTATAATACGATATCGTAGATTAGCATAATACACAAATTATATAAGTTTTAATTAGGTACCTTATTGTATCACCATCGATTTCTAGGTGTTTGTTCAATGTATAATTGTTGTATAGAATATTCTAGCGGCTTCTAGAGTTCCAGTTAGGTACATGGAATATTTTCTAATTTTTTCTATGTAAGCTGGTTATAAAATCTACAGCGTAACAAAATTTAAAAAAAATTTATATGTTGAAATTTGAAGAGACAATAAAATTTTCCTGAAATATGAAAACTTGTCGATAACTTCATGCAAGGGAGTTTTAAACTGTATCGGTTTTATGGTTCCTGACTCCATTAGGCACCTCCTACTTTCCTTTCTAAGCATCTGTCGTTAATTATAATGTTCATTAGCATCCTAATTCGTGTAATATTCATTACAAAACTTCTTAATTGGGCTACTCCATACTTATATTGCTGTTGTTAATTAGTTAAGTTTGGCGATTTGTCGATTATATACGCTCGATTTATTACTAGCTGATACACCTGTCATTGCACGGGTAGTCAATTTTAACTCCATGAACCGTTATGAATCATCCTAAAATTTCTCGAAGCTCCTAGGAATCCTTTTAGAACTACCTATGTTCAATCTCCCCAGCAACCACCCTCCTAAGCCTATGTTATACGCCGTTAAGATACCCTTTACCGTACCCTTAGAACGTTATATTAAACCAGCTATATAGGTATTCTGAAATGTACATAATATCGATAAAAATATTCTAAACAAAACGTGAATATTGGATTAAGATGAAATTCTGAAGAAAAATGTGACATAAAAATTTGATCTAAAATACTCTCTTACCGAGATACAAATATTTTAAAATTATTAGTATGAAATGCTTGAAAGATCTTGTTATTTTGACACATTTTTTCAGTATTCATTAATTGAAGATATCGCATGAATAACGATGATTGGCACATTTTGCACAAAGTTGAAGAAGGGTCAAAAAAATAATAAATCTGCTATGAAGAAATTTAATTAATATATTTAATATTAGCACTCTTTAATACATATAAATATTCGTAATAGTCTATACATATATTATTGTACTGTACCTTTTGCCTGAAATGTGTTCGTGCAATGTCTTCATTTGCATTCAGTTCCTTGGAGAGTTTTTCTTCGCCAAATCATCATTTGATCCCAATATTAATCCTTCATCATTTTGTATAGAGTTATATATACGTATAATTTGAAGACAACTTTACTACCTCGTGGCTTAAAAAAATGAAGTACGCTTTCTGTCTCACACATTATTGTGTTTGTCTCATACATTCACGAACATAATTATTGTGCTCATGGTGAAAGTAAGACGGCGAAAAGTACACTCGAAAATAGCGTGTAAATCGAATTTAACGTAAAATGGATATGGAATATTCCAGGCGATAATAAGAACGGTATAAAATCATTGAATTTATTATGATATTACTAAGCCCAAACATTAGTGACAAGAGAGTGACAAGAGCAGCGTGACTTATAGTCACCAACATTTTTCATTAACTGAATATCTTAACAGTTGAGAACGAACGTGTATTAACTAAGCACTTATGAATGCGCTGATAAACTGGTCAAAGAGGCCACTCTTTCCGGAGTTTTTCCCCATCAATTCCATTTCCCGATGTATGACAGACTCAATTCCACCTGAAATTCTAATTGGACTGCGCAATGGATGGAACCAAATAATTATAACAGCTTAAAATAATTCAAAGATCTATTCCTCGCACCCCCTGGTTCTCCAAAAGGAAAGTTTCCAAAAGAACAATATCAAATATCTCTAGAAAAAGAATTGGCTATTACTCATTATTACTCATAGGAATTGGGTAGCCTCACATTTATTCAGAACTTAATAGATTCCCCAATGTCTGAGTGTGGTGCCGAGGAGGAAACCCTTGATCATATCTTTTTTGCCCATCCATTGCGAATCACAGGTTTTTTTTACAGTAATCTCGTCAATAATAATTTTCAACTCCCGGTTCTTTCCCTTACCTCACCATATTTAATCTATATAATAACAATATTTTTGAACAACAATGGTATTGACTTGTAATTTAATATTTCATATTCTTTAATATGATTGTACTTTTTTCTTTAAAATAAAGTTTTAACTAGATTAATGGCACAAATCACTCTTGAAGGGTGGATTGCCTATTTAACAGAAGAAGAAGAAGAACTTAACACTTTAATGCTGATTTACCAACCTTAAAAAATAAAAACATTACTGTATTTAAAAATTTCATGTATTATTCTACATTTTTTTCATGTTCAAATATTGCATCATTTCATTTTGTTATTTACGTTATTCTTAATTTAAATTTACTGATTTGCTGAACGAACTATGTAAAATATGATTATTGATTAACCATGTAAAATGTTTGCCTCAGCACGGTCGAAGCCCAGTGAGGCAGATATTAAAATACTAACGTACAAACAACATTTTAAATAAATATTTTTAAAGAGAATTTTGAATTATGTTTCAATTTCACAGCACTGAAAATTTCACATGACCACTTTAAAAATATGTTGTATCAAAGTTAATCCGAATTTAATAAAATGGATTAATTAATTTAATTATGGCATCTCCTGTCGGGTTTAATTCAAAGATATTAGAGATTTACCATAATATAAAGTTGATTTCTTTTAAAAATGGAATAATAGACGTTATCAATTAGAAAGATTACAGAATACCTATACAAAATGTTCAAAATGTATTCGATTGGTACAGCTGAAATGGTGAACGCGCTTCCCCCGATAAGAAGAGGTTCGGGTTTGAATCATGGTAGCAACAAAATATTTTTTTCGATTATGTATGTATTTGACGTCTTTATTTTTCCATATTCCAATCTGATCGATTTCTCGGCGTTTTTTTAAAACATTATTTTATTAACAAATTTCACGTCGTATTATTATACATCTTGATCTTGTTCTGTATAAATGTGGCCAGCCACCCCCGTAATTCAAGATCTTTCTTATTTGGAAGGGCACGACTATTGTTGTATTATGTTGTTGAATGTACATATATTAAATTCAAACATTATATTTGTACTTAAATCTACAGGAGTTGTAGTTCTAAATAAATAAAATATATTTAAAATAAAGTTAAGAAATTAAGGTTGAGTTAGATTAAACAAAAGTACGGATACATCAACCACGAAAAGTATGGTATACCTCGACAATTTGCAGCCGACTTTAGTAATAATGGTATATTTTTCTGAAATATTTGAAATTTGTATTTCAATTTACATTTATAATTTTTTTATTAACAATGTAATTTTCTTTTCATCAGGCGATTTGGGTTTTATCAAATTGTCATAAAAGAAAATAAACAAAGCTTGCAGAAACAAAAATGTGAGGATGAATAGTATTATAGAGAACATATCGCTTTTCTGTATTGAAATAGTGGTTTGGCATCAAATCTTTATTTTTAAAATGTTAATGTATACATTTAATATCTAGTTCTTTCTGTAATTTCCGTTTATCAAGCGTTCCACATTTATTCACGTCTTTCAAGGAGAGTTAAGAGTCCTCAACTAAATTTAATCCGAAGCACGCACAATTTTTTCCTAACTTGCGTAACATAGTTAGTTACTCACTGCTAAGCTTGTTGTCAGATTAAATATAAAATATCAAAATCAAAATCAGCCATTCTCAAATATTAATTAAGATACCAGATCATTTTCGATTGTTCAAAGGGGGAGGGATAAGGGCTGTGCCTTCTTGTCTCCGACATATGAGGTAACAATAATAGTGTAAATTTTTTAGGGGTGACCCTATTCGGGGAAAACGTTTTTAATTTCAGGTAATTTAACTTTGCGTAAAGTAAAAATAAAAATGGTTAAGTATTTTATAAAATAACGATACCAGACAGACAGACTTCTCCTTTTATATATGCTGAGATTTTATTTCCTAATATAGCACGCAAAATGGCGCCACTCCCACCAGCTTATTCATGAAAGGTTATTGTGTATCAAATTTCCAGGGTATTAAATTATTTCGTGCGGAATAAAAGCAAAAAATTTTTTTGACTTTATTTACAATTTGGTTTTCAAACGCGGACTGTCATGACAAGTAACGGAAATAAAACATGTTTATTCAAAAGTTTTCAGGAATGGATTTTACAAAATTAATATGTGAAGTGTAAATTCTTGGACGATTGCGTACACTCACATATTTAACGCTAAAAATATACCAAATTCATAAATTAAAAAATTCGTGAAACTCAAAACAAAATTTATCTTTAAGAATGTCTCACTCTCTCTGCATGCTGTTTCCTAAAAAAGGTTGGCAATCATTATGGTGATTTTTAATTGCTCATCAACTAATCTCGCAATATAAGGTGCCCAGCGGAAAAATGTCAAGATTAAATTGAAAACGCTCGTACACCATCAGGGTGAAGTAAGTTGGAGGGGTATTGTCCGACGTGCATGATTTGTTTATCGCAATGAGTCACTGGTCGGGAGCTCACTGCGGTTGAGCAATATTTAAAGTGCGGTGATTTTTGTGCTCACTTTAATATTCGACGAGTAAGTGATGGGCCGAGCACGCAACTTAACTGGTGTTGGGTTCAAAAGTTCAGACAAGAAGGGACATTGGTTAACTAAACTCCTCCGAGACCATCAACATCAGCAGCGATGCCAGAACATGTGGCCCAAGTTCGACGCAATTCGAAAGTTCGAAGGAATTATGCGCAATCCGCGTAAATCGATAAGGAAGATTGCAGTCTGTACTGGAATACAATAATCAACAGTGCACGTTATTTTGAAAATTAAACTAGAGTTTCACCCATATAAACTGCAAATCTTACAGTTTCTCAACCAAAACGACTATTTTTACGTGAAACCTTAGCGAGAACGACGAGAACGAACGACGACGTTTTGGAACAGCTCGAACGTTTGAAACTATATTTTTTACTAACGAAGTACATTTTCATATTGATGGCTATGTTAACAAACATAACATGAGATACTGGTGCCCCGACAACCCGAGGGAACGCCATAAAAACGTTTGCATACGTATTGTACGGAGACACCCTGAGCATCTCGGTCACCAGACCTTACACCGTGCGACTTTTTTTGTGGGGATACCTTAAGTCGAGAGTTTACAGCAACAATCCTCGAACAATTCAGGGCCTGCAAGAAAATATCCGCCGTGAAGTTGCTGCCATTGAACCAACGTTTTGCTCTCGCGTGTTCGCAAATTTAACAGTCCGATTGCAAGACTCTTGAGAGAAATGGACGGCATTTATAAGATATCGTTCATAAAACATAAAATCCGCATTGTTAAATTTCATTTTGTATAAATAAAATATGAGAATAACTTGTAGTTATTTTTTTATTTAATATTAATTTTAAAAATTTTCCGCCGGACACCCTTTATTTTTTACCAGAAATTCTGTTTCATTCCCAACTTATAGATTTTTCCCAGTATGATGGTTGCATTCGAGGTATGTTGCTAGACAAGAATGTAAAACATAAGCTGGGCTGAAAGAATTATAAACGAAGAATACAAAAAAAGGTTAATAATAATAAACATTATTGAAAATCAAAGAAGCCAATAAATATGGCACATTATTAGATGCAATGCGCACTTCAAAATTGTAATTGAGGAAAAACATTGAGGAACACGTTAGAAAGACTTAGATAAAAATACATCCACTAATGAGTAAGGTGAATGCGGACACTTACAGATATTTGGATGTTGTCCTCGACAAAGATGCGTGGCGAGTTTGCACCGATAAGACCAGTTCTTAATTATGAACGAAGAAAAAGATGAGTTAGCTGTACTTATTGCTCCTCATGACATGAAAATAGATGGGTGGATAGAAAAGACACCAAAACAACCTGCTAACTCCCTCTCAATGCACTGACCTCTGTACAAGTTTAACTACAGGTTTCAATCGTATTATTGATAGAATAGTTGCAGAGTTAAAATGGATAGTTATAAATAAAACAATGTTATAAATCTACTTGTGTTTTTTTGCACTACTCGAGTTTCGATCATCGATAGGTGAAGTATTAAACTAAATACACACAAATATGGGAAACAAGACTGAGGTGGTAGACATACAAGTAAATATATACTGATAGAAGGAGGAGGAGGGGGCGAAGTTACCGGTGGAAGGTGGAAGGGTGGTTGTAACGGGAATATCGAGAGGGAAGGAGATGGGTTGGAAAATGTAATATTATTCAACAAATAAATACCCAAGTTCAAATTACATTTTTATTTCTAAACTTTCAAAATTATTCATTTTATTACTTTTACGCTCAACGGGATGGAGAAGTATGGTACACGAATTAAAAAAATGATGATGTGGTTTGTGAATTCGGAAAAGTTGTTACTAGATAGACAACGACGATGCTCTTTTAAAGTTTGTTCGATATATTTACTATTGTAATCTCCGTATGAAATTTTGTACACCCCGTTATTTATTTTTTACTTTAAATTGAGAATTACTGCGCCTGAGTTGTTGTTGGTGTAATACACGAGTTTAAAATAGGGAAGGAGAAATTTTGTTATTTTAGCGGATATTAAGCCAGTATACAGTATTTTTCTCCGTGGAGTGTTATGTCCGGAAAATATTTGTGTGTATTTTGTTTAATTCTTCACTTGTCGATGAGAGTTACTGTTTCTCCCGAAACTCGATTAGTGCAAATAAACTCAAGTAGAGTTAGAACATCGTTTAATTTATATCCATCCATTTTGGTTTCAATTTTGTTGAGCGAAACTCTAAATCTGTTTTTGTAATATCTATGACACCCTTAGCTGAATCATTTCCCTTATAACTATGAATATATTACGCTGTTTATAATATATTAATATGCAATCCGAATGCATAATTTTTAAGTTTACTACATCATGCTTACTATTGTCTATGTTTAACAAGTTTATATGATTTTATCCTTATATATAATATCTATAGTATTTCAAATACCCCAAAGCAGCTAAAAAAATAAATAATGCAACTTTATGTCTCATAATAGTAAATAATTCACTGTCAGATCATGGTTACAATTAGACCCGCGCATTACTTTGTTGACTGTAACTGGTAAGAGAGTAAACACTCCCATAACAGTTTCGGATAAAAATGGGTTATTTTCCTCATGACATGACCAAGGTATTCCAGTTTTCTTCTCTTTCCGGTTTGTGAGCTTAATTTCCCGACATTTATTCATCCGTCCTAGATTTTATTTATTTATCACTCGGCTGGTCCAGGAGTCTCTTTACATCTATCTGTATATTTACAATTCCAGGGTTTTAATATTATATTTTAAAACATTTGGTTAAATTAATAAAATATATGACTAAAAATTAAGTACTCGTTTCTATGTCATTTCCATTTATCTTCTTCTTGTTTAGCGGCCTCGTGAGAAACGGGACTCATCTGCTCTCTTCCATGTCTCGCCCACTGCAGCCTTCTTGTTTTCAACTTTCTCAGATTTTATGGTATGCCACCTATTTCTGAAGTTCAAAATTCGTTCAACTTCTTTATTATCCGGTTAGATTATCACGTACTGGGTCGTAAATCTTACGCGAGACTTTATTTTCAAAAATCTACAACCTACTTTCTTGTGCTAAATTGAATGATCAAGGTATGCATCTTTATAGAGCAATCGATTGTATTAATATTGTATCCAGTGTATTCTTCAAATTCCGTGATAACAATTTCCGTGATAACAATTTCCATAAAGCAAAGTAAGAAGCGTTTTCTGGTTTTATTCTGCTATTTCTTTCTTGTTGGATAACATTTTCTTTGTCACATTTCTTCCGAGAAAATATTTAAACTGATTCATTAGCATTTATCACAATGGAAACATTATTTCGTTTCGAATTATTAAAATATTTAAACTTAATATTCACTACAAGGTGTTTAATAATATTATTTTTTACAAAATACTTTTTTTAATTCTATTCGTCTCTCCCACAGGGATAGTCTCGTTCAAGAGAGACAAATTTACAGATAAATCATCTATTTGGATGGTGAACGAGTACATTTATTAGTCAAATAAAGGATTGAAAAACAATTACACTAATTAGATTATTGATTTCTTTTAAATAAGAATACAAAATAGGCAAAAATGTTAACATGTATTTTATGTCTATGTAAGCCTTTACTTAATGATTTAAACCAATTTTTAATATTTTATATATTTCATTTTTCGTATTCGGTTTTGAAATTTTTAGATATATTTGTGAAGTGTATATTTTTATTGATTTGTCCAAGTGTTATGTTCGGGAATAAAGAAAAATCTTGCTAATCCTTTTTGTTATCAATCACAACTTTAAAAAATATTATGTACACGATATTTATTATTAATAAAAAGCTATTTAGGATGTAAAACTTGTTTTTTCCTTATAGTGAATCAAGTTGGTAACTTAATTCGTGATAGCTTCACTGTAATGTAATATTTATTTTTGAATTCGGGTATTTAGTATTGATAGAATTTATTTTTATCGGAACACACCAAAGTCAATTAATTTGGGTTATTTCTATCTTAATAAATAAACATTTTCATAAAACGAGGTTGTAAACAATCAATCAATATCGATCGAGTAAGCTCCAAAGTGAGAAAATTAATTTATATCTTCAAAATTTTACGCAGCTTCGTGAATATTACTTTATTAAAAATCTCAGGATCCCATCAGTTACGCAATATGTGCATGGAGCGGAGCACCTCTTACTTCAGTGGATTCTCTAATTAAGGCTCAGAAATGGGTTATTAGAATAATAAACAAGAGGCCATTTAGACATAACTCTGAAGAACTAATTAAATCTTTTAAAATTTTGGATATAAAACAACTGTTTACTAGATCAATCTGAAATTATTTAAAAAAAAAAACTTTACTAGATCACGATCCGATCTAAAGAAAACTAGAAGCAAAACCTTAGGATACTTTTCAGTTCCAAAAATGAATACCAAATTTGATCAATGAACTTTCTTGTTTTGTGAACTGCGTATTTTTAACAAATTGCCACTAGACCTTAAAAGATCTAAAGCGATTAACGATTTTAAACCAAAAATAATAAAGTGGCTTATGTGGGTAGAAAGCAAAATGAAACTGATTTATCATTTGTCCTAACCTAACTACCTACACATTTTTGTCTCCAACTATTGTATATTATAATATTTTTATAACTTCTGATTGTACTTTTTTACATAACTTTTTATAACTTTATTTACATTATATTTACTTACCTTACTTTATACCTATTGAACCTTAATAATTACAATTTTTAAAAACTGTATATATAATTGCTTTAGAACAGACCACGTTTAGTAAAGTAATTACTTTTATTTTCATATATACTATTTAAGCTATAAAAGAAAAAAAAAATTTCATCACATTTATCTATTTAGTTAAGCCCGTAATCCTTGGTTTAGCCTACATTTTACCACTGCACCATACCTATATAGATTTTAAAATAGTAATTAGTTAAAATTTTAGAAGCGCTTAAAAATGATGAAATCGATAAACATAAGGAAACTGGGCCATAAGTCTATTATAGTAAATTGAAACCTGAAATAACTTACAGCATCGTAAGAGTCTACAGCATCCGAATTATCCGCAGGATGTGGTGAGAGACTTCCGACCGAATAAGTTCTCTACACTGTCAAGTAATACAGTTTTGGATCTTGTGTTTACTTACTGAGCTCATTTGGATATCATGTACAATGTACATATTTGACGTGATTTACAATATTAATAATATAGTTCGTGAATTATTCCTAAGGTAGAGAACTTCTTGTAAGATATTTTGCAACATCTTGGAATTCATCGAATCGATTCATAAATAAGTTCCGTTATAAGTGCGTAACTAACACACAGCAGATAGTTGGCAGTACTTATTTTGTAAACATCGTTAATTATATAACAGTATTATTAAATTCAAACCATAAAACGGATTCAAAAGTTTTGCAACATTTAGAAACTTAATCCCACCACTAATGTTCCATTTAAGGTATGGGGAGAGTGCGCGCGTACGATTTGGTATCATAGCTGGGGTTTCTAAAAATCCGGGGTTTTGAAACTCGCCGAGTCCGAGTCCAAAATTATTATAGTATGAACATAAGAATAAAAAAAATAAACTATGTTTTTATATTTATTGCAAATAATGATACAGCACTTAAAGATTATTTTGTTTTAGAATATAGAATATTTTAAAAATACTGATGCAGCGAGGGATTTATCCCCTAACGCTGATCTAATTTTCGTGCAAAAATTAGTCAACACCGAGAAAATTCGCTCATTGTTAGTCCAAGTTGGTCTCACTGTGCAAAGCGCGTTCTAGGGTCTCTCAAGATTGAACGTAAGCTTACTGTTTTTAAACAGGGCTAATTTCTTCCCTTCAACATTTAAAATTGCCCATTTCCTGTTATTTTCGGTGTTTTAGCATCTTTTAAAATGAGATCCATCGTTAAAAGCAAATCCTTATCGTCAATTAATATTGAATATTTTATACTGTCCATAGAATTGATTTCTGAAACTGAATTTCTGAAACTTTGGAAAGGCCCGCTCATCAGTTGTGTAGCCAAACTTAAGGCTTCGTCTGAAGGATTTAAATTTGGGTCTTTAAGCGCCTTAAGCAAATTGATCAAATTCGAATGCATTCGATCGTTCAGTCGTTTTTCGATGTTTTGTAGCAATTCGCTTGAAACCCGAACCCGGCGGGTTTCGGATCCGGGTTTTAGAGTCATTACCCGACCGGGTTCGGGTCGGGTCCAGAAATTCTAATCATTGCGCACATCATTTTTAAGAAGACTTCTTGTTCATGTGCCGCGTTGTATCGAATATTGCAGTTTATTATTTTATCCTGTATTAGATAATCAACATTTTTGACATTAAACCCTTTTTTGAGATATCATATCAAAGATAATCCCTTTCTACCTACACCTCTACTGCCTTCCATCTCCCCTCGCGTAATAAGTCACAAAATATCGTATTTTACATGGCGGAGAACGTGAGAAATATGCAGCTGTCCTTGATAGTTATTAGTTCTCTTGACTTATTTATGCGTTATAATACATCTTCATCAGTAATGTGCTTTAACAGTAGCCTTATTATTTTTATTATTTTCTACTTGCATTGATCTTTAAAATTTCACATATTCATGTGCTTGTGGTCAAGTGGTTACGATACTCGCCTATTGATCTAGTTGTCGAGGGTTCGAGCATCGTTTCAGGAGGCCATCAAGTTAGTTATAGTTTCATAGCACAAGCGCTTAGCTTAGTTTGACACAACCGACTATACCCCCTCCTAAATTCCTACAGTTCACCATCTCTACAAAACATATAACTCTTGTACAAAGCAATCATCCGTTCTATACTCGCATACGCGACCAAGGTAGCACTGACATTTTAAAATTCAAACAAAACTGCATCCTTAGGAGAATCACAAACTTACCCTGATTTGTCAGAAACACAATCATTCACAGAGACTCAAACATATCCTCACTCAAACGACACATACACGATTTATCGTCTAAATTTTATTCTAAATTAATTTCCATCCCAAACCCTTCCATAAACTCCCTCGGCCTATATGATCCCTCATTCGATCCTCATCATCTTTGTCCCATTTCATTTCTTAACCCTGTTCTTGGCTCTATTGAACAAATTTTATAAATAGATTCTATAAAAACATTCACTAAAAATATAAAAATTTGTAAAAAATTCAACAAAATCAAACAAAAAAAGAATTAACAAAATAAAAATAAAAGTATTATATTATAAAACTTTGTCCATTTTTGCTACTACTTTATACTATTATCTATAAAGTTAAAAGGACCTGATATTAAAAAAGAACAATTTCACCATATTCCCCGAATAGGGTCCAAAATTAGAGGGAATATTGCGTACCACGTAATGTAGGGATATTAGTGGAGAGTTTTAACACACTCCATATTCTCCGGAACTTTCCCCGGCAAATTTCTATGTAATTATATAACTACAAAATGTATTAATTGGTAAAACTTTCTGAAATGATATTGAAGTTCTTGATTTTGTTAATACTTTTTTCTCATCAAAATCTCCAAAATTCTAAGAGAAAGAAATGAACAAAGTGGCTTCTAAATGAATGTAGCTTATTTATAAATGCTTGCCCACTTCGATGCGGACTTTGATCTAGCGAGGTCGACCGGGAACAAACGAAAGAAAAACACGTATTTAATAATAAAATCAACCCAATATAATATCTTCCGGTGATCATTTCGAGATGATTTTTGTTGACAATAAGAAACCGATCATACAAACGACCAAATTGAAATATTCGTAATCGATGTTAAGCAATAGTACATTTTAATTATATTTCAGTTCTACTATCATCAAAGAAAATTAGAATATTAGATTGATAGATTGGATAGATGGACAGTGTTAGAAATCGGAAAGCCGGGTAGTTTATGAGGTAATTTACGGAAAATTTTAATGCACTTTTTTTAAGCATGACCAATCATTCTCCATTAAAAATTTTATGTATATATCTTTATACTCGTACATAACGGATCTTAAGGACACGATAACTCCCGTAGTTTTTATCTGATTTTAATCAAACATTGTTTTTAAAAATATCTTGTAAATACCTCGGCTAAGTTCGTTAGCCAGCCTGATCCGATGGTGGTAAAGGGTGGCTGATCAACAATTTTAAATATCAATCTAAAGAAAATTAAAAAAAAAACACATCTACACACAGACTATAGGGAAGAATAAGAAGGGTGTGGAAGGAAAATAGAGAGAGAGAGAGAGAGAGAGAGAGAGAGAGAGAGAGAAAGACCTTTGCTATCTGCCAGAGTAGGTAGAATTTTTTTAAATATACCTATAATTGAGTTAAACATTTAGTTTTATTTATTTGCATTTCAATATTTAACCTCCATATAAAATATTACTTGAAAAAAAAATTGTTTCCGTGCCATTTAAATTTCAAAGTACAGGTCGATTTTTGGTCATGGCACTTTAAGAATGTGTTGTGTACTGATTATTTTTATTAATAAATAAAATAATTAATTTTAAAAATCCATGGACTATTTATATTGTAATAGTAAATATAAATATATATATATATTATGCTAGCAACAGATTCATCAGTGGCCGATTGAACAGTGCCAAGAGTAAAAAATCTATCTATTGTGAAGATCGTTATTGGTTGAATTCAAATATAAATGGGGATGGGCAAAAGCGATTTATTCTACAACTAATACCTATTTTGAATGACCAATTTATATATTTGACTGTTCATAAATTAACACAATGTGTAAACAAAAATTAGAAGACAACTGCATTAAAATATTGGAAAAGATATAAAACGGAGGTTGCTGACTTTGCAACTAGTACCCTTAATTACGGATGCCTAATATAAATATTATGTTGATTGCATAATTATATAACTTTTCCTCTTAATGGTAAAAAACCTTCCGACAGATTTTTGAAGGACCTAATATTATAATAATATTATTTTGTATTCAAGCTTTATATGAAAAGGTTCAGCCATGTATTACGTGACATTAGCATTGATCCCTCGAGTCCTTTATTAAGATTAGATTAAATATTAAATTTTTGGAAAGCATATTCTAGATGAGAAGCAGGTGGATACGTCGTGTCCTCGTCAGCTTGAATACAGTAAAGGATACATTCACATCCGCCTACAGACGATATCCTCGCAGAAGGCTAAGCCCTGTGGTTTCTAATTCCGTCTTCCAGAATATGCTTTCACCCTTTTTGATGAATTATTATACCCTAAGGGTTTCCTTTTTAGCTTCTTTACCGCGTCCAATTCACGTAAAACGCTATATTAAAATAAAAAAAGTGATTACGTGAGATTGACAATTTATATGGTAATCATGTGAATATTGTCGAGGAAAGGCCTAGTGACAATTTGGGGCAATAACCAAATGTATAACTTAATCAGCGCGTCATTGTGCGCAGAATGGATAGAATCCCTCACGCTTTTGACGTACGTACAACTAATCACGAGAAAGTTCTCGCCTTATAATCTATTTGCATTATATTTTTGCGAGTATCGATACCTTTTTCAGCTTAAATTGTAATCCACATATTATAGATAAATAAAATCATTTCGAATCGAAGACCATCACCGTAAAGCGAAGCAGATATTTTTTAAATTGCAAGTATTTATAAATGTCTAGAACACATATGTTTGTTTCATGAATGTGTCAATATTATATAAGACAAGAGACTAATTTTGTTCTTACTATTCATTGGATAAACCACGCAGTACTAATAACAGTATATTTACAGTATAATTAGGGGGCCCTTTTTTTATTTTGCACTGGGGCAAAATTTTTTGTAGTTACTCTACTGAAACATGGTGAAAGAACTGTCACTTTTATATATGTATGTGTGTGTCAGATGAGTGGTGGGGGTCAAGCGTTATAAGAGGCCGCCACTGGGGGAACGAGTTCCTTTTATCACCGGATCTTCGCAATAGTAGTAATAAATATGTAAGTTTTATAATTGTACACTGTTAATAAGTTGTAATAAACAATAATTGTTACATAAATACACTGAGTTTCACTACAAAGACTCAACCTAGCAACTCGAAAAGTATACATGGAGGATAGAACCCCAAAGGAAATCTGTGATAGTATTTCCAAGAGCACCACACTGGTGCAGACAAATTGGAAAGTCACTACACATATAACTGATAACAAAATCATTTTAAATTAAAAATTTGTATATCTTCATATAAATATACCAAAGTATGGAACTGATTTCTCTTCTAGATTACATCTATTCTACGTTATGTTTGTGAATGGTTTCTGCGTATATGGAACTGGCACCTCTTCTAGGTTAGCTTATGTTTTTGGTAGATGGTTTCCTTGAGGAAACGTACACTAACATTTCAGCATGGTGACGCGTGCTATTTATTGTCAAGGTATTACCTCAAAGAAGTTGAGTTGGAAGATTTATATATACCGCGAGCAAGAACGGGTATACCGAAACTGTTTGAGATAACGCCTTAAAAATAGTACTTGTTGTTATGCCAAAACGTCGGCTTAGGTTTCCTTAAGGGATCCATTTACAAAAAAATCTTATAAACCGATTTAACCAGAACCAGAAGAGACACCAGTTTCAAACACTAGTGCTCGCAAAAACCTTAAATTAAACATATGTATAATGTATGCATACTTTCTTTAATATTGCGTTTCCCCGTGGGGGAGGCAGATAAGATAAAACACCAGCGGCGTGCCCTCAGTATTCTTAAATAAGCTATACTTAACTAGAATTTCTGCGGAAATACAATATATTCCTATTATAATTATTATCATATTATTAAGGAGAACACATTCTTATTGTGAAGTTATAATTATTCAGAACATAGGTTTGTTATATTTTTTTTAAAATACTAATTAAATGTATTAATTAGAAAGATATACATATACAAACAATTTTATCGAAAAATATATTATTGTTGTTACCGGGATTCGAAAGGAAGTAGATGGCTTTCAAATAATGGAACAGTAGATGTATTAATTTGAAATATGTATCATATAGGTTCGAAAATTTGCCGACAAAAGTACTGTCTGTTGTAGCATAGTTGGATAGTGCACCTTCCCGGACTGGAAAGAGATCCAGGTTCGAATCTTGGTAGCAGCAACAATATATTTTTCGATAATATTGATTATATATATAATTATTTAGATTTTAATATATCATAATAATCTGTGAGATAAATATTTAATTTCGCTTTATTTCACGAAAATACATAGTTACAATAGATATAGTTTATTTCAATGTACTAATTGCACGCCCCAGAAGCACACGCTTTTGTCCCGACACAACTTTCACCTCATCATCGTATTCAAAAATCGTTTGAACAATTTCATGCTAGAAAACGACGAAGAACCCAAGAAACACAAGTGAAGAAATTAAATAAGTAATAACTACAAATACATGAAAATCTATTCCATTAACAACTCAATCGTTTTATTGTATCCAACCGGAGTCAAAGAAATTAGCTATTTTACAAATTTTTAATAAAAATATCAATACTGATTTTGTATAATTAGACTTAAAATTATTTTCATACATGAAAAAAACATGATTGTATATGTAAACAAAATTCAGAAGCACTAGTTTTCTCGAAATAATACTTTCATTATTTCACGTAGCACTATACAATAGTCAAAGAGAACGTTATTTAATTTTCCTGATTACAAATTAAACTTCCAACCATGATTGGATTTTGCTTACCGCAACCATATATGACGTCTGTTGCATTTTCGTATTCCAATTTCATTTTCATTCGAAATATTATTCAATTAAATAATAAACCAACTAATCTACTAAATTAAATAGTATCAAATAAGTATGTGGCATTAAATTTGTTGGTACTTAAGAGAGTACACGTATAAATAGTATATATGTACACAAAATACAAAACTATTCTAATTTATAATGAAATCATTTTCTAAGTTGTGATTTTTCAGAACATACTTTCTCGATACTCATGAAACAAATGAGTTAAATCACTCTATCGTAAAAAAGAGTATATTCAACATCCAAACAAGAGTTACCTAAAAAAATGGTAACTTTCAACGAAAATAAATAGATGTCACACTAAAAAGTAAGACATACGAGTATATATTAAAATTAGATGGTCACATTGTGGTTGATACAGCAGTTTACAGGTAATAGAAAGTCTTTAAAGTTCGAAAGGATTCACCTAATTCGTTTAAATTATTCAAATTACAATTAATATTGCTATAGTACTATGAATCATATATATATACAGTCAAACTTGGTTTATTATATATATTGCCTATATCTTTGTCAACGCAGTGTTGAGTTACGTAGTTACATTATATATTTAAAAAATCGATAAAAAATGTCGTATTTATGTATATATATATTTGTATGTATCTCAATATTAATGTTAATATATTGAATGCCATATGTTACAAATTTAGCTCAGTTGCGCTTTAGAACCCCAGAAAAATATTGTCACCCTACTCCCGGACTGCTTATACTTTCCCTGAAGCCAATTGTTTTTTTTAATTTTATTGGCTTTACAAACGGTTCACTTATAATATTACATAGTATATTTTAACAGTAATATTGACTAAGCTCCCTCACTAGGATTGTTTTATTTTCAATTGGTATAATTTGCAGTTGCATAATATTGTAGTTTTTTCTGCCTAAATGTAGTTTTTTTAGATGGGATTTTATAATTTTTATTTTTGTTGCGACTCGCAATTTTTAAATTAATAGATTATTTTTTTTACGTATAACTTTAAGATTGTCGGGACTTCAAATATATTGATTATTTATTTCTAATTGGTATTTTGAGTATTACTTTAATTTGCTATTTTGTTTTGTGATTTAAATTGTGCAATTTGTGGTAAAATTTGTAAATTCTTCGTTAATCTTAAGGGCTAGCAAAAACTCAAAGGCACCTTCCTTTCCTTAACATTCTCTACAATCGCTTTGTTATAATTCTGAATACCGAGCAACAGGCGTGAACCGATGGTGAGAATATGTAATACATGTTTAAAGTGCGTTTAAATTATTACATATTATATCTGAATTCGAACTGTAAATCTGCATCGGTCATAATCGGGATCACCACAAGGGGTGTGGGAGGGAAGTAGGAAAATCTTGGTACAGGATGAAGTCAGTGAAGTTATAGGGGTTCTAATCGAAGGACCAGTGATCTCGTGAATTGGGATTTGGAAGGACCGCTCGCCTCACCTTGTATTTGGCATCTCCGTAATCCCCATATTCGCCGCCCAGATCACACAGATGTCACGCGGATGAGCCAATATTCGATCCCAATTAAATACGACGATGTCACAAGTTCACCCACGGTACACAAACAACAAACAATACGTGATCAAAACACAATATCACAAAATACAGTAGTGGTGCACTGAAGCTGAAATGTACACACCGCGAATGCTATCGCGATGTCGAGATCGAACAAATATCGGTTAAGTTAACGTCTCTTGACGTCAAAATCACAATTCACAATGACAAGACGAGCATGAGGAAATGTATGGATGGGAATTTGGATGCGGAATTGTGTCAATAACAATGGTTGCGGCTGATTCGAAAAGACGCATCAAAAGTATGTTTACGAATTTGAAATAAAATCATTGTATTGTATGTAAAAAATATTTAATACCGAAGTTGTAGTAAAATAGTGGTATACAGTTGATTATATGTGAGGAAAGACTATTAATTATTTTAAAAGAGACAGCGCCATGATGACAAATTATTCGGGCGATTTGAGTGTTATAAATTATATTTCGTGTTAACATTTGGTGAACTGAGAGATAAAAGAAGTTAGGGATGATTCTCTCATATCTTCTCTGCCTTTTTTTATGGAATGCGGTAAAATGTGAGGACATTCGCCTTCATGTATTTTAAAATATACATTAAGAAATATAATAATGGGGGATTCTACGATCACAGAATTAACTTTGCCTGAGTCGCATTTGGTAAATTGAAATAACTACAATCTTCCAAATCCCAATTTGTTTTTTAAAAAAAAAGCTGTCTATGTCCAGACAATTTGAATGGTAGACGTCAAACTCTCAGGTCAGCCTCTACTTCAGCTGCAGGTAGGGTTTTGAATCGACCAACCGTAGCCGGAAGTCTAAATTTAGTGAACGGGCATTTGCGGTGGTAGGCCTAAAAATGTTGAATTCTTTGCCCTCCGTTATAAGAAACGGTGCATCAGAAACTTTGTTTAAGAAGAAACTAAAAACGTACCTTTTCAAAAAATCTTTTCCATAAGTTAACATAATGATTTTTAATTTTTAAAAACAAAGATAATTGTAGAACTATAAACAGTTTATATGTAAAGCGCCCTTGAGGTGATAGTTTTTACGAAAATGGCGCTATACAAATTATCCATTATTATTTATGTCATATCCATGATATGTTGAGCATTCTTCTGTAGCGTCACAGCTTATTATTGCTTCTATCTAGAAAGTATAGAGAATAGGGTCTAAGTTTGTAAGTCTTTGATGTTTTTAATATTTCTGTATGGTTTTGAATCTCATTTAGATGCCTTCAAGATGTGGTGCTGGAGATTCATGCTACGCATACCATGAACAGCGAAACGTACAAGTGTCTTCACTCTACAGTAACTACACACTGACGCTAGACTCTCAACTATTTGCTTAAGATAAATTCTTCAAAGAAGATACCTTGGAGAAGCTTGTTGGAAGAAGGATAGAGATTAAGAAGAATAACCACCACGAGTTAGAAGAAACAAACGTAAAAAGCAATAAGCACTTCTCTACGTTGAGAAATGGAGGAGTATATTTAAGGGAGTGGGTGTTTATGAAGGATCACGCTTCTCAGTCATAAGAACTTATGTGAAAGAGAATTGCTTTAAGGTTGTAAAGCTGTTAAATTTTTCCAAAAAACTTCCGTTTGTTCAAGATGACGGAATCATCCAGATAATTCATATTCCTCTACATTTTTAATGGGAAAATTAGGTTTTTTATTTTTATTAAACTTTAAAAATAGTGTGTTAGACAAGTATTTATTTTTCTATCAACAGTCCTGTGTGATATTCAAGTAGAAAAACATTTCAAATATTTACCTTTGCAAAAAGAAAATAATTATTTGATTCTTCACATAATGATCTTAGTATAGTGAGTTAGATTAAAAAAGGATCACTTGGGTGGTTTCGTCATATAGAATGGATAAATGAGAAGAGAGCTGTAAAAAAGACATATGACGCAAGTGTTGATGGCACGTCCGCGGAAGACTTGGCACAACCAGGTAAATCAGATACTGGAGGTTAGTCCTGTTAGAAGTCTCAATAATCGACGAGGTTGTATAAAAAGATGTATGAATGCGGATGAGGTGAGAATTGTGTAACAGAACAGAAGAACTATCATATCTGCCTACCCCAGCGGGAAATCGGCGTGATGGTAAGTTAGTTTCGTATTATAATATTAAAGAAAATATATTATTTGTATATTTATGAATGAGTTATTTAATTTAATTAATGAAATATTGCGAGGTTTTTACATATTACATAAAAGTTAAAATGTACATTAATTTTGAAAACTTATAATTAGTTTTATTAAACGAAAGCAATTTAATTGAAATATTACACAACGCACTAACTTTCCACATATTTCACCCCATTAATGGTTTTAACCTATATTAAATACATATATTATTAATTAAAAAGTTAAATATATACAGAGATATCCATTTCACGTTATAATTACAAGCACCCTTAGTGTTCATTTGGTAAAAATAATTTTACGAAAATCCAAATATTTATATTTCATTTTTTTACGTTTCAAATATTTAATTGACCAGATGAATAGAAAGCAGACGGAATACTGAAGTGCGCCGGTAAATGGTTTCACTTAAAACTGAAACTGAAATTACCTCTCCTCCTCCTAGGTTCTAAAGCCCGCTGTCAAGATGAAATTCCTTCCACCAGCCATGTATAATAGAGAAATCCAATGCAGTAAGGAACAAACGGCGAGTTGAGTTCAATTTTATTTATTTTTCGTCTCACATTGTATAATATAAAACGTTCAAATACACTGAGCGAGTTTAATCGTCTAACTATGCATTTCACGCCAGACTGAGCGAGATAACTCGACACTTTATGCTATCGCAGAGACGTGACCGAATACAATGGCTGGTCTAAGAATATCTCAACTTTTATGTAGTATATATAATATAATGATGTCGTTACATCCATGTACCATATATCTTAAAATAATATATTTACTCATCTAGCATCTATTTACTAAATGGATATGGTATATAGACGTTTGTTTTTGGATTCTGCGACATTGCGGACGTTAAAAATAGAAATAGTCGCGCAATGAGACACTTCTCGTGCCGTTGATGTGCTAGATTTTAGATTGTAACTTAATAAAATCAATTCATTTTAACTAAGATGTTATGTTGGAGTCACATTCTTTGCAAAACAACAGAAACGATACATCAACGATATTAAAAGTAAGTGAGCCTTCGGATTTTTGGATATCTTATCCTCATCCGTTGAATAATCCAGGTAGAAAAATCAACAGGCAGCAATAACAGCTTCCAGATCTGCAGGATGTCTGAAGAATAGTGAGAGATCATGGAGATCGTGATGCTCAGTTATGAAAAATGAGGAAGATAAATAAGAAAATACATTTTGAATGAACACAATTTTCGCGTGCAATAGATACATCGCACACCTAGATCAATACTAAGACAACTCAAAAAAACAAGAATTTTTAGTTATTATCGTATTCAGATACGCTGTCATATACGCAACTATATTTGTGAGTTTGTATTTGGTAGTCATAGAGAGAAGTTCATTACAATTACGTGTTGTCATTAAAACATTTTATCTAAATAATAATGGTAATGGCAATTAATGGTGATCGCTATCGTCACATATTGGAAAACTTCTTGGTGACTGAATTAAATTGATTAGTATACATAATTGTAATAAACTAAGTAATTATTAAATAAAATTTAAATTAAAAAATTTTAATTAATTTTCTAGTTATTAAAAAAAAACATCGGCCTGGAACATAATATTCAGCCTGTATTTAGGACTGTGAAAACATTGACACTCTCCCGTCTACGCGGATGACATTTTGGTCTCAAAACTCGCATAAAGGATAGTTCAGTGCGTATGGTACTTTTTATTCGTTATCCAATGTATTTTATGTGGCGATTAGACTGACCAACAGATACCAATTCAACCTTGACTTGAGTGCAAATTTTCATCCATGTACATGCATAGTAATAGATATGAGACGCTAATTTATTAGATTTTTTTTGTTCCAAGTATTGTTTAACCAAAATTTCTATTTACCTTATTATTTGGCCGATGCACCGAAGCTTTAATTCGGAATACAGTTGGGTAACAAACATATTATTTGATTTCATACGATAACTATAAAAGTAAAATAAATAAAGTAACAGATAAGGCCCTGCGCGCGACTATTGTGGCGCTTCGCGGCCAACGGTGGCTACTGTGCGGCATTTAGGTCTCAATAGAATCTATATTTCAATGATAGAACTTTTCCCGAAACAAACCACACGTAAATAAAGTCTCGATGTAATTAAAATTATTCCATCTTTGTTCGCGGATAGACAATGATAAACACTAAAATACTATTTGGAATCAGATGAACGGTTTTCTCTCAAATTTAAATTTGACAATTTTTAAATCGAAACAACCAAAATCGTTGTTTTGACATTCCTGAAAGTCCTTTATTTTATCGTATACCATAGACAGTGTAGATAAGAAAAGATGATAGATGTCATGTATGTTTTTTCCCACTCGTAATAAAGACAATGTACACTGCTTTTCAAATTGAATATATATTTACGTACCAACTGTTATTCAGAATATAATAGAGAAAACATTTAACTAATCTTAACCTAGTGATATTAAAAATACTTTCGTTTTTGCTCTACTCGTATCTCATAGGCCTGGCCGTTTAAGTAAGCACTTTGTAACTACATCCAAAGCCATCACATCCAGAAAGTCACAGTTAATAGACGGGGAAATCACATAGAAGGACGCAATAAATCTATCGAAAAAATATAGTCATCACTGTGACTCAAAACCGGGACTTTATTTGGCCGGTGAATAGATTTAACCTGTTAAACTACTACAGTGATACTATACACCATGAATGACTCACTAATTATTATCTTTTTAATTTTTTTTCTATAAATATATTTTGTCTGTATATTTTTATAAGCAATTCATTTAATTTATTTTAATTATAAAGAAACTATTTTCTGAAAAATCAAAAGTTTTTTTTAATTTCAACTTAATAAGCGTACAGATTATGCATTATAAATATTATTATTTATATACAAATAAAACGGACATTCAAACATACCTATTCCAATCAAGCTTCGTAATGTAAGAGATGTTCACTGTCTATTTAACTAGACCGAAGTCTGCACTAAAGGAGACAGGTTCAACCGTTATAAATCTAAACCAAAAATATTTAAAATGACGTAAACAGGGTTATACAATAATTCTAATAACATAACTGAAATATTCTCGCTCTCCCACGATTGAAACACAATACAGTGTTGTTATTCCATGATTAAAATAAAATGCAGTATTGTTATCCCACGATTGAAACAATACAGTGTTGTTATCCCATGATTGAAACACAATAGACAATAATGTGATTGTTGAGAATTGATATGACAGATATGATTTCATTGTATTTAACTATAGTAGTATCTTTATTTTTCATTAAATTAATTATTGTTTGACAAAACAAAATATATTTCAGTATGTGCTATTGTTTTCAGTTGAAGGTTTCTATGCAAAGAAGATAGTAAACTGAATTCTGTGGTTTGGTTCAAATTACTTCTATGGATATTTCAAGTGGACGTATTATTCTAAAAAATACATTAACTCCATTTTATTTTTATTAAAATATTAAGTTGCTAGCCAGAATTCGCCATAACGCATTCCAGTATTTATTTATTACATGTAATAAAGTACTTACAATTCAATAATTTACTATCATTAATATCATTCTAAATTATACAGAGAACACATTCTTATTGTGAAGTTGTAATTATTCATAACATAGCTCTGTGATCGAATCTCGGTAGCAACAACAATATATATGTATATTTTTCTAATTAATATATTAAATTAGTATTTAAAAATATATCATTGAATCCATAAATCTTGCTAATGTGTAAATACAGGTTCCCTAAACATACAAACATAAGCAGGTTGAATCAAAAGTTGGTAATTAAAGAGTTATTTTAGTTATTTATTAATACTTATTTATTATATCGATGATGTACACATGTTGAGATTTTAATCTAGAACTAAACTTGTACAATCATAAAGTGGTTAGTTGGAGATTAATTAATTAATCATTTAATTTAGAAATTTGGTTAAAAACTCAAACCCGCGTACACAACGTTCAATTTGACAGCGAGACTCGAAACGTGCACATAAACATCACCGAGAACTATTTGTAAATATCTATAACAACTTATTCTAAAAGTTAGAGAGACAAAAAAGGCATTAACTTACAAATTTTATTCTATTTTAACTGCTGCTTGGAGATTCAAATTCATTCAACTAACGAACGTAATATCAAAGAACACTGCACTGATATTTGACGATCAATAAACATGAAGTGAGGCGCGAGACGGCAAGTCTCTGAGATTCGGTGTGTACACGGTGGATTAAGTTGACTCCAATGAATTGTCTCGAGTCTAAAATCTCATCCATAGATATGGGCTATTAGAATACAGAAAGAGGGTGATACTGTATTTACTTACTAAAACTAACTAAAAAATATACTAATGTCCTGCTAGATTACCGATCGGAACCGCTGTATACTACAAACACTTGAGTATTTTTAGAATCTAAAACTGGTTTTCCCAAGCTATGTTAACAAATGGTCTTCCTTGCCAGTGAGATGTGTGCGCTTTGGAGTGCCTCATTATTAAGGTTGGTAAGGTCATTACAAAGGCAAATTATTCTCGTGCGATGGTTACAGCAACTGTATTAGTCACCATTTCACAACCTGTTAACTTTTTATTAATAACTACGGAAAAATGAACATTGTTTTTTTAATTTGGCAGACGCTGGTTTGTCTCGTCGTTTCTGGACACGAAAGAGGATGCCATTACATTACCGGTCGTTGTGAGTTGTTCATATTTGCTTGTTATTAGATTTTTCTCGTTTTTAGTTTATATTTATATCTGCTAATAAATTTTAATTCATGAATCTTGTAATAATTTGTTTCCCAGGTGCGTATGAATGTCCCGAAGGCACTCATTCGTATAGCACGTCTTGCGTCAGGCCTGCCCTCTCTGAGAGAACTTGTGCAGACCCTGTTGCCAAGGAGTTGCCACCGATCTGCGACCTTTCGAGGTGTGAATGTGACGAGCCGACAGTGATGGACAGATCTTCTGGAAAGTGCGTCAAGCTTGAAGACTGCTCGGAACAGATCTATGATGGCACCGAACACTACATTTTTTAACAATACTTTTTTTCACCACTTCGATTTGCATTCAATAATAAAATATACTTTGTCAAATTATTTTGTATTTTTGATATTTTAATTGTTTTTAAATGTGTTAGTTGTACTTGATGTTTTGTTTTCGTATTTCTAAGTAAATCTCATTTTTTACGAACACATGGAGCAATTTCAGAACATATCATATCATATCATATTCATAACATCCCGGTAAGAACTAAAATATTTTTTTCCATAAATAAACTTTTCTGTACATCTTTTTAATTGATGCATTTAATTTGTATTAAAAATATTATTTATTTAGTACAATAATTTTTAAAATTATGTTTCTTAGGGGCCCCCAATATTGGCTCCCAATTATTATCCGGGGCCCCTTTAAGTGTAAATCCGGTCCCGGTGTAAATATAGACATCTATCATACCCGGCTTGACCTACATATTATATATAAATTATATAAACACAGCTTATGTGTACATATATATACATAAGAAGCTCAGTGAGATGAAAGGTTTTTTGTACATGGTAAAGTGCTAACCGGGAGTATCACTTCATGGTGGATAATATTTATTATTTATTATAAGAACAGAAAAAATATAACGAAATATTTTTAAGATCTACTCGTATGTTTTGGTTATTTACCTCGGTTGGACTTGTGGACACCACATACCGTGTGGTAAAACTCAGATCCTTTAAAAAAGAAAGAGAGATAATACCTACCCCATATCCATACATATAGTAGATTTTTTATTTATCTACTCAGAGTCAAATTTACTCTTTAAACTTGGTTATTGTATATGAGATAATTTAGAAATGAACAGTGCTCATAAAAACCTGAAAAAATTTATGGTAATTGTTGTCATGTTTAAAAGATGTGAAATAAATTAATGAAATTTTAAAAATGTAATGATAATGTGTTTTTAAAATATTTTCTGTTAAGTATGTAATTAATTGTTTTGATTTTACCGGGGTAATGAATTATTTGAGTAGCAAAAATACGTTTGCTGACGAAGGATTGAGTACGCAATATTTGCACAGCATTTGCCCGTTTTTGAACTCGAGATTTTTTGTCTAATAAAGGAAATGCTGCCAATATGTTTTTTTAATAGATTAATAAATCCGTACCGGATGTGATTTTGATATTTCATAAAATAACAGAGTTATTAAAATAAATATTGTAATAATATCTCGATTGTAAGACAATAATTGAATTTATGATTCTAAAATATCAACCAAAGAATAATAAAATATAAAAGCTCTGAACTAAATTAATGAAAATAACGATGTTGAATTATTCGTTTATTGCTGTTTAATTTAATTAAATTGATTTCGCATATGTTATGGAAACATTACTCAAGGTACTGTCACTCAAACGTATTAATTTCATTAGATTATTCCACGTGCTGGGATTTTATTTAATATAAAATGAATTACGTTTCAGACTATTATGACCAAAAATACTTCATATAACCGTGGTTGAAAAATATTCTGGAGGCAGATCCATTGTGCTTTTTGAAGCTATGATGTTGTGAGATAGATTCTTAAGTTTTTAACATAATTTATCTGCACCTTTTATTCTTTTGCATAGTGAAAGCTTTCATCAGGATTCGAATCACAGTAGTAACCAAATATTTTTTCTTTGGACAGACTTTTTGTATGTTTTGAAATGCAATATCACAACAAAAATGTGTTCTCCTTAGTCAACATGTTTTTAAGTTGATTCAATTTAATTTAATTTGAATAAAATTTAAATATAAGATTTTTATTTTCATTATTCTACTCACAGACCATCGAGAAGTTCTTGTCACCTGCTTCTGCATGAAAATTATATGGAAATATATTACTTTATGTAAATATGCATAAACTACGAATATTTATGTATGGTGCGGAAAATTTTCGCTAGGCGGGAGGTAGAGGGGTGAAGGGGGGATATTGCACTTTTATATTATATCATTATCTCGATAATACTTGTATTGTCGGCGTCTGCATAGATTACGCAGTGTATTTGAATATTCATTACAACTATACCCCTTTTAAAATATTCGTGAATACAAAAACAAAAACTGAATATTGAGCCAAAAGGAAGTGTATCAGGAAGAATGGTTTCGTACATGCGATGTTATGTTTTTTTTTAAATAATTTTGCGTTATTTGTAATGAAAGTATTTTTAAATTATATAAATACAGAACGTCAAAGATTTCGATTTTAAATTTTAAAATAAAAAATATTTTATTATATTTGACAGACATTGGAAAATTTTTTAAAGGATTTGTTAAGTTAAGCACTTATGATCTTCGGCGTTTCACAGTCGATAATTAATCAGAGATGGTGCAAAATTTTGGTATTATGTTAAAATATTAATATTATATCAGATAGCATCATTCGTGTGTACCTTTTGGGGTCTATGAGCCACGTCGAGACCACAAGAACAGAAGAAGAAAAGAAGTATCACAGACTGCACAAAAAATGTAACGAATATTAATATATTACCCATCATTAAAGTACATTTCACTTTATTATGAGTAATAAAAGAAAATAGGAACTTGTCAACCGAGGTAAAACTGGCAGTACACAATGGAGTCCTGGTACCAACATTGATGTATGGAAGTGAGACCTGGAGCTAGCAGACGAGGAACGAAAGTATACTAAATGCAGTGGAAATGAGATCGTTTAGGCATATGTGTGACAGAGTAAAGAATGAAGAAATAAGGGAAAAATATAAAACTGATCTTAGTACCTATAGTGAATAAAATTAAGAAAGGATCACTAAGGTGGTTTGGTCATATGGAATGGATGAATGAGGAGATAATGGTAAGGAAGATATATGACACAAGTGTTGATGGCACCAGAAATAGAGGACGTCCGCGGAAGACTTGACACGACTAGGTAAACCAAATACTGGATACTGGTCCTGTTAGAAGCTTCAATAATCGGTGAGCTTGTAAGAGAAGATGTATGAATATGGATGAGGCGAGAACTGTGCGTCAAGACAGAAGAATGTGGCGCTCTATCTTATCTGCCGCGGGAAAACGGCGTGATCATAAGTTAGTTAGTTAGTTAGTTTAATATTAGTAAATTCAGATACCAGAAGGATCCACTTTCATTCTATGTACACAGTTGTAAAATAATACCATTATTTATGCAAACAAATAAAAGTAAATGAACTTAACATAGCGTCCAAAATGGCTACTTTTAAATGTAAGAGCTAATTATATCGCTACTCTCACTTTTAAAATTTCTCTCACAATACTTAAACTAGTCATCCCTAGAGTATAAAAACGTCAGAATATCATGTAAATAGAATGAAATTAAAAATGACAATAGTTTGTTCCGACCAGAATAATAAACATTTCCAACTGACAACTTCAGCATTTAAAAATGTTTTTAACTTTCAGAGAATCAAATTCTATGCAATTACATTACCTAATTCAAGAGATCGCTGAGCAACATAACTTCACTTCTATCTTGAAGCTGTCGCGACTGCAAAAATGGACCGGATTTCCAATAGAACAGATTGTCCTTAGGAATGGTTCAGATACGGTGCAGTGAAAGCCTCGTTTTATTTTTCTGTCAAGTGGCCTGCCAATTATAAGGCTCGAGCGGTGGTTGGGAAACGGAGTAGTCAGCACGGGCTGTATTGAAGACCCTCAAGTATTTAAATAGAACGGAGTATAGAAAGGAGAATGTATTTGAATATATTCACACATTATTTTGTATTAATTACCTTTGTATATAACTAATAGAATGTTATTATTTTAGCCAATTAGACGCTCCATTCATCAGGTTAAAATAAAACTTATTAAAATGTTAATGTTTATTAAAATATTTTTATTTATTGTTATTGTGTCTATTTTGTAGAACTCAATGTTAATTTTTAATTAAATTTAAAAAGTTTAATTATAATAAAAATTATTATTGAGTCCTGCTACTTTGCGTAATTTGTTTGAGGTCACCTGTTTGAAAATGGCCTTAACTGCCGAAACAGCTGTAACATATAATAATGCTTTCGTAAACTAGCAGAACTCAATGATAATATTTATTATAATTTAACTTTTTAAGTTTATTAAAATGTCCAACTACAAAGTTATTACCTTAAATATCATATATTTTGTTTTTTAATGTTTAAGAATATTCCTACAAATTTAGAAATGCTATGAAAAAAAACATAATGGACAATCTTAAGAAGATATGAAAGAATATAAATACTTATATATATTTAACGCAAATACGTCGTGGTTCATTTAAATAACACAGGCCAACAATTTTAAACATTGTTTGTAACGTGCATGAAAATACTTGATCCTTAAACATTTTGCAGAGGTAAATTCAAATTCTAAAACAAAAAAACTAGCACGTCAGATTTTTCAGTTACAGATATTGTCAGTTTTAGTGGGAAAGTGCACTGAAAACCCTCAACATAATACCTAAAATCAGTAAAATGTTCAAGAGCAGCTCAAGACACTCCAAGACCGCAGTTATCAGTTTTTATTACATATGTGGAACATATAAAAACTATGTCATTTGATGTTCTAATGGTGTGGAGGGAACCAAGAGATCATGTATCAAATTGCTACTTCTGCCTTACTGACGTCACAGGATTCTCAAGTAAAAATATACATTATATTTCGAATCCAAATTTGTGATAAGACCAGTTTTACATAGTTTTGACGTACCAGTGCCTACTCCACAATCAAATATAATAAATATTATTTTTCATGTAAAATGTATCGCTTCTGCGTCAAAGAAACTGTCACCATCATCGAGCGATGAGAGTTATGACGACGAAAAGAAACCATATTTAATTTTAAAAAGTGAGCTTAACGATCTTGTATAAGATATTGATTTATTAAAGCAATGATCTGAATTGCTCTGCTAACGACTAAAGCAATGGATTTACTTTCAACATATACTTGGATTTCTTATTTTAGAAAAATATATAAAAACTTAACTGTTAATTTCGACACGATAGAGTGCGTTTGTTATTGCAAGAATATACGTAGATTATTCCAATAAATTAACGAGGATTATGATCTAAGTGTATTTTCGTAGATTCATCTAAAATCAGTTTTCCTCTACAATGGTAATAAAATATCACCAATTTCAACAGCTCACGCTATCGCATGAAAGAAATCTACGACAGTTCGTCTCTTCTGATATATTTGATAAAATACAACGATTTCCAATGGAATATTTGTAGTAACTTGAAAGTTATTGCCTTATTGCTAGGTTTTTAAGAAGAATTTACTAAATATTGCTGCTTCTTGTATTCATGGGATAGCAGAGAGCAACACACAATCAATTATAAAAGAAAAACATGGCCCAGGAGGACAGAATTTATTCCTGGAAAAAATAATATTAAATTTAATCCACTTGTAAACCATGAAAAAGTTTTCTTACCAACTTTACACATAAAGCTTGGTCTTATGAAAAATTTAGTGAAAGCGTTCGACAAGAATGGCAAAATTTCAAAAAAATGTCAGAAGCCAAGTTGAAAGAAGATATTTTTGTTGGACTCCATATACGCGAAATATTAAAGGACAAGGAGTTAAAAAACCATCTCACTACTGTTCAGTTAACAATCTGGAAGTAATTGGGAGCTGCAGTAGAAGTCTTTTTAGGTAATAATAAACACCCAACTATGCTGATTTATTAAACACCTCTTAGACTGTTACCAGAAAATAGGTGCAAGATTGTTACATAAGATTCATTTTTTCCATTCGCATCTTAATTTCTTTCCGGAAAATCTGGGGCAGTAAGCGATGAATCGGATGATAGATTTCCATCAAGATATGGATATTATAGAATAGTTTCCAAGCGAAATGGAATACTAGTATAGTGGCAAATTACTGCTGGTTACTGCAAAGAGAAACAGATAAAGTTGAATATAAGAGTAAAAAATATACCAAGAAGCATTTTTAATTCTGTTGTTGACTGAATATTTTAACTTTATATATTTGTAATCGTTTTTAATATAAACTAGTAAATATATTACTAAATTTACTACATAATTATCACAACTTTCATTAATCCTTTAGACGAAAACATTTCTAAATATCTAGCACCGGTATTATTTTTAATGTATGTAAATAATAATATGGCTGTAACATTAAAACTTGACCTAATACTACCTTGATACTATATTAGGGCTGCCGTACGTCTCGGTACACCGGGACATGTCCTGGTTTTGAGATCTGTATTTCAGTGTCCCTTTCTTAGAGTCATTTGTCCCGGTCGATTTAAGAATATTAAAAAATTATTTTCCGATAATATTGTACATACATAATATCTAATATTGATACCCGCACGCACATTAACAACACCGACATTCAAAAGCGGATGCCCACCATTTCATCTGTTATATGCATCCCACTCTTGAACTGTAATATTAAACTGAATCGCCCATTAATCTATATTATTTTATTTTAGATTTGGTACAGACGCATCCACAAAAAACATCACATTTTTCCAGTCGAACTGAGTGTTCCAAAATGAACCACCATTAATCCTAAAGTTTTGCTCTTTGAATACCTATTATCAATCTCTTTGTTAATTGTTTTTTTTTTCTCTTCCAATTTTTTTTTTTAAATATCAGTGAATGGTGTTAAAATATTGCGCATTTTTTTATAATAAAACTATAATATCGATAAAAGTTTTTTTTTTTTTGTGGGGTCCCCGTCAGTGGTCCGACAATTATGGCAGACTTATACTATATAGACTTTGAATATGTATGATCAAATCAGTCATCTGCGCAATTAAAAATTATAACTACTTTTGCCCAGATAGCTCAGATATGCAATAATAAATTTTGTAGTCAACAAACCAACAGAACGAATAAAAATTTGCAACACTAACGTCACGGATCTTATATTTTTGCTAACCTGCACGAACGTACAGAATACAAGAATGTAGATAAGGGTGATTTGCCGATCTGAGTTTCTCTCAACCGGCGATGATGATGATGATTATGAGGTAGATTGAAATTAAACACAAAATATGTTCAATATAGGCACACTACCGCAGCAAAATCGAGAATGGCTGCTACGTGTAGAATACTCTGTTTTTTTTCAAATTCATAACAATACATGTAGTCATATTTGCAAATACCTATTACGGTGATAGGCCGGCGCTGTATATTTTACTAAGATGTCTTTGTTTTCCTGATATCTATCCCGCGGGCTTTTGGCGCCACGCCGATGATTATATCTTTAAATTATTAGCAAGTGTCTTATACTTATATCTTAGTACGTGCAAATTCTTTCTACCCCTGAAAATGAACATTTTTATTTCTGTACGAGTTTTCTGGTTACTGTAATAAACTATTCTATGTTTGCAGTAAACTCTGCCGTAGTCCTTAACGACCTTTCGGGAAATATGGTTGCGATACGCATCATCAGCGTTAATTGCTGATTACTTGATAAAGAACGTTACTCGGCGGTAGTATGATACATTGCATAATTATTCATCGTCTGCTTTTCAAGCCGCAACCAATTAATTACAAAGAAGTTTCCAGAAGTACATTGCACATGAATCATCTATAAATGTACGTTCTACAGGGTCGTAAAAATATATTCTACGATTATTACTATATCTAATATCTTGCCAAAATCCATAACAAATAATTTATGAAGTAGATTTAATAAATTTCATCTTTTAAACACAAATCAACCAATTAACTGAAAAAAATATTCAAGAACTTAGTGGATAAAGGTGGTATTCCACATACATAATAGTCTTACGCCCTTCGCTCTGGCGATTCCGCGTTTTTTATTCTATCGCATAGTAAAGAAACTATACTGCAATATGTCCGTAAATATTTTTTTTTTTAAATCAGATCTGCCACAATAAATTTGCTAATAATATGAAATAAGCATTAAGATCCATACATAAAAATGGATGTCCTTTTTAAGGCGGATTGAAACACCTTTGATCGACATTATATTAGGTACTATTATTATTATCATTATAGTGTAATTGGATACTGTTATCTAAATTCTATCAAAATTCATAGATGAAAGAACCAATGTGTAATTTTTACATACATTTCCAGCATTATTGACAATACAGTCAGTATTGACATTAACACTTTATATTTCAAGTAATTATTTGATTATATTTTATGCATTTGCCTTATTTGTATGATTTTAATTTTAAAATAATTTACAACAACAATAATAATAATTTAATTTAGCTGCCTCAACAGTAAAGTGATAAAATATTATTAAAAATAACGTGAGGCACTATGTTCGATCTTTTGATAACATGATCTTTTCTATGGTATATTCTCTATGGTTCTCGAGTTAAAGTTGAATCTTCGAACTGTCAGGTTATCGCTTACCGGTGGGCTGTGGAATTGGTAATTATCGTCCTGATGTGCGGGACTGATAGTGTATTGTTTGTTTTCGATTTCTCGCTACCGTGCGAATTGATTTGTTATGTACGTAGTGCTATTTGAGCATGGTGTTTGACACTTGCGCTGTCGCCGAAAGTGTATGACCAGCGGTGTACGTGTCATAGAGCCAGAAGACCTGCGGATCCAGTGGAAAAAGATCCACACACCGGAAGGAGCGTTTCGCAGAGTCATGTTTCTGGTTCTAGGTAGTCCTTCAACCATCCCCTGTTCCCTATTCCTGTCCATCTCTCAAATTCCTTCCACCCTTCCTGCATCCCTTCTTTCCCCACTCCCTCGTGTAAATACAATATACACCATAACTGATAAATTACTATTAAAATAAGCAGTTCAATACTTAGAATTATTTTTAAATTACTTACTCTTATCTTACGTTCAAATACGTGACGTGCATATACTTAAGAGATGTTTTATTAACGTTCGGGGTACCTCTTGAAGCAATAACGTTTCACTGTAGCGAGAAATTAAAATTATTAGAAAATAAGGTGCCAATGAGCAAGAAAAAATAATATTTCAGAACCTAAATGTTACATATTATTCATCTTTGACTTCTCAGACTTTGAAATATGTGATCGAAATATACTTTTAAAAATTATCGTAGATACATGCAAGAAAAATATATAATAAAGAAAAACAATAAATAAATATGAAAGTAAAACATGTGTTGTCATCTCATATAAACAAGTGATTTATTATGTCCATTAGCGCTAAGTTATCTATTATGTCCCTGTGTGCGAGAAAATCGGTTTTAATTATTTATTTGTCGTTTTTATAAGTAAAAATTTTGAAAATATTTAAAAATAATACTCATAATAATTATGAATGTATGAGTAGACGACACATAGCGCTACAGAGCGTGTAACTAGCCAAATAATATATACACCCAATATTGATTTTCTGACTAATTTCTTAATATTATTATATTTTATGAACAAAAAATTAATTTAAATATAGATAAAATGTTTATAGTATATTTTCAATGTCGTCATATATCAAACAATCCTCTCATAATTGTAACCATAAACTATATTTAATGCTATAAATTGATCTCTTGCATTATTTCAGTACTATCACAACACTTTATATTGCACCCACCCATCATATCCTTTGCACCAACCCCTACCCCTTACACCTACCTTTATGCAAGAAGAGAAGATTCAGCACAGGTACTGTTGTAGTTAACGAAGTGTTTCTCGCTCCACGATTCGTAATATCTTGGTGGTATCCCATAAAACACTCTTAATAGGCAAACTCTTCATCTCTCATACTAAAACCGTCTTAAGCTTTTGTGCCTCGGGTTAACATACCGGGGTACTTTCACTTTACATTTTAATATCCCTTTCCAAATTGACTACGTTTCTTAGGATGCACGTATATAGATGAAACATTGCCCTAGAGCAGGAGTTGACAGATTTTCCAGTGAGAAGAGACAAATATTAAGTAAACAGAATTTTTAAATTTTCATAGAGCCCCAACATACATTTTCTCTATAGCTACATACATTTTAATGACGACAAAAAACGATATAAAATCAAGATTTTTATTTTAAACTCAGATTCATAATACTCAATAGAATATATGAGAGTTATAAAAGCTTCAGTAGCTCAGTGCACTGCATATAAAATATGAAAACCTAAATAATTAAACACTAATAAAAAAATGTTCACCTCGCATCGCTTTCAAAAGCTTTCCTTTGCCGGCAAGTAACTATTTCTTTTCAATTTTAAGCATGCTTGTAAATTATCATCAATTAATTTTCTTCCTAAGTTATTTTTTATTAAATTCATGAAAAGAATATTTATTCGCATAAATGGGTAGACCCTAAGATAATGAGAATGGCAAATACTATTTGTTTTATTGTGTCATATGTTGCATGATGATAAACATAATCAGCTTTTACATAATGACGATCACGATTTGGATCCATCCGCTCGAATCATCTTCGTAGGGGTGGAAAAACACTTACGTTAACTCACAAGTGACCCCAAAACTTTGATATTCATCATGAAGCTCAACTTATTCAGTGAAATTCAACCTGTTGATCTGCTAAAGTGAACTTTTATCACATTAGGATTGCTCCTCGAGCGCTGGTCAATTTTTTCCACCTACCGATGGTATTGTCAAATAGAAGTGAAAGTTGATTCATTTAACTTGATGAGTAAATTCCATTAATGCTGCTAATGGAAGGTACTCGTGTATTAAAATGTAATTTAACGGAATGATTTTTCGTAAATAATTTGACAAAGTTAATTTCTCTTTGTGTTTTTATTTCAATTATATAATTTGTTTTAATTATAATGATGTAAAATCTCTTTCTAATGTTTATTTAAATTCCTTTGAGAATGACTGTTGAAGGCAGGTAAGAGACAGAATAGCTAATTCTGTTCATAGTACCTACAATATCATGTTCTACCTTGGGTGAAACCGGTGGACACGCTGACAATGTCGTCCACGTCATAATATATGTCATAAAATATTATACGTACATCTTCAATACGTACTACGATAATGGAAATGTTTCATATCTCGGATATCTTAAAGTTTTCTCATCAGAATAAACGCATGTGCTGTCAGTATTCTTGGCATTTCCATTTTGAAACGTCACAGATAATCCCAGAACAAAGACCGCTTCGCAAGGCAGCATCTCCGACGAAGAGATGTCTGAAGTAATGGACGGATTATACCTGACGTCTGCAATGTGCAGGGTGGACTCGGATACTGATATTTCAAAGGCTAAGGGGTGTACTACTGTATTATTCAAATAATAAATAATAATGTATCGATAAATAACAAGTTATTGTTCATTAATAAATTAAAAAATACTTATTTATTCTTAAGCCATATAACATATCTACATTAATACCTGCGCATGCATTTAGGATGATTCAAACTTACAATTCGAAATAACAGGTTAAAGAGGAATCTTTTTCGATATTTTTTTAATCAATTCTCCAAAGTAATAATTAAAAATTCAAGGAATCCTTGAGAAGGATTATGCTCCTTGCCTCGTCTTCAGTATATATTTTTCTTCTTTTTCTTTTAAATAGGCAATCCACCCTTCAAGAGTGATTTGTGCCATTAACCAAGTTCTAATTTTATTTTATAGAAAAAAGTATTCAATAATATTATATAGGAGAACACATTCCTATTGTGATGCTGTAATTATTCAGAACATAGGTCTGTGATATTTTAAATATGAATTAAATGTATTAATTAGAAAGATATACATATAAAATCAATTTTTTTGAAAAATATTGTTGTTGCGCCACCAGGATTCGAACCTGAATCTCTTTCCAAACCGGGAAAGGTGCATTAACCAACTAACTACAGCGCTTAAAATATTTATATACATATCTTAAGCGCTGTCTACACCTTATATCCGGAGAGATTTCGAATTTAACTTAATTTATTTAACTGTACTTTATACTCTATGTAGGAGTGTCAAAGTCATGTAATACTTTTTAATGTACGATGTCATTATATAATTTTAGTTCATTAGATTACTCAAGTTAACTTACAAAGATAGGATAATGTTAAAAATCATGAATTAACTAATTTTCATCGCAAGATGTAGACAAAATAAAGTAAAGCATTTTCATGAGCGGAATTCTTAAAACGATTTTCCTGATACCAGTAAAAAATGTAACTTCCCCGCAAGCTCGGGGATTTGTTCAAGAATTCTCTGGCGTCGTAAAACCCAACTCGGAGCCAGGATAAGAACTGATATTCACAATTTACGATGCCCATTTAAGCGAAACCACTCTTCTGCTCGAAGACTTCATACAATGGAGGAGCTGTGGTCAGCCAGTTGGACTTTAAGATTATGTGTAAAAGTGCCGTGAATTCAGACGTCGGCGAGAATGGTAAAAATTTATCGATCTTGAAAAATTGTCGACAGATTGAGTGCAGATTGTGTTCGCGCTAATATTATATTGTCTGTGTCCGCAGTATATCGAGACGCTGCCAGCCAAAGTTTTAAAGTTCACAATCAAGCGCAAGATATGATTTAAAATAAAAATTAATGTATGAATGATAAAAACTAATAAGACAAAATGGAAAAAGTGAATTTTCTTAAAAATAGTGTTTTTAATACGCAGTTAAATGGAGCTAAATAAAAAGAAATCAATAAAAATAATACTTTATTTACGATTCAGCTTGTTAGTCTATTGGTAAGACGTGTAGTTTGAACCACGTGGGAGGTTCGAGCCTCGTTGTTTCAGAATACCAGCAAGTTAGTCCTATTTTAATGGCACAAGCGCTCAGCTTAATTTAAAAATGTATACATGTTTTTGTTGTAACAGAGGTTAATATATTATAATATAACATGATAAACATAAGATACAATTATATTGCTATTAAATACTCGTAGTTTGTGTGGGACGGAGTAGACTCCACCCCTGATATATACAGCATTGTCCTGACTAGGTTGCTAGACCGCCATCTGTGTTAAAGTAGCCAGTTTGTTTCGTGCTGCTGTGGTGTTATTTAATTCAAGAAAGATAATGATTCGATAGGAATAAAAATAAAAATAGAGAAATGTAGTGAGTGTTGTAGAACTAGTGAATCATTAGTATAAACACTGTAGAACATTGACGTTACATTTATTTATTTATTTATTATTTATAACTATATTATACATATAAAAAAATTTGTTTGGACTGTGCCCGTCTCACTAGAGAATTCTGTGTCGAGATTCTGTGTCACATGTATTCTGTGTACACATCTTTATGTTAAAATATATTATAATATATCTACTCTCAATTTCAATGTCTTCATTTCTGTATTCATTTGAAGGATTACATCCATTCAGACAAAGGTACAGAGACAAAGTAATCAACGTCAACAAACAATGATTATTTTGAGTTATTTATAGAATATATAATAAATATTAACAAATGACGCTCTTATATTTTTATTATTAGTTAGGAAAATTTTTCTAATTTAAAAAAAGTCTTAATAGTATGAAATGTTACACATTACAAATTTATTTATAATGCTGATAAAAAGACTGAAAATTTAACGTAAAATCCTTAGTTATATTTATATATACTCATATATTACATCACTGAAATTTTGGCAATGTCTACAATAAAGGCTTTTTGATACTGTTAAATTGAGTTTTTTTTTTTCTAAATATTTCTGTGAACTCAGATTTTTTTTGATCATTAAAAATTATTCTTCGTCTATTTAATAGCGGATTATTTATTCATAAATTGCTGTAAAAACATAAGTGAAATAATCAACATCTAAAAGACACTCTTAAGTTAGGAACATACATAATGTATCAATATATTAAGATCAATGGAAACAAAAATTAGTCGCACGTAGCATTGTACATGATTTTAATACTGTGTATCCACAAATATCAGTTTGTAAAAAGCATACTTTTAGGTAAATTTTGTTAAAAATACTTCATGTCGCAGAGGGTTTGAAGAGTCACCTTTCAAAAAAATTGAATGCGCTTTCTTTGATTATTATCAAGAAAACCCGAAATCACCACCTTTCATTAAAATATTTAACAATTTATATTTAATTTTGTGGACACAATAACTCTAGTAGTCAGATTTCAATCAAACTTTTCTGAAAAATCGACCTGATAAATATCTCGGGTAAGTTTGTTAGCCAGCCTGATCTACCAACTTGTTTCAAAATGACGACTGTTTAAACATTTAAATATTCGTTAATTAAGACGAAATCTTCCGAATTCTAGCGGCTCATGCAGAAAGAGTTATTTTCATTATAAATGTTCATGTGCAATAATAATTAAACGAAATATCATTACTAAAATCGTATTCTGATCCATAGACCTAACTAAAGCAATGTATTTCTTTGATATATTATGTCTAGCCAGACTTCCTCTTCAGTTATTTAAATTGATTTAAAAATTTTTTTTTTACTGTTTTAGAGATAAGTTTTTACAACTCCATACTCATATAAATGAAAATAAAACACTTATATTCGTTTAATTTATTGGAGAAGCGTATCGCCTTGCAAAAAAAAAAATATATATATATATATTTAAATTGTTAGGTTGACGATTCTCTTGCAAGGCGAAATGCGTAGAATAAAAAAAAAGTGTTTTATTTTCACATAAGTAATGGAAATTGAGATCTGACTCCATCTTCCATGCACCAGTTTATATCGAAAATTGACAAGAGAACCTAAGGATATGGTGTCAATATTACCTCTGATACTATTACTATTTTTATTTTATTCTTTAAATATATCAACTCCTTATATTATGTCAATACTGCCCCTGGTGGCACCGCTAATTTGTGTAATTGAGTGTTGAATATTTGACTCTTAATCTATGAATTATACAAAAATGCATACTTCTGTTCATGAATTATACCTGTTTGTATACATGTATTCGAGCTCTGGTTGAAATAGAAGCAAATGACGTACAACGGTTTCCGATTCAGTATAACAATTCATACAGAATACTGTTCGGACTGGCGCGTTATTGTAGCGCTTCTACAATGTTTGCCAAAGGCCATGTACATGGATTCGTTCCACTTCTGAGACGTCGAGTTACTGGCATAAAGCTGCAGCTGCAGCTCAGCACCAAATTTCTAGCGCAAGCGGCGCTCTCATAAAAAGCTGGCCCCCCGACCAGAGAATGGCCACGACTAAAGTATAGCTACAGATACAATAATAACCGTGACTGAAATGCAGTATTTATGTTTTGTTTATATATGTGTGAACTTTATTATCTTTTATTTTTGCTTTTCTTTTCATAATATAAATATTATTTTGTAATTTAAATGTATTCTATAATATATATTATCTTCATGGCGAATCGGGTCTTCAAAAAAAAAAAACCCAATCACACTGGAATAAACGCATTATTTTTATTATTGTTATTATTACAGATTTTTTTTTAAATATAACAATGTAGCAGTAAATAGTTTAATATATGGAACTAACAATTTTTAAAATTACTGAATATGATATAGTATGGTCAATTCTATATTTTGCCAAAAATAGCCAAGTCGCTTTTACACAAAAAAATTTGATCGCGCAAATCCAATTTTAAAATCTAAAAACATAGTTTTATGTAAAATATCTAAATTCAATTCCTAAATCCTCTTGAAATTTAAACAAAATGTTGTATCTTAATATTATCATCATTATCATTTATTATCATTTTAAAGTAAAAGAATATTAGTAACAAATTTGTTTATCACACTTTTGTTCACTGTGTTTTTTTCTCAGTTTGAGTTTTCTATGGTTGGCTGCGCTCTGCGTTACTACATTAAATTATTTATAATTGCTAGTACGGTTGTATAGTCGTGTTGTTAAGACAACCTCTTTAAGATAATAAAGATTGGGATTTAAATCTCATTAGCGGATACTCGAGGGCACGGAATCATTAGTGTAAGACTACATTGTAAATACAATTAAATATTACGTTCAATTATGTTAGGTTAGGTTAGGAGTATCTGGCAATTTGTGATATTTATCTTAATTATTATTACAGGATCAATTAATACGCATATTTTTATTTAATTTTGGGTAATCGGAATATTGGTCTGTCGGGATTTTTGCATTAAAGATATACACTAACAAAAATTGAATATAGAAATTTTAGTCCAAACCCACACTCGGGCATTTTACAACATCAGCGTTGTAGTTTTGTTTGAAAATTACAAAAATATATTGATATGAAATGTTTTCACATACAAATTTTTATTTATGAAAAAATACTTTTACTCAAACATACAGGTAATATTAATCTCGCAATGTCCTGATGACAAAAAATAGCCATTGAATTGTACATTGTAGATATTCGTATATATTGGGGCGGATATATTTTTCAACGATATTTCAAATTGTTCAAAGCCCTGCGCAATCGGAAATATGCCAATCTGTCAATTTTAAAATATTGGTTGCGTAAAAATGAAATACAAAGTTTTGAAAAATCAGAGAATGACAAAAACAGAAACGGAGATATCCTAACATAGAATATAAAAAATCATTTCCATGAGTAAAAATAACAATTTATAAAACAAGTATAATGTAGGACTATAAATAGGTTATTTGTAAAGAGCCCTTCAGGTGAAAGTTTTTACGAAAGTGACGATATACAAATTATCCAATATTATTATTAATAATATTTATTAAAAATTAAATTAATCAACTCTAAAGATATACAGAAAAATCTATTTATCGAATAAATATTTTAGTTGCTACCAGGCTTCGATCCTTAATTTTTATTTATCAGGGGAAACGCGTTATCCAGTTTCACCATATCAACTAAATAGTTTTTACGACAAATTTTAAAACTTATGTTCTACAGGTTTTTCAAATTGATATATCTGTATATTTCATTTATAGAAGCAATCAACTTTATATAACGATGAATCTCAAATACTTTGGTGGCAACTTAAATATTTTTTCGATTATTGATAATTGCGAAAAAATGAATTAATATTAAATGTACCCCTTAACAAGTATAAATATTTTTTATTCGATTAAGCTTTGCCTCTAACAACAATATTTTAATATCGTAAAATTTCGGGTGGTAAATTTTGTTCGTACGTTTCTTATTATTGCGATAAAAAATCGTTCAATACCCATGATATTTTTTGACGATATGGAATTAATTAAAAAGCATATGATTTTAATAAAAAAAAACACCGCGAAATTAAAAAATACCTCCAATAAAATCATTTTTTTTCTGTGTTTTGAATGAATACGGTGTGCATTGAAAACGTAAAATAATACTGGAATATTAATTTTAATCATATATATATTTTTTTATTTAGTTTATAATAGTTTTATTTTGTTTTAAAAATCCACTCGGAACATAAAAATATTAATGTATGATAGTGTGTAGTGAAATTAATATTATTATTATAAGTGGTATAATAACTTTATGTGTTATTATTATACTTGCGTTATGCAAGCTGAGCCTGAAGAGTTTATGTTTTATTTTCTTTAGTATTATTTTAAATATTGTTGTTATCGTTATCGTTAAATAACACCACAACAGCTCGAAACAAACTGGCTACTTTAGCACAGATAGCAGTCTAGCAAAGTAGCCAGGACAATGTTGTATATATCAGAGGTGGAGTCTTCTCCATCCCACATAATAAACCATGAGTATATACTTATTTGCAATATAATAGTATCTTATGTTAATCATGTTATATTATAATATATTCACCTCTGTTATAACAAAAACATGTATGTTAATAAAGTCTAATAAATAAATAAATACATTGGTGAGAATAAAATATATTGATTTGTAAAGATAGGTTTGTGTTCTCGTTGATACTACTTCAAGCTCACAAACTTTTTCAACAGGATACTTGTTTGAATTACAACGGGATCGATGCTCTTCGATTCCTGGCTAAAATGCGTATGTTGAGTTGTTTATTAACTCATATACAAATTAATGTAATGAAAAAAACAGCAAAGTAATTCGAAAATATGTAATTGCTTCGAATAATTCCGCATTTCATATATTATTAGATATATATTAGTATTATTAGAATTGATGAAATGAAAAATGAGTGACATTTCATTTTAAAAATTTTGAATGCGAGAAAAATTTTGAATGAAATCTTTCATATTACTTGTTTAGTTTATAATTAGAAAAATGACGTTTAATGTTTTAAATGTGCATATTCCCTACGGGAAAAATAACATGTTTATTAAAATATACTATTTTGAAAGCATTTTCTAGCTCTGGAATTTTAATAATAAACAATCTATTAATACAAACTGGTACTCGAAGCTTAAGTTTATTCAATTCAAAAGGATTAATGCAAGAAATTTTTTGAAACTTCCGATTCATATTTAATTTACAAATGTACATTATATAACATTGATCTAATCAGAGTCCGTATCGATGTGAGGTGAAATATTTAATGCATTGTAGTTTTAAATAAATAAACACAAATGTTATTAGATAAAAATATTTTTTATTATATTATCAAAAACTCAGAAGATAATACCAATCAACTTACAAAAGTAATTTTAGGAGGCTTAAGTCATCCGAAGGATACTCAGATTATCCATAGACTTGAAGGAATTGAAAATATTATATATTAAAACACGGAATATTTTATGATTATAATTGGTACACGAATATAAATATAATTTCTGATTTTTTTTAAATATATTTTAGACTTGTAATGTTAATAATAAAAGTTTTTATTTCATTTTCTATTTTTTATCTCAATAAATACATTTTTAATAGTTTTTAGCTTTTTGATAGCAGTATCTGCATACGATTACACATTGGTGATGCAAACTTCAACTCATTAATAATGTATGACTAGATTATTATATAATATATTGTTATTTTAATTCAACTATTCCAAGTAATACAATAAAAAATACTGTTCACCTCAGTACGGCTTCTGATCTAGTCAGGTGGGAAGGGATCAGATGAAATGCACTTATGCAATAATGAAAAATAATAAAAATACATTAACATATTAAATATTATAATGATTAAATTAAATATAAATATTTTTATTGTCTTACCCATGATAAGCATAATAACTGGTAGAGTTGAAAGGCAAGCCAGCATCACTGTGACCACAACTGAAAAGAAAAAAATAACATAATGTCAGTATAAAATTAGTTATTATTTTTAAAATCATATCGTTATCATTAATTACTACAATTATTACAATAAAATTAGTTATCATTTTTACAAGAATATCGTTATCATTACTTACTACAATCATAACAATAATATTTAGCATTATTATTAATGTTATTACAAATTAAATTGATCAACTAGAAATAATAATATTAGTTCAAAATTTGTCGAAAATGTATTCGATTGCAATAGGTAAATGGTGAAGGTGCTTCCCCGGGTCCATCACTGTAGCAACTAAATATTTTTTCGATAAATAGGTTTTTTTCTGTATATCTAGTTGATTAATTTAATTTGTATTACTATGATTTCAATTTGTTATTGTTAAATCTATCTAAACTAATTTAATAAATACTAACATAGCCGATTGCTTGCTGCTAGGCCCTACGGACGGTTATTATAGCCGATTCGCTGCCAATAATTGCCAATATGCGGCCAGAAGTGACCGCTGCACGGCCAGGGCTTTCATAGAATATATATTTCAATGCGGAAATCCCTCATTGTATTACTTTAACAATAGTGAATTGTGCACCCTTATTATATTTCTTTAGATGAAATATAGATTCTGCAGAAGTCCTAGCAGCGCAGAAGTCACAACAGGCCGCGAAGCGGCCGCAACAACCACCCGCAGCGCTATCGCCGATTGATTTTTTTGGATTATGTATTACCCTCCCTGGAATTGTAGAAACGGTGTTCTTACGTATCAACTTTGAATTAATTATTATTCGTCATTCCACTTAAAGATATTCTTGAAAAACTGAGATCATTATTGAGCATATTGAGCAGTCAGAAAAATTCATACGATATCGCTACTATATGTATTTTCTTACTCATAGTAAATATAATGTACACTTCATTTCAAAATGAATATATTAGCGCACTCTTATTGAACACGTAAAACAGAAAACATTTGAGTAATCTTAACCTAGAGATATTAAAAATACGTTTGACATATTCGCTACTTTGGTATTTATTCTTACTGGCAATGACACTAGTATGGGTAACGGACAACCACAGTGATGGATGATGCGACGTAGAGCAATTATATAATAGGATTATACAGGGGCGTTGAAAGCAAGAAAATAGTATTTATTAGAATATCTTTATTTTCTTATCGGTCGCTATCTTGCATATATAACTTTATCATTTTCATTCATCCTTTTATATTACAATTATATTTAAAACAAACATATATTGATAGCTCAACGTGTCATGTGGTAGCATAAAACAAACAAGATCTACTCACGTTTCTACTAGATCGTCTCACATCAGTTTTATTACGTGAATCTGTCCGTTAAATCTATTTTTTGATTTATTAAATAATTAAATAATTGTTAGATATTATAGACGATTTATAATTATTGATAAACTAATAAGAATGATTTATTACCATTAATTATTATTAATTAACGTATTCAAAAAAACATACAACACAATATATATATGAAAATAAATAAATATACTATTTTGTATCCAATTATAAATACAAACATCACTTTTATTATCAATGTGGAAAATACTTTTATTTGATTTGTTAATTACCCACATTCTGCGTGATATCAAAAATATTATGAATACTGTTTTATGAGATACAAAGGCGCAAATTACTCATAAATATATTTAATTTTAAAATCCTCCATCAATGATACAATATTAATGTAGAAATTTTGTTTGATATCAAAGGCCCTTCTCTGAAATTAAACCATTTCATAAATGCAGCCGCGGTCACTTTTTTAAATTCTTGGTTAAAATTAATTTCATTGGACGTTAGATAGATCTAAATCAAAAATATAAAATTAATTGGACATCAAAGTGCTTCGAAGCATTTATAATATATGTATTAAAGCTAAAAAGGCAAAAATAAATTTGTCAATGTAAACATAAGCGACAATTAAAATAATAAGTTTTGTTTAAAGCATATTCAGTTATATTGGGCCGGTGTCCATGGGTGACATTTTAAAGAGATTTTCGTCTCGATAAAATCTCTAAGACAGGGATTGTGCTTCCATGAGATTATTTGGATACAACTCTTGGTTATCGTGTGCACACGACACAAAATCTCATTTGAGATTTAAGTACCGCCACTTGCCGGTTTAGTAAGGTTTGATTTCTATTTTGTCTCACGCCTCCCTTTACGTTTCCTTTATATTGTTCAAATGTCAAACATGAGTCTGTCAATCGTTGACGTTCTGTTCATCTGTGAGCTTAATTTTAATCAAACAGAGGCTGTCAATAATGTCGGTAAAACATAATAAATCTTCGTAATTTAATAGCGAATAATGAATAAGAATTACAAAGTCTAGCGAGTATAAAGTACGAAGTATGCAAGGAAAGCGACCTTATTATGAGTATCAACAAGTTGAAAGTGATGGTATTCGAGAAGGAGTAAAGCAAGACACTGTGCTAAATACTTGTCAGTAATGAATGTTTGGAAAGATATCGAATGGAGGGTGACTGCAGGAAACAAAGTAAACGGCGCATTGAATGGAATTATACCTAATGGAAACTTATCAACCGAGGCAAAACTACCGGTACACAATGGAGTCCTGGTACCAACACTGATATATAGAAGTGAAATTTGGAGCTGGCGGAAGAGGAACGAAAGTAAAGTGGAATGTAGATTCATTTATGACAGGGTAAAGAATGAAGAAATAAGGAAAGAATGTAAAACTGATCTCAGTATAGTGAGTATGATTAAGAAAGGATCACTAAGGTGGTTTGGTCATATGGAATAGATGAATGAGGAGAGAATGGTAAGGAAGATATATGACCAAGTGTTAATGGTACCAGAAATAGAGAACGTTCGCGGAAGATTTGGCACGATCAGGTAAACCAGATAATAGAGGACTGTACTGTATGCTGTAGCATAGTTGGTTAATGCACCTTCCCCGGATTGGAAAGACCATGTTGGAATCCCGGTAGCAGCAAAAATATTTTTCGATAAAATTGATTTTATATGTATAACTTTCTAATTAATACGTTTAATTAGTATTTAAAATTATTAAATGAATAGTTCGAGACCGGGAAGAATGGAGAAGTACTGTGCACGTACAGATATACCAGGGATCGCGACATATTTACATATATTAATTTTATAAACTTTTAAAAAAATGTGTTATAATTATTAAATTTTATTGGACACCGATATTTATTTTATTTACAGCGAGCACGCTGATTTTTGAGTTTCTTCGCCCGGTGTTTTTAAGCTTTGAGTAATGGCCTTCAGAGCGTGCACAAAAGAAACCAGTCTCTCAATTGTGAACAATTATGGCCAGGCACGTCTACAGAATATTACCGGCAGGAACAAAGGTATACCGAAATAAAGATTACATAAAAGCGATCGAAGAAAACCCGACGAACAATATATACGGAGGTTCGTATGTATGCTGATGGTTTTTATTTTGGGATTACCATCTACATACATTACATTAAAATTTTATTAATATAATTTTAAAAATATGAATACATTTTACAGTTTATTTTTCTATATGTGGTCTGTGTACATTTTAGTATGTATGTCACTTATTTTTTGGAGTCTGTTAATGTTTAATTTATTTAGCCATTATGATACAATAATATAAGAAACTAAAGTAAGTAATATTTAAAAAATGTCACTATAAATAGATCTATATTTAAAAAAGACAGCTTCACCAGTTATATCTAATAGTGAAATATAAATAATACATTCAATAATTATCTCAATTAAAATACAGGTTACAAAAATAATACGTGAATAACCATAAATATTAAACGATTCAAGTAACAAAATTTAGTAATCAAAACTGTAAAACAGGACTAATTTAAAACAGTTTTTATGATTGCCAAGAATTAAAATGAGTGAATACTGTCGATACTGCTTCTAGATGCCTCAATTTTATTATTTTGTTGATTGGGGTAAGCCATCGTATCGTTTTATTTTGCTGTAAATGACTGCCCTATTTTTGTTTCTGCTGAATTAATATTCTAGTTTTGATACGTTATTTTATTATTTCACTCATATATCGTTTGATCTATATAACTAATTTTATAAATAACAGTTCTAAATATTACATAATACCATATCTTCTTCTTCTTCTTCTTCTTGTGCCCTATCCGTTCAACTTTGGCTATCGTGTTGTTTATCATCACTTTATTTACTGCGGCCCGAAATAGCTCTACAGTAGACTGGCCGAACCAATGTCTTGAGTTCTTTAGCCATGATATTCTACTTTTTTCAGGGCTCCGACTTCCAGCAATTATTCCCCGCATCATGAGGTGCAAGACCTTATATCTCATCACATGTCCGTGATATTCAAGTTTTTAAGTATTTATTTTTCTTTATTCATCTAAACCATAACATCTTTATTCGTAACTCTATCCATCCAGCTTCTTCTGAGCATTCTTCTGTAGATTCACATCTCAAGTGCTTTATGTCGCCTTATCATTTCTTCGGTAAGTGTCAATGCTTCCATTCCATAAAATAATATCGAGAATATATAGCATCTGACCATATGCATTCTATTAATCTAAGGTTGATATTATGACTGATTAATACCATATACAGCAATAAATCAGACAGTAAGCAATATGTAAAAACAAAGATTTTTTATATTAGTGAAAGCAATTCGTATAAGTGTATTTTGAAACTGTATTATATTTATATCAACTGAAATATCAATTTCGATAGTAAACTCATTTTAAATACTAATTAAATGTATTAATTAGAATGATATACATTTAAAATCAATTTATCTAAAAATATTGTTGTTGCTACCGGGATTCGAACCTGCATCTCTTCCAATCCGGGGAACGCGCATTAACTGATTATACTACATCACACAGTACTTTTGACGACAAATTTTCGAATCTATATGTTACATTTTTTAAATTAATACATCTATCGTTCCATTACTTGAAAGCCATCTATTTTATTTTTACGGAATCTCAAATACCATTGAGTAATTCGATAGGAGACGCCAGAATTAATAATAAATTTTTATTAAATTTTGGATACATTGATACAACTTATATTCATCGAAAATTTGTTGTCAACAGTATTGTGTGCATAATCGGTTAATGAACGTTCCCCGGATTGAAAGAGATCCAGGTTCGAATCCCGGTAGCAACAACAATATTTTTCGATAAAAATGATTTATATGTATACCTTTCTAATTAATACATTTAATTAGTATTTAAAACAACACAGACCTATGTTATGAATATTTACAACTTCACAATAAGCATTTATTCTCCTTAATAAGTTAATTCATTTGCTAATCTAAACATACAAAGTATAGCCATATGTGAATGGTAATTTTTAGTAGACTATGAAATAATGTGTGCTACCGCGTATTTCTATTAGGTACACTTAAACATAATGTTTAGATTTGTCAATATACAGAGTATTATAAATGAGTCGTGCACTACTTTAACCCTTTATTTACTGGAGGGGCTCTGAGTCCCAAAGAATATTATATATTATAATATTATTTCATTTTAACTACAGATGGCAACTTACCCAAATCAAATTTTTCTTTACATCCTTTTTCAAAATATGTGCACTTATTTCAATAAAAAAATGCATTCGATTTTTTTAGAATTCAGTAAATAAAGGGTGAAATACAAGTATAACAAAAAATTCTAAACGAAAAATATTGTATACAATTTGGTCTTAAAAATGCTTTATAATCGAGTTATAAAAAAACATTTGTTCCTTAATTAAATAGTCGCATTGATTTCGATACAACTAAATTCCGTACCCTCTCTCTAGAGTGAGAGAGAGTTTCTCTTCATTAATTCTTATTTTATCACTCACAATTTTAATTATATTTATCAATTTTTCTTTTATTGTGACTATTTTTTTGCAAAATTGTTTTATAGGAATTCCCAAAGATAAAAGTAATGTAGAATAATCAGCTAACCAAGGAGATCATGGAATTGGTCATTCTTGTCCAATTTATCTCTGTGAATATTGTCAGTAAAGGAATATTTCAGAGCAAATTTTTATATAATATTTTGTGTTCAATAATTTATCTCACATTTAACGTTGTACAAGTTTTATTTAAAATAATCTTTATATATATATTTCGTCCGTAATATATGCCTGAGACAAGTGAATAAACATTAATTCTATTTTTACAATATTTCTTTATCTCTTCGTTTCCTTCTCAATACACAACAGTCTTCTGAAGCATTATTTTTAACGAGCGCATTTCCGACAAATTCTGGTTGCTGTCATCTTTTGTCTGCCATATCCTTCATTTTTTAATATTAAAATTACTATTCTGGTGAAAATAAATCGATTTGTGCAGACCGGGAGGGTTGGAATGGTCTTCGTCTCAGGAGACCACCAAATTAATTACATTTCTCGCAATTAGCGAGCTTAGTTTGAAAATGCTTCAAAGTATTTATTTGTTTATATCATATAAAAATTAAAAAGTATAGTAAAATAGATTTTTCTATTTCTATTTATATTAAAATTATTTTATTTTATCCAATTTAATTAAGTTCTAGATTTAGTTCTGTTTATTCACTTATGTACATATCGACTGTATTTCTCAACTTCTACGAAAATATTTTAATAATTGGATTTCATTAAAAGCATCTCGGAGCAGGCTCCATTCAGGCCATTTAATGATATCTAATATCATATTTAAACGAATATTTTGAAGAGAAAAATTATTTAGCAATATTTTATTTATACAAAACGAAGTTTAACGATGCGGATTTTATGTTTTATAAACAATATCGTCTAAATGCCGTCCATTTCTCTCTAGACACTGTTGCAATCGGACTCTTAAATTTTCGAACACGCGAGAGCAAAGCGTTGGTTCAATGGCAGCAACTTCACGGCGGATATTTTCTTGTAAGACTTGAATTATTCGAGGATTGTGGCTTTAAACTCTCGACTTAAGGTATCCCCACAAAAAAAAAGTCACACGGTGTAAGGTCCGGTGACCGAGGTGCCCAGGGTATGTCTCCGTACTTGCTGATTAATTTATTTGAAAATTCCCCTCAGCTTCTCCATTGTAGTTCTAGCTATATGCAGAGTGGCCCCGTCTTACTGAAATTGTGTTTTTGTTGAACCCGAGAAACAGCTGTAGCTGCGGTACCAAAAACTCGTCGATAATTTGACAATAAACGTCAGCAGTGACTGTCCCTCGCTGGTTAAAAAAATAAAGCCCAATTATCCCTAGGGCAGAAATTGCACACTGCACTGTACTGCCAGCCGGACAGGTCGTAAGCCCTGTAGTTACCCCGTATTTCTATATATATTTTTCATTAAATATAATAAAAATAGCTTTGTCTCTATGAGATATCTGATATTTATTTAACTGTTAATTAACTTCTTATTCATCGGCTATTTCTGTTCCCTACCTAAAGCATATATCCGCCACAAAATCCTTCGTTCAATACGATCTACCGCCAGTCTTGCATCCTTCCATATCCTACTGTCTCAAAGTCCCATATCCCGTAGTCCAATAGTCTCATGGTTCATAGTCCCATAGTTTCATAGTCCCGTGTCCTATTCCACCGATAACTACCTGTCTATAGTTGTCACGAGATGCCGGGTTTCTCATATGTATGAAAAACAAACACTATACCAGGCATCGGCATCCTATGACCCGGGGGTCACTAAGTGACACATTTGACTCACTTGAGTTCCGCAAATAAAGTATAATATATAAAATTTAATTATAAAACATAAACATGAGTAGCATGGCTGATAGAGAGGTGGTCTGAATTCATTCTGTTATTTAAAAGGTGCACCCGCATCCGTGGTGTCCGAGCCAATGAGAAAAAGCCTGTGACGCAAGGGAATGCATATAAAAAAGTTAATAAATTATTATAAATGTGAATTCAATATATTAATTAGAAAGAAATACATATAAAATTAATTTTATCAAAAAATATTGTTTTTATTGTTGCGTTACCGGGATTCGAACCTGGATCTCTTTCCAAACCGGGGAAGGTGCATTATCCAACTATGCTACAGCGACCTATAGTTGAAATTGATTTTATGTGTATATCTTTCTAATTAATATAATTCATTCATATTTAAAATATCACAGACCTGTCTTCTGAATTATTACAACTTCACAATAACAATGTGTTCTCCTAATCATAAATTATTATTTGTTTATATTATAATTAGAATTTAGTTTTTTATGTAAAAGCATATTGTACAAGTTTTCTCAATAAAGTATATCTTATTATTCACTAATAGACTATTTTAAAATGAAAACACCCATTGACCCGAACTGTCTTCATATTTGTCACATTTTGGTTGATTTTGACCCGCAGCCAAAAAAGGTTGCCGGCGCCTACGCTATACTATATTATTCTAAAAAAAGTTGTGTCCAACTGAAACTAATTGACTTTTGTAGTACATAATAAAGTGGTTGAAAACTAAACATTCTATTATTTTAGCAATATTTGAATATATCCAAGAATACACAATTACTGGATTTTTACCTACAAAGGCACTGTTATTAAACAAATATCAGGTATCTCATAGAGACAACGGTATTTTTTATTATATTTAATGGAATAATAACAGTGCCTTTGCAGGTAAAAATCCAGTAATTGTGTGTTCTTGAACATATACAAATATTGCTAATATAATATACTGGTCAAAATAAAAAAATATATCAAAAATTGATGTTTCAAGCATATTTTAATATGCTGTTTAAAAAAAAAAGATAAAAATTAATAATCAAATTTGGTCCATAAATGGCGAAAGTGTAGTGGTACTCGAAGCGGGTCCACATACTAATACATATAAAACTTTTAAAAGTTTAATAAATTGAGGGGTGAGAATTGGTGAACGTTATATATATAAATTGATCACTCAAGTCAGCCGAATAATAAAAAATAGCTTTCCCTCTTTGAGATATGTGATATTTGTTTATTCTATTATTTAATTATAATGTCAAGCCACAACGTATTTGCTTTTTTTTAAAAAAAAACGCACTCAGTTAAACTTCTACAATACGAGTCTAAATCGTTAAATCTTTTCCGTTAATTTGATTACGGCAGTGACCAAATCTGTTGCATTCATTTTCTTATTTTAATGATAGTCGTGAAGTCAATCCACCGCTAAGAATATTCCGCAAATATCTTTTCTCAAAAGGACATTTCAGGATTGCCAGCGTTTAGTGAACTAAATTTAAAAGGATCAGAAAAATACAAAGAAAAAAAATATATATTCAATAAATAAATTTAATTCACAAAAATTCCATTCCGACCAATAGTTTATTTATTAATTAAAGACTTTAAATAAATCACCTGTTCTGTTGACGATCCGCATCGCCCTGCATACGAAATCACAAGTCCCCGTCGCCTCCATGTTGGCGTCCTTGAGTTGATAGGCCACGGAGCCATAGGTAGTGAGCGCCGACACCAGGGCCCGAGGGGGTGAGTTCCCTCGTCCGCTGGAGCCGCCCCCAATGCCGCCACTGACCCCCATGCCGCCACTGCACAGGCGGCGCTGTTCGTCACCAGACACCTGGAATAATCACATTTAGAAATATTTTTCATTTAAAATTAATCAATTATTTTATATTTATAATAAATTTATTTTACAGAGTGAATATTATGTTCCAGGTCGATGTTGTTTTTTAATAACTAGAAAAAAAAACTTTTTAATTTAGTTTTTAAATGTTGATTACTTGGTTTATTACAATTATGTATGGAATATAACATAGGCCAAGTGGCCACTTCTGACAGCGACACAAATGTGTGTTCTTTTAACCACATTTTGTATAATGTTCTCGCACACTTCGCGTGTTCTTCAGCAATTTTATTTCGGATATTATCCTGTAGTATCAGAATAGTTGGCTTACTGGCGTAGACCTTTCCTTTCAAGTACCTTCACAGAAAATAGTCAGTAGCCATCAAATCAGGTATATATATCACTACTTTTTGACACTATGCGGCCGGTAAAAACTTATCGCAAGCGTAGCTCGGGCTGTGTTTGAGATGGAAACTACATATGTTGCAAGCCTAATCGACCCAATTCGTCTACCAAAATGTTTTCCAACATGTGAATCGAGGACAATGAAATTTGTTTTTCCTACAATAAAAAATAAAATGCATGAGTTTTTACAAAAGAGCACGCTTTCTCCTAATTTAGAAGAATTTAAAAAAAAATGGCTAATAGAAAATAACCTGTTTTACCTGTAAGAGTGATATGTATTGTATAAACGCTGATTCTTATGTTTTTGAGTTTATTAAATGTAACAAATGGATATAAATGTACCTGCAGACAAACGTCTATCAAGACGTTTTGTGAGTCTAGTGTTAACTCAAAAAAATAAAAATAAAATTAATATTTATAAAAAACAAATAATAATAATTAATTGTAATCAACTATTCTTTACCACTACTAAATTCAAATTGATAAATATTTTCCAAACCAAAATGGCAGTTAAGAAAAATCGACTTGGAACATAATATTCACTCTACATAATAAATTTATTTTACATGTACAGATCATAAAACCCCGGAGGTTTCAACATTTTCAAAAGAAAAATGACGTATTAGACCTAGTTAAGGTTTCATAATACTATTTTTTAAGCATAAGTCATAAACTATTAAATATTTATTAAACATATTTCATGGCCCACATTACAAGACCGGACATGATTGACAGGGCAGGATGTGCGTATCGTGTTGTGTTCATGAATACTGTATGGACCAGTCAACAATACTTCTATGTCTAAGCTGAGACCAGCTACTGACATTTTTAGTAAGTTCTAAGATCTAGTGGAAGTCATTATCATCTCGATGCTGTCGGGTAAGCCAAGCGTTCCTCATATTTAATCCTCTTTACAGGTATCAGGACCATAATTACATGTGGGGGGGGTTTTTTGCACGGGGGTTAATGTCCAGGGGAATTTTAATAGTGGATTTGTATACTGGGGGTATGTGTCCTAGAACCCTCTTTACTATTAGATTTCCTACAATTTTCATCATATTTCCTTTTATTCTCCTAATATCTTTCAGACATAGTCTTTATTTTTTTGAGTGCATACCTACCTAAATTTACATATTTTAAAAAATATTAAAGGATTCCTTAAGATAAGCGATGAAACGTTCACCAAAAAGAATCAAATGCAGACGGATGTGGCAGAATTTGGGATATTTAAATAACGTCCTTCCACAATGCAGTATTTATCCCGTTACGTCCTCTAATCTAGTGAAGTGGGCAGGAAACTTGTAAAAAGAATATATAAAATGAATATATTACATGAATAAAAAATTGTTAAATCTACAGTGTAGGATTTTCATAATAGTCTCGTCCACAACATCAAATTGACCAATCCAATGAACCATAATAACGAAAATTTTTGGTTTCCTGCAAATTGACGATTGAATTTCCTCCCTTCTTATTTCCTTACTGAATTTCCGTTTGCCTGTATTTTAATAAATATGAACGTGTACCTATATTCACAATACAAATAAAAATTATATCTCACTTTGCTTTTTTACACATGTTTCTTGTAAATTGGATTGATAATCTCGCGAATTTGGAAAAATACAATTTTTTGATTTTAGCAACTTTATTCGGAGCCAATAGACTATTTGAACCAAACCTATACGTACATAGTATTTATGCATTTATTGAATTATATTTTTGAGCCTGAATTTCAGCCTAATTGTTAAGTGTTTTAAATGCATGTTTTATTTGTAGATATTTCATAGAAAAAATCAGAACACAAGAAATACGATTTATTTAATTTGAAAATATAATTGAAACCAAATCTTGCCGTGGGCGAGGTTTAAAGGTTCACTTTAGTATGTTTAATATTTTTAAGTGTTATATGGTTAGGTTTTAGTGGTTAAAAATCTTCAATAGTAAATTACTATATTTTTTTACTGAAAAGGGAAATCAAAAACGTTAAATAAATTCAATCGAGTTAGAACCAAAATTATGAGCGATAAAACTGAATGATAGAGTAGTTGTATACTCATACTTCTTACTTAATATACTGAATAATTAAGTATTTTCAAGGCCAATGACTTGTAGGGAGTGATTTACATTTTACGTTTTTTTTTCGGTCCGCCAAAATTTGTAGGTTTTGTTGAATATATTTTCAAATAAAAAATATGAATGACTGAAGTCAACTCTTTATACGACTAGATGCTGAGTCAGCTGAATTTTCTCTTTTACAAAAAAATACATTAGAATTTTTCATTACTAAATTAACTATCCAGGCTCGAGGGTTGTTTTCTGTAAAATAATACATTCTTCATTCTGCCATTACGAATAGAATAATATCTTCAGTAGCGAGTCTGTAAAGCGAAACTTTTTGAATTAACCAGAGATCTTCTCTTGATTGAACCCCGGAGGTTAGGATATAAACTAACCGAGACGTGGAAAAATCCCTTTCCTATTTCCTGAACAATAAAACAGTACATTTTTCATCCTTTGCGTGACTAGTTTTGAGCAAAAAAATTCTAAAATAAAAAATATATATGTTTTTTGTTGATACCTTACAGCCGTGTTTCCTAAATATCTTTAATGAGCACATATCATACTCTTCTTAAAGATGACATTCTAAATAATCGTTCGTCTGTACAAAATTCTAAAACATCACATACAATCGCCATAACTTTAATACGTCATTTGAGATTTCTATAAAACCATGGACAATAGTAAAATCCTCGGAAAACTTACTACCTTGCGGATATAATGTTTTAAATTGCCAGTTTCATTGGGTATACTTTGTTATTGTGCATACTATTTCCGGTACGATAAAACTCTTTATTATTACTGTATTATGCAGTTTCCCAGTACTAAACTGCTGTGCATTACGAGTTAATTATATAGCTTCATAGCGATGCTATAGTGCTTTATATTTACAACTTGTACGTTCATGAATTTTATATATTTTTTATTTTTTTAACACGACCTTAATATCTAAAACATTTAACATTCGTAAAACTAAAACTAGATTCTATATGTTATAAATCATTTTATTACACCAGGAGTTGACTCGCAAGAGCGATGATTCGTGTTTTTCAACATCTTTTTATACTATAGGTCAGGGGTCGCCAGACCAGCAGCATGCGGCTTTTTTCATAGACATTAGCAACTCTTCAACTCCAGCTCATATTTCCATACACACACCATACGATACTCTACCTATACATGCAAACAAACACGATCTATAAAATATAAAATACAAAATAAGTTCAGAAGCAAACTATCCGACGATAATTTACAATCATGTCTAAAATTGAACAAGTAGTTACTTGCCAAACAGAAAAGCTTTCGAAAGCGACACAAGATCACCGTTCTAACTAATAAACTTTACAAAATCGAAAAAGTGTGTTTATAAGTGTTTAATTATTTAGATTTTCTTGTTTTATAAGTAGAGTATTGAGCTGCTGAAGCTCATAATTCCTATATATTTTATTATTCTGAGTAGCCCATGACTATAATGTAAATTTTAATTTTTTAATGTTATTTAATTAGCACTTATTATACTCGTTTATTTTCGTCATTTAAATTTATATAGCTACAATAAACATACATGTTGCGACTCTATGAACATTTTAAAATTCTGTTTATTTAATAATTAGCTCTTCTTATTAGAAAGTCTGCCGAACCCTGCTCTAGGCGCTTGTTCTATTAAAAAGATAAATAACACGTTGGTCTTCCGGGACGTGTCTCGAAACTCACCATAGGATTACTAGGCGAGCGTCTTAACGCTGGACCAACAAACACTTTTTATTTTAAAGTTAATAATTTGGCAAGAACTTTATGAAGGACACTTAATTACACCGAATCAATATCACCACGTAGGGTGCCTTTTGGACACTTACAAGTTTTCTGGCACATTCGATAAAATTGTGTAGAAAAATATTAGTAATCTCTTGAACAGCCACAACCGATTAGAAAAATTCTAAAAGTATGTAAGGTAAATGCTGTTGTCAGATGGACACTTAATAATATGATTAAGGAGAACACATTCTTATTGTGAAGTTGTAATTATTCAGAACATAGGAATTTGAAAAGTGTAACATATAGGTTCGAAAATTTGTCGTCAAAATTACTGTGTGGTGTAGCATAGTCGGTTAATGAACCTTCCCTGGATTGAAAAGAGATCCAGATTCGAATAACGGTAGCAACAACAATATTTTTCGATCAAATTGTTTTTATATGTATATCTTTCTAATTAATACATTTAATTAATATATACTTTTTAATGAAAAGTATTTTTGTGGTTTAGATTATTCGCCAGATTCGCTTACAATATTGTAATCTTCTTCTTACAATTCATCACAACATTTCCAATTTTGATTTTCTTAACAATTTATTCGCAATTAGAAAGGTTGTCATTCCCTTTTTTCTTTAAAGTCACATTTAAGTTAGTTAAGAAATATGTGATATATTTTTCCCTCTGTTTTCTTGAATATCACGTGGTAGTACACAAAGATAATAGTGTTACGCAAACATTTTTAAAATAACAAAACATGTTTTTCAATTTCTACATCTTTTGAAGTAATTTAAATACCATTATCTTCTCACTGAGCGAAAAATTCTCAATAAAAGTAACTCATTTTAGAATTAGAATTGGAAGTATAAAATGCATTTAGGTACGTACTTTCATTTCAATGAAATTGTAATTTTCAATAAGATCATGTTAATACCTTTTCGCTCTCGCACAAAGCCTTAGGCCCTGACGTCCCTACCCGGGGGGTTGATTAAAAACAGCCTTCATTTTCTCAATGGCGTCAACTCGGATGAGATCAAAAGGTCGGTATGATTCAAGTGGATTATACCACGGCGTAAGTGCCTGCAATTTGTATTTTCTATGAAATAATGCGGAAGGTTTTAAACTCAAAAAGGCTGAATGTTTATTAGATTTTTTTATTTAGTTCACTGAAATATTTAGATCTTATACTGTCAACAATCTATTTACAAGCATTAATAACCATAATGAGCATTTTAAATGAGGAATAATGTTACAAAGTTATACTTATTCACAAACATTCTTTCTTTTAAGGCATACGATTTTTCATCAATCAAGGAGTCATTTTTATCGATATTTTTATATTTTAAGAGATGATTTCTATGAAATACAAATTAAAAAGTTAATAATTAAATACACAAATAGAAAGATATGCAGAAAAAAACTATTTATCGAAAAAATATTTTGTTACTACCAGGATTCAATCCTGGACCTCTTCTTATCCGGAAAATAATAAAATTAAATAATATATGTATGATTTGAAAAGATTACACGATACAAGTTCAAATTTGTCGAAAACCTATTCGATTTCTATAACGAAAATGGAAATGCGCTTACCTCGTATAGGAAGAGGTCCAGGTTCGAATCTCAGTAGCAACTTTTTTTCGAGAAATAGATAAGTTCAACAGTTAATTCGATAATTAAATAATTTAATTAATTTGTATTAAAAATACCATTGAATTATGTTCTGAAAATGCAACTTCATAAGAAAAATGTGTTCTTTAAAAAAAGTGAGAGGGTGAAAGTGGTAAAAAGAGTGAGGATACCAAAATGTATATTTTCTAGATTGATCAATAAATTATCAGTCTGTCCTTATACACTTGCATGTCAATTTTATAAAAAAAAATACGATTTGTAGAATTTAAGTAATATATAACTTATTTGTAATATATATCTATTGATTATTATGATATAACAAAATCACACCCGGCACACTGTCTACGGAGTTGTATTGAAGATGATAGATTTTGTTCCACATTTATTGCTTGTAAAATGTAGTGATATAATTTAATTGTATATCGAGTAAATAACGTTTATTTTTGTATTTAAATAGGCTGCATTATAAAAATGCTTACTTAATATGAACTCTATGTACGTTGAATCTGCAGACTGGAACCTAGAAAAAAATCTTGATAGATCTAGCAATTAAGAACATAATTCAGCGTGACAGCTGACAGATGATAGCCAGCTGTGTCTACATAAATTCTATAAAAGTATGTATAACCTTAAAAACAATGTTTCATAATAAACATGACATTACCATTTAATTATTACTTTTAACTGTTTTGTGTAACTTTTGTAATGATCTTGAAACTAGGTTCGTGACGAGGGGAATCTCTATCCTATTTTATCATGACAGTCAAAATTTGTAGCTTTAACGGTTCACATATTTACATAATTAAATGAATTCAATTAAAGGCAAATTAATATCCACAAAAGACGCTCGTTTATTCCATTCCAATGGCTGTTTCATTGAAAGGGATCTTTGGTTCTATCCAACAGACGAAAATGCTTCAGAAATTCGCATTAGTCGCTGTCTATTGGCGCAAAATCATTTCACGAACGACGCTGGAAACTTGTTAAAACGAAAATGCTAATTCTCAAATTCTTCTCAGTAAACATTGAAATTAGAGTTATTGAAAAATTATTTATAAATAATGTAAACATGCTGGCAGAAGATAAATGGAAGCAGACTGAATACAGTAGAAATGATATCACTTAGTCGTATATGTGGCAGATCAAGTAAAGACTGAAGAAATACAGTGACAATGTAAAGCTGATCTTGCCATAGTAGTAAGATTGATTGCTTAGATGGCTTAGTCATTTTTTTTTTGTTTTTTATTGACTACCTAAATGCAAAATAAACATTTTTTTTTAAACCCATCCCTTATTTTATTACTGAATTTTTATTATGAAATAGACTATTTGGACACTTGTATTAGGCAGGTAAGGGTTAGGTGCCCACAGGGAGGAAGATGATGTTTTGCGTAGTGTTCTAAAGAGTGACCATGAAAAATTTCGGCATTCCAAAATGATTTCATTAAATATAATATATTATACATTCATATCTGGGGAAGAGGTGGATTAGCCAAGAATAAGGCAAATGTGTTATTATAATAATAGGTATACCTATGCAAATTTGGATTAGATCAGTCAAAGAATGTTATCAGTTTTATATAAATATATATATAGTTATTAATAATTGTAAATAAAACGTTCGTAAAAACTTGTTTCTGAATTTGTCAGGGAAACAAAGTAATCATGAATATTAATAAATTAGTACCTAATAATAATCACAATAAAGGATTTACATCTGTAATTTATTAAATAATCATTTAATTTCCTTCTGGAAGCTCTAGCCTAGAACTTAGTATATTTATTCACCATGACTAATTTGTTTTAACAAAATTTTGTCAAGTCTCGCGAAAGATACGGTTTCCTCTGGCAAACACGTTTATACACTGCTCTATGCGAATACGGTTTGTCTTTGTGCTACAAATAAAGTGTAGAACTTAGTAACGTGTAAAATTCAAAGGAATTCTATTATACATAACGCTAACGATACTGTTCTAGGCAAAGTATTAAATAAACTAGCAGAAACCTGCACGATATTTCCCGGATATAGATAAACTATTGTCACAAAATTGTGAGCCATCTAGTGATCTATAATATTTACGTATCAGAAATTAACTCTATAGAATAAGAGTAAAATTTCTGATACTAGTTCAGTCTAGTGTCTAAATAAAAATGACTATTTTGGCATTTTTTAAATGACGTATGAGGTTTGATCAAAACTCACGCGGAATTTTTGAATTTTGCGAGCTGTATAAGTTCCACTGTCACAATGTATTTTGTTGGTATACTTGTCTCTGACGTGTCTTGATATTGGTAGCCATAGCCACGGTATAAAAAGGTTACACGTGTTTTCGAATGCTCAGCGATTTTTTACTTATGGAAAAAATGGGACAAAGAAATTATATTAAATTTTGCTTAAAGAATGGAATTAAATGCAGCACCGTCTTGGAAATATTGTTAGATACTTTTCGTGAGTCGTCTATGTATAAAACAAGCGTTTTCAAGAGGACCATGAAGACTTGACACTCCAGCACATCAAAAGCCGATGACAACATAAAGAAAGTGAAGAAAATGATTATGGACATTCGCCGAATTACTGTCACAGAGATTGCTGATGATGTTGGCATATTATTTGGCTTATTCCAAGCATTGTTTTAAATTTGTTCCGAATTTAGACCAAAAGCAGTACCGAATGGATATTGCACATGAGTTTCTGAATGAAATGAATGACTCATTAAAGAGAACGCATTAATATTGTGAAGTTACAGTTTTTCAGAACGTAGAATCCAGATTCGAATCCCGGTAACAAAAATATTTTTTCAACAAATTGAATTTTCCTGTATATCTTTCTATTTATTTCTATCTATTCAACGATGATTCAGAACTGCTCAAACGGGTTATAACTGGTGATGAAACATGGGTGTATGGATATGATGTCGAAACTACGGCCCCCTAGACAGAAAAAATTTCCTCAAGGAATTGTTTACTCATCCTTTTCTTAGATTTCTGTGTACCTGGAGTTTTTGCCACCAGGTTGCATGGTTAATAAGGAGTACTATCTGGAAGTTTTACGTCGTTTGTGTGACGCAATCTGAAACAACTCATGGTAATTGCACCACGATAGTGCACCTGCTCACATTTACTGCCTGTTCGTGAATTTCTGAGATTATACTCAAACATTGTTTTGAATTATCTCTTAGAATTAAAACAAATTAGGTAAATCACTCAAACAGAATAAATCTATTTATCGGAAAAATGTACAGTTGCCACCAAGATTCGAACCTGTAATTTTGTAATGCTGATAGAACGCATTATGGATTACGCCGCGGTAACTTTGTGTTACAATTACGTCAAATTTTGTTTATTTGAAACTTTTTCTAAGGTCTTAAATTTAAATTTGTTTTACTTACTTACTTTCCATCACGCCGTTTCCCAGTGGGGGTAGGCAGAGAGGATAGAGCGCCACACTATTCTGTCCTGACACACAATTCTCGCCTCATCCACATTCATACATCTTGTCATACAAGCTCGCCGATTGTTGAGGCTTCTAACAGAACCATCCTCCATTATCTGGTTTACCTGATCGTGCCAAGTCTTCCGCGGACGTTCTCTATTTCTGGTTCCATCAACACTTCCGTCATATATCTTTCTTACCATTCTCTCCTCATTCATCCTTTCCATATGACCAAACCACCTAAGTGATCCTTTCTTAATCTTACTCACTATACTAACATCAGCTTTACATTCTTTCCTTATTTCTTCATTCTTTACTCTGTCATAAATAGATTTGCCACAAATACGTCTAAGTGATCTCATTTCCACTGCATTCAGTCTACTTTCGTTCCTTTTCTGCCAGCTCCAGGCCTCACTTCCATACATCAGTGTCGGTACCAGGATTCCATTGTGCACCGCTAGTCTTGCCTCGGTTGACAAATTCCCGTTAGATATAATTCCATTCAAAGCGCCGTTTACTTTATTTCCTGCAGTCACCCTCCATTTAATTGCCATAAAAATATGTTTTTAAAATTGCAACATTATATCAGAATATGATTTCATTAAAAATTAATATATCTTATAATATAGTCAGCATATCAAATTGAATGAATTGCACGTTTTTTTCGAACTTGCATAACATATTTTTTCATTGCTTGGTCTCTTGATACCGTATCGTAATGATGTACAAATTTAAATCTCCTCAAAGAAATGAGCAATGCATTGAAAAACGCGCTTTAGTTCATAAGGACCGGTTGTGTGATCAGTAGTAATTTTTTATTACAGTAAAAAAATTACTAAAGTAAATATTTTTGCGAAAATATGTTATATAATCATCGGTAAAAAAATATTACTTCTTAAAAATACCCCATAGTAAACTGATTTTACTCTCCGATATACGATAGTAAAGACGAGAATCGATAAATAAATATGGCGGACTCTTCACAGCTGTTTCAAAAGTCATCTGTCAGATTGACACTTTAAAGTTGCAGTATACGACAATTTATCATTCAATATCCCGCTATTTTAGTGATTATAGTTCGTCCGATGATTATCTCGTTGTTTAATATACATTAGCACATAATTCTAAAAAAATTCGCCACCAAAGTGACAGGTCTCGAACGCAGAGGCGAATAAAGCCACAGATAGAGAAATAAATAGAGCACATTTCATAATTATTTGCCTTGCCACATTGCGAGCCGAGATTATCTTTGACCATCTTTGACAGTATTAAATTTGATGTACCAACAACCCACAAAGGATTTTTACTACGGGCGTTAGTAAAAAGCTACTATAGTAAAAAGTTACTATGGTGATAGCTACTACTGATCACACAACCGGCCCTAAGTGTTAAGTTAACAAACACAGATAGACAAATGTAAACTTATAAATGTGGAAATCATCATCTTCAACAGATTTGCATTCAGTAAGGGCGAATGCCTTCTCCAATTTCTTCCAAGCTTTGCCAATTATCTGTATCGTGCGTCCACTGTCTGTCAGTTCAGTGATCTTTTGTCCTGTTCAAATTTGCTTAACTGTTCGAATATTCTACTTAGTCACAACATTACATTTCAACAAATATTTCATAAATTAACGGTCTTGTAGAATTTTCCGGTAACATTTCTAGTACTTACGTAGTAATTACGTGAACTGTGATATTTGTTTTAACTAATTATTATTTATATCATTCTATTTGACTCTAAAAGAGAGATATTTTCCTGATGTGATTAACGGTTTCAGATTTAAAATAACAAAGCCGAGACGAGGCTCTACCCAACCTGGTTTCAACTGATTTATCAAGAATAGAAAGCATGCAGTGTGGCGGATAATTCCTCAGTAAATACGGAATTATAATCCTTTGAACATCATATGATAAATATAATTTAATAATAATAAATTATCTTGTTTCTCCAACCATTTAAAAGAATTCTATTTTTGTCGTATTAAAAATACTACTTTAAATATTTTACAGTTTTTTTAAATGTTATAAATGGTATCGTAAGTAGTTAAGAAGTCTAGAAACGAATCTTGAAAATGGTAAAAAGCGATAAAGAATTACAAATTTGTTTTTTTTTAATAATGTTATTTTATTATCAAATTTATTCATCATCATCAGTTGTTTCAATAGTGTAATTGGTGGAGCACTCGACCCAGAATATCTAGTGTCAGAACTTTTTATTTTATTTATTGTTTGGAGAAATGTTATATATACAGTTTTTAAAATATTAACTTATTACTGATGGCTAAATGTTAAAAAAACTAAAATACAATTTTTAATTTTTTTACAATACAATAATATTATAGCAATTTTCCACTTAGACTAGCTTCACATATTAAAATATTTTCTGCAGTTTTATAAACATGGTAAGAACAAAATACAAATGGTTTAAAAAATATAGTATAAATTTAAATAGAAACATAGTAGCATTGAGAGCAAAAAATAATGATGTAATACTAATAATGCACAGGTGGTAGTAGCATAAACAAAAGTATCATTAAATACTAATTAAATGTATTCATTATAAAATATATACATATAAAATCAATTTTATCGAAAAATATTGTTGTTGCGCTACCGGGATTCAAACCTGGATCTTTCCGGGGAAGGTACATTACCAACAAAAATGTTTTCTCTTTAATAAAAATATCATTCTCTTTCAAACCACTCTGGTATGTACGCACTGTAGCAACTCTCCATTGTGATTTCTTAGTCATTAAAAACGCTGGTGATGGAATCTACTTTGTTGGTGTTATTCTAGCTTTGTAACGGTGTATTTACATATGGTATAAGGAAATTTCATTGTGATAAAAAATAATTTCTGATCTAGAGAAAAGTTCATGAATTTTAGGCAAATCAAAAGATTTGAAGAGTCGCTCCGTAGGATGTAAAAACGTTTTTTCTAGATATCATTCGTATTATTGATTTATTTGCTTTAATAAGAGGGTTTAGTTTATTTTTCTTGGCACTGCTCCACCCTATAATTACATATCTTTGATTAGTACAGGGGGTAGTAAAACATTTTCAGTGTTCCACTATTCAGAATGTTATGTAAATATCTGAATAGAAATATTACTTTTCTAACACTAGTAGTAAAATATTATACATGTGTATCTTGTATTGGTTCTGATCGATTTGAATATCTAAGTACGAGTATAATTTAATCTAAATTATATATAATATAATCTAATCTAAAATATCTAAATCTAAAAATAAAAAGTCTAATCAGCGATATTGACTTGGTATCAGTACGGGAGATCAAAGATCTGGGTATAATATTTGATTATAAATTATTATTTTTTCCCCACATTGATTCGATAACTAATAAAGGTCTCAAAATGTTGGGATTTGTTTTGCGGGCTGCAAAAAACTTTTCAGACCCGCATACATATAAAGTCCTCTACATTTCTCAGGTAGAATATAATTCAGTCATATGGTCTCCACACTTCATTGTACACTCGGCAGCGGTTGAAAGAATCCAGAAAAAGTTTCCAAGATTTATTAATTTTATATTAAATATACGCTCTGAGGATATCAATTATGATTATCTCCTTAGCCGTCTGAAATTGTTAAACTTATCAGTGAGACGTACGATGACCGACCTTATATTTCTATACTGGATCATCAATGGTATGATAAACTGCCTCCAGATTGTTAGTCTGCTTGACTTTCACGCACCATTAAGGTCATCGAGACACAATTCATTATTTTATTACAGTGGTAATGTCAGAACCCATACACTAGTTAACTTCGCAGTCCCCAGACTGCATTCTTTGGGGGAATGAATATGCGAAGGTAGTCGACATATTTGCTATTAATTTAATTCTTTATAAGACTACATTATTACAATTTTTTGTATCAAGTCAATGGTGACGGATAAATTGCTACTTCACATTTTATATTTATTATTTATTTTTAATTATATAAAATCACTGTAATTTTTTTCTTTATGTATTGCTCTTTGTAATTTTATCTTATTTTACAAATTATGTTAATGTCTGAATAGGGCGTGTATAATAATAAATAAACGTAAACTTAAATACACGACTTATTCGTCTTTGAATTTCATTATAATTTAATGATATACATTCTTCTAGGTCAGTTCATATTCAAGCTACCTGCGAAGAATTCCATGAGAGGGGGGATTAACTTGTAAATACTTGTACTTTATTTTTGGTTTCCAGGTATTTATCGGCATTAATTCATTTTTATGATGTTCATATCCAAATTAGAAATATCTACCTACCAATATACATAAGCAGTCATTATTTAATTTTATAATATTATCTTATTAAACTCCGATATCGTTAAAAACTTTTTATTAACTTTCTAAAGTTTATGAATATCATACAGTTTATCATACAAGAAAAAATAAAATTAATAGTCAATAAAATAGAATAGATCAAAATAAAGTTGTATTTACTTATAAATGTAGTGTCAGATGCGGAATGGTACATAAGTTCTATAAATATTTTTTTAAATTTTTATTTGAATATTAGAAAATATAATACATTTTAGAATTATAATTAGGATATATATATATAAATATATATATATATATATTTCATTTAACATTAATTTCTTCTCTATGAGAGTAGGACTCGTGTACAGAGAAGGAATATATACGAGATAATTTATGTTTCAGTTAGTCTGTGTATAAATTTTTTTACTTCAAATACACATTAATAGTAGTCTGCAATTGTTTTAATTGTGATGAGAAGATTGTTAAAAAAATTAATGCCTTGATAAAAATAGTGATTTGGGTTTGTGGTATATTTTAGTTTTGGAATATTTACTTGGTCTCTAAATCTTGTGATCATAATTCGCTTCTAAAGTTCAATTGATTTTTAATTTTGTATTTTTGGATTATTGAATTTTTTTGAATATATATATTATTTTTGGTACTTTGAAACTCTCGACTTAAAGCAACCCCACAAAATAAGTCGCAAGGTGTAAGGTCCGGTAACCGAGGTGCCCAGGGTATGTTTCCGAATTTGCTGATTAATTTATTGGGAAAAATTCCCCTCAGTTTCTCCATTCTCAACTCTAGCTGTATGCGGAGTGGCCCCATCTTACTAAAATTGTGTTATGTTCTTGAATCCGGAAAAGAGCTGCAATTGCGGTACCAAAAACTCGTCTATCATTCGGTAATACATGTCAGTAGTGAGTGTACCTCGCTGGTTAAAAAAATAAGGTCCAAATATCCCTTGGGCAGAAATTGTACACCACACTGTCGTTTTTGGGCAATGCAAACGTTTTTGATAGTGTTCCCTTGGATTGTCGAGGCACCAGTATCTCATGTTCTTTTTATTAACATAGCTATCGATATGAAAATGTGCTTCGTCAGTAAATAATATGTTTCCAAGTATTCGTGCTGTTCCAAAACGATCCAGCATCGTTTTTGGTAAGGTTTCACGTAAATAAGAGTCATTTTTGTGGATAAACTGCACGATTTGCAGTTTGTATGAGTGAAACTATAGTTTTTTTTTCAAAGTAACGTGCAGTGTTGAATTTTATTCCAGTACAGGCTGCAATCTTCCTTATCGATTTACGCGGATTGCGCATAATTTCACGTTGAACTTGAGCAACATGTGTAGGCATCGCTGCTGACGTTGATGGTCCCTGAGGAGTTTGGTTAACCATTGTCCCTTCTTGTATGAACTTTTGAACCCATCACAAGATAGGTTTCATGCTCGGCCTATAACTTATTTGTAGAATATTAAAATGAGTACAAAAAGCGCGACGCGCACGAACAAATGAATCACCGCACTTTAAATATTGCTCAACCGCGAACGCGCAGTGTGCTCCCGACCAGTGATTCATTACGACTGGCAAATCTGCAAATCACGCGCGTCGATCAATACCCCTCCCACTTACCTCACTTTGATGGTTTACGAGCAATTACAATTTTATCTTGAAATTTTTGAAAACCTCCAAATGATTCTGCCACCTTCTTCAGTCCTCCGCTAAGCTTTACCTTGACATTCTCACAGTTCTGATTATTTCATCTATCCACCGAAACTAGATATTTTTTCGTCTCGTGGATACAATTCAATAATATTTCTTGTCCATTGGTTCATTTGGCCCGCCCGATGCCATTTACGCTTTAAAAGTAACATCTTTTAGTCGCGGTCTAATGTACAATAATGACTACTTATTATAATTCCCATCATTTTGTATCACATAGCCAATCCCCACGTTGTTATACATGTATATTAACTACTATTCATATTGCATTCTATTACGTGAAAGTGTGCAATTATCGCGTCAAACAAAGTAAACTAGTTACTATTGTAATTTATTTGATTTTGTAAAACTTAAGACTACTAGAGTTAAAGAACATCTCAGAGCTTTAAATAACAATAGTGACTTGGAATTTTCTAATCATTTATTAGAATATGACCATACATTTGACTTTAATAAAGGGTTAAAAATATTACAAATACATTACAAGATCTCGCAGATTAACTATTTAGAAACATTTGAGATTAGAAAAAGTGGGAATATTAACTCAAATATAATTAATAATTAGATAAAATTTGTAAATAATCCATTATTTAATATTTTCTCACTGAATCATTCTTCCTTTCTAATGACCATATAATTATCTAAATAACTCCTCCTACTCCGATTATGGTTTACCCCTCCTCCTCTTCGCTTCTTCCTAACCTACTTCCAACGTCAATTTTTATCTTTGGTATAAAAGTCATCCTGAGGAAGAGAACTTCGTTCTCGAAACTTGTATATTTTATATGTAATAAAGTGGTGAAAACAAAGTTATTTGACTTTAATTATTAAATTATTAATAAAGAAAGAATCTACACTCAGAATAACTATTCTTTGAAAAATTAATTATTATATATTAATTCTCGAATAATTTATCTATTATGGATTATTTCTAGTTATGCACTTCTCTGGTGATATCTGCGGGATACCGAAAAAAGTGAATGAGTATAGTAAAGATAGCGAGAAATTGAGAAGATCGCTATCCTCGGTCATGAAAGTATCTAGTTTTAGTCGCAATTCTTAATATATTCCAAAAATTCCCTGTTCACTAAAAAAATATTAAAATTTATAAATTCAATAAAAAATCTTCAATTCCAAAGACAAACAAAATTCATTATGGTTAAACTCGAGATGAAGAACGACGATTTTTTTTTTAAATTTCATTTGGACAGGATTTGTTACAGAAAACAGACTCAATTAAGTTGTGTTGAAAAATAGATTTGGATAGAAAATTAATAAAAAATAAAAACTCAAAAAAATATATATTCAATTTACCTACCATCTGTGTAAATTATTGATTTTTTATAAAACTTGTACAGTTTTAAACCGCATTATTTTTTATGTGAAAATATCATCCAAACACTGAAAATAAAAGAATTGGCACATAAACTATACTTGAAGTTAATGGCAGGCAATTTAGCTTCATGAACTGGCTTCGTGTACTGAGAAAAATTAGGTATCATTTTGAAGCCCTGTAATTTTTTTTAATAACTGTTTAGGAGTTATGTGGTTCGGAGCGAGAGAGAAATAAAAATTTACACACTTTCTTGAAATATCGTAATCAAATTTTGTCAAATTCCGCTCTGAAATATCTTAATGAAATTAAGTTATTCCATATTTCGCCAGAACGACGAAGTTAACAACACTTTAACCTTGAACTCGTGACGCCACGTGTCTATAGTGGCGTGGCATTTGATGTTCAATATTATACAGCTTCGTAAAAACTTAACTATTCACATCAATTTTAAATTATCTACTTGTATAAATTTTCATCGATATTTCAAAATATTTTTTTATTATTTTTCAACATCAACTAAGTTTCATACACATTTCAAGATAAGATATAAGATAAGTTATAAGATAGTATATTTCATTTATAAAGGTTTTTCCGATTTATTCTGCCATGTCAATTTCTGTCGTAGCCGACATTTCGTGCCACATTTGAGTAGTCATCATAAATTATATGTAATTAAAAATGAAATATCTGGCAATTGTAGCAAGAATTTAAAAGGATCATTTCCGTATCGACCAGTAATACCATGTCGAAAACGAAACGTCTGTTATGACAAAAAAATCCATTTTTTTATTTTGAACGCCATTTTGATACCATATAACCGATCAGGTTAGTAAATGACCGTGGAAGAGATATTTGCTAGGTTAATTTTGATTTTTAAAGAAGTTCGGGGGGCACATCCACAAAATCCGTTATATTGTTATTATTATATATTACAGATAAACTTTTTGATGATGCACCTGAGCACGAGCGCGTCACGGCTGGGATTTGAAGCAGCCGTACTCTTACAAACCGTAATTCTTCTTACACGAATCCATAAGTGCATTCAATACACATATCATACTTATTATAAGAAGTTCTAGCCCATCTTTCAAAAATTTAATCTTTAAATCCTGTGACAACAATCTCGACCACAGAAATTTCTACAAAGCAAAAAAACAAGCGTTTCTTAATTTATATATTGTTATTTGGAATCAAATAATAATAACATGGTGTAAAGATAATAATTGAAGTGGAGTAAAGTTATATTGTACATTCAATTCCTAATAAAATTCATGACCTCTAGATACCCACATCTTGAGATTATCTAGTTTTAAAATAGTCTAAGAGATTTCTTATAATTTTTTAATTAATAATAATATACAAATTAAATTAATCAACTAGAAAGATATAGGTACAGAAAAAAATATATCTAGCGAAAAAATATTCAGTTGCTGCCGGAATAGATTTTTCATTTAATTTGTATTAAATACCACAGAAAAATGTTTTGAAAATGCATTTTCACAATTAAAATCTTTTTCTTAATAATAATAATATAATTTCGGAGGAAAATAAACAAAATCGATTTGTTTAGTCGATTCAGATCTCACCTGACTGACACTGCTGCTAGCGCGCCTGGAGCCGGCATCCTGCTGACCACCCTGGTAGCCTCCGCCCGCCTGGTACCCACCCTGACCTCCACCGTACGGAGATGATCGGCCTCTGGAAGCTGGAACAGAAGAAGATTCGTGAGAAAATATCGATACAAAAGGTGCTATAACTTAGAGATCTGGAATGTTATGCAAAATTCAAGTAATCTTTATATAGTGTCAAAATCAGTAGCAATTCCACGACGAATAGCCATGCCACAGCAATTTTCCGACCTTGATCTACTTACATTGACTAGTTGTTTCTATAATCTATAGCGATACTGAAATATTGTGATTGTTCGGATACAAAAGAAAAAATTTGGTATACGATGTTTAATATTGAAAAAATGAAATATATCTTACAACTTTTTTATGAAGCACCCATATTTCCTATTATATTTTTTAATTTATTTACAGACTTTTTAAAGTTATCTACATTATTGTGAGTGAGTTGGGTATTTTTATTATAAATTATAAAAAAAATATTTATTTAATACCCGAAGATAATCTTTTTTCAAAGGTCGAATTTTTTTCAATAAATTATACAGACCTATAAAGTAAAATTATTAACAGAACTCGTTCTTCTATATCGTTAGAGAATTTGTCATAAATTAAACTTATTACTTCCCCAACCAATAAAAGTTTATTAATACTTAATACTTAATACTTAAATGTTTTTATTGATTTTTTTTGTCATTGTTTTCTTGATTTATTCTATTTATCTTATTTATGATTTATTCTTGACATCGAAAAGTCATTTGAATTGTTAATATCTGTGTATATTTATTTACAACCTTGTAACCCATTTAAGAATAGTTCATTGAACCTTATATTAATGAAATGGCATGCTTAACATCATCATCAGTTAAGATCTTGGCCAAACAATATTGAACCATTTCATTTCACTTTTTATTTTCTTCTTTTACCGATTTGTATCCAGTATTGAATATAGGCCTTCTTTTCCTTGCTTTCTACAGCTCACTATTTTTGCTTAAAATTTTTCCCAACGTCTTGTTTAATGTTATCTTACCATCGCGTCCTAAAATGTTAGCTAAATCGTCGAGCAAAATTGAAAATAAAGAGTTTAGAAGATGTGGAAATAGAAAAAAGTTAGACCTATATAATAGACAATAACAGAAGATTAAAAATTGAAAATCTAGATTAGAATGATTTTAAATTTACAATAAGAAAACTTACGTATCTTAAAAATAACGCAATATGTCCGTCTTGGTAAAAGTTAAGTTTCTAGTTTAAATGATTTTCATGAACGCTAAATAAATTCTGAAAAGTTAAGTGCCGTTTTGTTACTATTAAAGATCTTTCAACGTTCCACATTGTCAGGTATACAAAAGTCAATTGTTTATATTATTAAATTATTTCGTAAGTATTTTTAAGTATTCGTAAGTATTCGTAAGTAAAATAAACACGATTAGTTAGTTTACATAAGATATCATACAAAAGTTACAATGATATAATATGAAGTTATAAAACTCCAAAGCAAAATCTAATTTTAAAATGTATATCTTTAAATTAACATAGACTCGTACACCTTGGAAACAAAAAGAATACATATTTTCACATAATTCATATTTCAAAGAACATTGATACTTACTTACCATCACGCGGTTTCCCGCGGGGGTAGGCAGAGAGGATAGAGCGCCACACTCTTCTGTCCTGACACACAATTCTCGCCTCATCCACATTCATACACCTTTTCATACAAGCTCGCCGATTGTTGAGGCTTCTAACAGAACCGTCCTCCATTATCTGGTTTACCTGGTCGTACCAAGTCTTCCGGGGACGTCCTCTATTTCTGGTGCCATCAATACTCGCGTCAGATATCTTCTTACCATTCTCTTCTCATTCTTCCCTTCCATGTGACCAAACCACTTAAGTGATTTTTTCTTAATCTTACTCACTATACTAACATCAGCTTTACGTTCATTCCTTATTTCTTCATTCTTTATTCTGTCATAAATAGATTTGCCACATATACGCCTAAGTGATCTCATTTCCACTGCATTCAGTCTACTTTCGTTCCTCTTCTGCCAGCTCTAGGCCTCTCTTCAATACATCAGTGTCTGTAACAGGACTCCATTGTGCACCGCTAGTCTTGCCTCGGCTAACAAATTCCCGTTAAATATAATTCCATTCAAAGCGCCGTTCACTTTATTCCCTGCAGTCACCCTCCTTTCGATATCATTCTCAGCCTTTCCGTTTCTATCAGATATACTTTCCAAATATATAAACTCATCTACTTGTTCCAAACATTCCAGGAAAACCGCGCCACATTTTTTTCTCAGAAATATTAATTAATTTTTTCTACACTCGGTGTGTGGATGTATTATTATATTATTTACTTATTTTCTATGGGCTCCATCTCAAGCAGTTCTATCGCCAAATTACACATTTCCAGTGTAGGTGTACTTCACTTCTATTTTCTCCAGAGAACTAAAATAATAATGTATATAAAAATTCATTTTATTTTAAAAACAAACACAATAACAACTGGGATAACATAATTTCTCTAAATAAATTTAAATATTCGTGTAGTTAAATGGAGAGTTTCATTTCATTTTGTGTTAAAAAAAATTTATGAGGCGTAAACTATCGCGAAGGTTCAACCTCCATAAAACTAAAATGGCAAAAGCACCTTAACCAAATAATAAACAACTTGAGAGGACTATCACCTCCACTCTCATCGTTGCCGCCTGGCGATGCTGAACTTACTCAGCAGATATCGGTGCATGAAACACAACTCCCATTGGTCTTAAAGACACTCAGTACCGACGGCATGCAACAACACTAATGCGGCCAGTGACGCTCGGGAAGGCTGTCTCGAGAGCTTCACTTTTCCTATAGACACCTTTCAGACAACAACCCCAGAAACCGCCCTCGATAACAATTATTTATACAAATAGTAAGTAGTTACTGTTCTCATAATCTGCCGCCCTGTCACATCTATATACTTGGCGACATTCAAACGAGCACAAGTTGCGGATGAAATATTGGGGTACCCGCTACTCTCACACTAATCACATCATTTATAATATAACCTTAAAAATCATTTTGATACGACTTCAACATAATCCTACAGCACACTCCTACATTTCTCATATGCATTAACCAAAATTTCTCTCCATAGCATCTAGTCTCATGTAAAAATGTAATGTACTAGAAGTCTAAGTGTAAGTTATTCGTCAGCTTGATGAATCGATGACTCAAAGATGCAGACGATAGAAAAAGGTGGATATCGTTAAAAAACTCGTATCCAAAGAATAAAACGTAATCGCTCAAATCTATCTAACGTAATAGAAAAATATTCGAATAATTTTGAAACAATATTTTTTCACACGCAAGAAAGTGTTTAATAAAAATACCAAAAACCATGAAAGAGTAATAATATCCTGACAACGGCCGTACTAATGAAAAACTTGGAAAAAGTCAGCCATAACAATCCCCTTTTGAGTGAAATAGCGACCCACCCTGTTAAATAGGTCTCCACGCACCGAAATTTCACCGAAGCAATTTCGTGGCCCATTACACGACCCCGTGTAACATCGACCATTACCTCTTTCACTGAAACCTTTCAATTATTTCGTACTAAGAGAGAGCATTTTCTGCTCGTCAAGCGTTTAAAATATCGCATCGGCTTAAATTTTACATTTTTATTGTGGGCAGTTATTTTGTATTTAATGACAGAAAAAAACGAACGAGATCTCGTATAACCCTAAATCAAATATGACAGATGTCCGTGATTATAATAATGATAGGGAATTGAATTTATTTTTTCACTGGAACATATTATTGACCATACGTGAAACAGGTTAATAAAGATTAGAAACCATATTTATAAAATGGTCTAAGTCCAGATGCGATCACGATCTATAAGGTTTTATATAGAAGAGTATGAAATTTTTAATATACAGAAATGTAAACAGGCTGTGAATATAATCAAAGAAAAATTGTTATCAATTGTTGTTTCACGTTGAAATGTGGTCTTGCACCAATGTAATAAGTACACTATATTTTTCATTCAGACCGTCGAATCTGTTAGTTATATTTTATATAATTAATTAATTAATATTTTCAATAATAAAGAAATCTTACATTTTTTATATTTAAAATAAATAAGAATTTTTATGTAATTCTAACACATTACCTACATACAGATTTAGTAAAATCTTGTCAAATTAAAAAAAATACTAATAATACATTGGATGAAAACTATGAATGGAGTCAAGTCCATTCATTATTCTTTAGAATATTTTTTACCATAACGATTTTTTTTTTTAAATATTGTTTTCTTTATCTGGAAATATAGAGTAATTTGTATAATGTGTAAAGTAATTTGAAATATAAAGTAATTTGTATGTAATAATTTTGAATCATGAGGTCAATTTCCACATATTTCATCATCGTAACAATTTAAGTCAGGTACAAATTTATTTTTAAAATTAATTTATATTTATTGTTTTTTAAATGAATATGAAAATATAAGAACACTTTGACATGTGATTTTAGTTGGTTTTTTTATCATTCTAATGAAGGAAAGGGTATTTTTCGAAACCGGCTGGTGAATATGAATAACTCATAGTGGTTTTAAAAACAAAGTTAATAATGATAACAATAATATATATATATATATTTATCGGTATAAAAATTTTGTGCTAAGCTGTTGACGACTTCAATAATTTGTCCTTCGTTCAATATATTTTTTTAACCTTTCCGCTAGTTGCGTTGTAACGCACTCGTATCATACAAGTGTAAATCCATTTATTTTGATGTATTCGGTTCACAATAGCTGGAAAGTGTCACAAATTGACACGTGCTCTGTTATATTCTGTCATTAAATTTTGACTGAAAATAAGTATGGCCGTACTTTACTGTGAGAATTAAGATTTAAAATTGTTTATTAAATTTGTATATACTGATTCGTTTTAATTTCTCATGTTTCAAAGAAGTTTTAATTTTTACTTTCTACTATATTTTTTAAAAAACTAAATAAAAATTTTGCAGACGGTAATAAAAACCCTTCTCCATGTGAAGTTAGTCAGTAATTTTAATCAATTTCAATTTCGTGGATACTTCCAAAACTTACGTTTCTACGAATCTCATTAGTTCACAGAAACGTTGCGACCCGTGTCCACGATTGAGATCTTTAAGAGACATTCGACTCTAGACAATCTTTAAGATATGGATTTTGCTCCAATAAGATTCTTTGAAGACAACACTCAGCTTTCGTAATTCCTGTACATATACAATGTGTTACACAATTCTCCGTCTCGTGTCACGTACGTCAAATGTCATTATCACTTTATTAAATTTGGGTGATTTTGAATCTCCTCACAGAAATTAAATCGGAATAATGTTTGTAATTTAACGTCTCATATTAATGTTAATCTTTAATGATTTATGTCTAACTTTTCCAGATCAAATAGTTGTAGGGATATACGGAGGTTTTTGGTGATGTTTTAGTGCGCGTATCAAATCTTGCTATCAGATCTAACGTTATGTATACTGGTTTAAGTTTTTGTCTCTTTCTATCAATCTTAATCTGATCTCTGAGTTTATCTCCAGATCAAAATCTCAGTACATATACATGATATTAAGATGTATCTCAGCTAAAACCAGTCTTCTTCTATGGACACGAGCTTTTACGTTGGATACGAAGTCTGCTTGTACTCTTTTAGCTGAATTGCTGCCCTGCGCAAAAAATCTTTTATATTTTTGTTAAATATTTTATTAAATTCCCACACAGAAAGGTTAGACATTCTTTATACGTTACTTATGCATCATCGAGGCAAATACTTATGCACCCCTGAAGAGGACATGGCTCGTACAAAGTCGATCGATGTAGTATGCTTAACACGTGTATTCAAATCGAGCTCTACTCACCCAAGATGTACGTCTAATGCATGCTTATGGATAGTTGGTGCAATTGCGTGGAAGTCGACACGTAGAGCATTTGCTGGCAGCTTGCCAGATAGTTTTTTAATAATTCAAAAATATTCAATTATATCTTTCGCGTGTATCTAAGATATTGCATCATATGTGCTGCTTGATACATGCATTTCCTCATTGATATGCAATAGATTTTAGTCGGCAGTATTTCTAGGGCATGCATAGAAAATATTACATTAAAAAGGCGTCAAAAATTTTACTCAAAACGAAACATACCAATCGTTGTATAAAGCGCTTGATTTATAATAACATTTCATACTGAAAGGTTGATAACAATATTATTAGATAAATAAAACCGACCCTAGGACATTGTTCATGTGTCACTTTATCCGAATTGAATATTTTTTGTTGAACGTTGAGAAAAATTATTTGACGTTTTATCTCTGAAAAACGATCATTTTGAGCAAGATACTCCTATTTCTAAAAATAAAGTTTTTAATAATTATTATCTACCTACAAAATATTCGTATCGTAAATATTACTGTTGCAATTCAATTTGTAGTATTACAATAGTCGTAAATAAATGATTTTGTTTACTATTTAAAAAAAAAAATGCTTCATAACAAAAAGGTCGTATACACCAATTTGACACTTATTTATAACGATTATACACTTTAAGTCCATTTTTTTATTTGCTAGATATACGTTCAATCAACAATAATAATCTCAGCGGGTAATATTATATGTAAATTATTTCACAATTTATGAAAGTTGCGAGCGAATTTATGAATTGAATGTAAATATATATCTGTTAAAATAGGTCAATTGAAAGAAATATTTTTGGGTAAATTAATTAGATCATGGCCAAAAGAATAGTGTACGAAAAAAAACAAAAAAAATGTAATTCAAGATCCGATTCTCAGCGTAATGAACGAAGAAAAGAGAACGAAAATGTAGATGAAAGAGATACTTCGTTTGAAGAGGATGAAAAGACGGAAAAGTGAATGACAGGAAATCGATTAGCAGATGTGAGGCGATCTATTTTTATTAAACTTAATGTAGTCATATCTGTGTTTCAAGGTTTATGATTGTATTCTCTATACAATCAAAGGATTGTACAAAGATTATAGATTGATAAAGATTATAAATCGAACAAATATTCAATCTAAACCAAAGTAGCTTCCGCTGGCTACTCTATCACCGACTATTTAATTATATATTATATTAAATACCAACCGAACTATATATTGCTCAGTTACATTCTAGGACCCTGAGGAAAATAAAGTCATCTGACCCTACTCCCGTAGACTGTGCTTGTCTTGACCAATTTTCTCTTAGAGCAATCTTGGTCATGTATCTACTGCTTTATATTATTTTTTTTATATTTATTTCATGACATATTGTGGATGACAACATAGACGATTTGCAAGATTTCTCGTTAAGTTACATAACGTTATATATTAACATTACATAACGATTCGGAACGGGCGCTCATACTAGCTAGTGAAGTGCGTCTAGGTCGGCCGGGTGACTGAAATGAGGGCAATAATGCTCCTGTTCGCCATTCTGTCGGACGCCAAAACTACAAATAGACGAATACGCAGATCTTAACTTGCACAACTGTTAATTATCTTCATCTAAAATGAACTTTGGATTCAGTATTGCCACACAGATTTTATCCGTATTCTCGTGTACAAATATATTTATTTGTATGTATGTCTTATATTTTGGCAGTTTTCTTATTTTTCAATGCAAATCTATTTAAATATCTGTGCACTTCTCGAAGCGAACGTAGCGCGAGACGTAACAGCAGTTCGTAATCGGGTGAATTTATAGACATAATCTGCACTGCATTAACATGTTTTGATATTTTATGTTTATGATTATAATGATGTGAATAATCATTTAATTATATATGATAACTTTTTCATGCCTTTCAATAGTGGTAGTGGTATTAAATATTTTTCCCTTCATATGTCTTTACGGTCATCTAAAATTGAATGTGCAATATTAAGTACAGTGCTCCGGTACGAATAAAAATCTAGAAATCCTATCTCGAGTGTTGAAATTTCCAGTCGAGATGATTGATAGTCATCTTGAGGGATTATATTTCCTACCCGGAAGTCTGGACGTCAGAACACATTAAAGTTTTACTAAGTCTTTTAGAAGATGATAGGATTGACTTTGAGAAAGAAAATATACTTACTGCACTTAAGCGAGAAGTAAGGGGATAGATAACTTTCAATTTCAATTTGAATGTTACACACATTATGAATTTTGACATTATAATACTTTAAACTGCGGCGTTTAGTTATATTTTTATTTTAAATAAAGGTTTAGGATTTAATTCAGGGAGAAGGACAGAGGTTATATATTTGGAAGGTTGGATTAATGTGACTTTATTTTTCTCAGATCCTCGAGTGCAACTAAACTAAATTTAAGTAGTTGGGTTAGGTTAGGGTTCTAAAAAGAAACTATGCATTTTTAAATGGATGGCATTCAATATAATATAATATATATTAATTTTATTAATTAGCGAATTTTTTGGTGGTTCTAAAGAATAAATATGCAAAATTTGGTTTAGATCAAACAAAGGGTGTAAAATTGTATAGAAAACGGACAAACGTTGAGTTTTATATATAAAGTTAAATAATTATTGGTCACTTCCAAAAGTTATAAAAGTTGGACAAATGGCAGATTCTTCTTATAGTAAATGTATACGTGAGCTTCTATAATACATTAAACCACAAGTTCAAGGCAATAAAACAAGAGCAGATTAAGATAAATAATAGACATGTTTGTAGTCTAGTGGTTATGATACTCGCCTAGTGATCTAGCGGTCGGGAGTTGGAGCCTCGTTCGAGGAGGCCATCAAGATTGTCCTATTTTCATAGCACAAACGTTTAAATCGTCGTCCAGTATAGCAGCCAAAGTCAAGGAAATTCCAGATGCAATCCAAATGTCGTAACCAAAAGTCGAAAGTCCAGTATAATAGCAGAGTCAAGCGAAGCGGAGATAAATAAAACACAATTTTTCCTTGAAGAGTTCAGCGGCGAGAGACAGGAATGAATTCTGCAGCCGTTGGACCAGTATTTATTTTAAACAAAAAACCTCTAGGCGTGTGAGGCCCCTCGTTTGGCTGGGATCCAATCGAATGGCGCAGCCAGTCCCCGCGCTACCCCGATTTGGTCCAACGCCGCCACTTCCTGGCGGCCAGACTCCGTAACTTTCGCTCATTTTTCTGCCGTCCCATCCGGGTCGGTAGAACTAGAGTTTTCTCCTTATTTGAGGGCGCGATAAATCAAATTTTAATCTATTAGGAGTATCTCATTAGGAGATTAGGAGTATCTCATTTTACAGGTCTTAATCTACCTCGCGGTTCCTGCTAAATTTCAATCAGAGGCGATAGATGGGAATTTTATATTGCACCTTAAACCTAGAGAACCTCTTTCTTCCTTTAATAAATGTTTAAGGTGCGTAATATTATCTCCGGGCGATTGCCCCTCTCATGCTCTTTTTATTGGTATACACAATATATATATTTTATTACATAAATTAGAATTACAACGAAAAACGTAGGCTAGTTCTTCCGCTGTTGAGTGGGTGGAGCCTCGCGTCGGCCCGGTACTCCCTCCACCCGGCGGTCCGCCGAGCACAAGGGCGTAGAATTCCCAGCGGCGCGGGGTGACGGGCGAAAAGTGTCCCTGGTGCGAGAAAGATGAGACTCGTATAAAATCTTTCCCCGGGCTGCGATTGACACGGCCCTATGGGCCAGTAGCTGTTTGGAACATCCATGTTAGACAACAGACCACCTACGCGCTGAGAAATACATTAATAAATATGCTTTTTCGGAGGCTTTCGAGGGAGAAACTACGTTAAAAAATACATTTATAGAACAATATTTAATAAATAAAATAAAATATTACTTATATCGTATTTATTTTCTACAAAACAGTAGAACAATGCTTGAACTTGAAATAAAACATAAATGATGTTTAAAGATATCAAAACAAAATTATCTGTATTCGAGATGGAGCTAAGTGATCCAGAAAATAAATTATATTCAGCGGAGGTATGATTCATGTTCCTGAACTGACTTGTAGCGCTGTTTTAAGAATAATAATTCACTCCAGAAATCCTTTAGATATTCGATTATTGGGGCAAGCGGCGGCAAATATCGTTTTCTACAGTGTCGACAGAAAAAGGTGAAGTATAAATCATCCGCGTATAGTGATACCTACCGTCACGGGCTGAACGCACCCAGCAGCAGAGCGCATGAACGAGTTCGCGTAAGCTCCAACAGCTACCGCGCCACACTCCGCATCACAGAATAGTTAAATGTAGAATCGACGCTATAGATCATTATATCTCGGGGTGACCTCTACCTCTAGATCTCTGCACGCTCGAGCAAGATTAGCGTTTGAGTCATTAAAATAACAGTTTGCATAGTTTTCAAATGCTTAACAGTTAGAAACTATAATAATAAAAAATATAGTGCCCTCTCGTTTAAAAGCGAATGACCACAAATTCGTGATTTATTACTTTGCAAAAACCGATGAAAATAAAATGTACGAAAAATAATTATACCCATGTACAAATTCAATGAATAAAATATCACTTAAAGAAAATTTTAATGGAAAGTAATCATTTAAGTGTCCCTGTTTCACCGTTTTAACTGTTTCTTAGTAGAGAAGATTCACCGATCGGTATACAAATTGTATACAAATATGCTAAGCACATCGTTTACTCTTTTAATTTACCGATTAAATCTAAGGAAATGTTCTATATGGAACGGAATGTCTCCATGTGAATACAGTGAAATCATTCGTGACACGTCATTTAATGACAATTATTTTTAAATATATTTTTTTAATTTCCTCTAATTGTTTATTAATATATAATATATATTTACTTTACTCTTATTTATGTTTGCTATTATAGCTGTAAAATACTCACCAAGTGATCGGGAGCCACATCCCTGGAGACGGACATGGCTTGAAAAATGTTTGGAGTCATATATTCCATAGTCACTATATGTATTCACAGACTATCACATATATAGACATGAACTAATGCAAATTCCTTGTTTCAATATTTGCATTTTGGTGTCACTCGCGTGATCACTTTAGTACCATTTACGCAATCAAATGGCTCCGCGACTTTTTTAAATATGTGACTCAATTGGAACGAAAATTTAAACGCTGACAATATAATATGCATTAATGTAAAAAAATACGTATTATTTACACAAAGATTTAATTTTCGAAGAGTAAACACTTACTGTTGCATAAATGTGTCATAAACTATCAGATTTATATTTACACAAAGAATGTGTGTAGAATGCCCCTCGTCCCGCAACTAATATACACTTTATTTCATGTGCATTCATTGTCTGTGCCTGTATTGTAAGGTGCATAATAGGGCAAGAAAAATAGATCAGAAAGAATTCATATTAAATGAATTCTAAAATGACAAATTTAAACAGATGTAATATATGAAATATATTTAATTTAACAAGACCGAACCAGATGCTGGCATCATAAAATCAAGCACCACTAGTGCTATAAGTTTAACTTCCATCTGCGTTCTACCAGCTAAGATATCATGTTAAATTTTGACTAAATTACTTAACTTTCAACATTACTGACAATCCAAATAGTAAACTTGTAAAATATATTTGCATAAATAGCGGGGTGCTTCACATATGAAACACTACATAAGACAGCAGCGGCGTAACAAATGTACCGGGAACTTCTCCCACACTTGGTTTTTTTTTTAATTGAAAATAATTTAAAGAAAATTATTTTCATGTTTACTTTAACATTCATGAAAAATAATTGTCATTACCACTGGACGCTTAAAACGAGTTTTTCAGGCTGGACGTATATTTATTGTTAAAAATACTCAATAGTAGGGGGAGATGGGGAATGAGAGTCACTTAAATATTTTCTTTTGCGTAGGAACGTCATATCAAGAACATTGTTTGCTGGTAGGACAGTCTAATGGGTGTTTTTTTAAAACCATTGATTTGATATGCAAATTACTTATACACGGGTGTACTAACAGTTATCTGAGGCTATGTTAACACTTACTGCCTGGTTGTTATTTTTGACCCACCTCAAGTTTTCAGTTTTTCAACCGCTTTGTGGGAGATTTTTTATAGATATTTAATTTTAAATATGATTTAATGAAATGGCATGATGTGCCGTAATGTTTCTGCTAAAAATATTACAAATAATTTTCATGCATCAACTGACGCCCTGCACGGTCAAAATACAAACATCCATTGATAATTAGCAACAACAATATTTAAAATCCAAGGGTAGGATCATAAAACTTACAGATAGGCGCAACGCCCCTCAAATAGATATATTACTATCATTGTCTTGGGGCACCCAGGCAAAAATAAGTTAAAATAAATAACAATATAAATATGTATTTTCGCGTCCCATTATGTTTGTATATCTTTTTTCTTTGATATTTTTGATTGAAAAAAAACAGTAAAATGGGTAACACTCGCCACCATCAGTGAAGATGATGATGAGATTTTACCAGATGATATTGAAGGTGGATATGTATGTAATATATGCGAGTAAGTAAGTTAAAATAACTATGGTATCATTGTCGCAGCTGTGAAAAATGTGTTTACAAATAGTGTTCAAGCTACAAAAAAATTCAAAATATTTTTTGTAATTTTTGCTTAAGTAGGCAAATAAGACTACTATTAATATATGATATTTTTTGTCCTTTAAGTATTAACCAAAGTTAGTTTAAACAAAGAAACTATTAATAAAAAGTTTCTATAAAAGTAAATGTCAATTTTTACTTTTCCTGAAGTTGCTCACATTTTCCCACTACTAAGATATTTATAAATATTTATATTTAAAATAAAAATTCTCGTTCATTCATCACTAAGATTTTTAAACTTATGCCGTAAATATTACAATTGTTGAACTTGTTTAGCTTTTCCACGCCCCCTGGGGCCCGAGCCCTGGGCGGCTGCCCTGGCTTCCCAGGCGGTAGCTACGCCACTGTATAACGGTATTTGTTATTCATTATTCATTTACTATTAAACCGATGATTAGTCTTCCATAGTTTAGATGCGAATAGCGAGTTTAGTGGATTATATATTTAATATTATTGTTATCATCCTTTCTGAAAGTATCTACGCGAGTAATGGTTTTCATAAATTTGCATAAATTGCCTCTGAATTCAAATATATTTACGTTGATATCATGTTGGGAAAGGATAAAATGTATAGGAATAGTATGGATAGAATGAAAAGGATTAAAATGGATTAAAATATTCACCAACGTGGTTATCTCACCACGATAGAATTTCTAAGGAAAATAAGACCAAAGAGCGATGGGCGTTCCAACTCAAATCATCTGAACTTTCAACAACACACGCTTGAAACATGAAAAATTATACAATAGCCTAAACATGAGCTCTCTGAATTTCATGTCTCATGATGATAACCATCTAACTGATGTACTTGTGGTTAAGATACTCCCCTAATGATCTAGTGGTCGGAGATTCGAGCCTCGTTCCAGGAAGGTTAGTTTTATGTTCATAGCACAATCATTTAGATTAGTTTAAAATATTATAAGAATATTGATATGACACAAGTATATTCCTTAAATAAAACAAAAAAAACTGTATTTTGTAGACTGACATTCGGTGTAATTGTAAACAATAATAAGATGGAGAAAGTATTCACCTAACCACCTGTCTACTTATCAATACCTATAAATTTACGACAGTAAGTCAATTTAAAAGTAGCCATCATTTAAGTTCTGTTGACTATTATACCATATCAGGTATTTACTTCTACCACTATTATTACTACGACTATTTTACTATTTCTTCTTCTTCTTTCACGGCACTACATCTCAGAGTGGAATTTACCTAGTCCACAAGTGCTTTCCACCGACTTCTTTCCCTGGTCATTCTTCTCTACTTCCCAGACCCTCTCATCCTGCTCCATTCCTCTTCCATACAATCAGCTCGCCTCTTCCTTGGTCTGTCTCTAGGCCGCTTCCACTGAGGTAACCACTCGATCGTGATCATTAATATCCTGTCATTTGGTATTTTTTCAACACGGCCAGCCTATCGCAATATTTGAGTTCTACAGAATCTTATATTGTTTCTTGCTCCATTAAGTTTTTGAGCTCATGATTCATTTTTATACTGTAAGTTCCATTTTGGGTTCATTAACTGCTAATTTATTTTCTTCTATTTAGTTTAGGCACCACGTTTCACAACCTGAAGTGACCATTGCTCTTAATATTGTTTTATGTATTATATTAACAGTTTGCATCATTGACCGAGTATTTTCAACTCCAGTAGCTTCTTCAGGTGTTAAAGTAGAAGGCGCATCTTTAGTTCATTATTATACTATTTAATAATAAATTAATATGTTCTTGCTATTTAAGATTGACAGATCTATTTTGGATGTCTCACGTAAACATTGAGATGGTGAGTGCCAGCTATCCTTACGGTGTTTCTCGAAACGATCACCGATCGAAACCTCAGTTGGTCCATCTCAGTGGAGTTTTAAATTACTATGGAAAATCCTGAATTTATTTTATACCACTACCATTCAAGCATCGGAACCATCTTGCAGTATAATCTGAATTCGTAATTCAGTTGCATCAAAATATACTAATAACTGCACTATCGAGGAGTAAAAATAAGATGTATAAATATCAAGGCTCTTTATTAACATTAGCTTGCGACAAAATTGGCATGAGGCAAATATTTTGTAAGTAAAATAAAATATCAGTATTAAAAAATTTCACAAACAATAAAGTAAATCAAAAAATATTAATCGATACATTGTATTCCAACGCAAAACTCATTATATACTCTATATACTTTTGTAACAATTCAACACCACAGTCTAATGAGAGAATAGAAAGATAGGAGAGCACTCAGCATAGGTACAAGGATCGATACAAAATCTTTTTGATTTCAAAAACATTTTGAAAGTGCCTAGATATTCCACTACCGATAAAAGTGAAAATAAAATACAGCTTAAAAACGAAATTTTCTTAAACATTTTTTCTAACAAATTTTACGTGGATAAATATACTATTCTATATTAATAATTAATATTTTGCAACAACAATAATATTAAAATTTTACAACAAACAAACACAAATAGTTTTAACTGCAATAAATGAATATATTTGGCAACATATGTTGAGTTCAAAGCGAGAAGTTTGTTAAAAGCCAGGTTGATTTATTAGGGAAAACTAATTTGAACCCCCCGAACTAGTAGAATAAAGAATAAGGTCGACCCAAGCAACCAGTAATTCACTATACGGGGAGGTTCAAACGGAATTACCCTCAATTTACCCCGTGAAAGTTTATTTTATGCATCATTTTTGATGTCATTGCGAAAGTTGGTCACCGTTTTACACTTGGATGAAACCTTTCAAATCTGAATATTTTCGATTTTTCTAATCACTACATTTGTTTTTATTTTTCTTATGAAATTGCATTTTCAGAATACGATTCTGTGGTATTTTTAATACAATTTAAATTAATCAACTAGTAAGATATACTGAAAAATCTATTTTTCGAGAAAATATTTAGTTGCTACCGGGATTCGAACCTAGACCTCTTCCTATCCTGGGAAGTGCGTTTACCATGTTCGATGTAGCAATCGAATACGTTTTAGACAAATTTTGAACTAACATTCTGTAATATTATTCTATGTTTATTATATTTTTTAGAAAAATCGAATTTTTCTGCATATCTTTCTAGTTGATTATTTTAAATTGTATTGAAAATACCACAAAACTATGTTTTGAAAATGCAACTTCATAGCAAGCATGAGTTTTTCTTAAAATAAATTATTAGACAAAATACTTTTTTTAAACCACTATTTATTAATTATTCAACATGTTTCGACACGTATGGTATCTTATTCAGGAAACAATGTATACTGAAATTAAAAATACAAACATAGATGAAAACAAAACTATAAAGTGGTGAATAAGTAAGGACTAATATGAAAACAAATTTAAAAGGTGACTACTTGCAAAGAGGATTTGGTTATTAATAATATTTAGCTTGGTATTAACACTTTTTCTTATTTCTAAAATTTCAAATTTATCTAACTGTTAACCCCCAATATTTGTATGTGTATATATATATATATATATATATATATATAATTTCTAAATTCTTGTTTATATCAAAAGAATGGTTTGTTTCCAAAAGATGATTGGAAAATTCTGAATAGTTGTTGCAATATTTCTATCTATTTATCTAGCTTTATTATCTATGTTTGTAGTTTTAATTTCAGTATACATTGTTTCCTGAAGAATATACCATGAGTATTGAAACATGTTGAATAATCAATAAATAGTGGTTTGAACAAAGTATTTTGTCTAATTATTTATATAAAATTAGGCTATAAAGTAATTTTGTTAATATTGAAGAAGAAATAAATTATTGATTAGGTTATGTAATATATGTACATATAATACATCACCCACATACATTTACATACGATTTTCACGAATATTTATGTAGTCAAACGGTTTGCTTCATACTAACAAAAATATATGGCAAGGTTCTTGGACCGTGAAAAGTACTATTGCCAATGCAAACTGACCCCTCGTCTGAGAAAAGGGAAACCAATATGTGTCAATCGTAAAGGGTTTTAAGAAATTCTCCTTTACGCTAACGCACTCTTTACCTGTTCCAAAAGGTTGAAAAATTCCTGTCCTGAAATCGTTTGAAATCCAGTAATCAGATTTCCTTTGTGACAGAATTCGACTGAAAAATATGGCCACGTTGTTGTTATTTGTCGCCAGGGTATACACGTCCAAAAAGGGTTTATCATAATATTTTCCCTTTAGATAAAAAAAAAACAAAATATAAATTGACATTTTGTCTCTGAATAAACAAAATTTCGCGCCATTAGCCCTGGGTATATGTATAAAAATCATTTTTTATACCAATACTCCAATGTAATATATAACGTACAAAATAAAAACCATGCTTTGATGAATGGAATACAAATACAAAAAAATCCATATAAATGTTGTCTGTGCGTGAAAGTATATTTTTTTCTTTTATTTATTAACGTAACTATGTTTTTGGACAATCACCATTTTCAAATTAAATAGCGAATCAGGCTGTCTGTAGGTTTATTAGGATTTATGCACTTACTATTTTCGATTTACTTATTATTTTTTTGATTTAATTAACGTACTTCTAAATCATCATATACTTGTGTTTCCGTTAAATTTTAGGTAGATTTCGATAGAAATACTACCGTTGGTCTCATGATACAACATCCGAACAATTTTAATGACCTCGACCACGACCAGGAGACGATATATACAATAGTATATATGGAATATTTTGTAAAATTGATCTATCTCGGCTAAGTTCGCTACCAGCCTGATGTGCAATGTATCAAAATAGTGTCTGTTCAAAAAATGATAACTCGTAAATCTGTTTGTCCTAGAGAAAGAAATCGCCACCTAAGCAACAACACCGCATATCTCATTTTTTGGCAAATTAAGATATTTATATCATTGGATTTGAATTTTCGCGGGGAATCGTTCTATATCACTAGTTAAACGATAGCGTCCGCTAGGGCTGTGCAAATCAAGGAAATATGATCACCACACATCGGTAAACTCCCTGTCAATTGCGCATAAGTCAAAAGAATCGTACCTAAGTCTAGTTCAGTTTCATTTTAGAAAGAATCTATTCCTCTTTACAACTAAAAAGGTTAGTAATACTTCAGTAATTTTACAAAACTCATTTAAAACTGGTTATGACTCTCTCCTTTAGTGTACATAATTCTTAGATGTGTGGTGTTGCTCCTTAGGTAACCAAAAATCCCTATCATTCTTGTCTGTTTACAAAGTCTACCTGATGCTTGTGAGTGTATATGAGTGTCCCAATAGAACTAAAAATTAAGTCATGAATGGGCCTGTTTAAAATATTTAATAAGAAGTAAAATATTCTCAAAATTCTAGTGAAAAAATGCAAGTCCTGACTTTTAAAATAAGTTGCTCGAAGCTGAGAGTTGACGGTAAGTGCGACACGCTGACGTGTATCCTGAGACCGTAAATCTCCAAAGAATACAGAAAACCCATCATGGAAAATCTCAAAAATCTTTGTCATCTTGAGATCGAGGCCAAATAAAAAACAACAATCTGAAGCAAGCACAAGGAAAACTAGAAAATGTTTCACCATTTTGCGTACTTATCTTCTGATTGACAATCCAATAATTGCAAGCTCGTATTTAGATCTTTTTGTTGACATTTAATTAGTGATATAATTCAGAACTGACATGCTCTTGTATCGAGTGAAGTATGTTATGAATTGTATCATAAATTTAATATATTAAACCCTTAAGTACTAACTTTGAGAATATAATGACCATAATTCTTGACTTAGGTCACTGTGACCCAAACATCAAAAATATGTTTATAAATTTTATTAAAACAATAATCATAAAAGAGATTAAATTAATTAATTTGATATACATAAAAGCATGTAAATATAGTCATAAAATAATTATGACAACGATAATAAATAAATAGAAATAATCCATTAATAATGACGAGAAAACAATATTTTTTATAACCTTAACTTTATCATAAATTATTAAAAACAAACAAAAATGCATTACATAAAGGATATACATTATTTGACACGTTAACCGCATATTTTCAAGTAATAGAATTTGTAACAATAGATCTTGTATGCTAAATGATGCCATGTGTATCAATACATGTATGTTTTACATTGCTATACAGCTATATGTAGATATAAAAAAATATGTATTTAAAAAAATATGTTGGCGCGTTCATGTAATAATAAATACATTGTTTAAAAAACGAAACCACTTTTAAAATTTTGAATAAACATAAAATCGTGACAAAATACTCAGCAAAAATATGTTTAATGTGAATTGGTATTAATTAACCCAAAGCGAGTAATTGAGGGTTAAAAGACATACGCACACCTACAAATAAATTGCCGTAGCGTGATTAACAACCTAACAATGGCGAGCTAGAGATTTCCACTGATTTTTCAGGGTTCAATTAGTGAGGTTGTTACAGGGTGAACATGAACACGATTTTCAGTTCAGTGAAAGATTTAGATTGTAGCACTAATTTCACAGATCGTAGCTCCGACTTCACTAACTTGAAGATAATTTCGAGATCCCGTAGACCGTCCGCGAATCAGACTAGTCGGATTGCAAGTAATGACAGTTTGTAACAATAATAAAAAATCCCTCAAAGCCAACTTAACAATTTACCGGGTCTACAAAATTTTCGTATTCACGGAAATATTTTATATTCTCGTGGTGAGTACTAAGGTTTCAAGTCGTAAATTTTTTATAGTTTTTTCAATTTACAACCTACGTACGTTAGAAAAACAATAAAATTTATCTGAAAACTACGATATAAGTTTGAACTAACGTGCTATAATAATATTTTACATCCAATTATTTATTTTTATTATTTAAGTAATTTTAATTTTTTAATATTTAACAAATAAAATACACTCATTGAGATGCGTCGTTTTATTTCTGCTAATATGCTTTATGAGAGAAAAAGATTTAGACTAAATTTAATCATCATTAGCAGCGCCACAATCCAAAATATAAAATTTGACATATTTCTTTGGTCAAACATTAAGAAACTTACCTAGTGATTAAATAGTCAGGAGTTCAATACTCAATCACGTGACTCGGTTTTTTGTGTGCGTATGAAGGTAAACAATATATTATCATATTAATTACATTTATGATGAACCAGTGTGAGTCTAATAACAAAATAACTTTCAACTCAATAATAATACGGAGGTGAAAGTTATGTTAATACAAACATTTGATGACAACTAAATACAATGAGCATGTGTAAAATGTTAGCAATTTATGAAAACTAATCGTTCATAAAATATGGTTTTAAATAAATATGCGTACACAGAATATGTGTCACATCAAAACTCAAATTAAACTAAATGGTTGTGGTATGAAATTAGGACTATTTTCTTGGTCTCCCGTAATAATGCTGGAACCTCCGTGTCGTATTTCTTGAACAAGAGATACAGCAGACTCTTTATTATTGCACAGTACCACCCACACTGAAATAATGGAGAACTTGGTCCAATGGCAAGGATAAACAGTAGCTCTCCGTTATTTTGCAGGCTTTTCCGGTCTATGCAAAGAACTTTGTATAGACCTCAGTACGATAGGTACCTAAATGCGTACAATGGTTCATATATTTAATTCACGAATTCAGTCAATTGTAGTCTGACACCTGTCACTTGTTGCACTTTTCATATTAATTTGTCAATTCCTGTTTATTGGCAATCGGTTAAGCACAAAGGAAGATTACGACACTACTTTTAGGGCTTCCGGTTGGTTGCAGCGTACACTTCTCCTTGATTTCTATTGGCTGCAGAATTCACCAACCTTACTTCGTGCTCATTGTGACATATTTATTCAGCTATCAATTGACTTGGAATTTGTTGAATTGCAATTAAAAACTGACAAATTTAATTGGTTTAAGTGCACTCGTAATAAGCACTAAATACACAATAACTGCACTCAATTCACCACGCGCACAAAAAGTGTCATAGATTCACTATTTTACGTCTCATTACTGTTCTCAGAGTCCATACATATTTAAAAACAAGCGAACTATTATATTAGTAGAAGGCTAAAGAAGTTTAGTTGAGTTATAGCAAATAAAACGTTAAACGGATCCATACTACTTAAGTTCGTTAGAAATAACTCTCAAATATTTATGTTCAGACATGACTTCTGAAAATTAAATTCATCGAAATACTTCTATCAGTCACCTACCTGGGTCGACACGTTTTTTGCTCCACGGAATATTGAATATTGGATTTACATTTAGAATTTGTATGTCCTCTGACGATATTAATATTGTACGACTCTGTGTCATCCTTTACATCAATTTTTATATAAAGGCATTAAGTAATATTTTATCTTCTTATTTTTTGTATCAATTTTCATTTCATAATATCCACATCTTCGGTGTACTAATATCAAATATTTTTTCTCGATGGAATTCTCATACTGAAAGGTAAAAATTTTATATTTATTTATAAAGATTTTATGATTCTATTGTATGTATCTAGAAAGAGATGGATGAATATATAAGTCGATAATAAATTGTTACATTTTATTCTCCCTTACCTAAAAGACTTAATCCGATAAAATCAAAGAACTCTAGACGTATCATAGCAAAATCTACATACTTTATACTGAATTCATTACATTTGTATGGAATGTAAAACAAACAACTTTTTTATAAAAATTTTGACAGTAGCACCTTCATAAAAAAAAGATAACGTGACCTTGGAACATCAAAATACTTTATCAAAATAAAATTTTGGTAAAAATTGTTTTTTTCTACCATAATTTTTTCTTTAGAACTGTTTTAAAACTGCCATATTTTCTAGCAGTTTAAGAAATTGTCAACTCTTAAATAAAGTTATATTTTAGTAGCACTGTAATATTTTTTTAAAACAACTGTTGATTTGAACGCAAATAAAACGAATGAGTAATATAACGTGTATATAATGTGCCTAAAATCAGGAATATGTTTTTTTATTATTATAAATTATATGGGTCCTTATGGACGATGAACTAAACTCGAACTAAATGAATAAATTGAAAAATTCATATTCAGAAATCAATATATCAGTTTCGTGTTAATGACAATGATAAATTGTTGTTCTAAGACCACGATATTTTTTTGACATTATAAAAAAAAATATTTTTAAATATTATAAGTACGTACACGAATATCTATTATTTTGACTACCTAGCATGCGGCACATGAGCGTCGCTCGTTTAAAATATTTTTCTCAATCTACGTATCTAAGTAGATGTAACAATTGTATTAATTTAAAATCATACCTAATCTAAGAAAATCCTTGGCAGGATGGTAGTAGGTTTGATTTTAATATGTTTTATATTATATTTCACAATAACAAGCTACAAATTTGTAAAATTATCTTAATATTTATTTATTATACAATATTTACAGTTTTACCCCTCGGGGTATGTTATCATTACTCATTTTCTAAACTTAGATTTATGTTTTACTTTTCAAGTTCAAATATCTTCGTCTATCTTCGAGTCACGTGTCCCATATGGTTTACATCCTCAATACAAATCTCACAGAAAAGCTCAGCGTGCGCTTGGCAAGAACCTTTTTCGATTAATAGAAAAATGATCACATTTATATTGCACATTCAGATATTATTAATAATTAGCAGTTAATTTTTAAAAAAAGGGCTGACTAGAATTTAATATATTTAAATGATTACATTTGATAATGGTATACTACAGTACAATGGTATATCGAATGGGTCTTCAAATTTACTATTTACGAGAAAACTGAAAAAAATTATAATCCGCAATGGACAAGCAAAACATACATAGTTAAGGGTCTCCTCCGCGTCACATTCACATCATACTCACATCGTACTATCTATTAAGTTCAATCTGAATAAATGGGAGGCAATTTGGCAATGCCCAATTCCCATTCTACAGATATTTTAAATAATTATTTTGGAGACTTTCCTTTTTGAGAATCAAGAAGTGAAGGAAATAAATCTTTACATGATATTAAAACGACTACCCTTGTGATTATTTGGATCCATCCATTATAAAGTCTAGATAGTATTCATTTGCTTTTTCATCATATTAAATTTTTCATCCATCGGGATATGGTACTATTGAAGGAAAAATTCGGAAAAAATGGCCCCTTTGGTCAATTTAGCAGCATATTCATTTCCTTGATTTCCCTTATATTAAATTCAATTATGTCAATGTTATGCTTTTTTTTCTCGAGTCGTTCCGCGTCCTTAATATATTTAGCATTCCAATAGTTGCGAGCGTCATCACTTCGTCAGCGAAAGCGGAAGATGGTAGATGGTTCATATCCTGTGCAGTTCCACATTCACATCGTGATCCTGCTCTATTTGTCATCTTTTCAGGATTTTATTAGCACGTACGGATTTTGATAATAAATTTTCTTTGGTTTTCTACACATTTCCAGCTGCAATTAGCAATGCATTCCTTCTACGTGTTAACCCGCGTTGATTCTATAATTTAACTTGATTTGATTCCGCTATTTTGTTTTGTTGGACTATCTACCTTCCCTATTTTATAGATGATTGGTTTTAAGTGGTTGTCTTTACAATATTTTTCCAGGCCCTCCATCATTTTACCTACTAATTTTTAGATGATTTCACTAGATCATCGGGGTATAGAGTGTTTTGTCGATGTTCCCAGTGGTTGATTAATATTAAATGTAGCTTCCTCGAGTTAGTCCGCTATTTGTCTTTTCCGTCGAGTGTTTTCATTTTGGAGAGACGTAGAATCTTCATATTTTTGGCAATAAATTTAATAAACCTGTTTGAACTCCTCATCTCCCATCTCCCATCTCCCATCTCCCATCTCCCATCTCCCATCTCCCATTTCCCATCTCCCATCTCTCATCCAGCCATGTGTGATACATTTTTGCAGTCGGTAAAATAAATAGAGCCAAAGCCGGCTCAAAGAGAACTAATGTATTCAATTTGTGTCCATTTGAACTTTGAGCGCGTGTCGCTTTTATATCGTTCTATTGAACAACTACATACAACATACGCGATGTAACACTCAGATTTTAAACATAAACATTACTTTTTTTTATTAGCGTCGAATTACCGTCGAACCAAAACACATTTTTTTCTACCATAGAATATATTTATTCAGTGGGTCTCCTGTGTTATAAAATAACGAACATTTTTATATTCTCTCACATTTACCTTGCGTTTTAATTTCATCTTTACCGGTACTGAAATCGATACCAGACGTCTCCAAAATTATTTTAAATCAAACGGCACCACTCATATGCTAAGCCAGTACATTACCATCCTAGCTACTCGCATTGTAAATTTTGGTGCCAAATTTACATATGTAGGTATATAATGCTATTTTTATTTTGCTAGAATTTAAACTATTTATTCATATTTTTGATATATGATATTATTTATACCTTCCTAAAATATTATTTTAATAGTAATATTTAAGCTACTTGTTAGCTGCTAATTTTACGTCTTGCTTAATTATTTTGTAGCGTAGTGTTCAATATATCGACCTGTTGCGCGCGAGACAGAGGTTTATTTTCTAAATTTTCAATTCAATTATATTTATTATTAGTATTTAATTGAATATTTTATTTTTTTATTTTATTATTTCGCATTTTACTCTAAGACCGATGGCAATCACACATGAATAATTATGTTTACATAAACGTATTTTAGAATTATTTTATTTCAGTAAATACTTATCAAGTTTATAAACAACAAAAATTGGAGATTTATTTAAGAGAGAAAAGATTTTTTTTTCAATAATATCTCAAATATTCAAACACCGGAAAAATGAGGCTTGTAAGAATAATATTTACATTATATGAAATAATACCCACTTTTAAAAAAATTAATTTGCAAGTACCCATACTATTTGGTATTTATTTAAATCAGACCTTTTTTTGTAATATAATATCCATATAATTGATAATTCAATAGATTTTTTAATGTTACGTGCTGTCTGTACATTAGAGAAAAATCAAATATTTATAGAGCGACATTGTTTGTAATTTGTTTCTTATCGCACTTTTTACAAAATAGTTATGCGTACACGGAATTTGTCACATCAATATTCTTACTATTTTCAAACTAAATTAAACGCTTGTGCTATGAAAATAGGAATAACTTGGTCTTCTGGAGTGAGGCTCGAACCCCCAATCATTGAATCACTAGGTAGGTGTCTTAACTACAGAACTGATTAAGGTTATATTGATTTTATATTCTTCTTCTATCTCTTAGTTCACAAGTATTGAGTATTTCTAGACAATCTTCTTAGCGTTTGCATTTTCAATATAACTTTCCCTACCGTTTTCAAATTTTACTGGCTTATGTACGCAACTGTCAGTATTAAAACACTTATATGCTCTGGAAATATGGATGAATATTTTACTTCCCCCTTTTCACATGTGATGTTTAGTTTTAAATATAGTTATGGAGAAAAAACTGTATATTTTATATTTTGTGAACATTTTCGCAAGATTACGTAAGGAAATTTTGAACCTCAAACTCCGAGAGGAGTTAGAAGTTCCAAAAATAGATTCTTTTGACTTCTTAATAAAAATGAATTGCCGAAGCTAAGCATCCTGACCACTAAACAAACCAAACTGATGGTTGATTCAATAAATATGTACAATTTTGTAGAAACACTAATTTATTTTCATATTTAGAACATTAGCTTAGTAGTTAACATTGTAAATAGTACTCCAATAAAACAAATGTATCTATATTGAAGCTTATTCCCTGAATAAATTAATTCATTTTTACACGTAATCAATACTTCTGACATCTCTTTTTTACAAAAACTTATAATCAGAACCACTATGAGGCACCATATCTCCTATAGACAATGGTCAAAGATTAATTTAAAATATTATTGATTCGAATAAAACTTTCTTTGGAATAGGATGACCCTCTTTTTACAAAAAAAGTTGAATGAGATTTTTTTAAATATTGCCAATATACACCGATTTTATAACATAGTCTGACCAAAATTTCTGAAATTCGATGGCATAGGAGATTTTTGTCCCTTTAATACATACGCATACAACCCGTCTATATTGTCCGCGTCTCATCCTAATATTCTACCCTCCCCTCTAAACCAATACAAATTTTATAACATCTTCATCCACATTGGTCCCTCGTGACTGAGGATCACGATCTCCATGAACTCCCACCTTCTTGACTATGCTGACTACACCAGGGATGTGCATATTATCTTTTCAACTCGGTCAGTCCAACGGCGGGTGGGGATCTTCCTCTTACTCTCTGTCCTTCGGCGTGGCCCACCGCAACAAACTTCTCTGAGCTATCTTCCTTTCTCGCAAGATGCCCATAATATTGAAGGATTCGTCTCAGGCAAACGGTTGAAAGCAACTGTACACATATGAGATTTCTCACGGAGATTCGTCTCGAAACTTCGTAAAGAACAAAATAGAATTGACCGCAAAACAGGCTACGAGTCATTGTCGCATTTATTTTACACGTGGAATAGACTAACATACCGACCTTTACTGACAAATCTCTGAGATGAGTGATCAAAGTCTCATTCGTGGTCATACACCATAAAACCCACCCTAGAAAGTTGTCTAAATATCGCTTTTGGAACTTCTTTCATATTATATAAACACCGCAAATACTATTTAGTAACAGACTTTTTGAAACATTAAGAAAAATAATTAGACGATCTTTGAAAACCGCTGTTACGAGAAAGACATTTCTAATAATAATAAGATTAAAATCATGTTTACATTAAAAATAATTACCTATCTACATTCTTATCAGAATTACTACTATTTCTTCAATTAAATTTTTAAATTACCGAAATCATTTTTTTTATTTTCTTTTTGAAAGCGTTCTTCGAAACAAAAGGTCATATATCAAGGCCGCGCGAACTCATAAATTTCAAAGGAAACTAATACTCCATTCCAATGTAATGTGTCAGTTTTCTTTCAAAGTTCCCTAAGCTCATAGAGTGAATTTGGATATTGCATCACGTAAGAATTTAGGATTAAAAAAATATCTCCGTCTCGAAATATTTTATTTAATCTATGTATAAAACTTATGAAAAACTTTGCAAAAAAATTGCTTATTCTAAACTCTAAATTGAGTTTTTCGATATCAAAAATATAACCTGAATTTTAATGTTTTCTTGTTTTTCTTTATATGCCGACCTGTGCTAAAGTATGCTGTTTATAGTGTGCTGATTTACCTTGGACATGATGGCGTGTATTAAATTACCGTCATTTTTTAAATTAAGCCACTTTCTGAGGTTGGTGTTTCAGTACTTCATCGGTAATGTGGTTAACCCAGGAGGTCTTTAGCATACGTAGATACAGCCAGTCTTAAATGTTTCTAGCCATTTAAACGGTGGCTTTTTTTAATATCTAGACCCCGACTCTATAAAATAGTAACGGTATAACATAACGTTTTATAGCTTTTCAACGAGAGCTCATGCATATCTCGATTACTTTTTTGATTTAATATTTTCTTGCCAACTCATTATTATTTTAATTTCAAAATCTAAGTACTACTTCTGCTTTACCCAGTGGCTAAATTACTTAATATTTTTTACTCTCTTGATTTCATTGCTAACGATTGATAAGTGAATTTTGTCTACTGATTACTATGAACAGTGTTTTTATTAGTTTTCGACGTGAGTTTACACACATTACTGATTTAAGTTTTTTACGAAGAAATCAAGATCTGTTATAAATAACACTAGTATATTTTATAACAGGTTTACTTGTAGATAATATTGTTGAGTACAGTTTAAATCAATATCCTTTGTTCCAGATACTTTGGAATTATGTACACATAAATACCTGCCGCCACTGTTTATGTTAAATTTAAGCTTAGCTTACATTTCCTAGTCAGACTTCTCATGTTACTATTCTCGGTGTGAATATTTAAGATTGCATGACTACTTTCGGTGCGTGTCTACGGGCTGCCGGGAGCAAGATGGTGGATCTTTAGACGTGTCGTAGAAGTCGGTTATTAATTTAGATATCGAACAGAAGATTGACCCTTATCGTTTATTATTATCAAGTCTCAAAGACACGTAAACACCCACCATTCATGTAAATTGTATTATTTTTGTTAATTATAATACTAATTCTTCTCCATTTATTTTCCCGTCTTTTAAACTTTTCTTTCCCAACATACTTAGTTCAATAAAAACTTGTATTATTTTCATTAATCTTAGGTTAATATTTTTGTATAAAAATACATAATATGTACGTATACCATGGCGTTAGAACAGAAAACTATTAGTAGATTTACTAACTATTACATTACTATAGTATTATATATTATCCATCCTAAGACGCGATGGTCAGGCAAGTTGGTGGATATGGTGGATATACCAAAATTTTTAAAACGCATCGAGCACTCAATCTCATTATTAACGCCGATGATGGACCCTGCAATGCGATCCGAAAGATCAGCCAGAAATGTCACATACACATGGCAGAACAGCTCAAAAAACTCTTCACAGAAGATGCTGAACGGCCGTGTAAACATGAGATATTCTTAATTATTTTTATTTATTTTATTTATTAATCATTAAACTTTCTTACTTTTAAAAATAATATTCAGATCTACTTAAAATTTTCAAAACGAGTATGCATTTTTTACCAAATAGAATCAGCTGTTGAAGCAGATTTGAAAAATCTAATTACTACTTACTAATAAAAAAACATTGTTTAATTTTTATTACGTTTGGTACATAAAAACCGAATCTTTTACATAAAAAATGTACTTTTTCATCACTTTGTTAAAGATTAATCTGTTATCGTTGATTGTACGTGTAATTTTTTTTTTCATTTTTTCATAAAAACATTCTCTCAAAAATATTCTTTGATACTTACCAACAATAATATTCTGCTTGATATTTAATACGCAAAAAGGTCAATATTTTTTTCGAGAATATTAATTCATTTTAGTGAAGATTAGAATGTCAAAAGGGCAAAATAAGACATCTTCGTCTGATCCTTCTCAACGTCGCAACTGACAGTGGTGTGTGCTCAATTCTTTGGTTGTATGGGAGGAAAATATGTAAGAAAATAAAGAACATATGTGAAGATAAATATAGACATAATTTTTTTGCGTTCATATATCACCCCTATACACACGCGTCTAGAAATTTATATGGTGATATTAAATTTTTTCTTTTATACGATTATTGTTTTATTTATACACGGTGCTGCATAAATAACTCCCCCATTTATAAGAGGCACAGCTACGCGTCGGTCGGAATTAGAGGTGAGAGTGATAAAAACTAAGGTATTTCAACATCTGTCCAACAATTTCGAATTTCTCAAAGAGGCGATCAACCAGGAAGTTGGTGCAGTTCCGCCTGAAATGGCTCGCAGAGTTATGGAAAACTTCCGAGAGAATGCATGATGTAATCGTGTAGTTTAAAAAACGTTAATATAGCTGCAATATAAATTAAAGATTTTCTGTTGTATTATTTTGGTTTGGTTTTTTTATTTTATTTCAAAATGGAGGAGTTCTTTATGCCGCACCCTGTACAATGGTACGTTAATAAAATTCCCGAGAAGGTAAATAGTGACGATAGAATCATTAAACGAGCTAACTTACAAAATAAAGGAACGTATTGAAATGAATTAGATTACGGATGTTTGTATCTACCGCATGCGGATAGGTTATCCTCGAACTTTTTCAACTAATAAACAACCCAGAATTAAGTGAAGCTCGAATGATAAGGATAGCTAACAAAACCGAATGATTTTACAGTTTATCAAATATATTTAAAAATGTGAAAATAAATTATGAATTATAATTTAAGTTTTACGCCACATTGTTACAACTGATTGTGAGGTCTGTCACTTTAGCGTAAAAAATAGGTTTGAGATATTCAAAAAAGTCTTGCTTAAGATTTATAGTATACGGAACGGTATACCGCGCCAGATATCCTTAGAAAGGTGTAAGTAATGAGGCTGCAGTGGGCGGGATATGTAGCGAGAGCAGATGAGTCCTGCAACACACCAACAGAATTGAAACCATAACGTAGATTGGCAGATAATGTCAAAACAGACCTGTAATAGGTATTTTATTTATTTAATTTATATTGCATTCATAAGCACTCCTTATATATATAAGATTAAAATATTTTCTATTACTAAAACTTTTCTTTTATATATTTAGTCAGTTTCATTTTAAATCTAATCAATTTCTCTTCTTTTTTTATGTTTTCTGGCATTTCATTAAAAAATTTCATCGCACCATTGATTTCTGAGATTTGGCCTTCTTCCTGAATGGCAGTCTCAGTCTATCCCTTCCCCCTGTACGATGCTCGTGCTCATTTTGATTTGCATTAATTTTTCGTATGATTTCCGCAAATATTTTCTTATTGATGATTTTTTAAATAAATATCATTGTATTAAAATATATTTTCTGCTTAAAAGTCATCATATTCAGATACTTTGGCATTGCACTGATCCGAGTGTCTATTTTTTCTGAGTATTATTCTCATAGCTTTATTTTGCAACACTGACAATTGTTGAATTTCTTCTTCGTTAGCCAAAAACAAAATGCTGCTGCAGTAGTTAATGTGAGGAATAATAACAGAGTTGTAAACTATTTGACAAGACTCAGTACTAATAAATCTACTGATCCTTCCCAGAAGTGAGATTTTCTTAGCAATCTTTAGGTATCCGGGTTCCCAGTGGACCAGATAACGGAGACGATGTTACCGAATGGATGGCGCACCGTTGTATCTGCGATCATGATCTTCCGAAGAGACGAAAAATAAGAAGAATAATTAATGAATTTACCACGATTAATAAACCTGGCAAGCCGGCAATCATGCGCAGACTCGCGCGCAGTACAACCCCGACAATAGCGCGCCGACAATAACGCACAGAGCAAAACTAAAGGGTATTTTTTTAGAGGTTTGGTTTTCGAATTGGTAACACTTTTTCCAGCGACAACTTATTTAATAGCTGACAGCTAATTTGTGCTCAGTTTGGTTTTCCATTTCAACCTGAATAGACTTACGCCAAATTGTGCAAATTTATTTCGAAAATCGTGGTTCAGTTCGCAAAACTTATCGTGCGCTGCGTCCATTTTTCGGTAGACATAATTGTCCATCCAAGGACTTTTCGCACCACGCATACTCTAATTACGCATATGTATATATAATACGCATCCGCAGAGATTTAGTACAGTGCGTACCGAAGAAGCTGGTGTTTCTTCAAAAATGATGCCGACCAGAACGTTACAGTCAATGGAGAGTGCTATAGATCCACGATTACTGACTTTTTTGTTCCCAAATTGAATGAAATTAATGTGGAAGATCTAATATGGTGTACAGCGTGCGCCACAATCAATTTATTGAAGGAAACATTCGATGAGCACATAATTTTGCGTAATGGACTTGTGAATTGAGCTCCAAGATCGTGTGATTTAACACCTTTGGATTATTTTTTGTGAGAATATGTGAAGTCGCTAGTCTATACCAGTAACCAAATACTATCGATGACTTTAAAGCCAACATTTGTCGCGTTATTGCCAATGTACGACCCCAGGTGCTCCAAAAAGTGGTCGAAAATTAGACTTCCAGATTACACTTTTTTGATCCAGCCGCGGTGTCTATATGCGCAAAATCATATTTCAACACTAATGGCATAAAATTATCTTTCCAATAAAGTCAATACTATGACCAATAACACGATTTTTATTTCATTTTAAAGTTCTATATCTCTAAAAAAAAGCAACCTTTACAAAATTAAATATTTTGTAACCGGTTTTTGAATCCTATAATTAATATAAATGAGCACATTTATTCCTATGTATTCTATTTAATATCCAATAAATATTAGAACATACTTATAATATGAAAAAATCATGAATTACAAAACTCTAATATTAAAATTACGAGAAAATTAAAACATACTCAAGATAGTTTAAATTTAATTAACCTAACCTAACCTAATCTTATAAAAAAAACTTTTTTTTTCTTTTAATTTATTTTTTAGATTGACAAAAAAACTGGCTTTCTTTTTAAACGATCTTTTTTTCATGTAATGAGTATGTTTTATATTTAAAATTAAATATATGTGTATAAATGTCCTCATTTACTTTTGCATTGCGCGCTATTGTCGGCGCGCAATTGTCTTCCGTGTTATTATCGGGGCATCAATAAACCTTGTTCAATAATGATTTTAATTATTTTTAATTGAGATCAGTATAAAAATACTCAATTGATACATAACGTATGAAGCTTGTTTGCTGAGTCATAGTAATTAAAATCTAATTATTAAAAAAATATATTAACCGGTTGCTTGCCCAGAAACATAAATGACTGCCTTCGCATGTTCTAGTACTTTATTTTTCACGGGTATTCGTGCAAATGTCAGGGCATATCTGAAAGCGCCCGAGACACGAAACGCCAAGCGAGTAGAGATCCTCGTATTTCTTGTACTACGTTTAATGAGTAAGAATAATTATCTTAAAATATTTCATGTAAAAGTATTATATACGATGTTTAATATTTTCTGAGTGCATCCTCGACTTGGACCCTTTGATGAGTATACTATGACGGGTTCTATTTTTCACAAATTACAAACTTTATTTTTTTTACTGTATGCTCCACCGCAGTTTAAGTCATCTTTGATGTACCTATTTCTGTAGCATTTTACATCTCTTTGAAATTAGATTCAGTGTTTAATTAATAAATACTTATTCAATAGATGTGAAAAATCAAAACAGTTTCAATATTTCAAATATATTTTATACTCATGCCCATTATTTACTCTTTTAAATCAATATAAATGTATAATGTAAGAAAATGAGTAACACCCGCCAATTACTAGTAAACCTAGCAATAATCTATGGGGAATGAATAATGAATGAATAAGCTTCTCGTATTTTAGTTACCAACCGGGACCTTAACTGTTATCTACACGCTCTTTTTTTAATACCTCCTCACCACTGTCTACTATATCTAAAAGATTTTGATTGTTATCTTGTGTTCTCGTTTTAATATGCATGATACACTTTTTATACACTCATTTGAGTTCAGTAGTCTATCTGGTTAGGTTAGGTTAGGTAAGTATAATTTTATTAAATACATTTTATCTGAATAAAATCATTTTGTAAATTGAGTTAAAACACTTTTTTATTCATACTAAATTAATGTATTAATTATAAATATATACATATAAAATCAATTTTGTCGAAAAATATTGTTTTAGCGTCACCGGGATTCGAGCCTGGATCTTCATTTCCAATCCGGGGAAGTGCACTACCTTTGTGCTATAACGCCAGTATTTTTCTTGGCAAATTTTCGAACCTATATGTTACATTTTTTCGGTTTACTCAAAGGTATTTGAGATTCTGTAAAAATAATGTAGATGGCTTTCAAATAATGGAACGACAGGTGTATTAATTTGAAAAAATGTAACATATAGGTTCGAAAATTTGCCAAGAAAAATACTGGCGTTATAGCACAAAGGTAGTGCACTTCCCCGGATTGGAAATGAAGATCCAGGTTCGAATCCCGGTGACGCTAAAACAATATTTTTCGACAAAATTGATTTTATATGTATATATTTATAATTAATACATTAATTTAGTATTTATAATATCACAGACCTGTGTTCTGAATAATTACAACTTCACAATAAGAATATGTTTTCCTTAATACTTTTTTATTCCACTATATTTTATTGTATTAAACTTTAGAACGTTTTCGGGAACATCTTCTCATTATCAATCATATAATTCAACTAAAGTTAAACATAAACTTAAATATTTTTAAATATAATTTTATAATCCAATCAGAATAATAGTGGTGGAGAGATAACGGGATAGATTCATGATGATTTAGTACAAAAAAATGTGAAAGTTGCCGCCAAGGATGTTTTTACATTTAATATTGTAGGCGTAGGTGGTCCAGCATTTTATATGCTAACTGTTTATCAATTAATACGTTAACTTTTTGAAAAAATGAATTCATTATTAAAATAAAACAAGACGTTGTTAACTTCACACAAGATTAATTAAATATTAATTAAAACGTTTTCGACGCTTACTGCGTTATCGTCAGTAATAAACTAAAGCTTAAACTAGAAGATAGACTATCGACTACACAGTGGGAGGGTGGTATAAGAGCGGTGTTGGTGGGAGGGGGATTTCGGTTAATAGTAAAAATGGTTGTGGGCGAGGCTAATATGGACAGGAAAGGAGATGTAATAGGGGGTGTTTGCATGTTAAGTATTGTTAATATTAATCTCTATATTTTCTAGAATGTCTAATTTTCTCCCCTTTCTGTTATATGTAGTACTTCTACGTTCTCATGGGCGAAACAATGACCCTCTGATCTCGCGGTCTGCTATCTCTGAGTTTAAGCTGAAGTTCTTTACCTCCTTTACCCAAGGTGTTCTTCTATTCGTAGGTGTATTTTCCTTCCAGTTTGTTCAATATAAGATGATGGACAGTTCTTACAATTAATGTTATATACGCCACTATTATCCAGCGGATCAATTCTAGTTTTATGATTTGATATATATAATATTTGATAATGCTTTTGTTGGTATAAAAGGCTGGTTTGAACTTTTTTTCTTTACTTAATTTGAGCAGGTCTATGGTTAGTTTTTCTGTATATAGGATTCTTCTCCAAGGTGTGTCTGCGTTCGCATTTTGTTTTGATTTGTAATAAACATATTTTTGAATTAATGCATCTGTTTCTTTATTTTTAATTATTTCTTCTTTGTACATATTGTTAGTTTCAATCTTTAAAATTGTTTTTACTTCAATCTTATAGCTCGCTGGAGATAGTGGTATGGATGTTAACCTCTGAATCATTGACAGTTAATACGTCTTTCATCACATCATCATCATGTCTGCGAGGGCAGTACATTATCATGAATACCCGAGTCCTCATACGACATATGTAGTTTATAGTTCAAATACCCAAATACACACAAAGGCCTCAGTGATTTATCGCCTAATGGCGTGCTCGGATACGGCCTGTGTTGCCAGCTTACGGCAGATAACGACGGAAAAGTATAGAACTACTTACCTATGCACATAGATAACGGTATATTTTACGGAGAAAGTGTTCATTCCCTATTCAGTGTAAATTTTCAGCAACAGAGCGATAAGACCTGCGTATTTTTGGATTTAAAAATTATAAGATTGGGGTTTTTCACGACATCGTTAGAGAAACATCTGCATCTGTTTTAAAGAGGACGTGACATTAAATACTGTAGAAAATTTTCTGCAACACCTTGAAAAATAAAAAAAATAATTACAAATATTTCAGCATTCATTAACCGTGCGATAAATGAGGATTTTTTGAAAAATAACATTTTTTAAAAAAACAGTGATATCTCAGTTACGTAAATTTAAACATTTTTTTTTTTAACTCAACGTCCCGCATGTAAAAACATAATTCAAGAATCCTCCCAGTGGAAATGAGGTCGCTCCGGGTATATATGCTGAATCTATTTATGGCAAAGTAAATCATTTTAAAAGTCTAAGAAACTTATCGAAAAGAGAATTATTGTAGGGAGTAAAGTGAATGGAAAAAAACTGACGTGACCAGACATTGGAAGACGGTCGAGAGCACGAAGGTTCTATATTATCTGCTTATCCTCTCGGAGAAAGAGAGTGATGATAAGTTAGTTATTAATAGACCTATATTTAAAAAAAAAAACATAAGCCATCCCCCTTTCACAATGTACACATACAAAAAACCAAATAAAGCGCCATTTAACATTTATATTTATTATTGTGGAGAACACATTCTTATTGTGAAGTTATAATTATTCAGAACATAGGTCTATGAATTTTAAATACTAATTAAATATATTAATTAGAAAGTTAACATAGATATATCAATTTGAAAAGTGTGACATATTGGTTCGAAAATTTGTCGTCAATGTACTATGTGCTGTAGCACAGTCGGTTAATACGCGTTCCCCGGATTGGAAGAGATCCAGGTTCGAATCCCGGTAGCAACAACAATATTTTTCGGTCAAATTGATTTTCTATGTATATCTTTCTAATTAATACATTTAATTTGTATTTATATTTATTATCACTTAATTTAAAAACATTGGGTAACCATTACAAATATATGTTAAAATAAAACATTATTTATTTATAATCTTTTCTTCGTTTTAATTGTATGTAATATAATTTTTATATACAACATATTATTGATTTGAAACATTACGCTCTTCGATTTATATCATATTTATAATATATAGTTATATTATTTATTTTCAAATACAATATTAAACTATTACGCCTTAAATGTGTTCCAAAAGAAGAGCCATTTCAACTCTTCATCGAATGTTTATTCATGACGGTCACTTTTGAATATCGTAAATAAGTACGTTCCCTAACGCGATGATAAATATATCCGAGCTTAGTGTCAAGACCAAACTGTTTTTAAAGCTGTGGTAAGTCCCACTTTAATACATGGTCATTAAATATGGATTCTTACGGAGAGGGTGGATCAAGAATCATGGCTGCCGAATAATATTATTGGACCGAGTGAAAAGTATCAAGATAAGATTGTCCCTCGGCGTGGAACTTTGATCAATTATACTGGCTTGGACACGTCTTGCAAATGCCAAAGAAATGAGCACCAAGGTGTACCTCCTTTGGCGACTCTGGAAGAAAAGGGGATAGACAAAAACAAAGATCGAAGACAGATTGGATTTTGATTAGTCGAAAAATACCAAAGAGTCTTGTCGAGAATTCGAGCCTCTGATCATTCTAGAATTCTTAGGGATGAAAATGATAATAAACTATTGGAATTATAATGTTTTCTAACTTAACGGATGACATCTAGTTTACGTCGTTAACATTAAGAAAATTTAAATAATAATATGACGATGTTTTAAATTAAAATTAAGTCATTGTTATAGTTTTTATGGAAAAATGAATACATACCTTACAGAATTTCATTATAAAATTAATCTTCATCTAATCTCAATCTGCAAGACAAAAGTAATGTACGTATTCATGAAATATTATTTTTTCCTTTTATTATTTAAAAATATTAATAATAATAATCGATTCATTTCACTTAATTCTTTTTTTAAAAATAAAATACAGATGCGTAGACGGAAATCATGTCATCAATATTATCTTATTATTTTTAAACAATGCTAAACGCTTGTACTGTGAAAATAGTAACGAACTTGCTGGTCTCCTGGAACGCGGCGCGAACCCCCGACCACTAACTACTATAGTCTTAACCACTACATTGAATGATTCTTCGTGGGTGTGTATGCATAAATAAAATAAAATAAGAAGATTACATCTCGTGAAGGGACCAAATTCATTTATTTAAAACTAAATTTGAATATTCGTACGTGTAATCCTTTCAGGTGTATATAACATATATATTGAGTTGGTTTATTTATCGATTCAACTACCCAAACAGAATTTGCCCTCACCTCTTTGAAAATCCAATTAAACAGCTCCAAAATGTAAATAAATCCGACCTAATGATCTATCGGCCATCACATAGTTAACATGTCTGTCGTCCTAGTTTGGCAATCACGGTTTGCGGCAGCACAGGGGGTGTAACAGAATATTCATTTATCATCCCTTGACAGGAGGGTGGAGAAATTTGCCCTGTCCAGTGATAAGAAAAATATCGAGCAGCGTTTCAAATGGTGGAAAAGATTTATGAAACTACTGAGTGAGGTTACTATGGAGGTTGTCCGCAGAATTCTGGGACGATCAGATAAAGGGTTGAAGGATGGTCGTCAAAAGAAGTTGTTAAAACGTTGATGCGTGAATAAGTATCGCAGTTACTGAGAAATATAATATACACCGCTATTCTGTGAAATGTATCACCGGTTGTTGATACTTTAAAAATGACTACATATTTATCTAAACCTATTTTTCTTCTTCGGGTGTCACACGTGCACTCGAGCTCTACCGAGTTCGAGAACCACGGACAACACTAACTCTCCAAACTAATTATTTAGCAATGAGCAGCTTCTCGATTCCATGGAATGGAATGATGATTAATGGAATGATGATGTTGCGTAAAAGCATAGATGTCGGAAGAAAACGGGATATACGGAACGAGGTTTGCACTCACCACAATCCAGTTCTTCAGACACCTCCAAGGCGGACTGTAAATTTCTCACTATCTTCGTCTAGGTCCTAGTTCTTTAGATGCACTGTATAGACGCGAAATCTCAATTGAGGGATATTCTTCGATTCACACATAAGCACACCGCTTCAAGGTCGCCGTTTTACTGACGGCGGCGTGCTGGGTGAGGGGAGAAGGAGGGGAGGAGAAAAGCATAGTACATTATTTTCGTTCAAGAATAATTAACAAATAAATATATGTCCCAAACATATGAGATGATGCTACCTCTTGTCTCCAATGTCTCAAGTGCCATAACCTCAAGTGAAATATGGGATCCTGTGAGCGGGTAGCTGTAGTTGCGACAGCGTATTATGTAAAATTAGTATAAAAATGTGTATATATTGTAAAAGTTTGTAAATGTTTTTTTTATTTATTTTTTTTGTGCTTAAAGCAATCTTATTTTGTACCCGCTAATTCTGAGTGCATTGCAACCAGGGTTGGTTTTTTTTAAATTGAATTCAATGAAGCCACGAAGTTAATGTATGACGTTGATAGTTTGGAGGTGATATGTAAATATAAGATGAATTGATGAAATTATATCAGAAAAACGTCCCTAAAATACGGTTTACCATTCGTGTTTGTATAGATTGCGGTATTGGCCTTGGTTTGTTGGAAGTATAAGGCTATTGGGAAAATGAATAATGGTTGTGTCGAACGAATTGAATTGAAATTCTTTACTTATATGGTTCTACTGAATTTATTATAATATAGTTACAAAAGTTATTAGGCTACTAGACTACGCGTGTACAAATATATGGTAGTATTTAATATGGAGGGTACTATGCTGTCAAAAGAAGAGCGATGGCGCAGGGAGCGCGGAGTGCGGGGTTGCTGGCCGGTAAATGAATCCAGCCTGTACGTTGATGTGTGGCCGTCCCCCGGTGGTAGTTAGTTCAGCTGCTTAGACGGGTGAGTCCGGAACCGTATCCTGATCACCATTATATATTGTGTATCTTAATATCTTTGAAAATTAAATGTTTTTCAGAAAAACTTGATCCCGGAACCTTTCTATTCCCAGTAAACTGCTCTGCTAACAACAATTTCTTTTAACGAAAGTTTTGTCGCGTAAGTCAACATTGTTTTAATATTTTCGCTATCCGAGACTATCTTTAAAAACTGTTAGTATTCACTTCTTCCCCCACCGCGAAGTATTCAGGATATCCTGGCCAGGTTTATACTATTTGACAGCAGTAATTGGGGTCGCTCTCGCAAGTCAAATAGAAGATTCTTCTAGAACTTTCAGCAGGAGCCAATTTCAAACGTGGTTAAGTGCTGAATTAGAAATCTGGTCTAGACTTTGATTAAAAAATGTTTTTTTTATAATTCCTTAAAAATATTTTTATAGTTCCATTGGGAAACACTCTTCAGTATTAAAATAGCTAAATTGAATTTATTTTTATATTATATGTACATAGACATATTGTTTAAAAATAATTATTATTTGAGACTAGGATAGACTGAAAAATTGTCAGAGTAACTAGATAATATTTTTCTGCGTTCCGGACCAAATATTACAAACGATAGGATGTTGAAGATGACCCTCACAGTGGAAAACTGCAGTAATTACAAAAAAATATCAACTAGGTTATTTGATTTTGCAGATCGACGACTTACTGTCAAGGTGATAAAAGAGAACGAGAAGAAAAAAGAGAATAAAATTGATAAATATTCATAAATAGTTAAATACATATTTTCATTTCATATAGAATACTAGCGGTTGGTTCTTTCATAATAAACCTGTATCTCTATATCCTTGTCAATCTAATTCGTCTTCGGATTTCTGTCTCACATCCTCGATTTTCGAAAAACGAGTAACTAGATATATAAACTCTTATTAGTCCTTTGCGAATGATTAAATTAGATAAAAAAACTCGCTTAGGTATAGCAATTTTAATCCTAAAAACGCGATTTAAAAACTGTCCGGACGTTAGATGTTGGCGCAGCGCTGAACGTGCTTCGTATTAAACTAAGCTGCATAGCTGCCGTGCACTACCTTAATTCTCCACAATCCCGCGAATTCCTCTGTTGATATGCGCTAGTAATTGTGATAAATTAATTACACCGCATTGATATCCAAACGCGTCTAGTGAGTCCTGCGACACTTTTCAAAATACCTCAGAATACTAGTTTGCAGAGGTACTTTGTTACTTATTACAATGATATTTAAATAAATCGCACACCTAGATCAAAACTAAGACAACTCAAAAAAAAAAAAAATTTTAGTTATTATTTTATTCGGATACTTTTGCCATATACGCAACTAATCCCTAGTTCTCTAATAATGTCATTAATAATAATGTCATTTATGACCTAAAATGTTATTTAGTTTCATAACTTTAGTAGCAAAAAATGGAGAAAAATGACTTTTTGAGTTATATTAGTTTTGATCTAGGTGTGCGATATACGTACAACATAATTTGTATAGAAAGAATATTGAATGTTTCATTAATTCAATGTCAAACATTTTCAGGTTACGTACGAAAATAATTTAAAGATATTGGATGGATATAATCTAAATTTCATTGTCTTCTTTTAACAAAAATTAGATAATCTATAAAACTCAGTGTCTATTTGTTTGTTTTCCTTAAATTCCTACACTCTTTAACTGATCTTAATCAAATTATTTATAGTTACCCTTAAAAACCGTCACAAAAGTGGCACTGGATAGGAAAAAGTCCAAGTTCAAATTCCGGCAAAAAACAATTTTTTTATTCTATATACCTGTTGACGCAAGTCGAGTACCTACTCCCTGTGTACTTTGTCCTTCCAATATATACCTTAATATACCTGTCCCGATCTGGCCAACTAATGACTTAGGGATTTCGCCGACGGGGGGACAGATTGCCTTCCGACCCCGAACTGTCAAGATCTGTGTTATTTTTTTACCGTCTGAAAGCAGCGCCATGCGTAACGCTAGAACCACGAAGAAGCAGTGTTCTAAATAGCTCCGGAAGTGCAGTGATATCTCGGTTCTTCACTAAAAAGGTGCGAGTCAACTGAAGGTGAAAACGACGTCCAATCCAGGATCGAGATCAAGGTAGGCCAGATCCATTTGCCAATATTCCTCTCTTGAATCCAATACGAATTGCGTCAACTAATCATTATTGTAATCGATACATTCCACGGGATCTTATCTCACCAATACCTTTTTAATTTAATTAGAATTAATATTTATTCATAGGACTATCCATAAGGTTCATTAACGATCAGTTATTAATATATTTCATTAAAATAAAATTACACACTTGTATTTCTTAACGGTTTAGAACATGTTCGACCCAAATTTGGAGCAAGCATTCACCCGCAAAATAATAGTACGGACTAAATCTGTTACAACCTGTTTATGCGTACCTGCGTGTATGTGTTGAGTATGGGTTGTTAACAAGGCAATGCCACTACTAATGATACGATTAAACAGTACCTACACAGGTCCGTCGGTAGATCCGACATCCCGTGTACACGGCCTGTATCCGACTAGAATAATTAGAACATCTTCCAAACCAATAGTTAGGTGCTTAATGCTTACATAATTATTGAATTATCACTATAAAATATTCTAGCCTACATTTAATATTCTGTTAAGTGTTGGCAGAGCAACGTCTCATTTACTATACTGCCGTATATTTTTAATAATGAAATTGTTGACTTCTATAAAGAGCATCATAGCCTAATTGGATAAAAATCTTTGCCGGGTTCCAGGGTAGTGACCCCCAATTTTGTGTGATAACTATATATTATAATCAGATTGATTTTTTCTGTGTATCTTTCTAAATAACTTTTCTAATTTGTTTTTTTTTTAATTCATAAAACGTCTCATAACTGCAATGACTTGAAATATCAATATCTCTGTAACGTCACCATCATCCAATAAAACCATCATTGATCATACACTCTTTAATTTTATTATTATTGTTGTCGTATTTTATGAAATTTGACATGCGTCTCTTCTCGATAACTTTTTACCCGTTCCAAAAGTTCAGTTTTACCAAAAAAAATTACCTCTAATTGGAATCCGCTGAATTTAATTAATTTCCACCTATCAGAAACCTTACTTCAGAGGACTGCGACGCTGTCGGCCACAAGCATCATTATAAATTTGTAGTATTATAATTTATAGATGCATATTTATATTCTTGTATGTACTTGAATAGAAGATACCATGCTTTATTTTCCCCTTTAATGGCCAATCGTTCTTGATAAAAAAAAATCCGACATGAATTTCTCTATGAAAAAGATGGAAACAAAATATTTATTTTACAGGTATAGCTAGTAAATAAATGTTTTGCGTGCAGTCATAATAATGTGTAGCAACGTGATTATTTTTACTACATAATTTTACCGATTCTCGTATGTTGGCATAAAATTTCATATAATTCTGGCATTTATCGTATCTCAAAATCGTGTTACATTAGAAAACAAAACGGTCTTGTTCTATTTATTAAAGAAACACGATTTTTAGAGTACCGATATAACGTATAGGGAACACGGGTACAGGTTTTATTTTTTGACAGAAAATCTTTTACTTTCAAAAATAAAAATGGTATTCATAACTCAATTTACCAATTTTTGTATGTTTCTTAAAATATTAAATAACTTTAAGATACGGAATAAATTAATGAGCTTAAAGAAGTTTTCAATGTTTCGCGTTTTTTTGATAAATTAATCATCGGTGAAAATTTGTAGAATCGGTGAATTTCAGTCCATGAACTTCCTAGATCCGGCTCAGACATATATTTTAAATCTCCTGGGAATCCTAAATATTAAACTTCAACATAAAATGTATCATCGTACTGCTAATCATCCGCTTCCATAGAAATTATGACGGGAATTTACAAAAATGTTAATATTTTTTCTATGCGTCATTCCCCGGGGAATGCTCGCTCATCCTAGTGACAGTTCTGGTAAAACTAACAGTTAAAATATGAAATAAACTACGGCGGCTAAACCTGCTTTAGATTGCTATTTTTAGTTTTTTTTATCCTTACACTGCGGACATATTTTATTGGTCCGAATGATCGAGTAACATTGTGGAATTTTATCGAAGATAAAATATACAAGGCCATCATAATAATAAAGTTTTTATCCATATAAAATCAGAGCGGAAGTAATTAGTGACAACCGGGTGACAGATGAGAAGATGGCCAATTTGTCGATAATATTACGAATTGAAATTATTATTATTGAAAAATCTAAACATTGTCATCTAATTTGGTGTTACGGATAGATATACAATTAGACGACACTCAATAATACGACAATATACAAATATAAATGTTTAATTTCATTTTCATAATGAATTAATGAATTAATAACTTAATGAAACATATAGATAATCTGACAAATAAATATTGATACAATTTAAATTAATCAATTAGAAAGATATTCAGAAAAAAAATATCGATCGAAAACATATTTTAGCTTTTCCTATCCGGAGAAACTCGTAACCATTTTTGCAATATCAATCGATTACGTTTTCGATAAATTTTATTCTGTGGTGTTTTTTATAATTGTTATAGCTATTATTCCATTTACTAAAATACTACAGAACTATGTTCTGAAATTGTAACTTTACAACAAATATGTGTTGTCATCACGGACCAACAAAATACTCTGTGGTTTTCATTAATTAAAAAAATATGTCAACATTACGAGTAGATGATAATCCGGCAACATCTAACTAAACAATAATATTACTTGTAGACAACTTGGCGATAAAATGTTATACATTTTGGATACAAAACGAATAACTGTATTTAAAAAAAAAACACGACTGTTGCAAGTTTTTAGTGTCGAATTGTCTGTCGAATAATTGCCTGTTGGCCAGTTGGCCATCACCCAGTTGTCTAATCGACTCTTCGGAGCCGATTAATCTGAACCCATTTCTTTGAAAATAGGGTAAAAAGGGCATAGCTTGACTTTTTTCCATCACCGCCCTAGGGATTTTCAATTTGTCTATCAATAATGAATATTATGCCATAAAAAGGGATTGTTTCTCTTATCTCCATGATAGAAACACATTTCCGATAGCAAAATGGAATTCAAAGCCATTCAGTGAAGATGATGCCAAACACGGTACCGATTTTTTCACAGAGTACACTGTGAAAAAAATTGTAATTTTCCGACTACCCTTTCACACTAAAAGTCAATTTACTTTACCGAGAAGTATTCTCCAGCGTCCGTGTTGCATGGACGTGACCGCTATTGTATTCTTGTAAAGGTAAAGGTAGCCATAAGTACCGGACAGTCTAAGCGAAGAGCACGTAAGCCATTCCGGACAACCGGCGACTCTCTTCGAAGGGTTAAATATTTGAGTTGTCGGCGGGCGCTGCTCGAAATCTACATCCCATATTTCTTGGAATTGATATTTGAACAACTTTCAATTGTGTCACTTGAATGACAAACAGACATTAAAGATTTATATTCGTGTCGTTGAAATCGGGTACGTCCAAATATATTTATTATTTATCTTTTCCTAAAGGATATCAAGTTTCCCTTTTTCAATCGTATTCCTCAGGATTGTGGAAACTACATCTTTTCGCTAAAACATTCTTGACCAAAACTCTAGATTTTATGGTTTTCGGTTAAATGGATTGCTGTATATAATGAAAGTCAAGTGCAAAAAGTACCCGGAAAAACCTTATTAATATAATAAAAACCCAGTTCTGTAAGGAACGGTATGAACTTCATCCAAACTATAACAAATATTACAAATTACAAAAAGAAGAACACTATGCTGCATGAGGTTTGATGATTATATAATTTTAAGTGTTTTTAAACTATTTTTTTGTTTTTTTTTATTCATTTGTTTCTTTACTAATCAAGTAAGTACTTTATTCCATAAAACGCAATTTGCATACAGGGTACATAAGTATAATAAACCTTAAAGGGTCTAAAGTAATTAATGACTTCAAATCAAAAATAAGAAAGTGCTCGCTTGATTTGGCTAGAAAGCAAAATGAATATAATTTGTCATTTGTACTAACCTAACTACCTACACATTTTTGTCTTCAACTATTGTATATTACAGATAATAATATTTTTATAACTTTTTTTCAATAATATTTTATAACTTCAGATTGTACTTTTTTCACATAAGTTTTTATAACTTACTTAACATTTACTTACTTACCTCTAAACAATTACAACTTTTAAAAACTGCACTGGTAAAAGCTTTAGATCAGACCACGTCTAGTAAAGTAATTACCTTTATTTTTTTCATATGTACTATTCATGCTACAAAAAAATACTTTTTTTTTTTTCTGAGAACCTCGGAGATGTCAGCGAAGAACAAGAAAAACGTTTCCATCAAGACACCAAAGACATGGAAAAGAAGAACCAGAGAAGGTGGAATGTTAAATCAGCATCAGATAGAGGATAATTAATTTGTCATATTTTTCTGTTTTACATATTTGTTTTTTTATACAATGGTATGATTAAAATCTATAAATATACTTTTTCTAATGTCCTCACAGTAACTAGCTATTTTAAGTGCATTTATGTCAGTGTCTACTCCAATACAGCGTGATGTAATACTATAATAAGTAATACAATTATAAAAATAATGCTATAACATTATGTTATAGTACCCTATCTGCGACTAGATTGGTGACACTGTGATAATTTATACAATTCTGATTTCAAATAATTTTTTTGGTTTTTTGGTGTGAATTTTAATATTAATTTGAGTGTTATCTTTCTGTTGAATTTGAAATTGTAAAAAGTATGTTTTATCAGTATTAATTGATAGTAGGTTATCATCCGTCCACTTTTTTATGGTGTTAAGACCTTCATTTTCAGATATATCAGTCCAAGTTTTTCATTAATTCTCAGTCCTGTATCGTCTGAATAAGATATTATTTTACCATGTAATTTGAGTTTAAATATATCATTAAAGTATATAATAAATAACTATCGTCTTGTTAAATATAATGTTGTATTATAATAAAAATAAAAGGACTAAGTTTTCTGCCGTGAAAAGATATCGCAAGTAAGCCCTTTACTGTGCCCTTAAGACCTTTCATATCGCCTGACATTACGTGTATGTAAAGGTATATTCGGGTATTCTAAAATATTATGTAAAAAATGCTATTGCGAAATTCGCCATTCACCGTAAAGGTGCCGCGGCATGCTATAAAGGTTCAGACCTATAATAAGTATAGGGTGACTAGAAAATTCAATTATTACATGATATTTTATGTGTCTATAAAAAATATGTTCAAACGCGGAACTGCGATCCATTAGGAAGAAGTACTTTACTTTGTATTATATGTGTGATATGTACAATGATCGATGATATCACATTAATTGGATTGGAATGATCATTTGCTCCCTACTTGGTACACTACTCTGTGTTCACATCGCGAAGTTTGCATTGCTTGTATGAGGACAGTGACTGTAACGTGATCAGAAGTGCATACTTACGAACTTATTGAATTTATTTATTAAAAAATGGCTACAAATTAATTAATTGAGATTCCGCGACGGAAGCAGAGTACAAAGCATATGCAACTGTTGAAATTGGTGGACGGAGGCTTGTGAGAAAAATATTTTATCTCTCCGGTATATAAATAACATTTTAAGAAAACGTTTTATTAAACCAACCATACTTAATTAATTAATTAACCATGCTTAAATATACATCTAAACTGTGAGAAATCTTATTTTCTCACAACAAAAGTTAAAAGATATTGATTTGAATCTTTGAGTTAACTAAAATTAGAGCCAAATATGAATCAATCTGATTTATTTAAAATCTATTTAACATATTAATAATAATCAAAATTTTCTAACAGAGTACACATCGTTTATACAAAAACAAATGTTCAAATTCAATATTATTAATGATGAAAACTCGTTTTCACGTAAAAGTTAATGCTAGCGAGATCTGATTTAATTAAGAATCCAGTCTCGCCAGTTTCAGCTAGCCACGCGAGTTACCAAGCACGCAGTTTTTTTTCCACATGGCACGCTACCAACATAAAAGAGCAAATAAATTAAACGTCAATCTTCTCAAATTTGTTTATAAATTCCTTTAAACTTTCAATGTAAAACGTGTTTTATATATTTCCTAATCATTATTTTTGACTGGTACAAGCTGTATTTATTATTTATAGATCAGTATAACACTTTCTTACTGTTCAGTAATTCATAATGAAATAGTACCTAGACATATTTGATTTATAACGTACATCTCTTTTATAATATTTAAGTAATAATTTTTTGTAGATGGTCATGAAATAATTTATCCCATTTATAAAATAGATTAATTCCATATCGGAAGGTGACTATTCTCAGTAATAATGTTATTAAAATATATGATTCCAAATATTGTTTAAATTGTATAAATAATACTTCTAGTATTATTATCTATTAAATCTATGAAATAAGTATTTTGATCTATTAGTATTTCTGACTACTTCCTAATTTATTTACAAAATGTATATTTATCTATTTATAATATTTACAAAACCATAGAGACTTGTGTTCTAATATTGTTTATGTATTTATAACGTGAAAGTTATTTGAAACAGGTCAAATTACATGATTGATTTCTTGGAAGTTAAAGTTTAAGTTAAGAATTAGTTAAGTGATGGATGAATTAGAACAATGAAGAGAAATTAAGAGTATCGTAACTTAAAATAATATTAAACATATGAAGTATAATAGAAAATGTAGATACATCTTGTATTTAAATATGTTGAGACACACACATCAGACAAACGAAGAGCAATGTTTGTTCCGTCTATGAGTACAAGTTTGGTAGTTCGTAATATTCATTCTATCAATTGTGGTGCAAATTTGTTAAAAATAAAATAAAACTTTATTGGAAACAGATTCTAGAATAAGGGAGAAGTATAAACATATTTTTGCCTAATTTTTCGTATATTAATTAGCAAAAAAATATTATTTTTAATGTTTTCTTATAAGAAGCAGAAAAATGTTTTTATTTGAATTTGTATCCTTCCAAATACTGAAAAAGTTATTAACTACTTAGATATTAATGAGCGAAATTTTCAAAACATATAGTATTGTGGAAATATCATTAGACGGTGTAGGTAACTTAGAATATCGTACACTAAAAAAATGCTCCTGCACTTGTCGACCACGCCCCTACACTCACCTAATTGTACCCTCCCTCCTTCCCCAATCCTCAACCTTTAGTAGCACGTGGTCCTTTAATTTTATGTCTAGTATTAGTAATATTACTGAATTTAATGCGTTGGCATTGAAAACGTTATAATAAAACAAATTAATGAAAGTAAACAGTGTTTTTATTTTAAATATATATTTTTTAAAATCTATAATAAATAATTTACTGGTGTTTTACATGTATATTTTTTTTCTATACTAGTTAACCCATATAAAAATACATCTATACTAAATTTAGATAATCTTTTATTACACATTTGTATTATTATAAATTTCTCTGTAGATGCGAATACACAGATATTATAAATAAACTTAATAATTCTTAGTCGTTATTTTAACCTTGCGTGATGTGACATTTTCTCTCAGTCAGTCGGCGAATATAAACGTAAACTGAATTTTCAACGTTTCGACATAAGAACTTAATTATCTTTTATTTAGGAAACAAAAAATACATATTTAAGAGTAACTCAGAAAAGATTTTTGTCAATAAAAAAATCGGTCTACATATTATTCAACATCATAAATACATTTTTTTAGTAAATATTATTTGGATAAAGAATATTTTTATATTATTTTGTCCATAAAAATGTCTTGAGATTTTCTAACAACGTTCGAGTAGTATTTTGATTTTGTTTTTTATTTGTACTGTAATATAGGTTATAAAACCTTGTATGGACTCCGGCATTTCAGAGTTGGTATAAATCCACTCAAAAACGGATAACCGCCGATACACTCGACCTTCATTATTGGCATATCCACTTTTGAATGCCATAGGGATTCAAATACCAATATGTAGATTTGATCAATAAGATTATGTAAAATTTACGAAATGTTCAATATTGTGAGTAGTTTAGATGATGAACTAAAAAATATATTTGAGTTGGTTATAAATAACGAATCGCTGAAAATGTCATGTGGAAATGAAATGTAATAAAATTACATAATATAATATCGTTCATTATCGGAGTTATCGTTATTACTTATTTTGTGTTCTTAAGATCTCTAATAAGTATGGTATTTATCCTTCCAGGTATTTCCACATTCATTAATTAAATCAGTATCCTCACACACATTATCATCATCATCATTAGCCTATATTCCTTCACTGCTCGATACAGGCCTCCCCAAAGGATCGACAATTGCTCTGTCTTCAGTGCTTCTCATACATTTATTACCCGCTACTCTGCTGAACATCAAGCTTGCGAATGGCCAACACTGCTTCCACCGGTGCGAGACCTATTCCAGAACCTTCATTTTCCACTGTCCGTCATTTTTTCGATGAATATGTCTCTCCTATACCTTATACAATGAATATGCATTGTCTAACAACAGTCTATTGCCATTTAGGCATTCAAATCTTTTGGGCAGCATCTGTTATCTTGGTTCACTGGCGAAATTGTACAATAGGTACTCCATCTCGGAGATATTTACTCTTTCCATTGCTCTTTGGGCAGCGACACAAGTTGCCGATCACAAATGGTGATGATAGATCTCTGAACGAGTTGGATTTGGAAGAGGAAATGGATGGATGGGTAGATGGGTTGGAGTAGGGAATTGGAATAAAAAATTGGAAAGGGAAATAGGGAATGGTGAGGGAATCGAGATAAAGAGGACATCTCGATGGATGATGGCGTCGCTGACATCATCTTCTCCTGCAGTTCACCCAAACTTAAATGGCAAGACAGGCGACCCTAATGAAGTCACCGTACACTGTTCAATAATTACACAAATACAAAATACGGTTGAGTACGTCCCATACTGATCAGTCAATCACATTGATCGCAATGAATCTCGACGAGTTTAATCTCAATACAAATACAGCCGAGCTGCTAGACGGAAAGAACAATCACAGCGAGGACAACACTTCCTCTCAAAACCTCGACGAATTTCACAAATATAAAACGAACCAGTTGAGGAAACAATATGTGCTAAAAATTGGGAGTGGACTAGATGAGAGAACAGAACTAAAACCGGTAGCAAAAATACTACATTTTTTATAATAATAATTTTTTTCAAGTCATGAAGTACCATACGTGTCCACCGATCAAAAACAAAATAATTACGAATACGGAACAATGCGTTAATACAATCATTTTTTTATTTATTATTCTCGAATGGGTTTTATTACTATTACTGTATATTTGTAATAATGAATTGAAAACATACATTTTATTATGTACATTTACATTTATGAACATAATAAAGCTGATCTTCAAGCATAGTGAATAGGATTAAAAAAGGATCGCTTAGGTGGTTTGGTCATATGTGACAGATGAATGAGGAGAGAATAGTAAGAAAGATGTCTTATTGTATGGTAAGTACATTACGATTAGATATTCTAGAAAATATAGAAATTAATATTAACAATAATAATGTACTTAACATACAAACACCCCCTGTCACATCTCCTCTCCTGTCCATATTATTATTATTTATTATTTTTTTTTTGAAGATCACGTACTCAGTGGGTATTTGTGTTTGGTCCAAATAGGGCGTTTATTGTAGCCCAAGAATACGTACATTATTTGTAATATTGTTTATAAAAAAAATAATTTTAGTATGAAGATTACGGCATATCATGCCATTTCTATTTAATAAAAAATATATCTATAAAAAATTTCCCAAAAATGGTTAAAAACTTGGGGTGAATCTAAAATAACCCACCACCGCCGGACATGTTTTATTTTAACCCACCGGGTAGTAAGTGTTAATGATAATATGTTTGAAATACACGAACATGAATGAAGGTGTTAATATTCTATATTATATTAATCTTATTTAATATTAATTTAATTTCCATTGAATACAACGTAAAATATATTATAATATATCTGCGTTCACTTATTCAAATATACATATATGAGAAATATAATCTTAAAATGATTCGGAATGGATCGGTGTCATTTTGAAGGGTCCCAGACGAGGATCAAATTCCTCTTCACTGGGTGTGAAAAAGAGCATTATTCCATATAAACCCATCGCCTGGTAACCCTCCAGCCACCCTTCACCTCACAGCCTACACTCCATGCTCTCCAGCCCACCCTCCATTATCAGGTTACTCGGGAATTTTCTATAAGGAATGTAGATCAACGGGTTCAATAACGGTACGGAATTATAATGGGCTTCCACACGTGCAGGTAGGCTGGTCTGCAGAGCTTACGTGTGTGTACGTGACTAACCGTATGCTAACTATACTATCACTGGCGACTGATATCTTGTTCACAAAAGGACACAAATTAATTAGTACTAGTATACTCTTGTGATGCTGACTGTTTTGGTAATTTTAATGGTTTAATGAAAACGTATAAGTTATTTGTTTAGCACAACATAAAGAAAAATAAGATGAATAAATAGGCAGTATGTGCTGCAAAAAATTAAAAATAATTAAAAACGGGTAGCAGAAGACCAAGTATCGGGCTTGAGGAAACCAATAACTTGCGCGTTAGCGATAAAAAGATGAAGAATTTAAACAAACAAAACAAGAAATCAGAAAAAGCGCTTAATTTTACATAGAAAAGAATCAAATACAGATATGATAGATAAATGTTAAACATATTATGTATCGCAACAATCCCTTACGGTTTCAATATACACGATATGGGTTCGATATTATATACTTTGAGTGGCGTTCTTTGTTAAAAATTTATTTGCAAATGTTATTCCTACTGATGGGTATAGATGTATTAAATTTACTATAAACCTGAACCAAAAGTCCATGGCGTGAGTAAAAAGAAGCAGCTGAAAGAAAATATATTGACGTGAGAGTTTAAAAAGAGACACAAAAGGTGGAAAAAGTATTCATTCGAAAAACTCAGAAAAACAACTCGTTCTTAAGCGATTAATGTGTGCGGAAAAAAAAACTAATCTAAAAATTATAAACAACCAACTAAATTTAACTAGGAGTCCCATTATAAATTTTTTTCCTAAAAATTATTCTAGTAAATTTGTATTAAGTAACGATTTGAGTTAGGTACTAATTTTTTTTTTTTTGTTTGTTTTTTTTTTAAATAGATTCTGGTTAAGAAACAATAATATATGTTTTTAGTTAGTTATGACATCCTGAAGAAGAAAATGGTATTTTTCGAAACCGGTAGGTGTATTTAAACTCATTTAAATGGTTAATAAAACAAAAATAATAAATAAAAATATGAATTTTTACCACAAAGATAATATTGCTAATTTTAAAAGTAATATGTATTCTATTAAACATGGTAAATAAAAATAATAAAAATGTGAATGTAGAGTAAATATAATAATTACAATAACTTGATCAACAAGGCTGAAAATGCATATAAATAATAACATTAACATGTTTCGATACCTATGGTATCTTCGTTAGGAAACAACGTAAACTTAAATTAAAAATGCAAACATAGATAAAAACAAAACTATAAAAGTATAAGTGGTGGGTAACCAGTTAGAAACTACTGTGAAAACAAATTTAATGGTAACTATTTGCAAAAAGGATTTAGTTATTTATAATATTTGAAGCTATTAACACTTTTTCTTATTTCTAAAATTTCAAATGTATCTAAACCTAAACCTATAGTATTTGTATATATAATTTCTAAATCCTTCTTAATGTCAAAATAATGGTATGTTTTCAAAAGCTGATTGGCGAATTCAAATTAGTTGTTGCAATTTAGACATCTCGAGTGCTCCTTAATTCTAATATCAAAATTTCTGTAAGTTTTACCTACATAAAAATGATTGCAATCATTGCAAATTAATTTGTAGCCCCCAAATTTTTTTTAAATATCATCCTTATTCTTGTTATTTAATGTATAATTTTGCGAATATTGAAGAAATGAAAAGACAAAGTATTTCTTGAACATACCATATATAATATAGATATATTTAAGAGACAAAACTCTTACTAATTTCTTCTTTTTCGATTATTATATTATATTTATTAAATATTTAGGGATCAAACAATTTAAATTAATTAAGAAACAAAAACTATCCAAAAACAGGCTAGCCTAGTTGGGCAATGTATTCAAATGTGTGTAAAGATGTAAATATGATATATTTCTGTTAAAATCAAAATAAAGTTCAAAAATTTATTAAGAATATTTGCTAAAGCAAACGTAGCGGTAAATACATTTATTGGGTACGTAAATAAAAAATTAACAGTGAAAAAAAAAAAAACCATTTTAAATTTTACTTAACCAACCCTGGATCAGTATCAATCTACATACACCCATATATATATTTTTATTACTTACTTCACCTTTGAACCCGCTCTCTAAAGGCAATGATTGATAAATCCCTTATCTTTCACCACCCTTCGCCACTACGAGTATATCTATTTCGAGATGAACTGAAATTTTTTTATACACTATACTCGCCTGAGACCCTGATGTAAGTAGGACAAATTCGACTACCGGAAAGAGATTCAGGGATTCGGTAACTCGTGCCTTGAAAGTACAGCGTAGAATTTTGACTGTTCTTGAAAATTAAGAATATCCGACCATTTGCTACATACAAACATATATACGAATATTTTTGTAAATTCATATTCAGTGTAGGTACATACTTGTATATAAGTGAGGTGTGTAGTAAAATTTTGTCGATCAAATACAAAACTCGATATTGGGTGCTGCAATTCGTCATTTATTTAAGACTGTTATTAAAAACTAGTCTTAGGACGTCTACGAAAAACATACATAGGACGGTTTATGAGAACATTTCTTCTTCTATTACGTATTTACATCCATTACTGGACATAGGCTGTTCTTTTCGATACCTGCAATTTTTTTTATTTCAACTTTATTAGGTACATACATTATATACATTAATACATTATATTTTCTATTATTTGCCAAACCGCATAACAGTTTTACGGGAAGGATTGCCCTTCACATAGTAATTATAGAGTTTTAATTAACAAAATCTTTTTTTTTTTAATGAAATACAACAAAGGAAATAAAAAATTTGATGAGTTGATGTGTTCTTTCACTTCAGGGTGGTCACCGAGGTCTCTGCATTTTTCATAGGGTTTAATAAGCCTTTATTGATTTTATTCAATATTCATGGCACAACACATTCTCTCGTTCTCTCACCGTACACATTGTTCGCGATCGGTATTCTCATGGTGCGACCCTCCTCCATCAAAAGTTGTCAAAACCGGTCTTAATATCGTCAGTCCAGCGCATTTGTGGTCAGTTTCAAATTAAATAATTACCTGTCTACATTACAGCAGCATTACTGTGATCCAATTTTCAAATTTGATTTAAAAACTTTTAAAAAATACCTTCAGAATAAAATTTACCTAATTCGTACATTTCAAAGGAATTTGAAACTTCACTACGATGTAATATAACAGTTTAATTTTCATATACGTGATACACAGGACATTGAGATATTATACTCGTATATATTATGTATAAATTGTTTATGTTATGTTTGCCAATATGTTGTTGTTATACGTAATGTATTACCGTACAGTAGCAATCAAAAGGAAACTGTCGCAAATTATAATTGTCTAGAAATATTATGCTAAACATGAATGTACAATAGTCATACTTGTATACTCTTTTGTAAAGTACATTATTCCAAACAAGTACTTTTTAAACTACACTGTTTTTGACAGACAGGCAGATCGTCAGCCATCTTAGATGACATAAAATGTTGTTGCAGACAAGATCACAGAAATTGTGTGTAATAGTATTTTTATTTATTTTATACAGTTGTTTAATTTACCATTTGATGGGCAGAAAGATATACATTCATAACTGAAGACAACTTTCCATAAATCGCACTTGTCAATTTTGTACGAAAACGAGATATTAATGTGTGCCGTTAGATAGTGCCGTCCTCCGTGTTTCCTAATTTTTTGACACAGCACTTGACATGTTCGATTTCCCCAAGAACAACACGTGTCCACTTGATATGGGCGGTTATTGTTTGAAACTCACAAACTGTCAGCCTGTACAATAACCTCAAAAATTTCACTTGCGTTTTCTACCGTGACGAAGGTGTGCTTGTGTTGCTTTCCTGTGAAATATGAACCCACCTGAAGAAAAAATCACTGCGCGTAGGATAAGGCCGAAAGAGAAGGAGGAGAATACAATCAGTAACAAAATGTTCGAGGTGAAGAATACGTGAATCTCAGATCTCCCCAAAAACAACAAACAGTGTTGTGGCAGGGTTGATCTCATTTCAATAGGTTTAATACTTTTCAGCCACTTCCGAGCTAATATCTTTACAGTATTTAGATGTGTCGCATTTTTTACTTGAATAGAGATCTGTCATTTAAACGTATAACTATGTAAAATATTTTTCAAAATACTATATTTTTTGATGAAAAAAATCCCTTCCATCCGATTTTATAATTGTAAATATTTAATAACTTAAAAAAGGTTCAAATCATTATCCATTAGAGCAACTAACTGCTGTTTTAACACCTGTAACACCCTTCTGTATTAGTTCATATTACAGTGCAGAACTTTATACACGTAGATACGTATATTAAATAGTATTTTTTTTAAATAATAATAGTTATATTATTTTAATTTCCATCTGCGATATTACGTAAAGGTTTCGTTGAATTTACATGAGAAAAAATCTCATAAAAGTTGAGCAATATACCCCGCTTCACAGACATCCAACCTACTCACATTTACATGTTTGGAATTCCTTAATATGCTACCTTTTACGGAAGATAAAATATATTCCATGCAAATAAACCAAAGAGAAAATAAATAACGGTTGTGATCCAAGTTAAGTCATAAAACCGATACAAAATTGATAAACTTGGAAGTTTGTTAATAACTGGTAGCCGAAGTTGCTGACCATAAAAATGTCTCTCAAATCTTATGTACTTAAAGATGCCAAAACTATAAACGTGAGGAAAATACATTATTTATAAAATAGGTAATTTAAATTTATTAATAAATTAATCTTATTTTAAAACTCTGTACGATAGATTTTTGAATTATGTAGGAGAAAGGACCTTGTCCCTGTAGTTACTACTGGTGTACCTTGGACAGGTATGTACCTTAATCAATCGGTTCTCTATGCTCATCTATCGAAAAATTCGCCACGTTTTTATAAGGCGTAATAAATATCTTTCAACCAGTACATTGTTTTCATTATACCAAAACACAAGAAATGTTTTTGTTAAAAATGAAAATCGATTAATGTGATCGAGAAGTAAAATTTCAACCCAACATTCCATAAATTTTGTAATTTAAGGTAAACGATTTATCGTAGTACATACTTGTGCTTCTGTTTACTGATTGTATTGACTCTTAATAAACATCTTATTATCCAAGAAAAGCAATACGTCAAAAATGTTAACGTCATTTTATTCGTCTTACTGTGTGTACCATACCTTGGGCCACCGCAAGGTTCCGTATCTCGGGCCATGACCGAGGTATGCGATTTTAATTATATTTTCATCAATTTGTTTTGTATTTTATAATTTAAAGATATCGAGGTGTAAAAACAATATTAAAAGTACCAAACTAGAATCTGCTGCTATTGCTAATGCGGAAAATCGTGTTCCTCAAGATAATGGCCAGTTAATGCGATGTCAAGCGATAAGACAGAGAACAATTTACAACTAATATGATTTATAATGTTGATGAAACTAGTATTTCTACCGTGCATAACCCACCCAACATCAATAGTCATAAAAGGGTCCAAATAAGTAGAAAGCATGGCGTCTGGAGAAAAAGAAGTCAATATTATAATCATTTTCAAATACTGTATCAAAAAAAACTATTTGAGTAGGTCGGAAGCCTGCTATATGTCGCGTTCTATTAGACATACTAAAAAAAATTAAAAAAACGAAGAGTCGCAAAAAAAGAAAACCTGCAACACAGTAGCTATTAACAACACACAGTAAAAAAATGTCAATTGTGTTTTATTAAAAAATATTAATACCAGCTCTTCAGAAAAAATAATATCATTGGCATCGAGTGATTATTTGTAAAATGCTCATTTTAACAGCGATGAGGAAGAATCACATATAAATAACCAATTATCATTAAATTACTTTATTTTGATATGAATTATAAAGAATAATAAAGAACACTATCATGTGTTAAAGAAAGAGGCACAACTTCTGCTTTACTTTTACTTCTAAGTCAATTCTTGAAGAAATTCAGTTTTATCTCTAAGAACAAATTTATCTGTAGTTCTGAAAATACGTCAGAGTTTCATATGAAAAATATTGCATTTAAACTGCCCTAAAAAATAACTAATTTACTGGATCCGTTAAACAGAGTCAGTTTTTATCGTTAATTATTGATTTTGGCCATTATAACCTAGAATAGAATACGGTTTTACAAGTACATATTACGTATTTTAAATATTAGATATGTTTCTTTTTGCTTATTTTAATAGGTACCCTTTTAATTTATTATTCTTTTGATTTAATTTATTATTGTTTTCGTCAAATTTCATTCGTATATTTATTATCAATGATACACATAGTATCATTTCTAACAATTTGAACATAAATAGTTTAACTAATTGATAGTGAAAAACAACTGTCAATTAAAGATATACGAGACATTAAAAAAAAACGGCGCAAGGTCTGATTCGATTATTAAAGGGGAGAGGGATAAGGGCTGAACCCTCTTGTATCCGACGTATGAGGTAATAACAATGCCATAAAATTTTTTGGGGCACCCTATTCGGGAAACATGGTGAAATTGTATTTTTTTTAATATCGAGTAATTTTAACTTTGTATATAATTGTATAACGTAGTAGCAAAAATGGGTAAAGTTTTTTATATAATACTTTTTTTTAATATTTTGTTCATTCTTTTTTTGTTTGATTTTGTTGAATTTTTTATTAATTTTTATTGTCTAAGTGAAAATTTTTATAAATATTGTTCAATAAAGTCAAAAACAGGATAAAGAAGTGAAATGAGACAAAAATGATAGGGATCGGTTGCGGGATCATACAGGCCGAGGGAGTGTATGGAAGGGTTTGGGGTGGAAATTAATTTAGAATAAAATCATGTGTCGTTTGAATGTCGTGAATGATTGTGTTTCTGATAAACCAGGGTGAATTTATTAGTTCTAAAATATTTGTGTTATTTGAACCCCAGATGGGACTCACGTATGTGAGTTTTGGACTGATGATAGCTTTATATAAGAGTAATTTGTTTTGTAAAGATAGTGAACTGTAGGAATTTAGAAGAAGGTATAGTCAGTTGTAGACCCAAGGTACGAACCCTTCCTCTGTATTAGAATTCACTGTGAAAATTCGTTTTAGGGCTTTTTCGGACTATTTAATTTTATAAATTGTGAAACAAGCTGTCGCCTTTGTATTTGTCAAGCGAGTGATTAGTTTAATTTATATTTGTCAAACATCTGAGTAGTTTCCAGTGAGTGAACATCCAAAAATAAAAGGTAATGTGTACTCACCGGCTGCTCCATTGTCGTCACTTGCTCTCCTGGCCCCCGAGCTGGGTGGCTCCTGAAAGGTCAAGGTCAGGCTGCCCCTCGCCCCCCGCCCACCCTCACCCCCTAAACTACCCCTGGGACTCCTTCCATCCTGTAGCACTCCTCCAAGACTACCCCTAGGACTTCTCACCACTTCAGAAATCATCCCTACACTCCCTCTAGGACTTCTACCCACTTCGGGAATCATCCCTATACTCCCGCGAGGGCTGCGGTTCCCCATGTCAGAAATGAGCCCACCGCAAATACTGCCTCTTGGACTTCTACTACCATCTCCTATACTCCCTCTAGGGCTCAGTCTCGGACTCTCCGCTGCGATACTTCCACGAGGGCTTCTGTTCATGTCTGTCTGTCCAGGTGTGAGAGAATGCCGCGGACTTCTGCTCATATCTGGAACGAGTGAGTTTCTGTGCTGGTTCCAGCTGGATGACTCTGGAACTAAACTATTTCTGGGACTCCTTGCCGTATCAGGTACCAGACTGTTTCTCGGACTCCTATTGAAATCTAGAGGATTCAAACTTAATCTGGAACCGTAAGCGGCATCGGGTATTAGGCCCTGCCTGCAGCATCTATCCAGTCCGGGAGCCAGGCTGTTCCTCGGACTCAAAGCAGAACTATCCGGCACCAAGGAGTTCCTGTGACTTCTGGACGCGCTCTCTGGAACGAGAGAGTTTCTAGAGCTTCTGTTATAATCGGGAACGAGACTATGTCTAGGGCTCTTATTAAAGCTCGGGATATCTGGCGCCAGGTTGTTTCGAGGACTCCTGTCCATGTACGGTACCGGTAATGTTCTTTCATCCATTTCTGGAGTCCCGGGGCTGATGTCGAGATCCGGAGCCAAGCTGTGCCTGGGACTCCTCCTAGGGCTCCGCGGGAGCTGCAAGGCCTCAGTGTTGGAAGTGACGGCTACGCTGGCTCGGCGGGCGGGTGACAGCGAGGGGGTGGGGGTAGGAGCAGCTGGGGCGCGCACTGCCCGCCCCTGCGGAGAGGAAGCCGCACTCCGGGACGCCCTCCGGCGCCGCGATGAAGAACTTCTATGTAACATTTTAGTTTTACAAAATAAGTATACACCAAGATTACTCTTCTAATAAATTCGATAAGATTTTTTTTAATTATTATACTTCGCGCGCTCCTTCGACGGTATCGAATGCATATTACGCTTTTTATACAAACACTTTGAATTTATTTAATTAATAACATCAAGTATTTAAAAAGAAACATAAAAACTTGTTAATATTATATAATAATAGGTACGTGTGTATATAAAATCACTTTCTTAATATTTTTTTTTAATTACTCAATCACATTATTTTTCTTCCTGTCAATTTTTTTCAATCGTCAATCTGTAAAAAAAGAGAAAAATATTTTATAGTCAATATAAAAAGATAAATGTATGTACATCTTAAATACAACATATTTATATTATAATATAGTTTAATTTGAAACAACAGCAATAAAGTGAGTTTTTTTATTTGTTTTTTTTTTTACACTGTATAAACCTTTAATTACTAATAAAAACTCCGTTTTCTTGTGGCTCCAAGACTGAAATATGGAAATGAAACCATTGAATAAAATCGTGCAAAGTACAAAAACTAAATACCTACAGTGAAAATGAAATGATAAATTATTTTAATATATATATATATATATATATATATATATATATTGTTTATTGTTGACAATTTTATGTATATAATCAAAAAAACTAGACTCACAAAGCATCTTGCAATACTTTTGTCTGCAGGTTCATTATTATAATTAACTTATAATATATTTATACATTTTTTAACAATATTATGTATACGGAATACGAGTGTAGATGGAATCAGAAATAGAGGACGCAGAAGAGAATGCTTACTAGGAAAGCAGAGTGTGGCAGTGAACTTGTACCATATTTAAACAAATTAAATTAATCGCTTAGAATGATAAATAAAAAAAAAAAATCAAAAAATGTACATTTACCTTCAGGACATGAACCAGGAGTTTGTTTTTCGGTGGAAACTAATGCAACTATTTTTATATATTTTTTTTGATTAATTCAAATTTTTTTAATAATCAAAGAACAATGTTCCTAAATTGCAATTAAAATGCGTTTTTATTTAAATGTTTATATTGTATTAAAGTTTTCATGCTTAATTCTTTAAAGTCCGAAATAATACAACACTATTAACTCTAATTGGAAACCTTCACGCATAGAAAAACTATTCAAATGTGATACAAATTAAATAAATCAATTAGAAAGATATAAGGAAAAAATTAATACATCAAAAATATATTTCGTCGTTACGAGGATAAATAGATTTAATCTGTAGGTGTATCTTTCTTAGTGATTCGTTTCGTTTGTATTAAAAATAGCACTGAACTATGTTCAGAAATTGCAACTTTACCACATAACTGTGATTTCAATCAAAGTATTCAAATATGGACCCAATATATGATCCAAGTCGGTCGAGAGCAGTCGCGAGCAATGCTCTCTCTAATATTCTTACTCAAATTCAACTATATTTATAATTAATTTTTAGATTTTTAATATATTACTTAGCTATAAATTAAATTTTATAAAAGTCTATCCCGGTAACAACTAAATATGTCTTAAATAAGTATACTTTTTCTGTAAGTCTTTATAATCGATTCCTTTGATTTTTATTAATATTAAATATAATTACATCATATAAAACGTCAAAAACTAGCTATTTTAATACGGACAATAAGCTTAGCTTTTAATTGTAAATTATAGATGTTTCACTACAATACTCGTATTTTATAAGAAATAACACATAATTAGTTCGAAAATTTTACGAGAATGTAAATGGTTGCTGTGGTGAATTTTTTATTTATTTTACATTTATACTTATACACTTATATTGTATAATATATATAGGTATAGAAGCAAGATATAAATATATAATTTAATTATTAAATATATAAACATAACATAATTAAATTAGAACTTGCAATTGCTGTCGGAGTTTTCTAATATTTGTTTGATTTGCGATTTGAAGGCTGTATAATTTTTTTGTTTTGATTTTATATGGGAGGGCATTAAAAATTTTATACCTTGATAGGTGTAATGGTGTTCAGAAGCAGTTGTTTTAAATTTGGGGATTTCTAAGTTGCCACGCGATCTTGGTCGGTTACTTATTTTTGTGGAAATTGTTGAATTGAAATGGTCTTTGTGAATTTGTAGCAGTGAGAACCTTTAAAGAGTTAAATAGTTGTGAAGTTGGATATATTAATGGTTTTCGAATGATGTCTTTCAAAACCAGTCTCTGAACCTTTTCTACAAGTATGAGGTTAGTCTTGAGAGTCCCCTCCCCCCAAATAATTATACAGTATTGTAAGAGTATTGTAAGTATTATAATAGTACCTAACATATTTACCCGGCAGGACTATGTTCCGGGTAAGAATCTCAGTAATATTATATATATAGATAGACAGACACGTTTTATTTTTATCCTTTATTTTTTTTTTAATTATCAAAAAACTCTAAATTTAAAAAAAGAAATTACACAATTAAAAATTCTGTGTTTTCATTAAAAAATATATAAATAATATTTGCTTACTCCTACGGGGAAACGGCGTGATGGCGAATAAATAAAAATATTTTCATTCTGAAGATTTCAGCTTTACATAAGATTTTCATTCTTGAGATAATTAAAAACAAAAAGAACTACTTGTTTATATAATAGATGGCAGTGGCGCTGATTAAAAAGATAAAAAAAACATATTTTCGTCCTTCTACCCGAGATATGAAATTCGTGAGGTGTAAATTCCGTGAATTTAATTAAGGAAACATGAGTAATAATTCCCGTGTTGCTTGAATAAAAGTTAAATTCAAAGAACATTTATATAGGCAAATTTGAATAGTGCAATAACCTTGAAAGCGATTTACTGTAAAGTATCATATTACGCGTAACATGGTGTTATTAGTGATTAAACTTATATATGATCATCGGTAGTGTAACTAAAAAAATTGGGCATCAACGCAAAATGGAGAAAAAGGTCCTGTTCCATCCAACTATCCAACGTTCGCCAGTCGCAGTGTGCAGACAATATGAACGCGATATAAAATGGTTCCTGTCTACTACCTATTTACTACCTCCTCCTCATATACTAGAACACGATCTTATCTGTGGTTGTGGTCGAACAGTCAAGAAGCGTTTACCATCGGGTGCGTATATTGTCGCCAAGTTCGTCCTGCTGTGGGAACGAATTGTTGACTTGAATTATGATCCTGTTATGGAGTTAATAGTATATTGGGTGTGTTTTAGTTCCTCGCTACCCTGCGTGCCAAAACCTGTACATTGTGCGATTATGCGTGGTGTTATTTGACACTTTCGCGGTTTCACTGAAAGTATAAATTCAAATGTACTTCGTGCAGAACAGCGTTGTACGTGTCCTCGAACCAGAATAACTGTGGATCCAGTGAAAGAAAATACCGAAAGGGGCATTTCACAGATGGGTCGTATTTTCTAGTTCTGGGTGGTCCTTCAACCAGCCCCTGTTTCCGATTTCTGTCCCTCTCCCGAATTCCTTCCTCTTTTCCTGCATCTCTTATTTACCCACCCTCTTGTGTAAACAGTTCTCTTGTATATGTACTCATCTGTGTAAGATATAATTGTGTATAAGATTAATTGTATTTAATATTATGTATTAGATATAATGACCCATGTCTACGGGCGATATTTCTCTCGGATATTCGTCTCGAATGCGCCATAAATGATAGTACAGAGTTCAGCGCTAAGCTATTTATGAATCATCAGTTTATATAACACACTCAGTACACACGTATCTTTAGCAACTCTTAGAGATCAAAAACTCGTATAGAGATCATCGTAGACATGGGCTATAAGAGTATTAAGTACAACGCGGTTTTATCCGTTAAATAGTAAGATCAAAATTGATTTCTTGTCTTGTCTTTTCATGTAATCGAAAGCGAATGTAATTTTTTGAATACACACTGTGTATATTGATAATGTTTCGTAATATGCGTGGGAAATAATTTTATACTTTGTTGCTTTGATGGATTTAAAATGTCAATTCTGTATTAATTCTGGGAAAAGTATCGATAATCACCAAAGTAATGTGAGATAAGAACCCCATCTAAAGTTGGTACCAATACATCATATTGGCTGCATTGCTGTAGTTACGCCACTGATAAACATAATGGCAATGTCCACGAATGAGATTTTTTTTAAATTTTCAATTCGAAACAAATCTCTGAGATACAAATTTTGCTCCAATTCAGACAACTCTCAGGTTTCGTAGTCTCCGTGTTCACAACATATCTTAAAAATTTCTTCACACTTGTCACGTACGTTAAATGTAATTTTAAATATGTAAACTATGCTCAACAATAAATCATGTAACAGATGTAAGTGGTTTTCATTTCTCATTCTGCTTTAGTTACATATATACATACACAATATATTCCGCAATCATCAAATGAACACGTGAGTTATGAATGAATATTGGAGTATCCTTAACTCACACATAAGCAGATTCATCATTCACCCAATCTGTCTACTCCTTTTGATACACATCGACATATATTGATACAACATACGTGCATATTTCAATCATAATCATTTCAATTTCATTCAATCATTTCTTACTTTAATCTCCACAAAGTAATTGGAATGGTTCGAAAACAAGTTTTACCAATTATAATCCGATCAGACGAACAGTTTCCTGATTAATGTTCAGTTCATCCATGATCATTTTCACTGTTAAAGTTCGATATCTTAAGGTTCCCTCACTCAGGCTGTCCTGTTGATGGACGCCCACCGCGGTGTTCACCTTCAACATTGGTTCTGCCTTCAGAAAACATTTTATGCCAACGGAAATCTTGTGCTTTTGACGAAAGAGATGGCATGACGCTATGCATATAACTTAACATGTCAAGCAATTATTACAAGACTGAGAGATGGAGTTGGAGTTACGGTGGAGGGATGACCAAGGTCCATCATAGTATATAGTGGCAGGCTTTAGGGTTCCCACAGCAAGCGGATTAATTTATTTTAAATATGTCCAAATCTCTGTAAGAACTAATTACTGGGATTAATCTCCTGGGGGATTATCATCAAGATATATATTACAGATGTTTCACGGAGACGAAGCTATTAGTCATTTTTATGGGAAGATAAGTATGAAAGTCTTGGGCATTACAGCGCTTACGACCTGTCATTGACTGGGTTAAATGATCACTTCATACGATATAACGTTCACCTATTTACCCATGCTCGACTACCACACCACACCTATCAAATTTTGGAAATTGTACCTATGCTATTATGTAGAAATCTTTCACTTATTTATTACAAACGCTGTCGCATCTATGGTTGAAAATTTGATATTAATTTCCATGTAACAGAATATGTAGAAATACAAAATATGTAGAAACATGTATAATAAAGAAAATATGTAGAAATACTGCATTTCAGTCACGGCTATTATTGTATCTGTAGCTATTGTGCAGTCGTTGCCACTCTCTGGTCAGGGAGAAAATAACAAAATAAACTTTTGTAATCTTCATGGAACTATACGTAAGCTATTTATTGATTGATTTTAAATTATATCTAGCGCTGATTATATTAAAACACTTTTGAGTATATTGCTCGTCGTATTCGCTTGAAGCTTTACGAAATTCTATTCTCATATTACATCTCCATTAAAAGTAATAATTACTACGTGATCTTTAAAGTTCACAAATGTTATATTTTACCAAGGGTATCAAAGTGCACGTTTTCAATTTATTTTTATGAACTCCCCCTTATTTCTTTAGGAAGATGTCTATTTTCATTCGCATATTTTAAACTTTTCACTTTTAAACATTATCTCACATATTTCGTTAATTCATTAATATTTATCTACCTAACTGTCTTTATATAATGTCATTTAGGTTGCCAACTTAGAGCTGATTGTATTTTCAGTAGTAAATTTTAACTATAGTTAATTTTTGTTAAAACGATTTATTAAAACACTTTTTAACTTTATTAAAGTAACCTTTTACCACCGGTCGTAGTAAAAAACGTTTACGGGTTGTTCTTACGTCAAATTTATTATAATGTTTATCCTGCCTAATAGTGTAACAAGGCGAAAAATTATCAAATACCAGCGAACTTGACCAAAATTGACTTATATTCATCCTAATTTACAATACATCCAATTTTATGCTTTATCTATGACTTTATTCGCTCCTGCGTTCGAAGTCTGTCACTTTGCTGGTGAAATAAAATGGTAATGTAAATTAAACAACGAGATCAACATCGGACAAACTTTTTCTTCTTCTTTTAAATAGGCAATCCATACTTCAAGCGTGATTTGTGGCATTTATCAAGTTAAAACTCCATTTCATAGAAAAAAGTACAATAATACTATAGAATAGAAAATATTACACTACAAGTCAATACCATTGTCGTTCAAAAAATGTATTAATATATAGATTAAATGTGGTGAGTTAAGGGAAAGAAGATGACACAAGTTAACCGGTAGTTGAAAATTACCGTGGACGAGATTACTATAAAAAAAACCTGTGATCCGCAATGGACAGGCAAAAAAAATATGTTCAAGGGTTTCTTCCTCAGCACCACACATTGAAGAATCTATCAAGTTCAATCTGAACAAATATGAGGCTACCTGGCAATGTCCAATTCTCATTCTAGAGATATTTGGTATTGTTTTTTTGGAGAACCAAGGGGTGCGGGGAATAAATCATTGAATATTTTAAGCCGATTACCCTTATGATTATTTAGATCCATCCATTGTACGGTCTAAATAGAACTCGTACGTTAATTTACCATATTGAGTTTGTCATACATCGGGATATGGAATTGATGGGCGGAAACTCCGGAAAGAGTGGTCTCCTTGGCCGGTTTATCAGCACATTCATTTCCATGAATTCCCTTATGTGCAGAAATTCAAACAAATGACACCTGTTTATTGTTGCTTTCCAAATCATCGGACGAACTCTCATCACTAAAATAGTGGTATATTGAATGATTCATAATCTTATGCTGTAATTTTCAACGTATCAATGTGATATATGATTTTTGAAACAGCTGTGATGAGTCCGCCATTTTTAACTAATGATTCACGGTTTTTACCATTTGATATTGGAGTATAGAATTAGTTTGCTATTGAATGTACTTTCAATCAGTGAATATTTTTTACTAACGATTTAACCCGTCTTCTAAAAAAATTAACAACTGATCAATCGAACGGACTAAAAAAAATTTAACTGACTACAGTCACAACTACTACACAACTATTAAAAAAATTACAGTCATAGTTCCGTTAATATAATAAATACATTTTTGAAAACAATAAAAACAGGTAACACAAACAATACTTAGGAATAGTTTTGATAAAATCAGGAGACGCTTGTTTCTATGCTTTAGGGAAATTATTGTGGTTGTGATACTTATCACAACATTTATGCATACAGATATGAACATTTATCTCTCAGTTTAGCGCGAGAAATTAGGTTTTAAGTCTTCGAAAATAAAGTTTTGCACAAAATCTATGGCCTTACATGTGTTAAATTAACCGAAAAATGGAGGAGTTTAAAAAACTTGAAGAACGGAATATCGCCCCAGATATCCTGACTGAGGTGAAAGCTAGGAGGATGTATCAAATGGTACATCTGGCGATAGCACTGTATCTCTTACTGTAGCTCGCACAAAGCCTTCATATACAAGCCAACATGATTGAGATGGAGATGCAGGTAATATCGAGACAGACCCGATAGAGGTAGGTGAGTGCCCAGCAAACTGGACCACGAAGGCGATGTCAAGAGATGAATGGTACTCTATTGTAATTGCAGAATGTAGAATTCTCGAACCTCATGAAAAAAATAATAAGATAAAAACACTTCTGCAATGTTAAACCGGATTTCCATCAAAGGGATATAACACGAAACACAAACAAAAACTGTTTTTCTCAACAAAAAGCTTCATAATTTGTAAAAAATGAACAGTTTTGAAAACAAGTCTGTCCGAGGGCAGTGTTTATAAAAAACAAAACACTTTTCCAAAGAATCGGCACAGCAAAGGAAAACAAGTTTGTTCCTGCTGTTAGTTTGTTTGGTTGAAACAAGCGAATGTAGGTGGGTATGTTATCTGCGACATTTGTACACCAATCTTTATCTAAATATGATTTTTATCAAGTGTTTGTCCTGGTACTATGTATCAGATTAATTAACAATTCAAAATCGGTACTTCACATTCTGGTAAAGTTGTGAAAGGAAGATCTCAATTCTGCATTCAACACAACAACGTATTATAAAGTATTTTTTATTCGACCGTTAATTAAAAACCAACCACAGCTAATTATAAACAAATCTTCGTTCGTAAAGATATCATTGCGGAACTAAACAGAATGGGAAAAAGAAACAAATATTAGTAACAAAGTTTTTGTAACACTCTCACAGAACTGTTTTGAAGACAACAAAACAATTTTATTTTGTTTATTTTGAAAATAAAACTGTTATTTAAACAGTATGTTTGGTGTAAGCCTGGCTTTATGTTCCACATTCACTAGAATATTCACTATTATATTGAATATTAAATATTAATTAATATTTATTAATATTAAATAAAAATTAGAAACTTAAATGAATATTTTCGCAAAAGTTCAAATAAATTATTCTCGCAAAAAATTCATTAATTTGTCTAAATTATACATAATTTTTAATTAATAATATATTGCTAGAACACGAATAAGAGAGAGAATATTAAATACAAAAATAAAAAAATATTTTTTAATAATAAACTGAAACTTCTATGTGGCGTCAATAAAAATCAGAGACTTTTTTTTAATACGTGACTTTTTTAATCTCACTAGGGAGGGTATTTTTAACAATATGCATACTTGTGGTTGCCATAATATGTGTATTTTTCACACATACATTTTTGTTGTTTGCCCAAACCAAATATGAATTTCATTCAAGTCGGAGGAAAAATGCTGTTAATATTCCACGTGTGTCCTTCACTACGACCCAATCATCTAATGGAGGTACTTCTAAGTTCGTGTTCAATAATTTATGATGGGGTGATTTTTCTTTTTTTTTCAGACTTCTACTTAACTTTCTATACATGTTTTATGATTGTAGATTTGCTCAATTTCGAATTTTTTTATCGCTTTTATCTCTTACATGAATTAAAATAAAAACTAAAACTGAATTGAATAAAAAAATATGTAAAAGTTATAACGTTTTAAAAATCTGATGACATGTATTATGCTAGCCTTACCCATCTACGATGGTCAGATTACATCAAACAAGTGTACTAAACTTTGCTTATATTAGTCTGTAGGTACCGTACTTTAAAAGAAATATGTATATTTAAAAAAAATTCAGAGTGGGTACGACGATCATATTAATCCCCAGAGAGAATCTGATTTCTAGTCAGACACTTTAACCTCTGTGACACGGCTGCGATGTGAGTTGTGTAGATATTGCCGAATTTATTAGAATTTTGACAATGTATATACATATAATAAATTTTAGCGCTACTTGTAAAAATACATATATATAGTTTATTTAACCGTCAGCAGAAAAATATTATTATAATATGACGTAAAATCCAAAACAATTTTCAAACCTTCATAATAAACAGGTAATATAAACCTACACCTTATTCGAATTTCAAATAAAATCAACACTTCAATCCATCGTAACCAACTTTCTTAAATGTATTTATTATCTTTATTGGGAATCGGATTAAAAAAAAACCTAATCACGCTGGAATAAATGCGTTATTATTATTAATATTTAAAATTTGCCTACAAAGAAAGCAAGTATATATATTAAAATAGTTTTCGGTGACTACTTGATTGAATTCTATAAATAGATTAGGTAAATGCTCAAAAAAATTTAAATCGTAGAGAGTACAATGTTCTTAAAGTATAAAAGTACAAAAATATTTAGAAAACGCGTGAAATATCTTGGTAGAAGTCAAGATGTTTTACTCCTTCTTTTATAAATAGTACATGATGCCTTTACACATTGTTAAGAGATTCCAAGCTCCTTATTTTTACCAATAAATCAAGCAATACGATGCGGCTGCAAGAAAGACGATTTATCTTAAAAATACCATGACCGTCTTGGAATCTGTACAGAAATCCTTTGTTTATTTTCTTATAGATATCTAAGAACCGTGTTTTAAACAAATACATAAAACTTATTAAATATAAAAAATAATTTAAATCTTTAATTTTGGTTTAGATTACGTAAAAAGTGTGAAAAATAAACCAAAAAATAATAAATACCTGCGCATCTAACTTGATATCTGATAAGACCAAGTTAATCCGATGGTGGGTTTTGTGAGAAAATTGAATCACTAAATCTTGAGCGTAAGGAATGACTGACAATATAAATATAACTAATGTTTTGTCCTGTTTGCCCTCTTAACTATAAATAAAATAACTTTTAACACGTTTTAAACATTACAATCTTAGATTATTTGGTGCTAATGATGCTTGACTACAGGTCAATGGTTCAGTTCTCGTCCCGGGAAATTGTAAGTTGGTCCCATTACAGTACAAGTATGAACTTAACTTTGAAAAAAATGTTACTAAATATGTAAGTACAAGTTTCCCTGTAAAAATATACATACTTTAAAATTAAATGAAAATCATTCTGATTAAAAATATATACCACTAAATATAAACTATAGTACGTTGATGACGTGGGCAAAGCTGTTAGCTCATTAGCCGATGGTCTATAAATGGACCGACCCTCTCTGTTATACCTAGTCTGGGGTGAATCATCGCTATTTTGAAATATTTTTATCCGCTAGATTCAAGAAAAATCTTATTATAATAAATCCACGCACGAACTGACAAACTGACGTTCAAAAAATCGTGTAACGCTTCCATTCTATTAAAGTGAAACTTCTAAGCCTACATAAAAATGAATATAATTATGCTAAAACACATATTAACATAATATTAATGAGCAATTTTTATTTTATTATTATTTAAAATGAAATAAATCAAATAGCTAAAATAAGATCAAAACGTAATCGACTATAATATGAAATGTAGAATTAATAATCGATGCTCATGAATAAATTTAATTATTTTAGTAATTTTTTACGTAAATGATAATCATTAACTATAAATTGTGCGGGCTTATGACACTGTGAAAGGTATCGTCTCTTTCGCACGCACGGGCACAGGTTTGAAACGTTTCAACGGCAATCGACCGTGAGTTTTTTAAACGAAGATATTATTTCTGTATAACATTTCGTAATAATAATATTATTAAATAATTTATATTGCGCTATTTTTGTAAAAAAATTCCCTTCGAGTGCGCTTTACACGTGACTGTTAATTCCTGTACTATTTTTGTATTTAAAATTAAATAACGGTTTGTGTTTGAAATTTTAGCTTCAAGATACTAAGAAATCGTATTTGATATGTGTAAGAATTTTAATGGTCGCGGTCTTTCTTATAATGTGTATTTTGTCTTAATTATAGCAAATAATATTCAATTTATTCATCAGTAGTTTAAGATACATTAATTAATGTCTATTTACTTTCATTTCAAATCCATGTAATGAACTTTAACTATTTGAATTTACTCTACCATAGCTAAAGAAGTTTCAAAAAATTGTTATGAATAAATCATCACAGTCGATTCAACAATATTTTCTCTAATACTAGATTCCCCGTAAGTTTCCATTTGTCAAACGTAATGCTTAAAAGTGTTTTTATTATCTGCGTACATTTCACTGCAAGGTCCATCATCAGGACTGATATAATGTATGACTCTTGATGTTGTGACTTAAGTACTGGCTTACAGTACCGTGTCGAAAGTAGGGTGTGTCGTTTTTCGGTTCTGACTTGGAAACAAACATGTCTAAAACAAGTAGTGAAACGTCGGCCAGAAAGGTTAGATATACACCATAGTTTATTCCAGAAAACTGTACACAGAAGATTCTGAACGGCTGTGAAAATCTAAAAATTTAAAAAAATCTAATTTTAATTTTACTAATTACATCAATATACATTTACTCTATCGACCATAAGTATTGAACCACCAAAAATCTTGTGTCACCCTAATTTATATTAATGTTATAATGCTACTCTAATAAACAAAATAAAATTATAAATAGTTGTCTTTTGCAGGGAATTACAAATTTATACTTAGATCAGAAAAATAACAGGTATAAAAATGGTAAGGTGCTTCCTAGAAGTTTTTTTTGCAAATCGCTTAGCCAACAGTGGACTTTAATGTAAAAGAATATAACGTTGTATATAAAAGGATAGCAAAAGTGTCGTAAATAAAAAAAACGTACTGGTTGACCGAAAATTATAGTTCAGTCCAGAAGACAGAAACATTATGATGCAATAGGCATAATACCGCACCAAAAATTGCATCCCAAATAAATATGAATCGATCTAAACCTGTCCAGAAAGTAGATTGTCGACACAAATAATGAGTGAAAAATAAATTCTTAAAAATAGATCACATAATACATACATTAGACCTACACACATATTAAATAGATTTATAGGGGTTAGCTTTATCAGTTAAAGTAAATTCGAAAGGTGTTCGCGAAAACTTGTCGAGTCACTCGAATGGACTGACTGACGTTTGTAGGCTATGTAAATCGGACCAGAAGGTTTTCTACGCGGTGAGACTGAAGACCCTATCTCACTTTAATTCTCTCGCGTGTCGATGTGTGTCTCAGTGTATATGAATGAGGAATGTGCGAGTGAGTATATATGCTGTGACTGGAGCAAGGTATTTAATTAAAACAGGTTTAACAAAAGTTGTCAATATTGCGGGTCGATTCACAATTGAAAGTACGAGTATAAAGTGACGTGCTTGTGGTCTAGTGGTTACGATACTCGCCTACCGATCTTGTGGTCGGAGGTTCGAGCCTCGTTCCAGGAGGCTATCAAGTTAATCCAATTTCTATAGCGCAAGCGTTTAGCTTAGTTTGAAAGTAGTTAGAATATTGATGTGACACGTATTCTGCGTACGCATCTCTATTTTAAAATAAATAAATAAAAGTTAATTTGCACAAATAAAGTTCATAAGTCGTAAAGTCACGCGCTTGAGGTGTTTCTGAAAAGACAGGCTGCGGAGAACTGACTGGCCTTCGCTAACTTCTAGGACTCGTCCGTCGCAATATATTTTTAACTGTATATATATGGGTACCAGGTGGACTGGATTAACAGTCGGGTACTGTACAGAGTAATAAAACAAGTAAAGAGTAACAGTCGCCTACAGAAAAATAAAATTGAAATTAGAAAATGTAAGCAGTAAATTAGAAAATGTAAAAAGTTTAAAAATACCAATCGAGTGTTTAGATAAATGCGACAAAAAATACGAGATGTTCCATATTTTACGTTTGAAAGTAAATTTAAAAGAATAATCGTATTAGCGTAAAAATAGATCTAATTCTGTTAATCTAAAATTAGATGTTAGGGTCTTGGTGTTCTCAGATAAGCGCGGTAACGTAGTATCAAGTTATTTTGTACGAAAGAGTTAGCTGCGTGGAAAGTTTGTAAAGTGTAAGTTAGTTTAAACATTTCGGAATTTACGGGAACTTTCAAATGACAATTTTTCTTAGAAGTTTGGAAACTTTTCAAACAACACCAAAGACAATACGTTTCCGTATGTCAGAAACAATTTTCAGTAAAAATTTATGTCTAAATAATAAATATTTACTGTATATATTATTTATGTACTTAACAAACTCTTTTTTATAACGATTTTATTTTTAACTGATAATTTTCATACTTTAACTTTTCATTTTTTATAACTTTATACCTACTTGTATATCATAAAAATGAAAATTATGTTATAATATAAGTAAAGTCCAACAGAAGCTTCGGCTTTTTGCTACCTTCGGCTGCACATTGGCTTCGGCTAAAATCTGCCGAAGGTTTGGCCGAAGGCGAAGCTCTGTATTTAACCGGCGAAAAGTGCCGTAAAAGCACGAATTATTACTAATGAATAAAATTTAGTTAATCATTTCTGGAAAACTGCAATTTGAATATATTCACAATTACCACGAATATATTCACAAAAACCATGAATATATTGACAATTATTATCAATACCATTGCGCATAAAACTAAGTAACAGTGTATAATTTACATTGTTATGTTTACTTTCTAGTCGGTATTCTAAGATTTCTAAATACTATTGAACAATTGATTAAGTAAGAGCCGAACAATCGGTCTCGGCCAAAAAATTACCTTCGGTCGGACACTAAATACGTCTATCAGTCTATACGTAACTTAAACGTAAGATAAATTTATATGATGGGACTCGTACAATATTTACATTAAAACAATAATTCATTCGATGAATAAATCATGATCACAACACAAAACCTACATGATCTACACACCTGTTTTTATATGTTTTTAGTTCCGAAACTGTACAACACACCTAACACTGACTGGAAATCGATCACTTATAAAAAAATTACGCAAATACGGATTCAATACATGATTTAATTGTGTAGAGATCAGTCAAAAACATCGCTGTTCAACATTCCACCTTAATCACAATACTATACATGAATGATTCACTCTAGATTTACAATACATTCACTACACTTTTTTATTCTCTTTTTTTTTAATTATTTTTCTCTATCGAATCTTACTCGTTCTTAATAATATTAATTAAATAACACAGCAACAATTCGAAAGAAACTGTCTACTTTAACACAGACGGTAGTCTAGCAAAGTAGCCAGGACATACTACACAGTTAACTAATAAGTGTGTTATATTATTGTATGTTCATTTCCGATGTATAAAAAATTAATGTCCAATGAATAAATAAATATAACGTGAACGAGTCAATTTAATTTCAATTTTATATAAAAATGTGTAATAATATGTTATATTGTTATTTCTTCCGTAAGTGGTTGTCAACGTTACTGGTGACATTTCAGTGGCCGTCACCAGAGCTAATGTAATGAAATTGATTCGTCCCTTTTTGTAACATATTATATAATTTGCGACCGTCCGACTCCAATGACAAGGCTCCACCATGGCCATACTGTGATAAGCTAAGCTAGTTTCCGGCTTCATTAGTGTCTTCTAACTACGTCATTGTTTATTTTGTGTGTTCCAAACTAATCCTATTTGACCCCTGATCTGTGTTGTCGAAGCCAGATATCCTAATCAATATATTTTTAAAGCCACACTAAATACGACCGGATAAGGAAATGTCTTTTTTTTTGTTTTCCGGAAAATATGCACACTGAACACAAACAAACCTTTAGTGAAAACATTAATAAATTTTTTAATGAAAACTCATTTTACTGTGAAATTAAAATTTTAAAACATTAATTAGAAATAGATTAAACAATTATAAATATATACAAAAAATATATATTTAAAAAATATTAGGTTTCCACGTCGACCATTTAAATTATCAACATATTTTAGACTTTGTTTGACAACGTTTGATCTTTTACAATTTGTATTTACTTTAGACCGTTTTGTAACTATTTTTTATTTATTTTTGTCATTTTAGTAATTAAATTTTCAAATTACATTTCTTTATCGTCAAATAAAAAATATTATTTTGAATTATATATTGACTTTGTTTTTAAACTATTTTATGAGTTTAATTTAATACACCAACCAGTTTTGGAAAATACGTTTCTTTCATCGTGATACCAAATAAACTAACTAAAAATCATACGCCAAATTGTTCTGTTTTTAAATCTAATTTTAAAAACAAAATTGAAACCGGCTGTTTATTTTAATTCATAGCGTGGTTAAAAATAAAATTAAAATATAATTTATATATATATATATATATATTATATTATATATATTATATATATATATATTAAGTCAACAGAACCGAATAAAATACTATGTAACACGTAATACTTACTAATAAAATTAATGACATGATTTAGATTAACCAGATACACGTGAAACTCAATATTGAATATCAAATATTATGTACATTAACATATTAGATAAATAGTTCTACTATTGATAGACATCGGGTGCGGTGTCCACACTAGTTACTTCGTATGTAAGCCCGTTGTGAAGAAAATAATTTCATGAAAGCTTCGTAAATATACTTTCACACCAATGTCCGGGGTGTGACTATTATTACCCCTATACAGAGGGAGGATTTATTTGAAATATTTATCGCAATTTGGTATAAATATTAAGAACAGATTATGGTTAACCTTTTATCGATTTATTTTTGACGGTAACCTTGCGGCAAATATTTCTGCTCAGCAATTTGAATGTCCATGCATTAAAAGAATTTGCCTAATAATAAATATTTTCACTGATTTTTATATTTCACCGTGTATATGTTTCAATGAGAGTTCTCAAGTATATTTTTTTCATTCCATATATTTTTTATTATATATTTATTTTATTCTTACTTTTTTATTCATATTTGAATTCTCTTTTTATTCCAAATAACACCACAACAGCACGAAAAAAAAACTGGCTACTTTAACACAGACTTTAGTCTAGCAAAGTAGCCAGGACAACGCTGTATATATCAGAGGTGAATTCTACTCCATCCCACACAATAAACTATGTATTATGTATGTTTATTATGTATCCACCTCTGTTAATACAAAAATATGGATGTCAAAATATATATAAATAAATAAATAAATACAATGAAATATCTCTACTATCAACTATACCTATATCTAAAATAAATATAATATAATGCATAAAAACCCTTGGAATACCTTTAATATATTCCCTAATAGCTATTATTGATCAATATTTAATGAACTAATACTGTTTCTTTGTGTAAATGTGAAAGGGAACTGCCGAGAATTATAAACTTCCTTTGATGTACGAATTAGGTAAATATGCAATATTTTTGTTCTGAAGGTAAATTTTTCAAACATATCTATATTAAATAATATTTTTTTCGTGATCTATTAAACTATTAGTACCTTACAATGTATTTTACATTTACTTTTATTTAAAAACAGATTTTTCTTAAAACAAAAACAACTTTTTTGTAACAATGAAAATTCATTGAATACTTTGAACATTCAATGTATCTTACACAATTAAAAATATTATAATAATGTATGAATTAACTTATTTTAATGATATACAGTCGCTAAAGAGGAACGAAATGTGATGAGAAGGAATATCTCTATGATATAAATGTGTTTAGTCATAAGAGGAGACAAACATAAGACATAAGTGGACCAAAATACCTATTTTTTACTACTTACAATTATAATAGTTTTGAAAAAAATATCTAACAAAATTGTAAATCGCATTGTTTTATTTGAAATAAATCAAATAAAAATGTATTTTATTAAGGAGAACGCATTATTATTGTGAAATTGTAATTATTAGGAACAGACGGTCTATGATATTTTAAATACTAATTAAATGTATTAATTAGAAAGATATAATAAAATACATTTTATCGAAAAACATTGCTGTCGCGCTACCAGGTTCGAACCTGGATCTCTTTCCAAAACGGGGAAGGTGTATTATCCAACTATGAATGATATTAATTTGAAAAGTGTAACATACAGGTTCGAAAATGTATCGTCAAAAATACTGTTGCTGTAGCATAATTGGAAAATGCAGCTTTCCCGATCTAATGAACACATTAAATTAGTATTTAAAAACCTATTTAATAATATTGTTAGTCGCACAAAACTAGAATCCTTTTGTGACAAAATTACCATCTAAAATATTTCAATGAAGTTGTTTAAGAAGAACTTTTGCCGTTAATAAATAGTCAATGCACTAAAGACAGTCAATAATAGTCAAGCGCAAATAATTGAAAACATGACTGCAATCATAATTAAAATTCTCACATCGTGTGCACACCTTGCTGACATAAGGCAATGTAACGCTGGTCTTCAAAGTGAATGTTTTACATGAAGAGTGTCCTTTAGCCTGTGAATTGATTTATGAAAATTGATAAGTTGACTCCCCCACGGTTGAGATTGTCCCAAGATGACAATATATATTTTACATTAAAATATAAACATACTCTTTTCACCCCATCCTCTTTAATATTTTTATTAGTTAACTACAAAAAACTCATCAATAATGACGGAAAATTAATAATACTTACCATCACGCCGTTTCCCCGCGAGGGTAGGGAGAGAGGATAATGCCACACCCTTCTGTCCTGACACAATTCTCGCCTCATCCACATTTATACGTCTTCTCATACAAGCTCGCCGATTGTTGAGGCTTCTAACAGAACCATCCTCCATTATCTGGTTTATCTAACCGTGCCAAGTCTTTTGCGGGTGACGTCCTCTATTTCTGGTGCCATCAATAATTGCGTTGTATATCTTTCTTAACATTCTCTCTTCATTTATCCTTTCTATGTAATCAAACCATCTAAGTGATCCTTTCTTAATCTTACTCACTACTAACATCAATTTTACATTCTTTCCTTTTTTCTTTATTCTTTACTCTGTCTTGAATGGATTTGCCATATATAAGTGATCTCATTTCCACTGCATTCAGCCTACTTTCGTTCCTTGTCGGCCAGCTCCAGGTCCTACTCCCATATATCAGTATCGATACTAGGACTCCATTGTGTACCTCTAGTTCTAACTCGATTTACAAATTCCCGTTAGATATAATTCCATTCAAAGCGCCGTTCACTTTATTTTCTGCAGTCGCCCTCCTTTCGATATCATTCTCAGCCTTTCCGTTTCTATCAAACATACTTCCCAAATACACAAACTCGTCTACTTATTCCAAACGTTCATTACCTACAAGTATTTAGCAGGGTGTCTTGCTTTCCTTCTTCTCGAATACCATCACTTTCGACTTGTTAACATTCATAATTAGATTCCTTTCCTTGCATACATCGTACGTTCTACTCACTAGATTCTGTAGTTCTTATTCATTATTCGCCATAATAAGCCTGCATTTTTTTTAAATAAGCTGAAAATGCACTCCTCTTTGAAAACAATTTCATTTTTTATGTATTATTGACACATTATTACTAGAAATGAATGTCTCTTTATGTCAACACCTGACATAATGAAAATCAAAAAGCAAAACAAGCGATAACTCAGATTTTTTTTCTATCTTCTATACCTGAGTTAATTTAAAAGATTAAAAATAAATTAATTTATAAAAATTTGCCGACACAATTCTCGTTGCAAAACATAATAAACTCTACAAATATTTTTAGTTTTCGAAGAGAATCCCACTTTTCACGTGTATTTGAAAAAGTGCAAATACATATGACGACTTATGATATTGTACTTTAATTTGCTTTAAAAATTAACATAAATATAATACATTTGAAAAATAATTTACTTTGTTTGACGTGATAACCGCACGATATCACATGATAACATAAATACGTAACATATATTGTTTATGTTGACATTCAACTGTTTGTTTTTTGTTACCGCAGCTACTGACAGACTGATCGACGGACATAAGAAAATTATATGTCAATGAACTTTATTTTTTAAAGTTTTAAAATATGATACAACTTCAATTATCAACATTTTTTGCAGAGATATTACACCGATCCTCTGATTTTCCAGTCAATCATTTTTTTGTAATTTATGTATTTATTCTACATTATTAATTTATATTGCTTCAGCCACTGCAATTATTTCAACAATTAATCAAACATAACGCAAATAATTCAAAAGAACAAATTCAAATAGTAGAGGGAAAACACTGTCCAATACGGACTCTGATGTAGTGAGGTGGGCAAGGGATCACATGAAATATTCCTAAGAATTTTAAGTACATTTTATTGTAAACATATAAACAGTATTTATTGGACCTGACTATAAAAAATGTTACATAATTATTATTCTAAAATTCAGCGGAGTATTTATCAATCAATTTTGAATAGAAAATGTTCTGACACTTATTTACAGTTAGGACTTCAACATTTGCATTATTTTTCAATATTTTTAACATAACACATTTTTATCATGAAGTTGCAATTTCAGAATATAGTTTTGTGATATTTTTAATAATAATTAAGTTAATCAATAAAGAAAGATAGATACAAAAGATGTATTCATCAAATTTTTTTTTGTCGAAAACGTAATCGGTCTATAATATAGAAAATATTTTTTTCCCAGATAGAAAAAGATTCCGGTAGCAACCAAATATTTTTTCGATAAATAAATTCGATAAATTTTGATATACACATATATATATGTATATGTATATCTGTCCAGTTGATTCATTAAATTTATATTTAAACTTTTATCATTCAAAATTAATTAATTTATCTAACCCTAAAGTTTGGACAACTGGCTACGTGACACCCGATGTGCACACAATTTATAATTCAATATTATAATTAAAGAATTAGTTTAATACTTTTCTAATAAAGAAATGATAGCTTCGAAATCAATCAGCATCAAAAGATAAATCAACAGTGGTTAAATTAATTGTTAAAAGAACTTCTAAAATAATTCTAATTGAATATTCTCAAAACCTCGGACTGTATATATCATTTAAATAGTAAATATTTTCCGAAGGATTTGCTCCATTGATTATTCATGATTTGACAGAGTACTTGTCATAATGCCAGAACATTAATGATTCCCTTATCGGCGCCAACAAAGATCCTTCGGATCCTTCTCTGGACGCGTGGCAGATAAATAATTCAGGGCAGTCTCTCACTGTAACGGCGTCTTTCTCAATCATTTTCAAAGCCTGGAAATTTGTGGATTAAGTGTCTGACATTTTCAATGTCGATTTATTGTAAAAGATTAAACTTGATTGAAGAAGGATATCTGGCATAGACCAAATCGCACGCTTTTGTACGTGTCATATAACAAGGTAAAATATAAATGTACGTGTGTATAACAAGGTAATAAAATTACATATTACATAGGTACGTGTGACAAATAAGAGCTATAAATACTAAGCTTTATCAAATCTGATAGTAGTTTTAAAAATCTTTTATTAAAAAATTTATAACAAAAATGTTAAATATTATTTTTAAAACAAAATGTCGCACTATTTTGACATTTCAAAAATGGGAGTTTTTAATTTATTACTGCAGTCAATCGAGGAGGTTTAAAATATAAAAAAACAAACTGACATAACGTTACCATTTTTATTAAATTGTCAAGATCAAAAAATCTAAACAAGATTGATAATAATTCACAAAAATAATACCTTCTACAGTGTCAATTTAAAGGAAATATGATGTTTCATGACATGGTAGAATTGTAAATCTAAATAAATCAAGAAGAATTCTAATTTTACTTGATCTACCTATTTTCATACAGCGTCCTAGTGCATAATCCCTTTATATGTATAATATGATTATAAATTAATTATTTTCTAAAAAGTAGGCCACGCTTTAGTACGGGATAATAACCCCTAGTAATATTACAATAGGGGCTTAGTTTTGAGAAAATGTCAAGATAGTTAACAACGTAAATTTATCATTTTTCTTAGTTCAACCCGTATTGAGAAGGATATTTTAATATTTTCTTCCCTTATTTGTATTCGTGTTAATCATAAAATTCCATGGGGAAGAAAATTGCTCTTTCTCTTTAATGGCATGTTACACGAATACATTTACAGGCTTTCACGGAAAGAGAAATGAAAAAAACTAAATTATTAATTCTTGAGGATACATTTGCGCACGCCAAGAGTACCTCTACCATTCGATACGCACGGGTTGGGTCGATCTTTTCTCTGTACAATATGTAATACACAACATTTAATAATTAATTTATCAGCGATGTTTCGTATGCTTTAAAGGCCCGAATCCATGGAACATGTACATGTGTTGAGATGTGATTTGAAAATAAACTCAGAGATCCGCTCTAGATTGGTAGAAAGGTATAAAAACTCAAACCAGTATGCACGACGTTCAATCTGATAGTGAAGTTTGACACGTGCACATACACGTTACCTAAAACCACCGTAGACCCATACAATTATCTATTCTGACAAGTTAGCGTAAGTTATTAAAGATTAATATTAATATAACGCGTTAAAGTACAAACATTTATTCAGTTTTAACACTTGACAAAATTTGACTTTACCTAAATCTGCCATAGATCTCCATTAATATATATATATATATATATAATAATCTATACATATATATATATAAAATAATTAGACTTAAGGGAAGTGAAGAAAATTAATAAAGGAAGGAAGATGTTTCCAACAAATTCTAACGTTTAATATAATAAAATATAGTGGAATAAAATAGTATTTTCATGGAATTCTACAAAGTTTCACCGAAAATCTTTGAACAGTTATCATAAAGAGCGTTAAATTATAAGCATTGAAAAAGCAATTGGCAAAAAGTTTTTTTTTAAGCAAAATAAGAAAGAAACTTAAGTATATAATTCTAGTGTCATTCCGCATATAACTTATTGTTGAACAGTAGGTACTATTTTAGGGAAATGAAGCTGCGAAAGGAAAAATCTAATGATTCAAGAGTAATGGGGACTATTTTAAGATGTAATAGATAAACAAAAAGAAGTTAATGTTAAAACGACTAAAATTAATGACGGTTAAACAAAAATTTATACAGAATGTTGTCATACATGAATAAAAATATAAAACATAATTTTGAGTCCGCGCGTATCCTACGAGAAGTCAGACTTTAGACTTCCACAAAGAAACCTGGCAAGAATATTAAATGCTTTATATTATAAAGGTTTCAAATCGTTCAGTAAACTAACGGCAAATGTGATAGAACAAACTAGTCTATCACTTTTTGTACGTTAAGTGCAGAATGTTTATGTTTAATAACTGATCATTTTTCATGTGCTTATATTTTATTTTGTATTTATAATCTATTTACATAATGCTAATTGATATACGATATAATTAAATATTTTTTATGTTAATATTGCATACTAAATGTGATAAGAATATTATAATTTTTACAACTATATATACATAATATAATATATTTATCTTAATTGCTACTGGGAGAGATTAAAAATCATCTAATTGACAACAGTGAAATTTGATCTCATTCGTGGACACAGGTCATTAAGAGTAGTTATGTTAAACTTGTCTATATTATGGGAAGATCTTCTCGCTATTTATTAATAATATTAGAAATATGTACAATGCAATATTTTTAATTCGTGTGTCGCTTTTCCGTTATTTGAATAACTTGAATTCTAAGAATGTTATGCAGAGCTGGTCTTGAAAACATGAGGCATTTGTCCGCCCCGACCGTAAGCACTCTTATTGTGATTAGAGTGCAACCAAAGTGACTCGTTGACATGGCGTGTTCAAGCGGTATCACATACTGCATACCTCTAAATATAGCGCAATTAGTGATGGTTGTGCTAAAAGCGAATAAGGGATGAATAGAACAAATAGAAAAATTTCTAAACATGGGAAGTAGAATATTTTTGATAAGAACCAAAAATTTGAGAAATGTATTTAAAAAAGGATTGTCGCGGGTAGTAAAGTAAATGAGACTGAAATGCAGTAGTAGAGATATGTTAACGGAAATAAGATTAGTAATGTATAATGGAATCTAATAATGGATCTTAGCGTAATGAACAGAATTAAGATAAAATCAGATGTGTGAGTAGATACGTCACATGGAACGGTTGAAGAAGAGGATGATTAGAAAGATAGGCGACATCCGCGAAAAATCTAGCAAGGTCAGGCAAACCTGGAAGACGATTCTGTGAAAAGCGTGCGTGGGTAGATTCACGAATATGAATGAGGCGAGAGTTAAAGCAGAATAGAAAACTGAGGCGCTCACTGTCTCTACTTGCGCCTGTTGGGTAATAGCACGATGAACCAAGTAAGTTAGTTATGGCACAAATACGAAAGACAAGTAACTAAAGGAAAGAAAGAAACAAGGCCAGAAAGTTAGTATAGGTTAGGTTAGGTTAGGTTAAGTTATAGTTTAGTCTTGGAAAGCCTTTTTGAAAGCAGTCTGCTCTAGTTACAAAACACCGAACACAATACAGCATCAGTAACAAAAAACTTTTTTTTCACAGAATCAAAAATCATTATCAGTTACATAGTAGACAATGTCAAAAACATGTAAATTATAAGTATATGGGTGGTAAATATATTAATCAAAAGTAATTTTTGTTCGAAGAGGCGCGAGGTTTCCAATTCATCCGCGATATACCAACACAAAAAATAAGAAAAACCATTTATCATAATTATCAGCCGCTTTCTATTCACTGCTGGATGACGACCTCTTTTTGTATCCATTGTTATTTTTTGACATGTATTTCCACAGAGTTTGATGATTTTGTTAGTTCGGCGAGCTTTAGAACTAGCCTATTAGCATCTCGATTCCCCTGAACTACTGCGTTTGTTGTTTTCAACGATTTTCCGTTTTCCAAAGGATACAGCCCCCCACTGCCATTTCATTTTCATACTGGGCTGGAGTATATTCGGCGTCAGAATACAATTTTGAAAAGTAAATTCCACTGTTTCTAAAATTATTAATGCTTACCTACTTCTAGCACTCGCGTTTGGCTGCAAAACACGGGCTCTCGACAAAAAATAAATACAAACACACTAACATATAGAGGCATGGAGGTAAGGAAACGTACGGTTAAGAATTAGATTAGTTGAATACGTCAAGAAGGAAACCAATTAACAACTTCCTTACCGTTGAACTTTTTTCAACGTAGCCTTTATTGAAACCTTTCAACTAAACTTAATAAAACTGTATAAATAATCAATTGGGTTTCATTATTTAACGGCGGCTTCAGAGCGTTTGCTTCTTTATAAGGGAAGAATGTTTTTTTTTGGAATCATTATACAATAATAGATATAAAGATTATTTAAAATTTTGTTTTTAACCACTTTATGGGTTATATTTAAAACACCAACCGGTTTCGAAAATATTATATTTTAAAAAAATAATTGAAAAGAATAATTATTTTTAAAAAATGATTAAAAACCACAATGTAAAATTTGCAATAAATATTAAAAATAATAATATTTATATTCCAGCGCGATCGGGTTATTTGTGCCAGACCCGATTTTCCATATAAATTATACATACAAGTTACAAAAAATAACATTTATGTTAAAATAAAATAAAAAAAGTAAATACAAAACGTGAAAAACACATATACAGCATACGACGGACCTAGTCTAGAATACTCTATGGGTGAATACCTGACTAAATTACTCGTCGAAAATGTTCAAGGGATATGTGCCTAATCTCACCATTTCAGAAATATAAGCATTTCGGAAAATCGTAAATATGCGATTATTTCGAATTATTCGAAATATTTTATTGATTTCAAATTATGTAATACAAAAAAATTTGAGGCCATCGAATTTCGAGCGGCTAGACTATTTTTTTTAGATAAATTAGAGCCTGAAGCATAGATATAGATTAATAATTGAACTATTTCGCAAATATTTATTTCGAAGTACGTAGACTTCAAGCTTTTACACGATTTACGTTTACACGATTTTGTAAAAATTTTAAACAATAATATTATCTGAAACAGTGCAGATTTTGCACATACTCCTTGAACATTTTCGACTCGTAATTTAGTCAGGAATCCACCCATAAAATATCGTGGACTAGGTCTGTTACGCCCTATATTTCAACATCGGCTATTATTATAATGTATCTTTAGCTATTTTGCAGTAATGGGGCGAATCTTGTTTTAAATAAGGATTTATTCGGGTTTGGGTGTCACGTTGGAGCTCTTTAGTGGGTGGGTATCTCCACCTACGCGCCTACCCCTCACTCTCTATACCTAGTGTTTTGCAACTTCGTTAGTCTGTCTGTGTAAGTGCGACTCAATCAATTTTGTGCCTCGTCCACTGTCCCTCTTTTGGGAGTGTTTTTGATGACTGTCTTGAATTACTGCACCTTAATTTTCCATCTATATGTAAAACTATGTATTCTATGAATTTATGTTATATTTTTTTTTTATGAATAAATACAGCACTTAAGGAACGCTGGAGAGTATGAATTTTAAATTTTGCGAAAATTGCTAATAACTACATTGAATTTCTTTTCTTTTTTTCTTTTTGTATACCGTATTAACTTGAATATGTTATTGAATTAAAGTCACGTATATTTATTAGCTTTGATGAGTGGTATCGACAAAGAAGCCCTAGCTTCTAAACCGTTCCCATGAAAGGATGGGTCGCCCCCTCCAGCTGTCTTTTTTAAAAATAAAAAACAAAATGGTATTTTGAAGTCGATGCCATTATCTAGTTCACGCCTGCAACTCGATGTCTTAGAAGCATATTGATATGTATAATATAAATGTATTACTATTCAGTACTTACACGCTTCCTCGCCAGACGAACGTTTATGGATTCTTCATGTAAAGAAATTATGAACTGCTATCAGGCACACAACACACACGCGAAACAATATGCACTCCGATGCACGCTGAGTACACTTATGCCCCAATAAATCACCGATACACCCGACAAACTGGCCAGGTTGCATGCTCGCTACACGCCTTCTGTATTTGAACTGTGGTAGAAAATTGTACAAACGATTTCATAGGATCTCCACTCAATAGTTAACGCTGCCAAGTTTCATATTTTCCAGCATTTCTATAACAGATTGAGAGGTCAGCCTAAAAGATCGTTCTACGGAAATCATTTAAGACTATCAGAGCGCATTCCCTAAAAATGGAACGCCGCAAATAAATTTGACAGATTAATAAGTAAATTGTACTAACTTTTTTTTTTTCCTACTTTGTTTCATATATACCACGTAACAATTTTTATCTTTTACCAAGTGGCATAGCAGTCTTACAGCAAGGACTGCCCTTCAACTACTTCAAAACTAATTCATATATTAAAATAAAGTTAAAATACGTACAAAAAACACAAAAATTTAAGTAAGCAACATAGTAAAAGTAAACTAAAATTTTATTTTTAAGGAAAACACATTTTTATTTTGAAGTTGTAATTATTCAGAACAGACGGTCTGTGATATTTTAAATACTAATTAAATATATTATTTGGAAAGATATACAAATATAATCAATTGTTTCGAAAAATATATTGTTGTTGCTACCGGGATTCTATTCTGAATCTCTTTCCAATCCAAAGAAGGTGCATTATCCAACTATACAACAGCAGACAATTTATTTGTCGATAAATTTTTAAATCCATATGTTACATTTTTCAAATTAATACATCTACCGTTCGTTCCATTATTTGAAAGCCATCTAATGTGTTCCTTTTAATAATATATAAAATGTATCAATATGTCCAAAATTTAATAAAAATAAATTGTTATTTCTGGCGTCTGCTATCGGTTTACTCAAAGGTATTTGAGATTCCTTAAAAACAAAGTAAATAGCTTTCAAATAATGGAACGGTGGATATATTAATTTTAAAAATGTAACATATGGGTTCGAAAACTTGTCGACAAAAGTACTATTTGCTGTAGCATAGTTGGATAATGCACCTTCCCCGGATTGAAAAGAGATCCAGGTTTGAACTCTGGTAGCAACAACAATATATTTTTCGATAAAATTTCTAATAATCTTTTTAATTAATACATTTAGTGTTTAAAATTGTATCACCAACATTTTTTTTTTAAATGTAATACAATGGAGAATCAAATAATTTGATAAGAATAGGTTTGACTTTATATTTGAGTGTGTTCACTGATGTCTCTTTATTTTCCATCATGTTTAATAATTCTTCACTGATTTCATTAAAAATTCTTGGCACAACACATTCTCTCGTTCTCTCACCGTACACATTGTTCGCGATCGGTACTCTCATGATTCGTCCCAAAGATCTGGTAGAATATCTATGGTGAGGGTCAGTAATCATATTTACATTATTTGTCATGTCTTCTTAAATTATATTACCCCAATTCAGTGTGAAAACGTGTTAACACGAATACCAAGAGCAGCAACTAATTTTTACCAATACTTTTGTGTGTGCTTTGCTCTGAAACAACAATATATTTATCACTAATTGAAAATGATTACAATATATATACACGCATACAGGATGTAACAGACCCAGTCCACAATATTTTATTAGTGAAAACCAGTTGAAAATGTTCAAGGAATATGTGTCTAAATAAAATATATTTTTTATGTTAAAATAAAATAAAAGAAGTAAAGATAAAAGATTAAAACACACATATACAGGATATAATAGACCTAGCCCAGAATACTTTACGGGCCAATACCTGACTAAATTACTAGTTGAATTTCGAGCGGCTAGACTATTTTTTGTTAGATGATTCAGAGCCTGAAGTAAAGATATAGATATAGATATTTATTTCAAAGTACGTAGACATTTAACAAGCACAATCACCTATGCTTAACACGATTTTGTAAAAATTTCAAACAATAATATTTTCCATAACGGTACAGAATTTACACATATTCCTTGAACATTTTCGACTCGTAATTTAATCAGGTATCCATACATAGACTATCGTGGACCAGGTATGTTACATCCTGTATATAAGTGGTAAGCAAGAAAAGTGGTTTGGGGGGTAAATAAGGGCACTAGTATGGTGTTTCAAGTATCGGTATTATGGATTGATGTTTGTGTGGGTGTCATAGCAGAAGGTTTTGGCAGGTTAGGTCGCGGATGATGAGCCTGATTACTGTGTGAGCGGTGAATGCCCCAATGTGATAATCACTCACGCATCCGAATAATAATTGCGAAGATGTAGGTATTGAGTTAATTAAGTGCATGTGGCCAGAGTAGGTTGTGAGAATGATAAACTACTTAGGTTTGACTCTTGATTTATTGATTGGCACAATTTACGTGAAGTATGAAGTACTTAAACTGTACTATACGCGAATAGTTACGGATACGATTCCTGAGCATTTCTGCAAGGAGTTAAAATTATTTTAAATAATACAAACTTACGAATGGTAAATAATTTCTTCAATCTTTTCGATTCTTATAATTTTGAATGCACTATTAACCATTGTATTTCCTATGCACAGTCCTGCTCGTAGTGTACCGCGGGAATTGCCGCGAACTGTACTGTTAGCCGAAATTGCGCGTGTAAACTACATCAATCGCTCAGGATTGATTGAAGTGTGAGTCGCACATCGCTTACAGGGACAATAGGATCAAGACCGAAGAGAAGATCAAGATGTTGATTATCTAAATACAGACTTGCAAGAGGTGTGCGGTTGCCCATGGTGCCCACGATGCCCATGGTGACCATGGTGCTGCGTTGTGATTACGGTCATGGACGACCGTGTGCCATGAGATCATTAAAGAAGAATAATTATAAATATGAATTAAATATATAAATTAGAAAGATATACATATAAAATCAATTTTTTCTAAAAATATTATTGTTGCGCCACCGGGATTCATATTTAATTCATATTTAAAATATCCCAGACCGTCTGTTCTGAATAATTACAACTTCACAATAAGAATGTGTTCTCATAATAATAATTATAGTTCATTGTTTCTTCAAAGGTTCTATGCCGGTTTCAAAGCAATTTTTGTTAGCTATAAGTTTTTTTTTTATTTTTCACGTTTTCTGACGTCGTGTTTTAAATACAATTTCCATGTTCTGCGATCCAAATTTTATGCGATGCTTATTGACCTAAAAATCTTTGTCCAGACTTCGCACTTTGCATGTATTAACATGGAGCCCGCGTTACCGCCACGGTGATATTTACATAAAGCCTGCTGAATAAACAGGATAATGTACGTCTAAAAGCTATTCTTCCGTTACCTGCAATTCTATTTGCATAATTATGACGTCCAAATATTTTCACGAAATGAATCATTTATATTTTTATGGTAAATACATTTAAAAAGATCGGATACAAGAGATTCTTAAAAAAAGTATGTTTTAGTACCTAGAATCATTACATTAAATAAAATCATGGACACTCACTGAAATAATGCTAAAGCGCCGTGAAGCTTTTGGATGTGGATCTACAGATGGTTTCTAAAAATAAGCTGGGTTGATAGGATTACTGGATTAATTTCATAATTATTCAAGGCAAATTTACTAGGAAAAAAGACCTGGAAAGTAAAAGACATTCTGACTGAAAATCTAAGGCAACGGTTCTGAAATTCAAGAGTCCAATTATTTGGAGCTCCTGTAAACAAAATAATGATTACTAACGTTCAGTAACCGGACAAACACTAGAAGAAGAATAAGTAAATAAAATATACTGACTGATTAGAGATTTTCATAAAGGGCGATCGTCACTTGAAAATCTGCATAACAAGTAATTAATTCCTACTCACGTAAAATATTTTAATTAATAATTAATATTATATAAATACAAAATTAATGTATTAATTATAAATATATACATATAAAATCAATTTTGTCGAAAAATATTGTTTTAGCGTCACCGGGATTCGAACCTGGATCTTCATTTCCAATCCGGGAAAGTGCACTACCTTTGTGCTATAACGCCAGTATTTTTCTTGACAAATTTTCGAAACTATATGTTACATTTTTTCAAATTAATACACCTGTCGTTCAAAGGTATTTGAGATTCTGTAAAAATAATGTAGATGGCTTTCAAATAATGGAACGACAGGTGTATTAATTTGAAAAAATGTAACATATAGTTTCGAAAATTTGTCAAGAAAAATACTGGCGTTATAGCACAAAGGTAGTGCACTTTCCCGGATTGGAAATGAAGATCCAGGTTCGAATCCCGGTGACGCTAAAACAATATTTTTCGACAAAATTGATTTTATATGTATATATTTATAATTAATACATTAATTTAGTATTTAAAATATCACAGACCTATGTTCTGAATAATTACAACTTCACAATAAGAATGTGTTTTCCTTAATAATATTATATAATTGAAAAACATACTTAATATTATAACAAATACAATAAAAATCATGAAAATACGCGGATGTCAAAATGATATAAATGTACGAAATTTTTCAAGCACATTCTTATTGTGAAGTTGTAATTATTCAGAACATAGGTCTGTGATATTTTAAATACTAATTAAATGTATTAATTAGAAAGATATGCACCTTCCCCGGATTGGAAAGAGATCCAGATTCGAATCGATAAAATTGATTTCTAATTAGATAATACATTCAATTAGTATTTTAAATAAATTAAATAATTATATACGACTTGAAATGCATTATTATAATTAACACGAAGAATTGTATTATAGTGCAATAAGATATTTTTGCACTAATTTTATTAGTAGCTTCCTGTATTCCTGCATGCTATTTATAAAATTAATAGGTGATTGCGCTTGTTAAATGCCTATCCGAATTAACATAAAAATCCTTCTAGCGTGTCGGGTAACAATCAATTATCGTCATTACCTCAATGAAATTTAAATATTCGTATTAATTACATGTTATTTAAAATAATTAATTAAATGATAAATTTGCCTTTTTATTATGGAGTAGTTACAATTCTTCACGCTTACTATGGCGTGTTGATAATCAAACACTATTTTTGTAAAATATAAATATTTATTATTATTATTTAATTTTTAGTTTCCATAATTTCAATAGAACTGTAAAACACTCAATTTGGACCCCTATCCGCTATTATATGGTACAATAGTTAGTATATATAAACCTTATAATTCTAATAATAATTTAATGTAAAAAAAAAATCCGTCCAAAAAATATTAATATATAACTACGATTCTGTTAAATAAATAATAGTAAATATGGAAATAAATATGAAAGTAATATACTCATAAATCGAAACAATTTTTATATTATGCCTCAACTTTTAAAGCCACTTTTCATATGCAAGACTATGCTTAGACCTTTTCAGATTTTAATTTAGGCTGTTGTATATGTTTGGTAGGAACTATAAACAAAATATATTTTTGGCACAAGATAGTGACAGGTTTCCACTGATGTCATTAATGACAGTAGAAACCTGTCACTATCATCACTTAAGTGATGATACGTTATTTTCTGATGGTATTATTTGTGTCGGTAATTTTTTTTTAACATACATTAATGTAGCTGCCATAGGAACTTGACTCGGTTAAACTTTGGCAGCAACTTTATTTTTATTAATCATTATTTACATTTCTTTTTGTGCTTCTGCAACCCAGCATCTATCTTTGGCCTCCTAAATGTTTCCCCTCCACATACTCCGGTTTTCAGCATCTGTTTTCCAATTTGGAATCTGTAGCAGTTCTACTACCATCCTCCTATTGGAGTCGAGATCTTTCCACTCTTCTCCTACCACCTATTCATTTAAGGATTTGTGGAGAGGTATCGCCTTCACTCTCATTATACCTACCCAGCAATGCTGAACGTACCCAGCAAGTACGCTCCCTTAAAGAGACCGAATACCGACGGCGTACAATAATATCAACGCTACCAGCAGCGCTCGGAAAGACCGATTCACTATCACTACTATTTCGATCGACTCCTTCCAGACAACAGCTCCAGAAACCGCCACCGATAACATATTTATTTTTTATTTCTTCTTTATTACTTTTATTTTATTATTATTATTTTATTTCTTCTTTATTACTTTACTACAAACATTTTAATTTTTGCCAAACTGCATGGCAGTTTTACGGCAAGGATTGTCCTTTACCTAGTTAAACATTTTTTTTTATAAATAAAAATAATAAATGGGGAAAAAATTTAGATGAGATGTTAGATGAAGTACTTAAAAATATATGAAGAATATATATATAAAGAAAATAAAAATATTTTTTACCGGGTGTAATAGACCGAGTCCATAGTATTTTATAGGTGTATAATATAGTACAACAATGAAATAAAAAATTAGATAAGAATATGTTTATTTATTTTGCATTTTAAGGTGGTCACTGGGGGTCCCATCATTTTTTTAAATGTTTAATAGGTCAGTTCAGTACAAAAATTAAGTCATTTATATTCTTGCAACCTGCCGCCTGTCACTCACATCTACAAAATACACTTCGCGACATTAAATTAAAGTACGTGGATGATTTTTGAGGCATTCACAACTCACAATAATCACATCATATAAAACATAATCTTCAAACCCTTCTGATTCGAAACAACATACATTTTATCGACATCAGTTAACTCACACACACAATCAAATTCATTCATAATCGCTTAACCTAATACTTACATAACCAACATACTTCTCCATACTGGCTATATATACATCTCCAAATATTATTTTTGGAAACTGCGCTTCCTGCATCCTTTGGACGTATCTCGCGCACCTAAGTCGTTGTAATTTCATTTGGACGGAGCGTTTAGGGTTCTTATATTTTTTTGTCCAAACTACCTAATCCCGCACAAGAATTTTTATAAATAGCGACGCGCCACTTCAAAACTCGTACTATTTTCAAAATAAGCTACACGCCCGTGCTATGAAAATAGGACTAACTTGATGACCTCTTGGGACGAAACGCGTTCCCCCGACCACTAGATCACTAGGCGAGTATCATAACCACTAGACTACAAACACACATAAATAAGTTAGTATAAATTCCGCTACACTTTTTAATTTCAGATTTTCCCAACAAAGGTTACAGTTTAATACAATGGAGTGCACGAATGTTTTCATCACATAAATTTAGGATTAATGTCATGTGACAAATTATTTATAAATATTAATGTCAGGTGTCAAATTATTTTATAAATAGATATGACATTTAAATAATAACCTTTCAATTTCATGACGTTTCACAGAGGATTGATGTAGCGTATTATATTTTTAAACGTGCAACATTTATTTAAACGTATACATTTGTAGCTACTTCAATATCTATGCGAGAATGTGTCAGTTGTTACGTTCCTCGCGTTAGGAACGTATACAACTGACGTTCTTGCTAGGCTAGTCGAACGCGGGCGATAAGTAAGATCGATATCTATGACCCATTTGTGGCGCTATTCTTTGTAACGCGACTGACAAAACCTTGTGAATCTTTTTAAATTATATTTCACCTCTTTCATTATAATATTTTAGATGATTTTCTAATACTTTTTTGCGTCAACCCTTTCTTTTATTTCTTATAACGTTTTTATGTCAAATAATGGCATTTTATGAACATTTTAATGTCAACTTGTACATACAATGTGATCTACTCATCCTATTAAGATTCTTTGTTGAAGAAAAAGACGGAAATACAGAGGAATTGTGAAATATACATATATTACGTACTGACTAAATTTATCCTATCAATAATGATGGAATATCTTTAAAAAATACTGTTTTTTAATCTTAGTTAATTTATTTAAAGAAAAAACAGAATACAAAAAAAAATTACTCGTTTGATTGATTTGAAATTTGTTTGAGACAAAAACCGCACCATTTTAAGCTAAATAATTTTACAGCATATTTTATTTAGTTTTTTATTTTATATGTCTTTAATATTATGTAGAATATATTCTAATTCATTAATAGTATAAAATATTACAATACTATTAGTAGTAGTTATTAATTTCTCGTCTTTTATTATGATATTTCGTATCTGGTAGTTTTGAAAAAAAAAACAGATATAAAAAATATTTGCTATTCTTTGAATTAGGCTGTTACTTGTTAAAAAAAATCATACGACACAATGTAACTATCGAAATTCAAGCTGCGCATTTAGCAAACTACTATCACGTGAGTTTCCTAACCGTGAGCTGCGCAAAAGCACCAAATGTCAGTCCATCGCGAAATAGTATTGCCCACACTATCATATGGATTCGAATTATGCGTGTTATATAGCCGCAACCTAAAGTCTCTCGAGAAGTATCACAGCAGATGCTTGAGAAAGATCTTAGATATAAAATAGGAAGAGATTAGAACAAACACGAGTGTCCTGAAAGAGGCTCTTATCCCTAGTATCGAAACTACTATCCTAAAGCACCAACTTCGATAACTGAGTCTGTACGGATCACGCACGGCTTCCCAAACAAGATATGTTTGCGTAACTATCTCACGGCAAAAGAAGACAGGGCGGATCGAGGAAAAGATTCAAAGAGACACCCTGACGACGAATCTGAGTAGATGTGGCATAAATCCTGAACACTGGGAAATTGCAGCCCTGGACCGAGGACAATGGCGTCAAAAAGTACATTGTTCAGGGGAAACTTGCGAACAGATGAGGGCTGATGCAATTATTAAAAAACGAGAAAAAGGAAAGAAAAGGAGGAAGATCCATAATAATTATAATCCTCCTGCACAGCGGATGGGAGGGTGTGCGGTTCAAGAATTGGACTTCTCGGCCACACTCGGACTCGCAATCGTTAACCATGGCTGACGTCACTCTCGTAACGAAGGACCGCCGAAGAAGATTTATTTATATTATATATATATGGGCTTTTACAAAATTATTTATAAAAACATACGCAGCTCGTTCAAAACAATTCACCATAGTGAGTACAATACAGTACAAGTGCACAATCGGAATATATATATATAAAAAAAAAAAATTAAATTTAAAAATTGACAGAAACAAAAAAAAAATTGTGGATGTACATAATATTAACTTGAGTAGAAATATATACGGGAATAAGAAGAACAATTCATTAGAAGGATATAAAAAGAAAAATAAAAATAAATTAAAAGCGGTTTATAAATTGACAAAAATAATAAAAATTTAGGTTAAATGCAGAACGGCTTAAATACCTTAATCAATTACATATTTATATGAGTGCCTACAGCATCAATAAATCACTTTATATGTAAGTATTGAACAACGGTTGAAATGAAAGCATTACAATAATAATTTTTTTTATTTGATGTTAAAAAGTATTCAATAAATAGAAAAGTTATTAAATACTAATATAATGTATTAATTATAAATCATATAAATCAATTTTGTCGAAAAATATTGCTTTTGCGGTACCGGGATTCGAACCTGGATCTCTATTTCCAATCCGGGGAAGTACACTACCAATTGTGTTATAGCGCCAGATTTTTCATGACAAATTTTCGAACCTATATGTTACACTTTTTCAAATGAATACATCTACCGTTCCATTATTTGAAAGCCATCTATATTGTTTTTACGGAATCTCAAAAATTTGAGTAAACCGACTGCAGACGTCAGAATTATCAATTCATTTTTATTAAATTTTGAACACATTGATACAATTTATATTATTAAGGAGAACACATTCTTATTGGCGCTATAACACAATTGGTACTGTACTTCCCCGCATTGGAAATAGAGATCCAGGTTCGAATCCCGGTAGCAAAAACAAAATATTTTTCGACAAAATTGATTTTTTATGAATATTTATAATTAATACATTATATTAGTATTTAAAAACATCACAGACCATCTATTCTGAATAATTACAACTTCACAATGAGAATGTGTTCTCTTTAATAAAAAAAAATTATTTACTAAAATGACAAAAATAAATATAAAACAATTACAAAACCGTATAAATCAAATACATATTGTTAAATGCAGTAACATCCCAAGAAGAATCCCAACATTGAGAAGGCGCATTTGACCTAATAACAGCTAAATATTTACGATACAACCCATATCAATATGCTGTGAATTTCAATGTGCCAAAGAAGTTAACCCAAATACATAACCGGGTAGGTATCTGTAGCCAATAAACGAGTATTTATTTTCTGTCGGCGATAAAGCTGGCATCAAAGTGTGGGCCGAATGTCTCCATTGATCGCTAACCCCTGCCAAATATCGCGTGCAAGAGGTCACGCGACTACTGCCTTGGTAGCCCATATTACAACCCACCCTGTAGCAGACACTAATTTAAAAGCCGCAGACCTACTTACATAATACAAACTGGGGTAGTCTCATGTAACTGCAACTATTTCGACCATAAAATTTAAGACATTTTAGAATCAGTATGAACACAAATTGTCAAATATTTACTATTATTCAAGTGTAGGGTGATGCCATAATTCTCGTATGTTACATTTGTTCATTATTGTTATATTCATTCTGAATAATTCAGAAAGTTATGTAACATGTAATAGCGTTCATTTTTAAATACGCGTTACGTAAATTTTAATGTTTTCTAAATAAAAATCATGACCTATTTTTGTTTAAATTTAGTATTTACGATAGATATTTATTTTGAACTGAACTGGAACTGGATAAAATGATTTAAATATATTATATTCGAAGGTACACCAGGATTAATTGAAATAATTATCAATTTGATTAATATATATTTGAATCTGTTAAAAAAAAAACATTACAGATTTCAGACTCATTTTTCATACCACCCATGTATGTGTATTTCTACGCTACATTTTTCTATACAGATCATCATATTTTAATATCATTGCTTGATTTGGCAGGTGCTTCGTTTTATCACGACTAATTTCGGAAAGAGCAGTCCTTCACATCTACAAATGTAAATTGAACTAAAATTAAATACAGTTGGCTATTGGGGTGTTGGGGCATATAAGGGTGGGAGTGGCTTTATTGTTTTTTTGAAATATTGATAATAGCGGCGAAGGTTTTGAAAAGGTGATATTGTTTATTAATATTTTCTCCCAATTAAAATTTTTGTGAATTTTTATAATTTCAAAATTATTCATTATTATTCCCTTGTATGGTACCGAGTGAATGTCGTAAGAATTATTGGTATCAATAATATGTTTGGCTAATTTGGAGATATTATTATTTTTCAGACAGCGTTGATGTTCTTTAATTTGCGTATTCAAATTTCTCTCGGCTTGACCAATGTACATGAATTATTTTGGTCTTTCAAAATATCATTTGAATTTTATTTCAGGTTCAGGTGATGTTCTATTGTTTTGTGAAAAATAATAAGGATGTTTAGTTTGAAAGGTTATTTGTATGATTTGGTAATATTATACTATCATTTTGATTTTTACAGTTTGTGTAGTCGTGCTGTTCAAACGGGTTAAATGCATAGCGTTGGATCTTTCCATATATACATATATTTTTTTATTTTACTTGTCATACATTATTCTGAAAATGTAAAAACTGTAATATTACTAATCACAGATACAGTTCATAGATCAATAATAACCATACTACCATTTAATTTAATACTAAGTAGATGGTATTATTAAATTAGCTACAATTAATTCATAATTTATTATTAATCTACATAACTCCAACCTTACATATCCTATTTATAACATCTCTTAAAAAATCTAAGTACGCAATTAAATTTGAACATTCAAAATATTTATGTAATATTTATGATTATGTATGTATAATATTTTCTCATAAGCAAGCTAAATTTTTGTTTCCGAGTGATTGTACATTTAGCCTACGGATCTCGGGACAGTTAGAGATCCCTGGAGGACGTATTTCCACAACCCAATCAGTCCAGTTCACTGCTCAGCCAAATTGCTTTTTGTCTTCTACATAGTCAGGCTTGGTCCAGCTGTTCGAGATAAACATATTATAAGGGAATTAAAGGTCACTTTTATGTATATCTAGAAAATTTTAAAGGGTGTTAATAATTATAGAGATAGTTTATAAAATCTTCTATCAAAAATATCAATATTATGTGATTATTTTTTTTAATATAATTAAAAATATTTATTATGTTAGATTTCGATTAACAAATTTTATATTTATTAAAAAAACAAAAATAGGAAATAATGTTAAGCTAATCTTAGCATGGGTAGGATTAAAATATGATCGCTTAGATGATTAGCTCAAATGGAACGGATGAATGACACAAGTATTGAAATTATAATTAGATTAGCATTAGAAATAGAAGACGTCCGCGGAAGACTTCGCACGACCAGATAAACCAGATACTGGAAGATGGTCCTGTTAGAAGCTTCAATAATCGATAACTTTGCGTGAGAAAATCTGTGAATGTATATGAGGCAAGAATTGTGTGTCAGGAGTGAAAAGTGTGACGCTCTATCCTCTACCAACAGCGTGATGGTAAAATAATAGACTAAATAACATTGTTTTTTTTTAAATATATGATTATTGATATGTTAGAACTAAAAAAAATTATAATACATTAGAAGGCAAAAATTAAATATCTTTGAACATTTTTATTATATTAAATATTTAACCACTTAAATGAGCTTTTTCGGTATTTTTTATTTAAGTTCAATCCGTAATAAAAATGATATTAAAATTCATATATTGTAGATAAAATTGTCAAAATTAAAAATAATGAAGAAATAACACACTTTTCTATAAATCTTAACAAATGTTTCAAGAAATGGTTAACTTCATTATGAAAAATAAGTTTTGTTAAGTTTTGGATATTTCACTTACTTTAACGATGGTAAAACTAGAATTCAAAGATACAGATAGAATCTGATTTCTTGTAAAAATATTTCATATTTTGCCAACTCATAAAATAAACTCTCATTTTTGATGTATTTTTTTAAATATTCAAAATTTTTATGACTAAACATACAAACATTTAAAAAGTAAACATAAAAAATGCTAATAAATCACAATTTTACCAACTTGACATTTTCATTTTTCAGTCAACCGGATGCTAATTTTGAATTGACAAAAAAATGTTATCTCAAAGATTTATATAACAAATATAGAATATTTATATAAAATATGAAGCACAGCCAGAATTTTCACACTTAGTTTGCTCTGAAAGATGTTAATACGTGTGTATATATTTATACAATTTCAAAAAGGTTATTTCGAAATTTGCATCTGAATAATGTATTAGAATACATAACTGTCTCGTTTTTTATGCTATTAATGTTGTACAGTATACAACCTAAACCAAATGAAACCAAAGATTGCAATTTGAAAGTCTAAACGTTTCGTGGTGTCTTAGTGTGGTAGAACAATATTTATTTTATGTTTTTTTTTTCACAATTCTATAGAAACTTGAGTATGTGCAAATAAAAATATCGTACCATAATATATTGTAATTTTTATTGTAGATTCAACCATTACCTTCGTATATAATAAATTACTGGATTTAATTATTATCTATTTATATCATACATTCCTGAAAACATAATTAGTACCTGATGAAGTATTTCTATAAGTAAACTAGTAATAAATTTGATGAGTGGTTTTTTGACGATTTTTCAGTATTCTGCTACTGGTCTTAAATAGAATCATTCTTCCAAAGCTTCTCAATAATATTATTTACAGTAATGCATGTTGTTTTATAAACAATAACATCATTATTAATTGTCAATTTTGCTGATAATTGTCAATTTTGCCAAATATTGACGAAAGATTCGATTTTTCATCTTAGATTCTGCCAAATATTTCATCAGATACCAACATTGTCTTCAAATCTCTAGAATACAAAACCCGATATATTCGTTTTCAAAATACATATGCACGTCTCAAATATATTATTACAGAATATGCAACATTTAGCTATGATTCTGGAAAGCTCCAGAACATTATATAAAGTCCTACATGGGTACGAATCCTGAATAATCATGAAGCATCCAGAACGTTCTCGTAAATAACACCGCCAAAACTCGTCCTTTCACAAAATGCATAAATATCTGCACACTGCTGAAACACGGCCACCGTAAAGTACAAAGGAATAGTTAGTGCGGCTAATACCTGCTTACACAGGTGCGTTATTATTTGTAGTCTTAGCGAATAGTGCGTTATTATTTATTTATTTATTAATTTATTAACGCCCTTACGGGCTTTTACAGAAAAGGTTTGGTATAAAACATAATAAAAAATACATGAGCAGCTACACAAGTAGCATGGAATATATATATATATATATATATATAAAAATAGAAGTTAAAAAATAATCAAAATATAATACATACAACAGTCATAAAAAATAAAAGTTCAAGACAGAAAAAGTAATAAATTTTAGGTTTGACAAAGAATGACTGAGTATCAAAATCAGTTATATCTTTAACTCAGAATAGTCTCAAAAACATCACTCTTATATTTAAACTTTAGTAGTTTTAGAGTAGTCTTTGTGTGGGTGCATTCCTATAAAAATGAGTAAATGATGAATTTACATGGAAAATCACCGACGACCTTGTACTCCACGCAGGAACGTGGTATACAATCAGTTTAGTAAAATTAGGGGCGTCCAGTATGCCATTGATTATTTTAAATAAAAATAAGGAATCACTTAAAGTTCTTCTACACGACAGGAAGGTTAAATGAAGAGTGCTCATTAGAAAACCATAATTCAATTGTTCAGCGGGTATACAGTTTGAAGTTTTATTTGTTAATAAAAAATACAGAGTGTAACAAACCTAGTCCACAATATTTTGCGGGCGAATACCTTTTAAATTACGAATTGAAAATGTTCAAGGAATATGTGCAAATACTGCACAGTTACAGAAAATATTATACCTATACCTACGTACTTATACTCGAAATAAATATTTGCGAAATGTATCCGTTATTAATCTATATATTTGCCGCTGACCCTAAATAACCACAAAAAATAGTTAAGCAGATCGAAATTCGATGGCCTTTTATTTTCTGTATTCAATAATATAATTTGGAATCAATGAAATATTTCAATGAATTTTTGAAATGCTTATATATCTCTAACATGATTAGACATATTTTCCTTGTACATTTTTGATGCGTCATTTAGTTAGGTATTCATCTATTACACCCTATATATATTGGCGATTTTTAAAAGTCTTTACAGAAAATTTCACTATAATTTATTCACTTGGACCGTTTTTTCTCAGGGATAAAAATATATAACGTCGCAATCTTTTATCTTAGAATATCACTCTTGCATCTTTTAATTTCATACATTTTCTCATGCACGTTCTATGATTTTTGAACCCTTTATCACGACTTTCCCCCAGTACTGATTTATCCGATTCTACCAATATTTTAAGAAGGTTCTTTATTCATATTATCTCTATTAATTCAAATCTGTTTTAATATCACAGAACAATGTTCGAAATTGCAAAGTCACAATAAAAATGTTTGTCAAAAGTCACATTTTTTATATTAAATTTTTGTGTACTAATTGTTACATTCTTTCAAACATTTTTCTGTGCTTACGTAATTCAAAATATTTTTTGTCTATAATAAACGCAGTAAAAATCCATCACTTCGAAACGAATGCTTTGAAAACACCTTGTAGCATCCACAACCCAACCACACCCATCCATTTCCGACTTGAAATAATGTAAAGTGTAATATCCTGTCATCTTGGTGTCCTTTGATGTTATATAATCGGAGATATTTCATTTCTTCGAGATACTTTGTTATGATAAATATTTTCTCGACAATTTTGTAACACATTTTTATTTAGTACGGAATTTTAACACGTTTGCTATTATAATATGAAGTGCATAAAATAAACATTATTTAAAATTTAGTTTAGATGTCAAAGATTATTAACATGCAATTTGTTCACAACAATATTCATAGTTGCGCTGGCGATGAATACGATTTTAAATATAATTAATAGTGAAAAAAGACCTAGAAAATTGTGGTCGACATCCAACAAAAATATTATAATACAAAACAGTAACATATTAATAAAGACACATTTTAATTGTGAAGTTGCGATTTTAGAACACAGTTCGAAGATATTTAAAATCATAAAAATACATTCAGTTACTACCGGGATATGAACCCGGCACTTTCTCTTGCCGAGATAATGCATTGCTATTACGAAAATAATATAATATTATATATAGAAATAATAGATCTCATTTATAAAAAATTACATACATAAGTCCAAAATTTGTCGTAAATTTAAATAGTTAAGGTAGCGTATTAATAACACTATCCCGGCAAGAAGAAGTTCCAGGTTCGTATCCCAGTTGTAGCCAAATAATTTTTACACAAATATATGTATTTTTTTTTTCTAATTTATTCACCTAATTTATTTTTAAATATAAAAAGAACGACGAATGTGACTAGGTGCTCATTTGACACAGTAATACAGTTATACTTAAATAGTAAATTATTCAGATTCGTGAAATTAACAAATCGTAAAAAATATTTCTTCATATATTGCCTCTAAAGTTTGCCGACCCTCTGAAATTGCCAGTGTTTGACCGCAATATCCTGGAAAAGATATTTGGTCCGATTTGTGAAAATAATATTTGGCGTTGCCGCTATAACCTTAATGTTTATGAGCTCTACGGTAGCTTGATGTTGTCCAATGACAGCGATGGCATCTGGCTCGGATGGAAGAGTACTGACCATTTCATAAACCAGCGAGGAGACTGAGCATTGGTAGGACGCTATTCTGTGAACTGAATAGGATCCAGAATGATCTGCATATTCTTGAGATATCTATAAAGGAATGTAAGAATCTTCTTGAGACGATCCAAGAGCCACCCCGGGCTGTCGGGCCACGATATATGAATTATTGTTTGAATATCAAAATCATAGGAACGAAAGACTCGTGCCATTCGTTGACGTACTTAACAATTAGCGTTTCGTACTCTACATTCAAAGAATATTTGAATTTACTTGTTATTCAATATTAGAATACGTGGATGATATTTTCCTTTTTGTACAGTAGCAGTAAATGACATTTCAGAATTAGTAAAAGTTGTTAATGCTTATGTTGTTAGTTGGATCAGAATAATGTTGTCGTAGTATCTGCTGTCACTGGATATCGCTCTGTATCCAATCACCACAATATTAATAAATCACAAACATTACTTTTGATCAATACTAAATAATATAATTAATGTACTGAAACTTTATTTAACTTAAACATATTAAAAATTACAACAAAATTTGCATCGGGTGCGCCTAGAAAGATAATCAAGGCTATGTAGATTTTAGGGGAGAAAAGATAACAATTTCGAATTCGCCGCTGATTGCAGCAGAATAATACCAGATGAATTTTTTAATTGCATTGTTATGCAAAATAAGGATTGTGGAAACGGAATTAGTAAAAGTTCAGTACAGATCCAATTAGACTCTTCTAGTTCAGAGTGGTTTGAAATCCTCAGTCCAGAGAGGTCCTTACTTTTAAGATGAACATAATCTCATCTTGCTAAGTCTCCAAATGAGTTTTCCCAAAACTATTTGGCGAGATTTTTCTTTCCTCTTTAAAATATGGTCTCTAAAGAAAATACTTTTGGTAAATATAAGCATGTTATACCTGAATTCACAGTAACTTTTATACAATGGAAAGATCTAAATAATCATAAGGGTAATCGGCTTAAAATATTCAAAGATCTATTCCCCGCACCCCCTGGTTCTCGAAAAAGAAAGTCTCAAAAAGAACAATATCAAATATCTCCAGAATGAGAATTGGGCATTGCCAAGTAACCTCACATTTATTCAGATTAATAGATTCCCGAATGTGTGAGTGTAGTGCCAAGGAGGAAACTCTTGACCATATCTTTATCGCCTGTCCATTGCGGATCGCAGGTTTTTTTTAAAGTAATCTCGTCAATGGTAATGTTCAACTCCCGGTTAACTTGTGTCATCTACTTTCCCTTAACTAGTCACATTTAATCTTTATAATGGTAAATTTATTGACCGACAATGGCATTGACTTGTAATATAATATTTCCTATTTTATTATATTATTGTACTTTTTTCTATAAAATAAAGTTTAACTTGATTTAGGCACAACTCACTCTTGGAGGGTATATATATATATAAAATTAAATATTTCAGAAACATTAATATTTCATATTATAGCATTATAAAGTTTAAAAAAATCCCATAAATTAAAAAATATTAAAGATTAAAATACAAAAACTTATCAGTTGAACGAAATAATGGCGAAATGAGTCGAGATTCGTCAATAGAAGCCAATCCTCTTAGAAGACAACGCTCAATCACATTTCGCACTAAAACGCTGCTCAAATTACAGTAGCTCTCTGCCACAGTATTCATTAGACGTTGTGTATTCACCAACTGACTACCACGTCTTCGAGGAATTAAGACACTTCTTGCAAAAACAGTTCTCAAGGTAATAATTGGTCATCCCTTTAGATATCCATCTGATCTTATATTTAAAGAGTACAATGCCCTAGATAAAAGACAACAACTCTCCTCAAGCAATAAATCATGGACACAACACACGACAAACAACAAACATCTACACACCAGTTCCGAGAGCAACAACGACATTTTATCAAAGATTCTACATGTTCTTAGCTCCGAAACTATACAACACACTCATTACCAACTGAAAATCGTTTAATTACAATAAGATTACACAAATATGGACCCAATATATGATTCAATCAGGTAGAGATGAATCAAAAGCAAGGCTATCCAACATTCTAATATAATTTATACAATACAATCACTAATAATTCACTAGTCTTACAACATTCCCACTACATATATTTCTATTATATTTTTATTTTATTTTTACTTTTTTATGCATATTTGTAATTCTCTTTTTATTCCTGTCAATAAATAACACCACAACAGCACGGAAAAAAAAACTGGTTACTTTAATACAGACTTCAGTCTAGCAAAGTAGCCAGGACAACGCTGTATATATCAGAGTTAAAGTCTACTCCATCCCACACAATAAACTATGAGTATAATTATGTCTAATGTTTATTATGTATTCACCTCTATTAAAACAAAAATATGTATGTCAATATATATATATATATATATAAATAAATAAATAAATAAAAGAAAAGTGTTTAAAGCTCAACCAGCTGTTGAAAACACCTTTCGTGACTTCAAGTCACGTACTCTCCTACTACCGCTACTGGTATAAAATAGCTACTGCTAAAATGACAATACTGTGTCTATAGTTGAGGCGTATATATTGATTAATGGTATTGCTTCTTATTTGAGATATAATAAATCAAAGTTTTGATTCGAAATCGAACATTTCATATTTCAATAATATTTATCAAAATCGGTATTCCATTTTATTATTGTCATTTATTTTCTGACTGATTATTATTTATTCAAACTTTAACACTCCGAGGCACTAAGCAGAAATCGACATTTCAAATTACTCAGAACTATTCAAGTTGACTGAGCAATCTCAATAATAATATCTACAAAAACTTTTACAATTTCAGAAGTGATTTTGTATTAATTAATTATAACGTTTATATTGAAATCACCCATCACTAAGTTAATAATGTTTTCATATCACATTTAATGTAAATAAATATTTTAATATTATATTTAACAGTGGTAAGTCGATTTCTTTGTACTACATAATTACTTCATTATTTAACGTACTTAATAACAAAAATGTTATGAAATATTAATAAAATACACATGTGTCTTATTGAAATTGATTTTCAGGCAAGCGTTCTATATTGGTAACGTAATTTTTTTTTAGGTTAAATAAAGTGGTGTGTACAAAAGCACTAAGTCGAAGTAAGGGACGAGCTTGCAATAAACATCGGTATTGTTAGATGGACGATGCGGCGTGGGAACGGCAATAAAAAATCCGGCGAACGTGACTTTAGTCACGTAAGCAAATGCACCATAAGGGATGCATCACCCTCATGCGTCAATCTCTCTCCCAATCCCAGCCGGGATAGATCGCTTCATAAACACGATCTAGTTTTCAATTAGAAATATCGTCTCTGATATGATAAGCAAGCGTTTGTAATCTGCGATTCCGGGGAAAATGTGCGCCTCGAGTATAAAGCTTAGACTGTGATGTTCTCTGTGTTTAATCGTTGATGTAGTGAGAATAACTCGCTATCAAAAGAGACGAGATCATATACGGCGCGCACAAATTGTATAAGCACATCGCGTCCAGAGTCCCGGGTTGCCTGGACATGGTGGTCAATCCTGAACTCCGTCAACCTACCCTGCCACCAGAACTATTGGCCACATTTCACGTCCCGGTTCCAGGACCATCATCTACACGTAGAAGGCGTCTCCTAAAAGGTAATCCCTTACGTGAGGGACCTGAATAATCAACATCACACAAGAATCGACACAGACAATTTGGTGGTTAACTTTATGTTAGCATGATGGGCGCATATATAATGTTAATTTAATTGTAATTTTTTTTTAAATTGTCTTATTAATAATTAATTAGGTAAAATGCTTTTTTCAACTTTTCATACATGCAAGTCACAAATAATAAACTTTATTGTAAACAATGGCATCTTGTAATTTCATTTTATAAACCTTTGACTTGATGATAATTTTAAAAAAAGAACCAGTTACGCTATATGCCTCCCCCTGAATATGAAACCGAGGCAGAAAGAAGAAATAACGTAACAATATATATATATCGGTCACGTAAAACGTAAAAATAAGTTAAGTATCAAACGAAGAGATACGTTGACAAACCCAAGTCAAAGATATCATCGTCATGAAGGCTATCCCCGAGATAAAATGGACATACTCATCAAATGAAGCTGGTAGACTAAAAGACAAGTTCACAGAAGACTAATGGGACTACCTCAAAACTAGGTGTAGGTTGTTGATATAAAAGAACGTTCACACAACGATCGATATAGAGTGCCGAAATTTAAATGATGACTGCGGACCTAATGCATAACCTAACAGTGACACAGCTAAGTAACTAACTAACCATCACGCTGTAGCTCCAGGGGGGTAGGCAGAGAGGATAGAGTGCCACACTCATCTGTCCTGACACACAACTCTCGCCTCATCCACATTCATATATATATTCTCATACAACCTCGTCGATTACTGAGGCTTCTAACAAGACCATCATCTTCCAGTATCTAGTTTACCTGGTCACGCTAAATCTTTCGCGGATGTCTTCTATTCCTGGTGTCAACACTTGCATCGTATATTGTTCTTATCATTATCTCTTTATTCATCCGATCCATATAACTAAACCATCTAAGTGATCTTTTCTGACATCTATACTGTTACATGAGAATGAATATTAAATTTTCAAAAAAAAACATAGATGGCGACAGTATAGTTGGTAATAAATAATTTAAATGTTCCAACATAACATATATACAACTTCCAAAAATTTGATAGATGTAAATAGATGGCTAAATAGGTAAAATAATCACTTAAGCCAGCCGATGACAGGACGTAAGCTCTGTATTGCCCAATACTTCCGCACTTCCCATAAAAAAATAATAGCTTCGTCTTAAACATAAACCTTTTTGATCCTCACACCCATGCAAAGGTAATTTCCGTTCAAATATTGAGATCTTCCTTCATCAATACCACTTCCGCATTATTTTCCGTCGCGTTTTATTTTGCTAATACAACCTCCATCATTGTATTCTGGAGATGACAGTTGATTAAACCTCCTAAGCTAAATACAACGATTAATTTGAAGCCTAATATTTGAGAATCTTGGCGAAGCTTACATACGTACTATAGGACCATTTTTTGATTATGGCATTTCAAGGAGAACATATTCTTATTGTGGAGTTGTAATTATTCAGAACGTAGGTCTGTGATATTTTAAATAATAATTAAATGTATTAATTAGAAAGATATACGTATAAAATCAATTTTATCGAAAAATATTGTTGGGCTACCGGGATTCGAACTTAGATTTCTTTCCAAACCAGGAAAGATGCATTATTCAGCTATGCTATAGCGACACTATTTCTGACGATAAATTTTAGAACCTATATGTTACACTTTTCAAATTCCATTATTTAATTTTACATTGTTTTTACAATTTACTCGAAGATTTGAGATTCCGTAAAAACAATGTAGATGGCTTTCAAATAATGGCACGATAAATGTATTAATTTGAAAATGTGTAACATATAGGTTCGAAAATTTGGCGTCAAAAATACTGTCGCTGTAGCATAGTCGGTAATGCACCTTCTCTGAATTGGAATAGAGATTCAGGTTCGAATACTACTAGCATAACAATATTTTTAATAAAGTTGATTTTATATGTATATCTTTATAATTAATACATTTAATTATTATTTAACTTATTTTACTGAATTTACGATTGTAGATCAGATAAAACAATACGAGATGTCAAGTAGGGTGCGGTGCCTAATGGAATATTGGTACCAACACTGATGTGTGGATGTTAAACCTGTAATTGAGAAATGCGATCGCTCAGGGGCAGAAAATTTATATATGGCAGAATGAAGAATAAACAAATTTAATAAAAATTTGAATCTATTTGTAGCGTAGTCAGTAGAAGTAAAAATTGGACAGTGAAATGGTTTGGTCACGTCGTCACGTGGTAAAGAAAACATATGAGGCAAGTGTTGTAGGCAACAGAAACTGGGCATCCCCGAAAGACCTGGCATGAACAACTATTCTGAATTCGCTAATCATTTTTTAGAAACAAACCATTATTTTTGACATCAACAAGCGTTTAGAAATTATACATACAAATGCTAGGGATTTACGGTTAGATAAAATTTAAATTTTAGAAATGAAAAAACGAGTTAATAAGAAATCAAATATTATAAATAACCAAAAGTTACCATTTAATTTTGTTTTCACAATAGTTCCTAATTAGTTACCCACCACTTATACTTTTTTAGTTTATTTATGTCAATAAACAGTGGTTTAAACAAAGTGACACATCTTACTATTTGAATAAATCAAATATTGGAAAACGGGCAAAACCATCAAAAACCGAAGAACGTGCATGAGAAGATGTATGAAAGTGAACGAAGCTAGAATCGTATGACAGAACGTAAGTTATTCTATAGACGTTGTATTTTTTTTATTTTTTATTTATTAATAACTATATAATAGATGTATATAATATATTTGGACTGTGCCCCTCTCACTAGACAAGTCTGTATTGAGACGGGCATAGTTTACAATTATCAGGCCGAAATTAACATTTACCTCTTATACATACATCTTATATATCATACATAAAATAAATTACAAAGTGGACTTTCAATATATTATTTTAGGTTATTGTAGGTTTGATCATTTTGTTTGGTCGAATATTTTATTTTCAGTTTCATTTTACCGGGATAATTCAATCCTGTCTGCCTACCTCTGCGAGGAAACAACGTAATGATAAGTAAGTATGTAAATAATAATACAAAATTAATAGTATTTTCATTTACTGAATTCAAAATCTAGTCAATCAAATTGGTTAATTGCTGATTTTCAACTAATAATTCAATAAATAAAAAAAGTTTTAATTTGCACGAACACAATTCTGCAACACCACTTAATAAACTTGAAGCCCGTACATGAATGCTCTTGCACGCTGAAAAGAACTACCCGTGTAAAAGGAAACATCCTTTCACGGGAGCAGATGTGCGAAGGTTCTGAATAGCCCGCCGTGTTGGCGGGGGACGGTGCGAAGTTAGTCTGCGATAAATTAATGCCTCCCTGCAAAGCACGTCCGTTGCCACTCGCGCACCTGAATACGGGAGGAATTAATATCCTCGGCACGTAAACAATATAGATCCATATCCCTTACATACTGCAAACAATGGATTTTTTTAAATTTATTTTACTGGTTGAGAATTATTCGCACGAAACGTCATTACTTTTGAAATGTGAGAATGGCAATAATTTTAGAAGAAAATTGTTTTTTTACCGTTACTTACAACGAGAACAAATAAAGTTTTCATAAATTGACTTCACGTAGTGAAATAAATTTCACCGTAAGTAATAAAAACACACAAACAAAATACGTAATGTAGGCGTAAGTGTGTTTACCCAACCATTATTTATTTTGTATAAAATATGGTAGGTACATAGTATTAGTCAAAAATATAAAACTCTTATAAACAAATATTTAAGAAAAAAATACTGCAATTAAAGACTAATTATGAGAGAACCTTAATATAAGATGTATATTTTTTTATAATATATATATATATATATTTTTTTTTTATGTAAATGAAAACACGGTAATTTTTTTATTTTAAATACTAATTAAATGTATTAATTAGAAAGATATACATATAAAATCAATTTTATCGAAAAATATTTTTGTTGCGCTACCAGGATTCGAACCTGGATCTCTTCCAATCCGGGGAGCGTGCATTATCCTGCCCGATAAAATAATAAGCATTAGATAATTTTATTAAACAATTTTGACCATAACACCAGAGCGATCACATGACTGCTTTGTACTAAAATCGCAAACACAGCTTAACCTTCTGCGTGTAACCTTTGTCAAGAACATTAATTTTTAATGTGTCTGTCTACAGTCCACTATACATCAATAGTTCATTGCTTTTCAAAGTAATATCAGCACTTTTTTGTTTGTTTTCTGGAGCGAGAATCGAATCTTTGGTCGAAGCGAACTACTTATATAGGGTGGCCAGCAGAAATTTGTCATTGCTTGTAAACCATCAGGGTGAGGTAAGTGGGAGAGGTATTGTTCGACGCGCGTGATTTGTGGATTTACTGGTCGCAATGAATCACTGGTCGGCAGCGCACCGCGCGTTTGCGGTTGAGCAATATTTAATGTTCGGTGATTCATTAGTACGTGCGCGTCGCGCTTTTTGTACTCACTTTAATATTCGACGAGTAAATGATGGGGCGAGCACGCAACTTATCTGGTGTTGGGTTGAAAAGTTCAGACAAGAAGGGACAATGGTTAACCAAACTCCTCCGGGATCATCAACATCAGCAGCGACACCAGAACATGTGGCTCAAGTTCGACGTGAAATTGTGCGCAATCCGCATAAATCTATAAGGAAGATTGCAGCCTGTACTGTAATAAAAAAATCAACGGTACATGTTATTTTGAAAAATAAACTACAGTTTCATCCATACAAACTGCAAATCGTGCAGTTTCTCAACGAAAAGTACTATTCTTTACGTGAAACCTTAGCGAAAAGGATGCTGGAACATTTTGGAACAGCATGAACCCTTGGAAACATATTGTCTACTGACGAAGCACATTTTCATATCGATGGCTATGTTAATAAACAGAACATGGAATACTGATGCCTCGACAACCCAAGGAAATGCCATCAAAAACGTTTGCTTTGTCCAAAAATGACAGTGTGGTGCCCGAGGGATAATTGGCCCTTATTTTTTTAACCAGCAAGAGACAGTCACTGCTGACGTATATTTCCGAATTATCGACAAGTTTTTAGTACCACAACTGCGCTGTTTCTCGGGTTAAACAACAGAACACAACTTCAGCAAGACGGGGCCACTCCACACACAGCTAGAGTTTCAATGGAGAAGCTGAGGGGAATTTTTCCCAGTAAAATAATCAGCGAGTACGGAAACATACCCTGGGCATCGCGTTATCACCAGACGTTAGACCTTTTGTGAAAATACCTTAAGTCAAGAGTTCATAGCAACAATCCTCGAATATCCCCCTTAAAGTTTCTACCATTAAACCAACGCTTTGCTGTCGCGTGATCGCAAATTTAAGAGTCCGATTGCAAGAGTGTCTTGAGAGAAATGGACGGCATTTAGACGATATTGTTTATAAAGCATAAAATCCGCATCGTTAAACTCCGTTTTATATAAATAAAATACAAGAATAACATTTTAGTTTTTTTTTAATTTAATATTAAACTTGGAAATTTTCCACTAGACATCATTTAGGTAGATCAAAGACATTTTTCTAGGGAGACATATAAAATAATATATATTAATCAATATGCTATAGTATTGTTAATCATATTGATTAAAATATACTAATTTATACGTCCCTCCAGTTTTGACACACTGTGTCTTGATCTGGAAACTCACAACAGATCTCATCTATGTATTAAAGATCTCATCCATGTATCATGAAAATCACTATTCTGGGAGTCCTTGAACGCTCCGGAATGAAAAGTGTTAAAGAATTCGGAAATTCTAGAAATGAATAGCATCCCAGATATCCTGGGAAAGGTGACAGCAAGGAGGTAGCAGCAGGCGAGGAGTCAGGAGAAAAAGATGAGTCCCGTAACGTGCACAAAGTCTTCATACACGAGCCAACAGAACCAAGACTGAGGAGAAGACTGAGACGTAGATGGACATGTAGAAATATACACGTGCCTGCCAGGATAGACAATTACGGTGAGGTGAAGAAATTGGTGATGCTCTGTAGGAATTGTGATAATGAACTTAAAGTTCTAAGAGTCACTTGTTTTAAACTGATATATTCATATTTTTTATTTATTATCTTAGTTTTATTAACCACTGAATTTAGTTTAAAAAACATCTACCGGTTTCGGAAAGTACCTTTCCTTCTTCAGGATGTCATAACTAACTAAAAATATAGCATTGTTTCTTCACCAGAATCTATTTTTAAAATTTTAAAAAAAACAACAATTATTTAAAAATAAATTTAATACCTAACTCAAATTGCTGCTCAATATTATTACAAATTTAGTCGAATAATTTTTAGGAAAAAATTTTAGAATAGGACTCGTAGTTAAATTTAGTTTAAACTCAATTCAGTGGTTAATAAAACTCAGATAATAAATAAAAAATATGAATTTTAACCACAAGCTTAATATTGCTAATTTTAAAAGTGATATATTCATATTATAGTTTATCCATTTTTCAATAAAATAAATATCTTTATATTTTTGATAGTCAATGTATGTATCTATTTATTTCTTTATCAGCGATACTCCACATTCAAAACTATTATTATATATAATCATTCAAACAAGTTCGAACTGTTTTGTTGCTTAAAATTATTTATTGAAATATTATTGTTGTATATCTGCGTTGCTTTACGATACATGCATACGCGGATACGTTGAATTGTGAAGCGATGTAAGGCGAATGAGAGAAGTGTCACGTATTTGTGTATTATAATTATTACTTTTCAAATATACATATTTTAATAAGAAAACTCGTGATATGATGATATATTGAATTAACAAACTAATATTAATAAATCTGTAATGAATGTTACAAGACTTTATTTCCATTTTCGATACTTAGAAATTCATTAATTCAAATACATACTGATATTATTTTCTAAGAATTTTATTAGTTATTTAACATATCAAATTCTTGAAATAAAGTAAGCTGGATATAAAATGGCATATAACCCAACGTACTTTATTTAGCACGTAACTGCCTCAGGTCTTAATGATGTCTGTATACGTCATTATTACCTGTAATAAGGAATGTATCAATTTATTTACTTCTTTATCCTTGACGGAGAATCATCACTATCACATCTCGTGACAAGTATCATTGCGAATACAATATAATATATATATATATATATATATATATATATATATATATATTTTTTTTTTTTTTTTTAAACTAACTTTGTACTAGCCACTTAGATAAACAAACTTTGATAAAACACTAACTAAACCATAAAATTTATATAAAGAAAATATGCTTTGAGAGAGTGACCGCAGTCATGGAGGGAGAGGAAAGATAAAATCATTTAATAAGGTAATATAATTAATAAAGGCTATATCAAATACTAGTGTACGTATAGTAACCACATTCCTGCATAACAACACCAATTACAGTAACATTCCACCACATCCCACCTGACAGGTCTATGTTAGCTACAGCAAAAAGACTACCCTTGTTTTAACCATTATTTTTACTATTTATTATTGAAGATGCTCCAGACAATGTAAAGGAGTGGAGCATTTTCAATTAGTAAATCAGAAATATTCTCCTGAAATTTAATAAAATATATAAAATAATAATTAAGTAACAAATATCGTCGCACTGCCGCAAACTTCTTACCATGATGGAGGAATGAGCCAGGCTGCGGGAGATTTAATTGAATCGTGTTATTATTCATATAATATAAAATCTTAATAACCCAAAATAAAAAAAAAACGAGAACACACAAAAAATTAATGAAGTAATTATAAACATTTTTTATTTGCAATATTCACAAAGGCATTGACTGTCTGTACAGAATCTGCACCATTAACGCGATACCATGATTGATATGATAAGCAGTAAATTCAAGTCATCACCATAAATATTAAAAATCAATAAAACACAGCGATATCATTTTTTTCTTTCTTTCTTTCTTAATGGTATTGGAATTTTCTTCAATCTTTGACATGCATTACAAAGAATTTTTCTAATTTTCTGGATTACACTTAAATATTAATCAAATTTAAAAGAAACTATCAAATAAGGATTAATATATTAATTATTTACACTAACTTTCATATTGACTACGTTCTACTTCAATAAAAACTTGTCAGAAAACCGATATACTCATAACTTTTAATTAATGATTGACAGCCTGCTCAAACTATCGCTTTGGATGGGACTAACACCATTTTTTTGGCATTCAAGCATCAATTATAATTTATAGTTTAGTGCTCAAAGACCCATAAGTCGTATATCCTTTTCCTCCATATACTTCTACTTTTATCAAAGATGAATTTCATAATATATAAAAGTAGGTAAGAAGCCTGTAAATTATAAAGGACAGTCTTTTATCGTAGTCATGACGACATTCTCGTCCGGAACTAATCAATTTATCATGATTTTAGAAATTAACGATGCCGTTAGATGCAATAGATACTTTCAATTTAGGTTTCGTGCCCAAAACTAAAATTCCAAAGAGGTAATTATTACGTTACAATGAATGATAGAATAAAACTATTGATTTATTTTTTCACTTTCTAAAGTATGATAGAAAATGTGCGATATTATGTTATAATTTTGCGTAGCTTTTCGTGTAAAACTTATTTTTTGTTGGACGGTTTTTATGCGGAACGTTTTCTACTGATATATAATTCTGTCCATTCACACGGAGTTTCTCGTCAATTTGGCTTACTGAATACACTTGTCTATTACAGACTTGTTATAGAAAATAATACTGACGTGTACATTCAATATCTTTATGAAAGGTAAGACAAATATTTATTCAGGTAGCGTCGGAAAGCGATACAGATAATAAAATTTTAGAACGCTACAGATAAATCGAATAAATTCTGCATAGATACTGAATAATCTGTAAAACTCTTGCATAGTTCTGAAATGATAATTCGAAATATTCGAGGACTCTCAAACGGTGTCGAAAACCATGGACAGCTCTCGAACCTTCCATGTTTCCATAGTGGCCAGAGCATATATATACAAGTAAATTTATTTGACGACAAAATCCTATATATCTTCCACAGCACCATACGGTGTAGAGAGGCGAATCTCGTGACAAAAATAAAGAGATATGCTGAATGCATTTGAAATGTGGTACTGGCGCCGAACGGTGCCCATTCCGTGGACAGCTAGACGTACAAACATGTTTATTTTTCAGGATCTCAGGATCAACAACAAAGTGTCCAACTAATTCAGAATATATATAGCGACAAAGAAAGTTGAAGAAACTGGATAACATTGAAGGCAAAAGAACGAGACAGCGAACCCCTACAAAATAGACGGATTTGATCAAATACATGAGAGGATCATCGCTCTATGCAATTTCGAAGGCATCAGGTTCCGAGAAATAAGGTTCGGAGAAAACACCAATTAATAACATCATGTTCCCTCGATTGTCCATATTCCCATTAACTAAACCACCTCCCCCCCCTTTTCACATCACGCCCATCAACATGAATAGGGCGGAACTAAAGTGTATTCAGATTAGTTATCTTTTGATGATGAGAGGGTTTGCAACTCTCGGAACTATAGCAGTTACAAAATAACTCAAAAAATCATTATATTAGTTACATTTTTATTTTATTACGTAACTTACTTTAACGCAGAAAGAGAAACCTATAGCTTTCAACAATAAATGCATTATATAGTTGATGTTCGTAGCGATAACTTTATGGTTAGACATAATTAAAATTGTATTTATATTTAACTTTGTTAAGACCACTGTGAATTATTTATACATCAACCGGTTTAGACACTAACGTATCTTCTTCAGGACTGGTATACAACTAAACTATTCCATAAATTTAAAACAACATCCATTACGGGGTGTAGGGGTAATCATCAAAAGTGGGGAGTTGATCGACATGGAGACATTAAAAACGGAATCATATTAAATAGCGGGTTGTCTGTAAGGTTTAATTGATTATTAATTATTGGACTTAGCGTTGAGTGATTTTTTAATTTCGAAAATTTCCTAGTTATATAATCTATGTGTAAAATTTCAATGTCATTTTCTTTATACTCCCCCTATAGCCCGAAATGGATGTCGTTTAAATTTTATGGAATAAATACATTAATTAATCTTATTAAAATTATGAATGTTAATGGCGGACCCTTTCGTGGAGACCATAGTTAAGCAATACAATAGAACCGATATAAGTGTTCCATTCGATTGTAAGTAATGATTCCAGGATTACTATAATACAATGCTCTGTCTGATTTATATGTCAAACGATCGCTTTGTGTACTTGGCGGAGTGAGGAAACAATATCGGTTTACTTGAGCTCAATACTAAATGTGGTTGGCACAGTTCAAAGGTAATCCGCTTTTAATGATACCATGTAAACAGTACATAACACAACAATAAAATTAAGCCCTCACATGCGGGCGCGAGGATTAGAAATCATGAAATTTACTAACGTCTTAGCAGAATCGTTGAGATCCGGTTGCATCAACGTTAAACATAGTTTTTTAAACTTTTTTAACAATTTTGGTTATTAACAATCACTAATATTATTCTAAAAAATATTTTTGAAAAAACATGTAAGTAACCACAGACCAGTAAATGAATAGACATGAAATAAAGTGTACATACAGGAGAGGGGTTTGGAATTATTAATCATTAATCATTAAACATTGGAACATTCTTGGTACAAACATAAATTCGATAGTTTATGACACATTTATACAACAGTAAAAGAATTTACTCTTCGAAAATTAAATTTTTGTGTTAACATGACGTATTTTTTACATTAATGCATATTATATTTTCAGCGTTTAAATTTTCGTTCCAATCGAGACATATTTTAAAAAAAAGTCACGGAGCTATTTGATTGCGATAAATATAAATATTAATATATTTGGTAGTCTGTGTAAGTCACCTAATTTAATGTACACTATAAATCTGTGGGGAACTGTTTGTATATCACAAGTTATGGGGTGATTTATAGCGCGTTAGGCTCGGATGGAGTGATCAAAAAGCTTTAAAATTGTATGAGAGTATGGTTGCCACTAACCTCGTTCTTATATTTGAGTTTATCAGTATGGTTGAGAGTATGTTCAACCACTAACCTCATTTCTATATTTGAGTTTATCAACTTTTGACATTTCTTGGTTTGAGGGGAGTTATGAGTTGAGTTGTTGTGTTGAGTTATCTAACATTTAAACGAGGAATATCTGAAAGTGTTAATACATCTCAGTGGACACGACTACCTTATACATTTTTGCGCCTTTATTTCATCAATCAACGAATTATTCACAAGCAGCGAGTCGTGATTTGAAGATCTCCCGATAAGAACATCTTCCGATTATCAATAATATAATTCAACTAAAGTTAAAAACATATTCAGACAGTAATTACGGATGTGTTTGGAGTTAAGAGAGGTGGTAGTGGGGGTGGAATTAAAATGGATAAGAGAGGGGATGTAATGCGCGTTATTTAAATGTTTATTATTTTCTTGTAAATATTATTATATTAGAACGTTTCCGGGAACATCTTCCCAATATCAATAATATAATTCAACTACAGTCAAAAACATATTCAGACAGTAATTACAGTTGTTTTTGAAGTTAAAAGAGGTGGGAGTGGAATTAAAATGAATAAAAGAGGGGATATAATGGGCGGAATTTAAATGTTTATTATTTTTTTATTGTCATTCTTATTATTAACTCCAACTCCCTTAACCATAGTTAACACCAAATTTCACCAGAAACCTTTGAACATGTATATTGTCGCAGGCAGCCAGTACCTCTCGTCTTTAAAGCTGAAGTTGGATGTACACCATATCCTTTCACAAATAACTTCTGGCACCGATCGTAAGATTAGACAGATTTCGTCTGTAATTTTAAGTGTTTTTTTTTTTTTTATCTAGGCCCAATATTAATTGAGTTAAATTTTAATAAAGTTTTTGAATAGCCGCCATTTTGAAACAAGACAGAGGATCAGGTTGGTTAACAAACTTAGCCGACATATACACCTGGTAAATTTTCATAACAGTTTAATCGAAATTTGATTATAACTAAGGAACTTATATAGTTAGTCCCGTGTATACACTGATAAATGGTTAAACGGAGGATGGTTTCGAGATCTCCTAATTATTATCAAAAAAAGTTCAAATTTTTCGAAAATTTCCATTGAAATCTACGTAAAAATTGTCCCCCGAACCTAAATTAATGTACATTGACGTTTTATAAATAACAAAATTTGCATAACTTTATAAAATATTTTTATTATGGTTCATGTATTTTGGATCGTTGTACTGTTAAGTTGACTTAGAAAAAATATGTTATTTTTATTTATTTTTCATACTATTTCAAAAACACTTGATGGCTAGTAAAAGAAAAAATGACAACTTTAACCACCCCCAAGGTACAGCTTTTAAAATAAGGTATCACTCTACATAAAAACAAAAAGAGGGTAGATTGTCGGCAAGGGCGTTGTCGAGCGGAGAGCTTAATATACTTGGTAGTTTAAAAGGTAGTCTTAAAAGCTTAGAAAAGGTTAAAGTAAACTCTATTATTGCACCATTTAAAGTGACTAAATAAGTGTTTATGTATATACCGAGTAAATAGAAAACAACTTATTTAATCAGAAACGAAAAAAGAGTTCGAATTCATTTATAAATTCATAAAATTATATATTTAATAAATAAAAGATTATTAAAGATTATTTTAGAATTAAGTACTCAAACTAAAATAATGATCATTGAAAGAAAGTATAATAAATATATTTGGTTGGTAATTACGAAATCGTAAACAGTTATATATATATAATACAAATTTAATGTAAATCTTTGTAATTGATACATTACATTACATACATTTGAGTTAAATATCGCAGACTGTTAGCGCCATTTAAATGTACTACGCGCGCGTATCTCGTTGGATTACAAAAATATGTCTTGTCCCTCTTACTCTTGTCCTATCCTAGTCCCTAGGCACGAAGAAGAAAGTTTAAGTTTAAATTAACTAATCAATTTTATGAAATTTGGAAACATTAATACAACTGATATAATATATATATATAAATGGGAAAGATTCCGAGGTAGATATTAAGAGGAGGAATGTCATAGCATAGTTCACTATGGACACTATGGATTAAAAATCTGGCAAAACTGAAGCATAACAAATATCACTTGACATGAGGATTGTGCCAGTATTTTAAATGATGAAGAATAATAATATAACCCACCCTTTCTACCACATCACCCTCACTGATATTTATTTTATGTCGATTCTCCAGTGCTTATAGCAAACATATGTAATATTTATATTATGCGGTATCCTCAGTGTATGGAATTAATTATAAGTGCAACGATAATACTAATGATGTCATATGCTGCTCTCATATGGACGTTAAAGGAAGCCATTATTACAAGATCTAGAAGTTCAAAGACGGTCTGAGCATTAAAAAAAGCTATCATTTAAAAGGTGGAGGTATCTGGTAGCTGGTATCGATGTACGCTAAATATTTCCTGGGTTGATCACATTACCAATGACGAAGTACAAGATTCACCAGTCAAGAGAACTAATAGATACTATCAAACGAAAAAAAAACTGCATACTTGGACACATTCTCCGCAATTAGAAATTTGATATCGTACAACTCATTACGTGAGGAAAGATAGAAGAAAGCAACGGCATAGGTACAATAGAAAGATATTATATTGGCTGCGTAATGACCAAAATGCCGGATATCTTATACAACTTGCACACGATAAATCAGCACACTGCAACTTAGTCGCCAACCTTTGATACAAAACGAGGCATGAAGAAGAAGCAACGCTAAAATCAAATGTTATTATATTTCTGATTATAACAACGTGGATTTCATTTTTAATTCAAATTCTTTATTGGCTAATAATATACATAATAAGTATAAATTATTAATATAATGTAATATATATGAAGATCACTAAGGATTATGTAAATATAATTTTAAGAAATAGATTATGTTCATTATACTTTAGAATATTCAGCAGCTATTATTATACTCTAATATTAGCGAATACAAGTATAGACGTAGTTCAAAATAACCAGAACTGAATAAAAAGGTACAAAAGTATTATCTGTATAAAAAGAATACATTATTAATATCAGTAAATGGGGTTGATATAAACTTGAAATTGTTCAAAAAATATTTTTAAAAACTCGCAAAACTTATTTGGCAAGTATTTCAATAAAACATTTTTGGAAGCTTACACCAGTACCACTAAAAGCGATTTTTGAAAGCTTATGAGTAGGATTTTCTCTTTTCGAGGTCCTGACATAATACGCGTCTAAAAAGTTATTTTTGATCAAATTACTAGTTTAAAGAACAGGCAAATGTGGAAGCTCAAAAGCTCAGAGTAAAAAACTTTAATCATTTTTACTCGCCCACCTAAAAATTATAACACTCCTACACTAATTATAATCGTTGATCGAATTTACGCTAATTGTTTTATAATTAAAGAAACTAGTTTTAAGGTAAAATATATTTTGCTTATTTTCAGTGGAATAAAAATGTAATCGTGTTTAGGAATGAGCTACGCCAATTAAAAATAAAAATAATTGTTTTAAGCCCTGTAATGAGTGCTGAAATGGCTGATACCGTGTCAAAGACTGTCGTAAAGCTTTGACTGTAGAGAATTCTTTCACGTGAAAACATCTTATCGTTCTTCGCTATAAAGGTTCCGTTCTTATCACACAACCTCCCTTGTCAAATACCCCACAAAGATATGCCCCCCGAATAAAAGTGTAGTTGTGGTATTTAAACTGGACCCAAAAATATTTAGTAAAGAATAATACATTTTTATAAGGATGCTGATATTCTTTGTTGAATTTTTTAAAATATTCATTAAAGGCGATAAAAATTACGACACGACCGGGAGTAGTTTTTATATCGTGACCCAAAGCAAGATAAAGAAATAAATGGACGTATTAAAGATAAATAAAAAACCCTTTTAGCCGAATTTTTTACACCTTAAAAGTATAAGCAGTAGTAGGTTCATATATTTAATAAAATATATATTTTTCCACAATATCTCCAGACATACCCTAATGGCCTTACGTAATATTTCAATAAATTGTTAATTCATCTACATAATTCTTTGGAATGTTCTAAACAAGGTGATTGTTAGCTGAAATTGCATACAAAGCGTGTTTTTTTAGAAGTTTGTTTTTCAAATCAGCAACACTTTTTCTAACGACAGCAAATTTGACAGCTGACAGCTGATTTGGGCTCAGTTTGGTTTACCATTTACCCATGAATAGACTTACACCAGAATATCGCTTGTAAATTGTGCAAATTTATTTCGAAAATCGTGGTTCAGTTCGCGAAACTTACCGTCTATTTTACGGTCGACATAATCGTCCATCCGAGCAAGTAATTCCAATAACCATGGATTGTTTTCATACCACGCATACTCTAATTGATATTACGCGTCCGCAAAGATGTCGTACAGTGCGCACCGAAGAAGCTGTAGTTTCTTCAAAAATGATGCCGGTCATAACGTTACAGTTGACAGAGAATGCTATAGATCCACGATTACTAACTTTTTCATCCCCCTATTGAATGACATTAATGTGGAAGAGCTGTGGTTTCAACGACATAGCGCAACATGCCGCACAGCGCGTGCCACAATCAATTTATTGAAGGAAACATTAGATGAGCGCATAATTTCGCGAAATGTACCTGTGAAGTGGCCTCTAAGATCGTGTGATTCAACACCTTGGATTATTTTCTGTGAGGATATGTGAAGTCGCTAGTCTATGCCGATGAACCAGAGACTATAGATGACATATATTGCCGATATACAACTCCAGCTACTCCAAAAAGTGATCGAAAATTGGACTTCCAGTTGCGCTTTATTCGAACAGCCGCGGCGCCCATATGCGCGAAATCATATTTAAACACTAATGCCATCAAATTATATTTCCAGTAAAGCCAATACCATGGGAATTACCACGATTTTTATGTATTTTATTTCATTTTAAAGTTCTATACCTGTAAAAGAACTTCCTTTAGGTATAGTCTATGTCTTAAGTCTAGTATTTATTTATATATTCTTGATACATAAATATTTCATTTTTGAGTTGTGGATTTTTCATTAGTTATATACATATAGTTAATTATATGCAATACAAATTAAATTAATCAATTTAGAAACATACACAGAAAAAATCTATTTATCGAAAAAGTATTTTGTTACTACTTGGATTCGAATCTGGATGTCTTCCTATCCACGGAAACATGTTAACCATTCTATTGCAGCAACCTATTACGATTACGACAAATTTAGACTTTATATGAATATTTTTAGAATTGATAGATTTATTACTCCATTTTCAAAAATCAATAAACTTTATATTGCATTGAATCTCAAGTACTTTTGAGTAAATCACGCTAGGAGACACCAGAAATAAATTAATTAATTATTCCGTTGTATTATATTTGGATAAACTTTGATACAACTTATATATATTTTAAGGTGAATACATTTTTTGTTGTGGAGTTGCATTTTCAGTACAGAGTTCTGCAGTATTTTTAATACATATTAAATTACTCAACTAGAAATATGATTAATATTTTTCCCCGGATAGGAAGAGGTCCAGGTTCGAATCTCGGTAGCAATTAAATATATTTTCGATAAATAGAATTATTTAATTTATATTAAAAATACTACAGAATTATGTTTTGGGAATGCAACTTATATGTTTTCAAAAATAGAAATAACTACAAAATAATATATAATATTAAACTCTATGTAGATATTTGTGGTTTGATATGATATAATGTAACGGATGAACTCTAGTAACAAGGTAATATATAACTTAGCGACCTACAAATTAGGTATAAAATGGGCCATATGAGGGTCAAACAGAGTGTCGTAATATAATTTTAAGTACTGCGAGCAAATTTTATGAGTGTGGGGGGACACTTACTATTAAAGAAATTGGTAATTGCTTTTCAAAGTATAGTAAAACGATGTTAAAAGAGTAAATACACATTGAATTATGTACCTACTTATGTCATCCAACATATCAATTATGCCGATCAAGTATAACTTATAAATAAAAACGCGTTATATATCTCAGACACGTGACCCTTGCGTGAAAAATGTTTACACATATGTATGTATGTATTTTTCTTTACTTTATATCTACAAAGATACTAAACACCCGTAACAATGTTCTTATATATTACAGTATGACTGCGAATACTATTAATATCGTTATATCTTTAATATCCTCCAAAAAACACATTTTATATTAAAAAATAATCATGCTTTTTAATTATATTTTTGTACACATTTTTTTTTAATATTTTCGTAGAATGCAATCACTTTATGGTTTGACATATTAGATTAAATAAAACACAATCACTTTGTATAAACCCTCGAATTTTATTAAACGCCAACCGCTTTCGCTTAGCTCAAGCTTCGTCAGAGTCTATTTAAAATTAACAATAAATACTTTTTTTTAAATTAATCATTAATTCATTTAAATGTTCATTGATGTAAGAATCAACATTATATACTTATAAGTAATTAATTCATTTGATAATTTATTGATATAATCAACATTACATTTTTATATGAAAATTTGTCTTAAAAGTCGCCTAGAAGACGTCACCAGATTGGCAGAGAGCTCGTTTAACATGCGAGAGGTACCGTGACCAATATTCAGCTTCTCTAAACTCATTTTAATTTCAAGAAGATTTTTAAGATACCTGGTATCGATCGCAGCACCATTAAACGTAAAAATAAAGCACAAGGTGACAGTAAGAGTCACAATTAAAAAATATTATTAAAAAATCCATAATGTATTCAATGTAATGTTGATATATTTTTGTTGAATATTTTACTTATTTCTAATCATTGAAACATTTATTAATTAATATTACTGATTATTATCACTGTCCACGTATTATATATAATGTACATAGATTACAGATAAAATATACATACTTGTTAATATAATTTATGCAACCAAATACCAAGATAAGCCTATTTCTGACTTGTCTCAAGAAAGATTTTATGAACATTTATTTGTTGTAATAATACGCAATTTGTTAACGCAGAAAATGCAAAATACTTCAAGGGATTGTCATATATATTATTTCGCCACAGTCAATATACTCGTGTTTTAAATTATTTGATCCTAAATTACTAAATCTTCGTAAAAGAAACATCTATACCTTGTATAACATGCCACCATTGCGATATAAATAATCAAGAATTTGTAAAAGAAAAATTAATTTAAAACCATTTTTTATATATCTTCAAAATTGACTACGCGCAAATATTAATATTACGTGCAAATTTCATCATACAAACCGTTAAAATCGCGCGTACACGGGAAGTGTATTTTAAAAATAGACTATCAAGGTGCACACGTGCTCTTCCAACAAAACCAGGATGAGCGCGTCACGAACTCTTGCTGTACAAAGATCACTGCCTAATCTTTCCTATTTTGAATGTGTTGTGTAGTTCTCGTTTTTCCCCCTCTCCAAATTTGCTGATCGCCGTTGCTAGAATGACTATATAAACGACTCCCACTTAATTTCTTTAGCAGAAAAAAATCCTCATCTATACGACCTATAGGCGCGCGTCCGAGAATTTATCAATTTACGATCTTTCCCGGTCATTTCTTGTAAAATGTATCAGTCGCGGTAAAACGATTTATTTCGAGAATAATCTTTAACAGTTGTAATATTGATATCTATGTGAAATAATCATTTACTCGGCATGTCACAGTGAACTTTTCCAAAATCTCAAAGTAGTGACCTCAACCTATTGCGTTTGTAATATACAAAACTGGATATGAATTTTGCTGTAATTTGATTATCAAGAATATTTACATTCGTTTAAACAAATTTGACGCCTCTTTGTGCACCGCTATTAACACCTAGATTCTAGATACATTTTATACTACTTTCTCTATCGCCCAACTGCTCCGGAAGACCTCGCATCTACCAAGAAGTCATCCCCTACGCCTTCCATCAGCTTTATCCAGGAAGATCGCCTCTGCCCACCTGACGACTTCAGGCTGCGCGTGTCATTAGATACGCCGTCACCATGTTCTTGATTCAAAACTAAGGTGCTGTGCGCCCTCCAGTGTTCCGCATTTACATAAACCTACAACTCTTCGAAATTTATATTCTGAACATTCTCGCTCTCGCCGAAAGTGATCCCTTCAGTTTTCTCCGTTTAAAACTCAACTGACAATGTAAAGTTATCCTCGACCATCACATAAATTATAATAACCTCGAATCACTCCATCAAACTTTATCTGTCTTGTAATACATTTCATTTCTATCTTAAATATTGGTTTTCTATAACTATTTGTCACTTTACCTTTCCATAACATTTTATTATTAAGATTATTTATAAACCGCAACACTCACCAACAAGCAAGTCTGATCAAACTTGCCCACATAGTAAAACCATACCCGACCAGTTCTAGTTAAACAAACATCTCATTCCGTTACTTCTTGATAAGCCAAGCCACAATTTACAAAAATAATTAGACTCGGTCGAGTATGATCCTAATATCCGTTCGGTGTCTCCGCAGTATTCATGTACAGAATTAATCTTGTATAAATTAGTCATCGATTATGAGAAGTTAAAAAAAAGGTTATTACTCTGTCTAGATACATTATAATTTGTTAAATGTGATGTGACGGCCTCAATACCGCAGACTCAGAAACAAGTCTTTCTTATTTTATAAATTACGATATGTGATCTTCCCATGTAAACCTTTTATCTTATTTTTCGCCATCACAACATTTCACTTTTATATTGTCTTTGTTCTGTTCATAACTTTTTAACTGAATATATGTCTTTCCATACTAAATGTACATAAACCTTTTATTTCGACAACCTGACCATAAAAGCATATATTGAGTCGAACCTCGAGCAAACCTTGAGACGAAAGAGAAGTATTCTATCCGCAGAGCTGGCAACAATTAACAACCATCTTCAACTGCAAAAGTAGGTTTTGGTGAACCTAATCAAGGTCTTTCCACTGTTAATAACTGTATCTGTATTCTTTATCTAATATGAAATGATATATTTAGTAGCAATATTTGAATATGTCCAAGAAAACACAATTAGTTGCAAAGGCACTGTTATTAATCAAATATCAGACATCTTATAGAGACAAAGCTATTTTATTAATATATTTAATGGAAAATATATGGAAGTATAGAGTGATTACAGGGCTTACGATCTATCTTCGGCTGGTTTAAATGATCACTTTATATATATATATATATACAACTATCAAAAATGTGATAAATGTGGAAGTTGAGGGGTGAGAATTAGTGAACATATATATGTTAGTATGTATGTTAGTATATGGACTCGCTTCGAGTACCACTACACTATCGCCATCTATGGACCAAATTTAATAATTCATTTTTCCATTTTTTTAAAACGGCATATATGTCATAACTGAGAATTTGATTTTTTTGAAATTATTTATTATCTTTATTCGTAGAATGCAATCACTTTATGGTTTGACATATTAAATTAAATAAAACACAATCACTTTGTACAAAACTAGACGAAGACAGGTCGTAAGCCCTGTAATTACCCCATACTTCCATATATTTTCCATTAAATATAATAAAAAATAACTTTGTCTCTATGAGATATTTGATGTATTTAGTGTTTCATTCTTCTAATAATCTAGGTAAGTACTTATAAGATTATATTCCAACATAATAACTATAGTGATAGCTTGTCGGTGTAGTCGTTAAGACGCTAGCCTAGTGGCCGGGGGTTCGCGCCTCATTTCAGGACACCAGCAAGTTACGTCCTATTTTAATAGTACAAAAAACATTTAGCTTAGTTAGAAAATAGTAAGAATATTGATGTGATATCTATTCCGTGTACGCATCTTGCATAATAGAACCTTCCTTTTTATCTATCTTTCTTTAATTAGTGAGAAAGAGAAACCATTATACTCGTATGTTTGCTATTCTTTTCACTGTGAAATTAATGTGCGATTTCTTATTGACTTGCCACAAATGATATTTTTGTCAACTTATTAATTTTATAACGGATTGAACTGAAAGATAATTATTTTTGTAGCATTCGCCTTACTTGATTTTCCCTAGTTATATCTAATTAACTAAAATGTGAATTGTTGTTGGGTATATTTACCGAAATATTACAGGTTTAATTAGAGCGGTAGACCTGTCATACTGCATGGCTCGGGAAGGGTTAATATGCATACTTATTTTGCGCTTATATAATATAATATAGATTACAATATTATACTCGACTATTTTTTAACAGCATCTAAAATAAACGCTGACCGCATTTTATAAAACTAGGACAAAAGTTCATAATGTGACACTTCGAATCCTGACCTACTATGGGATTGTAATATAATTTCCGCTGTCATGTTTCTCCGTCTTTAAGTACAACGAAAGGAACTGGTCCATATACTTGTAACAAAAAAAAAACTTTTAAAGAGCTGCTATCAAAATGTACCTCCTGTCACATGTGAACCTTTTCTTATTACACGTTCACACGACTGAAAGGCACGCTAGATTTTCATCACAATCGACATTCCTAGTCGTTAAGAGTCAAGTGTTTTGAATATCACAGTGAAAACACGCACCGTGGTTACTCATTAACTTACCTTCGTCACGAAACTAGAGACTGATTACATTTTAACTACGGCATTTATTTTGAGAATTGGAATTACTATGTTCAATAAAATTACAATAAACTCTCTACAAGTGTCGAAAATAATTTGAAATATTACAAATCAATCAAATGTTTTTTTTTGCTAATTTACAAATTTTATCGTCATATTAATAACCAATAAAAAACACACACAATATTACCTGTCATCTGCGAACATACATAGATTTTATGTAGCAGACGTTCTCTCGTGAATTGACTCTTACTATTTAGGAATTTTGATTCAAGTGTGCAGTCTTATGACTCGCTCGCGTGTTTCTAAATCAAATTTTCATCCATGGATACGCACTTGTAGACAGTTACTGATCACATATGAGTTAATGTTCACCAGATTCGACAGATTTCTTCAAAAATACCTCACAGGATGTTACTTTTCTGTAATAAATATGATGAATTATTCAAACGCCTTAACAAAAAAGTAATCTAACTGTAGTTTTAAAATGGACTTGAAAGAGTTTTTAGACACTATGTTATTACACGCAAGAGCTCGGCCTCATCAAGCAACTATCGCCACTCCGATCGACTATCCTTCCTCATGATACCGACTGAATATACATCCTGTGTAACGACCTCTTGCTAGTGATATATGCTGCAAGTACTTGTAAAAGTGACCAGCCCACTTCAGCCGTACTATCTAAATAACTTGGACAATATTTGGCTCACAAAAATACTGCCACAATCAACCGTAATTTAAATTGCTTAATTCCACTGTCATATTATTTTTCACTACAATCGATAAAACATTTTTTTATTCGCTATTGAGATCGTAGTTCCCTTTAAAAGTACTATCTTTCCCGAATATATTATATTTTTATCATTGAACTGAACTAAATCAAATTATATATCAATCCAAAAATATTGCACCGAAACTGGATACGATATATCATTCATTTTTATGCTGAAATATTTTTGTACAATATTCTATTTAATAAATATAAACAGTTTGAATAGATGTAGTTTTACCAGACCACAATAGAAATTGTTATGGAAAATGTACATACATCGTATTATATGATGGTGTTAAATTGAATTTTTACATTTCCATATCGCACACCTAGATCAAAACTAAGAACTCAAAAAGTCATTTTTCAGTAGACAAAAAAATAAATACATTTTTCTCCATTTTTGTTACTAAAGTAATGAAACTAAATAACATTTTAGGTCACAAATGTATTCTAAAATGACACTTTTCGAGAACTGGGGCTAAGTTAGTTGCCTATATGACAGAGTATCCGAATAACAATAAAAACTCAAAATTCTTATTTTTTTGAGTTGTCTTAGTTTTGATCTAGGTGTGCGATATTAGCATTTTATCTTGTCACCCGTCGTTTGTTCTCCTAATTAAGGACGTAAATAAAAACATGCGTCTTCTTTCATACAAAAAAATAAACAACTAAATTATTGTTTCAACACTTTGTTTAAACCGCCATTCATTGATTATTCTACTGTTTCGATACATATGGTATCACACTTTTAAAATTAGCAATATTAACTTTGTGATTAAAATTCATATTTTTTATTTATTATCTTTGTTTTATTAACCACTGAATTGAGATTTCAAAAAATACTATTTTCTTCTTCAGGATGTCATAACTAACTAAAAATATACATCATTATTTCTTCATCATAATCTATTTTTAAAAAAACAGCAATTATTTAAAAAATAAATTTAGTGTCTAACTCAAATTGTTGCTTAATACAAATTTAGTCGAATAATTTTTAGGAAAAAATTTTAGAATGGGACTCGTAGCTAAATTTAGTTGGTTGTTTACAATTTCTTGATTAGTTTTACATGCTTTACATGGTAGATGTATTTAAACTCAATTGAGTGGTTAATAAAACAAAGATAATAAATAAAAAATAGATATGGTATCTTCTTCAAGAAACAATGTATACTGAAATTAAAAATACAAGCATAGATAAAAATAAAACTATAAGTAAGAATTAATATGAAAACAAATTTCGAAGGTAACTAGTTGCAAAGAGAATTTGGTTATTTATAATATTTAGCTTGGTATTAACACTTTTTCTTATTTCTAAAATTTATAATTTATCTAATTTTAAACCCCTAGTATGTATAATTTCTAAACCCTTGTTAATATCAAAATGGTTTGTTTCCAAAAAGTGATTGGAAAATTCTGAATAGTTTTTTAAACAATGTATTTTGTCTAATTATTTTTATAAAATGAGGCTACAAAGTAATTTTGCTAATATTGAAGAAGTAATCATTCTTTCCTTCACGGAAAAAAGTAATAAAATTATATGACGTATATAATAATTTATATTGTGCATGTGATGGGATAGGTATGTGCATTATTTAAAAAACGACTCCAACTGTAATATGGTACCAATTAAAACGCATACGTAATTTATTTTTAAATGCATTCAATTACACGAGTACTACAAGTTGAGTATGTTGTGAATTCATTATGGAATTTTACTTTAGTTACCTATACATAAGTACTGCGCTGCGGTATGAAGTGTTCATTTTTACCGCACTGAAATAATTTTTCCCTTAGTTGGCATAAAATTAAAATAAATAAATAATTTTCTGTTAATTTTTTCAGTATTGACATGAAAGATTTCTAAGTATTAAAACCTAACAGGATATAAAATGCACTTTTTATCATCTATTATCGAAGTGTGCATTTGCATAACCAACGTGCACATAAATAAAAATACAAAAAACATTTTGTTTTGTAAATAAAATATCAAAATACAAAAGAAAACACTAATGAACAACATCACGTTCCCTAATACGCATCCCCCCCCCCACTCCATATCTTCTACGCCTTACCGCTCTTCTGTATTTAGTATCGTTATCACCTGATGATGAGTGGGAATGCACCTCTAGAAACTATAGTAGTAAAAAATTAACCCAATGCGTGTGTGGTACAAAGGTAAAATTATTGAAAAATTATAATATTTATAGTTTTAAGCAGATATTCTTAATCAATACTTAAATACGTTTGCATGCCCACACATTTGATAAACGTTTACAAAATGTTTTACATGTGGTATCTATGCTGTATGCTAGATTTGTGGCCATCAAAACCGATAATACTTTAACGATCTTTTCAAAACTTATTAACAGTTAGTTTATTAACAAAAATATAGTAACAATCAATTCTGTAATATTTACAATGTTGGAGATGATTTAAATTAGAATTATTAAAAATGAATTGGATTGAGCAATATTATATCGTTTTGTGCGAGGTGTGGCTGTTTCTATTATTAGTTCAGTCGTGACTTCTTCACTAGACTACCGTCTGTTAAAATAGCCGGTATTTCTTGCTGTTTATTCAGTGACCAAAATTGTTAATAATAATAAAATAAATATAATAATACAATATGAATTAGAAATTAACATACTAATAAAATAAATCCTTAAACGTCTGATTAGGTCCGTAATTTAATATTATTTTTTTAGTGAACAATTTGGAAACACTGATTAGGTATAGGTATATTGCTGATATAGAGTAGGCGGTCACCTCTAGATAGTAATTCCTTAAAAAATCTTCGGCAATTTATCTTGTCATCGAGGAAGACCATAAACCTCTAGCATACTGATATATAATTTATATACCTACGGAGTCATTTCTGCTGGTATTTTTTTAAAGAAGCGAATATTTTTAAATCTTAATATTTATTTTCAACGGCTTAGTTTTTGTTTTATGTTTCATTTGTTTTTATTTTGATATGTTCAAGGCGTGGATTAATATTAATCTTCATTCAGCCGATTTTTCTAAATGTCCTTTTATAGTAGTCACATAAGTTAATGTACTATCACGTCCGATGTGTTGAAAATTATTTCTATTTAAAATAAATGTTAACACCGTAAACTTCAATTATATATACTAAATTCGAAATATCACATTACTAATAAGATCAAATTATGAGAACATGAAACCCTTGTCATACAAATTCTTAAAACAACATAAGTAAAATGTGATTCCAGTGGAGATCGAAGTTCATAAGTACATTGATTACTAAACTTTTTTTTGAGATATCGGTATTTTAATGTGAAAATGATCTAGTATTATATTTACAAATAAGTACGAACGACCATTAATAATAATTAATTAAATTGTACATCGTAGAAAACAACTTTTTTAGTATTACTTAAATATTAGTGCATATTAATTCATGTGTCGATCATTTTCGTTACGTGCAATTTCATAAATCGTAACAAAAACAAAGAAAAGATGTGCGAGACCACAGCCGAGTTACTATTTTGTTTGCGACAAACTCTGAAGAAATCCTATCAGCAACAAAAGCGTGCAAACAAAACGAATATGTAGGTAAAGCAGCTTAGATGGACGATCTGGGGACTCATAAATGATAAATACGTGAAATTTATGGCATTTTATTTTATTATTATTATTTTATAATTTACAACGCATTAACTGTTCAATGACACGATACATAAAAATAATTGATTTATGTTTTGATTAAAATTATAGTAGTTAAAACTTTTTTTTAATGTTCATCGCGTACGTCTACGATAATACGACTACCCACCGCAGCCAGTGGGTATGAATTGTGCATTGACAGTTAAATACAATGTAGTTAACTTTGTTTTATTTTAGAAACCACAGAGTCATTTATATTCAACCGGTTTCGGAAAAATACCTTTTCCTTTATCAATATGAAAAAACTGACTCACGGTGGTTTATAAAATAAAACAAAGTTAAAAAAACTATTTATTATTCAAAATTAATCAGAATATAATTATTTTAAAGAGAATAAATCATTATTTGTTTTAAATTTTTTTCATAACATAATTCTGTGATATTTTAGTACTAATTAAATGCATCAATTACAAAGCCCTACAGATAAACTCAATTTATCGAAAAAATATTTTAGCTGTTGTAGTTTTGAAGTTGTAATTTACACAAATAATAATGTGTTCTCTTTTATATATATATAAGTTGTATTAAAATATATCCAAAAATTTAATAAAATGAAATTGAAAAATCTCTGGCGTCTCCTAGCGATTATTTCTCAAAGTAGGTATTAGCAATAAAATTGTGATAGCTTTCAAATAAATGGAACGTAAGTATCTGAAATAACTGCAACAATTGCAAGTTCGAAAAATTATCGACTATTTACTAAACTGACCGCACTTCTTCGGACAGAAAGAGATTCTGCTTCAAATTCCGGTGGCGGCTAAAATGTTTTTTCGATAAATTGAGTTTATTTATGTATATATGTAACAGTTAAAGTGTTAAATTTCAATAATGTATACATTAACTAGTCAATGTATGTACTAACTATGAGTTTTAGTTACAGCTTACACTGCTGCATTTCGTGTATACTTTCACTAGAATGTATGATTTAACTAGTGAGTGTATGAACTTGCCGACGCGAGCTGGTTACATCGTGAACAAACAAGATCTGCCAGACGAGCGTGTTTGACAACTAACCAAATACGAGCAAGTTTACAATTACCCTACCACACAACCAAACAATTCAAATAATAATTATACAAGGAATTAATCAAATAAATTGTAATCGTAATTGTAAGCACATTATATTTTTACATACCTTACAGTTGGATAATAAAAAATAAATGTGATTTTAGTTGAAACTTTGAGGTTACGTCGGATATCGATAATAACACGCACGCACTCCACGGTCGGTAATAATCTCGCCATTGTAAAATATTGCTAGGAATTGCAATATTGTCACTCGAAATAATTACACGTGTTAATAAACGATAACATTATTGTATTCGTAGGCATATTTTTATTTTTAAAAATATTTTATAATAACTAAAAATAATATTGGTTTCTATGTTAGATTTTTCCCAAATATAAGTAAACACATTGCAATTTTTTTAATATAGCAATTTCAATGTACCACACTTTAGGTGAACATTGTGAATACTTTGACAAAACACCGAACAGTAAATGCATACAACAACTAGGTAGTTTTCATAAATTATTTTGTGTATACTGTAACTAAAACTCATGGTTGGTGCATACACTGACTAGTTAATGAATACATTTTCGAAGTTCACTCTTTGTCTGTAACATATATATTTGTATTTTTTTAATATTTATTATCTTAGTTTAATAACCACAATTGAGTTTAAAAAACATCTACCGGTTTCGGAAAACACCTTTTCCTTCTTCAGGATATGTCAAAACTAACTAAAAATATAGCATTGTTTTTCTATTTATCCAGAATCTATTTTTAAATTTTTAAAAAAAAAAAAAAAAAAACAACAATTATTTAAAAAGTAAATTTAGTACCTAACTCAAATTGCTGCTCAATACAAATTTAGTCGAATAATTTTTAGGAAAAAATTTTACAATAGGACTCGTAGTTAAATTTAATTTTTTTAATATTGCTAATTTTAAAAGTATATATATTTGTATTTGATGCATTTAATTTTTATCATAATGCATTTGCTTCAAATGTCAAAAATGCAGTGTGCATAAAAATGAAACGTTAAGCATAACAACTGAACAAATTAAAATTCAAAGTACATGAAAGCATAAAATAATGTATAAGAACATAATTACATACAGACACATAAATAAACATTTAGCACCAATATATACAAACATGGTTTTAAGAAAAAGTGTCACATGACAAACTGTGTTAATGTCGTTATACAATCTACACGTTCGTGAAATCGGATTAAAGAACCCAATATTACTATGGGAGACATCTTGTCTGAATATTTCATGCTTCCTTAATAATCTGGTACTTGCGTAATGCTTTACTTTAGATATTAGTGCGCTATCGATCAGATTATTAACAACCTTGAACAGAAACATCACATCAGCAATATTGCGCCTCATTTGAGTCTTTTAGAAGATTGCTTCCAAACACAGTTTTTCGTGGTTACATACATGCGCAGAGATGACAATCTCATTGTGTAAAAGATGTTCAGCATCCCGATAGCAAACAAGACTTCAACATGGTACTACAAATAAGCAAAAGAAAGCAAAGCGAAATCGTAGAATTTGGATACTACTTACAAAAAGAGTTAAGGGTGAACGTTGTCATTGCAGAAAAAATTTACAAAATTGATGATCGAAATCCTTCCTTATCCACCGTATTTGCCTGATTTAGTTTTTGCAGACTTCTAACTATACTTGAAACTAAAAAATCTTTATTGAAATGAGATTTGGAATCGGAATTGAAAACGATTATTTTGTTGACCGCGAAGAAAGTCACATCCAGGAAACGTTGGATCAAGTGTGTTGCGCACCGAAGAGATGACGTTGATAATAAAATACAATTAGAATCAAATATATTTTATTTTCATTGTCATTGTTTAATTCATCTTATACATAAACTGCCAGACTGAAAATGATTGACTTGCACTTCGATTTGATTCGACCATGTTTATTACCTTTCTCTAAAGTTAATGCATGTCGTAAAATAAAACAGAGCGGCGTCCATTACCTTACGCTACAGTTCAAAGTGCTAATGTCGGATCAACGTCCTGCATTGTGGTTCATTAGTTCCGCAGTGGTAGGTACCACCTGCAACCTGCAACCTACAACCTACAACCTTCTGAGACTACATAGCGCCGAGCTCTGTTTGCGAAGCGCGCCGGGCGTATAACAAGTATGCAATCTGTGTAACAGCAATTCCGTGCGAGCTGAAGTTGGAGTAATAATTCTTATTCTCACTTTACTATGTGAAATTACATACTTAAAAGCATTGTAAATCTTTGAACTTTAGGTACTGTTTTAAAGTATCTTCAATTTTAATTCAGCAATTTTCTAAATATCCACTTGTAAAAGTGAATTTAGAATCGAAATTTTTCAAGCACTTCAGTACTTTGCTTTTTTACAACATTTTTACGCATCTTATTTATCGATATGAAATAAATTCGCCGATATTTATGTCATCATTCTTTACCAACAAATTAAATGCAGTACTGCAAACTAGTTTCCACTAGTGCAGAGTGACCAGCCAGCGACGTGTTATTTTGCAATAAATTGAACTTCAACAGATATATTTTTAATTATTTAAATGATATGATTATTTAGTTAAATCTATAGAATAGAATAGAAATGCAAGAAGAGGTCCAAGTTTGAATTGTTTTTCTGTATATTTTTCTAGTTGATATATTTAATTTGTATTAAAAATAATACAGAACTATTTTCTTAAAATGCAACTTCACAACAAAAACTGTGTACTCTTTAAATTTAAATTATAGTAAAATTTATGTCAAAGTTTATCCAAATTTAATAAAATCTATTAATTAATAAATTATGGAGTCTCCTAGCTGGTTTAACTCAAAGGTATTTGAAATTCACCGCAATATAAAGTTGATTGCTTTTAATAATACATATATCAATTGGAAAGATTACAGAATATAAGTTCAAAATTTGTCGAAAATGTGATATATCGTCACGAGCAAATAATGAGGTTAATTTATGTACGTGGAATTTCTGACAAAGGAATATCCAAGCTCGTGGTAAATAATATTTATTCTAGATGATTCGACAGAATACAGTTACAGGTTATAATAGATATTTACTGAATCACGGGTTGGAGCCAAGATCGAGCATCGACACAGATATCTCTTTCACACGCATCATCGTACTAACCTAACGCAACCTACTTATCCATCACCATAGATACATTACAGAAAATGTATTCGATCGCTATAGCCTAATACCGGATGGAAAAGATCCAGGTTCGAATCCCGGTAGCAACTAAAGATTTTTTCGATAGATAGAATTTTTCTGTATATCTTTCTGGTTGATGAATATAATTTTTATTAAAAATATCACAGAACTATATTCTAAAAATGCAACTTCTCACCAAAATGTGTTTTTAAAAAACTATAAAATCTGATTGAATTCAAACTGCAAATCCTGCACCGATAGGATCCAAATGAACGAATTCGAATTACGCGATCTCCGGGTCGCGCGTCCCGTGGAATGGAAATACGACAATTCCGGTCGTAAATCAGAATCACCGCAAGATAGGGAAGGGAAATAGGGAAACCTTGGTACAAGATAAGGACAGAGAGGCGATAGGGGTTTCAGTCAAAAGACCAATGATTTCGGAAACCGGAATTCGGAAAGACTACAGCGATATCACAAGTTCACCTACGATACACAAACAACATAACGTGATCAAAACACAATATCACCAAATACAGTGCTAGTGCACTGGAGCTGAAATGTTCACACCGCTAATGCTATTGCGATGTCGAAATCGAACAAGTATCGGTCAAGTTGACGTCTTTTGACGCCAAGGTCACAATTTATACTGACAAGACGAGCATTAAAAAATATATGGATGGGAATTTCGATGCGGAAATGTGTCAATAACATGGGAAGGGAACGATTCGAAAAGAAGCGCCAAAAGAGTGTTTACAAATTCGAAACACTGATAATTGACTCTAAAGAATGCAATTCAGTTATTATTTCGAAACGAACATGTCTTAAAAGTTGCATTCGTGGTCATGGGACATTAGTATTGATATAATTATAGTACCTAAGCAACTTACTTTTTATTCTCCACACTTATTGGAGATATTGTCAATAAATACTTATACAGCACGTGAAGCCTTCGTTTTTAAATAATTGCATTTCTTTTTTATCGGACGTGAGGTTTAACGAGCGGTTACCAACTACTCGCAAGTTCCTGTCTATATTTTTGGTTGAACTGAGGGATGAAGGGGAGGCGTCCCCCATGTGCCAAGTGCACATGCACTGGAAGTTTAAAAGGTAGCCTCGATTTTTTTACACAAACTATACTATTAGGGCTAGTTGGGTGGAGTAATAATTTTTTACTATAGTAACTTTTTACCATCGCCTGTGGTAAACAAAGTTTTCTGGTTATTGGTACGTCGAATTTACTATTTTCATAGCATAGATAAGAAATCGCACCTCAGTGTGGCAAGACTCATGAAATATGCTTTATTTACCTTTGAGTTCGAAATCTGTCACTTCGCTGGCGAATTTTTTTCGAGTTATGTGCTAATATATATTATACAGTGACATCATCATCGAGCGAACTCTCATCATTAAAGTAGCAGGATATTAAATTGTCGTACACTCCAACTTTCAATGTATCAATTAGCTACCTTCGAGTAGCTTGTTGGTCTAGTAATCAAGATGTTGGCCTAGTGATTTAGTGATCAAGGGTTCACGCCTCGTTCCAAAAGACCAGCAAGTCAGTCCTACCTTCATAGCACAAGCGTTTAGCTTAGTTTCAAAATAGTAAGAATATTGATATGACATGTATTCCGTGTACACATCTACATTTAAAAAAAATAACAGATGACTTATGAAACAGCTGTGAAGAAACCATCAAATTTAGTCATCGATTTTTGGTTTTTACCATCCGATATTCAAGAGTAAAATTAGTTAACCGTTGCATTTTGTACCAATGATCAAACCCGTTTTCACAAAAAAAAAATTGGTAACTTTTTTTACCATAGCAAAAAGTTACTACAGATCACACAACTGTCTAATATTAGATCAACGAGCTCCGGGATCCCGAAATTGGATTCCCTACAGTTGCACACAACCGGTACACATTTAATTATGCGCTTTCAAAACACACAATGTTCTAAAAAAATGTTAATCATTTTTATAATATTGCACGTAGAAAATATTTTTATTAGCATTTGTTACATAATTAAAATTCAACAATTGTATTTCCAGAAAAATTTATTCGTCCATTGGATGAATTTGAATCTTGCTGCAGCAGATAAAAACAGAATAAATGTTTGTAATTTAATGCCTTATGTTTATTTTTTGGGCATAATTTGGATTAGGTATCTTTGATTCTGGGTGATGTTTATGCGCACGTGTCGAGTCTTGCTGTCATATCGAATACCGCGTGCACGGGTAGATTTCATCAATCTTAAGCAGCGATCTTAAAATCAAAATTCATCAATAGGACAGGTTTCGCAACAAGACAAGGTCTGTGGGAAAACCGTGTTTCTGTAAATATTATTTGAATAACCTGAGAAAGTACTGACTTGGTCGTGTAAAGTATTATAGCTATAACGTTTGATAAAATTCTTATATAAATATATTTAAGTATAACGTATGTACCATCACGTAGGTAATTCATATTACTACAAGGTTACTCAGAGATAATATAAGGTCCCCCTATCCCTGCTGCATCTATCACGCCCATCCATTCAACGTGTACGTTAGTTTGTTTAACTTTCTGCAATTACTCTCCTTCAGAATAAATTATATTCAGTAATGTCCCGCGAATTGTATAATATTATATGTCTGTCTGACTATTGTGGTGAGTGTACGATGCTACACTCCCAACTGCGGAGTAGGGAGATAGCGCACCATAGGAACACTACCACACTTCTCACGCCTGGCTTAGATGGCAGCAATTTCGTGAGTTCTAGATGACTATGTGCTCATTTCTAAGACCAACTACTCACGAGAGATTTACAAATATACATACACTAGCAGATAATCGACTATCGCCAATTGTTTACTGCTAGGCCCTGCGGGCGAATATTTTGGCTGATAGTGGTCGCTACGCGGCCATTGGTGATCGCTGCGCGGTCAAGGCCTTACTAAAATCTATATTTCAATGATAGAGCTTTCTCCAAAACAAACTATAAGTAAATAAAATGTGGATGTAATTATAATTATTCCACCTCTGTAAGTTATCTGTCAAAATGAACGAAAATGATATCTAGATGAATCGCAGATAGACAATTTCTATGGTAAGTAAGATTTCTCCCTTACCGTAGACAGCTAAGATAAGAAAAGATAATAGATGTCAATATGCTTGCCAGTCGTTTCATAAGATTTCGCCAAAATATGTTTTTTTTCTTACTCGTAACAAAGACAAAGCACACTAAATTTCAAATTGAATATATATTTACCTACTGTTATTAAATATATAAAAGAGAAAACATTTAAGTGATCTCAACCTAGTGATATTAAAAACAAGTTTGGTTTTACCCTGCTCACGTCTCACAGACTTGACCGTTTAAGCAAGCACTTTATAGCCACAAATGACACTTCTGAAGCCGCCACATCCAGAAAGTCATAGATATAGATGGGGAAGCATAGTATTATTATGGATGCTTACTGTTCTTAACTTCTAATTATTCTATCGATGTGCAATAAACCAGGTGAAATCCGTAACTAACTTTTTAATTCAACGGCCTCCTGAAATTACTATATTCTGGTTGAATCTTCATTTTAATTATATTATTTTTTTAATACAAATTAAATAAATCTTCCCGAAAGACAAACAGAACTAATTTATTTGTCAATAAAATATATATAATATAAATATAATAAATATATCTATAGCGCTTTCAAATTGATACATCTGTTAATCCGTTTTTAAAAGCAATCAACTATACATTGCGACGAATCTCAAATATCTACAGACGCCAGAATTAAATCAATTAATTTGTATACAATTCTGGATAAATTTTGATAAGACTTCTATATTTTTACGGAAAAGACATTATTGTTGTAAAGTTGCAGTTTTTCACCTCATAGTTCTGTGGTATTTTTAATATAAATTTTCGATAAATTAAGGTCAATTATAGTCACAAGTGTAAAAAAACTACACATATAAATAATAAGATAAAACACTTTGTTTAAAGTACTATTTATTGATAAATCAACATGTTTCGATACCTATAGTATCTTCTTCAGGAAACAATGTATATTAAAATTAAAAATACAAGCATAGATAAAAACAAAACTATAAAAGTATAAGTGGTAGGTAACTAGTTAGATTATAGGTATCGAAACATGTTAATTTATCAATAAGTAATCGTTTAAATAAAGTATTTTATCTTATTATTTATATAACACAAGGCTACAAAGTAATTTTGATAATATTGAATAATTTGTATACATATCGTTTCGTAAAAAATATTTGAACACTAAACATATTAAAGATGATATATTTTGTCTTTCTTCGGTCCTATTTGTAGTACTGTACTTTGGTTTTATATATAAATCTTATATATTACCTGACGAAACAACATAAAGATAATAAATAATATTTCATAAATATTTCTAAATGAACCTTAAATTTCCCAAAAATTAAAGTGTTAATCCATTAAAATAAAATATGCCTTACTGCAAATACACAAAGTATTCATTCGTTAACAATAATGCATCGTTAAGAAGCAGTTTTAGCAATAGACCGGGATTGGTCGGGAACTTTAAGACATAACACTACATTTATCTTTTCTAGGAGTTAAATTAATTTATGTCTTTTCTAAACATTTAAAGATGAAGGTAAATTATATAAATTTCAAAACAAAAGTAAAAATGTTATTAATCAAATCAACAGTAAGAAAATTTATATGTATGTATGTATAAATGACTATTAAGATAAACTCAATGTAGAAACTAAATGCTAACTTTTTTGTCACCATCTCTTTTTTATTTTTTATCTAATTAATCTATTTTTTAACGTCATAATGACAATGCCTCATTTTAAAATTTGATAATTATTATTTTTAAATTTTATACTATAATGCACACTGTTAAAAAGAAAATCAGTTTATAAAAATAAAAAGAGAATAGAGACGCCTTCACAGAATATATGCAGCGATCATATTTTTACCGTAACATAAAAAATAAAAAAACTATCAAAACTATTATTAACGAGAAGAAAATAAATTTTTTTTAAATAAAAAAAATTAACCTCAATATATACATATTTATATCACAAAATACCAAAAGACAACGACAAAAGAAAGCCATGGAGAAGAATAATGTATGTAGGAAAACTTACAACAAATTTATTAAAAAGATAAAAAGTATAAAGATAAAAAATTTAACCCTGCCTTCTATACAAAAAACAATTATCCTCCTCAAAAACCGTCCTACATAAATTTTCAATTTTTTTATGTCCATCCATCCGCCCTTTTATCCATTTACATAACAACATAAAACAACCAAAATATTTTTTTAAGTATGCGTATAGTGCGCCGTAAATTATTTCACTGTATTTTTGTTGATTTTTTAAAATGAATTAAGAAAATCAAAATTAATATTGTGCTATCATTACTCCTCACTTCAAATAAATTATCGGCATAATACTACTTTATTTTTGTGCTGGTTAGGTATGTAATGACCTAAATAAAAACGCACGAGAAAAATCGAAAGTAGTTAATTTCACCATTACTTACATTATTATCGAGTGTATTGATTTCATTGTAAACGCTGACATTGTGCCGTTCGTAAATTCTTTCTATAATCTCTAATTTACTTTTGAATAAATATTTATTATTTGCTATTTGATACACGATTTTGTTTTCCCTTCTTTCAACAAACACGGCGACAGGTCACGGATCGATTCGAATAAATCATTCAGTTGGAATTTCTAGTATAAATTTTTGAAAATAATGGCTCGTTTAAATATTATATCATTCTGAACGTCCCTTACCTTACTCTAAAGAGTAAACTTAGAAATATTTATTTTTGCGTGATAATTAGGAATCTACTACATTTCAGAAATGTGATTGAAATACAGTAATTACGTGTAATTTTTTTTCATGAATTTAAACTTGGGCATTATGCATCTAAAACAGCTTGCAATTTTAACCGATCAACCGTTTAAATGTAAACCACCAGTGATTCATTTAAATGTAAACCACCATCTTAATCGAATAGTAAATCTTCACGACAACTTTCACGTTTTCAAGCACTAATAAAAACAAAAATCGCAATAATAGAGAAGCAATAAAAAATGCCTTAAAATAATTGTTTGACTGTATAGTAATCTAACTGAGTTTTATTCCACTAACATAAATGAACTTGTGTTTCGTTTGCCTCGAATCAAATGGCTTTTTATTTGATTAATTGGGTTTATTTACTCTAGGATTACGTTCAATTAAGTATGAAGCCAAAAATCGGCATTTTTTTTCGAAACTACCTAATATTTACTCTGGTTCAACGTTTCGTTCACCAGGGCTGATGGCGGCTATGAAAGGTAGCTGAATGTTTCAGTAGATTCATCTACATTAAAAATTATCTTATTTACGTAAGTAATATATCTTATCTAAATAACATACTTGACTCGGGAAACACATTTTAACGTTTTTTGTGCACGTAAGAGACTATCTTTTCGGTATAAAATGATTAATTTCTAATGATGGCTAAGTTAAAATTAAGAACTATCAAGAAATATTTGTATTAATTTTGTTTTACGACTACAAATGCAAATAAATAAAAATACTTATAAGATCTAGTGGCAAACGTTTAACATGAAAAATCAGTTAATATGAAAAAACATTCTGGCCTCGACAAAATACTTTGTGATTTCTTATTATGTTTTGAATGCAATATTAAAGGCAAAATACCTAAGTATTTTTAAATTTTGAAGCAGTAACTTTGTGGTTAGACATTTTAATAATTTAACTATTATGTTACTGTTTAACGCTTACTAGTTTCAGAAAGTCTGTAATATCTGTAAAAAAAAAGTAAAATATATACTAATCAATGGGGAGATTCCACCGGAGAAAGATCAACATGGCACCAGCTGCTGAAAGTGGGGGAATTAACCCACCGTGAACCATTTGAATATGAAGTTACAGCGAACGAAGCAGTAACCTGCAACTCATCCTGGTACTGTCAAATATTTAGAAATATACAGTCATCAACCCCACAAGCATCATGAAGACGGTCAAAGTGCAACAAAATTTTATTGCAATATCATAAAAAAACTTTTCTCGAAACGCCTATATAATTTTCGACACAAATCTGCCTTATGTAGATGATATGGTTCTTTTAGCGAGTAAGATTGAAGATTTACAACTTTTGCCGAACCAAATAGCGAATACATGTGAGACTTTTAGGTTACAACTTAATACAACTAAAACAAAATATATACTCCTTAGTAAACATAACGCAGCTGATAATTAAAGTCTTCACATTGCTGGAAATAAATTGAAAAAGATACAAAGTTTTATAGACTCGGTTTGTAATATAAATGAAAGATGAGATCCTTCTTTGAAATCAAATGCCGCATTAAGTAAGCTCGTGCAACCTTTATCCGCTTGAAAAAGATGTTCTGCAGTCGTGACCTCAGTCGCAGATGTTCTGCAGTCAACCTTAGATTACGAATGAGAATGGCCAGATGCTATGTGTTCTCAATTTTATTTTATGGAATGGAAGCATGGGACACTAACTGAAGAAACAATAAGGCGACTTGAAGCATTTTAGATGTGGATCCATAAATAAACTGGATGGATAGAGTTGCGAATGAAGATATTATGGTTCAGATGATTAAAGAAAAAGAAGTAATTAAACGACAAAAATCCTAAAACTTCATTTTCTCGGACATGTAATGAGACATTCGTAGAAGTATTAGATCTTGCACCTCGTAATACAGCGAAAGATTGCTAAAAGTCGGAAAGCTAAAAGCTGGAAGAAGGAAAATATCATGGCTGAAGAACCTGCGATAATGGTTTGGCCAGTCTACTGTAGAGCTGCACCGGGCCGCAGTAAATAAAGTCATGGTAGCCAACATAATAGCCAAAGTCCTTTCAATGGATAGGGTACAAGAAGAAGAAGAAGAAGAATGTTTGATAAGAATTTTTCTTGGCCGTTTTAATTTATGTTAAAAATGAGCTCCATTACTGTTCACCTATTTTCTTTATCAATATTTGCATGCCTAGTTATATAAGTACATCCAGGTCATCATAAGTGCCACTCCAAAAAGCCGGCACTTCAGTATACATAATTATATCGGCTCCCAAGAGAGTTACGTTGACTGCTTCTATAATAAATCAATACCATAAGCAATATATATATGATATTGAAAGTCGAGCTGTTCACCATATACTCTTTGAAAGATATATACTAAATTTAATATTCTTACTCTTTAGGATACTCCGCAAAGCATAGGCCTTTTCTACTAAATAATCTACCAAATATTGGGTTGGAATTCTAGAAGGATCTTAGAAAAAAAAATGTGTTACCGATAGAACCGCTTATGTTGAATAAATCTGCGTACTTAACTCAAAAACTTTCATAAATAGATCATTTCTTATTATGCCATCGATACAATATTAGGTCAAAAATAGAACCCTCTAATATGTATGTTGAATAAAAGGAAGCTTGAAAGGAATTTATCGAAAGTTTTTGTTTATCTAAGAGAAAAAACTGATCTTAATAATTTAAATATTTACCAGTATAATAATTAAACACGAAATACGTATATTTAATCCACGCATTTTAAACACATTTTTCCGATATTTCTTATATCAATATGTTTTAATGAAAAAATGTGTTTAATGAATGGTTATCAAATTTAATGAGAAAATCCTTACAATATATTTTTTAAAAGACAATGGACTTTAATATTAATTTTGATTTAGCTACATGAAAGCCAAGTCACTGCTAGCTCTTCGTTTAATAAAATACTTTAAGGCTGCTATTCGCCCGATACCATTTGTTGGGCGCTCTTAATGTTTCGTGTTGTGAAACATCGTATCGTAATGGTTGTATTCTTGCGCGTGCTTGAAAGATATTTACATGCAATTAGGTTAATAATTGAACATTATGTTTAATAATTAGTCATTAAATCCAGAAGTAATTAGACTACACATTTCAACACAATCCTGGTTTAAATAATATACTTATATTTCAGTACACACCTGTGAAGGGAAATCGCCTCCACTTTCATCATCACCGCCCAATGATGCTGAACGTACCCAGCAAGGCGGTACATGAAACGAAACTCCCATTAGTCATAAAGACGAGTGCCAAAGTTAAGTCAAGTTAATCGAGTAATTTCAATAAATTCAGTGCAATCCATAAGTATTTTCTGTTATTGTAACCTGCCGCCTATCACACATATATCAACATACATTCCCGTGTATTCCTGCAAAACGTGCTACAATACATTACGCGATATGAAATTAACCTATATTTCTCATATTCATTTATACGTACACATCCTTTCCAAACATTTTTCCTTTTTTAAAGATCTACCGACATGAAATTATTTTCCCTGTAATAAATGAAGAATAACTAATATTTCTCAATATAGTTGGTGCATTCGGACACCAGAACATGATTTTCAAAAACATTTAACCAATGGTATCCTCGTAAGTTCGCGAAACATAAAATTAATGCAATAAAAGCTAAAAAAACGTTAAGAAACTAAAGGGGCCATGGTATATGTTTGTCAAGCATCACGCGAAGAGACAGAAAAAGATTAATGAATAGGTGAAGAGTTGGTGACATAATAGAATTCGCTACGGATATGAAGTGATAATTAAAAGGTCAGATCGCTTTAAAGACGGAAATTTATTGTACTTTTAAAATTAGCAATATTAACTTGGTGGTTAAAATTTATATTTTTTATTTTATTATTTTAGTTTTATTAACCACAATCGAGTTTAAAAAACATCTACCGGTTTCGGAAAATACCTTTCTCTTCTTCAGGTGTCATAACTAACTAAAAATATAGCATTGTTTCTTCACCAGAATCTATTTTAAATTTTTTTTTTTTTATTTTTTCTTAAAAAATTATTCGACTAAATTTGTATTGAGCAGCAATTTGAGTTAGGTACTAAATTTATTTTTTTAAATAATTGTTGTTTTTTTAAAAAATTTAAAATAGATTCTGGTGAAGAAACAATGCTATATTTTTAGTTAGTTATGACATCCTGAAGAAGGGAAAGGTATTTTCCGAAACCGGTAGACGTTTTTTAAACTCAATTGTGGTTAATAAAACTAAGATAATAAAATAAAAAAATGGAAATTTATTAGACTAACGCAGTCATTTCGTGTACCCAAGAGGAGTCTAAAAGCTAGAGGCCACTATATTGACGAAATCATTAAGCTCTAAAAAGAAGGATAATAATGTCGATGATGAAATAAAATAAATGTAAAGACTCTACCACCAGAATTCGTGCATCTTTCCATAGATTTTCCGCAGCAATGGCGAATTTAATTATTCGGGTATTTTCATTTCTCTCATTCTTGCTTGAAATTTCAAAAACCAAATGATCCTAAAATTAATGCGATTTTACGGTTCAAAAATTTCATGTGTCATAAAATTTACCAGAATGCAACAATGTTCTCTATGAAAAATTGCGAGGGTTGTTGCATTTACTGTTTTTTGTTTCTTGAAATAAATAAAATATAGTATATACTTACAGCTATCAGTAGTCACGTGTCCATCCACAATATGAAAAAATTGCGATATCTGAAAAAAATCAAAAAACTTCTGTAAGTATATGTAAATGGATAATGAAGTAATCGTGGATTTCTTTTAGTGAATACGAGATGTTTTCGTTTAATTTATTGTGCTGGTGCCGAATACTCCTAATTTTGTTTAATTCACCTTCGCTTCTAAGAACATGGATAAAAAAAACGCTGCCTACAATTTTTGAAAGCCATTCAACGGAAATCCTAGAGAAATTAATGATCATGGGCTTAATTAATAATTTCTGAAAAACGAGCAAGCTTTGAAGTGATTAAGGAACGTAGTTAATCGGGATCTAAGGTAAATTTTAATATGCAGCGTGAGCAGCAGAAGTTTGTAACAGATTAAAGACAACTATTTTAAATTATACCTATTTTGCAAATATATAAAATTATATTATGTATCTGCAAAACAGATGATAACGAAAGGTCGAGAAAGGGACTAGGAAGTCCCGAAGAGCAATGCGAAGTGTAAGGTGTATTTATTCCATAAATATTACCTATTTATTACTGCCATTTGTAAGAATGACACATCGTAATAAGACTTGGAACCGATAACTACCGTCGCTTCACTCCGCTAATGCTTATTAATTAATCTTACCTTAATTCCGCTTAACATAATAATCCTTCTCGCGAGTATTAGTGTACACGTCGCAACGCTTGTTCTTGTGGTGGAGAGGAATCAACAAATGAACCAGCATCCGGCAGACAAAAAATAAGTTCCTTTCTTTCTTCCTCATATTTCCACCATAAGTTCTGGTTTTCCACCACCGTCAAAATGTTTTTATGTAATATTACTTCATTGGAGTAAAATTCAGATATGCTTAAACGAATTACGGGCATGTGTTTGGGCAATGTCACCCCAGGCGTAACTCAATTTTAACAAAAAACGAGAAACCTACGCCTTTTGAAAGATGAACGACAACGTTGCAAGCCAAATATTTTAGACTGCTTAAATTAGATTTAAGATGTGCTAATTGCTCTCAATTGCCAATTGTAACATTTCATTTTCTTAACTGGTAAAACAGTTAAACAGTTCTGTCAGTTAAAACACAAATAACGATAAAGTATAATGCTTAATTTACTTAAGTGTCTTAATGTGTTATTAATTATTCATTCACAAAAATTGTAAAATGTAACTATTCAGTTTTTAAAATATTTAAATGTTTTTTAAAATATTTTACCTCAATCCGGTTATTCAATATTTATAATTTGGGTAGCTGGTGTATAAAACGAGATAAGAACACCAGAACTAGAACATAGGTACGTACATATGTGCATACTTTGCACTAGTCTTAAGTTCATGTGTCTGTTCATATTGGGCATTACTTTTAATGTTTGATGATGGATGTCAAATGTTGAAACAATCTTCAAAAAGAAATTTCATATTTAGTACAGACGAAATTAAATAAGTAATAAAATCATTTTAATAAAGTCAAAGAAAATATCAAATATTGTAGATTTTATAGATAAAAGGATAATAATTCACTCAATGCACGGCGTCTAGATGGTCCAGAGCTCAGAAATAGTTGTTCTACAGAACAACATGAATTATTTAGTACACAATGGAAATTAATTAGTTAGTCAATCACTGAGTGAGATCGGAAACTCCGCAGTCCTTTGAGAATAGTATTAAACATATACATTGTGTATATTATATGGAATGAACTGACGTCTCTTCTAGGTTAGATCAAGGTTTTTTTCAGACGGTTTTTTTATGGAAACCTAGGAGGACGTTTCGGCGCACGGTAACGTGTGCCTTTATATAAATCTTCCACAGTTAAGTTAGTTTTAGTTCGAAGTGAACACATCACTAACCAACTCTATACATGCCTTTTTTTATATATTTCCTCAAAGAACACATACAAAAAAACGCAATCTAACCTAGGTATATGGAACTGGCGTATCTTCTAGATCGTCATTTTATATTTTTTTTTTATTAAATACGTGTTACTGGTGCAAAAGTGCGTATACGAAAAAAAAAATTTGATATTTCAAATTTCGTGTAATATACATTTTTTTTATTCCAGACCCAATTCACTGACAATGACGGTGGATAAAGGAAACGAGTGTTTGTGGTAATACGCAACATCAATTTGAGAAAATTGTTGTGTATTGGCGGGAGTCCCATGAACCAGGGTTAAATTTGCGAGAATTCTTCGAACCGGAGCACCGTTCCGGTTTGCTCCGGGCCATTGCGATCCCTGCATTAGAACATACATTTACTTGCAGACGTATGCCCTAACTGACACAGCTCAGTAGGACTATTTTTTGTTAAATAACGTTGTAATGTTCCGTGATGCTTTTCTTGATTCTTTTTTCCGTTTTTATGGTTGTGACTTACGATTTGTGTGGATGTTGTTGTTTGTAACTTTTAAATTAGCCAAATACACGCGATGTTACCATTGTTGGAAATAATGTCACGTGTTTCTATAATGAAATTGATTATTCAACTTTCCCTTGGTGGCGAAAGTTTATACCTACCGGCCTGTAAATGTAAACAAAACGTGAACCTTTGCTGATATTTTCACTTCTGCTGTAATGGTAAGAATGAATGAGACTTTGATCTCTGAGAGTCGGTAAAGGTCTGTACTTGTATCATTGTAATATTCGCACAAAATACACGCGAGAATGGTTCATAACTCTCGTCATCTCTATGCTGTCCTTTACGCGCACTTGAGATTTCAGAGAGTAGTCTCATCGTGTACCCGCGCCTTAATACATACAACCTTTTTAATCTGCCAAAATGTTTGACAGCAATCGAGCACTTGTATTGTAAATCTTCAAAATTGGCGTCTACTTAATATATAAAAATATAATGTAGGTATACCAAAATACGTCAATTTAAAATACTTTCATTCCTTTCCGGATTTTCTATGAAATATTTACACGTCCAAATTAAGTGCCTACTCTGTGACTGCAGATCAAAAATAATTGGGGCCTTCGGTGAGGTAACAGCCCCTGCCACTTTCCAACTCACGGAATGCTCGCCCCTCTTGCCAGCACTCAATTCAAATAACCCTCGATTCATAAATAGCCCAGTTCATCCCCTTCCAGGGCAGAAATTCACTTTGCCTCTCGACACGAATCAATCAAAGTCATTAAAACGGTATAAACTTTATACTGATTCTTGTTCAATCGAAAACAAAATTCTGTAGTTTATTGACAAAACTTTGCTCGGCTACGGAATTACTTTCCAGATATCCAATTTCCTTCATCGTCTATATCTACAGATATGGTTTCTTGAAATTGTGAACTTATCAGCAATATCCTTAAGAGACCTAGATATAATAACAAAAATAAAATCAACGAATTTATTACCTTTTCTGACCACAACTTTGCGTTCTGCTCAATATAAATTTATAGGTACCTGGTGTATATTACTTCAATATTATCAAAATTACTTTGAGAACACATATTGAATTAGCTTATATTTTTGTTTTTATCTGCGCTTGCATTTTTAATTTAGTATACATTGTTTACTGAAGAAGATATAGAAATTTGTTGATTTATCAATAAATAGTGGTTTAAACAAAGTGTTTTATCTTATTATTTAAATTAATTATTAAATTATAAAATATAAGACAGAAAGCTCATACAGTAGTGCTTTATTTTAAAATAATAATTACGATAATGTTTTTATACCGATTTAATATAAAATATATTTTAGTTTAGTTTTTGCGACAGTTTAATTGATAATTAATATTTGAAATTAGTTAAATCATGAATTTGTTTCCCCAGAGCCCGCGCAAAAGAAAGTTCGTAGAATTTTAGGTATTCTCTGTTTGTATTCAAGAAAAATGTTCGTGTCCCTGAACATGGTAGATAAAAAGGTACTTTCAAATAGATAGTAATAAAAGCAAATTGAAAATAAATGTTATGCAATATATGCAACAATATTTTTACTGCAAAATAAATGTATTAATTAGAAAGATATACATATAAAACCAATTTTATCGAAAAAAATTATTGTTGCTACCGATATTCTAACCTGGATCTCTTCCGATCCAGGGAACGTGCATTAATCGACTATGCTGTACCAACAGAGTGCTTTGACGACATATTTTCTAACCTATATGTTACACTTTTCGAATTAATAGATTAATCGTTTCATTATTTGAAAGCCATATACTTTATTTGGATTGGAAGAGATCCAGGCTCGAATCCCGGTAGCAACAACAATATGTTTTTCGTTAAAATTGATCATATATGTATATCTTTCTAATTAATACATTTAATCAGTATTTTTTTTTAAATATCGCAGACCTATGCTCTGAATAATTAAACTTCACAATAAGAATGTGTTCTCCTTAATAGCATAGTTATCTATCACACGTACTACCCCGTGTTATTAAAATTGCTCAATGGTACTTTTTTGGCGTAGGTACACGAATTAAGCGCATTGAATCTTGCTAACTTATTATTTGGATACATTTTTTGTTTATATTGTTTTCCGAAGCCTGATCATAAATAAATAAATGTAATATCGAAAACGTTGTATTCATGAAATGTTGCTCAATAATTAGTGGTAGTTATCACGTACCACATATAAAATCTTAATGTGGCGTTATGGAACCAGCTTGTAAATAATAATGTACAAAAGTTTTTCTCATAACGATAATAATTGCCTAAGGGCGGAGTTTTCCTTGATCAAACCGGAAAAAAATGTTTCCCTTCTACGAAAATGTTGAAAAGCCTCACAATAGATCTCAGGCAATTAATGAAAACTTCAATCATTTATTAATACGGCATCTACGTGTAATCCCTAAACCATTTGTAATATTATATTGTAAAAGTGCTCATCTTCAAAATCTATATTATCTTACATAAAATATCAAAATAATCTTTTATATGGCACAAGTTGAGAAATTAAAATGGAAAGTGATACGTTACATCGGAGTGAAGTGTTAATATTCTTTGAAAAATGATGATAGATCATAGACTACAAATATATGGACATTGTTGTAACTTCCCAACTTGTCTGCACCAGTCTCTTAGTGTACTTGATTTTCTAGAAGTAAAACTCCTATTAGTACGAAGGAACGATAGAATAAGAGCCCCGTTCCCCATTGACGCCCTCTTATATACTCTGCCCCCCACCACTCATCTCGCACACGCATACAAAGTGATAGTTCTCACAGACCACAACTAACGCAAATTCCTCGTTTCAATATTTTGGTGTCACATACGTGATTATTTAGGTACCACTTACGCAATCAAATAGTCCCGCGACTTTTTTTAAATGTATGACTCAATTGGAACAAAAATTTAAACGCTGACAATATAATATGCATTAATGTAAAAAATATGTCTTGTTTACATAAAGATTTAATTTTTGAACAGTAAATACTTTTGCTGTTGCATAAATGTGTCAAACTATCGCATTTATGTTTACACAAATTACTCGTCCCGCAATTAATGTTTCAAACCCCTCTCCTATATGTACACTTTATTTCATGTATTTTCATTTAGCGGTAGCGGCTTGAATAAGCCCATTCATTCCCATTGTCAAAATGTTGAATATTAGATAACCGTAGTTGCTATAGCTACTGTACGAGTAAATAGGTAATAATTCTAATTATTATATTTTTTCATTAAAAATGTTCAATATACGTCTTTCACACACGTTCTAGGATGGATTTTAAGCGCTAATGTAAAATAATATGCTACAAAAATTTAATTTTATGCATAAAACCCTTTGAAGGATTTTTTTGTTTTTTTAAAATAGCCATCACACATATCACATCAATATTTTTACTATTTTTAAGCTATGACAATTATTTCTGCAACAAAAATAAGAAAAGTAGTCTCATTATTTGATCACTAGGAGAGTACCATACCAATAAATGAATGAAAGATGAAGTTTAAATTTCTTGTGAATTTCGAATTAGGTTCAAAATTAACACTTTTCGAAAGTCTTACAAAAATTCCATTTAGACTCCAAATTACTTTAAAAGTATGCGTTGGTCAATTTTAGACTTATTAAATTAATGTATGGATCGACGACAATAAAATTTATTTTTCCTATAATAAAAAATATACTACCTGAGTTTTTACAAAAGAGTGCGCTTTCTCCAAATTTGGAAAAAATGATAAAAAGCTTATCAATAATAACCTGTCTAATATGTAAGAATAAAGTGAATTGTTGAAACTGTGACTAATTAATTGTCATGTTTTAATTATATTAAATGTAATGAAATGGATATAAACGTCTATCAAGACGTTTTGTAGGTCTAGTTTTAATTAAAAAATAAAAATAAATGTAGCCATAAAATGGACCAGTCAAATATGTTCATTAAATAACTATTAATCGTACGAAGTATTTCTTCAAACTATTTAGAAAAATCTCTAGATACCTATCGAGCTTTTTTCAAATTCAACAATAACGAATCATATCATAAAGCAAAAATCAACAGCGAAAGAGAAATCAGGATATAATTTAATATTACCCTTAGACTTTAAGAGTGCGTGTCACGGCAGGCGATATCCGCCGAAAGCGACACGCAAGCACCTGCGAAGGTCACTACAGATTACAAGCTGTTTACTTTTAAGTTGTCTTTGCGTTTTACTTGGGAGAGAATATTTAATCAATCGATAAGATAATATTATTTATTGTTTTCTAGTATTATAGGTAAGATATGAAACTCAATAACAATAATACAATATAATATCTATTATAAATATATTTCCATTTTAGATTACAAATCATGTTTGATGCGAGATAGAATAGATATCACCTCTGATAATTCATTCAGTCATGTTTTGACTACTTTGCTAGGCAATTCAACTATTCTCATAATCTCTAATCATGTATTGTTTCATTTTATCTATGTCATTTTGCTTCTCGGGAACTCCTAGGGACATATATTTTACGACAGTTATTAATACGAAATGTTTCGTAACAAAAAAAACAATAAATGTGTTTCTAAGGATCTAATAAATGTAAAAGTATCTTGAAAATTTACGATATTTTATTAACTTGTATGTGTCACAGAAAAATTTAGCAATATAGAGTTAAGGCTCGTGTCCACTGAAGGAGGAGATACGATGAGAAAATTTCAAAGATTTTATTTAGATATATCTCAATACCACGGATGCGAGTTAAAATTTTGATCTGGAAATAAACTCAGAGATCAGTTTGAGATTGGTAAAAAGAGACAAAAACTCAAACCAGTCTACGCAACATTCGATCTGACAGAGAAGTTTGACACATACACACGTGAACGTTATCTAAAACCACCGTAGATATATAATGATCTAAATACTAATTAAATGTATTAATTAGAAAGATATGCATATAAAATCAATTTTATCGAAACATATTGTTGTTCCGCTATCGAGATTCGAACCTGGATCTCTTTCATTATTATACACATTATCCAACTATGCTTCAGCAGACAGTACTTTTGACGATAAATTTTCGAACCTATATGTTACACTTTTCAAGTTATTTATACTTTTCATGTTATATGGCTTTCAAATAATGGAACGATAAATGTATTAATTTGAAAAGTGTAACACATAAGTTCGAAAATTTGTCGTCAATCCACTGTGTTGGTATGGCATAATCGAATAATGCACGTTCCTCGGATTGGAAGAGATCCAAGTTCGAATCCCGGTAGCAACAACAATATTTTTCGATAAAATTGATTTTATATGTACATCTTTCTAATTAATACATTTAATTAGTATTTAAAATATCACAGAGCTATGTTCTGAATAATTACAACTTCACAATAAGAATACGTTCTCCTTTATAATATAAAAATCTGTTCTGATAAATGAGCATAAGTCATTAAACATTAATATTAATATAAGGCTTTAAAGTACAAACATTTATTCAGTTTTAACGGTTGCTGGGTAGATTCAAAATTTTACAAATGCCGATGACATTTGATGTTTGACGTATGTGACAAGCGTTAAGTAAGACGCGAAAGGACGAATCTCTAGGACATAGTGTCGACATGGAACTACGAAAGCTGAGAGTTTTTGTCAAAAATCTCATGAGAGATAAATCTGTATATCAGTTAAATGTCAAACTTCACTCCATTTCAATTGTGACATGTATATTGTTGTATTAAATTTATTCTATATTGTTAGACGCGTATAATGTAAGAAAACATAGTTTTCCACGCAGTGCTTCCCAGCGCTGTCCTAGGCTCCCACCCCTGCCTTCTGCCTGGCGCAGCATGTTGACAATATTACATTGCCGTGTATGACTTTAGCCCCCGTCCCCGGTAACTCTTGGAACTTACGACAATTCGCCAAAGTGGTTTATACTGTCACTTTTCTACCCTACATATTTATTTTTCTATTTTTAAACCGATATTGCTACGTCATGGAAAAATCTTGTACGGACTATTTTTGCTACCTTATATTTATGTTAAGCTCTTTTTATAAATTGTTTATTTTATTATCTAAATTTAATTTATTGTGTACGAATCTTAACTTTAATCGTGTGTGTAAAAATATCGAGAACACGTATTGTACACACACTCTCTCCTTTTCACCTTCCAGCGTGTCTGCAATAAAATATTTTTATTATTACCCTTAAGAGTACATCCTAATAAAAAATATCAAAAAATATTGCTTTGTTTTATTGAAAATTTGAAGTGGTTTGATATTTTTTTACAAATTCACAAAGTTTTTTATAAAATAGTTGTCTGCAGGTTCATTTAATATAAAGATGACTCACAAGTGCGTAATAGCACTGATAATTTATTGATTTATATTATTTTGATGGAAGCATTTTAAAGTTTTATTTTATAAAACGGATTATATATCAAGGGTATTTTATAGAATCTTGTAAACAATCTTATCGAGACAAATTAAAGTACCTACATTATACATAAAAATCACAAAAAACGTAACTTAAAATCTATGCCATTTGTACTAATCAAAACATTATTCCGATAAAACCTACTACAGTTACAAATAATACTACAATATGTATAATAAAAGTGACATAAAATTCCATACAGTACTCGTACAGTAATTATATTTCATGTTGCTATTTTCAAAAAAAATTGTCAGCTGGAGTACTCAAAGCGACGCTCTCGATCGCTCAACCTACTAAGTTAAGTTAAGGGCGTACTTTCAAAAATTATTCATATTATCGCATTTTTTACGAAAATGTTGATTTTTATTATTCATTTACATCACAAGTTTATACACTAGATTTGACTTTTTTAAACTAATACTTAGTTTAGATTATAAAAAAATATATTTTGTATGTGCGATAATTTTCCGTATTAAGGCAATTTTGTGGCACTTGGAAAATAAATTTAATGGTCGCGGTCTTCCTTATGACGTTTATTTTTCTTAATTATTATCAAATAGTATTCAGTTTATTAGTATTAAATAACTGTGAATATTTTACTGAGTTTTAAAAATACTAAATATATAGTTTAAAAAAAATCTAATTTATTGTATAACTTCTGATAGAAATGAATAAAAACCCATATTTTCGTAAAAAATTAGGAAATATGAATTATTTTTAAAAGAGGAGCCTTAATAAAGCAATTAAAAGAAGTAAGAAAGATCCACTTATATTATTTACAACCTTTTCCAAAACATTACAACCATAAATAGAAAAATGACGATATTAAGGACTTAATATTGTGGAAAAAATACATTTCATTCATTAAAAATAATTGGTCTTATGTGGAGAAAACGGTTTTTTCTTGGATTTTTACTAAACATATATTTTCTTGTAGAATTAAGTGCCCTGATTTCCAAATAAAATTATCTGGTCGCAACTATTTGAAAGTGTTATAGACTTTAATGTTTAGAAATTTCATTATAATAATTTTTGTTATACAATAGTAAGTGTTATACACTTTAATGTTTCGAAATTTCACTATAATAATTTTTGACATTTGACACACTTTATGGTTTCATGGATTTCTGAAAAATGCGTGGATTCCAATAAAATACAGTATTCTAATTAAATAATTACCAAAAAAAACCCATATGTCACACACCATCATAAACATGTGTAAGTATCATCGGATTATACAATTAAACTAACCTAACTGAACTAACCAATTTAACCAAAATATTATAAAAATTAAATTCTATCAGAAAACATGCATTTTGTAAAAAAATCTCAAAATTTTGTTTAACTATCGTGTTTCTGACTTGTCTATAATTTAAAGGAATTCTTTATATGTCAAAATATATGTTGAAAATTCGAACATTAAAATATAATAATATTTTAAAAACCTGCTTGTGACTGAGTATTTTTTATTTTATTTTTAAAATTAGGAAACTCAGTTCTACAATAAAACATATTTTTATAAAAATTCAAGAAAACAACATATTTTTCATATTAGCCAATAAAATTATTATTGTAAATATTACTGCAGATATTTTTATGCGAATAACTTAAAATTTTATTTTTGGATAATGTGATTTTTTAGTCTGCTATTGAATTTATGATTTTACCATAAAAATCAACATTTTTCAACTCTACAACGACGGATCATTTTGACATTGTAAATACATTCCTTAGAGTTTGTTTATCGCGAAACCCGGCAGGAATCCCGAGAAAATTTGATTTCGGCTCATTTCCTTTACAAAATCTTTTTTACAACTTAAATTGAATATGTTTATGTGTACAAACAAGCTCCAACACTGAGACCTCCCCCTGACGAGACCCATTAGGGGGGCTCGCAAATTTCAATCAATTTCGACATATTTTTTCATTTTCGGTATCAACGAGACGCGGCAACGTTGTCGTGGGTTGTGGCCCACAGGAGAATTGGAGAAAATTGAAAAGAAATAAACGTTTTTTCGACGGTTCACGAAGTAAACTGTGAATGAAATGAGACTTATTTTTATGTCTCTGGGGCAATACGGTAGATTATTTTTTTCGTTTTATTTCGGTGAAATATTTAAATTTTTCAATGAAAAGATTCATCTTTTCTTTTTTAAAACTAATAAAAATCGTACTAAAATATTATAAATAAAAAAATTAACAGCCGGTGCTTAAAAAATAACAAATTTTCGTAACTTTCTAATTATATAATTGAAACAAACCACTGATAGTCACTAACTAAAACTTCTCAACTCGGTACCTTATAAAGGATTATAACGAAACTTCACCTCTACTGTCCATATTCACATTAGCGGTACATGTATAGGTTACCAAACTGTATTTAGTCACAGCAATATTTGAAAATGTCCAAGAACACAAAGGCACTGTTATTAAATAAATATTAGATGTCTCATGGAGACGAAGCTATTTTTATTATATTTTCCATTATATTTATTTTATTTTTTATACCAGTAACTCTGTAGTTAGATATTGTTAACGATCAAAATAAAATAAAGTTGGTTTTGTTTTAATACAAATATAACCACTGAGTTATGTATTATCTTTTCTGCCCTGTTAACAATTAACAAATTGGGAATAAATATAAATCAATTTTAGCTTTGTTTGTGAATAGAAGATGGTTATTAAAATATATGACGGGACTATTGAAAACAATATTAACCTTTCCCATACGGTGCTAAAATAATAACGCGCACTCCGGTTCTGTAAACTCAATGTACATGGAAACTTTGAGATTTTTATGACGGATAAATATGAATATTTTACATTTATTACTTATATTAATCATTTAAATAATAGTTGATATATATATATATATATATATATATATATATCAATAATTGTGAAAAAGTGCTAAAAATGAGAAAAAACGTCGGTCATACGGAACGACAACATAAAGACGCGTCTAACCCAACCAGCGTACGCTCTCGCTCTGCCACTAATGCCAGCAGTCCAATCTCCCGAGGCTTCTCTCACCACGCCCCGCTACATCCACGCACCGACCGAAATGAAGCGTAGACGTGGCGAGGCGAGACGTGCGAAACAAAGCGAGATGGCACGAGACGACCTAAATCGACACGAAAATAGGCGATTCAAGCCGAGAGCTGCAGTACATTCTCGTGCTCGGCTCCTCTCGCCGTACCTCAACGATAGTAGACTGCTGGCATAACTAAAGTGACGATCGGCATCTGGCACCTCACGCCCTGCGCACTACGCCTTCCGCACCACTCTACAAGTGCACATACAAATCACGTCAGGTTCTACAAGAAAACATTTTTTATTGTTGCGTACGGTTAATACTTATATATTGTAATTATTTTATCCTATACATAAATGTTAACTCTATATTTCGTATATTTACGGAGATATTCACACAATTAGAGGCAATGTCAACCAAGATTACATCACCGGAGAGGAAAGGTTAATGAAGGTCAGATATTTCATAGAAACGAAGCTATCTTTGTTATATTTTCCATTAAATATAATAAAAATAGCTTCGTCTTTACGAAATATCTGATATTTATTTAATATTTGAATTTAGGTATGTTAATATCACCCGCTGATAAATAAATAGGACTGCACCTCTTGAAACTATAGTAGCAAAAATATATAATCTATCGTGTGTGTAGTACAAAGTTTAGTTTAGTGAAAAATAAAATAAAGAATCCTTAAATATTCAACATTAAAAATCAAAAGTAACAGTTTCTTTAAACATTTTGTAATATATATTTGATAAGTTTTTTCACTTTCAATAAATCTCAACAACGTCAACATTATAAGATTGAAGTACTCTAATATATTTGTAATAACATATTATAAGCGAGACATCAAAAGGAGGATGACTGCAAGACGTGGTTTTGAATAAAATGCTTTTAATACAGTGCATTAAATACAATTCTTTTAGAACAATAATTGCTAAAAGATTTGATAAAGATTTTTGTAATGCTATAGAAATTCCAGTACATATATTTATGTACACCAACAATATTATGAAATAGTAAAAGACTATTTAAAATATATAAAGTGCAATAAAAATACCAACTAAAATTAATAATTATTCCATCAATATAAATTATTTAAGGGAGATTTCTTTATTTTTCCTAAATATTGTACAATTTCAGGGTCATCCGAGAGCTCCGGATATATTTGAAATGCGTGGTATGCGTATCATTTATATTGATATAGAATTCATTTTTATGTATTTACTCGTAATTAAATATTTTTACCTCATTACAACGAAATGTTTATGGTTTTTTATTAATTTTCTCAATCGGTATGTAAACAAGGTCGAATAAGATTTTCCCAAACATGAAAAAAGCTTAAACTGCATTTATCAAACTCATAACATTATCCAATTTATAATATGAGTGTGTTCTTAATGGTATTCTGCTATTTGTATCTCAATACAACGTATAGCGTATCTTTTTTTCTTATTAAATATTGTGTATTATGAAATATGGTCTTGTAAGATGTTTTCGTCCAATAAACCTAAACTATGTTTATAACACCAATGTTTGAATATTTCCAAGAACACACAATTACTGGATTTTTACATACAAAGGCACTGTTATTAAACAAATATCAGATATGTCATAGAGACAAAGCTATTGTTTATTATATTTAATTGAAAATATATGTAAGTATGGGGTAATTACAGAGCTTACGACCTATCTTCGACTAACTTAGTGATCACTTTATATAAATAAAACGTTTACCAATTCTCATCCCTCTACCACCATATTTATCAAATTTTTCAATGTTGTATATATATTAATATGTGGACTCCCTTCGAGTACCACTACACCATCGCCATCTATGGACCAAATTTGATAATTCATAGAGATGGAGGGGTGAGAATTGGTGAACGTTATATTTATATAATGTGATCACTTAAACCAGCCAAAGACAGGTTGTAATTACCCCATTCTTTCGTATATTTTCCATTAAATATAATAAAAAATAACTTTGTCTCTATTAGATATCTGATATTTGTTTATGTTTATAACCTTTATCACATTATCCAATTTATTTTTGTATTCTGCACCACATTCGGCTATGTTTACCTCGTTACAACGAATATTTTATGGAAATTTCTACGAAATAAGGCCGTATGAGATGTTTTTAGAGTGAATTTGAAATTAACCTGAAGTGTGTTTACAGTAGTTAATCTATTTCATGAACACGTGCCCGGGTGTGTTCTCCGAAGGCTTTTTTGCGTGTTCATTCTCATTCCATCAACTCAACTTTTCCATTATTTTCGTCTCAAGGTTGTGTGGTTAATTCGATTAATATCGTAATGCTCAGCCCGAATCGGGTAGTCTTTTGATAATGTAAGCTTTAACACGCTCATATTCTTGTGACGCTGTTTACGCGACCGAGCTACTCTGGCGGAATAAAACATTTGCAAAAAAGGGCTAAAAATAATATATTTTATAATACAATTCCACATTCGATTAACATCAAACAAACAATGAAATAATTCTCGCCGTTTTTACTTCGGTCTCACATTAAATAACGTAAACCGTAAACGTTAAACATGCATACTCCGAATAAAATAATTCAATGATCATTTTCGGTGTTTTGTCACTTGACGAAATATCGTTCTCAAGGCTTTCCATTTTTTCACAATTAATTAACTGATTTTTCAGTATCTAAGCTTGAAAGACATCTAATTCCAATATTTTCAGTAATAATTTAATTTGATATCGGGTGGTATCTACCTACCAACTATTATGTGTAAATTTAAAAATATGACTTTTCCTGTCATTATTGATGGATTTTCATCTAATAACTTCTGGATTAATACCATAATTTCCGAGTAAAACTAAAATATATTAACGAGACCTGCTATCACTTTAATTAAGTAGCGGTTATCGCATAAAGGTAAATGTGTTGCTATTGCATTTTCTTTTCATTTCTTAAATAAATTAATTTCTAAAATCTAATCTAAAATAACTAACTTTAGAACTATTTTACTGAATTTTAAATATGTTATGAAATTTTGAGACGTGATTATATCTAACAAACTACATAGATCAAATTTTCTATTCGCTTTTCATCAATGCTAGTTTAAAAAAACTTTCTCTTCAGGTAAATAATATTTATATTGATGAAGTTGAAATAAGGTAATAAATAATTCGCGGAACAAATTAATTCTTTGCTCTTGATATATTACGTCTTCAATATAAGTACCTAATTGTTATCAATGTTGAATCCATGTAACTTTTATTAGTTCCGGAAAATAGTAGACTTCAGCCAGATATATTTAAAAAATCTTTCAAGACGTTTTACCAGCTTCTAATAATACAACGAAAACCGAAGAGTACAATTTCTTTTATAAATTCTTCTTCTGTAATTCATAAGACTCAAAAGTCTATGATAACACTACAGAGCGCCATCCATCCCTTGACATCGCCGTTGTAATCTAGTATGCTGGCACTTACCTACCCCTTGCAGATCCATCTTAACATTATCCGACGTAACATTATCCATCCTAACATTATCCGCCTTAACATTATCCGCCTTAACATTATCCGTCTTAACATTATTCGTCTAAATATTATCCGTCTAAACATTATCCGTCTTAACATTATTCATCTTAATATTATCCGTCTTAACATTATCCGTCTTAACATTATTCATCTTAACATTATCCGTTATAGATTAGGGTTACAAGGACGAAATGATGGTTTGGAGAAAAACGCAAAAATATTTATTTAAATAATTTTCCCCTAAAAACATGTTATATTTTAAGGAGAAAAAATATAGTTTAAACTGCATATTTTAGCCTTTCTAATTATATTATCTTGAAATTATTGCACCGATAACGCTTAGTAAAAAAAAATTACTGTAGGGTAGATTTTCATCTTTCTTTCCTTAAATATTTTTTTGTTAGTAAAGTATTCACACCGTGTTATTATAAAATTTACATTAAAAATATTGTTATATTTAAGAAACAAAATAAATACTACTTACTTAAAATAAATCTCAAGAGTGCGAAATACATTTATGATGAGAAAACACATGTCGTCATGAGAGAGTTTTAAAATCATATTCTTAATAAAATCATATAAGTAAAGATATAGGGTGTTCAGCGGAAAAATTTCAAGATTAAATTGTAATTCACGAAAATAAAATCATTTTCGTTGAGAAACTGCACGATTTGTAGTTTTTATGGGTGAAACTGTAGTTTCTTTTTCAAAATAACGTGCACTGTTGATTTTTTTATTCCAGTACAGGCTGCAATCTTCCTTATCGATTTACGCGGATTGCGCATAATTTCACGCCGAACTTGAGCCACATGTTCTGGCGTCGCTGCTGACGTTGATGGTCCCGGAAAAGTTTGTTTAACCATTGTCCCTTCTTGTCTGTACTTTTGAACCCAAGACCAGATCAGTTGCTTGCTCGGCCGATCACTTACTCATCGAATATTAAAGTGAGTACAAAAAGCACGACGCCCACGAACCAATGAATCACCGCGCTTTAAATATTGCTCAACCACAAACGCACAGTGCGCTCCCGACCAGTGACTCATTGTGACTAGTAATCCCGCAAATTACCCCTCCCACTTACCTCACCTTGATGGTTTACGAGCAAATATAATTTAATCTTGAAAATTTTCCGCTGAACATCCCATACTATAATGCTGAAAAAAAACATATAATAAGGGAAGTAAGTATTTACAGTACTACTTAAAACCTTCACCAAATACTACTTAACCACACATATTAACATATATTAAACGAATGGCGACCAATGTTTAATATAAATTTAATTAATTAGATATACATAGTTATAGAAATGTTTATTAAAAATATGTGTGGTTGTTACCGGGATATTCCAAATATTTTTAGCGATATATCTTTCTAATTAATTCATTTGATTTGTATTGAAAATGCCACAGGACTACGTTCTGAAATTGCAACTTCATTACAAAAATGTGTTTCAAAAACATTTTTTTAGTAAATAATTAAAATCTTCTAAGCAATGTATTACAACTTATATGTAGATAGATTTAACAGTAATTTATGTAAATTTTTAAAAGAAATTAATCAATTACTTGAATTTATAACATTTACAATAAACACCATTTAGGTATAGCTATCACCAAAATAACATAGTTAATCTCTATTTCATTCCCATTCATTCTTCTCGCTTTCCACTCTTATATTACATTTATATAATATTATAAATTGTACTTAATATTACATCATATTTATGTTTAAAAAAATAGAGATATATAAACAATACACGTGTCACATCAATATTCTTACTATTTTCAATACCAACGCACATACCAATTAATATTAAAATTCAAACTAAAGTCTAACTGAAAACTCGTTAAGGTTTTATTATTTAATAAAATAATTCCTTTCATTGCATACTTTCGCATTTATTTTTTTATTTGCAATGCAGATATTCAGTTATTAATAGAAATTAAAATAAATGCCGTATTGGTAATAAAAAGGGGAGCTTTTTTCATTCGAGGGGATGCTTTTAACGATATCAAATCTGGTTTTATTTTGTCAGCAGTCAGCCGCGGGGGATGTTACATTTCCCTGTAGTGCATTTTACGCCATTGATTTCCGATATGACGAAGTTTAGTTCGTAACTGAAAGTACACCAAAGCAGGGTTGGTCATCAAAATAATATTTCATTTTAGCCCTGTGTTGGTCGGCCCGAATATGATCAAAATCAAACAAAATATTAACACGTGTAAAATTTTTAATTCACTGTAATTATCGTTGTTCTTGTTTATTATAGATGAACTAATAATAGTGAAAAAAATATTTTCTAACCATGGGACGGTGGAAAAAACTAGATTTGACTGGTAATAAACTAGATCACGATAGACTGACCTGGTTTGGACAGAGCATCAGTGCAGAGCCCGTTTCTGGACTGCACATAGAATGCCGCGAACCAGAATAGATATTATAATCCACCCCATCATATAAAAAATCCAGCCGTAGTTCTAGGATCAGAATTACTCTCACTGAGAATAAGATAAATATCTATTTTTTATTTATTATAAATAAAAAATAGATATTTATAATATAAATAATATCTATTTTTTATTTATTATTTTAAATAAAAAATATGAATCTTAACCACCAAGTTAATATTGCTAATTTTAAAAGTAGATAAATATCTTATTATTTCCTCCTTTATGTCATTTTTGACATATAGTGATCTCAATCACATGAGACTCAACTGAGTCGCCCTCACAGCTAACAATTATGTTTATGTAAATGCCTTCGATAGCTGGTTCCCAGGTTTCTGATTAACAAAAAGCACACATATGATATAAAACCGCACTGACCTTTTTATTTTTGCTGTCTTTCTGGTCCGATATTGTTGTTGTTTTAGTTGGGTTGTCTTCTTTAGATTTAGATTTTAGATTTCGACCGACCTGGACTTTTTTTTTAAAAAGAACAGCTGGAGGGGGGGTGACCAACTTTCCCGGGACCGGTTTATAAGCTAGGGCTTTCTTGTCGGTCCCACTCATCAAGGCTAATAAAAAATAAGCGACTTTAATTCAATTACATTTTAACAATTACAAAACGAAAAAGGAGAAGAAATTCAAGATGGTTATTAGCAATTAAGATTTAATTTTTAACCCTCCAGCGTCCCTTAAATGGATCTCTGAACTGGTCGAAGTACGGGATGTAATTAATACGCTTATCGTTTACCGTCTTGGCTCTCCGAAAAACAGCAGCAATACTAACATACACACATGCAACTTATCTATCAGCTGTTGTGGCACTTCTTCAGGTCTTCTTCGGCCCAAGACTGTTCCCAGAATAATCTCCTTTTCTAGGCTGTCACTTTGAAGCCTAATTTGGCCAAAGAATTGCAAGAAACTTTGTTTACATAGATAAGACTTGCTGTGGTTGGATTTGTTGTAGGACTGAGGTTCTCGCGCATCGTGCTGTCCGCAGGATGCCTAACGTCCTTCTCCAATGATCAAGGTATCTATGATACATAAGATAAATATGAAAAAATTAACAGTTCAATTTTGATCCTAGAATAATTTGTAATTTAAAATAGCAATTTATAGTATTGCTATTGTAGCCCATTTCACATGTAAAACACCAAACAATTGATGATAAACTTTTAAATCATATTATTTAATCTTTTTCTCTTTTATTATGCTCTTGTCAGAGCAGTCGTGGTCGTTATGATAATTATGATACCATATTCTGCACCATCTGCTGATGGCTTTTTGAATTGAGCCGTTTATAAATCCGTCCATCTATATATTTCTAGTCGGTGATCTTCCACGGAAATGGGTTTCTTCGACACCGCCTTATACCACCTTGTGTCTTATCTTGTAATATCTTATTTTCAACATCTATGTTCTAAACTAATTATAATCTTCTTCGGTGGTCCCTTGCATAACCTCTATTATGGTAGTGTGTTATATGTCCTCGTATGGCTGAGAAGTTATATTCTTAAACTACACCTTTGTGCAGCTGAGTCCATTAATTTATTCCTTTTCTCAGTTTTTGCATCAGACCTCTTCCGTTTATAAGTTCTCCCGAAGCAACACATATGTTGACACCATTGCATTATATCATGAACCACAATTTTCTAGTTGTCATGGTCTGGTGGAATAAGATCTCGTGGACTGTATCGATTATAATATTGATCAGATGACGCGACCCGAATAGGATTTATTAAGGAAAATGATGGCAGATAGATCTGACCTACCTTGGGTTGGACATCGTTTTCACCTATAGTTGACTATCACGTTTGTTGTGAAAAACTGAGAGATCACAGTACTTCCGAAAACGTTGAGAACACAGCTTCTTCTTGGTCCGAGCGTTAGGTACGCCGCTGTTGTCGGACGGCAGAAAAAACGAACAAGATCTTGATAGTTCGGTGTCAGAAGACAATCTGTCCCCTCGTCGGCGAAATCCTTAAGTAATTAGTTAGGCTGGAGCGGAATAAGTATATATATTAAGGTAAATTGTTAGGACAAATGCACAGGGAGTAGGTACTCAACTAGCGTCAACAAGTTCTTTTCCATTTTTTTTCAAGTTCGTTTCTAAGAGTTGCTTTGAATATTTTCCTTGGTTCACCCTGTCTTCTTTTTTCATGAAGCAGCTGCGTAAAATCACGCCATTCATAATGTTACAGATATAGTTTTTGAAAGGAGTAATTAAAAATTATACCCATTTGCAAATACCGTTTAAATTACCGCTAACATAATATAACGTAACCTACCCAATCCCTGTTCCAAAATACTCAATAATTTTTACCATCAACGCACTAATGTATGTTTTTAACACATTCAAAATAAACTCAAAATATTACCTAAAGAATAATTTTCCAGGTGACCAGCATTGAGCCAGTATAAAGAAAGTTCTGAAGAAAAAAAATTTCCACTTTCAAAACCATAATTGTTTTATGAGGAGATTTATGTATTTATTTTTTATTTTATTCTGTTCATGTTCTTAATATACGTACATATTATACATTCTTTTAAATATAAAAAATATAAACATTCTTATAAATATTAAAAAAAGGCGAACAAGCTTCATAAAGATATTCACTGTCTAGACCGAAGTCTGTACTAAAAGAGACAGGTTCATCATAAAAATATGAAAACCATTATAATATAATAATTTTACTAAACCAAAAATATTAGTAATGAAGAAAACAGGGTTACAAATAATCATAATAAATCGGTAAAATGCTCTCGCTATCCCATGATTGAAACACTATGCAAAACAGAAAAATGAATATACAGAAATGATACACTATTCAAATGATCATTTCTATGAATCTTTGCTCAGTTTCCTTTCTGCCAACACTAGTACAGGTGTATTTCCATGTGTTCATCCAATATTAAGTACATAATTGGTAATTCGTTCCACATATCTCAACATAACCTTATATTATCATTTTCGTAAATGCATATTATTGACGCAAGTCGAGTACCTGTGCATTTTGTCTTTCCAATAAACGTTAATATATCTTTCCCGCTCTGGCCAACTAATTACTTAGTAATTTTGCCGACGGGGGAACAGATTGCATTTTGACACGAAACGGTCAACATCTGTGTTTCTTTTAACGTTCGAGAGTAGCGCTGTACGTAAAATCCGTACCACGAAAAAGATGCCGTGTTCTAAACATTTCCGGAAGTACAGTGATATCTCCTTTCTTCAGGACAAAAGTGTGAGTCAACTGGAGGTGAATATTGACGTCCAACTCAAGACCGAAGTCAAGGTAGGCCAGATCCATCTTCCAATATTCCTTTATTGTTCCAATTGGGATTATGTCAACTAACCATTAATTTAATCGATATAGTTCCCGGGATCTAATCCCAAAACATTTTATTATAATAGCACGTAAACGCAAAATTGTCATGAAACTGACATCCTTTCATGAGGTAAGAAATATTTGTTTCATATCGGTAGTAGATGTGACTTTCTACATTACACGAACTCGTCTGCAAATTTTGTGGAATTTATTAAAATAAGTATATTTTAAGTAATATTGGAAAAGCGTTGGAATAAATTATCAAACTTTTGAGTTTGTATCATTTAACGAAGCAATTCGTAAAAGTAATAAGAACACACGCCGAGTTAATATAGTGTGTTCTACAAGAAATGTATGTACAAGAGCGAGCACAACAAGACCTCAACTCAAATATCAGTGAGTGAGCAGCCTGATTATGTGTGTGTGTGTGTGTTTCACCAACCTTGAACATCTGAACGTGTGTTATCTTTACAAATGTCAATCCTGATTTGATGCCAACCTTAAATTATAAAATCATTACTATTTTAACAAATTTCATGTATTGTCTTATATATTTTTTATGTTTTGAATCATCTCTTTCTTTTTTGTTATTTAAAATTTCCATTTCCCTTTTTGTCTCCTAACTTTCATTATTCCCAATTTATATTTGCTGAACCAACTACGTAAAATATGATTTTTGATTAACCATGTACAATATTTACCTCATCATGGGCGAAGCCCAGTGAGACACGTATTTAAACATTATATGTACATACAACATATTAATTTAATAAAGTTAAATAATACCTATATAAAAAATATATGAAAAGACCGTAAATAATCAAATAATAAGAAAAGAAGACATACACAAAGAATGAGTGTATGAAATTCCACTACCCAATAAAAAAATTTAATCTCTTTTTTTCAGTTCAATGTCACAAACCATAGATATGTAGCGTGGTCTAGTGAGACCGGATAAGGAATTTGACGTCACGAAAAAAGGGACTGTTTCCGCGTGACAAAAATTAGTATTTAAAATATACAGATATGTTTTTAAATAAACATTTTACAGTAATTTTTGTAATTGTTTTCTAACAGTATTTAACCAAATTTATTCGATAGAGGAAGTGTAGAAATATTGTTTGATTCTTCATGTTCAATATAGAAAATATTTTATTAAATTTATAAAACCTTTCAAATATTTATAATTTAATAAATTATCATCTGTATATTGTGCTATCTCCGCAAATAGATCCGATAAACTTTTAAGGTAATTGTTTCCCGATTTAATTTAATTATAAAATTATTTTTTGGTCCTTTCCGATTTGTGTGTTGCTTTCCGGTACGTTAAATTTCATCGCTATTAATATTGCGTCGTCAAACATTATCGCTATTAATATCGCGACAGAAATACAAATTTGTGAAAGATTTGTTGAAATATTTTAAGTCAACTAAAAACAATAATTAGGGAAAAAATAATTAAAAATCTCAATCAGCATTATTGAAATCGTACGGAGCTCTCAGACGTACAAAAGTAAATAACCACTTCAGAAATTCCAAAATAGTCCACCCTTAGCGGCTCGGCGGTAGTATTTTTAGATTACCACGACCGACTGTTGTAATATTAAATTATGTAAAATGCGAATCAATAAGGCGTTTCAAATATAAAATATCGCGGAGGAAAAACAACAGGATATTCAACTTTCTCCAGACGTATCTGTAACGAAAATCTCGAAAGCGATTTCTCGTAATTTCTAAATTGAATTGATTGAATTTATTTATTCAATACGTGCGATAAATGAAATGTTTTCTTGATATATTCAGACTTTTTTCAATATAACGAAGGGATTATCGGTTGTTGTGATCTCTATACCTTAGAAAAATGTTCTTCTAAATTTTTCTTGTATATAAAAATAAGTTGTTATTTTATCTGATACGGTTGTGCTTAGTGCTTAGTAATAATTAATATAGTGTGTGATAATATAGTAACAAAAGGCTCGAAAATAACGAAACCATTACAGTTACTAAAATTTACCGAAAGATTTATATGTAATTAAATATTAACAAAAATGATTAAATCAAGAGAAAGTATTACATCAATCATTTTTTATTTGACAGAAAACTAAAACAATTTTTCATGTATCCTGAAGGACTACTTATGCCACTGGTTTTAGGTATTATTTCAATATATTTTGCTCTAAAACTGATTAATTAATTAATTATGGTTTAAATACAAATGTTACGTTTCGTATTTTTTTATTTCCCATCTAAATGTATCAGGCGTTGCCCGACATTCAGATTTATAACAAATCCAATAGAATAACGATGAATGCAAAAAAAAAATTTGACTGGGGTGGTGAGATATCCGAGGGGGGGGGTTGGTATGGAATAACTAAGTTTATATCAGTCAAATAGTGTATGATTATATAGAGAACAGATATGCAAACAGACATTGCATTTATAAGTATAATTTATAGGTATCCAACCATATTCCCTGTGCTTTGTCTTACCTATAAACTGATTTTTTTGTATTAAAATTTAATAATATTTTTTATATGTTTTAAATTTACGTATTCTTAATATCAAATTTAAGTGTAGTGGTTAATACTCTAGCTTAGTGATTTAGAGGTCGGGGGTTCGCGCACCGTTTCATGAGACCAACAAGTCTGTCTTATTTTCACAGTAAAAGCCTTTATCTTAGTTTGAAATTAGTAAGAATATTTATGTGACATGTATTCCGTGAACGAATATCTATTCAAAATATATACTTATATTTATAAATATTTTAATTAATTTGAAAATATAGATTTTAAAGCTAAAGCTATTTATAAATTGCCATTTTCATAACTCATTGGTTTTTCAGCAGCGTAATAGTTAGTATTTTCGCGGAAACTATGCAAGGATGAAATGTATGTCTGAGACAAATTACGTGTTATTTATATAAATGCTATTTATCAGTATGAAAATTAAATAATATTTTCTGAATATTAAATAATTCGGAACAATATAACATGTAGCAATACTTTTATCCATTATTAAATAATTTTGATCTAATGTAAATATAGGATGAGTAAACCTCCATTAAGTAGAATAAATTGCTTTACAATTAGTGTGTCGTGCTTGTCAATCACAGAATTTAATTTATTAAAACGGTAGGTACCTTAATTTCTATAATAAAATAGATGTACCTTATGACAGGTCTACTTCTCTTTATCTTTATTTTTAACATATGAATAACATTTAAGAAACGGTTTAGAATGAAAATAATCGATAACAATAATTACAATACAATGTAGAAAAATCCTGTTGGTAAAAACATTATATTGAGAATTGATTAGAGTCATGTATTTTTTTATTTATATTGCAATAGGGAAGAAATAAAAACGAATTATGTAAGTAAAAGTATACTATAATTGCGATTTCGCTTAGATTTCAATTGATTTTATATGAATATGGAATACATTAATCCATTCATGTTATATCTACGAATTACTCATATTATACGTTTCAGAAATCAAGTAAAAAATGCTTCAGAATAACAAAAAAACATTTATTTTCAAATTTATCGGTAAGAGTTGAGAAGTCTGGCCTGAAAGACGCCAACTTAAGTCTATATAAAATGAAAAACGTTCAAAGTTCTCGATAACTTTATCAATAAAATCTTTTGTTATTGGTTTGTATACGTTTTCCTCAAGGAATGAAAAAATTCTGTTTACATTAACCTTTCCCTTACGGTGCTAAAATAAAAACTCAGTGTGCATGTAGACTTTTGCGATTTTTAAATAGGAAAAATAATAATATTTATTACTTATATTAATATATTAATTATTGTGTAAAAGTGCTAAAAATGAGAAAAAACATGATCATTAAAAACGACAGCATAAAGACGCACACGTTTAACTCGGCCAGCGCACGCTTTACCACTAAAGTGACGATCGGCATCGGCACCCCACGCCCTGCACCTTCCGCACCTTTCCTCACGTATACATCACGTATTGACAAATTTACGTCAGGTTCTTCGAGAAAACATTTTTTTATTCTTACGCATGGAAAATACTTATATATTGTAATTATGTTATCCAATGCATAAATATATTTCGGAGGAGTGCCCAAAATATGAACTCTGCATTTAGTATATTTACAGAGATATTCACACAATTAGAGGAAATGTCAACTCAATTTACACCATCGGAGAAGAAAAGTTAATAAAAAAAATTTTTTAAATATTGGGCTTAAAGTATTTATAAAAATATTCAAAAAAAATTTTTAAATATCGACATACAAACTTAGTTTTATAAACATACCTAAAATATATTAAAACTCTTACAACCTAGCACAACTGCATACTTATGTGAATAATACCTGTATCGCATATTTAGATATAAATATTCTTGCACAGAAAAATTCATTAATAAATACTGTCTGTAGAGTGGTACTTCCATTCTCAATCGCCTTATATATCCAGTGGCGTACAACCACCTGTGTGGACGCCCAAAAGCCGGAGCCCCAGGGGGGGTCGAAATGGCTGAACGAATTCAACAATCAACAAATTCAACAAATCATTCAATCGACAAATAAACAAATACAGCATAGGTCTACAAATCTTAGTTTTCAATAAATGGGCAGTTATACCATAAATTGTATTATAAATTCGTAGTACTATCAAGGAGCACCTAATACTTGAACGTCCAACTAGATATACCCGTCTTAGCAATAAAATTTGTTGTTGCTTAGCAATAAATCAGCTACTGTAAGGATATGTAAAATAGTTTGAATAAACGTACGATATTTTTAAAGGTAGTGTCGTTATTTCCAATTTCAAAAAACGTAAAATGAAGTATGTTTTCGGGGAGGGCCCTAATATATATGTTTTCCTAATTAGTTACTACGTCACTATAAATACTTTCTTTGATATCTACCAGCCATTTTTCACATCAATTCAAATATTTCTTAAATCTGTGAAATCCTTTTCTCACATTATCGTTTCTTTGCACATGTGTCATGGTGATAGGAATTCTACATCAGTTTACACTCAGTCTATATTCACACTTCCTTTTGTCAACCAAGATAATAGTAGTTTTTGTGAGAACTGTTAATTTTTCAAATATATGTGTGTGTGTGTCATGAAAGTGAGTAGATGAGTGGTGTGGGACGAACCTTATAAGAGAACGTCTCTGGGGGAACAGCTCTCTTCTGAATAACTAGTCTATCTCCGAATGTATAATTTATATTTACTGTATAACGTGTTGTAATAAACGTAGAATATTGTTACCTGGATAGACTGAGTTTCACTTACAAGGAATTGGGACCCAAATACTAATACAGTAATCAAAAGATAGAACCCCAAGGAAATCTGGTGGTAATCTAAGAATGTCAGTCTCAAATTCAATATTTTAAACGCAATGGTGTAAAAATTACTTAATATTCCTTTCAACAGCCATTGTTGACATTTTACCATCTATTTAGAATCTCTAAAAACTCTACAAAAAGAAATTATAATTTCAAAAATCATGTAATAAATAAAACTCAGATACAGTGATGAAAGTTAAAATCAACACCAGTTGTATCGAAGATTTAATACAGAAAATATTCAGGAAATAAATTTTCCGTTCAAGAATAATTTATGTTTCCCTTCAGAATGTCAATTGTGATCACAGAAGCTTTCTGATGCAAAGTGTGATGGAAGGATAATGATGTAGCAGAAGCCACCTTCAGAGGCTTGGATGCAAGGCAGAAGCGGAAGCATCCCCTAAAAGATTAAATTTTGTTAAAGGGAAAAGGTTTTATTGATTAGGGATGACACTATTCAAACTACCTTGAAGTCTTCATAAATCTTTTTTTACAATTTTTTACGGATATTATATAACCTTTTTAATGCATTAATAAACAAAATGAATACATATATTTTTTTATATTTAACCGAGGAATAAATGTTGTTAGTATGTCGTTAGGAATAGTACACTTTTCAAATTAATACATTAATTATTAATTAATTCATTTAAAAAGTGTAACATATAGGTTCGAAAATTTGTCGTCAATCCACTGTGTTGGTATTGCATAATCGGATAATGCACGTTTCCCGGATTGGAAGAGATCCAGATTCGAATCCCGGTAGCAACAACAATATTTATCGATAAAATTGACTTTATATATCTTTCTAATTAATACATTTAATTTGTATGTAAAACAAATTTATGAATAAAAATCAACAAATGATTTTTAACTTCTAACTTATAAATTAAGATTTATGCTCAAATATCAATATATATATATTTTGAATATGTCATGTTTCAGTATTGGTAAATATTTTTTTTTTTTTTTTTTTTCGAATAAGTCTAACTGCTAACATATAAGTCATATCCTCGATGAGATTTCTCTCGGGAATTCGACTCTCGAGTACACGTAAAGAAAAATAGAGAGTTCAACGATCTATGAATCAAAATTTCATATGTTTACTTGTAAATTGAAATCGCATTTAGTATATACGTACCTTTACCGACTCGTAGATAGCAGAGCATCGCGGATGTTACAGGGTGTAACAAACCTACTTCACAATATTTCACCTGACTAAATTACGAGTGGAAAATGTTCAAGAATCTACTAATTTTAAATAATCTCAACCATGTCAGAGATAGAAGCATTTAAAATAAATCATAATTATACGATTATTTAGAATAATTGAAATATTTTGATTCTAAATTATATATTGAAAAAAAAAAAAATTAATTATCTTATTCGAACGGCCAAACTATTTGTTGTTAGACAATTAAGGGTCTGAAGCAAAAATTTAGATTCAAAATAGATTGTAGATTTGAAGCCTAACATGACTGTAAAAATTTAAAAAAATAATATTTTCTGTACCGGTGCAGAATTTGCACATATCCCTTGAAAATTTTCAACTCGTAATTTAGTCGGGTATCCACCCATATAATACTGTGAACAAGGTTTTTTATACCCTGTATATCTTTAGTAAAACAAGAAACACCAAAAATATTATTTAAAGCGTAATATTTCAAAATCAAAATTATATTATATTTCACCGACACATCAATAATAAAAATTTTTGTTTTTTGTTAAACTTTTTGCGTTGAACTAACTGTAACACAACATCGTAAATTGAATTCTGTAACATATTTCCATTATAACGGGATAGCAGTTTGCCTGCATAATACAATCATACACTTATGTTGACCCGATTCTGGGAGCTTTTTTACTTTGAGCTTTACTTTTACTTATATATGTGTTCTTAATTAATATGCACCATGTTTAACGGCTAGATCCGGCAAATTTATTTCTAGAGGCGTATCTGCGAGTATATTTACGCTATTAAATACATGGCATATATAACTCTACAATATTACTTCAAAAATTAAACAAATATTTTAAATTAATTACAAGTAGGATATCTCGTTTTACACAAAAAGCTATCATTTTATTTTTCTGAAATTTCTGCTTGATTCGATTGTGCGAAAATTGTTAACTTATTAACCGTTTTAGTGCCAAGCAATTTTCGATACAAACGATCGCAGCGCTTTTGCGACGCGTAGCATTCAAACGGTTAAACAACTAGTACTAGTAAGCAGCCTACGGGCATTAGTGCCTTTGCATTTTATACATAAGTACAATTACATTTGGAATCATATTTTCATATAATATTATTACTGTACCTACCTACTGGTGTGAAATTTATCAATCTACTCGTATATACATATATATATATATATATATATATATATGGTATATAAAATTATAAAACAGATGTATGTTATAAATCGTAGATATCTCGAGTAAATAGTCTAGAATTACTGAATGGTAGGAATATGTTAGCATAACATACATACCCATATATTGTTACGTTACGAATCCTAGGCGGAATAATAAGGTGACGTGAGTACCTAATTTTCGAAATAAGCACCCTGGTTTAATATTTTTGCGCATGGCAAAATCGCCGAGTACTAACTTCAATGTTGGCCGCGGGGTTCACGACGGTCGCTTCATATCGCAAAGCCATCGTTGGCTAGGTACATTCATTCTACTCGCAGCTTCGGGCTAAGATGGGTCGCCGACGGCTGAGCGCCGTGCGGCCACTGTCCCGTGAAATCCGCATATTATTGCAATATTGGAAAGATGGAGCCCAACATTTCTGGGAGAAAAGGCTAACGCTAGTGATTGGTGAACGACACAAGTTGGGAAGATTGGAAGAGTAAATACAGTTCATTTATAAGTTTTCACGAGCACTCATTTTCTAGTATTTCGAATTCTAATTGCATCGTAAAAATTTCTATTAATTATGTTGGGGCACTTGGATCGATGGTGGATGCTGTTCCCGGGATTTTTAAATTGGGATTGGGCAAGAGGTTTAATAATGGATGTGATGGCAAACGCAGGAGGATTCGCCCAAGGTCGACAAATTTTTCTTAAGCTTTTATTATTGTCGTCACCGTCTTTGGTTCAATACAAATTTGTTCCTACTGTTGAAGCTAAATTTAATTATTATGAGATTAATACTAGCTCCGTATTTATGATTTTTATTTATTTTTAATGAATTTAACGAAAGATAATTCTTCATTGTTGGCTCTTTTACTTTGTTTTTATAATAAATTTAGCGCATAATTTGCACAATTCTTTTATTATGAAATATCACCATTCATATATTCATATTTTGATGATTTTAGTAAAAATTTATTTTCCTTGAAAATGTTTAAGATGGATCTCAATATTATGGTGAGTAGGTAGCTTCTGGTTCAAGTTCTCACATTCATGATCTACGCTGATTCTGATCGGTGGAGGATAATCCGCCAGATGACGCCTCACAATGGTGCTTCCAACTCGGGGCAAGGCCTCGCCGCAATATATACATATTGAGTACAAATTTTATTTGTTCTCAATTTATTAATAATATAATAATGATAGATAATCTAATAAGAAGATAATCTATTAAAGAATGCAGGTAACAATTTTATCCATCCTTACCTTAAAAAGTTATTTATTTTTTAATATGAAATATCAAAGATTCTGCCAATGAAAAATAAATTATATTTAACACACCACATGAAAATGTTTAAATCAGTAATATCTACCAAACTACATTTAAGATTACAAGAGGTCTTACAAATTTACAAATACCACTTAAAATGTTCACCAATAATTTAACGTTGGTATTTACAAGAGGTGGAAAACTGGAGCAAGTCCTCAAAACCAATATTCAATTATCTTTGAGGTCTAAAGTACTTACGGAGACGTGGACCCTTACCATCAATGTCGTACATAAATTAAAAGTTATTCAAGGAGCAATGGAAAAGACTACGCTTGGAATGTCTCTGAGAGATCGAGCATCTACCGTATAAATTTGTCACTAATCCAAGTTAACAGATATGGCCCTAAATTCTTGAGTTAGATAACATCATGATCTCGATAAGAATAAATGTGGATGTAGCGCGATGATTTATGAGTAGCGAGTTGCATGCGACAATTTGAAGAAATGTTTTGACACGGTAATGAAATGCGACATCGTTAAAATTGTTAGAATTGAATGCAAAAAAAGCAATAAATTTAACGTTAAGAGTACGTTTAATTTACGTCTGGGGTCACCAGTGAAGGGGTTGTGGTTGTAGACTAAGATTGTATCAGAATATTTTGTGGATATGAGACTAAAACTCCCAACGTCTAGTCTCACGCGTGTTAGTGCATGTCGCAGTGCATATGGTGTGCGTGTGTGAGCAGATATGTTTTATCTAGAGCAAGGTATAGAAATGAAAGAGCACTTACAAAAGTTGGCGTTTATTGGTGGATGAATTATACAGAGGCGGTATATAGTTAAATGCGAGTATAAGGTTGAAAGCTGGAGTGGAGATGTGGATGAAAGGACAGTCTGCGGAGAAATGGTCGCTAGCTGCTAAGGCAGTGTCCGCCAAGATGTATGGTGTCTGCTGATTAGTTACTTTGGTTTCGGTTCTATATGATTGTTAGGTGAATTCCTACACGGCCATGTATGTGGGACGCGTGCAGGGTCACCACACATGTATCAAAAAAATTTGAACGACGACCACTGAAGAAAGAAAACTCTAGAGTCAATTGATGGAGTGGTAGGAAACAGATGCGAGGGTGAAAGGAATACGTGATTATTAGAGTGGCCTATATCCAGTAATGGTGACACAGGCTAATGATGATGATGATTTACTAGATAATATTTTCATGCGCTACATGTGTTTAGAACTGTTAACGAATATATTATATAATAAAGTATTTTACCTTATTCTAACGTTACTTTTCCCATTTTCAATAATCCCAATGAAGTTAATTTCCACATTTTTCATCATCAAAACAATTTAAGTTAAGCACTTTTTTTAAATAATTATTTTTATATTAAGGAAAACACATTCTTATTGTGAAGTTGTAATTATTCAGAACATAGGTCCATGATATTTTAAATACTAAATATTAATTAAAAATATATACATATAAAATAAATATATACATATAAAATTGTAACATATAGGTTCGAAAATTTGTTATGAAAAATACTGGCGTTATAACACAATTGGTAGTGTAATTCCCCGGATTGGAAATATAGATTCAGGTTCGAATTCCGGTGACGCAAAAACAATATTTTTCGACAGAATTGATTTTATATGTATATATTTATAATTAATACATTAATTTAGTATAAATATATATATATATATATTAAAACATTACATTAATGTGACATATATATTTTTTTTTCAGTAAATCTGAAATCCTGAAGAAGGAAATGAAGTTACCCGAAACCAGTTAATGTTTTAAATTGCTCACTAAGTGGTTTTAAAATAATTTGTAAAAATAAGTTGTCTTAGGGGAATGTAAACTAATGGACTGTACTTATATATAATATATATTATATCTAAATAAAAGTAGTTTGGTAGCTTCCGTGCAGTGTCGCGTTACGTGATAATAAAATGTTACGATCGTGATGCGGACCATGATAGTGAATGTGATGAATATACTACGAATAGGTATTTAGAGTAATTTAAAGCGTAATAAACTCCGAAACAATCGAAATTAAATTTTTTAATTTTTTGAAATGTTTGACTAAAACTAACCCGACAAAAAAAAACCCTTCTGCTATGTTTTTTTGTATTCAATATATTGCTTAATTTTCATCAAATTTTTTTAATTATTCAAGTTTAAAATTCTCCTGAAACGTTTATATACACAACAATATTTCTACACGCAACGAAATCTAATATTTAGCTAGAACAAATGTTTTGAAAATGTATCGCACAGATTTCTATTAGAATACGTGTTATTTACTGTTTAATTTCTTTTGATATTTTTAAAAAAAGTTTCTATACATGTTGAATAAAATATGCGTTCTACCCCTTTCACGTTTATATAATGAAAGCCCATACATTAAAGAAAATATTTCACCCTTATCTTACTATGTTATAACTAGCTATCTTACCATCATGCTATTTTCCCAAGAAGGTAGACGTAGAGAATAGAGCGCCACAGTTTTCTTCCCTCTCATACAACTTTCGCCTCATCCACATTCAAACATCATCTTATACACTGATCACCAGAGTAAAGCTTTATGTAAGTACTAGATCATTAAGGAAAAAACGTTTAGGCTTGATACCTATCATAGCAATATCGTAAACTTTTATCTCATCTCAAGAATGTGTACGTTGTATAATAGCGATGACATGATGTGTTGGATATATTCTCTAATTTATTACTAAGTTACAAAAAACTTTTAAATTACCCTTTTTCATTATTTTTATCATTTTTACCACTTTTTCAAAATATTTGATGTTTATACTTGAAAGTTTTTCGCTGAGCACCCTTTAATTAATATTAAACAAAAAAAAAACTACATTTTTATTCTCATATTTTATTTCTGCAAAATAGAGTTTAACGATGTGGATTTTACGTTCTATAAACAATATCGTCTAAATGCCGTCCATTTCTCTTAAGGCACTCTTGCAATCGGACTCTTAAATTTGCAAACACGCGAGAGCAAAATGTTGGTTCAGTGGCAGCAACTTTACGGTGGACATTTTCTTGTAGAGCCTGAATTGTTGGAAGATTGTTACTTTAAACTCTCGACATAAGCTATCTCCACAAAAACGGTATAAGGTCCGAAAACCGAAATACCCAGGATATATCTCCATACTTGCTGATTAATTTATTGGTAAAAATTCCCCTCAGCTTTTCAATTGAAACTATAGCTATGTGTTGAGTTGCCTCGTCTTGCTGAAATTGTGTTCTGTTGTTGAATTCGGGAAACGCTGCAGTTGCGGTACCAAAAATTCGACAATACATCTCACCGGTGACTTTCTCTCGCTGGGTAAAAAAATAATGGCCAATTATCTGGCTGTCGTTTTTGAACAATGCAAACGTTTTTGATGGCGTTCCCTTGGAATTTCGGTGTACCAGAATCTCATTTTCTGTTTATTAATAAAACCATTAATATGAAAATGTAAACAATATGCTTCAAACGATGTTGTTCTAAAATGGTTCCAGCATCGTTCTCGCTAAGGTTTCACGTAAAGAAAAGTCAGTTTCGTTGAGAAACTGCACGATTTGCAGTTTGTATGGGTAAAACTATAGTTCTTTATTCAAAATAACATGCATTTTAGATTTATTTGTTCCAGTACAATCTTCCTTATCAATTTACGCGGGTTGCATATAATTTCATATCGAACTTGAGCCACATGTTTTGGCGTCCCTGCTGACGTTGATTGTTTGAGAAGTTTGGTTAACCATTTTCCCGTCATGTCTGAACTTTTGAACACATCACCAGATAAGTTGCATGCTCGGCATATCACTTACTCGTGGAATATTAAAGTGAGTACAAAAAGCGCGCGGTGCGCTACCGACCAATAACACATTGCGACTGTCAAATGAGCAAATCACGCGCGTCGAACAATACCCCTCATACTTACCTCACCCTGATGGTTTACGAGCAATTACAATTTAATCTTGAAATTTTTCCGCTGGACACCCTATATTTATAATTCATTCTATTTTTCTGAGTATTCTGCTTTCATGTATGTATTTCAATAATTATTTAATTTTATTCAAACTTTCTATATATTCAGATACTGTAACATTTCATTTTTATGTATATTGTATTGCCAAAATAAAAAAATTTATAAGAAATAGCCGCATTTGTATTGTAACTTGTAACAACTGATTTATTCTGTATACTCAACTTTATCACTTACAATATTTAATGTATTAAATATACGAATTAAAATATAAAAATACATACCCTATTTTTTTTTATGTTATATCTATAAACATTTTAACATAAAATTCTTATTAAACAATACTTATTTCACTAGAATAATCTGCATTATATATTTGTAATTGTGTTTTCTCAACCTAACCCTGGTATACTTTTTATTCTGGAGAAAACTTATCATCTAACCACTAAATACGATTTGGACTTCCATCGAGACACGGACGGCTAAGACACTTAGTACTGGAGCGAAGAATATGAAATTGTTCTGATTATGCACTGTTGGCTTATCGCTAACACATTAATACCAGTGCATTAATGCAAGAATGCACTCAGTCCGTGATGAAATATTTTGTGACAATATTCTACATTGCCAATGTTTACTAGATCGGTAAGATATAAAAATGAAGTCACAAAAAAAATATTTTGTTTGTTTGTTTAACGTGTATTTTAAATTGAAATAAATTTTTGTTATTTGGTTTAAAATTAATTATTTTGTTTTGTTGTACATAAACAAACTTTTGAAATGTACGAAAATGGTTTTTTATGTTGACGACGCCTATATATGTTTTGTTTAACTCACAATACGTGTTAATATAATAATAATAATATTAGTTAAAAATATACAAAATTAAATTGTATCCCTTTATTAAGTCTTGTCTCAATGATGAGCATAACGTATGAAATAAATTCATTCATTATATTTTGGTATAAAAAATATTTTTTTCGGAGCCGAATGTGAAGAAAATGAGACGAATGGAGAGTATTGAAATCTGTTGATGTATAATACTTGATAACTGACTTACCATTACGTCGTTTTCTGCGGGAGTAGGCAGAGAAGATCGAGCGTCACATTCTTCTGTCCTGACGCACAATTCTCGCCTCATTCACACTCAATATCTGGTTTACCTAGTAAGTTTATTTCTGGTGCTATAAATACTTGCGTCATATCGTTCTTACCATTCTCTCCTCATGCATTCGTTCGACATGACCGATGGTGCACCGACGTGTGATCCCACGACAGTCGATCTCCCAACAGTTGATCCCTCGGACACTAGATCTTCTTCAAGTACTTCTTTATAAATACCATCATCCGTGAATGTTATAAGGATGGAAGCAAATTTATACAAATATTGCTCTCGTACGAAATTACATATAATTTCCGATAGTAAGAATGTTTTCATATTTACAGTAAATCGTTATTATGTTAAATATTATTACTTTTACGAATTGTGATGGACCATTTTTAATTCATTGTTTTAACATTTCAGTCGGAGGATCAAACGTCACGGAACCGTTATAAATAGATATGCTACATATACGCCTAAATGATTTAATTTCCTATGTATTCAGTCTACTTTTGTTCCTCTTCCGCCAGCTCCAGGCCTCACTTCCATAAACCCGTTTCGGTACCAGGACTCCATTGTGAGAAAATGTAAATAAAATATTGACTTTGATGTCAAACAAACAGTCAACAATAGCATAGCTGGAAAATTCAGGAAAATTGTAAAAAGTTTCTTCGATAATTATACCAGGAAACCATTTTTCGTTACTATTATCCTTATAAATATATTATTTTTAAGGATAACACATTTTTGTTGCGAAGTTGCATTTTCATAACATAGTTCTATGGGTATATATATTAAATTCACAATATCTCCCGTAGTTTTTGCCAGATTTCGATTGAGAAACATTGATCTGTTAAATACATCGGCTAAGTTTATTAACCAGTTTGATGCTCCAACCCAGTACAAAGTGACGGATGTTCCAAAGTTAATATTCTTCTTCTTCATTAAATGTAGCGAGTTAAGAGAAAGAAGATGACAGAAATTAGCCGGGAGTTGAAAATTACTATATGCGAGATTACTGTAAAAAAAAACCTTTGATCCGCAATGGACAGACAAAAAAAGAGCACTCCTCGGCACCACATTCACGTATTGGGGAATCTATTAAGTTCAATCTGAATAAATGTGAGGTTACCTGGCAATGCCCAATTCTTATTCTAGAGATATTTGATATTATTCTTTTGGAGATTTTCCATTTGGAGAACCAAAGAGTAAAATTAATATTAGACCTATAAAAAAAGTTTAAAAAACCACATTCGCACACACATGATATTTACTTGATTCTTGCATCCAATGTAAAAAAAAAATATGTTTTAATTATGCATATTTATGATATATATATATGATCACAACAAATCCAAATTTCTGCATTATTCAAACCGTGTTCAAACACTGGCGGTATTTGAACCAGGGCTAAATAAATAGAATTACGAAAATACGTAAGTATCAAATTTACATTATTTACAATATCCAAGAAGACTGCACAGGACATGGGGGAGGGTGGATCAGGGTAGGTATTCAGTCAGCTCTGTTTCAAAGTTTCCGTATTGATTTTTGCGCTTCACTTGTCGGCGGCAGATTTTTTTTATACCAAAGTAATGTTATTCCAAGATCAAAGTAATTTTAAAAACCTGATTGACACATGGCTGAGCCCTTAGAGTCAGGTCAGAGCAAACTTTGCCGAGGGTTGAAAGCATTCTCCCTTCACCTCCGATAAAAATGGTTATTATTTTATATTATTTAAATCGTTCGCATATTCCGATCGCTATTTCATCTTAATTAATATGGGAATTTATTAGTCATCTCAGCCGTAAATGTCTTTTAGCGGATGAGATGGTATCTTTAGGAAAATATTATAATTGCTTTTCTGAAAAAAATGAGCATTATATAATAATTTGAGAAATTTCTTTCATAAATACTGAAAATATGAAATACAATTTTGTGAAACATTACATTTGATTTTTTTTGAGTACCTACTCACGTAATATTTGGCTTTTTAGCAAAGAATATGTTTTACTGGAGATTCCCTATGTAAAGTGTGACACGAAAATGCGTTAAAAAGTAGAATGGTTAAAATTGTGCGTTAGAAAATTTTAAAACATTTTATAGGTTTGCCAGTGGACTATACAGGGTATAACAGATCTATTCCATAATATTTTATGGAGTCTAAATTGTTCAAAGTGCAAATTTTGTACAATTACGAAAAATATTATTGTTGGAAATTTTTGCAAAATCATGTTAAACTTTAAGTCTACGTACTTTTAAACTAAATATATCTTTGCTTCAGACCCTTAATTATGTTACAAAAAATAGTCTAGTAGCTCAAAATTTAATGTTCTTTAATTTTTTGTATTCAATATGTTATTTGGAATAAATAAAATATTTTAATTAATCGAAATAATCGCATAATACTTGTATCCCTGACATGGTTGAAATCACGAACATATTATTTGGACATTTTCGACTCGTAATTTACTAAGGTATCTATCTACCCATAAAATATTGTGGACTAGGTTTGTTATACCCTGAAATTAATACATAAGAATGTTATTGTGAGTATTTAAAACCTTTGAAGACACCAACGCGAAAGAAATATGTAGGAAAAAATATATTCTTTTTTATATAAATAAATTTAACACCTCAGTGGGTGCTATTTTTGATAACGAGTGATAAACTTTGATCCTTATTATATTCGAGTATAGCAGACCCAGAGCACAATATATTAATGTTAGATACGAGTACATGTAAAAATATAAGTCGAAAATGTTCAAGCTGCTTGTGCCTAATCTCAACCATATCAGAGATACAAGCATTAAAAAAAATTGTAGTTGTACGATTATTTCGATTAATTGAAATATTTTATTGATTCCAAAGTATATAATAATTACAAAAAATAAAAAGCCTTCAACCTTCAAAAGATCTGACTATTTTTGTCTGATGATTTAGGCCCTGAATCAAAGATGTACAATAATAGGTCGATTTCGCAAATATTTATTTCAAAGTACGTAGACACAAAAATTAACATGATTTTGTAAAAATCTCATATAATTGTATTTTCCATAACAGAATCAAATTTATACATACTTTTTAAACAGCTTAGGGACAAAGATTAGTGTACGTCTCGTATTATCGTTATACGAATCAGATTATCTTCAATTCTAAAATAATTGAGGGCAATTCTAATACAAGTATCATTAAATTTAAAAAGAGATAAAATTTTCTTATGTAGAATTTTCAATACTCTCTGGAAAATTATGCCGCGTGCGTTGAATCTACATGACCAACGTATCTCGACCTATTACATAAACTAAATGTACAAATTGGTAACCCTTCTTTAGACCGACGCCCGACCTTCAAGTAAATATAGAACACTACTTCTGCGTGCTATGGAGTTCAATCCAGCGAAAACAAGTCTAAATACGGTCCAAAACTAACTATCAATAGATTTTAATTGATATACTCGATACATAGCTAACTAAATAAACTAATCATGTCAGATTAGGTTACATATTTCACTTATAAATTAATCTTATTTTTTAAGATTTCAAAAAACAGATGAAATCAATAAAGTAGGGTTTTGGAACAACACGAACGCTTGGAAACATACTGTTTACTGACGAAGCACATTTTCACATCGATGGCTACGTTAATAAATAGAACATGAGATACTGGTGCCCGACAACCTAAAGGAACGCCATCAAAAACGGTTGCATTGTTCAAAAACGACAGTGTGCAATTTCTGCCTGAGGGATAATTGGCCGTTATTTTTTTAACCAGCGAGAGACAGTCACTGCTAACATATATTGCCGAATGATCGATGAGTTTTTTTTACCGCAACTGCAGCTGTTTCCCATTCAACAACAGAACATAATCTCAGCAAGACGAGGCCACTCCACACACAGCTAGAGTTTCAATGGAGAATCTGTGGGGAATTTTTTCCAATAAATTAATCAGGGCACCTTGGTCACCGGACCTTACACCGTGCGACTTTTTGTGGATATATCTAAGTCGATAGTCTACAGCAACAATTCTCAAGCAATTCAGGCCCTATAAGAAAATACCCACCGTGTAGTTACTGCCATTGAACCAACGCTTTGCTCTCGCGTATTCGCAAATTTAGAAGTCCGATTGCGTCTTGAGAGAAATGGACGGTGTTTAGACGATATTGTTTATAAAGCATAAAATCCGGATCGTTAAACTTCATTTTTTATAAGTAAAATATCAGAATAACATTGTAGTTATTTTTTTTATTTAATATTAAACCTGACAATTTTCCTTTTTTTCCAAATTTTTTAATTAAAACACATTTCATATAACAAGTCAATAATTATGGAATAGTATAGAAAGAAGAGAAACAGAACTGAGAAAAAAATGCTTCCAGGAGTCTAAAAAAATTACAGATAACTTTTATGGCACTATTTTAACGGAGGCGCGTAGAAAAACACATATTTCCCACTAAAAACTAGAGGTAGTCTCATTTTTATTTATTATTATTATTGCCCACAGTCGTGTTGTTACTCACAGATAATCCGAAAAATTCTCTACGCGTATAGCGAAATCAATGCGTTAAAAAAATTAATTGAACTACGAATAAAAAATTTTAATACTTTCGGACTCCACGTCCGAAAAGATATCAAACATTTCCGTAATGAAAACCAATTTACAAGGATCCAGAAATGTTCAAGTATTCCAAAATGTAACATCGAATATGTTACGACTAAAATAATGTATTTAAAAACGAATTAATTAAAGATAGCCAAGAAGATATATGAAGTTAATATAATTAAAGACCCTGAAAATATGAATGGCCGCGAGTGACCTGAAATGATTTAATATTCTTGTCAGAAATCCGGAAATGAGTCCTGAAATGATTTAATATTGTATAATAAACTTGTCAGAAATCTTCACAAGCGTGCGGCGTACCATTTACGAGTACACTTACAAAATGTCTTAAAAATTACAGAAATTATATTATGTATTAAAATATCTAATTTCTTATATAGTGTTACATATAAATAATATTAACAAGAATTTTTAAAATAAACCAAAAGGTGCATAAGCCAATCCAATCATTCCAGATATTTTATATGAAATATTTTTATTTAAGTTATCGAACTACTGAAAAAAAATTAGGTCAATTTTTTAGGGATTTTTTCACACATATACATACTTGTAAATATAATAATGCGTTTATTGCAGCATGGTCGGTTTTTTTTTTTTGAAGAACCTATTCACCATAAAGATAATACATATTACAAAATACATTTAAGTTACAAAATATTATTTATATTATGAAAAGAAAAACATTAAATATATATATATATATATATAAATAAAAGAAAAGTTCACACATATATATAAATATAAACGAAATATAGATACTATATTTCAGTCATGGCCTGTATCTGTCGCTATTCTGTAGTCGTTATCATTTTTTTGTTAAGGGAACCAGCTTTCCATGAGAACATCGCTTGCACTACAATAACGCGGCAATCCAAACAGTATTCTGTATGAGTTGTCGTTCTGAATTCGGAGACGGTTGTACGGTTGTAAATATATTAAATTTATTTGTACTTATCTTTTCAAATATTGTGTATGTAGATGTTCACTATCTCCTTAACTAGACCGAAGTCTGTGCTAAAGGAGACAGGCTTTCATTTAAATACAATATTTGTGAAGTATGCTGTCATATTGAAATATTTCGAATTAATAAGAATAGATAAGAAATTTATTATATTGAATATACGAACGTATATGATTTTTCTTGCATGCAACACTTCTTGAAATGTATTGAAAAATATAAATTTCTTCAATACACTTCAATCATGTATCATATTTGGAACATTATTATATTTTTATGTAGGTATAATATTATTTTTAAATAATTCATATATCGAAAAATACATATTTTGGTCCGACGATAAAACATTCGTCTAGTGCTTATAAATTGTGATGATTCAATTTATATCGGACCATTTTTCATAGCATGAGCGCCAAGCTGAATTTGAAAAATTGTTTAAAATACTGACTTAAATTTTATGTAAGCATCTCGGTGACTACAATGGAACAATTTATTAAGAAACTTAATGTGTTAGATTAGAAAATATTTAAATAAATAAAACTTTTAAAAATCTTTAAGGGACCAAAAAATATGTTAGATAATTGTTGATGCCTATAATTATTTCGGTGGATTTTTATTTTGTATTACTATTTTTTATATGTTTGTTATTTACATGAAATTTAAGGAAATAATATAAATATTTTCAGTCACTTACGAAGATGGGTAAAAAGCATGCTTTTTTTAAAAGATCTTTGGAGAATTGGTTTAATTTACGTTGCGGTTGCGGTCACCAGAAGGTTGAGGTGATAGGTTTATATTTGCTTTGATTATAGTTTGTTGGCACAAGTCCGTAAGGAGTGAATATATTTGTAGGTTATGCGTCATCCGTTAGACGGTGCTGTTCAATTGATTAATGAACTGTTTGGTAATACCAGAAGAATCTGCTTTAAGGTGAGACTGTGGCCTCCAATCTCACTAGATCTCACTGTGTGTATTTGATGTCGCGGTGTATATGAGATGTAGCTAGAGCAGGTGTATTAAATGAAACATTGACTTACATTTTGTGGTGTTTATTGAAGCTTGATGGACACAAGTTGATGTTAAATTACAGAATAAAGTTAATGACTAGAGGTGCACACCGGTGACGCCTCCAAGAAGGCAGCTATGAGAGAAGTGGTTGCTTCAGGTGGGCTTCTCGAAGTTGTTATCTTGCGATACATTATTACTAAATTTCGGATAATATTAAGCATAATAGAATGGCTAAACAATGGCCAGGTTCTGTGGCGCGATGTTCTTCTAGTCTGCACGCACCATATTTTATGATCATGTCTATTTAGAGACGATACAAATAAAATAACGCTCATCAACATGATCGCCAACTTTCGATAACCGGCGAAGCAGAAGAAGAACATTAATAATTTATGCAAATATAATAAGCCATATTAATCGAGTTTTATTTTAAAAAAACGTTATTTCTCTTTCAACAGCGAGTTCATTCAATCCACTCCATCATCGCCGTTTACTTAGCTTTCAAACAATCTGATAATCCCATCCACCTCTCTCGTTCAGCCGGGCGAGATCGAACGGAAGCGACCGAGATACAACATGTTCCTGAAGGGTAAATGGCGTTTTGCATTACATATTTGACATTTCCACTGAGGGTCGACTCGGCCCGACGCTCCGCGAGGATTGGGATGACCGAGTGACCTATTCTTACTCAACAAAAGATCACTCCAAATTCAAATCAGGGTAATCACACAAACAAAAAAAGAATTGGCTTAAGAACATTTTTTCATTATTATTTTGTTTTATCTAAGTAGCTCATGTCCACTACAAATTAAGCTTACAAGATAAAATATTTTTTTAAAGAACATTTGATATTTTAATATCTGCCTCACTAGGTTTCGCACGTGCTGAGTCAAACACCTTACATTTTTAATCAACAATCATATTATATATAATTAGTTTATCAACTACAACTTTAGAATAAGAATGAATAAAAAAGAAGGAAAAAATAAAAAGTGTAAGTAACTAAATATGATGCAATATTTGATCTTGAGAAATGTGTAACCTACCTGAAGTTTAAATAATACAGTACAATTTAATTTTACACACACGCACACCTGCACAGGCTGCTCACTCATTGGTGTTGGGGCTGAAGTCTTGACTCTGTAATGTGATCACATTGAAGGGGTGACCATGACTGAACTTTATTACACCTTTGATCTGCCTATGTTGCTCAATGTTTTTTATGTAATTATGTATGTAAATTATACAATTATAGTGCTACAAAAACATACATTTTTTGCCCGTATATAATGCACATCATAGGAATTGCTAAATTCTTCTCCTGTGAGATTCAGGTATTTTATACATACAAATAAAATACTGAAATTCTGAAGAAGCCGTGTGAAAGCATATTTCGATTAAAATATTCATTTAATTTTCTGTGTAAAGTTTTCTGGAATCAGCGACGTCAACCCTGATAATGAACCCTGCAGTGGAATTCGAACTTTTGGCTCGAGAGATCGGGTGCACAAAGCTGAAAACCTCAAAAAACTCTACACGGAAGATTCAGAAAGATCGTGAAAACCTGAAAACATTTTTAATTTCTATAACCTTAGACTAGGACTAGGTCTAGGATCTTCTGTAATGATGGCAAGGGTTATGAAAATGTATGGCAGTACGCACACTGATGGCAAAATTTTCAAAAAATAGAACAGTTGGTGGCGGCCTGTCATACGACTGTTATGTCCTCAGTGTGTGCTCGGTCTAAACTTAACTGGGTAAGAAAAAATTTTAACGATCTATTTTTTCCAACGAATCAATTGAGCTTTACATATCCAACCTAAATAAGTACCTACATATTTCCCATGTGTTTAAATATAATTTAATTGAATACTAAAAGGTATGTGCCGACCAACTATTATATGTAAATAATATTTTTTTACATGGTCTATCTATTTTATTAATACTCGAGAACAGCTGAACCGATTTTAATGGAGTTTTCTCCGACGAATTGGACATTTTTCTAGAAAAGTTGTTAAATCGTATCATTACGTTATGACATCAGGAAGTGAAATAATATCATTAATTGAGACGGCGATTACTTTGATTATTTTAATTTTCACAACTAAACTTTGTACTACACACACGTTGAGTTATTGTCATTGTAAAGGAACATGTTGCACAAGTTGTAATGTAACATTAAATAAACAGCGACCGCGAAGGACCCAGCATGATAAATATATCAAACTCAGATCTCTAAAGACGGTATTCGTGTTAAGAGAATACATTTTTTTCAGTGGATTATGTTAATTAAGTATAACCTGTCATTGGACCTAATGCATCGAATTAAATATCTTTAGACGTAACAATAGAATAAATATTATGCAATCATCATTAAATTTTCTCATATTGATCCATTTACCATCACTCCCACACAACATTTGCTATTTTTCTAACAAATTTACTTTTTCGCCAAAATATTATAATAAATGATTTTTTTCGCTGAAATCGAATTTATGACAAGAACCAATATATTTACTTTTATAGCACTTTAACCATTCCAGATATCTGAAATAGATATGAAAATATATTTATTTATGTACCCCCACTTTTACACAGGCTATAAATTATTTGTAACACATGAAATAAGGGTGGGGGAATCACTATCCTGTATTGTTTCTGTTGTAAATCTTCGAGCAGGTAACAAAATTATGTGTTTCAATGCAGAAAGGTTTAATATCTGAATAGGCTATTAGACTAATTAAACGCAAACAGAACACTTGGAAATAATTTATTGTACTTGTACGTCCTTTTGCTTAAAATTGATAAATTAATAATTGGTAAAACACCACTTGGGATTTATTATTCTACCCCAACCGGTTTCGGAACGTCTGTTCCTACGATAGAGCAGAAGAAAATTATATTTAAATATACAACTTTGTCTTATTTCGGTAATGTCTTCACAACGAACCCGAATTCGAGTTACAAGTTAAGCAAAACATTGGTGTCAGGGTTGTGGAACTAGACTGGGGTATTATGACTATTAAATATATTCTAAGAATTACCTTTTTAATAAAACTACGTTGGATATTTATTTTATTTTTTTAAGGTTTTTATTATTTATAATGAATATAAGTAATTTAATTTAAAACCTTACATGATTATTCGAAGAATAATCCCAAATTTGTATCTAATCTTATAATAGAATCTCTTTAACTATTCTAACTGTAATATTATTAATGTAATATCATTAATGTTAAAAGCTAAAACTATGAAATCGCTGGAAAGTTAACGATTTCAATATATGGTGCTGGAGATGATTACCGAGTTAGGAGTTGTTACGAACTGAGTTCTACGATACTTAGGTAACAACACTCGGAATGCAGAGGTTCACATTCCAACAGAAAGTTGAAAAACAAGGTCACGGGTTTGATCACCAATACGTTGGCTAGATACGATGAAGTTTGCTTTCACGAGACACTCTAAGATTGGTCCAGAAGTGCGATTGGTCGCGAAATGAAGATAGGTAAGTAGGACCAAACTGTCAAGAGGGAAGCGATCAAGAAGATAATCCACTGCTACTTATATTTGAATTATATTAACATATATTCACTAAATAAAACTTAATTTATTAATACTCAATTAAGTGTTCCAAATTCGTAAAATACACTTTTGGCGCGTCTTTCGATTCAGCCGCGACTACTGTTATTGACACATTTCCGCATCCAAATTCACATCTATATGTTGCCTAATCCTCGTCTTTTCAGTATGAATTGTGATCTCAACTTGACCGATATTTGTTCAATCTCGACATCGCGATAGCATTCGCGGTGTGGACCTTTTAGCTTAGCTCCAGTGCACCAGCACTGTATTTTGTGATATTGTGTTTTGATCACGTAGTGTTTTTTGTTTGTGTATCATGGGTGAATTTATAATATCGTCGTATTCAATTAGGATCGGAGATCGGCTCATCTGCATCCTTTTTGTGTGATTTTGGCGGTAACTGCAGGGATAACGGAGACGTCGTATACAAGGTAAGGCGAGCAGTCTTTCTGAATCCCGGTTCCCGAGATCACTGGTTCTTCAACTAGATGCCTTATCCCCTCATCGACCTCATTCTGTACCACGTTTCCGTACTTCCTCCCCTACCCTGCGGTGTTTCCGATTTACGACCGGAATTGTCGTATTAGCAATTCTTTTATGCGCGATTCATTTGTTTAAATTCGTTACAGTTTGAATTCAAATAACAAAAATTGAAAACAGAAGATTAAATTTAATATTAGTACAATTTACTTAATATAAGTTTATTTTTTTAAATCACCCACAATTTTGGTTAAAGATGTATGTTTTTATATAATAAAACAACGTTGCCGATATCTATTTTTTAATATACATTTTATACTCTACAATGTTGCTAAATTATTAAAGATTTTTTTTTAATTGCCTTAATTCTTTGAGTCTCAATAGGAAGATATGACCCACGAGAAAAATCACTAACATTTCAGAATTGCTTCACAGTTGGGGATATATCTTCCCACAGGTCACCCCTATCTTTTTCTTTACTCCAGCACATCAACAAGTTTGTACAAGTTACTGTTTTTGCGTCAGTAGTGACATATACGTGCAGGTATTTATTTTACCTAATAATTTTTTAATAGATTTTGAGAGAATCGTGCAGTTTTGCAATATTTATAAACGTATTTTTATACTCCATAAATCCAAGGAGAAGACTACATTATACTAAAATATCATATCTATATAATAATAATAGATGGCAATATAATTAACAATGGCTACAATTTTATCAATACCGACGCAGAATCTTATCGTGCATCTCAGGAAAAGGATCAAGTGAAGATAATGAATCTAGCGGTGATGAGTCCAATAACAGCTTTTCCATGTTCGGTAAAATGCGATGATAAAAAAAGTCCGGGACTCAAAGAGTTAATAATATATTTCTCGCCATTTAGATAGAAATAGTTATTGTAAAATGTATTATTTGCCTGTTGAGACCCGATTGTGTTACAGTATTGTTTGTGCTCGCTAAGTAACTGAACAAGCGCCAAATGTTAAAAATTTGTACATATTTGTTATTTTTCATTTGTTTACTTATTTTAAAAAGAACATTCAAACTATGCAGCCATTTAAATTTTTGACGTGATTTAATAAAAGTTATGAAACAGTATCTAGATCTTATTTCAACTTTTTAACAAAAAATTAATTTTATCGCAACGACGCACATAAAACATGCGGTTTAAGACAATAAATTAGAAGACTAAGAAACATTTATTTATTTTACATAGTATATATTTTATTCGGAAAAAAAATTTTCACTTTAAATTTTTAACCAAAACACGGATTGGTGCTTAAAAAATTAAAAGAAAATGTACGGTTTAAATTGGCGGTAATTCAACTATGTCTATATTATTCCTGTAGTCATATTTTTTTACGAACGCCTACATGAAGTTATCCTTGGAATATGAATCAGGAGAACACAAAGGCGCAAAGCAAATTGCACTCACGTACGTACTGTACACGTACTCGCGCAGGTAGAAGTCGTTTTGACGGTAAACGAAAAGTTCAACTCAAATTATTATATGTTCTATATTGTGACGCATTTTAACTCTGCAACAAAGAAGTAACTGGGTGAGTTAAAAGCCGGATTAAAACAGAGATAGCGATGGCGTGATGACATATTTGCTGTTTAAAAAATTGTAAAAATGAAACATCAAATTTGGTCCATAGTTGGCGATGGTGTAGCGATACTCAAAGCGAGTCCGCATAGTAACATATATACAAATTTGATAACTGTGGAGATGAAAGGATGAGAATGGTGAACGTGATATTTATATAAAGTGATCACTTAAGCCAGCCGAAGACAGGTCGTAAGTCCTGTAATATAATAAAAAATAGCTTTGTCTCTATAAGATATCTGATATTTGTTTAATTATAATTAAATTATCATCAAAATTTCGTAAAATTTGATCATTAAATACTATACACGAGAATAAATTAAAAAAGTTTTCATAATGATAATGAAAACTAAATAAATATGATTCAAGTTGTACTTTATTTTTCAATTCTTGAATCTTATAGTACTTGGTCCAACGTCTTTCCAGATTTTTGATCTGCAAAGACCATGTTATTGTTTTTTTCCACAATTTCTGATATGATAGCTGTTCAGACGTCCCGATTACTTGTATGTGTGGCCATATTTTTTATATTTTATATATTTTGGGCTTATATTGAAAACCCAAAAAAATATTGTATTATATTTAAAAATCAACCCCATATTGAAGATTCTGGAAACTATTTAATCTATTCTAGTACGTAGAGTTAAAAAATCTAAATGCGCCCGCCCCGGACTACTCTCGTATCTCATACGCTGTCAAGGTTATGTCGGTAGTCGCAAATTATGTATTCAATAAATATTATATTTCAAAAAATATGCAATAAAAATAAATCACACATGTACATGGATATATAAAATATGTTAATTATAAATTATAATATTAAAAACTCTAAAAAGTTAAAAATATATCGTGCTATAATTCATCGAAAGATACGGCATTTACGTTTCTTGAAAAAATCTTAAAAAATTGTGTTTCAATCATTATGAATCTGAAATACTTATTACAATTTCAAAAGTTGCTACATGCAATACATACAAAAAATATAAATTAAACCAACAATTACCCAGGTACTATTTGCTATCATATTCCGGTTAAAATCACAATTTGTGCAGGATTACTCAAAGCCCTTTCCGATTGGTCTAACCGTGTGTTTCTGTATATTTTATTATTTTCCCAGAACAACTTTTTCTCTCATCGCAAACCCGATTACGTTGTTGTTGCCGCGGTGGCGGTGGCGGGGTGAGGGAGGGGTAGTTCTGGCCCTCAAAAAACGCGGGAATATTTTCAAGTGGTATTCGTGGCAAATTTACCGGACGACAAGCTCGCGGACCATAAATTTATACCCGAATTCAGGCTGGCAACTTTTATTATTATTTTCTTGTTCGCTACTCCAAATTTAAGAAATAATATTAAATCTAAGTATGTGCTTAGTAATGAAATATTATCGAGCTATAAAACAGCTGAGGTATTCTGTTCGCCGTGATCTTTATCTTGAGTAATATCAGAGGAGTACATGTATTTATTACGGAATTAATTATAAAAAAAATCTTATACTTCAGTCCGTAAGAACAATCAAACGTAAGAAATATCAAGCAATAATCATTTAGAAATAACCAATCCCTAGAGCAAATACTAATTAATAATTAACATATGAAATGGCGATTGGTAGGCCACGTCACTCAAAAGACGGATAATCGTTGGACAAACGCAGTTATCCAGCGATACCTAAGGTGTATCAAAAGGCTATCGCTATAAAATACGTGGCAGAAAATGTGAAAAATACTTCATTAGGAGGAGACCTTTATCAGGCAGTAGACATAAAACGACTGATGATGATGTCGATGGTAAGAGTGTGCGAGAAATTACTTATCACATCACCAGGGGCGTGCAGTGCATACATGCAAAAAAGCTGTGCATAACTAAAAATTCTGGGAAACAAATAAAAATTAAAAAATTTGATTATCATTAACCAAAACATTATTTTGCAATTAGTGCCATCTGTGTACCAATAGCGACTTTAATTGCCTAGTTCTAAAAACTCACCGCTGTACTCATGGCGCTCTTTTTTTATTCGCCGCATCGTGCTATTTACATTACTCAGTTCTGTCTTTAAGCTAGTGAATTACTCAAGTCATATAAATGGCTATTTACTGAACTGAAAATTCCTTTCAGTTGATCCGTTTTTATATGGAGTCGTTATCTATGCTGTTTATTAACAGAATAACATTAGAGAGGGTTTCAACTGAGTGCAAATCATTGAAGTGTCTACTTTATCTTTTACTAATTCGCGAATTTTACTATCTTACTTTTTTTAACCTGTTGTTTTCATGATTGTTCTTTAAATTTGGTGCATGGATTGGTTTTTGATTTGAGAAAAACAAAAATTAATTGGCAGAACTATTTCCTACTTTAACCTTTAATAAAAATTTCTTTTAGTTATTACGTGAAGTATTTTCAAACAATAAATGAATCATTTTCAGTCATAGAAAGTGTTCTTAAAAACGTCCATACATTTTTTATATGGGTAAGTAGGTATTATTTTACGTTAAAACTTAAACTTTAAAAACACTATTAACAGTACTCTAAAATTATAAATTAATACATGATGGGGTTGTATAAACGACGGATTTATTTTCTCCAAAAACTTTGGTTAAACGAAAGTACATATTTTGTATGTATATTATATATGACTGTATAATATCATTAGTAACAGCATAACCTAAATCTATACCTACTGCACGCCACTACTCATCACAAGCTTTATGGTCCAGGTTACAGGTTCAGATCGACTCAACAGAGGTAAGTACAGACTAAATAAGAGGTACTAATTCGATAATATCACACGTAGATTTATAAAATTATTCATGGTCTATTTGAAATGTTTTCTTGTACTCAATCATCTTCATTTCAATACTTTATTTTCTTTTAAAAATATTTTGTCTTGTATTCTACTGCAAGTTATTATTTCAAGTAAATTTTTTTTTTTGTTTTTTGTTTTCAGTGTTAAAAAATTATCGCCTCAAATTATCACCTTGATAGAGTACATCCTAGTAAGGCGACTATGGAAACAGTTTATAAAATGATAATCTTTGTAAAACATAATAAAAATGATTATTCTGTCTCGGCCGATGTATTCATGACTGAACATCATGGTCTTAAATTCTACTTCCACAGTGTGAACTGTTTACCTCCATTCTTGGGTGATTTTGGGCCATGTTTAGTATCATACTTCGAACTTGATATCTCCATCTTATTGGATATCGACTTCTAGCCCTCCGTCCTTGTACGTTATCCGTGAACACCAATTTCTCCATCTCTTCTAGCAACATGTCCAAAGTACGGAAGAATTATTTTCCTGCATGTTGTAGAGAATGTTTTTTTAGTGCGGAGTTTCTGGTGAATGAATACATTCGTTCGTTTTACAGTCCACTGTATACGCAGAATGTGACGCCAACACGAAGTCGTCGAGAATGTTCCTTTTATGAATAATCCGATTATTATAAATGAAAAATAAAACATGTGACGGGTCAGATTAAGATTGAGAGACTTTAATTTAGCTAAGAGTATTAACTGACCTTTAACACCGGGAAGAACCTTGACATGTTTCTTACTAAATGGACCGACGCCGCTTAATAGCGTAATAAGCATAATAATATATTCCAACAACGTCTGTAATGATTAACACGACAGGCAACCCCTGTTTAACCCTAAACAACCTGTAATCCTCACCTGGTGTTTTGTGGGGTTATTTATTCAAACTTTTAACGGGCATCATGGAAGAATAATTGCCTAATTTGTTTCGAGGATTTATGAGAATCGCCAGATTAGTGATAGTGAACTTTATACGCACACTTCAAAATACTTTTTTTTTAATAATAAATTTTTTTAAATCTGCCACTTCATTTAACGTAGATTAACCAATACTAAAAAAATTATCTCATAATATAAAATATATTCTCCATTCCGTCAATTTCCATTTCAGCTTTTGTTCGTTATTTTGGATTAATTGAAATTTATTAAAAAGTATATCTATTAATTTACACTTTGCAATATAATTAAGTAATCGATATATTATATTTATGTTACAATACCAATACAATACCACAAATCATCCTTCTAAAAATTACTATTTTCGAGCATTCCTTTAAATCCTCCATTTCAAGTCCTATATTATCCTATTTTTCTATTAAGAAATTTATTAAGTTACCAGGTATTCAAATTTTAATGATGAATTTACACCATCATGATACAAAGGAAGGCCTGATAAATACTATAAACAATCCGATGAACTCTGAAGAATCTTGCCAAGTAATCACTTATTCGTGTGATTTGCCGCCCATACACGCGATATTTAAATTTCTGAATAAATTATACCACTATTCAATTTTTAATGTTTCTGTGCACAGATCAGTAAATGAAAAGATATTAATAGGATTTGGAACATTAGTTCACTTTACACATATTCTTGGTAAAAACATAAATCCGATAGTTAACACATTTATGCAACGGTAAAAGTATTCACTCTTCGAAAATTAAATCTTTATGTAAACAAAACGTATTTTTTACATTAATGCATATACATTGGCAGCGTCTAAATTTTCGTTCCAATCGAGTCATATTTTTTTTTAAAGTCGCGGAGCTATTTGATCGTGTCAGTGGTAAAATTGCGTTAGTACATGTCCATATATTTGGTGATCTACGGTTTCCGAGGTAAGTTTGTAGAACTCCATAATCACATATGTGAAAATAAAACACTTTTTCTTTGATTCAACTCGTTAAATTTATTGATTGATAATGCTCTTACAAAGCGATACGCGTCTCAAATAAATTAAACAAGTAGAATAAAAAAAGTATGTGTTTTTATTTTTATATATAACTTTCTTATCTCTTCTTCTTTCGGGTTAAGATTGAGTCACTTTCAATGGAATCTAAAATTTCCTTAGTTTATTAAAGGAATATCATCTTCATTTTAATTATTATTAATCCTCTTAATACAAATTTCCTCAAGTTTTTTCTCGGACCTCCGGGAGATCGTCATGATTTGCTTTTGAATTTACTCAGAAAGCTGTCTTCGAAATCCTTTCAAGGGTTCTCAGCATATAGCCTAACCACAGTAATTTAGACTCCTCAATCTGAAGTAGTTCTCGGCACGCATGGTCATTTCTAGAGTTATTGAAATTTTTTTAATTGTTTTTTTTTTTTAATATATCAAAGTGCACGGTTTTCCATTTCTGTTTTGACCAACTTAATTTTTGTCTAAACATAATATCATAATTCATGAAAAAAAAATATTTGGCAGAAAATATTTTAAAATTTTTAGCCAATGTAAAAAAAAAATCCGTAAATTTCAACCTGGATTAGTGTAATCAGTTTATTAATTGAAGTGTTTGAACAGTCAGATTTTTGAAAAGTCCCCGTTTTATTTTTGAAGTGGAAAATAAAATTAAATGCTAATTTAGCTGTAAATATATTTAAGCACCTTATTTGCAATATTATGTAAATATATAAACCAGTAATTGAGAATTACAACAGAAATTTATAGTGTTTTTGGAGATAAATATGTTAATATAACCATATGTAGTTTATATATAAGCGACATGAATAGATCAACAAATATTGTATTAGAAGCAAATTTTTATTTTATAAAAAATAAACCTAATAAAATTTATTTAAATAAAATAAAAAATTATTATATTAAATGCATAGATTTTGTACAATGTGTACTATTTATTTTTATCTTCAGTTTTTCCAGTTTTGTTATATACTCAGTTTAAATAAATAATATCATAAGCAGCGTCTTGCATACTCATAACTGGTAACAGAAATATCATAGTCACGTTTTTTAAAATATAATAATTTTAAATTAACCTAAAATTCTGGTTGTGCTTCCAAAATTTGACTCCTATGACATTTTTTAATATTCGAACTGACAACGTTTTTCATCAAAAATTATCATTAATATTTTTCGTATGATATCTAAATATAATATTATTTACTAGATCATATATTTTTCTCACAAGTTAACTACACGTATTTTTTAAACTCTTAAAATACCCCTAAAACATCCGATCCTTAAGAAGATAATTAACAAATTTCGAAAGAAATTCTATTCTACAAAGTATTATATAATACATATAAGTAATCTTCATTTTATATTTAAAATATTCATTCAAATAAATATTATATAATTCCATAACTTACGCAATGAATTGAAAAATGGCGTTATAACAAAGTGTAGCTTGTGAATATTAAACCATTATATTTATTATAGATTCAACAGTATTATGTTTCAACTAAGTTCGTATTTTCAATTTCACCAACTTTAATAAAATCAGAAAAATCCGAATGCTCTCATCGAGAATAGAATTTTTTTTTAATCCCCCAACTCTGGAAAATATTCGTATTCTTTGGATTGAAAGTTTTATAATTCATAATACATCTTCATTTGCGTTTCTAATCACAACCATTTCCTTAAAATCTCTCAAAATTTTCACAAAATTGTTATCCAACAACCCTGAATATTTCTGACACTAATTTAAAATTAATTCTAAAATTATATTATATATGTAAAGGCCCATAACTAATGAGGTGTTATGACTTCGGGAAATGAAAATTTAACGATTTTAATTTTATAAATCAAACTGTTTTTCAAAAATGTACGTCTTACATAAAAGTATCCTTCGATTGGGCTTAATAAAATATTCATTCAATATTTTAACTCTCTTTCTGAAAAGGCTTAAACAAATAGTACATCCTTCTCATTCTTCTACCTACACCTGTATTTACTCTTACTGCAGGTTTAATCTTTTCTCACAAATCCAACCGTGAATGAAATCAACTGCTTTTCTTCCTGAAAATGATTCTAAGAATAAACGCTTGGGCTGACATTCTGGCGACATCATCAGTACACATCCTGGCCAAGTTAGACGTTTTTGTAAGTAAAACAGATGATGGTCGATTTTTGGAGGCTTCTTAGTTTGCTGCTTTCCATACTCAGTCTTATCTGACACCACCTTGACACTTTGAACATATTGTATCTCATCTTTTATAATTGTATGATTACTAACTGTGAATGATGTCTCTCCTCTTATCGGATCTTATCGAATCGTTTCATGAGCGAATGTTCCCATATTCCCAAGTTGACGGTGAAAAAGTAGGCTTTTTTTAATGCCACATAGCAGCCATGCTATGCTGTATGTAGTGCAGCCTCGCTAGGGCAAGGCCCGTTAACCAAGAACCATTCACTGTCCCCCGGAAACTTTATTTATGTACAATAACCAACACACCTTATTTCCAGTGAAGTAGAAAAGATGATGTAATCCATATGGATGACACAAAGTTAATCTAGATCAATAAAGTGAAACCAGTAGAAACTAAGCTAGTGGAAGTGTTTTTTTTTTAAATTTCGTATTTTTAAGACATTTAATATCGGAATCGATAAGGCTGTTATATTTTCCGACTCGCTAGCAGCTCTTGAATCCATCTCTGCTAATATGAAAGCTTGGCTAGATAATGAGATAATCTGTTCAATCAGAAGATGTCTACTTAATTTGGACAGCAACAACAAACAAGTGGAGTTTGGATTCCTGCAAGTAAAAGAATTCATGGAAATGAATGTGCTGATAAACTGGCCAAGGAGACCACTCTTTCCGGAGTTTTCCCTTACCAATTCCATATGACGATGTATGACAGACTTAATATGGTAAAAAAATGTACGAATTATATTTGGACTGCACAACGGATGGATCTTAATAATCATAAGGGTAATCGGCTTAAAATAAGTCAAAAATCTATTTCCCGCACTTCCTGGTTCTCCAAAAGGAAAGCTTCTAAAAGAACAATATCAAATATCTCTAGAATGAGAATTGGGTATTGCCAAGTAGCCTCACATTCCCCAATGTATGAGTGTTGTGCCGAGGAGGAGACCTTTGACCATATATTTTTAGTCTGTTCATTGCGGATCACAGGTTTTTTTACAGTAATCTCGTCAATGATAATTTTTAACCACCGGTTAACTTGTGTCATCTTCTTTCCCTTAACTCGCCACATTTAATCCATATAATATCATTTTTTGAACGAAAATGGTATTACCTTGTAATATAATATTTCCTATTCTATAATATTATTGAACTTTTTTCTATAAAATAAAGTTTTAGCTCGATTAATGGCACAAATCACTCTTGGTGGGTGGATCGCTTATTTAAAAAAAAGAAGAATATTAGAATATCCGGATGATAAAAATTAACCTGCATTACTTTTTTGTATTAAATATGTGTTAACTTATGCATGATCAATAATTACTAATTATAATTAATGATGATCATAACAATTTTAAAAAATAACGCATGAAATAGCACCAATTACTAGCTTTGACAAACATGTGATGTTTTAATTGGTGATAATCCACTCTATTGCAAGGTCGCACTGAGCAAAGATATACCAATCGAAGCAATTTCCGGCTTCAGTAACTTGGAAAGACGTCTCTGTATATTCTCTGTGATTGATTGATTCCCCCCCCCTCATCCATACGCCTCCTTATACATGGACATGCATATTGATTCAGAACTGAAGTATGTTCTTGACTGGGTATTGAATTTGATTTAGTGGTCGAAGATCAGATTCACGCATCAGTAAATATATATATTTTCACTAAACATACATCTTATCTTCGACATCATTCGGTATTGAAATCTTACTAGAAACACAAATTCGTCTGTACAATTCAACATATTTTACGGCAAATTTGGTAGATACGCTAGTATAATTATCAAAAATGGTATCCTATCATGAAAAACATGATAATATCAACAACAACAAAAAAATATCAAATCCTCCAATACTGTACCATACAATAAGCAAGGGCGTGCACTTTATACAATCAAAAAGCTGTGCATAACTATAATCTTTGCGAAATAAAAGTGAATTAAATATTTATTTGACATATTATGTATTAAGTATGTAGAATTACACGAAAATAATTCGGTTTTCATGTTAACGTGTCAACTAGAGCCGTGGAAGAATTTAAAATTGACAAATAAAGCTGCGCATGTATTTTTTCGACGGTCCCATGCGTACATGAACTAAATGCAACTCTTGCACCGCGCATTCTGAATACACGTCTTCACTTTAACAGACGTGTTGTAAAACGCTGAAAGTGTGTATTTGAAGCGGCCGTGTCTGTATGCATACCAATATAGTTTAAACGTGATAATATTTTATATAATAACATATTTTACTGCTTTAGTTAATATCTTGAAAAACTCCTCAAGAATAAGAGTAATAATATATACTCACACAGATATACTTACACTAAAACATGCACCTGAAAGAGTGAATGATGAATACAACCTCTAATCAAACATAACCTAAATCCATGCCTAGTTCACGCTACTGATAATAAGTATTTCTTATAAAAAGATTTTGATCTTCGCCAATAGATGTCACAATTATCTCTGTATCTAATTGTTTACATTGCATATAATATTAATTGTTCCATTTACTTGCATGCTGTACGATGAAAATTTTACGAATAGTGTATCAAATAAAAGATAAAACTAAAATTACATTAAGATGGAAATGCAGCCGGATAGGGTTGAATTATCGACATCCCAATCGAACCACTTATATTATGTTAATAGGTAATACCATCACATTTCAGACTGCATCCGAACAAAGTTAATTAATTCCCTTACAGTGCTTGACATCTACCAATATTATACCGAGCAAAATTGAATCCATTTAAACCCACAGAATCAAACTGGTAGTACATGCCATTGGAAGAGTTAATCTTAGCCTAAAGACACAAACCCTTCGTTGTAATGCCAATCATATAGCAGGCAAGCTACAAGAGCTGTAGTATCTAAAAGGGAGCTTACTAAGTAGTTGAAAAAGAAAAGATAATCTTGCGGGATTAGTCGGTTAAGGTTGGACTACTTAACATAAACTTAGATTAAATTTTTGTACATTATTTTAATCCTACGTATTTTCAATAATTTTCTTAATTGGTCTACTTTTTATTTCATCATCATCATTTTTTTTAAGTTGGAGGGGCTCCTATGGGACCCACCCTTTCCCGGAAATGGTATGGGAGTTGTGCACTCCCATTTCAATTCCAATGAGCAAAGCAAAGCGTGCATTAATTATCAAAATTGTCAAAGGTTATTAAGTGATTATTATAAAGAAGTTCTCGATTAGTTTTGTTCCGTTAGTTAGTTAGTTAAATAATAACTTGTGGTATCATCATCATTATATCATCAGCGGTTTTGCGTCCACTGCTGGATGAAAGCCTCCCCAAGTGTTAAGTTTTTAAAGCTCTACCACTGAGTCTAGAACGGAAAGAATGCAATTAAGTTTAATGAAACATTAAGTTTCAACAAAGGAAAGATCCAAAAACGCGTGGATAAGAAATATTTTTAAAAAAAGGCAATGGGTAGACCACATTGCACAAAGGCAAATCGTTGGATAAATGTAGTCATCCACTGATATCCGAAAGGAATTGAAATGCTGACAGACTGCCCTATAACCTGATGATTTCTTTTATTTAATAATAATTATTAACTGCGCTGGAAAAAAGCACGAACTTCTACAAACTCTAGGAACTTTTAATTATCGTCATGCAGATAAATGATTCTCTAGGTACCTACTTCCAACATATTGGCCGAAGAGACGTTGACAATCTTGAGAAGTTAGTGACGTAACTAAAAAAAATAAAATGACATTGGGCCCCAGTGCACAATACAAGGGCCTCTTGTACATACATGTATTGTACAGAGGTGTAGAAGGGCCGTAACATATTATTCCACGACCGGAATGCGTTCCGGTATGATTTATTAGAACAAAATATTAACAACAAAACATGTGTGTGTGTGTGTGTTTTCATACATTACAGGAATAGTGGTGTCACCGTACCGGTTCTTTTTAAGATATTTTTTTAAGAGAGCTTAAATTCTAAGCTGAACCAGAACACACTTTTTACGACAAAAAATAAAAGCAGGTGATATCATTCAAAGTATTCTTTCACATTCTATTGTGTCGAGCCTGAATGAGGTAAAATTAAAAACATTAATATTTAGTTGAGTTTGGAGAGTCGATTTGTTCAGTTTTTTTAGTCTTGTGCGTTTTAGTGTTTTTGTGGTACTACTATTTGTCTGTATTAAATCATTTTGAAAGCAGTTTTTTTTTTATTTTATTGTCATTGTTTATGGACTGAATTTTGTAAAAGAGATACTAATGAATTAATTAATATACGAAAAAATACCTAACTATAAAATACTAAATAAATATAATAATTAGAAAGATATACATATAAAATCAATTTTATCGAAAAATATTGTTATTGCGCTATCGGGATTAGAACCTGGATCTCTTTCCAAACCAGGAAAGGTGCATTATTCAACTATGCTACAGCGACACTATTTTTGATGATAAATTTTTGAACCTATATGTTACACTTTTTCAAATTAATACATCTATCGTTCCATTATTTGAAGGCTATCTACTTTGATTTTACAGAATCTCAAATATCTACGAGTAAACCGATAATAGACGGCAAAATTAACAATTAAGATCCAGGTTCGAGTCCCGGTAGCGAAACAATAATATTTTTCGATAAAATTGATTTTATACGTATATTTTTCTAATTAATATATTTAATTCATATTTAAAATATCACAGATCTATATTCTGAATAATTACAACTTCACAATAAGAATGAGTTCTTCTAACAATACTTAACTATATCGAATGAATAAAAACAAACGTTATTTTCATTTAGTACCGGAAGTACCGGAACTATACCACCCTAAAGGGGAATTCTTTTTTTCACTACATTGTGCAGTTTTATCCATTACATAGTAAAAACAAAATCGGTCTCTTGTTTTTTATAATATGTATTCTCATTGTTATGAAAATAAAACAAAAGTGCAATTTAGGTGTTTGTGTGCACTCGCAACTAAAAAATATCCTTACATCGCTTTACAGCGATTTTCACTTTAGTACGTATGTATAAATGTATTAATTCTCGCAAAAGTATCGATACCACGTAATAAATGTATTATGGAGCGCGAACCTTTTGAGCCCCTGTCTAACGTAGGCTCCGATGCATCGGATTAGTTTCCATTAAAATGGTAAGATCAAATAAAAGATGTGATCAGTACCTCACTGAGTGCAGCACTCAATATGGCTTAGTGGAGTGGAATATTGCATGGAGCACTTCATGCAGTTGAGTTTAAAACGTAAAACCTGGTCAAAAATTAAAACATGTGTTGTTACGTCCCCGTAGGTAAGTAAAAAAACCTAAACTAAAAAATTAAAGTAAAAAATATTACACGCAAATTACCCGTCTACACAAAGTTTAAAACAAAGCTAAGTAATCGTTTTCAAACAAATATTTTTTTTTAATAAATGAATTTCTAAAATAAATGTAATAAAATTAATTTCCTTCAATACCAGTTAACAGTAAGCGTGACGCGCACACGCGCGTTATATTTTCGCATAAACTATAAATTTACTCATTTAATTCGCTCGATTTTTTTAGAAATAATCCGTCGCAATTGGATTTATTATGTAAAATCCTCAACTCAAAAAGTACCGCACCGTATAGTATGGGAAACTCAGACAAAGTAAATTGAGCAAGTCGATATTTATGTTCTAAAATAACACAATCTCCATAGCCGGAGGGTACGGTTGCGAAATATGGATCCTCAACACAATAGAGGTCCGAAAACTTTGAGAAACACAAACATGGCATAGAAATATGTTAATATGACTAAGAGAATAGATAAAAGTAGTCGACATAATTCAATATGTCAGTAAAATTATATGGCAGTGGATAGATTACATCGCTCGAAAAATTTCGAAACAGTCATCCAGAGGATTCCGGGAGAAGAAAAAAGGCCGACAAGCCGCCCGAATCACAACAGACCAAGAAAAATGGAAGATTATCGTTGAAGCCAAGTAGTGAATAAGAACGATTTAAAAAGATGATTATGATGGCATTGTTTTTATACTGTTTCTAAATATTTATTTCTCAGTTTCATCGAGATGTATCTGAATTTTCATTCTTTGTTTACCAAAAAAAAAGTTACGTTTATTATTTTAAAAAGCCTATTAACATACAAGCTACTGTCAAAGAAAACCATATTTCACATTTAATGGTGTTATATGGACACAAAACCTGAAGCCACTCTAAAAAGCAATTAAGAGCTATCAAGTGTTCGATAAAAAAATTCTCAGATGAAAACTTAGACCAGTTATGATGAGTTGAGGCCCTTCAAAAGCCAAAGATCTCATAAATATCGAAGTCAAGAAGCCTAAGTTTGACAGGATAAGTTGTGAGATGTGTCGGGTTTAAAGTATTCTATAAGGTCTATGAGGGAACGCAAACGGAAATTCAACCCCTGGGACGCCCAAGAATGAGATGGTTGGATAATATACGAAAGGATGCAGCAAGGCTACAAATTCCCTATAGAGAAACTACAACTTAAGGCACTTTGCTAATACCTTAAGCCATAAGCAATCTTATACTGCCTTTTGCCTAAAGGTTTTTCCAAAATTCATATATATTTGTTGATCTTTTAATGGATGTTCTCGCTTTTAAAAAAAATTGACTTAAATATTTATGTGAAAAAGTGCGAAAATGAACATTAATGTATGTGCCATTAATATTTGATAAAATCAATTAAGACTTATTAAACATTATGAAATATAAAATGAAAGAATACATTTTAATCTAATTTTTGTTCCCTTCGTTGTATTTCTTTTCTTTTTTAATGTTGTTAATAAACACTCTTTAATTACTATGTGAAGGGAAATCCTTACAGTAAAACTGTATAATGTATATATATATATATATATATATATATATATGTAATATAGTTGAAATAAAAATTAATAATTAGACAAAATACTTTGTTTAAACCACTATTTATTAATTATTCTACATGTTTCGATACCCGTAGTATCTTCTTCAGGAAACAATGTATACTGAAATTAAAAATACAAGCATAGATAAAAACAAAACTATACAGTAATGAATAAGTAAGAACTAACATGAAAACAAATTTAAAGAGTGACTATTTATATCGAAACATGTAGAATAATTAATAAATAGTTGTTTAAACAAAGTATTTTTTTATAATTATTAATATAAAATGAGGCCAGAAAGTAATTTTTATTGAAGAATAAATGAAAATTAATTAAAATTGATTTTTTTTTAACTATAAATATCCTCACGTTTTCATTTTCTCAAAGGGGTTGGCATATTAGATACCTACTCAATGTAAATGTAGATATTTTTTTTAAATATTGTCTAGGTTGTACCTTATTCTGAAAGTCCGTTACTATATTTATTTAAGATCGAGCTGCTAATCGCTAGTAAAAATTAACTAATTATAATATAAAGATGGAAGACCCGAACCACCACACTTTTCTGTCTTAACATTATCACTAGTCATTCATATATTTGAAGAATTTTCCAGGCTGGAAATAGTCAGGTAAGGTTTGTGACAGCAAAGAATTTTAGCCGGGAATAATAGTTGGCAAATAAAATACCAGACACTGAAAAATACATGACTGTAAGAAATACGAACTTTCATTGTTGCTTCAAATTACTGAAGCAGTAATTTTGAAGAATCGACCTTCACATTTACTGTACGCCTGCTAATTTTCATTGTCCCTACGATTATCAAAATTTACAGTTATCCTTAACTATAATTGTGATGTCTTTGAAATTATGATGATGTGTGTATGTTATCGCGCGAAAACCGCATGTACGGGATGTATTGTGTGTGTGAAGAAGGGTTTAAATGGTAACGCGCGCCGAGCGTGGTCTCTTTCTCTGCTCACACATCTCCGTAAATACGTGTATATTATTGTATCATAACAGTATTCTTGTAATAAAGATTGTAATTGGTACCTGACGTATTTCATTACTGAACTATCAAGAATCTTATATTGGGCATGCAACATTGAGAAGCGTAGTCAACTCGAGTACTTAACAATAATTATGCTACAAATACAGTAATACCGCATCTAATGGTGTGAAAATGCGTGAAATTCGTCACCACCGGAATGGTACATCACAAATTTAAATACATTGTCAAATCATTAAAAGACTGTGTCTCAATACATGTTATATGTATGTGATTATATGTAGACCACTTTCCTTTCTTTTAATCATATACTACGTTTTCAACATTTAAAAATTAACACACCGGTTGTGGGACAGCGATAGCTTCACACCATCGGGTGTGAAGCTATCGGGCCTGCAACAAGGCTATATTATACTGATTATATTATAATATACGAGTATACCCAGTAATACACAAATACTAGCGCTTATATTCTACTTATTATCATTACTACATATTATACTTATCATTATTTTATACTTTTCTCTTTATTTTCAATATTTTCTTACTGCCTGTATATTTATTTTGTTGTCTCTTTGCTTTTCCCTTGTCATTGGGAAGAGAACTGCCGGCAGTGGTGCTCCGAAGGCTGGTAAGATCGTTTTTCTATTGTTTGGTTCTTTTCCCTTTCTCGGGGCGTGTTCCTTCTCTCCCTCGGCTCCCTGGCCAAAATAAAATACTGACACTCTGTTGACATTGAATAATTCTTTGTAATCTTATATTATTATGTTGCTTACATCATTATTTTCTCCTATTATTCATGTTTATTTCTGAAATAATTATATACCGTTCCTATCCATTTATTTGTTTATTTTATTTCATTAATTTTGTCAATTTTAATGTAAATCTTAATAAATAAAGATCGGGGACTGTGAGGGTTTTTGAGATGGCAGCTGTTGGGCTCTGTCTCGTCACACGTGCGAGACGAAGTTGCACAGCTGCCTATCAGGATTAAAAAAATGCCAACCGGGCAGCGAATGAGTAGGACCATATAGGAGCTTTTGCTTATAAACGGTCCTGGATAAGCGGCGAGTCTACCCTCACAATACTATCGCTCGCACTATAGTGACGGCAATCTACGCAGAGATCATGGCATATTTATATGTATGTAAGCGTCGATGCATAATCCGTGACGTCGAGTTCTAATCATTATATCATTTTGATTAATTATAGAGGCAATTAATACATCTATAATTAACTGACGATCGATCACCAATCTCCCCCTCCCCCGCCCCTTTGCCAGAACTTTGGCTCGACAAAATGTGTCACTAAATCTAACCAACGCTACGCCTTAGTGAAATACAAGTAGGATTTACTACATTTTCTTATTTAACTCCAAAAGCAAGTTTCTGGGCCGTCTTGCAACTTAGGATGCTGAAGACTTTACAACAATACGTGCGGTATATATGAGTATGTAGTATATAATATGTTACTAGAAGAAATAATGTAACAAATAAACGGCAGTTTTAATAATTCTATATTTATTCTAATAATCAAATGTAGTTAACGCAGCTCCAGCTCAAATCGATTTACTATTTTTAAATATTAATGCCAAGAAATAATCATCGCAACCACTTCACTCAACGATTATCCTTATTTCATTAATAAATATTATAATCTATTTAATTCAAAAATTAATCATGTTAGCAAATCAAGTCTCATTGTAGCTTTTCTATACAATGAGAGAATGAAAATAAGCTACGTAATAGCAAACTAACTTAATCTAACCTAGCAACAGCTTGTTCGCTCTGAGTCAAATCTCAATTAAACGAATTGTCAATTATTTAAAAACTTTATTTATTTTTATTCAAAACATTTCACGTCCAACTGAACTCATAATATAATGTAATTATAAAACACACTACACAGCATATATGCCTAACATATTGTTAGGCCGAAAGGTAATTAACTTAAGTGTAATTAAATTAAGTAAGTGACTGCAATTTAACGTTAGCCAGGATTTAATTTTTACCAATATTTGAATATGTTCGAGAACACACAATTACTGGATTTTTACCTACAAAGGCACTGTTATTAAATAAATATCCGATGTCTCGTAGAGATAAAGCTATTTTTTACTATATTTAGTGGAAAATATAAGCGAGTCCACACACTAACATAACTACAACTTTCAAAAATTTTATAAATGTAAAGATTGATGAGTGAGAATTGGTAAATATAGATAAAGTGATCACTTAAACCAGGAGAAGACAGGTTGTAAGCCTTGTAATCACCCCATACTTCCATATATTTTCCATTAAATATAATAAAAAATAGTTTTGTCTCTGTGAGATATCTGATTTGTTTAATTATTAAACTACAACTCGCTCTACTTTGATATTATCGATAATGAATATTTGGAACAAGTTTATTTACAAAAATTATATAAATTAAAAATAGAATGTATCAAAATTGGTCAGTTTTTAATTAATTTGACTAATTATAAATTATCTGCGGATCGTAATAATGCCAAAATATTAAATACAACATTTCATTCATATAAGGCACAAATTGCACAAATTCGTAATACAAAATTACATCATTCAATAAAGTTTGAATGTATACACCCCTAACAGACTGCAAAAACTGTAATATTAAAAGTTTCTTAAACATACATATATTAGATATTAAACTGAAAAGGCACTAGTTTAATCTAAGTATTGTATAGCGCTTTAAAAATGATAAATCACCTTGCATTTATTATATCATAATGGTTCTATAAATTTTTATTTCTGTATTCTAAAGAAACATATTTCTATACATATTTTTTTCTGCCAGAACCACGAGAAAACGGCTCACAATAAATGTGCTTTGAGACTGAAATTATTGTTAGATGATTCCATCCACGTATTCACAATAATTTAGAAATGATTGTTAGTTAACAAACATGACAGACAAAAATTTATGTTATATAACATTTCTGTCTACAAATAGCCACATTAGATAGAACACAAAATTGTTGGATGCGAGTTTTTTTTTAATTAGTTACCCCTGACATATTACGAACGATGCTATTTTCTAATCAGGTGAAACACAAAACTACAGAGAAAACGCGTGAAAAAGGACAACAAAAATGATCAAATAAGGCAATGACCCGTCACCTGTCTGTATAAATTACATGGAAAAAATATACAGGTAAGACAGTACTCTTTATATTTGTAATACTAATAGTGTAAATACTTTCCAGACAGACACAAATTTAAAATTGTATAAAAAATATTCCAAATTCTATATAACCAACTAATTACACTAATAACAAATTAAATAATTATATAAGGAAGGATAAGAACGATATTTTAAAAAAATCTACAAATCAATTTGCAATGATTGCAATTATTTTTATATAAGTAAAACTTTCAGAAATTTTGATATTAGAATTAAGGAGCCCTTGAGATGCCTAAATAACAACAACTATTCAAAATTTTCCGATCAGCTTTTGGAAACAAACCATTCTTTTGATATTAAGAAAGGTTTAGAAATTATACATAAAATACTAGGGGTTTACAGTTAGATAAATTTGAAATCTTAGAAATAAGAAAAAGTATTAATAGCAAGCTAAATATTATAAATAACCACATCCTCTTTGCAAATATCACCTTTTAAGTTTTTTTTCATATTAGTTCTTACTTATTCACCACTTTATAGTTTTGTTTTTATCTATGCTTGTATTTTTACTTTTAGTATACATTTTTTCGTTAAGAAGATACCGTAGGTATCGAAACATGTCGAATAATCAAAAAATAATGGTTTAAACAAAGTATTTTGCCTAATTATTTATACAAATATAATACTTCGGATTTTCGCTCTAACGGCCTTTTTAAATAATAACTCAGTTTCAATTTGAGGCGCAAAATTTATAACAAGAAACAACTGTCTTACTTTAAACAGAACCCGACAAAGCATGTTGTGTTATTTGTAATAAAAGCACTGTTGTGACACGAACCTTCAATGAAAAAAAATCATTTTTTGATTTTAATTGTGCCTATTTATCTGATGTCAGATTTTTTAGAATTGGGCGTATTTTATTTGTTTACCATTTCTTACAGTATTGTTATAATCATATCAATATCAAAACACTAACACACGCTGAATATGATTTTAAAGTGAACAAAATGTATTTTATTAATATTTTAATTAAATGGGATATTTAATTACATGATACAAGCCTCGAACATACCTCGCACATGCATACACACGACACTCACACGCAGACTCGTGCAAAAATACTTTTGCAGACAGCTCAATACCGGCCCCACACATACATCCATCCGTAGGTACTCGTAAAAATTTTCGACGAGTTCATGCGAAAATTTTCAACCCGGTGTCACGTGCTATTAATAAAAATGCCGAATTTTATTCCTTTGCGGGAAACGTCGGCTTACTTTAACGATACAAGGAACAGATTCCTCCCGACACCCGCGGGAGAGCTTACGTTGAAATTCCTGAAATAAAAAAACATTAAAAACGATCACGGAATAGCTTTTCTGACCCGACTGGCCATCCTTTCGTGATAGGTTAGTGCGTTAGGACATTAGGATCTTAGAAAGAACTGCCGAGAGTCCGAGCGGACAGAGTAACTACATTTATTTGTGCAGGTTTTTCGCGCAGTATCTTATAAACCTAATAAATTTATTAGCAATGTACGACTACTAAGAAAATTTTTAAAGAAAATTATTTGTTATCCTTTAACATTCTTTAAATTATTTTTAACAAAAGCGCAGTTTTATTTTGTGCAATTTTAAAACATAGTACTTTGATTATAAAAACAAATTAAATTAATCAAAAAACTCGAACCCGGCATATTCTGAGTTACCAATTACACACTTTGCAGAAGTCTCATTCACAGGTTAAATCCGGTTGGTTTTTTCGATAGATAGATTTTTTCAAGTATCTTTCTAAGTGATTCATCTAATTTCATTTAATCTTTAAATTTCTTTGTTTATTTGTACATTCCCTTAATATTGTTTATCTTGTCCTTCGATAACTTTTTATTGGTATTTAATTATTTTTTCGTGATTAACTTTGTGGAAGTCTATTATAATTGACTTTTTAAACATATATACTTTCAGAAAAATTAATCAATTAATAAAATGAAACACAACACAACGCTGTTTACGTTTACATTAAAATTAAAACATTTTCGACGCTCACTGTATCATTTTCAGTAATAAACCATTTTATTCCATTATTATTAAAAAACACAATTAAATCAGCGATGAAATACTGACAATATTACTGTCAATTTTATTATTAACATCGTTGGCTAATATTTATTCACATTTACGGTAAAAACTTTTGAATCTTACTGCATCTTATGGCCAGTAAGTTTTTCCATGTTTAAGTTCAATATATGTATGGTTAATAGTTATATATATTTTACATATGTTTATTATAATTGTATATATAACTTGTAATACAAGCATACGCCTAATCTATCAGCTACTGATACACGAATTTATTTAAAATATCATCATTAACGACACAATATCCCGGTGTGAGCTCTGACTCCTCGAGTAAATTTCACCACTCCGATCTGTCCTCCGTTATCTTTTTCTAGTTCACGATACCGACTGCATGAGCGTCCTGGGCAACGCCATCCATTAACTTCAGCTTGCCTCTTCCGACACTTCTTCAGCCAATAGGTTTTGCATAAAACACTTTCTTCGCCGGTCATCCAGAGTCCATTCTGGACGTGACCAGCCCACCTCAGCCATGGTATCTTGATAACTTCGACAATGTTGAGTTCACCACATTCCACGTCTAATTTGTAATTGTAGCACCCTGTTTTTATGTCGACACTAAGCAGACTTCTGAGTTTCTTATGTTCAGAAATCAGTTGTGAATATTTTAAATATAATAATGGTATTCGAACCCAATGGCTTTTATTATTCAAGCAAGTTAATATATTGATGCCGATTTTTAATGAAATTTATTTAATCTCATAGATATCAAAGAATTCGATTTTCCTAAAAACTTTACTAGTTAAAGATTCGGCAAAAGTTATAATTCTTAGAGCATTGATTGCCGATTCTAGCAGAATAAGAAAGTTTTTTTATATAAAAACTTTGCAAATTAAATAAAATATATTTATTGGTGTGACACGTACACTTTAATGATTTTATTGGTAGTACACTAAATAAATCAATACTATTTTAGATTTGTAATGTGTACGTATGTCTATATAAATTTGAAATCTAGAAACTGCCAAAGGATTAAAAAATTTAATATGACAACTTGCAATAAGATTAAGAAATAGATTACGAGAACTTGCTACAAGATTAAGAAATAGATTACGAGAACTTGCTACAAGCTTAAGAAATATAATATGAGAGTTTGCTACAAGATTAAGAAATAGAATTGGTGAATTTGCTACAAGATTAAAAAATAAAATATGAGAACTTGATACAAGATTAAGAAGCGGAAATGCAGCACAGAATTCGCAATAAAAATTCTATCCAGGTCCAACCCACAACTGTCAAGGCATACAAGATTCATTTAATTTTTTTAAGATAAGTAAGTACAGAATGAACAAATTAGAAAATAATTTAAAGCTGATCTTAGTACAGTGTATAAGATTAAAATGGGGTTGCTTAGATGGTTTAGCTTTATTCGTCTAATTGATGAGGAGAAAATGGTCAGATCATGATTATGATCATGATCAGGTAAACTAAATACTAACAGATTGTCCTGTTAGAAGCCTCAACAATCGACGATCTTGCATGAGAAGATATATGAATGTGGATAAAGCGAGAGTTGTTTCAGGAAAGAAAAGTTTGACACTCCATCGTCTCTGCCTAACCTAGCGGAGAAATGACGTGATGGTTAGTTAGTTAAAAAAATACCTCGATTCATGTGTCAGAGCGCCGCACCGCCGGGGCAGGATGTGTATCTGCGGACATGTGTGTGGGGATAAAAATTCAACATCTACAAGGTGTACACTGAAGACATAATTATAAGGCAAGTATGTAACAATTAATAAATATATATTGCATGTATGTATATAGGTATATATATTATATATACATATATCAACATAACAGAGGTAAACTGCGTCAAGACATTTTTTTAAATGATGTTATCTCCTATTTTATTTACACGGGAACCTTTAAATGACAACTGAATAATTTTGTTATCGTAACATTATACAGTTTACCTCTGTTTTTATATATATACATATATATATGTAAAAGACCAAGTTCTGAATATTTCATAGGTGGATTGACTACTGAATAATTTTGTTATCGTACATTACACAGTTTACCTCTGTTTTTATATATATACATATATATATGTAAAAGACCAAGTTCTGAATATTTCATAGGTGGATTGACTACTGAATAATTTTGTTATCGTAACATTACACAGTTTACCTCTGTTTTTATATATATACATATATATATGTAAAAGACCAAGTTCTGAATATTTCATAGGTGGATTGACTACTGAATAATTTTGTTATCGTAACATTACACAGTTTACCTCTGTTTTTATACATATACATATATATGTACAAGACCAAGTTCTGAATATTTCATAGGTGGATACCTAACTAAATTACGAGTAGAAAATGTTTAAGGAATATGTTCTTAATCTCAACCATGTCAGAGATGTAAAGATCTCAAAAAATATTTATTTTGTGATATGGATATACATATATAATTAAAATATTTACAATATATGATAATATAATATCCCAATGTAGTTGTGTATGTATCACGCGTAGGTTAATTAGAAAGGAAACTAATCGGGGTTAAGTGTCAATTTCCTTTGAAATGTACAAATTAAGTATGTACATTTTGTATGAAATATAGTCTTTCGCGGCCATACTAGAATGGGTTTTAAACACTAGTGAGTATAATAATGATTTCTAAAATATTTATACGTATTATGTGACCCTATATTTGCCTTATAAAATATGCTACAGGTTTCGTGAAACCAATTTGATATCGACAATCAATTAGGCCCTTACATATGATGTATTGGTTCCACAGGAAGCTTTGATCGCAGTTTGTCACGACACCACCTCCTTTATACATTAAAAAGCCTCTTAAGTTCACTCCCCACCGTCATTGTTTTATCGTCTATGCCAGTTCCAATCTACCCTCATTATCCCTCTCACACAATTAGTGTCGCTGTTGATTTGTTCTGCGAAAAACCTTCCAGGTAATTACCGTGACACTTCAGAAGGTACGAATAAAAAACATTATTTGTTTTTATTTTCATAGGAAAACATTTATTATTAAATTAAATTAAGTCCTCTTTTAATATATTCAAAAAAGTTTTTTGTTAGTTGCTTGACAGGAATATACGTTTATAATTATGAACATGCGATTTTTAATTATTTAATAAAGTATCTTGAGCACAGACTACCAAATATATAGATATGAACTAAAGCGAATTCCTTGTTTCAATATTTTCAATTTGGTGTCACCCACGTGATCATTTTGGTACAACTTATGTAATCAAATTGTTCCGCGACTTTTTTAAAAATAGATTATGACTCGATTGGAATGAAAATTTAAACGCTGACAATATAATATGTATTAATGTAAAAAATACGTCTTGCTTACACAAAAATATAATACTTTAAATATTTAGATAAAATACTGAAATTAATAATACAAGCACAGATAAAAATAAAACTATAAAGTGATGAATAATATAGTTTTGTTTTAATTTATGCTTGTATTTTTATTTCAGTATACATTGTTCTCTGAAGAAGATACTATAGGTATCGAAACATGGAAAATAATCAATAAATAGTGGTATAAAAAAAAAGTAGTTTGTTTAATTTTTAAATAAAATTTATGTTTTCACAAATAATGTGTGTAGAATGCCTCTCATTCTGCTACTAATGTTCCAAACCCTTCTCCTATATGCATACTTTATTTAATATCTATTTATTTACTGGTTTGTGATCTTAAGTAATAAACTTTCTGCAAATTATATAATATTAGAAATTACGAATTTACACCCCGTGTAAAAATATTCGCGAATCCTTGGTCAGCAATTCAATGCGCACTGATGCCTCACTGTTGGAACATTTTTATATTCAAAATAGAGTATTCCAACAAGGGATAGCCAGCTCAACAATTGATCAGCCGGCATCAATTGTCGAGTCAACAATTGATTATTGGATTTTACGAGTATACCCATGAGCCGACTGAAGAAGGAGAAAAATACTCAACTGATTAAAACACTTGTCATGTAATAAGGAATTAATAAATCTAGTACATAACAAATATTATATTAATAAGTAATCACGTGAAAAATGTCAAATCTGACAAGGACTGACGACAAAATACGATTTTAGAAATCAAACCATTACTAAAACGTTATACTCAAAACAAATAACCTGATCATTTTTAATACAGGCGAAATAGCATAGATAATGTTGTAGCATTTTCGTTTTTCCAGGATTGGTATTATTAAAATAATAAAATTAATATAAATAACTTAATACATTATTATGGAGAACACGTTCCTATTGAGAAGTTGTAATTATTCAGAACATAGGTCTGTTATATTTTAAATACTAATTAAATGTACTAATTAGAAAAATATACATACAAAATCTATTTCGTCGAAAAATATTGTTGTTACGCTACCGGGATTCTAACCTGGATCTTTTTCCAAACCGGGGAAGATCCATTATCCAACATTACTACAGCGACATTATTTTTAACGATAAATTTTCGAACCTACATGTTACACTTTTTCATCTGCATCTGAATAATAGAACGATAGATGTATTAATTATAAACTAGTACTAATTTGAAACTAGTATTTAACTTAATATATAACCACTTGAATTTATTATTTAAAACAAAACTAATTTCAGAACAAAAAGTATTAATTTATCAGAACGGCTTAAAAAACAATTTCAGGTCCAAATACATATAAAAAAATATTCTAAACACTATGAAATTTATGGAAAAATAACCATATGATCATAAAGTAACTAAGTGTCTTGTTTATTGGTAATATTGTTAGAATAACTGGTAGTTAAATTCAGTTGGTTATTTGTAATATTTTAGGTACTTTTAAAATCAAATATATTAAATAAAATTAACTAATAACTAGTTTTATTTGGATAATTTTTCTCGGTAAAAACTTTGTAGCTTAGACGAAACATTAATTGAAGAGTACATCAAAGAAAAGAGGTTGGAACTTGGGGTGGGTTTAGCCCTACGGTTATTGAGTAATTTGATTCACCCACCCGGAGTGTCGGCCTCAAACACTCCTGTTTACCCGAGAAATAACAACATAGATTACATCACAGTGGTAAATGTTTATCGACTCTAAGTTATTCCATACTTTGAACCCTTGATTCCGTACCCTAGGACTTAATCAAAGTGGATCCTCTGGTAGAGGGTGCAAATACCAGATCATTTAAATTCACAAAAAATGTATTTTTAGGGTATTTGACGCCAAAATGGAAAGATTAACGTTTTCTAAAGTCTTCAATCCAGTGCGTTCTCCCAATGAGAATCCACGGTGCCGAAACAATGATATTTTCTTTAGCGATTACATAATCTAATTTCTCGAGCATAAAATGTTCATTCTATAACATATTATTCAAATACTAATTAAATTAATCAAATAAATAAATAGAAAAATATACTCACAAAAATTCATTTATCGAAAAATATTTAGTTGCTACCGGAATTCGAACCTGGACCTCTTCTGAACTAAAGCAATTAAATACGTTTTCGTAAAATTTTCAACTTATATACTATTAAGAAGAACACATTCTTATTGTGAAGTTGTGATTATGATTATGTGTTATTGTGATTCAGAACGTAGGTATGTGATATTTTAAATACAAATTAAATATAAAATCAATTTTATCGAAAAATATTGTTGTTGCTGCCGGGATTCGAACCTGGATCTCTTCCAAATAATGTAACGATAGATATGTGCATTTGAAAAGTGTAACACATAGGTTCGAAAATTTGTCATTAATGTACTGTGTGTTATCGGTTAATGCACTTTCCCCGGATTGGAAGAGATCTAGGTTCGAATCCCGGTAGCAATAACAATATTTTTAGATAAAATTGATTGTATATGTATATCTTTCCAATCAATACATTTAATTGGTATTTAAAATATCACAGACCTATGTTCTGAATAATTACAACTTTACAATAAGAATGTGTTCTCTTTCTTTCTATTTGGTACATCTATTTAAATAGAATTTTATCTGTTGACTTATTTAATTTGCATTAAAATACCACAGAACTATGTTCTGAAAATGCAACTCCACAACAAAAATGTGTTCTTCTTAAAAAACATGTTATTCCTCTAATTGTACCTTAATAATCATACTAGGTCTATCGTTCAGGTTTATTTATGACTTGTTGATAATCTGTATATTACAAATATGAATACAATAAATAATTAAATGATTCCACAGAGAACTAAAATCACCAAATAGGCTAGACACTTCTGCTAAAGAATGGACAATTACTGAGGGAAGGAAGAAAATGTTGGAGTGGAATTTTGTTTTGTTAACAAGGACAAAATTTCTGGATTATCCACCAACTTGCTGGTCCGATTACATAAGGCGAGTAATCGGGAGCAGCTGGTTGTGCTAAACGCGAGAAAAGGGAGACTAGCGAACGTAGGAGAAGCTGTGGAGAAGAAGCAGGTGTAGCTGGACACAACCTGTTGATGAAAATGATAACGAATGGAATTTATATTGATAAAGATATTTTTCACACAAGCTCCTTTTGTCGGGCTGATTAATAATGAAAACATTACACGTAATGTACAAGAGACAAGAGACACGTACAGTTTTATCCAGCGTATATTTTGACTACCTTTTTCCTTCTTCTTGATTGGTTTATCCTTTCAAATGTCAGTTGGTCGACCCCACGTTATTGTGTAATAGTGTTTGACATCTAAAATTTGACAACCACTTTATCCGAAAGTCGCCGAGGAACCATCGCCGTATCAGGCTTGAACACCTGACAAGAAACAAGGATGACGGGAAATAAACTAGATTTATGAAAGAGGTTCAAAATATAACAAAATAACAACCTAAAATATTGGCTCTCAAACATTCGACAAATAACGTACGGTAGTACACTAGCAGACCATTCATTTGTCAACATTCCTCTCGATGATAATAATTACGATCATTGTAGATGCAAACACATTATATAAAAATTATTGAGTTTAATACTTAACTTTACTGCGTTTTTTTTTCAGAGATCGAAAACAAAGAGGAAGTATTATAATGTATTATATTTTAATTTCACTTATAAATAACATAATACTAAGTTAATTGTGCTGATAATTGTACAAACTTACTTAACTTTAACATTGTGTATGTAATTTATAATATTTTTATTTTATTTCTCTGCATATTCTTTAATTTTTATCTATATAAAGAATGTACAGCGGAAAAATTTCAAGATCAAATTGTAATTGCTCATTAACCATCAGGGTGAGGTAAGTGGGAGGGGTAATTTTCGATGCGCGTGATTTGCAGGATTGCCAGTCGCAATGAGTCACTGGTCGTTGGTCCGTGCGCGTCGCGCTTTTTGTACTCACTTTAATATTCGACGAGTAAGTGATGGGTCGAGCACCCAACTTATCCGGTGTTGGGTTCAAAAGTTCAGACAAGAAGGGACAATGGTTAACCAAACAAATCCGGAACCATCAACGTCAGTAGCGACACCAGAACATGTGGCTCAAGTTCGATGTGAAATTATGCGCAATCCGCGTAAATCGATAAGGAAAATTGCAGCCTTTACTGGAATAAAAAAGTCAATAGTGCACGTTATTTTGAAAATAAACTACAGTTTCACCCATACAAACTGCAAATTGTTCAGTTTCTCAACGAAAATGACTATTCTTTACGTGAAACCTTAGCGAGAACGATGGTGAACGTCAAATTTACTATTGTCAAAGCATAGATGAGATATCTATAAGGGCGACAAATAATCATGAAATATGTTTTATGTATATATTTTTTCACCTCGGCGTTCGAAATCTCTCACTTTGGTGGTGAAATTAATTCGGATTATGTACTTAATATATATTAAACACGAGATCATCATCAGACGAACTTTCATCACTAAAATAGCGGGATATTGAATAATTAATTATCGTATACTGCAACTTTCAAAGTATCAATGTGTCAGATGACTTTTGGAACAGCAGTCGGAGATAAAAATTTGTTTACTACAGAATGCACTTTTGAGAACTAAATATTTTTTTACCAACGATTGAACAACCCGTTTTCGCAAAAAAATTTACTTTAGTAACTTTTTTTACTGAGTAAAAAGTTACTACTAATCACACAACCAGCTCTAAAGAGGGTTTTATGCGTGTTATGGGACCAATTTACTATGGCTACATGTTCCGCGCACTGCAGCCTCTTTGCTTTCACCTTCAATTTATTAGAAACACTATCGATTGTAAGGTATATTACAAGAACAGTAATTTTAATGTCGAAGTATAGCTTACAAACAATTTTATAATTCTAATAAATATGTACTGACACAGCGCGACACGCACCAAGCTATCAATTATTTATTTGTCAATATAGCAAAAAGTTTTATTTTACCGAGTTGATATAAATTTGTGTAAGTTAAATACGTTATAAATAATTTGTATTATTATACAGGTATATAAATGATTTTTCGAATTTTTATTAATGAAACCCATATTAGGTTGTTTTTTGATATTGCGGTTACATTAAGTCATTTGTTAAACATATACGATAAAACATGTCTGCAGTAAGTTTATTTTTGATATATTATTAAAGAAGAATATATTTAAAGATAATTTTTTTTCGGTATTAAAAGGATAATTAAAATTGTTAAAAAATTGTCAATAATGTAGGTCAAGATTACGTTATATGGTATTTATTTATTTCTTCCATAAAATACTTTAAATAGTCAGCAAAAATTTTCAGTCTTGACATTATGTTATAAGATGATGTGTGCATGGGTACTTACGTATATTTTCTGAAATTCTTAATTAAATATAAAGCATAAGGGGTTAGATACTTAAAGTATTTCAAAATAATACTTCAAAATATATAACCACAAATGTATTTTCTTCAAGTGTTATATAATAAAATACAATTAAAATGTAATATCTAAAATTATTATCTTTTAGGCCCGTGTCTATAAGTGAAATTTTTAACTCGAAATAATCTCTAAGATAGGGATTATACTCCTGTGAGATTCTTTAGAGACAATTCTCGCTGCACACTTACTCTCAGAAATTCGCCGTCTCGCGCTTCACTTTAAGTATTTTGTACGTCGAACGTTAAATATCAATATATTAACCATTGATGTTTCGTTCGTCAGTTGGGTGAATTTGAATCTCGCCAGCAAGAGTAGAAACGGAATAAATGTTTATAATTTAATGTCTCTGTTTGTCTAACTTTTAGAATAAATAGTAAGTATCTGTGGTTCTGTGTCATGTTTGTACAAATGTATCAAGTATCGCTATCAAATCAAATGCCGTGTGCAGAAGTTTAAGCTTTCATCTCTTTCTCCCAATCTCAAGCTGATTTCTAACTTTATCTCCGGATCAAAATCTCAACAATAAGATTTATCTCATCTTGTCTCATTCAGTGGACGCGGGCCATTAGTATTATCTTATTAAGTTTACTTTCAATAATTTATTTAATACTCACTATCCGTAAACTGTAAAAGCTTAAAGCAATATAAGCAGCGCCTAATTCACAAAACCCCTAAAACGACATTATGTGTTTTTGAGAAATGTATAAAAAACGTATATTTTGTACAAATGTACAAAATGTTTGTTATTATTAGACAATTCGACAATATTTTTTTTTCTGTTTATATCGTTCTGGCAGCCGTACTGGATTTTATATCACGTGATCATCAACAGGCGTTGTGGTTGACTGATTTCATTTTAGAGGGAATAACAACTTATACATTGTCTGCTTTGGGGTATTTTGGAATACACCCCGATTTTTAATATGCAGTATCCATGGATTTATGTGTATTTTGGTAAAACAATATGTTCTGCATGTAGTTGACAAAAAAAATCTACAAAACTGCACATTTAACTCAAATTATCCGAAACCCGTTTTAGAGGGTTTTGGAAATAGGTGCCACATGTGTTTACACATATATGTATATATTAGAAGTTTTTCCGTACCAAATACTTTCTTTGTAACATGCGACAACAACATCACGCACTCAATTTAAGATCAAATTAGCAAACACCTCCCCTTACATTTTTTCTAGAAACAAATTTATTTCTTAGAATTCACCCCTAAATTACGCTCATCTGTCAGCCGTGAAGTATTGGCTCTAATGATATAACCTTAAATCGTTTGAGTGATTAAACTAAATCCAGGGCTACCCCCGTTGATTAATGATGTATATTTAAGTAATATGTTGAAAATGTGCAGTGTTAGGCAAGATGGTCAAAATAAAACTAAATAATTAACTTACCATTACGCCTTCTTACCGCAAAAATAAGCAGAGAGAATAGAACATCACAGTCTTCTTCAGAAGCTTTTGACAGGACGTTCGTAGACTGAAGGTACACATCCACACATTAGTGTTGGCATCAGAATTCCATTATGCGCCGCTAGTCTACACTTCTACAGTCCTGATAAATTTCTATTGACAATATTTGCATTCAGAGCACCGTTCAGTTTGTTTTCCGCAATCACCTTTTTCTCAATAACATTCTCAACTTTGTCATCTCTAGTAAATATACTTCCCAAATACACTTACTTAGTCGATAATATAAGGCATTCATTATTTACCAATACATCATACTTACATCCATAGTCACTTACATCCTTCTCGAACAACATCATTTTCAATATGCTCCACAAATGAGATTTTTAAAGGATTTTCGACTCAAGACAATCTCAGAGATGTGGATTTTGCTCCCATGAGATTATTTGGAGTCACCGTGTACATACAATGTCTTTCTACCACAAAACTGATATTGAAAAAAACGCTAGAAGCTGATAAAATCTATTTAATATTATTTCAGAACCTTATTAATAAACAAATATGCAGTAGAAATTAATGTAAAAGACAATTTTGATTCTAAAATCAAATAATTTAAAATTTTCGAAGAAAGATATCTTTGCTTCGCTTGTTTTCAAAGTCTTCAAAAGTGATTTTTCCAAAGGTTTTTTCTATTATAAATTAATGATTTTACGATTCAAACTATGTTTGTAGAATGACGTCCCTTATATTTCTGAATTCATTCGATTATTTGTCAATTTCGGAGAAATTTCTGCCCTTCAAATGACACACTGCATTATATGATAACTATACGTTCAATGCATAGCTTAAATTCACTAATTGTACGTTAAATATTTAAGAAAACCGCGTGCGCCTCTGTTGAGCTCATAAAGCCCCATACGATAAAGCTATTGCATATTATATTATATATCCTTCACTTCAATACCTACATAGTGTTGTGTTCTTAGACTCCAGAAATATCCTAGTATACATAGAAAATTAACTTTAGAAACATCGCGATCTACATTGCTGCTAAATTTTAGATGTATTTACACTGAAATTTGCTCCCAAAGCTTTGTCATTTACCTGCTAAGGTCGACTCCAGAAGTTATTCGGAGAGAACAGATATAAATTTAAAAGAGATACCTACAGATATCATATTCTTATTATAAGAATTAGACCAAACATTATGGTTATTCATTTTAATATTGAATTGTTTACATGAGTATTTCCCGAAAAAGGTTGGTGTATAATTTACTCATTAAAATGTTTTATAAACAATATAATAAATAATTCAATAATAAAATATTTGCTATGGATAAAATATATTTTTATATCAGTGAACAATATGAACATTGAAACGTCGCTCTAATAGACATAAAAGAAATCTGTCGAGCTCGAATAATAATACCACGTTACTGATGGTGCTCAAAGCTTAAAATCCATTACACATTATTTCGAATTTTAAAAGCAGTATTCAAAAGTTAGAGTCAGTTAAACAATATTATTTATTTCAAACGAAGGGATTTTTTAATGTCCAACTGTTTCATTAATGTCTAACTAATACTCTTTAAACCCTCCGTTTTAATGCCGAAGCGCTAAAATACAAGGATTATCATCCCTTTCATCGAGCATATTAAAACATTTCAAATGTAATGGCGGTTTTATTTTTGAATTATAATGGTATATCAGAAGAAGCCTTTCATTTTGAAGTGATATTAAACGAATAAAAAATATTGGTTTTTCAGTAGCTTCAAAACGAGTATTGTTTTTTGTATTCATCATTATTACCAACATGCTGGACCATGGCCGCTTTCATGACCACTCTTCAGCGCCCTTGCACTGAACAAAACTATATTCTTCTGAGCAATGCAAGTGGTTTCAATTTTAATTAATTTGACTACACTAGAATCTCCGTATTTATCTTTTAGTTCCGCCTTTGCCTCCAGAAACCAGTATCATTTATGTGGTCGGAAATTTCACTTTCTTCGATCATGATCAGGAGATCGAAACCATGGACTTGTGTACATAATAACATCTGTAGTTGATTTCAATCAAATTATTCTGAAAAATTGATTTTATTTGTTAACTACCCTATTTTATAATATATTGATAATGGGCCAAAATAAAATATAAAAGTCAAATGAGATTTGTGTATATTTAAAACATGATAATTTAAAACCATGTCTTGGTCGTGCGTGACAAAAGCAACGCCACGTTTTCACATGTCATAAACGACAGTTAAAAAGTATTAAAAAACTCGCAACCCTGATAAGGCTAATGTGATGATGAAATAGTTTAGATTAACGCCTGCCAATTACCGCAGATAAATGTTACTGAACACGCAGCATCCGCTGTAAAACTAGATGGAACATCCAATAAATTATTATTCACCCTTCGCTATCGACTCTAATTAATATTTGTTCAACAATGCTTCACAGAAACATTTTTCTATTTATATAGATCAACACGACAACACATTATCATGTAAACTTCTTTTTCAACGGCCTCGTGAGACTCGGAAGTCCACGAAATACATCTGCAGTTCACATGTGTTTATTTGTGAAGTCGACGTTATTGAAGAGAAAATAAAATAATCCTGCAACCGCCCCAGCCAACCTTTCGGATTTCAGTTTATTTTGGTTCAAATATGTAAGTATTGTTTTCCGATGTGTTTTTTTATTAATTATTCCCTTTTTGAATTTTGTTTTCCGAATTTTTGAAATTGTTTTTTTATAATATTTTAGCTACATGTGTTTTTGTATTCAATATATATTATGACATTATAAATTATGGTCACGTTCGAAATTGCGCCGTCACTTGTTTTATTGCCAAGCAACTCGAAATCAAAAATAATTGCTTTTTCGTTGGTATCGCAATCCGTTTTCAAGCTTATAAAAACGCTCGCCGTCTCTGGTTCTTTTTCAATCATCGAGAGAGCTGTCAGATTTAGCGGTAGCCACAACCACCGTTACTAATATGTAATCGTGCGCGATCCAGTATAACCACAAAGTAAATATTTTATGCTATTCAATCACTAGTGCATAATTTACTATAATTTGTTAATGTTAAATGTCGCATGGTGAACTATCTTTACAGGAAACAAGATGTTTCCCTTTGGTTTTTCGCCTTCGTTATTCTCACAGGAGGCTACATTTTTGATGTGATGTGCTCATCTACAACTCCTCTTACGGATCCTATCGCTATTGATAAGAATTATCTATGATGATAGGCCAAGAAGATGGGATGCTCGGATGGCATGGACCGGAGGGATGCCATCTAGTGAAACATCTGGTTGTCACCTGCCTGCCTGAAGAACGTCGAAATCGCGCCCAACCCGACGAAATGAGGATTTGTTAAAGTGGATTATTTTTTATTTTGTTTCATTTGTTCATATTTTGCTTTTCTGATTAGATGCAATTTTTATAATGAATAACATATTTTTATTATATAGGTAATAACCTCCAGGTATTACTTATACATTTTTCCCAGTTTAGGATGAAGGCAGAATGTGACAAAATAAGGTGGGTATGTGTTTATGAGGTGAAGAACCCGCTGATCTAGCGCTCAACACTGACTGGCCGGTGAAAGGAAAGAACGTAGATCTTTACCGCCTCAATATGTATGTAAACATAATTTTATTTTAAACAAATATCATCACGTTACGAATCAATACGTATTTCATCAGTTTTTATTTGTTTTTATAAACTAATAATAATTTTTTTTTTGAACAGATAATAATATATATAATATTTAATAACTATTGTACATCATACATATAAATAATTATCAAGGTCGAGGTTCCAGTTTGAAATTTGAGAAATTATACACGAATTAGATATGCTTTCAAGGCGAGGTTAATAGTTCAATTTTTATAAGTTCCGGAGAAATAATAAATGACGTTATTTATTACGTAAATCATGCGAGATAGGAACGTTTGAATAGAAAGAGACGATAATAAAATTGTTGATTTTCTCGCATTCGATAGCGTCAGTTCGAATGTCAAACATAACTCGTGTCTAGAGGATCATACAAGACTTGTCCAAGTTTTTCATATTAATATTATGGAATGAAGTGTTGTCATTAGAATTAACCTATCGAAAATCAAACAATTTTTCGATGTACCTAATTCATGTGTATGAATATGTTTTGAAATCACAGCAAGTACCTACATATATTTACATATACATATATTTAGATGATCGCTTAAATCAATGTTCTAAATATAAAATTATTATGACAGTTTCAATTTATTATTTTGTTTAATATTATCGATTTAAAACGCCACGTTGGCGTTTTGGTGATATTTCTGTTTCATATTTACATATTATTTATGAAATAGATAAGCTTTGTTTAAATGCAAAAGTATTATGTATAAATATAATATTTAATTGCGACATACATAAAAATAACGTACATAAAATGTTTACTTTGTTCAAGAAAACGTTGTTTTACCTTAAAATAATTATAAAGACATCTAATTTATGAAATTTGCTACTAATATTGTGAATAAGTTCTGTATCGATTCAGATTCATATTGTGGATAAAATATGCGTGAAAATATATATTTTTGACATTTTGAAACGAAAATAATGATAGCGCGGATTGCACGCTGTCATGGCCGGATTGAGCAGCGTATTGAAGTTTGATGAAAAATTAAAATTGTCGTATTTTATAAGACTGAAAATATATCACTTAAAAATTAATTATTGTGTTTGATATAAAACATAGTTTTTAATAGTAGCTGAAGCTTCAAAGCATGTGATTAAATATAATATATTATTTTAAAACGTATGTTTTCACTAAAACAAAGTATTTTAAAAACATCGAAAATTGGTAATGTCCTACAAATTGAATGGTTTATAACACTATTAATTTTTAACAATTTTCTTATTTAGTTCAATATAGTTTTGCTCCAAAATCTTGGCTTCAAGACTATAAAACATTTCGTTTATTCAGTCATTTACCATATTAACACAATTTTGTAGCACGCAGAAAATACATCTAATGGTCGCGGTCTTTCTTAAAATGCTTTTATTGTCTTAATTATGGCAAATAGCATTCAGTTTATTAGTTTTAAATAAGTATAAAAGTCCTATCTAAATAATAGTTTAAAAAAAGTCAAAGCTAGTGTATAACTTCTGATATAAATTAATAATAAAAACCTACATTTTCGTAAAAAAACGCGAAAACTTGTATTATTAGGCCTTCATATATTTTTTTCTTTTTAATGAAATAAAATTCATGGTCTCGATTCCCGGAAATTCCTAGGACTTGAAAATGTTGACTCACAAAAGTCAAAAATACAGAATCCCTTGTTGTGACAGAAGTAAATAAAGGATATTAAACAGACAGCATAAATAAATAATACGACATTCCAATTTTTTCTGATACTTCGTAGTATAACAACATTTTTGTATACGTATTATACGTTATATTTTACGTACGATTTAGTTTTTTTACGTGATATTTTGCTGAACGTTACCACTGAAACATCTACTAGTACATTATATAATTACGTTATGTTACAATTATTTTATATTACGTTTTTTCTTGACGTCCGCTTTCCCTATTGATTTTAAATTAAACTTTTCTGCAGACACTTGTCGTAAACATAAATGGTTATATATATATATAATATTCCGTGTTTCCCGGGGGAAACCAAATATTCTTCGGTAGATAGATTTTTTTTATATTTTTCTAATTGATTGATCTAATTTGTTATAAAATAATATTGTATACAATCACGCAAGTTTTATTGTTTTACATTGTATGCTGCCTTGCCTGTCAGCTGGTACTCGCATGCAGAATCAATGAATCACTCATAAAAAATCTTTCAACTTTTATTTATTTATTTATTGGTAACCATAATATAATGCGTATGTAAAAATGTGTAAACGTATGTAAAAATATGGACTGTATCCGTCTCACTAGAGAAATTTTGTGTCGAGACAGGCATAGTTTACAAGCAATTGTACACATAAATTAGTATTACAAGTATAAAAAACAATTACAAAGTGAGCTTTCAAATAAATTATTTTGAAGAAATTTGTGACAACAATTATTAAAGGTTTGAATCAATATGTTTGAGTGAGTGCACCGATACTATCTCTACCCATATTACGAATCCAGGTTTTTATTTTCAGTTTCATATTATTGGGACTATTCGATTGGGTTAAATCTTTCAGAATCTTATTAAATAGTTTAGGCCCAAAATATTTGTAGTACCTTTGGCCATATGTTATATGTGCTCTTGGAGCTTGTAGGTTATGTGTATTTGTCCGGATAGTAATTATATTTTGAGTTGTTTTAAAATGTGTCCGTTTGTGACTATATATGTACTTAATATTAGTATTAGTATATATTTGTCTTATGTCAAAAACATCGAATTTATTAAAAATTTCGTCAGTGCTCATTGTGATTGGGGTTTTGAGGATAACTTTTAAAATAATTTTCTGTGCTGTTCTTATTGGATTAATTGCAGAGATAGTCGCTCCACCCCAAGCAATTATACCATGCTCTATGATTGACAAGTTCTTAGGTAAATTGGAAACGAAGCACAAATAAAAAATTAACCAAAGAAAAAGGGAGCAGTGAAAATAAATAAATAAAAAAAGTGAAATGTATTTAACGTTGGATGAAGATCGGCAAAAATGGAATATTAAACGTACTTTAATTAAAATAATTTTTAATGGACAGTAACAAAGCTATTTTAGCTTAAATATTCATTCAGCACCTCCATGTATAAAGCTACTGCTCGAGTTTAAAATGATAAAATAATTTTCATAAAGCTAAATAAATTCGAAGGGGTGGCGAAAGGTAAACGCCAAAAAAATTTTGTTTTTTACGATTTCTTTTTAATCTATTATATCTTAAAACAACAAAATTTTGATCTACAGATTATACAGCTGGAATAATTTATTTTTTGCATATATTAAATATTATATAATGATATTATACTATATGTTATATTATATTAAACATAATAAGTTAAATAAATTACATAGCCATGTAATGTCACCATGGCCGTTCAATTTATATATGGATAATATGTGTGATAGAACTGGAATGTATGAATGAAGGAGCGAAAATAGGCGATTTGATTGTATGCTGTTTATTGTATTATTATCAGAGTCTCGTGAGTAGAATGTACGATGTATGCGAGGAAAGCGACCTTATTGTGAATATCAAGTCGAAAGTGGTGGATTTCGAGAAGGAAAGCAAGACACCGTGCAAAATACTTGTAGGTAGGGAATGAATGTTTAGAACAAATAGATGAGTTTGTGTTATTGGGGAGTATGTTTGATAGAAACGGAGAGGCTGAGAAAGATATCGAAAGAAGTGTGACTGCAGGGAATAGAATTATAACTAATGGGAACGTGTCAACCGAGGCAAGGCTAGCGGTTCACAATGGAGTCTTGATACTGACACTGATGTATGGAAGTGAGGCCTGGACCTAGCAGAAGAGGAATGAAAGTAGACTGAATGCAGTGGAAATAAGATTGCTTAGGCAGATACGGCAGATCCATTTATGACATAGTAAAGAATGAAGAAATATGTAAAATATGTATAGCTGATTCTAGTATAGAGAGTAAATTAAGAAAGGATTACTTAGATGGTTTAATCATATGGAACGGATGAAAGAGGAGAGAATGGTAAGAGAGATATACGACGCAAGCGTTAATGGCAGCAGAAATGAAGGATGTCCGCGAAAGACTTAGGACGACCAGGTTTTATTAGAAGCCTCAATAATAATTGGGAAACTTCTATGAGAAGATGTATGAATGCGGATGAGTCAAGAATTGTGTGTCTGGATAGAAGAGTGTGGCGCTCTATCCTCTATGCCTACCCCTAAATTTATGATATATAGCATACATGTCAGGAGCCTTAATAAAGTGCTTTTGTAAAAATAACAATGTGTGACATTCTATAATCTTTTCTTAATAATACATGTATTGTATTATTCATTAAACATTTATTGTTAAACAAAACAACATGTAAAATACATTTTGATTCGGTGGAATAAACATCGGGTTAGAATCAATAGTCCCTTATTGGGCAATATAAATTGTACCCCATTGAACAAAATTGTTGTCTATTTGTATGTATTTAGGACCTTTAACATTCTCGTTCAATCTATTTTACACTAACACAGAGTACAGGATTCTATTTGAATTCCGTATGCATTAGCATAAACGACTCATATAAATCACTGGATCTTCAATAGCAAATAGAAATAAATGATAATAGGAGTCCAAAGAAAGCACTGTAAGTTCTCAGAGCCATATTACGCCCACATAGGGAATGTTCATCTGTCTTTAAATGGTAAATTAGTATAATAGTAGTTTAATGGCCCGTTAGAATGCATGAGGCTTTCGTCTCGAGATAATCTCTGAGACATGGATAGTGCTCCCTGGGATTCTTTGCATACAACTCTCGATTTTCCACCACGTACACTCAGACATATACATATTCACCGTCTCACACCTCACTTCACGCTTGTTATTCGTCAAACGTCAAATGTCACCATTAATGTTCCATTCAAATGGAAATAAAATATTTGTAAAAAATTACATTTATAGAACATATATTTGGTTGCTACCGAAATTCGAACACGGACTTCCTCCTATCCGGGAAAACGTGTTAACGTTTTTAACGCAATTACGTTTTCGACAAATTTTGAACTTATATTATTGTTACGTACTTGTCTTCTTACTGCCTACGTCATTAGTGTACACCTCGTCCTGGGAAGGTCTAAGGAATAGGCTTTGTAACAATTATTGGTTTATTACAATATGATATTAATATTATTACAAGGTATATCACTAATACCACTAAGCCGACGTTAACACGGAGAAAGAAAGCCGCGCCCTAACGTGCGCCACTCTTTATAGCCTCACACACACGTGCCGGTGGTGCGGCACTCACACATACACACACACACACATACAAATCCAAGGACATCACAATTATATAGTTCTTTACAATTGATAACATATATTATTCCATTTTTGAAAGCAATCATCTTTATAATGTCTTCTATTTGTCTAACATTTCAAAATAAATATTTGTAGGTATCTATGATTTTAGGTGACGTCTCTAAGCACTTGTCAAACCTCGATGTTAAATCGAACATTGCGTCTGCAGTTTGAGTTTTACTAACGTTCTACCAATTTCAAAATGATCTCTGAATTTAGCTCTAGATCAAAACTTCAACACGTGCACATGGTACTGAAATTTACCTCATCGTGTCTCATTCCGTGGACACGGGACATTATAGTTATTTAGTGTGTTTCTTTAAAAATATGTGTACATCCATGATTAGACTTAATGTTTTTAAGGAGAACACATTTTTGTTGTGAAATTGTATTTTCAGTGCACAGTTCTGTAGTATCCCGGTAGGAAATATTTTTTTTTTCTCTATGTTTTTTCTAATTGATTTAATTTTATAATTGTATTGTATCTAAAATATTGCTAATATAATATATTTTTTTTAATTTTCACAACCATTTTTTAAAATTTTAAACATTGAAAAATATTTACAAATCATTTACGTGATATTTTTGTCAGAGACAAAAAATAATTACAACATGTAAAATGCGCACTACGCGGAACTCGTCATTTCACATTCCCGGTTTCGTTTTAATGACACCATCTTTCGCTGATTGTGAGCATTCCCTCCGTTACGACTTAACAACGCGCAAGGGGTTGCAACGAGCGAGCCCTGCCATCCGAACCCTGTCTGAAACGGGTTCACTCACGCCGAACTTGTTAGGAGTCGCGGCTGAACATCTGCTCCTCCTTGACGATGTTATTTTTTCAAATAAACCCGGCTGCGAAAAATCGTTCTTCATGTTTCTTTATCGTCAAGCAATGTTACGTCTTTTTTTTTATTACATGTTGTGTACGCGATTTAATGTTAGACATTTTTTATTGTCTTTACCGTCTGATGTAGGACAAGACGGTAATATGCTTTATTTTTCGTCGTCAAAGGGATACCTTACTCGGTAATATTAAGTACGTCGCGGAATTGTATCGTCTCTGTAAGACTTCGTGTCAACAAAAAGATAAACAGTGAACATAAAGAATCTTTCCAATGCGAAATTGGCGTCTTTCAAAAATGAGAACGTCGTTAAATTATTTCAATTTGAATTTGAGACGAAAAATAATGTAATTATTTTTGAAAAAAAGATATAATACGTTTGACTTCATTTAAAATAAAGTTAAATGAAGACAAATGTATTATAAATCACTTTTACGCAATGTTTTCATTTTTTTGACGTATCAGAAATATTGTATTCCGTAAAGAACTCATCTTCAGCTTATTTTATAGACCACTTTTAGTAAAAGAGGTCACCCACCACTTACTTACACCTGACCGTTCTATGAACAAATGCTCCTATATCGGTATGTAAAAGTTTATCAGGTCCACAATCATCAACATTGTCTTAGACCCCTCCATGCACCCTGCAATACCTGGGCGTAAAACTAGGCTCTTATCAGCGGCAAAAATACACCCGCTACCGACGCCAAACCGTGTGTCAATAACATGCACCGTCAGCCATCCTGAAGGCCGGCTCCTAAGCGCCACAAATTCCGTTATTGAATAGTAGAAATTAAACCAAACTTTGTTTATGTAAATGCCTTCGATAGCTGGTTCCCAGGTTTCCGATTAACAATAAGCACACGTGTGATATATGAATTGCACTAACCTCTTTAATTTTGCTGTCTTTCTGGTCCGATGTTGTTATTCTTTTAGATGGGTTGTCTTCTTTAGATTTCGACCGACCGAAGCGCGCACTGGTGATTTGTTTGGACCGCTGGACTGGTCGAAGCACGGGATGTATCAAGAATGACGCCTGTCGGTTACCGTCTTCTTAACTTTCCGAAAAAAGGGCGGTAATACTCACATATGTACATTATTATAAACCGGAAAACCCAGTGGTTCCAATCGAAGTAACAAGGCGAGGCATCCAACGCTCACATTCATACCCACATGATACACGGATTCATAACATTAAATCCATAACAGCATACACATATTCCCATAGGTCCTCTCACTCACTGCCAGGTTGGCGTTTATAATGCTTAAAGGCAAACGTGCCCCGCCGCCATGCTACAGGGGCAACAGGGTGGCGATACACGGCTGCCAGACAAAATATACCCCTCACTGTCCTCGGCAAGAGATCTCTTTATTATTAATACAATTTAATAGCGTACATAAAATTAAAATAATGTGTATAAGTAAGTGGAGAAATACATAAGTAACACATATCAACATATAAAGGTGTCCCAACAAGAGCGGAAAATTTAAATTGTGCGCCATTTTTGCTATTGTGCTGACAGTCAAACCATTATGACAGTTCGGTGATAGACAGTCCGCCATTATTAAAAATGGATTGCTATTCGACACAACAACGCATTCTTAATGTTAAACACTATTTCAAAAATGGTGAAAGTTTGATTGCACAATTCGCAAATTGCATCCATTTTTTTGTAATCAAAATGTTCCATTTTACGTGAAGAGAATAATCGAAAAATTCGGGAAGACTAAGTGTCAGTCCATCGACACGTGTTCGTCCAGGTCGAATAGAAGAAAAAGTTACAGCTGTTTGCCAGAATGTGGCCGAGAGTCCGGGAACATCCAATCGGCATCGTGCTCAAGAATTAAACATTTTAAGAAGCGTATTCTCACGAAAAATGTACGTATTTATGCCTACAAAATCTAACTGATTCAACAATTCAAGCCTACAGACCATAAACACCGAAGAGAGTTCGTCATTATTTAATCTCCCGTTCGGACGACCAGAACTGGCCGCCTAGATCTTGCGATTTAACGCCTTTGGACTTCTTTTTCTGAAGTTTTTTGATGTGAAAAGTTTATGTCAATAAACTTACGACTATCCAAGCCTTGAATGAGGAGATTAGATGCTGTATCACTGAAATTCGGCCACAGTTATGCCAAACCGTGATTGAAAGTTTCATTAAAAGAACGCAAATGTGGCAACAAAGCCGAAAAGGGCATTTATCAGATGTGCTGTTCCATACATAATTCCTACATATCTACAGTGGTTTAATTAAGATTTAATTTTTCCGCCCTTTATATCAAATAAAAATGATGTTCCTGATCTAACGCAATGCCACCGAAGTGAGTATAATCTAGAAGAACTTAGTAGCAGAGGGGTAGACTTAGAAAAAAACACTCCCTTACGGGGGAAACAAAATGAAAAATACTGAAATATATTTATACTTCTTCATCGAAGGTTGATAAGCAAATTGCAATATGCTGGTTATCTTATGCAACATGTTGTACACTGAGCCATTTTCCGAGGGTACGCGGCCAATACAATCTCTTTCTACCTACGCCTCTGCTACTTTCTATATTCCCCTGTATAATAAATTGTAACGAGCTGCAATCGAGACATAAAAGCCTGAGCACCCGTCGGAGAGCAATAAAAATAAAATATTCTCATTTCACTACTACCTACTTTACGGAGTCAAGGTCTGTACATAAAGTAACTATTCATTATTGTCCTTGTCGATTTCACATAACTAAGGACCGTGATCTTCATGAACTAACGCCCCATCAAACTATACTTTTTCAACATCGTGCAGATCTAACGACTATCACCAAAGAAGTGGCTGTTGCATTTTGACTCAACTGGTGGCAGATCTTCCTCTCCCTCTCTATTCTTCGACGTGACAAACCACAAGTTTTTCCCAGCTATCTTTTCATCTTGCAAGATGTCCATAAAATTAAAAAGTTCACCTTAGGCAAATAGTTGAGAGTTCAGATATATAGTTCTTGCAGAATAGAGGTATGCGCATCACATGTCTCTAACACCACATCTCAAAGGCGTCAATTGTTTTAAGAGTCATTTGGGATCTGTGATGTTGAAATTCTCACGAGTTAACCACATTAATAATTAATATGTACTAAGATGCATGAAAAAGTCAATGAAAACTATCAAACGAAAGAAAACTTCGTACTTCGGACACACTCCGCAATGAGAAATATGTTTTTTATTTACGTTTATAGAACTCCATAATCACAAAATAAAACACTTGTTTTTTGTTCTACTCATTTTATTTACTTAAGACGCATTTCACCTTGTAGGGGCATTATCAATCTAAAAATTTAACTCGACAATTTGTATTTATAACTATAATGGGAAACAATATTAAATTGTGAATATATATAATTATATGGTTATGAATACAAGTATAAATAATTAGACAAAATACTCAGTTTAAACCACAATTTATTGATTATTTAACATGTTTCGATACCAATGGTATCTTCTTCAGGAAATAATATATACTGAAATTAAAAATATAAGCATAGATAAAAATAAAACTATAAAGTGGTGAATATGTAAAAACTAATATGAAAACAAATTTAAAAGGTAGTCGACTATTTGCAAAGAGGATTTGGTTATTTATAATATTTAGCTTACTTTGAACACTTCTTATTTCTAAAATTTCAAATTTATCTAACTATAAACCCTTAGTATTTGTATTTATAATTTATAAACCCTTGTTAATATCAAAAGAGTGGTTTGTTTTCAAAAGGTGATTGAAAAATTCTAAATAGTTGTTGCTATTTAGGTATCTCAAGTGCTTCTTAATTTTAATACCAAAATGTCTGCATGTTTTACCTATATAAAAATAATTACAATCATTACAAATTAATTAAAGCTAAATATTATAAATAACCAAATCCTCTTTGCGAATAGTCACCTTTTAAATTTTTTTTCGTTTTAGTTCTTACTTATTCACCACATTATAATTTTGTTTTCATCAATGTTTGCGTTTTTAATTTTATTATACATTATTTCCTGTACCATAGGTATCGAAACATGTTGAATAATCAATAAATAATGGTTTAAACAAAGTATTTTGTCTAATTATTTATATAAAATGAGGCCACAAAGTAATTTTCCTAACATTGAAGAAATATTTTTAAGGAAAACACATTCTTATTTTGAAGTTGTAATTATTCAGAACATAGGTCTGTGACATTTTAAAAATATTTTTGCGTCACCGGGATCCCGGTGACGCAAAAACAATATTTTTCGACAAAATTGATTTTATATGTATATATTTATAATTAATACATTAATTTAGTATTTAAAATGTCACAGACCTATGTTCTGAATAATTACAACTTCACAATAAGAATGTGTTTTTCTTAATAATATATGTTGCATCAATGTGTCCAAAATTTAATAAAAATGAATTGATAATTCTGGCGTCTGCAGTCGGTTTACTCAAAGGTATTTGAGATTCTATAAAAATAATGTAGATGGCTTTCAAATAATGAAACGACAGGTGTATTAATTTGAAAAATGTAACATATAGGTTCGAAAATTTGTCAAGAAAAATACTGGCGTTATAGCACAAAGGTAGTGCACTTCCCCGGATTGGAAATAGAGATCCAGGTTCGTATCCCGGTGACGCAAAAACAATATTTTTCGACAAAATTAATTTTATATGTATATATTTATAATTAATACATTAATTTAGTATTGAAGAAATAAGTTGTCAAGTTAAATTATTAGACTGATAATGCCCTTGCAAGGCGAAACGCGTCTCAGGTAAATTAAACCAATAGAATCAAAAAACAAGTGTTCTATTTCCACATATGTGAGAAATGTCGTAAAATTTAATTTAATTCGTTCTCAAATTTATGAATATACTACACTGTTTCGAAACTGGTCTTATATTTTGTGATAGAAAATTTTGTAACGGTATATTTTTTTCTACTAATGAGAACCGCCCGATGATGTCGAGTCTACATGGCACGCTTGGATCCATCACTGAAAATGTTTGAATCCTTGGAAATGTGGATATACTGAGGTACTAAATCTGCTAACTCGACCTAGTCCAAATAAACAAGTTCTACGGAAAACGTTCAAAGTTTCGAGTACACCACAGCGCTTATCGTACAGATAAGAAAACGGGAATTCTTCGGTTATTTAATGAGAGTCAGATTCCAAACTACAGATTAATAAGCTTTGGTAAAATAAAAGAAAGAAGCTTTCGGATACTAATTTAAGAGATCCAGACTGTCTAAAGTAAAGATGACTGTGTTATTTACCATAGGAGAGACCAAAGTATCATACAAATTATTAATTCAGTGATATTATTAAAACTCGTACAATTTAAACATAGAAAAATATTTATTCAGCTGGTCCCCCAGTTAAATTTGTCGCGGAAACTAAGTTAGTAATAGTGCGCTAGATAATTTCGTAATATTTTTAAACACTCATTTTTATTAAGAGAACACATTCTTATTGTGAAGTTTTAATTATTCAGAACATAGGTCTGTGATATTTTAAATACTAATTAAATGTATTAATTAGAAAGATGTACATACATAATCAATTTTATGGAAAAATATATTGTTTTACTACCTGGATTCGAACCTGGATCTCTTTCCAATCCGGAGAAGGTGGATTATCCAACTATGCTACAGCAGACAGTTCATTTGTCGACAAATCCATCTACTTTGTTTTTTCAAGGTAGATGGCATTCAAATAATAGAAGAGTATATGTATTTATTTGAAAAATATAACATGGGTTCGAAAATTTGTCGATCACCTTCGTAACGAGAGACCACCGAAGAAGAACGTATGAATGATGCACAACCCCGGATAGGCTTAAAGAACTATCCATTCTTTATGTCAGCACGGAGACCAGGTTCCATACTGGGAAGCGGCCTAGTGCCAGGACCCATACTGGGAAGTGGCTCAGTGCCAGGACCCATACTGAGCTGTAGACCAGAGATAATGATGATTATTTGTTTGCTTAATTACAACATTTTAACGGCTCCGATTCCTCTTTTTACAGTTATATCAATTCTAAAGGCATTAGTTTGATCAACACCAAAAGGCTACGCAGCTAACTAAAGGACCTAATAGTTATAAAGCTAATCAACATTAATTAATTATATTTATATTGGCTTTTTTAGAAGCACCTGGGAATAATTGAATGTGTGATCTTGAAGGTAACATTGAATTGATATAAGAAATAATTAGCTTTAATTTTTTTAATCTAATCCATCGACGCGTGCCTTTTTTTAAAATAAAAAATTTCCAATAAATAATATGAGTTCATAAAAAACCATGGAAATATATTGAATTTATAGATATGCTTGTTGGTCTAGACTCCATAGAGTCTATACTGTATAGAGGTACGATACTCGCCTGACGTTGAGGTGACCGAGGATTCAATCTTAATCCCGAGAGACTAGCAAGATAATCCTATTTCATAGTAAAAGTGTTACATTTAGTTTTAAATTAATAAAATATTGATTTTACAAATATTCCATGGGCTTATCTCTATTTTTTTTTCAATATTATAGTACGATATAAGTAAGTAAAAAACATAATAAATGTATTTCTTCAGCAGTTTATTATTAACAAAAGGATGTTTCTTCAGAGTTAAAGAAATATAAAATGAAATAAAATACATAAAAATCATGGTAATGGCCATGGTGTTGTCTTTATTGGAAAGATAATATTATGCAATAGCACTAAGAGTGTTTAAATATGATTTCGCGCACATGGATGCCAGATTTGGTAGTCCAATTTTCGACCACTTTTTGGAACAGTTGGGGTCGTATATCGGCAATAACGCGACAAGTGTTAGCTTTCAAGTCGTCTATCGTTTCTGCTTTATCGGCATAGACTAGCAACTTCACATATCTCCACAGAAAATAATCCAAAGGTGATAAATCGCACGATTTTGGAGGCCAATTCACAGGTCTATTACGCGAAATTATGCGCTCATCGAACGTTCCCTTCAATAAATCGATTGTGGCGCGCGCTGTGTCACGTGTTGCGCCGTCTTATTAAAACCGCAGCTCTTTCACGTTAATACCATTCAATTGGGGAACGAAAAAGTCAGTAATCATGGATCTATAGCGCTCTCCATCGACTGTCTGTTCTGGCCGACATCATTTTTGAAGAAACAACATTTTCGGTGCGCACTGCGCGTATCATCAATTAGAGTATGCGTGGTGCGAAAACGATCTATAACTCGGATGAACGATTATATCGACCATAAATAGACGTAGCGCACGGAAAAATTCGCGAACTAAACCACGACTTTTTAAATAAATATGCAAACCAAACTGATTACAAATCAGCTGTCGGCTGTCAAATTGGCTATCGCTGGAAAAAGTGTTGCCAATTCGTAAAACAAACCTCTAAAAAAACACCTTTACAATTAATATATTATATACAAAATTCTTAGCTAATCTTTATTTAATTTTACAAGGATTGTAAGTTCTAAATGTTCTCAGGTTATCATGACCATTCAGAATTTTTTAAATTTCTTGGCTATTCTGCCCTATTTCTCCGACCAATCTGACCGAAGTTTCGGATTTTGCAGATTTCATAATCTGGGTTGATGTCGCTGATGTGACGTATGTATGAGTGTTGGTATTTGGTTAGGTATTGGTTTGCCACGACTAACGTTTCAGAATCGTCTAGAGAAAACACAGAATGGTTATTTTATGATTACAAAATATTTAATTTATTCGAAAATATTTATTCGTACCATTTAACGGGCGAATGTTTTTAAAATATTGAGGAGCCTGTAACAAAATATGAGTTTACCTGCCTATGTAAAGGGATATTGACTCATGCATGAATAGTAAACACAATGCATTTCTGTACATCTCTCAATACTGCGGGAGAAATTTTCTTTATACCTTGTAGTAAATCTTCCACTTCAAAGCAGTCGAACAATATAATGTTACGGAATTCTCCGTTGTATTTTATTGTAGTCATGTCTGAAAGCCTCTACAAGGAACCTCTCACTTCAAAGATATTTATTTTCCTCAAAATCTCTTCGATACTTTATAAAAATAATGAAAAGATTACAAAACCTGTACATATAAAATATAAATATACCTTAATAAGGAGAACACATTCTTATTGTGAAGTTGTAATTATTCCGAATATAGGTCTGTGATATTTTAAAAACTAATTAAATATATTAATCAGGAAGGTATACATATAAAATCAATTTTATCGAAAAATATTGTTGTTGCGCCAACGGGATTCGAACCTGGATCTCTTTCCAAACGGGGAAAGGTCCATTATCCGACTATTCTAGAGCGACATTATTTTTGACGACAAATTTTCGAATCTAAATGTTACACTTTTTCATCTGCATCTGAATAATTGAACGATAGATCTATTAATTTGAAAAAGTGTAACATATAGGTTCAAAAATTTGTCGTCAAAAATAATGTCGCCATAACACAATTAGTAGTGTACTTCCCTGGATTGGAAATAGAGATCCAGATTCTTATCCCGGTAGCGTAAAAACAATATTTTTCGACAAAATTGATTTTATATGTATATATTTATAATGAATACATTAAATTAGTTTTTAAAACATCACAGACTTATGTTCTGAATAATTACAACTTCACAATAAGAATGTATTCTCCTTAATAACTTCATTTCTTTTTCAGACTTTTGAAATTGGCTACAACGGTAAGTGTTGTCATATTTAAAAGCATAAATACGAATTAATTCAAAGATAGTTTTCAATCTTTTGATTTTTTTCACACCCGCATTAGGACATGGGCTGTATCACCCTCAGGGCGAGTGTTGGAGGAAGGGAAAATCAAGGCTGTTGGAAGAAAACGGTTAATCCGTGTATAAAAAAAAATCGATTGAAACTGACCTCGAACAAACGATTCGTTCTTATACGTGATTGGATGGAAGTATTCGATCTGTTTCTTTGCCATAAACCGAAGCAAAAAGCACTAAGACTACGCGAAACCATCTTCTGGATCTTAGGCTAATAAAGTTGCCTAATGAATGTGAGATGATTTCCGACTTTTCTAAGCCTATTTATATATAATTTTATAATAAATAATAATTCTCCTGGTCGCCGGCACCACCTGTGGCAGTTCCGTATTTCCCTATGTCTAACTAAATATAATTTTGATATTACTATTTCTAATTTAATGCGGAATCTTCAATTTCCCTGTGCGGGCGTCCTGCTCGCAAGACACGCCTCTGTTATGGATTCGGTATTCTCCTACGTGCAAGCTCTCCCGATCGCCAGTGTGGAGATCTATCTTTCTACCTTACTTAATACTAATTTTTACGCTTAATGCTAGTCTATTCGCTTAATATGTAAATTTGGCCAACGTGATCGTTCTAGTGGTTAAGAATATTCCCCATGTTATGTCCGTAATAATCCTAATCCTTTTAACCAGCGTTTTCAATTATCAGAATGTCTAAAGTTTACAAATATCCAAATATTATAGCCGTTCAAATACCTATAGAGCAATTATTAAAATAAATATACCGATTATCTTATAGTATACGACTAAGTAACAGAAAACTTCCCGTCAAGCGGTATGATATTCGAGCGCGCCCGATATAGCATTAATTATGTACGTGTTATTCAGAGCTAGAATGTAAGAGTGTGGAAGAAATTATACATATGTACGCATTATTCGGAGCTAAAATGTAAAGTGAGGGTGAAATTATACGTATGACACAAACCTTGTCGTAGACTCGTACTCGTGACTGTGGCCGCTTCGTGGTGTAGCCTAGCTGTTCATAAATTATGTGGACATGTGGAACAACATGCGACATGCTAGGTGCCTGCCTTGCTTGGCAAATATGTTCCGTGATTAAATGATAAGTTCTCCATACACCAGTCTGTGGCGTACGTTCGGCTCCCCTTTGACCCCAAATCCAGAATCCGTACGTCTGCAGACGACGGGCCCTGGACTCCGAACCCTGAACACCCAACGCGTTCAAAAGTTTAAAGATGATGATGATTATAATCCAAAGTTTTGATTCGGCCAATGTCTAAGTGAACAATATCATTTGTTATGACTCATTCAAGATGCATGGCCGAGGTCCTTGTATCTCCAATACGTTGCTGTTCAGTATCGGTAGGAAAGTGGCCAATCCGGGGCCGCGTCCACCACTGAAGGTAATTAATTGTGATGATTGTGACAGCTATTCAGTATCGGTAGGAAAGTGGCCAATCCGGGGCCGCGCCCACCACTGAAGGTAATTAATTGTGATGAGGTTGTGACATGATAATACGACTTTCAGGAAATTCCCATCATTCCTTTGGGTGCGTCTGAAACATACGTCATGCGACAACGGTGTCTGAAGAATAGTTTAAATTATCTGCAGGATGATCCTCGATGTCTCGAACAATGCATCTCGAATAAAGCCAGGAACAAATAGTTAGGATTATTATTACTGCATGCTGGTGCGTGTGTGTGTGTTTGTGTAATTGCAGATCGTTTCAGGAACACTGTCTCTGGGTATTAGCCGCTAGGGATCCTACTATCATCCTCCTCAACTATACTGAGGTACGGGGTGTTCGGAAAATCCTACAGGAACCCACCTGATACGCTCGTAAGCTACATACAGTTTGTGGCGCACATAACGTATGTTGAGAGAACCGAAACCGCCGCGGAATCGTCACCTTAGCCTGTAGCCTCTTGTAGGTGACGACAAGGCATAGTGGCGGATCTAAATTCTCTCAGCGATAGGTCTCGAAATCAACGCGACTCGCCCATATATCAGTGCCAAACTATACTTCACCATAGGTACCAGACGCCCTGAAGGTCAGCCTAAACCCCTTCGCTCACGTTCGAACTCCTTCAAGCAGGCTTACATATCAGAATATTCAGATCAGCTCGCTGGCCGAAGGAAGTAAATAGATAAATAAATAAATGCAGTTCCTCATTTTGTTGTGTGTAATATCGCCGAAGTCATTCGACAATGGTAGTAGCTCGTTAATTCCTTTTGAGGATTAATCGTGCAATATACAATAAATCAAATGGTTAAAATACACATTGATACTTTGTTTCTCCATGATTACACCAATTTATATTATTCAAGACCGAGCTCTGCAGCAACCAAAGTATAATTTTGAGTAATCATAAAGAATCAAAACATATATTAAAAATGCGGTAAAGTAGAATGGTAGTCAACAAAGGCATGCAAAAGAAACTCATCAAGATTCGATCAGGTCCTCGCTGCCGACGTCCTTCTGGGCACTAACACACGTCTTCCGCGATAATATCCGGATCGAATAAATTGTCCGCCAACACTTTCGCGACCGTCGTAAGTTAATCGATTATCACTTTCACATTAGATAAACTCTAACAACTCTCGCGGCCGCGTAAACTCATCTCCGAGTCCGCTCTAGGTTACCCCTTCCCCCCCCGCTCCCCGCGCAAAGCCGACTGACACCCATCTGACGATTCCGAAAGCTCGAACCCCACCTCTTCGCCCGCCCGGACCCGACTGTCAAGCTTTCGTTTTTCAACCCTCGACCGTCTTCACCCCTCCCCCGCCCTGCTCTAGAAGTTTCTCGGAATTCATATTTTTTTCATCAGTTGGTTACATGTGGATCATCACAAATGAATGATCGGAGGTTGGAGCATCATCCCAAGAAACCATGAAGTTATTTCTATTTTTGGCTTGAAAAATAGTAATAATATTGATGTGACATGTGTAACGGGTAGGTATGCTCACATGAAAATAAGATATTACCTTAATTTCTCAAATCGGTGCCAGCTAACTGCTATTGATAGAGCAGTCTCTTTTAATCTCCGCATTGATGGATGCCACTAAGTAATTTTGCTTATTGATACAATACCTCAAGAATGTGGAGTGAATAATACCGTATTAGCCCGAATATAAGGTGACTCCGATTATAAAACTACTCCAGAAAATCTGAAAACAATACATTTTTTAATATTTTTATAAAAATAACATTTTTTAAGACGACATGCAATTTATTTTAAAAAAACTATATTTTTTTACTATTTATTTAAAAATGCAAATAAAAAAAAATACACAAAAACCTATGTAAAAATTTGTAATGGTAGTCTTTTTTAATAGCCAAATATTTCACCGGTAGAGTCATTTTTATCAACACTTTGATCACAGATCACTGGTTTACTATCTTTACTCGAGTCAACACCACCAGTATTTTCTTTCAGTCATAAAATATCATCCTCAGTGTCGTCCATGATGTTGGAAATGCAACACTTCTTGCGTCAATTTTAAACCATGCATCGATCATCCATTCGCATAGAAGAGTGACAATAGGCTTCTTGATTTTTTCGGTTAGAATAAGTGCATGATTAGAATAGAGTAGAAGATTAGAATAGAATAGAATAAATGCAAACAATCAATTTTTATGATTGCCTTTTAATTTTATTATTGGTATAACCGCGATTTTTATCAATAATTTTTATATTACTAAATCTGAATTTCTTTAATTTTTAATATATATGTTTTTACATTTTTATTGACCATGACAATAAATCACAACATTACGAAATGCCTGACAATCGAAAAACGATTCTTGTTTTTAATGATATTTCGGGGTAAAAACCCTTTTTTGTATTCGGGTCTATAGGGTAATAGAATATATTGACTAGAAGTAATGTACATACAAGCATTCAATGAATTATTTGTAATATTTCTGATAGCAATTCAATAAAAGATATACTAGTGGTAAATAATGATTTAAGGGATTGCCATTCAAAACATTCAAATAATATGCTCAAAAAATATATATATATATATATATATCGAAGGCGATTAAAAAGATTGACAGACAAAATACCCAGCCTTATGAAAGCTTAACAAAGTATAAATTTCGAATATAACCAATGAATATTATTTACATGAGAAGTTCTATAACTAAGTTACCTGTTAAAAATTAACTTATAAAAGTGATTAAGTTAAGTACTTAAAGTTATTTATTCTTCTAAAATTCTAAATGTTACGCACTGTTATGTTAAAATGTATCGAAATATGTTTCAGTTCGCAATAAAAAATTTGACATAATTGTTATATAAAATAGGTCACTATTGGCGTGATATGGTATTATGCAGAGTATTGCAACAATAATCATAAAATTTACACTACTGAATATTATAGTGACTTGAATAATTTTAAAATTATTATTCCTGCTGTGGTTTCGACGAGAAATAAAATTAAATCAAAGGTGAAGGAAACATTCAAATTAGAATTCATTTTTGATTGTCGTCGATGCACTGAATTAAATATTATTAGATAGGAACGATACCTTTTAGTCACGTAGCACAATTATCCATCTCAAACTAGCCACTTAGGATACCGTCATTGACTTTTTCGTCATCGCAAACCGGGCAAGGATCGCATGAATACGGGTTCGGCAAAATTGCGGCGATTAAATCGTCTCTACTCCTTGGCTGGATGACGAAAGTAATCTCTCTCAGAATGGAAAATACAAGAAAAGGTCCCTCTATAGTGATGTGATGCGAGATTGGAGAATGTAGGTAGTTTGAAGGTAGCGACATAATCTCCGACCGACGGTAGATTGTAACAGGTAGAAATCCGAACTCAGAAAAATTGGTGACACATGAGCACACTTCAGCAAATAAATTAAGCCCGATAGATTCACAGAAATCACTCTGTAGGTAATTATTTAAATTCTCCGGCGATTCTATATAGGTGATGTTTTTGATACAAGCGTTATATCTAGACCAGTAGACGTTATATCAAAGGGGTGCTATTTGCAAGGCGAACTGAAGGGGTGCTATTTGCAAGGCGAACTGAAGTTTCGGCACAGTAATTTGACGAATGATAGAGATAGAGTTATCTACAAAAGAAAGAGTAAGTATAACTGTAATATACCTTAAAATGGTTTTGGAAGAGAACAGAATGAACTATAATCTTGTTATATAGAAAAATGCGGAAAATAAAATGGTTGTCATTCTTCATTATGATAAGAAAAAAACAAAAAATAACGGGGAGGTGTCGTCGTTTGTTGACGGATAAATTAGTAAAAATAAACGATTGCAGATGCCGAGTTACGTTCTCTGGTGCGGCTTCGTTCAATACGTAATGTCTCATTACACACGTGTTCCCTGTACGCATCTCAGTTGAAAAAAACTGTGATCAATTTACGACCAGTTCATAGGTGCACGTGACTGAATGTAATCTGTAACAAAAACATGATAAAGAGACAAATCACTACAGCCAAACTACAAACCCGTGATTTGTAAAGTGCCGGCAGATAAGTACTATTAAATTCGCTAGAGCGTGACAGTTCATAATTGGAACAACTTCAACCAAATTTGTACAAATTTATATGAAAATTATTTATTATATCTATATATATTTTATATATGCTGGACCATACTGGAACAGAGAATTCGATATGTGATCTATGTGATTGGTTTAGGTGTGTAAAATAAATGAAAAATTGCTATCAAAGTGTACTCCAAGGTTTCTGATATTCGAAATTTGATTTCGATAAACAAATGTTATTCAACGAATAATCAAGAACTACAGATTTTTTTTTGTAAAGGTTTTTTTATTTGTATGCGAAGCAAATTGAGGAAGATTGAGCATTGAACGAAAATAATATTTAAAACGTTTTGAATTAGTTAACAGTTATTTGAAGAATTAATAACCAACCACCTTACAACTAATGTACCATCTCATCACAATTGGTCGTTACCAATATACCGCCGTATGAAGGGACTTCCTTAGTGTATCTCACTTTTCTGTCTTCTGTCTATTATTCGCTGCCACGTATTTTCATCGTTTTGCAATATGCATGAATTTACAATGAAGTTACTGCGTGAATTGTAATCGAAGGCGGATTCTGGAGCCGTTGACTCTATGGTAGCAATAGAAAGATAAAGCTCGTAAATCTCTAGCTTTGCTGGTCGCGTTGATATTGCTGCATGTCATCGGTTCTGAGTGTCTTTAATGTTGATGAGAGTTTTGTTTTGTGCACCGGTACATCCTGGGTGTGTTTAGCTTCACCGGGCGGTGATGACGAGAATGAAGGCGGTAGCCCACCACAGTGTGATGGGCAGGGGCGTGCAGTGCATACAAGCAAAAAAGCTATGCATAAATAAAAGTTCTGGGAAATAAATATAAATGAAATAATTGGATTAACATTAACGAAACCATTATTTTGCAATTACTGCCATCTGTGTACCAGTAAAGACTTTAACTCCTTAGTTTTAAAAACTCACCGCTATACTCATGGCGCTCTTTTTTTATTCGCCGCATCATGCTATTTACATTACTCAGTTCTGTCTTTAAGCTAGTGAATTACTTAAGTCATATAAATGGCTATTTACTGAATTGAAAACTCCTTTCAGTTGATCCGTTTTCTATGAAGTCGTTGCCTATGCTGTTTATCAACAGAATAACATTGGAAAGGGTTACAACTGCGTGCAAATCATTGAAGTATCTACTTCCTCTTTTATTAATTCGCGAATTTTACTAACTTACTGTTTTTAATATGTTGATTTCATGATTGTTCTTTAAATTTGGTGCATGGATTGGTTTTTGATTTGAGAAAAACAAAAACCAATCGGCATAACTATTTCCTATGTCGATCTTTAATAAAAATAATTATTTCCTTAAGTTATTACGTGAAGTATTTTCAAATAATACATGAATCATGTATAGTCATAGAAAGTGTTATTCAAAACGTCCATACATTTTTAAATGGGTAAGAAAGTATTATTTAACGTTAAAACTTAAACTTTAAAAACACTATTAACAGTACTCTAAAATTATAAATAAATATATATATGTTAGGGTCGTATAAACGATGGATTTATTTTATTCAAAAATGTTGGTTGTTTCGTTTGAAAGTACATAAATTATATTACATATATTATATATGTTGTATAATATCATTGGTAACAACATAACCTAAATCTATACCTACTACACGCCAATGGTGGTGGGTTATGCTTAATTATGGTACAAATTTCTAAACTGAATACACATAATACTATTATACCTAATACGAGAAAATAAATAAAATTTCGGAGATAAATCCTAATCTAAAAATAACAGCCTTAAATAAAATTCACTCGTTTTTTCGAGAATAAATATATCAGAACTTAAATCGAGAGTTAGTTTAAAAAATGTGTTTAATGCAACATTTTTAACTTTTTTTATATCACAATGGAAATGGATTTTTCCAGGCGAAGTAATATACTGGAAGTTTTATCACATCGCTGTCAGGGACAAGAAATGACGGAATGTTCCGAACATTTTAGACCTTAATAAGTCTTTCCCCTTTTTGTGGTTTGAAAATAAGTGACGTAAGAAAAGAAAAAGTTAAGTACAAAAAGGTGACAACCTTTAACATAGATTACATTCTTTGATAAATACTTTTAGTATATAAATAAATATATGCTTTTAATACATAATAGCTTTCAAAATTTTTTAGAAATATTGTCCGAGAAATATTTTCATATAAAATACAGATACAGATACAGATCAATTTATCAGATCACTGCACTTTGTAAATTTTGCGTATAATGTGTTTGAATGGATTGTATCACAAGAATCAAGTATGAGAATGACAATCTGCCCGCGAGTCCGCTTTTCATTCGTGTTCATGTAATTTAGTATTCACCTCGATTTTCTAGCATAGAAGACGTAGATATTCAGACAGTTGTTGAACAGATTGAAACATACGATACTTACATGATAAATACTGTGTTAATTGTATGAAATTACACTGGTAATAGTCATGCGGTGGAGTTTTTATACAGAGATCGGAGATGAATGCTGTTGATTACCTCAGGAACTAACTAAATAGGCGGTCACGCGCTCATCGCTGGCGTTCTGTTACACCCAAGAGTGGAATAAATTGTTTTGTAAACAATTGGAGGCAATACTTCGATTCACAAGAAAAAAATGTAAGTTGTTGAAGTATTTATTGAGAAATAATACAGTGTATACACTTTGTCAGAACATCTGATATGGCTTACAAACCAGAGCGTTGCTTTTTGTCACGTACACCAAAATAATCTCTCTGGATGCATTCTATTGCCGGGATGATAATACCCTTAACAAATGCCGGAACGTAACAGTGCATCGGTGACTGCATATTTTTCCTTGATCTGAAACTAAACTTCAATAAAAAAAAAACAGAAACTAATCTTCAAAAGGTTGCTGAGCAATTATATTTCTGTATTCCATTTCCATGCTAATAACTTACCCTAAGCAATAAATCATAGACACAACACAAGACAACGACATTTTATCAAAGATTCTACATGTTCTTAGCTCCGAAACTGCACAACACAGTCAGCACCAACTGTAAATCGTTCACTTCCAAAAATATTACACAAATATAGACCTAATATATAATCCAATTGGGTAGTGATCAATCAGTAGCATTGCCATCCAACATTCTAACATAATCATTATACAGCGCCCACACTAATAATTCATTAGTTCTACAACACTTCCACTAAAAAAATTTTTTTTTCTCTATTTTTATTTTTATTCCTGTCGAATCTTTATCTTTCGTGAATTAAATAACACCACAACAGCACGAAAAAAACTGGCTACTTTAACACAGACTGTAGTCTAGCAAAGTAGCCATGACAATGCTGTATATATCAGATGTGGAGTCTACTACATCCCACACAATAAACTACGAGTATGTAGTTGCAATATAATTATATATTATATTTATCATGTTATATTCACATCTATTATAACAAAAACATATATGTCAATAAAGTCTAATAAATAAAATTTAAAAACCATATATGATTATCCACGTAATAACGTAATATTATCAGTCCTACACAGGCACTAAAATTTTTTTGAAAATTTCAAATAATTTTCTATCTTTTTTCTGTGTTTCATGAGCGCGATTACCTACGTGACTTGTTGACTTTGCAGAAGCGATATATTTGATTTTTCCCTTTGTGTAATAGTTCCTAAGTTCTAAGTCATTTAAATTGACGTTTTAAATCAAGACACTTAAAGCCTACCCCTGAATTAGGTAAATTTCAATCAATAAGTATCAAATTTGGTTGGCAATTAAAAGGTTAATGTCTTTTAAGAGCCCTTTACTGAGAAATCTAGCGAAACCAGCTGCTATTCGTTTCTAACATAAATTAATTTATTAATTTCACCAAATATAAATTTGTCCCGGGCGAGTCCTGACAACTTTTTTAAGATGTGAACACCGGAGCGTTAAAACCGTCAAACCCTTTTAGGTGACTCTGTAGCCTGTAGATATTTCAAACATTTGTGTTTCATGTGTTCGCCTCCCACATCAAATATCCACGAAGGCTTGCTGAGAAGGAACGGGTCAATTATATTAGTACCTATCTGTAATAATCACATTTTTAAGAGGTCATAAAACGCTGATCAACTTTCTAAATTTATTTTTTTAAATAATTAATTCGGTAAGTCTCTAGAGTGTTGCCCGTGCAAAAATTAAGAATAATGTGTATTTTATGGAAAATAAAATGATCTCATAATGCCGCACCATCCGAACAAAAATTTTTCACATTTTATAATATACTAGAAAACTAGCATAGCAAAAAGGTCAACGAATGAATGGTTTACTTATGTGACAAAAACATCAGTAACAACTTTATTAAATTACGTTATTTTTAAATCCAAACGTAACTAACATAAACAAATTTTCAAAATAATCTAAACGCTTGTGCAATGAAAATAAGACTATCTCGGTAGTTTCTTGGAATGAGGCTCGAACCCTTGACCACTAGATCACTATGCGAGAATCTTATTATGTATCTATGAACAGTCCTGAAAAATGGGTTTCGAAAAAAATTTGAATCAACTGCCGCTTTCTAACGCAGACTGGTGAAATTAATTAAAGTGATATAATTGTTATTATCATTTACTTATTGTATGATACTGAACTGGCATGCTTATGCAACATTAGTATTTTTTTGTTTATTTTTTTATTTATTTATCAATAAAAAAAATGTATATATATAGTCGAACTCAGTTATAACGATTACGAAGGGACCAGCAAAATTTTCTCATTATAACCGTTACTCGTTATAACAAAAATATTTAATATCCAACAAAATTAAAAGCAAATCAAATATATATAAAAATCAAAAATCTATAATTGTATGAACAAAAACATTTAAAAGCAAATCACTACATTCGATCTCATTATTTCTAACGAAATTCAAAATGCTGCTTTGTTTTAAAGTTTAAAACTTACTACTACTTACTACGCACGCAACATAAAAAGCCATTGTTTTTTTAAAAAAGGAACCTCGTCGGCAGACGCTCCATTCGATTTACAACTTCTTAAGAATTAGGGTCTTTAGACCGTGTAGTGTATTTTGTAGGATATATCAGTGAAGCGAGCTCACTATAACAGTGAAAAGCTGTATGAAAACTAGCCTGAATCAAAATAATAATAAGTATTTCCTCATTATAACCGTGATCTCACTACAACCGTGTTCGATGTAGCCGAGTTTGACTGTATATATATATATATATATGTGTGTGTGTGTGTGTATGTTTGTATGTGTGTACATGTACTTCAACTGTTATTCCTATATTTACTTTTTCTGTGTTGTATTAAAATCCTATTTTATTTTTTACCAGCTGCGTGTGTATATTTTAATTATTTGAATAAGCCCATAAGGGCAGGGCATCCATTTAAATAAATAAAAATTTAATTTGTGTTTCCAATAGCAGGCGTAGAGCACGCACAAATATTTCTATTTGAGAAGAGTTTCGTGTCACCATGACGATGAAAATTCCAAGAAATTTGCGGTCGTGAAAAAACAAAGTACAGACAAAATAGAGAAGATCGACAAGGTGTACCATTTTTAAATACTCCTTGCATTCTTCCGTGATCAATTATTCCTACTAATTAATCATTTTATGTAACTTTAAATATCTGTGTTAAATTGTTTATTTTGCGTTTTGAAATTATTACTGCTTTAAATAAAAACGCCCGCTGATAACTTGAATGTTAGTATGGTGTTAGAATATATTTTTTAATCAAATAAGCACCACATCCCGGCATTGAATTGAAAAATTGAAAATATAAAACTGTTCTAAAATATTCTAAAATTTTATGAATTAAACATCAAGTCAGGTTCCACATTCCCGCCAAGAACACTCTTCCGTCAAAATCCATTTTCAAATCTTCCTCACTATCTTATGTAGGTACTTGAACACATTATTGAACCGGTTGCTTACAGGCTAGGTACATGCCACATACATACATATATATAAACGATAATATAAAAAAAATAATAAACAATAACTTTAAAACTTTGAATGAAACCTGCCAGGAGCACATTTTTACACATGGAGTATTTTATAGCTAATTAATTCTACAATTAGATGAAATCGAACGAAAGATAAGAAAGATGTATGTCGCGAATATTGATGGCAACAGAAATAGAGGACCTCCTTGGAAGACTTGATATGATCAGGTAAACTAGATACCAGAAGATGGTTATGTTATAACCCTCAATAATCGATAAAATGCAGCTAAATCGAGAGTTGTGTGTTAGGACAGAAGAGTCTGGTTAATCTCACTGCCCACCCCCGCGTAGAAACGGCGTGATGGTAAATTAGTTAGTTAAATGATGTAATATGTTTATTGGTAAAGTTACAATTTTTCATCGATTATTAAATCGAAGTAATATATCATTAAAAAAAGTAACGGTAAAAGCAAATTTATTTAAAAAAATCTATTTATATTTTTAATATATCTTTTTGTAACGGTGTTCAGAGTATCCAAGTACATTTTTGTAGATAGATACATATAAAGATCGTCAAGTTTAGACTGCCTTTTTCTATAATTTATATTTTAGAGCCGTGACCTTCAAAAAAAATTAGACCATCATCTAACAAGTCGAATTTCGGTTGAACGAGCTATGTTTACACACTTCTGTATCCGTATCTTTTGGCATAGCGTGTTCGTTAAGAAATCTTTATATTACATCGGTAAAGTTTATCTTTCGTATTCCTCCCCCGTACCCTCGTATTACTCGCGCGCGCGCATAGAGAATTATTCATTTTTAACGTAATATTTTAAAATAAAATGCGCTAGATTAGAAATATGAAATAATCCAATCCAATTATCCAATTAGTTAACGATGTTAGAAATGTTATCTTCTTCAGACGGTGAACTGCTCGGCTCAGCGAGCACTTTCCACATGGGGAATCTTCATTACCGCAGCGAGATGAACCAGTCTGGAGATGTGGCGGGTCGTGGAAATGAAATAACTATATTAATGCAATTTAATATTACCGTCTCTTGGGTTGCCATCTCACGCCAAAAATACTATGCAAGACAATCTGTTTTCTATATAGATCCTTGTGGACCGTATCCATGGATGAGATTATGGTCTCTAAACAATCTCTGATACATGGATTATGCTCCCATGAAATTTTTCGGAGACAACTCTCAGCTTCCTTAGCCCGCTAATCTCAATCAGTGATACCTAAGTTTATCTCCATATCAAAATCTCAAGCGTACTGAGATTTTGATTTACCTCAGTTAAAACTCTGAGATTTATCTCATCGTGCCTTATTACATGGACACAGTTCGTTATAATATTGTTAAACCTTGTTTTTGGTTAAGTCTTTGTTTAATCGTCGTTTATTTTTAAAACAACATTCCTTTAAAGCTTGCATCAATATAAAAATCCTTAAAGTAACCAATACATCAGAAAGTACAAGTATTAATACTACATTCCATTTACATGCAAGCCTATTAGTCGCTACCTACTTAATTAGGTACATATAAAGGCAGGTAGTCATTAAGTTCCATCAGCTGAATTATAAGTTGGAAGTAAAATAACAAATTAAATTGAATTGTAAAAAACAGAAAAATCAAAAAAATACAAGTAGAGAATAAGTAATATGAACAAAGTAAAAATTTTGATGCAGACTAAAGACATGTAAGAAGTAAAAGAAAAGAAATAATCAGGGATGTAAGGACAAAACAGAATTACATAAAATGAGTAGCTCATTTAAGGGACTCTTCCAGCTGACATAATAATATGTATCCATAACAAACCCTATTTTGACAGCGAATTTTATCCAAGGATTATAAGATTCGCTTTAAATAGTATCTGGTGTATAGGTACAGAACGTAGAGTGCCATGTTCTCTGCCAATACGTGGCGGTTGATAGGCGAGCCAAGTAGTAGGTACTTCTGTATCACACAGTTTCCTAATTATCATTTTTCTTTTTTTTACCAGATCTGAACTCACATCCTACATTTTTCTATTTCTACTTCTCTCATAAAACATTTCATTTTTATGATATATTATAAATATTTATTTATGTATTTATGCAAGAATATTTACAAATTTTATTATCTCACTAGACTGTGTCGAGCCAAGCAAAGTTTAAAAGTAGTTTTTACTATAATTATCCAAATCAAGTTATTAAGCATGAAGAGATATGCAACATTAAAGTATAATTTAATCAATAAAAATATGACAGTTATTTAAAAAGATAGTATAAGATTGCTTCTTTACGGGTGGCTAACATATAAAAAGGGTAGTATTTTTATACAATCTGGTTGAAATAATGGAAGATAGGAGGCACTTACTTTTTCGGTCTGCTGGATGCTGATTCAATTATTTATCTCCTTTCCAACCACAAGACAAGCGACGCAGAATGTGTAAACACTGTTAACACTCACGTAGAGGATTATTTGTATATATTAGCGGAATTAAATAGATATAGATATTAAGCGTTAGAGGTTAAGTATTATGTTATTAATTAGTTCCAAATGTAGATGTACACAGTTCTAAACGCGCATAAGCTCGCGCGGGAGAGTTGATTGTAGCGAACTCTTCTTTTTTTTCTCGTACCTATGGACAGGTTCGGAAAAGAAAGGGAAGAATATACGCATGTTCAATTTTGATAATCGCGAATATAGAATATGTACACACGTATGAGTATACATGTGAGTGAGTACGTTAAACGGCACTAACACAGTCATTTACTAAAGTAGTATTTTAAACCATGTAAGAGGGTATCTAAAAGAACGACATTAGGCAGGTTTTAAGAAAACGGATAAAAAAAAGTTACCTTTTTTAGAATAAATTTATCAATTCTTTAAAGTACCCCAAGTAGGTAATAAAATAGCTTTTAATCTTGTTTAAAAACAGTGGCGCAACTATATTACTAAGAAACGATTGAAGCAGTTTCTACAGGCACAAAGATGAAAGTTCAAAAATTAAAATTAAAACTTATATCATAAGAAAAATATTTTAAATACTAAATTAATGTATTAATTATAAATATATATGTTCTGAATAATTACAACTTCACAATAAGAAATTAATAAGAAAAATATTTATTGGATTACGATTTATTGATTTAATTGACGATTTTTCAAGCTGAGAAGAAACAAATACAAATTTATTTTGATTCGGCAGTGAGCCAATTTCGCAAAATCTATTAACGATTTAAAATATTGAAAAAAAAAAACTGTACACAAAAATTTTGAACTATGTACTGTTTCTATTATGCGTTAAAAAAAAGTGATTACAATATAGAAATTGGAAGTGGATATTAAAATTTCAATATAATTACATACAACTTTTAAACAATCAAAATTATTTTCAGAATTAAAGAATGTGAAGTGTTATCATTTTTCATAAAACAATTTTTTTGTATGCTAATACTGTTAATAAAGTAATCGCAGAATTATTCTAAAAAAAATACTCCTTTGTTGTTAAAAGGCCCGAAAACGAAACTTTGTTCAGGTGACAAAAATGGTGTTACGCCATTGTTTAAAGATATTCCGATATTTCCAACAACTTATTTAAAGGGTGTTGGGTACAATTAACGATCAAATTTCCCACTTAATTATATTATAATACATTTTATAAAATGTCACAGATGAGATAACATCAAAGTTACAATTATGTCAAAATGTTGTAAGCTCCCATAACCTGCAATAATTTTACAGAATAATTCAGTAATAAAGTTTGGCGACTAAAACAAAATCCTACAAAATATATTTTTTGTTGCTCCCTAAAAATATTTTAAATGTCAATTTCACCAATTTAACTTCACCCGTCGATGTGACACGCCTCTCGTCTGCACTTTAAAAATATTGTTTACATCGCGTGACTAGAATTTTCCGGAATATTGTATGCAATGGAAAATATTTCACTCATATTGTTTTAAATTTCTCGATAACATGAATGAATAATATATCTGCCGATATTAAAAAAATAAAAATGAATACATACAATATATATTATTAAGGAGAACACATTTTTATTGTGAAATTGTAATTATTCAGAACATCGGTCTGTTATATTTTAAATACTAATTAATACATTTAACATATATATTACGAATTATTTTCTTGGGGAGCCCGCGTCAAGTAGTCCTGAGAAGGACTTTTACACTCCCAACATTTCGAGTAAATAACATTACTCATTCTCAAAAGCCTTCTATCCTGAATCCTGCCCTAAACTGATGAGTAAACTCGACCGTTCGAAGCAAGAGCGAAAATGGAAGTAAGTTAAAATCTTAGTACTTAATATTATTAGTTGACATCGCGATTAATTGTATGTAATGGTAACGAAAGGTGACTTGTTATTTAGTTATTTGTTTATTAACCGGCTTTACGTACGCGTAATTACCTTGCTAAGTAGTTCTTTGATTATTATACGGAGATTTTGTTAATTTGTTATTAATGATTTTTTTTATTTGGATGCATGTATTTTTATGGATGGCTGTACCTAAAATATGTGTCCAGATGTGTAGAATTCTTATAGTGTAGAGTCGTTTCTACTGTTCGTGTTATTTTAATGTTTGAAATTTTCTATTGCTTCTCTATATATGTGGGATCATTCACATATATTATTGCGAAAACCTTAATACAGAGTGTAACAGATCCAGTTCACAATATTTTATGGGTGGATATGTGACTACGTTACGAGTTGAATGTGCAAATTATGCATTGTTACGGAAAATATTATTTTTTTGAAATTTTTACAAAATCGTATTAGGCTTGAAGTCTAGGTACTTCGAAATAATCCATATCTTTGCTTCAGATCCTAATAAAAAATAGTCTAACTGCTTGAAATTTGATTACCTTTTAATTTTATTCAGAATATTTCAATTAATCGAAATAATCGCATAGTTAATTACGATTTTTTTTAAATGCTTATATCTGTCATATCATTGATATTAGGCACATATCTCTTAAACATTTTTGCTCATTATATAGTCAGGTATCCACCCATAATATATATATATATATATATATATATATATATATATATATATATATATATATATTATTTTATGGGTGGATACCTGACTATATAAATAGTCAGTTCTACAGTTATGTATATATAAATACTATATATATAACTGTAGAAAATTTATATCTTCCACGAACATGTACCTACTGTAAATTTTAAAGCAAAGTCTTGATAATAGCACGTATTACCGTGTCGAAATATCGGCCTAGATTTCCTGAAGAAAACCATCTCCAAAATCGTAATTTAACGTAAAAAAGTAAACATGGTCAGAATGCATGAAAACAGACTACCAAAGGAGTAGGTACTCTCAGCTATCCCAGAGCAAACAATGGAACCATACAATATACGAGTATACACAAGTGCACTGGGGACCAATACAAACGCTTTAAAGAGCAATACTTGAGAAGTTATTTCTTCCGAGATTTTTCGATACTGTATCGCATATCACGAGTCCACTGTCCACTGTCCACCCGTTACTGGCCATATATCATTAGTCTAGAAGGCCTGTTACGATCGATTCCTTCTGTTCGTTGTCAAGTTGGGATGGCATCGCAGCCCCGAGGGCCACCTGAAGGATAGATTCAATGAAAGAACGAACAGATAATATTTAGAAGCCTCTTGAGCGATGTTTAATGACGAAAGTAAAAAAAGACAATTGAGCTTATATACTAGACAATTAACACATATAAGGGTTGACCATTACAGACTTTTGGTGTGAATTAAACCTGAACTTAACCTGAACCTGAATTAAACCTGAATTCGGTGGATCTTGACGGTGGATCGGTTGCCACTAAAAAAGGAATGCTGGTTCAAATCCATAGGCGACTCACCGGGGAGATGGCGCCGTTCCTGGATGGATAGTCCGGTCCCTGGCCAAGTTGTCAAGGCGACGGTCGATGGGAAACGAAGCGCAGCCGTAGCGGTGGAGAAAATATGTCGAGATTAATATCAGGTCAAGCGTGTAGCTACGAAGGTGTTGTATCGGTTTCTTTTACTCACTATCTCCTGGGAGGGATGCGTATTCCCGCCGCAGATGCGTGTACCCACACTCCTTGCCCTCGGGTGACTGCCCCTCTCTTTCTTCCACGGGCGCGCTCGAGCTTGGGCACGTGACTCTTGCGCGCCTGCGTAACAGCGTAATCATTCCAGATATCTCAGCGCTGATGATTAAAACTGCTTCATAACAGGCCTTTGGCATGCCACACTTCGTATTAACAGTCCGAGGTTCCACTCATCATTATTACCCACCTGTTGTATGCTCAACTGATCAGATGTTCCGCCCACTGTCACAATGTCATGTGTCTTCGAGTTCTATTAGCTACGTACCCCCTAAATATTTTCTTCTCGTCTTAAAATTCTATTAAAATATCAGCAGGTAAAGCGAACACCGGCACAGATACTTCACTTATGACGCAAAAAACGGTAACTTGTACAAATTTGTTGACGCGTTGGAGTGGGGGAAAAGACAGGAATGACCGATGGGAAGATATACATATCCTGACTGTGAAACAAATCTGAAATGTTGGTGATTTTTGATCTGCTCGTGGGTGGGTCTTATTGTCCCATTGGGACACAACGGGTTAAGTAAAAAAGCGTCTTCTACAATGCATACTGGGTGTTCATGCGTACTGATACCATGGATACCAACGGATGCCATGACGATAATGCTCGAAGCGGTCCAAAGAACCATGGAGAGATCCATGTTGGCAATTTCGCTACGCATATTTTAATATAGTTTTAAAAAACCCGAGTGTCCTATTTGTCATATTATATCATTCTACACCATATTTATGGATGACAATTCTTAACCATTTAAAGCCAGACACTTAAAGTCAACGCTCTTAAAGTCTAACCCTATCCTAGTTAAATATTTCTGGTAGTAAATAGGTTAATTATTTTCTGTATGATTAATTCCAGTAAATACAAAGTAAACGCGAATTACAGTTAAAATAATTAATGACTTATTATTCAGCGATTGTCACTGTGGCGAGTTGTATTTTTTATTTGTTAGTTTTGTCAATAAAAGTGTCCTGTCGTTCCAGTAAATAATAAAATTACTTACTTTGATCAATCTTCGCAATAATCTAAACAAACAAAAAATGTAAAACACGATTGATGCTATTACCTTAAAATATCACGGATAACCAGTAGTGTATTCCACATTAAATATAGTTGTATTTCTATGGAAACATGAAAGTCAGCCGTGGGGTGAAAGCACTTATAGGTGTTAATCAATCATCCCCTATTACTACCTTTTGTTTCTATTGTATGTCATCTATTTTTGACTGATGTAGATAGGCTGATAAATTAGTTCAGTTACCAGGGTCGGCCATCAATTTACTTTCAGCAAATATGTTGGTCTGACATGTAACGAAGCACAATTAAAAATATTTTGAATTTATGTGCATTTTCGATCGCATTTTATGGTAAAAGTGAATTTTATATCATGAATTATTTTTCGGTCCTTAAAGTCCAAATTTATATAAAGATTTCCATATTCTGTAGAGCTTCTTTATTTCTCATTTCTATTGCTTTAAGATCCGTGACTACGAAAGTAGATTTAGTTGAGATACATCTCAATACCGTTTACACGTGATGAGATTTTGTTCTGGAGATAAACTCGGAGATCAACTTGAGATTATTAGAAAGGGACAAAAACTCAATCCATTGTACACGGTGTACGTTCTGACAGCACGATTTGATTCGTGCACATAAACGTCACCTAAAACTATCATAGATCCCTACAACTATTCTGAAAATTAGATATTTATTTATTCTTAATATAGTGCATAAATAAGTATCAGACGCGGTCACTTCATACATGCTTTGGATGCTCCGCATCCTTTGTGTCCTAGAGTCAAAAAGCTTTTGACTTTTTGTTTCTAGCCGAAAACAGAATTGCTGCAAATAAATTTATCTTGTTCCTTAGGGACCAGTTATAACACAATATGACACGTCGCGCGACCAGAGCGAGTCGAAATACATATACATTCTCAACTTTCGAACATCTGTAATTGCGTAAAAACACAGATACCAGTAACAATCAATTTATCATTCTTCTCGTATTCGTTCTGTATACACAAAGTTTGAAATTATTCGACTTTCGCGCATACGCATTCAGTTCCGCCTGTCAAGGTCTTCGAATACTGTATACGCATTCGTTAACGGCATCCAACATACAAAAATGGCTTTAATGGTTATAGGTACATATTATGAAACAAGTCGATTGTTTTGAAGATTTTGTTTATGTAATGCATTTTTGAATGAAAACTCATGGATTTTTTAAATGTATTTTTCGTTTATACGAATGACATATGAAATTTTGGATCTATAATTGATATTGCGAAGCGTAAAGAATTTATAGAGCTAATTTGACAGACTATTTTTGTCAATAGTTGTATCTTGTTCATTGGCTAATATATAGATTTGTATATTTGATAGTTTGGTATAAACTTCCTTTCTGCAAAAGGTCACCAACCGCCACTGATAAGAATATTTATATATGCTTTTACATCAACAATATCAAAATGTTATTTTTACCACTACTTCTTTTGCACATATTTGATTAGTTTCATTTTTAATCTATATAGTCTCTCCTCCTTTCTTATATCTTCTGGCATTTCATTAAAGATCTTCATCGCACTGTACATCATCGATTTCTGAGATTTAGCCTTCGTCTATCTTTTCCTCTTGTTTGATGTTCGTGTTCATGTTGATTTGAATCAATTTTTCTTATAAATTCTGCCGATATTTTCAAATGGAGGATTATAAAAATAAATACGATAACATTGAAATATATTTTCCGCTTAAAGGTCGTCATAATCAGATTTTTCAGCATTGCAGTGATTCGAGTATATCTATTTTTTCTGAGTATTTTTCTCATTAAACATTATTTTATTTTATAACTAATTAAACATTAATATTAACAGAAGGCATTAAATTACAAACATTTAAAGCGTTTTAACTGCTACTGGGGAAATTTAAAATCACCCAAATGACGAACAGGACGACAATGACATTTAACGTTTACACATATACTCGTACTAGCGTGAAGTGAAACGCGAGGCGACGAATCTCCGAGACATGGCGTATACATAATGAATAAGGAAGCCAGACGTTGTCTCCAAAGCATCTCATGGAAACAAAATTTGTATCTCAGAAATTGTCTCGAGTTGAAAATCTCCTAAAAATCTCTTCCGTGGATACCGACCATTACATTTTATTTTCATCCTCAATCATTGACTAACCTTCGGATAATCTTTTTATCCATCGTTTTCCCAGTATATCTGCTTTCTTCCTTGTACATGTACGTGTATTATATGACGAAATTATTATTATTCAGCGGTCTGCACTTCCATTATGTTCGATCCCCTTTCCTTTATGATGTTCGTCCACGATAAAGAAAATCCTCCAAAAATGACAACTAAGTGCTGCTTCAGATCCGTACGCATTTAAGATAGTCACTTAATTAAAATCGCGAAAAATATTGTTTTTACTTTTATACGGGAGGCATAAAATGAAAAATCATAATAATATTATAACCTAACCTAATCTATCATTCAGATTATTTATTCAATTAAGCTCTAAATTGGCTTAAAACGTGCTTGGTGTATACCAGACAATAAGCATAATAGTAATTATTAAATAAAATAACAATCACTTTGTATGAAACCATGAAATGTATTATACGTCAAACGGTTTCGCTCATCTCAAGCTCCATCAGAACGTATTTAAAACCGATCATAAACACGAAAAGAGTGCACTTATATATACATAAAGAGGAAGATAAAATATAAAATTACACGTGAAAGAGAGAGACAGAATACATATATAGTTAAATAGAACATGAAGAGAGATATAATATTCATGTTCATAATATAATATTATATGCGAAAGAGATAGACAGATACACAGATAGAAGGAACATTAATGAAGAGTAAAATACAGTGTTGTTGAATATTAAATTGATTATAAATAATAATCAAATTAATTTAACCACATATTAGGTATGTTTCCTTTCTATAAAGAAAACACAACTCGAAATTATTTTCTTGATTATTAGACTGCACCCCTTGTACACAAGACAATAATTTATTTAAAATTAATTTTAACAAAAATTAACAATTAATAATAAAATAATTTTGTTTTAAGCCACATGAATTTTATTTTTTATCGTAAATATTTTGGATTTGATTTCATTCTTCCATAACTAAGGAGCAGTCGCTCCAAATCGACTGAAAAAAGTAATGATAAATCAAAGTTATTTTTTGATAATTGTTTAAGTAAATATGTACTAGATGTAGTATCTTAACTAAATATGTACTAGATGCAGTATCTTTAACAAAATTAATTATTTTAAAGACACGTTGATCAATTTTCAAATATCTGATAACCATTATATGATTGTTGGCGAATATTTAATTGGAAAATTCTGATCATGTTAGTCATAATGGTTTAAGTACACGGCCACCTTTATTTGTAGGGACTTTGGGTCAATACATGTTGGGGATCCCAATAAATATTAATTCATAAAATAATTATTTAAATTAATTAGTTCCTTTAAAATATTAACATTTTAGACTCTATTTTGGGGACCCTGGACCTTTAGAACAAAGTGTAATAATAATAATTATTATTAGTATTATTAATTTTTTAGTTTTATAATTCTTTAAAAGAGTGTGTTACATTACTGAAATTATAAATTGTTGTTGTTGAAGATTTTGGCAGCAAAGTAAATCGCTTCGTTCAGTAAAATTAAAACACTACATTGTTAAAATATAATTTTAAATTTTAATTTTATATATAATTTAAATTTTATAATAATGTTTATAAGAATCTTACTTACTCGTAACTAGGTATTGTGAGGTATATTGAATATTACGTACTAAAGTAATTTAAAAAGTATTAATGATACTTTTAGTTTAAAAAAACAACCGATGATTTTCAGATTCTTTCGGATAGATTAATGATACAGTAACTTTGTATTTAATCACCGTGAATTTTGTATAAACTCCAATTGGTTTCAAAAAAATAACTTTTCATCTCGATGACAAAAAACTAAAACAAATGTCAAATATTCATAGTTTTTAAAAATTAATTTGTAATACAAATTACTAACACATTTAACCACCATGTTTTTGCTTAATATTTAAAAATTAAATAAATTTCCAAATATGAATCATACGTTCCAATATTTTTTTAAATGATTATCTTGAAAATCTCCTTTCCATTTCCCAAACGGCAGTTGTGCCTCTAAAAAAATTCCCGAATACTCGCCTTAAACATGTGAATAAAATGTTCCTAGTAATTTATTTATCACAGCTGCCGCACAGACTTGTTAATTTGGAGCGTCTTTGTCCAAATTTTCCACAAAAGAACAGCAAATTCGTTGATTTCTGCGAGACGCTCCGCTGAATACCAACACCGAGACGCACCTCAACCCTCGCCGCCGCACTCTCGAGGCTCTCCAAGATGCTGAGAAGGCTTATACTTGAAAGGCTTCGAAAAAAAAAATTCGCTACGACCCCTGCATTCAAATTATCTGGTGACTGACTATGTAATTGAGATGTAAGCATCCTTTTAAAATATCCTCTCAGCAAAATTAAAATTTCACCTCTCACTTTTTTCCCTGGCGGCGTCAACAAATTTAGAGAGTAGAACGATAAAGAAATATAGAATTGCCAGAAAATAAATCTATAAAATGTTGCCATGTGCGCAGTCCTTAGCTGTACAACAGCGTGCACTAGCAAGCAATCGGATACAGAAAAAATAAAAATTCTTTTTAACAGAGTTAAGAATTCTTTAAATTTTGAATACCCGCCATTCTAGAACAAAGTGACGAATCAAGATAGCCCACGAACTTAGTCTTGATGGTAAATTTTTCAGAATAGTTTGATAGAAATGTGATAAGAACTTCAAAACTTATCATGTCCACAAATATATAATATATATTTAATGTAATATTTATATTATTTATAACTTATATATACATGTATATTCAAATTATCCTTTATTAATAATCTCAATTGATGCAAGATCTGCTGGAATGTTTAAGATAATGGTTATATATTTACTGCATATACTCAGGACTCTTTTTATGCGGCAGATACGTTCCACAGGAAAACGCATAAAAAAAGACTAGACACACGTATAAAAATAAGGGATACGTTCCATAATTTTCTAAAATCACATAAAACTAATTCAAAATATACCGAAAAGCGCATAAAAAAAATTATTAAATTTCAGAAAAATATAATCTTAACATATTCCTTCCAAATTTATGTATAAAAATTTTATAAAAAAAAGTTATCTTTTTGTATATTTTTTTCTTAAGAACTATCATCGCTATATGACAATGTTGGGCACAATTTGCGAACTGGTTCGAAATCACTTTCATCAATAGAAGAGATAGTCAGCGCATCAGATCTGTGACCTGAAGATAATGATTCTTTACAAATGAAATTATCCTCAACTTCGCATGTTGATTTTTCCCTTTTGACAAAATAATCAGTGATTGAACTTTGCGATGACTTTACTTATTTTTTTAACAATTCCTGATATTCAGAAATGCAATTCTGAAGCTCGCGTTGAAACTTGAATGCTCGTTCAGAATTATCATATTTTTCAATGAAATGGTTTACCAATTTACTGCAAAGTTGAAGACCTTCTCGAATTACACTCGCAGTGAGGTGACTGGAGTTTCATTTTCTCCCCATTTCTCTCATTTTCGTTATCTTTTTCTTCGACAGTATCGAGAGTTACACCAATGATATCATTGTCATTCGTGACATTATCCTCTGCATTATGCTCACTGATAACTTCTGAAAACAACGGAGGGGAGAAAGGGGTTCAAACATGCCCAATTTCACTTTGTCTCGGCTGAATTGTAGTGACGCAGAGTGTTTTGCATATACAGAAAATTTTCCGAATTTTTGACTCTTTCAACGTGTCAAATTGGTTTAAAATAATTATTTTAAAAAAAAACTTCTTAAAATATACATCACATAACTTCAAAACCGCATAAAAATAGTATCGAGCATACATTACTTACTATACGTTCTTAATTTATGTATTGTGATAAATTCTATACAAAATCTGTTAGTATATTTAACATAGCCGTTTCTGTATAACTTGTAGAAATCAACCACGTTAAAATATTCATAATGGAAAGAATCTTGAGAACTAGACTAAATTACAACACCAAAAATTATTAAAACATGCTATTACAGCAAGTAAACTATATGGTAGATAAAAAGAAAGAACAATGTAGCTTAATAAACCAACGAACAATAACAACAAAGAACAACGAATAAGAGTTGCGAACGAACCAATTGATGAGGCATTCTGTTCTCTCAGCCGGTTGCGTGTAAGCATAGATGCTGGAAGAATTCAGAATACGGAAGGAGTTTGGCAAACACCACAATTCGGATTCTGCTGGCACCCCCAAAATGTGGACTGTATGTTTTAGTCGCTATTTTGTCAAAGGTTCCTTTAGATGACGACTAGTTCCGACACTGTATAGACGCGAAATCTCAAATTAGTATAATATTGTAATAATTTAAGTAAACGTATAACGCACTGGTTCAAGGTTGCCAATCGACTAATCGCCGGCGTGCCGAAAGGGGAAGAGAATGGGGGGAAGACACAGAGTATTATTGTCGTTCAAATAAATATGCATTTACACAAATAAATATATGTACAAATAAACACAGCCTATTACGATAAAAATAAAAATTGGACGTTATATTATAAAAAAACATAAAAGGTTGACACCAGCTTGATAGGTAACTAAAAAAACAATATAAAATAAGTTACACGCTAAAAACAAAAATGTACAAAAGAGTAATTCATGATATTATTTCTAACCGAACAAGCTGATTTTCTCCCCCCTTCCAACAACTCACCAACTGTTACCTCCCTTTAAATATTACAGCAGCCGCGACATGTCTAAAATACGATTTCTCTTTCAGTAACACACTAAATTTTCAGAGACAGGTTGGATTAACTTTTCTGTCCGAAAGTTGTGTCAAAATGTCGGACAAAATTAGTTCTTCCCTGCGTGCGGCCCTCGTATCAAGGTCGTGTGCAGTTAATCTGCGGATTTAAGTAGTTTTCGTTTTAAAATGGTTGACGTATAATGTTGACGAATGTCAAGCACTGCAAAGGAGTTAAATAGTAGATTGGATGGGGTCTGAAATGGGCTGCAAGTGATAAACCTTTATATGCGGTTTATAACGAATGTTTGAGATAGCCACAGTGAAGCATCGGGGCATGAAAATTGCTTAGCTGGGAAACCGAGTAAAAATTTAATCTAAAAAATCACTCTATAATTAATAGTTTCTAAATATCTCAACTAGATTTTTATTTTCATTCCGGTATTGTAAGTCACATCTTGTTAGAAAGAGTAGGTTCTGTCATTTTTATTTAGTATTCATCGCATAATTATAAAAGCCCAGAACTGTGTCTGATCCAAGCCAAAATATTCTCTAAATTTAACATAAGTGTATGGAAACGAAATCCTTTCTATCATTTTCATTAATAAATAAAATTAAGTGATATAAAAAAAACGTATTTTTAATGTTAAAATATTTACTAAGTAACGGATAGTTTACTAGTTTACATAAAATAGAATAATTAACTTATCAAAATTACATACATGTCAATTACTCAGAAATACTGCAGTAAACAAATAACAGCTGTTTCACTTTTTGACAGTTAAAGACATAAATTAAGAAATACATATCTACCCACATAAACACATTACCATTACACACTATAATATTATTATTCACGATATACACAATAGATAAACAAGTAAAATATATTTTTAAATATACATAACAATATCGGTGTGGTTACACCTCTGAATTATATTTTTTTTAAATAACATTTAGATAGCTATGGTATGCGCGCATGCAAAAATGACCATTGCGAACATAGCAACAAATCTGTTGACTCTAAATTAGGCACTGCCAACGTAGTAACACCTTTGTCGTCCAAAAACAAAAAATACTAGGTACTTAGTTACCTGAAATCGCATTGTCAGAAGAATAAATATTTTATCCCTAAATAAATAAGTTCAATGAAGTGACAAATTGAATCCTCTCTGAACAAAAAATTTTTCTCTCGTAGAAAAATAGCACTTTAATAAAACAAATCTATTGAACTACTGGTTTAAGAAGATATTATATTGTAACAAAATTGATTGATTTAAAAAAATATATTGCAATAAAAACTACTCGCAGGTGACAATATGTACCGTGTTATCTTTGCGTAATACCAGTTTATTTCAATTGGACATCAAAAGCGTGAAGAAAAAAATAATGTTTCTATTAAATGGAAAATTAATTGACTTTTTTGTGATGAAAATAAAATACTGATGAAAAAATTAGGAAGAATTTATTTTAGATTGTCGAAAGTAACTAAACGTATTACTTCTTAAATGGTTTCCCAATGCGTAATAATTAGATCTATTTACTCTAGAGTTTGAGGTTTGTTTAGGTGAGGAGGGGGATAGTGAGGTGGAAAATGGAAAACCTCTAAGATCCATAAAAATTAAAATTAATAATGGAAATAAAAATTTAAAATGTTGAAGTAATAAATCGTTATAACATTACTTTACTACAATATATTATATATACCGACTTCTTGTGTGTCGCTATGTAACTAGGTGTTAATTAAATCAATTATTCTGTACTTACTGAAGAAATCTACTGATAATCAATCAGTCAACCTACATTTTTCGTTCTTTAATAGTATACTAAATTATGACGTTTATTGAAAACAATAAATGTGAAATTTGTGGCTCGATTCAATACTAATAAAAAGCTATTTGTGATTAATAATTGGCTGTTTCGGTACAAAAATAGTTCTTCACAATTTTAAAACTTTCTGAAGATTGTAAAACAGGTTTTACTTTGAAAAAAAACTTGTTGACATAATAAAAGTTTAATTACAATATCTTTTAAATTTTTGTATATTCTCGTTTCTGATCTGTTAGGATAATTTCAGATTAATAAATCATATTATGTCAAAGTCAAAATATAATACAATAGAGATACCGAATAATTAAATTAGTTTTTGTTTCAATAATTAATATCATAATTGTCATCGAAGTTGAAACCAATTATGGTGGGATTAAAATAATCGCTAGATAAATAATAAATTTGGTGAGTCCGATAATTATGAGGTCTGTTTAAATTTTGCGAGCTTCGATTTACGAATGACAAAATATTCTACCATGGGTCTTTGTTTTGATGATAAATCGTGAAATATACATAGATACTTCTGCACTCCTTAGTAAAACAATATTGTTTGCAAATCTGTATCTGTTTCAATAAAATTTTATGGTATAATATACATCACAGATGGAAGTTTAACACAAATACAATTAGTTAAAAAAATGAATAATATAACAAAAATTAATTTAATAACATGATCAATATACAAGATAAAAATATCTCTCTACCCCAACCTAACCTAACCCCAGCCTGCCGCGTGACTTACCACTACTAAGTCAAGGAATCACTAAAACGTGGAAATAACATTTTTTTTAATTTTTAAGCTCTTTATTAATACTGGCTTTTTACAAAGTTCGACAAGGATCACTTTGATTTTTTTTAAATAAATTTAAATATTTGTATTAAAAAAATCGATGTTTAAATAATAAAGTTTATTCAAAAATATAAATCAACTTATTAAATTCAATCGCAAAAAAATCACCATTTCAACAATGGAGTCAATCCCGGTACCGTTAAATGTTAAAATAAAACACAGGGTTAAAGTGAGAGTTTTTAAAAATATTAAGAATTTTTCTGATGCAATTTTCGTGAAACATTTTACTAGGGACCCATTGAATAATAAATATAATCTATGTTAAAAATCAGCAGGCAGACAGACTGAATTATGTTTCACGTAGTAGAAGTTTCTTTTAAACATTCACTCGCTCGGAAAATGTCAATATCCAAAGCAATATGGTTTACCATGGTAATATCTTTCTGAAGTACTGTATATTGGAATATGAAATAGTTTATGTTGTCTCTATCCATAATGACAAAATTCCTTACGACGTAATTCTCAATTGTATGAAAAAAATGTGTAATTGGAGTCTTTCAGCTAAAAGAGATGTCCGAATTCTTTTTGATTGACTTTCAATATTAATCCGCATTTGCAGAAATTTCCTTATTTAATGAATTTAAAAAACACCGTCGTTATCACTCATATGCGCTGTTTTTTTTATAATTTTAAATAGGTATCATAACATATCTTTTATTTCACATCCACACAAGTCTTAACATGCTGATATTTTGATTCATAATTTGTATATACAAATTAGGCTATTGCTTACTTAATTTATATAATTCGTATTATAATTTTTTGATTGGTTATTAGTTAGTTTCACAGGATTTAAATTTAATTACATTTGGACGAGGATTCTCCGTTGGTTTGTATTCTTCCTGTTATGTCGTTCGCTTTTTTTTCCCAAGAGGGTATAATTTATAATTTCATAACTTTTTTTTTGCATTAATTTTTAAAGCAATATTTTAGATATTTCTTATTTTTTAAGTACATACTTTAGTAGTTATGATAGCAATTTACACACTAAGTCATTTGGCGGATTCAATTCATAATGTTAATTAATTCATCATATTTTTGGGTACATGCTCGCTTATTATATTGCTAATAGTGTACTTTGTCTTTATTGCCAGCAAGAAAAAACACCAATTTAACCAGATCGTATATCGTATAAATATTGATTATTTTATTAAATGAAATTATTATATATACAAATACATTATATATATTATTCGAGCCATTTCAAGAAGGGTCATTAATTAAGAAAATAACTCAACTCTGCGCCTTAGATTTAAAAAATTACAGTTCAGCTTAAAAAAAATCTCACTATCAACTTAGTATTTAGTATTTGTCATCATTTCAACGTAAAACAAGATGGCGATAAGTCGAGAAGGGCGCGTCACATACTTAACTCAAATAGATGCTCGTGATATTTACATTTGATTATAATTATCTAAAAAGATAACTTTCAATCCAGAATCCCACGAACTTAGTTAAAAATATAACAGCACCATTATCTTATCTGATTAATTATGACGATTAGAGGCCGAGTCGGAAACGTCACTTACGGAAGAAGAAACAAGTCAACATTGGTGCTAAAATAATTAATGACCTCTAAAATATTTCCGTTTCCTTAAAAATATGAAACCAAGTTTAAGATAACTTTAGTTGTAGGTACATTTTTTATTTTTTTATTAATATTAAAAATATAATACAATTTGAGTAATCAGTGGATATATATTTTTTAACATTTGTTTCTTCTCTATGAGAGTAAGACTCGTGTATAGAGGAGTATATACGAGTTAAATTATGTTTCAGTTAGTCTGTGTACATATTTTTTTACTTCAGTTACAAATTTTTGATAGTCCGTAATATTTCTAATTGTGATTATTTTCTAATTGTAAGTATTTTCTTATACATATATAGCATGCAAAATTTTACTAATATATTAATTCCGTAAAAAAATACATATACACTTTTTTAGTGTTAACCTTTCCTCTTCGGTGTTGTAAACTGAGTTAACATTATCTCTAATTATGTGAATATATTAAATACAGAGTTCATATTTTAGGTATTCCTTTGTAATATATTTATATATAGAATAAAATAATTATAAAATATAAGTATTTACCATACGCAACAATAAAAAATGTTTTCTCCAAGAACCTAACGTAAACAGGTGTGTATACTTATGAGGATTGACATCCGGCGCGAGGTGCCGGGTGTCAATCCTCATAAGTACTGTTCTCTATAACAATCCTCGAACAATTCAGGCTCTATAAGAAAATATCCGCTGTGAAGTTGCCGCCGTTGAACCAATGTTTTGAGAGAAATGGATGGCATTTAGATGATATTATTTATAAAACGTAAAATCCGCATAGTTAAATTCCATTTTGTATAAATAAAATATGAGAATAATATTATAGCTTTTTTTTTAATATATATATATATATATATATATATATATATATATATATATATATATATATGTATATATATATAAATAATAATATTCAGTATTCGCATATTGATACACTGTTCAACTAACAGACGTACATAGATACTTACTATTAATCTTTACAAAGGGGCACCCGGCGCCCAAATACCATACGCACATAGTCTATCAACGGAAACCAATCGGATGTTAAATTTAGTTATACAACAGTTGACCACTTCTCTTTTCTGATTATAAATTATATTTTCCGCATTTAAGAAATGGGATTCGAATAAATTGTGATTCTAAATATTTACAGGCATATTTGAACTTTTCAAATTTCATTTTAACATACATACGTCATACTTGGTCAATCAGTCCATCATCCGTCAATCGATTGCACAAATCGCTTTCACTATATCCAATTGAAACACTGATTGAACTTTCCAGAAAATCTTTGGGTTCAGACGTTAATGGACCACTAGAGGATTCACTCACTCACTGTTAAATTACCGTATAATTTTTTTAGAAGAATTGTACAAATACGCAAAAAAATAAGAAATATAATACTGAAATCTTTCTATATGTGAAACCATCCAAGAAGCCAACCTGTCAGAGTGCGTCCATGTCACGTGCTGCGTGGGAGGTGGAACAGAACTCCAGTCAGAAAATTTTATTTTGGACCTACAGGATGACAGTTTACCAATTTTAAATCAGTGAAAGTAAGAAACCGAACAATAAACATTCAAATAATTGACATTCGTTTATTTCCTTAAAAAATACGTTTGTGTGTGGGTATATGTATACGATCAGTATTATCACAAAATGTTCCAACTTCTAATGCAGTCTAATATACAATAGTTATTTATCACTTACTGTCCGATAGGTCAAAACAAAATACATCCGTCGGTGATGGGTCTTTTTAGACCCACTACAAGTTTTCAGTTTTTTAACCGTTTTTTGGAGATTTTTTATAGGTATATCTTTTTAAATATGATGAAATGAAATGGCGTGATACGCTGTAATCTTTCTACTAAAAAATTTAGGTTTTTATAAGAAATATTACTAATAATGTATGTATTCTTGCGCATCAACAAACGGCCTATTCGGACCAAATGCAAATATCCACTGAACACGGGATCTTCTCGTCGGCTCATCTACCTGCCGGCGTATCAGTGATTATAAATATTTTACCTTCAAAAAATTTAAATTATTTTATATATTATTATTTATAATCGAAAAACAAGTGTTTTATTTTCACGAATATAATTATGGAGTTTTACAAACTTACCTATTATTGTTTAAAATTTATTTTTTTATATATTAGTGTTTTTTTACTTTTCACACAAACAGAATGAAAATAATTTGAACAAAATATTCATAAAAGTGAAATACACCATTTTTTACATGAAATGCTATCAACAATATTAATATATGCAAAAACAAAAGTAAAAATAAATAAAACAATAGACGATTTTTATTCAAAATAGATATAATGTTGATTGTGTTCTGTGAATTTCGGTCAGTAAATTATTCATTTTTCTTAGAATATAATTATTAAAAATATAAATAACACTTGACATAATTTAAAAAATAAGTAGGTAAAACAAGCCGCCTTTTGTCATTTAAATATTTTTTAACCACAATGTATTTCTATATAACATTTATAATTATAATTCAAAAGCAATAACAATATTGGAAAGCCGATCTTATGCTCACCAGGTAGGGTCATTAAACTTTATTGGTGACCCTTTCTGGAGGACCCAGAAAAGCGCAACACGCTTGAGGCGTGTATTACCGCCAGACGAAAATAAGTCTAAACAGAGAGGCAGTCCCATAAAAGCGACTGTCTTAGGTCAGTCAATAACTCATTTGAATCTCGTCCGAAAATATTCATTTATATCTCAAATTATTTGTAAGTGTTTAATAAAAGATTAGCTAGAAGTAAAACAGCATTAAACGAATATCTATCGCGTAATTCATGTTTTTACAAACACCCGGGTCAGGTCTGACCCACCACCGCAGACAATGGATTAAAAAGTTCTCCGAGATCCTATAATCCATTGATAAAGGATTTACCTGATTTTTGTCCTTCATCATGCTCTTTGCAGAATAGCCGTGGTCGTTATGACAATGTAGACATCACAGTCAAAACTTTTTGGCGAAATATCGATTGGATAATTTAATATACTACACACGCCGTGAGTAATAGACGATTTAGATTAACTATAAAAATATTTAATCGCGGTGCCACTGTGCAACAGTATCTAAACCTAATATAATTAAATCATTCCGGTGATTGAATTGAGCCCAATGAATTTTTAAAAGATAAATGATATTATTAGTTATTTCGTTGTTTACATCAATTCTAAATAAATTATAAGCCCACATGCATTTGAACTGTGGCTTAACGTGAAGACACTGAATATATTTTCGCATTGTTCATTTAAAATATTGTATATTTGTAATATTGTTTTTAAAAATTATGTTAATTGAAAATATAAACCTATTTAGTCAGACGCCTTGCGGATCCAGTTTTTAAGATAGTGTAAATAAAAATAACAAAAATCAAAAAACTTATTTTGAAAATCAATACATATTTCCATATCGTAAAAACTCTGCATACAAACTGAATTTAAAATGAGGTCTGCAGAAACTTATCAGAATACGTACTCCGTACTGACCAAATATCAATATTTGCCGCCGTGTCTGACAAAAAGGTTTCCCATTTGAAATTGTATTATATATGTACCGGTCTGCTAAAAGGCAACTTTTAACATTATTAGAAAGCATTCCTTGTTACTAATGTTTGCTTAACAAATTAATAGCCGTTTTGTACTACAATTTATTTAAAGACATGTATGTTTTTCACATGTTACATTACATTGTGGTTATTTATCTAGGATAACAAGCAGTATATTTATTATAATTATTTGAAGAGTTTTTCTATTGCGCTACGCTCGGAAAAATGCTGGTAAGAAATCTTATTGATGTACAATAAAATTTGTTTGTCAGAACATTATTTAGCTTTATTGCGATCCATTTTTATTAGATCAATGTTCTGTAACAGCTAGGGTGGATACAATTTGTGAATTAAAACGTACCTTCAAAGCGATGCCTCAAAATTAGTCTTCTCTCAGTACGTCCTCACTGTCATAGCTTGCAGTGCCGAAACTTGTAGTGAATAACAAGGCTGAAATACCAATAAGCACCTTAACAAAAGGAATAATAGTATGATAATATGAATAGTTGGGAGTAAAATCATGCTAAAAGAAGACTCCATACTAGAAGCCTAAAATTATGTCATTTCTCAAATTACAAAGCTGATGGCATTTTATTTTATTTCCTTGGAGAAACGCTAACAATACAATTAAAAAATTTAATTTCAAATTAGTACAAATTTACACGAGGACCGTCTTACAAGCTTCCACAGATTTATCAATATATCAATTGGACTAATTCATAATAACAAACAGTGAGATCCGATATATATAAAATAGGAGGGAGATCCGAAAAACGGATCAATTAGACAAAAAATATATACAATATACAGAATGATTCAAATTCAACCGTTATTTTAAAACATACTCTATTTTTTTATTTTTTTAGGATTGAAAAAGTAATTTATCATATCTATCAAATAAAATCAATATCATTAACGAAAATGAGTTGATACATGAATGAGTAGTAATCGTAAAGTTCAAAGTGCTTTTGGTCGATGTGAAGCGCCTTTTCGTTTAGCTATTGTTAATTTAATCAAATAATTTGAATGTTTCACCAATATTACTAACGTAAAAAAAGAAAAAATGCTCACTCAACAAGACAACTGAAAATATTTCTGTTGTTGCTGAAAGTGTTGCCGATAATCTATATCTGTTAATAAGAAAACATGCACGGCAATTAGGTACTTCATACGGCACTTTGCACCATACTTTGCAAAAATATAATTATAACATAATGATAACCACGGAGACGATTGAGTTTGGATCAAAAAGATAAATTCAAAGTAAAAAAATATATATAAACACATCTGCATATACGCACATACCTACATAAAAGGTTACATTATATTAATAGAGTTCTGTTAAGCTAAGTCACCTTACGATTTTGATACGATTGAGTCGTATCAAAAAGATAAATTCAAAGTAAAAAAATATATATAAACACATCTGCATATACGCACATACCTACATAAAAGGTTTAATTATATTAATAGAGTTCTGTTAAGCTAAGTCACCTAATTTAGTATTTATTAAAGTAGTAAATTTGATGACCGACATAAAAAAGAAAAATATATTTTTCATCAAAAGTTATTTCTAACCAAATGCTTCGAGTTGTCGTTATAGTGGGGGAGAATTAAGTTATCGATCGATCTAGTGAACCGTTCAGTTTCAGGTACTCTCAGCTAGGTAATCAATTCTAGAAGTAGCTAATTATGTAGGAATATGATGTCAACAGTGTTTCGGCGATCCATCGAGGGCGTACAAGGGGAAGCGGAATAATTGTTGCTTAATAAAACTGGCAGTTTTCAAATCAATTTGCACCCCCACTTTGACCTGGTCATCAACTTTGGACACCGATGGAGAGGAACCGGTCGAGAATCCACACTGCAGAGATATCTAAGACGTTAAGAGAGCAAATCAGGAGATCATATCATTCGAGAGAATCTGAGAGGAAGCGAAAGATTGCCTAAACAGATTTTCGCATCAGTGCCAGAGAGCAGAGTGAGATCTGTAGAATAACCCAGGAAAGGAAAGATGAAACTCTCAGGACCCCTAAGTAATCGACACAGCGCGGGACAGAGTGGTGGAATAGTGTCCAAGCGTTAGGTGCCCGATCGGATTAGAATAAAGAAGAAGAAGGGTGAACGATATAATAATAATAATGCATTTATTCCAGCTTGATCAGGTTTTTTTTAACCCGATTCGCTATAAAGATAATACATTAAAGTTACGAAATAAATATGATGTTAGTAAAAAGAAAACCAAGTAAAAATAACAAGTTCACACATATATATAAATTTAAACAAAATATAAATACTACATATAATGAATAAGAAGAAGAATTTTCTCGCAACGTTTTTCCTTAATCATTTATATTTCTTCAGTGGTTACGTCTCATTATATCTAGCTCCCCCTAAATATGTAAATTGCAGCAACTCTTCCGGCACGCCAGCGCATGTATCTTAATCTCCTTACCGGAACCCCACACGCTACCCCTTGTCCATTCACAAACATTGTCGGGCTGTACCATATTACACTTTCATTGAAATAACCATTGCTATATGATTATGATGAATATTAGCTAGTCGAAAGTTATGGTTTTCTACTACTACTACGACAGTACTACTAAATCTTTTTCATCTATCTCTTAATTTTCATTAGTTACTCAAACTCTTTATTAGGAGTTTTAAAAAGAAAACGTATTTTATTTTGCTTAACACTTCTTTCATTACCGATTAAAATTACACTGTATCACTATTTTAATTTAGAAATCTAGGTAATTGAACTAATTAATAATTTTGTTATATTCTCTTTATCGTTTTATTTGTTTACTTGCAAAGCTGGATGTTTTCCAAATAAAATCATTTAATGCAATTAAATGATAAATTACGATTCAATTAAAAAATAATAATATTTTGTATTGTTTTAAAGTTTTCTAATCTGTTTAATCAAGGTAGATAAAACATATTGATAAAAAGAGATTGGCGTTTTCAACGTAGTAATTACCGCAGTAAATAAAACAAACTCCTTTTTTTACACATTCTAAGCTTCATAAATGTACGGGTCACAGAAAAACTAAAATATTTATATATAAAACAAAATTATTCAGTACAGCGATGTCTCATGGAAGTCTAACCTTGAGCATATCAGTAAAGAATGCTGAGCTATTGAATAATTTCTAAAGAAAACCTTGCGACGTATCTACGGGCCCGTGAATGATGAAACGGTGTGAAGAATCGAGGATCATAGACTCAAATACATATAAAAATGAATTGATAATTACTTATTACTCATAGGTATTTGAGATTCCATAAAAATAAGGTAGATGGCTCTTTCAAATAATGGAACGATTAAATGTATTAATATCAAAAAGGTAACATATGGTATAGCATATTCGAAAATTAGTCGCTAAAAATATTGTCGCTGTAGCATAGTTGGATAACGCACCTTCCCCGGTTTAGAAAGAGATCCAGGTTCGAATCCCGGTGGCGCAATGACAATATTTTTCGGTAAAATTGATTTCATATGTATACCTTTCTAATTAATACATGTAATTCATATTTTTATATAAAAATGCTTTGGCTGAGATGCGCTGGACACCTGGATGATTCCCGAATCACAAGAAGATTCCGAGTCTCAGCTGGAGAAACAATATGAAGAAGAATTAATACAAATTAAAAGTATCAATTAGAAAGATATACAAGAAAATTCTATTTATCGATAAAATATTTGTTGCTGCCGAGATGATTAGTATTTTAACTAATTAAAGAAGTAACCAAGGATCAGCTGTTGGTGAATTATTGAAAATGACCAGCAGAAGAACAAGTATCATGGCGGCAGAAGACTGAGGTGACCAGGGTTCGATTTGGGCTGAAGCGCCAGTGAAGAAGAAGAAGAAAAACATTCGCTAGTAATAATTTAAGTCTGAAGCTAAATGCAATGGGGTTCTGAATCTAACACTAATATATAGAAATAAGATCTGTAAATGGCAAAATAAGAATAAAAGCGACCGGATATAAAGAAAATGTGGCAGCTCTGTATTATTATATAATATAAAATAGAACTGCCACATTTGCCAGAAAATCTATATTATATATATATAATATTATCTAATTAGTAATACAGTGGAATCCGTTTATTGTGATCACTATATAGGACCTGTAATTTTTGATAGCAATAGCCGGTTGATAGATAACATTGAGCAGAAGTTGAAAAATATTATTATTGAACACAATTTATTAAAAAAATATAACAATTAAATTATCAACTACTACTTTTTGTCTAAAAACTCTGTTTATAACTATAGTTTTCTGTCGTTTATTTGAGTTTATTGATTCCCGAATTCATATTAATAGTGCTTTTCAAAGTTTTTTGCTCTGTATTTAACACCACGTCGAAGAATTCGTTGAGCATCTTGCATCTGGGCTTCAGTTGGAGGACCTTCTGATTTTTTTTCTTTTTCTGTATACATCTTACATTCTCTTTCTTTTGATATTTTAGAGTCATTATTAATACGGATATTTTTGTAGGAATTTCCTAAAAGTGTACATCTTTTGTATCTACACATTGATAACAATAGCTCAAGTATGATTATACTTAATAAGCGGATAATTTTATATAAAGGGTTTTTGGACCATTTATTGTGATGATAATAACTGATTGATAACATCATCCGTAAATATAATATCCGGATTCCATTGTATATGTAAAAAAAGATTTTTAATAATCAATAATATTTCAAAAGGCTCGGTACAATGGTTAAGATACATGAAACACATAAAGTCAAAAGAGGATGTAAGTATTACGATAAATCAGATATTTGATGAAATCTACAGGACTTAAAAATGATAACCACGATATAAGAGTAAGGCGATCTATTATCTCTGTTCATGCTGTTAGTTATTTTATAGATCTTCTGCTTTTTCACTGCATCTGTACATAATACCGATATAACATTAGTCTATATTTCTTCACAAACTAAGAAACAACATGTACAGTCGAAAATCGCGTGGGAGTCGTAAAGTTAGATCTAGAACATCGATATGATTGATTTTCTCATCTATGACTGTGGCGACCTGACCAGCTTTACTATACATATTTATGTTAATAATTAAATAATTTTTATTTGATCTCAATCAGAAAACCCAATTTTTTAAATTTGTTTAACTACTTGTATGTATATGTAAGCTATTATATTAACTGAATCGACCTTAACTACCTATTTATTTGACATTTTTAATATTTGGGAACTGAATGTTGTAGTTTATTAAGTTTTTTTTTTTTTATATTATTTAACTTTGTTTGTAATAACAATTTTATGAATAATTTTAAAACACCAACAGGTTTCGAAAAATATAATTTTCTTCTTCAGGATCTCAGATTAACTAACTAAAAACATATTACGTTATTTTAATTTTTTTTTAAATCTATTAATTTTTTTTTAATAATTATTATTTAAAAAATAAATCTAGTACTTAACTTAAATTGTTACGATGATGAAAGATGTGTAAATTGACTTAATGATACAAAATTATTAGAAAATTATTATAGTAATAATTTCAAAATACCAACAGGTTTCGAAAAATATAATTTTCTTCTTCAGGATCTCAAATTAACTAACTAAAAACATATTACGTTATTTTAATTTTTTTTTTAAATCTATTAATTTTTTTAAATAATTATTATTTAAAAAATAAATCTAGTACTTAACTTAAATTGTTACGATGATGAAAGATGTGTAAATTGACTTAATGATACAAAATTTTTAGAAAATTATTATAGGAAAAAATTTTTGAATAGGACTTGGTTACTTATAATATTTTTGTGACTTGGAATTATTTGAAATAAATAAAGCACATAATGCTTTATTTATTTCAAATAATTCCAAGTCATTCAATTTAATATCAAATTTATTATATATTTGAGTTCTAGTAACTAAATGGCTTTTAAAAACTTATATATTTGAGGACGATCTGGGTCACACCCAAAGTCCCGTGGACATACGAAATTATCAGAGTAGTGAGAGTTACATGGCAAATATCGGCGGAGAACTGAAAAGAGTAGCAGTCATGGAAACACGATATTTGAGTTTTTAGTTTTTTTATATTTTTTTGGTTTAACTCTACAATTGTGGTCTCCTTCCTACAATAGTCTTCCGTCCAAACCAAGAATTTACTTTTCCAAAAGATTATTTTACTCAATAGAATTAATTTTTAAATTTGGAATTCTCACTCGCCTCTAAATCCACACTCACTCTTATTCCACCATTGCTCCTTTCTAGTTTTCTCTGAGGTCCGATTTTTCATATCTGCCACAAGTGTAATCTCCCACCCGAAGATCTCTCCCTTGTCTTTTTCTCTGTTAGAAACTTATTTCAAAATATTTTTACGATTTGATTCCTTCACAAAATTTGAGTCACATTCCCAATATGTATGTGTCAACCGTTTTAGTGAAATAATCTTTCATTAAGAAGTACACATTCTTATTGTGAAGTTGTAATAATTCAGAATAGACGGTCTGTGATATTATAAATACTAATTAAATGTATTAATTAGAAAGATATACATATAAAATCGAAAAATATTGTGGTTGCGCTACCGGAATTCGAACCTGGATCTCTATCCAAACCGTGAAAGGTGTAACATTTAGGTTCGAAAATTTGTCATCAAAAGTACTGTAGCTGTAGCATAGTTGAATAATGCATCTTCCCCGGTTTAGAAAGAGATTCATGTAGCGCAACAACAATATTCTTCTAAAAAATTAATTTTATATATATATATATCTTTCTAATTAATATATTTAATTAGTATTTCAATAATCTTTTATTAAGGTCATTGACATTAAAAAATTTGAGTAATAAAAATGTTTGATTTTAAATAATGTTTTTAATGCAAAAAAGAGATACAAAGCGCAGATATTATTTTTTTATAAATTCAATTTTCTAGCAATAAACTCTGAATTTTTCAGGTAACTAAATTATTTTTTGATAAATATATATATTAAATTAGGATTTATCAATATTCATCAAAATTCTGTTAAAAATTGAAAAAAAATATCTTCGTTATGGTACAAAATTTTCACTGACAGAATGAACGTTTTAAAATTAGGATCTAGACGTGTCTCCATCCATAAAATATTCTAAACTAAGTGTATTAAATCCAGTCCAGTGTATCTAGCATCATATGCGACATAACAAATATATCTTTACGTCATATTTACTTAACAAATTCCAGGTCTCAGGAGCGCGTCGCGAGCAATGAGATTTTTAATATAGCTTTTGAAAGTTTTGAAATAACTTCTGACTCGACTCAACTGCATAAGGGAAGCAGTTTCTTGCGGTTATGATCGATCATTTTTAAGCCGCTACTTTCAATTATTATTCAAATTTTCGCGTTTTGTACGAAAATTTGGGTTTTTATAATTCATTTATGTCAGAAGTTATAAAGAATTCTTTTTTTTAAAACTATTACTTAGATAGGAGCTTTATATTCATTTAAAACTAATAAACTGAATGTTATTTACCATAATTAAAACAACACAAGGATTATAAGAAAGACCGCGACCATTGGATGTATTTTCCGCGTGCTACAAAATTCTGTTAATGGGCAAAATTATTGCATAAACGAAATATATTTTCTTATAATCTTGAAGCCAAGATTACGGAGACAAATCTGTTGGAAACCAAATTAGCAAAATGTTAAAAATTAATAGAGATATAAACCATTCAATTTGCAGTACATGTTATCAATTTTCGACGTTTTTATAATACTAATTTTAGTGAAAACATAAGTTTTGAAATAATATATTGTATTTACTCACATGCTTTGAAGCTTCAGCTACTATTTAAAATCAAGTTTGATGTCAAAAACGTAATAATTTCTTACTAAATAATATTTATATCGATCCTAATAATGTGCATTTTTCATATTCATTATTAACTCCAGATCGCCGATCGACAGCGGCCGTAATGACGTCTAGTCCACGCTCTCGTAAAAAATGCCGAAAATATATGTTTTCATGTATATTTTGCCAACCGTATGAATTAATATTGAACTATTCACTACATTAGTAGCTAATTTTATAAATTAGATGTCTCTTTACCTTATTAGATGTTAATATAAATTAGATGTTTAAGGGAAAACGACGTTTTCTAGAACAAAGTAAACATTTCATGTACGTTATTTTTTATGTAAGTCGGAATTAAATATTTCATTTATACATAATACTGTTGCATTTTAAGCAAAACTGTGTGTTTTATAAATAGTATGTAATTACGAAACAGACATATCACCAAAACAGCAACGATAATATTAAACAAAATAATAAATTGAAGCTGTCATAAAAATTTTAAATTTAGAATTTGATTTAAGCGACAATTCAATATATGCGGGTACTTGGTCTGCTTTCAAAACATATTCACACATATTAATTAGGTACCTAACACATGATTTCATTTTCGAATGATTAATTCAAATGACAACACACATTTTTATTTCATTCCGTACGATTCCAATATATCAATATGAAAAAGGTGGAAAATACTCCTGATACTAGTTATGTTTAAAACTTGTATCGAATGCGAGAAAATCAACAACTTTATTCTCGTCTCTTTCTATTCAAACCTTCCTCTCTCGCATGATTTAAGTACCAATTAACGACATTAATTATTTCTCTGATACATAAAATAATTTAACTATTAGCGTCATCTTGAAAGCATATCAAATTCGTGTAAAATTTCTCGAATTTCAAAGTGGAAAAATGAAAGTATCCTCTTAATGCAAGATTTTATTTCAAACCCCTAATAACTAATCAATATTTCACAACGCAAATTTTTCAGTTTCTCACAAAACATCCTGGTTTGGTACTCATGGTTGCTAAAAAGACAGAAACACACATATACCAGTCTTATATTTTTTTATAATTTATTATCAATTCAATTAAATATCAAAGTATTTACCGCAGTGTATTAGTATATTTTACGTAATATTTTATGATGTTTCAATTGTCAATATATCTCGAAATAATATATTTCGTTTACGTTTACATATAGGTTTTACATAGCAGTCTTATATTTTATTTTTAGTAATGATATTACAATTTTTACAGAAAACATATTTTTCTTTGGTAATGGCTCAAAAAGTAACATAAATATATCAAAGAATAAACAAAGCTAAAGAAGATGCGTAGAATAAATCTAGCGCATATTATTATAATTGAATCAGATTTATTAGATGGATTTACTTGCAATAGAAATATTCCAAAATATTATATTTGTCCGTTGTATTTTTTCAGTGACGTGCATATTTACTTCGATGAAATCATATGTAAATAATTTAAACATAATATTAATAAAAATAAAAACTCACCGACAAACCATCGGCAAAAGATTCCACCAAAGCTGTCAAAAATATGTCACTTGTCAAAACTAGAAATGTTTAAACTTAACCAGAAACAAACTTTATTCAGTGTCATTAAAAATAACGTTAGAGAAACGTCTGGTGTGGGAAAAGTGTCAAGCCTGATAATCTTAAGCGAATCACTGAAAAACAACACAGTGGTCACTTTGAATTAGTTTCATATACGAGACATTCATATCCCGCCGAGCGGAAATTTTTGCTTAACTTCACCGGCACTACACCGGCGCAGCACCAGCGTAGAGCTCGTAGCGACTGTTGTCCCTGCCCGCCCTGACACTACTGGAGGCCGGTCGAGTTAGCTACGCGGTGTAGGCGTTCGAGCCACGCCAGAATACTCTACCGCGCATCATTACCAAGCATTCGAAGCAATATATACGACAGCCGGATGCGTTAAAAAAATCAGATTCACATCTTTTTTAATACCGTAAAAATTATGAACGATAAAAAATGTATTATCGTGTTAGAAAAAAATGTGCCTCTTTTAATATATTTTATTTAATTATTATTTATTATTTCGATCACTAAAACGTTAATAAATGTAACAATTAGAATCCACCAAACTGATGACAAATTCATGAATCACAATTGGACAAACCAGGCAAACTACTACTAGTCTCCGAAAATGGGTAAGAATTTTGCATTGATATTAAATGCGCAAAACAATTAAATTTACGGAAAAAATCTGAATAATACAAATCAAAATCTAAAACGTATCGATGAAGAAAAACATAATGCGAAATTTTATAGAATATACGAAACACATTGATTCCATTCATTTAAAATACACATAGATGACGCTGCAATCTCGGTGTTATTATCAAAATTATACATGTAGTATACACATATATATCAGTATATACATATAACTTTCATTGATACATATTTTCTATTAAAACTCTGAAATGTTTGCTACTAAGTCAAAAAATTATGGCGCAATAATATTTGGAAACAAAACGAACAGAAGTGGGAAACATTTGAAGGTACGTGAGTTATTTTAACCAAGCCCGTTAAGAAAAACATAGCGTTTCAGATTTATAAGATTAGAAGTCATTCTAATATTCAAAATTATAAACGGTGTTGCCGTAAATACTTCGATAGCTAGTTCTGGGTTTTCTATAGGTAACGTTGAATACAGTAATTCAATCTATGCAAATCCAAAATAAACAAACCTTTGTGAATCTGTGCTGGTAGACTCCGACGCCGCTCTCCTTGTAGTCTGATGGTCCTTAAATATGCTGGTCAGCCACCGAAAACCTTCACACAACTGATAATCCGAAAATATATAATACTAAATGTTTTTATTATTGCTGCCGTAAAAATCCGTCCGAATCACAATAACACTCTTCCTAGAAGCAGCTTCGCTTTTGTTTTCTGTTTTTAAATCCACACAAAAAGAGAACACACATTTTTCAATTTTTTATATCAGGCCTACCTATCGAAGTATAAAATCGCGTAAACAAACGGTTACATTTCATTATAGTACAGTATCAGTAAAATTAATGTTATAAATTGGATTTACCATAGATCCGTTCGGCCAACTATTCGTGTTGCATAGCAACACAAAACTGACAACAGCTGTCCATTTTGCGTCGTTATTTTGTAAAAAGAACAATTATGGAATATACATCAGAAAATAGCAACAGCGAAAAACGGCAAATCAATCATTTTTAATAAAGGCAGACTCCTGTCACAATAATTTCAAATATGGAATAATCGTTACTCGACATCACACTAAATAAATAGCTACTTACATATTTTTAAATAAAACTTTAAAATATATCCATAGATGGAAGAAACAATATAATATTTATCGATAAATTAATTTTTTTGTTTAAAAAAATAGAGACGCTTACACGGAGTACGTGTCACATTAATATTCTTACTATTTTTAAACTAAGCTAAACGCTTATGCTATGAAAATAGGATTTGCTTGTCGCATGTCAAATGCAGTAATACGTATGTGCATTATCAATACAATTTTTTTTACCTCTAATTTGAATGAAGCTAAATTACAATTAGGTTACCTTTAATCATTTATATTTTTATTTATATTAGAAATACAATTTTTCTGCTACAAAACATAGTCGACTATCGTGTAATTTATTTCCAAAACCATTAGGTATTTCATTTGTGGGATTTTTTACAGATGAACATATATTTCGTCTTTCATCTTGAGAACTACGTTTTTATCGATGCGATTTTCGCCATGGATCCCCGTCCAGAAGTTTATATAAGTTTCAATTTTTATCTTGATCATTATTTGGTGAATTTATTTTTGTTATTAGGAGAACACATTCTTATTGTGAAGTTGTAATTATTCAGAACATAGGTCTGTGATATTTTAAATATGAATTAAATATTTAATTAGAAAGATATACATATAAAATCAATTTTATCGAAAAATATTGTTGTTGCGCCACCGGAATTCGAACCTGGATCTCTTTCCAAACCGGGAAAGGTGCATTGTCCAACTATGCTACAGCGATGATATTTTTTGCGACTAATTTTCGAATATGCTATACCATATGTTACCTTTTTGATATTAATACATTTAATCGTTCCATTATTTGAAAGAGCCATCTACCTTAGCTGATTTTTTAAATAATTTAATATTCATCGAAGTAAAACTACCCTATTTAGCAAGCTTTATTTCTTAAGCGAGTTGGCTGCCACAAGAGCGGTAACCTTGACACATGGTGTAGTTATTCCAGGGGTATAAATGCCAAGAAACACAAAATCTTTAAAAGTTATGGTTTTAATGACGTAATATCTTTGAGAACACAGTGCCGTTCTAAGAAATACTTTGCAATAGATAACTCACTGGAACTGCGGTTATGTAAGCGCAATATCAAAATAATATCAGCTTGAGTGCATTTGTTTTAATATATTGTAAATAGATATATTGCCAATAATTTGCTTTACATAATTAGCAATATTTTAGTATGTCCAAGAACACACAATTACTGGATTTTTATCTACAAAGACACTGTTATTAAACAAATATCAGATATCTCATAGAGACAAAGCTATTTTTTTATTACATATAATGGAAAATATATGGAAGTAAGGGGTAATTACAGTGTTTACGACCTGTCTTCGGCTGGCTTAAGTGATCATATATATAATTATATATATATATATATATATATATATATATATATATATATATATATATATAATATAAATATATATATAGAAGTACTCGAAGCGAGTCCACATACTAACGTACATATAACTTCCAAAAATATTGATTGATTATGTTATGTTACGTTTTTTGGAAGTTATATGTACGTTAGTATATATATATCACCAATTATATATATATATATATATATATATATATCACTAATTATATATATATATATATATATATATATATAATTAGTGAATTGGTGAACGTTATATATATATATATATAACGTTCACCAATTCTCACCCTCAATCTCCACATTTATCAATATTTTTGGAAGTTGTATGTATGTTAGTATGTGGACTCGCTTCGAGTTCCTCTACACCATCGCCATCTACGGACTAAATTTGATAATTTATTTTTCCCTTTTTTTTAAACAACGTATATGTCATCACTATAAGTGTAAGATTTTTTTTTTTTACTTAATTTGTTGGATCCATAAAAACACAAAGAATTATAAATATGTGTGATGGGCATCCACGAAGAGACAGGAAAGAAACGTGCGGGTAAGAAAACAGACAAGAGTAATTGATTTAATTGAATACGTCAATAAAATGAAAAGGCAATGGGTAGGCTACGTCGCTCGAAGGACAGATAATCGTCAATGAAATCATCCAAAGGTATCCGAGGAGTCGGGCAAGAAGCCGACTGATTCCACTAGACTAACAGTCATCAAATTCTGCGCATATACGTGGTAGTGAGTAACAGGGGATAAAAAAAGTGTGAAACCTTCATCCAGTAGTGGATTGACAATGGCTGACAATGATTATTATTTAAATTACAAAATCACAACTGAACGCACAAATTGCTCGGAAATCTCACTAAGCGAAAAAAATTTAAATATTCACGACTCTATTTGAATAGAGATGAATAGGTTCGGCATATATGAATACATATCAACTGACGATAAACAAACCAAGACGAGGGTCAAACTTTCGACCGCTAGGTCACTGGCCACATCTAACAGCTAAACCATGCAATTAAATTCCACTTACATACAACCTTGAAACAGGCCTTAGCTTAGTTTAATATTTCAATATATTTTATCTTATCAACTGTCAGTTTCCTCTGTGATATATGTGGTTTATAAGAAACCCTTCAACACCATAGTTTTATTTATGAATGTTGTATTACTATTACAGTATTCAGATACAAAAACCTTAAGTATTTTATATTATAACGGGTGGGCTAACTTGGCTGTTTTAAAAATTTATAACTTTGGTGGGGTTTATTTTTAATTATATATTTTTTTACAGATAATAAAGAATTTATGAAAGTTTATGGTGAATACATACCCAGTGCAAGAGCGCGTTAAAATTATTGAAAATTATTATTTTTCGCGACGATCTATTTTCGGTGACCGGCTAATTTCGAAAAATGCAGAGTTTGTTTGGCCTCCCCGTTCCCCAAATTTGACGGCGCCTGATTTATTTTTATGGGACTACATAAAAGGCCAAGTTTACATGAACAAACCAGCAACAATTCAGGAGCTTAAACAAAATATTCGTGCAGAAATAACAAATTTGGAGACAGAAACGTTATGTAATGTAATGCAAAATATTTTAGAAAGAGCAATTATTGTTATTTCCCACACATACATTTTTAAAAAGTTAACAAAGTAACAATCATGTAATAATATTTTTTTTAATAAATATTAAAATTACCAAAGTTATATGCATTTTACATCGGTCAGTCCAAGTTGGCACACTCTGTATATATGAATATCGGTACAGAATATACGTCTTAAATTTCTACCTACGTTCCGTGTTTCCTAAATACTGTACGTGTTTTATTGATCAATTAATTATGATTTATATATATATACTCAGCCCTTCACCGTAATATTATTTTTGTAATTAATATCAATAATTTACCATATTTACTCACTAATGTTGGTAGACAAGTAATAACTCGTGCAAGTGGTCAACACCTTTTAATAACTACATTTTATAATTCCCTTCTTCTACAGCGCTATATCCCAGGGAAGAATCTGACTTCCTCCACAACTGCTCTTCATTCTTCCCCAGTTCTCAAATCTTCCCAACCTGCTTCAGCCCTCTTTCACATAGCCCTACCTCTTCCTTAGTCTGTCTCTAGAACGTTTCCACTGGAGTATGTATTCACTTGGTAAAAAAATTTATATAAATTTATAATTATTTTCATCAATTCTGTATGTTGTGATATTTATGTTGTACATGAGAATACTAGTTGCAATGTCAACTGCCATCCATTATTTATTTTTCTCTAAGGTTTAATGCATTTGTCTTCTTATACAGTTTTTACATATTGTGTTAACTTAAGAACAGTCAAACTTAGCTCTTTTTGATATACAGGATGGCCCAAAAAAAGTGAGAACATCTCGTGACACATGAGTTATTTCAAAACATAATATAATTAATTATAATTCTTAATGTATTTTTTTTCCAGAATGTTTAGCTAATCAGAAATCATTAAAACACCCCATACTGCATAATCTGCTAGATTTAAATCTGGCCTATTCAGTGGCCACATGCTTGGCTCGATGAAATTAACATCCTCACGACGAAGAAAGTTGATTGTATTTCTGGCTGTGTGAGATGGAGCTCCGTCCTGCAGTAATGTCAAGTTATGCTGCAATGTATAGCTATACTCCATGCTATGTTTTGAAACTCTTTGATCATTTTCCTAATACCCCAACGTTCTTCAATTCGCAAGTTTTTGATAAGAATACAGTCTTCTGCGGTGATTTTTGTCATTTTGGACAACAATCAAAGAAAAAATGAATAATCAAAGATAACAAACAATGGGAAAATTAATAATCAAAGATAGCGACCGGAAATTGTCGAAATAAAACGTAATATAGGTAAATAGGTAAATAAGTAAATTAGTAAACTATTGTTGATATAGTTAAACTAATTTTGATGTAATTATTATCACATTTTACGAAATGTTCTCACTTTTTTGGGCCACCCTGTAGATTGGTCATTCAAAAACACATTATAAACGTAAAATTTTAACTGAACTCTTTAGCGAGCGGATTAAGTGTCGCGTGTTATAATCAAACTCTAAATATTCCATATAAGATATGAGAATATTATTACTACACAGTTTATCCATTAAACAGTAAGACTAAAATTGATATCTTTTCACTTTCGTCGCTTATTCACACATTCATAAAAAATATTAATAATGTGTTATATTTCATACATTTCTAAGTACACCTGAAAAAATCCTCGCTTTACATCATTTGTCGTTTTGCGGGTATGCTAAATGCTTAAAACACATATTAGTTGTTTTTTCAATGAACGGTGACATGAGGTCAGTTTTGTTCTTATTATTTGACGAATAAAACCGCGTAGTACTTAATATTATTATATCTTGCATACCTACAAAACCTGTCATATTAAGGGTGTCCTTTATTCCATTTTGTATTTGGGCTCATATTTTTAGTTATACCACTGATCCCAATGTAGCAGCTTCAACATAACCGCCCGTAGTGCCCATCAACTTTCTGCTGGCACAAATATGGTAATATACTTTAAAATGATCCTTTTCCAAATCCACTTAAACTATTTGTATTCTATATATTATAGTTACCAGGGGTATGCTGTGCATATAAGCAAAAAATCTGTTCATTACTAAAAATTCTGGGAAATAAATATAAATGAAATAATTGGATTAACATAAACGGAAACATTATTTTACAATTAGCGCCATCTGTGTACCAGTAGATACTTTAATTGCTTAGTTCTAAAAACTATTTGTGTTGATTTCATGGCCGTTCTTTGCGTTTGAGGTGCATTTGGTGCCTGATTATTATTTCGTTTAGTTATTACGTGAAGAATTTTCAAACAACAAAAGAATCATTTTCGGTCATCAAAAATGTTCTTAAAAACGTTCATATATTTTTTATATTCATTTTTATATTCATAGGTATTATATAGGTATTATTTATTCAGATTTTATATAGGTAAGAAGGTATTATTTTACATTAAAACTAAAACTTTAAAAACACTATTAATAGAACTTTAAAATTATAAATATATATATAAACGACGGATTTATTTTGTCGTTGGTTAAACGAAAGTTCGTAATCCTACGTACAACATGTATTGTAGTACATATATTATATATGATTGTATAATATCATTGATAACAGCACAACCTAAATCAATACCTACTGCACATTACTGGTAGTTACATATATTAATTATAATATTCTCATTAAAGAATTTTTGTGGATCGTCGAAATATAAATGCTCTCAAGATTGAAAGCATGAATTGGCGTGTAAATACACTCAGTTTTATAATCTTCTTGAATGGCCCTGCAACCAATATCGAGCCTCTTTAATACTTGCAACGTTGCAAGTTTTTTACTTCTCTAAACCATACTAAATAATTTTATATTCGAAAGATCCTTAATCCAGGGATAAGAAATATTCATTCTACAGCGTTTTTTATGTATTTATATAATTAAACATTTTAGTCTCTAGAAATAGAAATTGAAATAAGAGAAACACTTCAAGAATCACCGAGACGAATATGAAATCTCAAATTAAATTTATCTAAAAAACAATATTTATTCCATTATTAGTCTCGTATTGTTTTAAACAGCTGAAACCATGAAGACAATTTATTTTTTATCATCTTCACCAGATCTATTAGAATTATTATTATATATGTTACGGTGAATGTACCTTACCAGTGAAATTATATTTTCACCAGTATAAATTTAATTTACTAACTCACCCAATTGAAATGTATCAAACAAACTGAATTGTTCACAAACGGACGATCTGATATAATTAGTTACGTTATTCTTATAATCATTATATTTTAGTGTTCGTTTAACTTTCGTATCGAGGTATATCGGTAAAATTGTATTGTTTAAAATAACTCGGATTGAATACTTTTTTCATATTTTAATAGACATAAATACGTATTCTAAGCGAAAACAAAAATACGCAAATGGACATTTCACAATAACTGTCAAATTGTCAGTTTAGAGCAGCATATAATTTCACTAGCGCCTCAGTTAAATTATATTTTCGCTAGCAGAAATATATATCTTCCTGTTAAAATGTATTTGGATATGATTTCACTATTTTAGTGAAAATATGACTACAACTGTAAAAATAAACAATATACATATAATCATTATTTTCGCATAGTTATCTGTAGGGGACCGTATAATTACTCATGCCATATATTCAAATAATTCTAAATAATAAATTCTAAAGACAAAGATGATAAATTTAACAATTCTGGTGTCTATAAACTTAGTTGCAAGGATTGTGCTGCATTTTATATTGGTAAAACGGGTAGAAATTTTAATATAAGAGTAAGCGAGCATTTGAGATGTTTGAGTGGGTTTTCAGAATTTTCTAATCATTTGATAGAAAATGGTCACGGTTTTGATAAAAAATTGGGTTTGTCAATTTTGCATATAAACGGTGTTGGTCATAAATTAAATAATTTGGAATCGTTGGAGATAAATAAAGCATGTAAAACTAATCAAAAAATTATAAAACAAGCAACTAAATTTAACTACGAGTCCCATTCTAAATTTTTTTCCTAAAAATTATTCGACTAAATTTGTATTAAGTAACCATTTGAGTTAGACTAAATTTATTTTTTAAATAATTGTCGTTTTTTTAACAATAGATTCTGGTGAAGAAACAATAATACATGTTTTTAGTTAGTTATGACATCCTGAAGAAGAAAATTGTATTTTTCGAAACCGGTAGATGTATTTAAACTCAATTCAGTGATTAATAAAACAAAGATAATAAATAAAAAATATGAATTTTAACCAGAAAGTTAATATTGCTAATTTTAAAAGTAATTCTAATATTCCCCGCCTATAGTTTAAGTGCTAAGGATTTATTTAACAGCGACCGAATTATAATTGTTCTCGTCCAGAAGTTATCCGTATGTTGTATGTTATGTTGCTCATTAATTGGTGAATGTATTTTTGTTTGGGCCTTCCTCTTTGTCTTTTTTTCCTCAGTCTGTCTCAATCTCTTTCATTCCACTCTTCTTATAATCTCCTCAATCATAATTCTCTCAATCCAGCTTATTATTTCCATCCTTCTCCGGCACCATATTTCGAATGTTTACAATCAATTTCTCTCTCACTCTCTGGTTAAGCTGTGAGGTTTCACTTCCGTAAAGTGCTTTACTCCAGATTCGACGCACCAAGGTACGAAAACTCATGCTACGTCCCAAAGGTGGCGGCTAACTTATCTCACAAATTTATCAACTTTTCCTAGTTTTCATTCTATTCATCATTTCGATATAATATATCAATAATATTATAATAAAATCATGAAATGTTAAAGTTTATGATTATTACTTACTTATTTAATGGCCTTCGTCAAGATATTACATTTAAATTGTTTTTGAAGAAATGAGCAGTAATATAAAGAGCTCCACTGCTGATTCCCTCGGGAACTTAAATTAAAAGAAATATTCCGACATTTTATGAATCGACTCAAGGAATTCCATCCCGCCATGTTACCCGTTTTCATCGTTTAAATCACAAGTTTTAGCGAAAATTTAAAATATTTAACGTTTTAAACAGCTTAGCCAATTAGCCAATAGCTTAAACAATTAAACTAAAATGTTTTTAGTTTCGTATTAAATATGTTAATATTAAAGCAATGAGCAGTCACTCCGAAACTGGTCGGCATCCAAAAATAAAACCACAGTAGTCCGCAAACACATTTTAACTTAATTGTTTAAAATGTCTAAAACCAGAATTGTTGCTTCAAATATTTAAATTTGATGAGGTTGCTTTTTATTAATAGTGTCATTTATGGGATTAAATAAATAAATAAAATAGTAATATAAATTAAATTCGTTGTCCAGTGTACCTACTTAGTATTATGATATCTGCGTATTGTTATATTGTGTCTAATTGAATAACCTTTCGCCGTCTCGGAAGAGGTATCCACATTATTTTTTATGTTTCTAATAAGAATCATTCTTCCATAAAAGGTTAATTTTATCTTGTATCTAGTCATGGTCAGGGCTGGATTATGGTCTAAGCGCATTAAGCTATAGCCTAGGGCCAGGCTTCATCTAAACATGAGCAATTGATTTAATACGACAGAATTAAGATCAATAGAGCAATTTAATAAAAATATGTAAAAAGAAATTCGGATATGAAAATATATTAAGTTTAATATAACCTATGTATCTATCATTTTAGTATATAAAGGAAATTTCTAAGTCATTTTTGCAAGTACGGTGCCTTAGTAGATCATTTATATTTACAAATTCGCAATATAAACTCTGATTGTTCAAATAAAATTAGTTTTGAAGGAGAATAAGCAATACAGAATCCATAATGTATACATATACAGATGTGGAAGAATCGATCTATTACCTATGAATGCAGGTATGTTTCAAACAAAAACATGTGGCGTTGTATTTTGTTTGGCCATCGTCATTGCTTGTTTATTTGCAAACTATAAATGAATCTGAAGTAGGTATGTATTATTTTTCGTTTTATTATTATTTTATTTCACTTTTTAATATACTTTCGAGTGATCTCTGAGATTCTCTGAGATCCGACTGTGTCAAGTAGTGCAACCTACCTACCTGACTATGTTTTATATGATATATGTATGTCATATGTTTAATGAATTAATTATGTTTTAATACCTCCTAGTTTTACCATTTGTCTCAACAAAAAGAATGGGTTGTCAATCAAGGTTGTACATACTATCATTTGAGAGGTTTTTTCAAAACGTAATGACATCGAATTTTAGAATGATTTATTTTTGTTTCACCTTCGAACACATTTATAAACAATGATGGCGGCATTGAATTTTCTCCGCTGCTCAGATAAGCTTTTATTATATCAATAAATAACTTTATAAGGAAAATTATATGAACTAATTTCTAGTATAATAAAATAAATTATTCGTTAAAATATTTACCTTTCCCAATATTTTCTGGAACGGATGGGGAGCGGCCATTTCAACGTGGCGTATAAAACCTGCCTCCAAATCTGAAATATTACCATACCGAATTCTTTAAAGTTTACATTATTATATAACTAATTATAGGTCGTAAGTTAGTAGATACTATAACATTACATTGACAGGCATGGATTGACTATATGGGTAAAGGGACTGGATCCCAAGACCCTCAAATTGATAGGGGCCCCAGGGCTCTAACTTCAATTAACTGAAAATTTAAAACTATTACTAATTATTATTTTAATGAAATATAAAATGATTTTTCAAGCAAAAAACAGCGTGAGTAATTTAATAAAAATTTAAATAATGTTTCAATGATTTGTTTTATTAGAGACCGCAATGTGCCTAGGACTCAGGACCCCTCGCCCCTCGGTAAAAGGTAAATCGGTCATTCGCGAATACTTTTACCGCTCACAATTGACATACATATTAAAATCAGGCCCATCTATAGAATTGTTGGCGACCGGTATTCTGATAGTTTTGCCTCCCCCCCTCCCACCAGGCCTTTAATATATAGATACATTTTATGTGGTATTATATAGATATAAATATATAGGGTGACTGGTAAAGGGTATATTAACCCTAAAACCATTTATCCAAAAATGTACCATGTAAAATATTTTCTGTAATCCGGTAAATAATGAGCAATAGTACCCCAAGAAAAAACTACAACTATTGTTTTAAATCATTTTGTTAAATGCGACGAAAGCGAGTGACCTCTTTCTATCTATACTTACAAACACATTTTTATTACATAATCCGAAAGAGTGAAACAGCGGCGTAACTACGTCAATGCAGCCAATGTGATGTATTAGAGCCCACGTCAAATAGGGACCCGAAAGATCCGCATCCCACAAAACTTTCGGTATCGATACCCCTAGAATTACCGATACTTTTCCCAGCACCAATACAGACTAACAATTTTTAAAAATCACTACAGCAAGAAATGTAATTATAAAGTTTAAAAAATTTAATTTTTTACATCATGTTTTAGGAAAACACGTAAAAATATTGTTGATGTCTAAAGTAGTATCCCGCTAATTTCGACCCATTTTGGAACTTTTCGGGACCCGATCTTTTCAGATAGCCATGAAGGAATCAAACTATTATTTTATATATGGTTTATGAAACTCATAAATCTCCCTCTGTCGCCGGGCTTTGTACATACCTACGTACAATAAATTGATTCACAGTCGATTCACTTAAATTACTAAACAGTACTAAAATTTCGTAATAAAAAACCAATGGATTCACTATTTTGCTTTATTTATTTTGCACAGTGAATTTCCAAATAATTCTAAAATTAATGAACTTTGAAAGTTTTAAACGAGCTTTTAATTTATTTAAATAACGCCATCTGCCTGTGCACACAATAATTTATTTTCACAAAATCCTTATTTCGTTAGAGCCATCTAGCGGTTTGCGTTGAACTCGCCGATGAAATGTTAGCGTTGCGTATAGAAACTGGAATTGAAATTCAGTTTTGAATTGCTTGGCTGTAGTGTTCGTCGGTATTCGTAAATGTGGGTATACTCTGACTGGGAACCAATCACACACGCACGCACACATTAGAATTTTTCACAGCTGGGCGTCGGTAAAATTCTAAAAACCCAAACGGGCTAAATAAATCCTAAAAATCATCATCAGTGGACATTTGATAACTCCATACCTTCCGTAGACGGTAAGTAACGAAGCTTGGCTTTATAAAATTCACCCTCTTATCAACCCCATTTTCGCAAATGCGAACTTCAAAATTTGCAATATTTCTAATGTTTTCATTTATCCGTGTCTATTTTTTTACATTTACCGATTATTTTTGCAGTGTAGAAGTCAATATCGTTTTGTTACCGATGTTTAATTTTTCAGGTTATAATTCTTCACGGTCGACCGTTCCATAAATCGAAACCCTGGATTTTCACAATTATCATAATTATTTCCTTGACGGCTCCACCATAGGAGACCAAAATCGCTTCGTTTTCTCCAATTTAATTTCAAATCTGCCTCCAGTCGTAAGTATACCAAGGATATATATTTTTTTTCAAGGATACACATAAATTTTGACAACTAAATATATTGGCATGTTCAGTTCATATTTTCACTTTTTGTCCTTATTGTTGTCCTTACATATTTCTACATTTTTTCAGCTGTACTTTTGTCATACTTTACGATTTCATGCAAGTAATGCTAGTACTAATATTTTTAAATTAGAGACAATTAATTGGATTGAGCTTCAATCAAAGTATTATTTTGTTAACCTTCATGGAGCTATGTGCTATCCAGCTATGTCTATACTTAGTTCACTGCATTCAATAGCATACTTGTCCTATACGTAAACAAAATATTACATATATTTTAATAATTCCAATTTTTTATTCATATACAATAACTAAATTGTCCCATGTTTTACATTCCATGATAAACAAAATAATGCATTTTGTATTACAATTGATATCTGGAATATAAATATGTTTTTATCATTCAAATTTTATCTTTACTTTGTAATATTTATTTGGAAAGTTCAAGTGTCAAAAGCTTTCAGAAGCAACGTTTGAAAAATGTTTAAATTTAAATTTGATGTAATTTTTATTTATTTTTTACATCCATTCATTATTTATTTTTTACAGAACATAATAAATTATGTTACATCTTGTTGACAATATTTCCATTTTCAGATTTGACTATAAACATACAACACAATTCAATAGTAACATTTCATACATAAAACAGGCGTTTAAAGCGCATTTCATATACGAATGAAATTAACAAAAGGCAAGATATTTTTACTTCAGTAAAAATAGCCCACTTAAACATCTTTTGAATCACCCGTGTGTAATTCAAATATGTCTATTTGATTTTAATTTTTTTTAATAAACCGACTAAAGGGACAGTTTTTTATAGGTTATTAAGTTTACCTGAGCGCCTTTTGAAACTGCAATGATGAAATAATCACTTTTATGTACATTATTAATTTTGTAACATTTATATGGAAAACTCATCTGTCATCACAAACTTTATAATGGATTATTTCTATATTATTTTGCAGTTTGCATGAAGTTTGTGATTGTGTTGTTTTCAGATTTCTTTCATTTAGTACTAAATAATTTTCTCTACTAATAACATCCAGTTTTATATTTTTAATTATGCACTGAGACTGTTAATTTCATGAGAAGTTATAATTAAATGTGACTAATTTTTTTTCAACAAATAAATATACTGTTAAAGTTATATTATAATTATATAATAATACGTACAATATATCTTTTGAAATGTTAGTTTTTGAATAAGCTCATTTAGCTGAGGAACTACAGGGTTTGCAAATTCTAATGACTAACTTTTGATTTTTATTTAAATGATGTTTAGTATTGTGCTACGGTGGCCTTTCAATTAATCTTGTCTGACTATTCCATATCTTACTAAATCTGGTATAGATAAATTCATTACTTGATTCTTTACTTTCTTTTGAGTCTATTATTTTTATCTTCAATATTGAAATACTTATTTTTTTAATGATGACCTATATCTATTTTTACATAATGATAAACATAGAAAATATGTAAAATTGATAACAGTGTTTTTACATTCGTAAGCATCACTTTTGATGTTTTAAAGCGTCAAAACTGAGTGTTTCCTAGGCTTGTTGCGGTTGCTCTGGAATAGCTAACTGGATATTGTCTTGCTGTGTTAAGGGGCAGGTGGTGTGCGCGGGTGCGATGCCGCGCTGCAGCAAGCGGCAGCGGACCGGTACCGCAGCTCCCGCACCTGCCTCCGCCCTCCCCCTGCACTCCCTGGAGCCACAGCATCACACCAAAAGGACTAGACATAACAGGTGACTATTCACTTATTAATTATCTATTAGTAAATTGTCCAATTGAAATGTTGACATTAATTGTAGTGCAATAGTATTTATATACAGTAAATCCCCGCTTAACGCGGGGGATACGTTCTAGTAAGTTCCAGCGCTAAACGAAACAGCGTTAAACGAGGCAATCTTAAACTTAATAATAATGGGGATAAGTGAAACAGAACAGAAAATAAGTTACTTCATTAGTTTTTCTTGTAACATTTATTGTTAAATACTTTTTATTATATTAATTACATATCTACTAATATATTACTAATATCTATTTTTTTCATAAGACATCCATCACAATAAAAAAAGTTCCGAGTAAAGAAGTTATGTTAGTGATAAGGAAGGTTCTTCCTCATTTGACTTTTTATGTTTTTTTTTTATGAAGAAGTCATCTAACTTTGTTTGTCTTTTCCTGTTTTGTTCAGCAAGCAGTTGTCGATAACAAGACATTGCATCAATGACACTCCGTCCAGCCTTAGAACTTCTATCAAAATTAGTATCATTAAGGGGAACACATTCTTATTGTGAAGTTGTAATTATACAGAACATAGCTCTGTGATGTTTTAAATACTAATTTAAAAACGTAAAGACAGTGTAGATGGCTTTCAAATAATGGAACGACAGATGTTTTAATTTGAAAAATTGTAATATATAGGTTCGAAAATTTGTCATGAAAAATACTGGCGCTATAACACAATTAGTGATGTGCTTCCCCGGATTGGAAATAGAGATCCAGGTTCGAATTCCGGTAGCGCAAAAACAATATTTTTCGACAAAATTGATTTTATAAGTATATATTTATAAATTAATACATTAAATTAGTATTTAAAACATCTCAGACCTATGTTCTGAATAATTACAACTTCACAATAAGAATGTGTTCTCCCTAATAATATAAGTTGTATCAATGTGTCCAAAATTTAATAAAAATGAATTGATAATTCTGGCATCTGCAGTCGGTTTACTCAAAGGTATCTGAGATCTCGTAAAAACAATGTAGGTGGCTTTCAAATAATGGAACGACAGATGTATTCATTTGAAAAATTGTAACATATAGGTTCGAAAATTTGTCATGTAAAATACTGGCGCTATAGCACAATTGGTAGTGTACTTCCCCGGATTGGAAATAGAGATCCAGGTTCGAATCCCAGTAGTGCAAAAACAATATTTTTCGACAAAATTGATTTTATTTTATATATTTATGATTAATACATTAAATTAGTATCATTTTTAATAAATTGATCCATAATTTCCGTTATAGTGGCTAACTATATTGTTCTCTCTTTTTCCATTTTAATTGATTGACTTAACAGCATATTGCGTTCAACTTCATCGTCAATCCAGATAGAAATTCGTTTTTCCATTTCCTCAATAACGTAGCTTCTGGAACGGGTAATTTTGGTTGCTGAAGTCATTAAGGTTGTAGTTGCTGATGATACAATTTTTTCTTTATTTTTTTTAGAATTGTTTGTATTGTTGAAGCAGACAAATTGAATGCAGCACCTACATCAGATTGCTGTTCATCTGCATCTAATCGTCTGAACACTTGCATTTTAGTTTCCATATTTATCGCAATAAAATAATATACACGTTATGGTTATAATTTTATACGTACGCAATAACGTTGATGACCGATAATATATTAACTATGATGCAGCAAACGAGTGTTTGTATTGAAACGCACCGCGGGACTGCACGCGAGTATCAAAGCAACAAAATCATGCGCAATTTTGAGGAATCCCAATTTTACCGCGTCATACTGAAACAGCGTTAAGCGGGGCCTTACTGTATATATGTCCTTGAATACGCTAGGACTGCAGGCCCGCATACTAGTATACATTGTCTTTATTTCTGTAAGAAAAAACACCAAAGTAGCATTTAGCTATTTAGTTTCTGCAATTCAGAATAAGGAACCAACCAGATCATCATTGTCATTATCTAAGAACCACTTTTTTTAATGCATTGTGTTCATGAGAGGAAGTAATAGTTTACATTGTCAATTAATAATGATAGTAATTATTGCATCCTGATCAATCAACAAATAGAAGAAGAATAAATATATAATTAAACTATATTTTAAACTCTATATTAAAAACAATACGCTACTTGCTTGCAAAATAAGCCTTACAATGGCATTGGCTTTTTTTCACGCATATCAAAGTCTAAATCTTAATTATTACATTTTTTCATACAATGTATTTATAAAACAAAAATATACATTTGGTGTCACAATTATCAATTATTTCCTTCACAAATAATGATATCACAGTCAAAGCATCAACGAAAGACTTTCCATATTTGAAAACTAAAGAAAAAGTTTAGGCTGCCAGGTAGATTAATAATTTACCAATTAATATTAATAGCCACGTCTTGTTCATTTTATTTTACAGCATCAAACATTGGTGTAGTAAGTCTTAAGCCTCGGGGGGACGGAGTGAGGTTTTTTCAATTCATTAGTTACTTTTTTGTGTCATTATCGTAGTGACAAGCCAAGGTTTCATGTTTTGTGAGAATTTATTGATAGCCTTGGCTTACTTCTTTAATTTTTCATTGTTTGAGATGAAACTTTTGCAAGCATTGGACTTCAGCACTTTCATGACAAAATGTGTTTTAACTTGCGCTCTCGTATAATACATAATATAACGTACTCTCCCTCCATTCTCATTTCTTTTTTTAAACTTTTATTAAAGAGGGTCTCTGAATTGTCAGTTTTGCCATTTTTATTTACTTTCCACAGTAATTTTTGAAATGTTAATACGACTACCTTGGCTAGACTTGGAAAATATCATTTTACCTGCCCATCTTCGAGGTAGAATGATATTCTAGATGACAGTGCCCGCTATTTGCCAAAAAAAAAAAAATTCTAAATTAAATACAAATTAAATGTACTAATTAGAGAAATATTGTTGTTGCTACCGGGATTCTAACCTAGATCACTTCCAATCCGGGAAACATGCATTATCCAATTATGCTATATCAACACGGACGTGAATTGATGACAAATTTTCGAACCTATATGTTACACTTTTTTAATTAATTGTGTCCACTGTGTTGGTGTAGCATAATCGGATAATGCATGTTCCCCGGATTGGAAGAGATCCTACTTCGAATCCTGGTAGCGACAACAATATTTTTCTATAAAATTGATATATATGTATATTTTTCTAATTAATACATTATGCACCGTTTAACTGCCAATTCAACACATCAAATATGTACAGCCATATCATACCGAAAGTGGTTCCAATCCATGCGTGATCTGCCACCACAGATAATTTATCCTCGCTTTCGAATTCTTTATTGCGCACAATATTACATTAAATCCTATTAACTATTTATTTCAAATCATATTAATCTATTCATCCTTGCAATTAGAATACTGTTTTTGTAATTTAGTTAAACTTATTTGTGGCTAATAATGTAACACGCTCCCGCCTAATAAGGTTAAAGCGTATTATTTGCATGACTAAGACTTTAACCATATTTTATACTATTAGTTTAAAAAGAAGCGTATTTTGATTATTTTGTCATAAAATTAGTCATTTGTATTTTTATATATTATATATTCTACCATTAATAATTAAGGAAAAAATTAAAGAAACCTTAAAAGAAAAACAATTGTGAACTTAGAGACAAGTAATACAATTATAAACATGGCAAATTCATGTTAAATATGTATGTTACAGAAGTAAAATCATTAGATAATCGATGCAATTGAAAGACAATTGAGAGTTTGTGATAATTTGTATCCGAATAACACCAATCAAATAGTGAGTGGATGCATTTTTTTTTCTGTTACACATGTTCTGAAGAGAAAAAACCTTCTTTAGTCAATTCGTTTTAAAAACCAGTATTGTGTTATATATTTGAAAATCAATCGACTTACCTACATATCTAGATGTACATTATATACCATATTCTACATCAAAATTATTGTGTCAAGTTTGCGTTTGGTAATTTTATTCAATATGTTTGATTTACAACACTACATTGTTGTTTTATGATCTATTTATTTCATAATTACAATGTATTTTGCTATGTTTAAAAGACAATGGTGCTAAATATATACACAACATAAAACTGTGATACCTTACAAAATGATGTACATAAAATGTTTTTTTATGTTCGAGAAAACATTGTTTTCCTTTAAGATTAGTGTAACATTGTCTAATTTACGAACCTTGCGACTCATTTTGTGAATAGGTACAATATTAATTTATATTACAGCTAAAATATGCTTGAAAACATATCTTATCGGCATGTTTAACCAAATCTAGGAGAGCGACAGATTCCACATCTGCTTTGGCCGGATTGAGTGGTGTATTGATCTTCGAATGAACACTAAAATAAAACACGTAAAAGTCCTATCTAAATTATTCTTTTTAAAAAAGTCTAACCCAGTGTATAACTTCTGATATAAATGAATAATAAATACCCACATTTTCGTAAAAAAGCGTAAAAAAATGAATTAGTACTAAAAGGCAGTGATGAAGTCATAATCACGAACCGTGAGTCAATCACTGATATCTTCGAGTTACACTCACTGTGAGTGATTGAATATCTGGGAATACCGTGATTAAATTTTTGTTTTGTCAAAAATTCTATTGATTTTCTGACGCCGTTGTTTAAATCAATTATCACTTGAATCAGTGCCATTTAGTAGATTCTGCCAAAATGTTTACGCATATTTGCTGAGAATTTGACCTGAAAAATGAGCATAAATTATTATTATAATCTCTGTGTGATGATATTAAATTTAGTTTATATGAATTATTTATGCTAGAATATTTTTTTTTTACAAAAAAGAGGTTTTAATAATATGAATCAATACGCTCAAAATTTTAATTTTTTTATTTAGTGTATTGTGATATTGTGCGGCGGATGCGCATTAGTAATGAAACTGTGATCAGTCACAGTTTTGATCACTAATATTATCAAATACCAATCACACCAGTGAGTCGAGAGTAGCATTTTTTCTCAGCACTACTAAAAGGCCCCCTTTAATTTTTGGTTAATCAATTGGAATGGCAACATATTATGTTCCACAATATTATTGTAAAAAACTCTAGAAATTAGTTTTTTTCTGACAGTTTATCTCAAATATGAGAAAATCAACCATTTTATTCTCATCCTTTTCTATCAAAACCTTTATGTTTAGCAATATTTATATAAATAAGAACACTTTTAATTTAGATGATGTTGAAAATGAATTAACTATTAATGTCAGCTTGAAATATGCACAGAATACCGAATTTCAAACTGGAAAAGTGAAAGGATGCCATAAATGTAATTTATATCTTCTATTAGAATGTCAAGTTTAAAGTTAATGAAACACTATTTTAATAGTTACATTGTAATATAGAAATGCCTGTTTCAGGTAACTCGTTTTCCATTTAACCTTTAACCTCAAATCTTAGTTTTGTTTGCCATTAGGATAAAAAGTAAAATATCATATTCACAGAAATTGAACAATCAGCCAAAACTTTAAACTGATATATTATCACCAAACAAACCTCATCTCTAATATGCATAAATTAGACACACGTTGAACAGCCCACCAGAGAAAATAAAAATATTATATTTCAGTGCTGTGAAATCCGTAACATTATTTCTGCAGACATGGTGTTTATTTTTATCTCTGAGAATTTAGTGTAAGCAGTGTAGTGCCCCCACACATTTGGCAACTTTCCTCACTTTATTAGACAACTCACGCAGGATAGACACAATAAAATTACACTGAATTGCTCCATTTTTACTTGTTTTCTTTTTTTTTTAATTGAATTCTCAAAGTTTTTCTCTTTCATTACTCGAGTTGTCTGATACATGAAAATTGACCTTGATTTATGAAAAATATTTGTGATTTTGACTCTGTCAAATATGTTGTTTGTTACACAGTGAAAGATAAGTGTGTTTTGGTTTATAGATTGTCATCTTTTGTATTTTATTATCATTAACAACCACTGTATTAGGTTGAATTTCTGTTGCGGTTGTATGGATGAAGATAAGTAAGTACATTACATTCATATTAAATGTTTATTTCATTGAATGTGGAAATTGTTATCCATTTTATATATTGAAGCTAGTAATATCTTTCACTGTAACCCGCAAATTAAACACAAATATATGCTGTAATGGGAACATTAACCTCACAAATTTATTTTGGAAGTCTAGAATATTACGATATATCTGGAAGCAACAATATTTGTTGTGTTTAAGAAAATATTTCTACTCATTTTTAACCTATTTTGAAAATAGTTCAAAGTAGATCGATGATGTAGATCTACACGGCTGTGTAATGTTTATTTTTGAATATTTGAAAACAAACTATCATTTGTCAATATTTCTATTGTTATTGTGGCAAGATTGTTTCCAATGTTATTAAATCTGAATACATCACAATTGACAAAACGTTCAGCGTTATATAATATCAATCAAAACATGTTGGCGGTACTTGAGAAAGGCTTGGTTACGTGGGTATGAAAATGATTGATTTAATAATTTTGTACATATTAGGAGATTTATATATGCAGTGTGTGTTAAAAGAAATATAATATAACATTTTTTTATGCTGAGCTGTCAATATTATAAGAAATCTGTCTGATCTCCAGAAACAAGCATCAATCCTTTTGACCTCTCGGTCACTAGGCGAGTGATCTTTCCGCTGAGGCAAACAAGCCTGTCATATATTTATATTTAAGTAAATAATGTTCATGAATATCTTATTTAAATTAGTTGGACTTGGGTTTGCGAGCAGATTTAATAGGACACTCAATAGATTCGAAAAATCTAGTCATCACTATCAAAAGTCGAATACTCATAGATATCTATGTGATATTATGACGAAGGGATCCATTGAAAAAATTTGTTTTATCTTTTGATCAAAAGATTGTATTCCATCTGATTCATATCATAATAGGTAAAGCTGGTCTTTAAGCATGTCAAAAAGAGCTATATACATATAAAAAGGTAATGTAATATAGCAATAGTGCAAAATACTAAAATTTCAATAGACTCCTTTGCCATAACGCCCACTGATGTTATATTAGCATTGAAATCGATTGCTTAATTTTAATAGTTTCTATTAGTGCCCTTATTGGTAACTGAGATTTAAAGATAATTGGTAACTAAGGTTTAACTGTTGAAGGTTTAAATTCTAGTGTATCAATTATTGCTCGAATAATTACAAATAATCAGTTGCCAACCATTGTTACATCAAACACAATTCAACCATCGCTAGTTTCCATTACTAAAACATTTTCTGACACATTTATTTTCAGCAACAGAAGATGCTCCAGATCAGAAGACACAAGCTTCAGTGTGAAGAGATGCCTGGCCTGGTTCCGGGAATACACCACACCTGACGAGCCCGACATACTTGGTAAACCAATTTTTACTATAGACTTTTCATTAGATGTGTTTTTTCAATGAATATGTTCATATGACAGTCTTGTTCAAGCTATATTACTACCATCAAACAGCCTTAGTAACTTGAACTCTGGTGAAAGATATGATATGAAAAAAGATATGCAGTCACTAGTGAACTGGGCATCCGAGCCTGGCACCAACCTGTCTCCCTTCAACTTTTCCAGTGATGCACCTTACAAGATTTCGGATAACCTGCATATCGTATGCGGCAGACTTGCGGAATGCATCCAGAATCTAGCAGATCTTGTACCACCAGACTTGCAAGTCTTTTTCTACCGAAATGAGGTGTAGGGGTCGGATCTCCAATAAATCCCTATCCGGAAGGCAAGCCCTCCGGAGATTGTCGCCGAAAAGGAAGAAGATGAGACAAAACAATCAGTTCTGGGGGTGTCATCTGAAGAAGTTCGAGAAGATATGGGAGAAGTGCCGGGCACCACCCTTAATACGGAAGATGCTCAGGGGTGCAAAAATCTTTTTCACGCCAAGCCCTCGCTTGTCGTCCCCTCCAGATCAGTCGTGAAAAATTTCAGTATGAAGATTTCTCAAGACATGACCAGCCACATTCAAGCCATGAAAATATCAGGTGTGTTTGAAAATTCGAACTGCACTTCGAGCTTTATCTCAAATATGTTCCTGACTCCCAAATCAGACAACTTGTTGAGACCACTGTCAATTTGAGATCACTGAAAGCCTTGAAAGCAAAGCCCTTCAAATTTTTCGGCCACTTCCATGTACCGGACTTCCTCCAGTCCAAAGACTGGCTGGTGAAAATCAACCTCACCCAGGCGTACTTTCACCTACCAATAGTAGAAACTCACCGTAAATTCCTATACTACCAGGGAGAACTTCTTCAAATGATCTGTCTGCCTTTCGGCCTATCCTTAGCTCCGTGGATGTTTGCAACTCTGTGAAATTGGTTAGCGGAGCTCTTGCGGAAGAAGGGTATAAGGACGGTGGTCTAACTAGATGATTTCCTTCTGGCCAATCAGTCAAAGGAGCTTTTAGTGACTTAAGTAGTAAAAACCGTCAGCATCTAGGATGGTGTATCAACTGCGACAAATATGTCCTCACACCCAGTCAAAAGCTGGAATTCCTGGGCAAAACTTTGGATGTAAGAACCAACCAGAAGTCCCTCTTGGAACGCAGATGCTCTGACCTACACCAAGCGCTGCTCTCCTTGATCGAAGCTACCCTCAAGCAGATTCTAGGCCTCTTGAAGAGATTCAATTTTGCAAACTTTGCTACCCCTCATAGTCATTCGCATTGCTGCAGACTGCAGAAGTTCGGCCATCTACTGCGAAACCACAGGCCATCCAGGCCAGTGGATGGCTTCCTGTCACTACTGCGAGATCTACAGTGGTGGCTGAACGTTGTAGGAGAGTCCAATACACAAACCCCCCTTCACTCACTTCCTGACCAAGCGGTCAGGTGGACGACATGACAGTGTCAGGCCACTGGATCCTGGAGAAGATGCTTTGGCATTCAAACTGGATAAAAGCCTTTGGTGTCTACGCAGTGATCAAGCATCACATTCACTTACTGAAGGGAACAATGGCCTTATTACAGACCGACAACAAGACAATGGTTGCTTTGGTTGTCTTCTGACGATAACCCGAGATCTTCTAGAGTTAGTTGATCAGTACAATATATCCTTAATGATGCAGCACATCCCAGGGAGATACAACAGGATTGCAGACCGACTATCTCAGGGAACACCACTCCTAGAATGGCACTTGCTAAGACTGCCGACACACAGAATATTTTGAGTATGGGGGTAACCTCAGATCGACCTCTTTGTATCAGCCACCGCCCACGTGATGCCAACCTACATATCGCTAGACTCAACTGACTGCTCAACCTTCCATCTAAATGCATCCAGTCGACCTTGTAACTATGTGCTGGTTTGGGTATTTCTGCCACCAAACCTCGTTCCAAGAGTATTGGCACACTTAAACCTAGCAAGAGGCGCCTTCCTCCTGGTCGAGCCAAAATAGGAGAGGACACTCTGGAGAAGTGACCGAAATATTTGTATTTTTAACCCTTTGCATCAATGTCCTTACAAAGATTCTGAAAAAGTTTTTCAAAAAGCACAGAACAAAATATTACTATTTAACTTCAACAAGAACCAATGGAGAACTGATATAATTCAATGTGTTTTGTGTCCTGCAATGTCACTGTAGCGGCACTCTCAAGGTTGAAGATAAACTTTAAAAGCCATTGTGATGCTCTCGAGTATTAAGTGTTAATATAATAAACATCAAATGCTTAAAGTAATATTAAATCATTTCCTCTGTACAGCCATAGTTATGAACCAGTATCGCTTTTGTTAGTTGAATACCATCTTAATTTTTATTTTTTAACAAAAATTTAATATTTGCAGGTCCCGAGGGAATGGAAAAGTTTTGTGAGGACATAGCCGTGGAGCCAGAGAACGTGGTGATGTTAGTATTGGCTTACAAAATGGGAGCTAAACAAATGGGATATTTCACTCAAGAAGAATGGCTACAAGGTAAGTTAAATTAATTAAGTATCCGGCCCAGCCGAGCCGGATGAAGAGATTGTTATATATGATTGTTGGCAATTTCATGTATAAAAAAAATTGTGATTTCATACTATATTTGCATTGTTCATGAAAAGATTGCACAATTAAATTATTTAAAATACCAAATTGTGTAATATTTACAAATTACTTAAAAAATCAAGCTCATGCATCAAATAAGCTGTATTTAGGTAAAAAATTTAGAAAATAGATTTCATATATGACATCTAAGGCAATTAGTATTGTATTATCTTCATTCTAATGTGTCATAATATGTATTAGATTAGATAAATATTTCATTTAGATTTATTTTTATTATTACTCAAAATATGTAGTTATGTGCAGCTTATTTTAATGTACTAATTACACGTGCGCAACTGAAATACTAATGAAAAATGACTACAATTGGTATATAAAATTTTGTAAATCAATTTGTTAGGATTTTTTTTCATTTCAAGCTATTAGAATACACCAAAACTGAGTAACTTCAGTTAGAGTTTTGAATTAAAAGATTAGTACATGTGTACATAAATAAATATATTATAAATTATATATATTATGTGTGGTATATATATTATTAATATAATTTTTTTAACTGTAACTTGTGAAAAATGATAGAAAAAATGCGCTACTTCAATATAAGAACCAAATTTGAAAGTCAAATTATCATTTAAGTCTTGCAGATTACTTTGCTTTATAAAGTTAGTACAGCCACTAAATTGCCCAGCATATGTAAAATATTACAGCAATACCTGTCATTTTTCACATTTTTCAAATGTGCAAGATCCAAAATATCAATTTTATTGTTGATTAACCCCCGAAAATCCCAGTAATTTGGACTGCGGGATAATTTTTAAACATTTGCGTCTTAAATCAATACCTTTTTATGACTCATAAGTCAAAAATATATATATATTCTCAATGTGCACCGCTTTTTACCGATTCCCATTTGCTTTGTGTGCCGCGGTGCCTGGCGATACACTGCGCGACACATTGAAACATTGTTAATATGTAATATAATAAAATGCACTATTTCCGTAATAATTTTAAAGATAATGTAGGACTATAAACAATTTATGTATGAAATGTCCTTGAGGTGAAATTTTTTATGAAAATACTGCTATAAAAATTTTCCATTATTATTATGACTCAGTCCTTGCTGCCACTACACACCAGTAATGGTTAAATAGATCGATATCAGTAACCGCTGCACGTTGATAATTTTTAAATAGATCATTACTAGCCGCCACTAATTGTCAAAGATATTGATGCTAGCGACTGCCGCAAATTACCATAAATTATCAAATATGTAAATGGATACCAAGAGTTCTCACTTTAACCCGTATGGATAGTTTGTGCTAATTACTCTAATGACGATGTTTCCCTGCTATGTGCAAAAAAAAATTTTTTTTTTCTAAATTGGTTCCCTTGTTCACAATTATTTAATAGTTACACAATGTTTTTTGCAAATTCCGAATCCATTCATTTGATCAATTCTATCCGTTTCATGCAATTATATTTTTTGTATGTTGAATTAAGATGGTTTTCCTGTATATTTGAAGACTTTGAATTTCAGGATTAGCAGATTTGCAGTGTGACAGCATTAGTAAAGTACAAAATAAATTGGAATATTTACGGAATCTCCTAAATGATCCACACCAGTTCAAAGGAATTTACAGATACGCCTACGATTTTGCCAGAGTAAGTTTGTTTCATACAACGTTTTTTCCGGCACTTTTCAGTACCTACAGATCTGTTTCAAGTGCACAAATTCCATATATGTATGCATAAAAAAAATTCATCCACCAGACCAATAATAAATTAACATTATTCTAAATGTTTTCAAAACAATATGTTGACCTTTTTAAAGCGTCATTTAAGTCGTACGTAATTATAATCATTATCATACATATGAATTTATCTTTGTCGATTTGTAATTTATGATTTTAGGCTATTTCTATACAATGTCAATGAATCATCCCTATTTTCAAATTTAAAAATGATTTCGACACAGAATTTCTCTAGTGAGACGGGCACAGTCCAAACAATTTTTTTATATGTATTATATAGTTACTAATAAATAAATAAATAAATTTATTTTGTATAACTAGCAGGGACACGGAGTAGTCTCTGAAAGCTACAAATCACCACAATACTTATCTTTGAATGATCCAGTCAGCAAAAAATGATCCCACTGTTGTTTTACAATCAGTTAATAATGTAAACTGTCATTATATCAGTTCAAAATGTGATAGTAAAAAATTAACATTGATTCAGACATAAGAGGTTCGGCATAAAGGTTTTTAAACAACAATGTAAATGTAAGAAAAAAAATTAATTACAAATTTTCTTATATAATTTAATGTAATGTATAAAATTCAGTTTTTAGTGCATTTTTTACTTCAAACACTACTCATTCCCACTCTATGAAATATTCTCATATGACACGTAAATTTATTGTCCGTGAACTGCTTCTAGGACAAGGACCAGCGCAGTCTGGAAGCTGTAACAGGCCGGGCCATGCTCCAGCTTCTTCTCGGAGGATCTTGGCCCCTGCTCTCGCGCTTTTCCATCTTCCTGGAAAACTCCCGCTATCGTGTTATCAATCGAGACCAGTGGTGCAATATTTTGGAGTTCAGCCGCACTGTTCACCTCGAGCTGGATAATTATGATGCTGATGGGGCTTGTAAGTAGCTTAATATTATTTTCAACTTGGACCTTTCAAAAAATGTTTTGAAAGATTGATTTTTACCGGTTATTTAAATGGTCAAAAATAGGAGGTTCGGTCCAACATCCATTTTTCTTAATAATAAATAATAATAACATTGGATTATTTATATAACACAATTTTTGTAAAAAAAAAATCACCTCAAGAGCTCTTTACACATAAACTGTGTGAGCCTACACTAATATTTAAATTTCCAATATGATTTTATGAAAAGGTGCATTTTCAGTCTCTTTTTAAATAAAAGTCTGTGATGCACTTACGACGGACGGCAAAGAGTTCCACGCATTTGATCTCGCCACTACAAATACCTATTCATTGAATTTCAACTTCTGGTAATGGCTAGTCGATTCTACATCCTTTCCTACAACTGAAGTAGAGGTCGGCCTGAGAATTTGACATCTACTATTCAAGTTGTCTGGGATGCTGAGCTCTTGAAGATACGGAGGTGCCATGTTATTCACGTTGTACATTAACCAGCACAATTTAAATTCAATTCTTTCACGGCAACGGAGCCTATGTAGTTCATACGAAAAGGATGTTATGCGAGATAATATAGACCTTCCATATACAGTGAAACCTCAGTTTTACGTTCCTTGATTTTACGTTTTCCCACTACGTTTTTACGCTGAAAAGTTGTCCCATTTCATTCCCATATAAATATTTCTCGCAATTTACGCAGATAAAATTTTTCATTTCCTCAGTTTTACGCCAAAACATTTTGAAAATTCAATATGTCAACCCTTCTTCATTCATTGATTTTTAAGAGAAAATTTTGAATTTTACTTTTTTCTTTGAAAAACTCAACATGCCAACTGTACATGAATTTTGAATTTTCAACACGCCAGCTTTACGATCCCAGATATGTGCGTTCATCGTTGTCATGTTTAGCAAATGAATACGTATGCTAGTAATGAAGAAACATAAAAAGGGAAACACTGATTACTTAATATAAATTTTTTTAATGTTTCACTGATAACCCTTTTTGTATGAAAATTACTCCTTTTACCATCAGTCATCCGTCTGCTGCATTGAATCCGCGACACGGGAATTCATTTTTGTAACAGTAATATTTTTAGGGGTTTCGGAGTTGTATTTTTGCCAAATGACGGAATGACAACCATTACAATTTTCGCTTCTCTGTCGCGCGTGTCGGTCGTGCACTACTGTGATCTTCACCATGACAATTGACATTTCTAAATTGATTTTTTAACATGTTATGCATTATTTTTTAAAGTTTTTTTCAATGTTCTTTTATCAGTTTTGATTGTTAAAACGATTTAAATTTTGTTTTTATTGTATTTGCTTTTTATAAGCATCAATACCTTCATAATTTGCTCTCAAAATGTCGCAAAAAAGAAATACTATCGAGTTGAAGATGATTATTTTTGAAAAATCTTTCGATAGGTTAACATCTTGTGTTTGACTTTACACAATTGTAAAAAAATCTCCCGGAATTCCCAATACGACGAAATTGTAACAGTATTGTCAGAATAGTTTCTGTCACACCAAATCTTCCAGAATATGATACAAAGGATATTTTCAACGCGGATGAAACAGGGGTTTTTTTTACGTTTTGCCAGCTAAAATATGTTTGAAAGGAGAACTGCCTTGATGGTAAATTAAGTAAATTGTGACTGACCACCAAGAATTATTGTGCGTGGAGAAGTTGAATATTTTTTTTATTGTAAAGGGGCATAATACAAAAAGACAAAATTAAGGCGCACTTAAAAAAATAGTCCATAGACTAAAACATAATGTAAATTTTTTTTTAATTAACTTTGTAACGTTTTGAACTGATATAATGACATTTTGAATGCTATTTTGAAGTGATTTAAAGACATTTTACATTTTTAACTGAGTGTAAAACAACAGTGGATTATTTTTGGTTGACTGGGTTATTCAGAGATAAGTATTGTGGTGTTTTGTAGTTTTCAAAATACTCCGTGTCCCTGCTAGTTATACAAAATAAATCATTTTTAAATTTGAAAACGGACGATTTGTCGACATTGTACATTAAAAATAATAATGAATTGTAGGCGTTCAAAATTCACAGCAGACCAGACTCGATCTCTGCTGGCAATACACGCGGATATACGCACTATGACTGTTGCACACATAACCTAAGTGTGACTTGCCAATTGCAATTTTGGGGGTTTCCTCTTAATTTTATTTTCTCCACCTGTTGTTTGAACACGTGTGCACTCCAGAGCATAGGAAGGGTGTCACTCTATCCCATTTTGACAATCTGCAATAAGACGCGGGGATTATGCTAAATTGTTTTGTAAGGTCTTATTATAATCCCAAAGAGAAGTTTTACAGCGGCGCAACAGGCTGCCGTTGAAGCAGTAAAACAATTCCTGATTCCATTACCAGTCGACGGCACCACTTATGAAATAATATTTTCATCCTATGGTATTTTTTCATATGGGACAAATATAATTTTGTTATATAAATTAATTTTTGTATGGAAAAATTAATTGTAGGGAATTAATTTTGAAAAATAATTTGATATATGTAATTTTTTGATATAGCTGGGTTAGTTTTAACGAGGTTTTACTGTAAATACTTGTAACATATTTATAAGAAATAACAAACGATGAATTTGCACAATGTATTTAAAATTTATTTTAAAAGACTCAAGTTCAAAAATTAATATCAAAATAACTAACGCATAGAAAGCCATAGGTAACAAAGGGACAAACATAGATTGAGTTAATAATAATAATATTGCATTTATTCCAGCATCATCGGGTTTCTATTTTATGATACAATTAAGTTACGAAATATTATTAATGTTATGAAAAGAAAAATAAAAAAATATATAAATGATACATTTCAGTCACGGCCATTATTGTATCTGTAATCGTTGCCATTCTTTGGTCAGGGAACCTGATTTCCATGAGAGCGCCGCCTACACTAGAGAATATATGGCCTTCGGCAAACATTGTCAATGATTAAATAGGTAGATGAGCAAAGTCCTCCATTTACGACTGTATCTTAACATCACTTTAAAAAAGTATCCATTATTTTCCAACACTAAGCGACAGACGTTGCTGGCATACATGGATTGTACATTGTAAATATCTATATGTTTTTCTAGTTTTGTGTTTCAATCACTTTTCTCTATTTTACAACATTTTGGCTATCTCTAGAAAAGAGAAATATCCAGATTTTACTACAATTTTACGTACTAGCATTTACATTGTGATAAAATATAATTATGGCAATAATTTAAACAATATTTTTCCAGGGCCAGTAATGTTAGACGAATTTGTGGAGTGGCTGAGGCAGGAACGTGAGCAAACCAACATAACCTCAGAAGCAGACAGCTGAAAATAGTTTTGTCATGAAAAACAAGAACGCCTATCAACTCATTCACTATATCAAATTATGTATTATCCTTAATGTTACTATGATAACCTCACTCTATAATATTGAAAGGCTGAAAATATTTGGTCAGTATATTCAAATTAATTAGCATTATATTATATAAGGAGTGTATTCATTAAGAGTAAGCAATTGTATCTATCGGTAAAAAATAATATTTTTAAATTGATTTTATCATTACATTCTCATACATTTTATACATTTACTTTGAGAGGAAAAAAATTAATTCATTACAAAGGACAAAATTATCATTAGTTTATTTATGTATTTTAAAAATAAAAATAATTAATGAGATAATTGAGGGAATTTGTGTGTATGTGTATATAGAGGCTAAAGTAAGATCTCCGGTAGGTGTCGCTACACAAAGCAAAGATAAAATACAAGATGTGTCAGATAAATAAAATTACATCACGCCAGAATATTATGTCGCTGGCCATGGTGAAAAGTTATTTTGCAGAATATATCTTCTGCATTGGGGCTACAGAAAGATTAAAATAAGTTGTGATCATTTTAATTTTGAGTTCTTTTTTGCAAATAGAATATTTAGAGGAACTTTTTCTGGAAATACTTTTTTAATTTTTCAAATAAAATCTTCATTCGATCGAGGAAATAGATATAGAGTTATTGGGATTTCATTTCTAAAAATGTAACTGCAAATAGAAAAAATTTTAAAATTACCTTATTCATTATCTCAATAATTACTGACATTATTAATTATTTTTTTTACATAAATAAAAGCTAACAAGTTCTTTATATTATAATGTGGTACCAGTTTAATCAGTTTATGCAGGTTTTTTTTTGTCGATAGATATTTTCGCTTACTCTTACTTCCTTTACAGGAATACCGATTGACAGTATGTACAAGTATCAAAAATACGCGGCAAAAAGTCATCGTTCAGATATTTGTTCCCATTGCGATATTGGACAACTGTATACGTCTTTTAAGGATAGTCATGACACATTCACCGATAATGTAACCCCGTGTATTAGAATACTTGTATCATGAAATATCCGATATTTTACTTGTGTAAATATGAATCCTTATTGTTGTGAGGATACTGTTTAGAAATAATTTTCAATAATCAATTTTGTCCATTTTTAATTTCCTTTTATTTCTTACCAATGTTTAATTGACAAAATCTCCTCATTTGGATATTACATCTTTATCCCTTTTAATATCTGTTTATTTTTAATTAAACAAATATATTTTCCTAAGACGCTATCCATTTTGATAAATATCATTCATCAGCCAAGTTTATTTCTTTTACGATAGCGAATTAAATAAATATGAACTGAACTATTATTATTTGTTATTCAGAGACATGTAAGTAACAATGTCGAGGTTTTTTTTTTCTTCTTCCAACCATTCTACAGTGGAACCCCCAACTTACTACATTCTTTCGTGATTCTTGATTCAATTTAGCTACCTAGATAAATTGTTTAAATTATAATATTGTGTACGTACGCATGTATGTTGTAAATAACATTAAAAATCAATAATTGTCACAAATTTGATTTACTATAATGTTTTCTGCATGCACAATACTTGTGATATGACAGGTACAAATGTTTTTTTGGTCCCCACCATTTGGTGAATCAACACAATGATGAAGGCCACTGAATGTAGACTGTGACATTTGACTTATTAAAAAAACCTGCCGACGGCAGAATAACTCAGAAGAAATTCTTTTATCACCAGATTTTTGAAGACAAATGTAACAACAAAATATAATAAAAAATTGATTGCCATGTATTTTTTTATTGAATATCCTGCTATAAGGAATGACAACAAAACCCTTAATTCAGTCAAAGGAAATGTGAAATTTACAAGATTTTCTCAGAAACTGCATTTAATTTATTATTTTTAAATTATGAAACGGACAAAACTTTGCCTGGTATCTCGAAGATTTGGCAATAAAGGTCGGTATGTATCGGTTATTTAAATTATAGTACACAATGAATAACAGCTCGCTCCACGCAACTTTGTACTGTCCTTTGTATACAAGCACCCAAATATGATATAGAATTTATCCATATCTACGACTTACACCCCGTGTACATATTTAATTATATGAATCTGACAATCTGCAAAAAAATTGGCAGCATTAAATACGCCAACTTTTATTATATTATAATAAAGATAAAAAGAAAACAATTTTGGGATATATAGTTCTACCGGTACGAGGCCAGATGGGGAATTAGTCATAGATTCCAGAAACATACATTTAGGGTTCCACTGTGGCTATTTTTGCAAGTTTAGTAAAATACTCAAAATACTATAAGAAATGTATTGTATACCTTACAAACATGACCTGAGCAATTGTTGCTTCATGTAATACTCTGATTAGTATAATTTACATATTTAATAGTGATCTTGAATAGTTTATAAAATAAAACAAATATTGTTATTGACTCGCTTCTAAATAATTTGAAGTATGCAATGATACGGTTTTTATATTAACCGAAAAATGGTCTAGTCAACAATAATTGCTTACAGGCCTCGAAATGTTTTAAAACCTCGATTATTATATTATTCGTAGATTTTTGCCATAAGCAATATATTTATGCCTCACTTAGGGTTATTCATTCAGACATGCACATTGACTACATATTTTTACTATCGCGGGTTATGAATGTGGAAATATATATTTTTGAATAATGTAAGTGAGACTCGTGAGTTGGAATCAATTAAAATACTAGAACAAAAAAGAATGGCAAATTAAAAGTTTGTAATGTGTTTACTTTATTATTTTTAATCATATATGTATCGTAAAAATAATTGGGAGAGTTTTATAAACCCGTCAGCCTACCAGTCACTGCTGTAAGGTACTCGAGATTTAATTGGGATAACCCTTCTTATTTTATACATAAAATAGAGAAATTAATACATTTCATTGGAGTAAATTTTTTTTGAAATGTAGATATGTAACCTATTTCTAATTCTATTTTGAAGATACATTTTTCAAAATACATAGTAAACAAAAAAAGTCCAGAAAAAATATCCTCAAAAATTTTAAAATCAGAATCGAAATGGAAATATTTCTGGTAAAAATATTGTGTAATTGGTAGGTAATTGTTACTACCTATGTGATTTTAAGCTTCTGTTTTTAGAGATATCCTTCAGTTTATAACAATTGTTCTCCAAAATTGAAACGTCAAACTATTTTTCTGAACATTTCGAAATGTTGGTTATTAAAAACTCTTTATTTGTGGTGACTACTACTTCCCATTTGTTTAAGGTACCAGGTATCGTTCAATGTTTTCAGTAAAGAAAGCAAACGGAAAGTAATATCAGCATTTTACGGCTGCATTTAAAAGAATTACAAATTCTAAATTTAAATGATAGGCAAATGGGTTATAATAAAAATATATTTATAATGTAACATGATTTGTTAGTTTTGATGGATTGAATATTTTTTATTTGTTTTCCAAATATCCATAGTGTGTAATAGGATATCGTGCAACATGTGTGAACTCTCAATGGAATGTTATGAAATAACTCTTATGTATTTCTCGTTTTATAAGCTACTTAAAAAATATATACAGTCGTACCCCGTTAATCGATGCTAATCGGTTCCGCCAAATGTTGTCAACGAACCACATAATTTATTAAAACTTTGAAAAAAAAAATTTATGTCTATTAATTCAATATTTATTTATTTATAATGGATTATGTAGGCGTTAATAGGTTAACGGCAATCCACCTTACATATATACAAATGTAAAAATAACATAATTAAAGTACAACAAAATAAAAACAATTTAGTAACAATAAATAATATTATTTAATTCAAAGAACGAACGTAAAAGCATGTTTAATTAATGATGACAACTTAATCTTTTTGCTTTTCTTCTGGGTCAACGATTACAATTGATAATGAAAAAGCACGCTTCGTATTATCAATAAAGCCGCATAAAATTCCTTGCTCAGCTGCCTTTCTCTTCGTATTTAATATTTCCTTATATGTATGTAACATCTTATAATGTTGTTAAGATCTCTTGTCACTTTGGAACCCCTCCCAACTAAAAGATCATTATTTTCCAATCAAATGTACCATTGAGGATTTTGATTGTCAAAAGTTTTAGTAGGGGTTGGCAGACTTTTGTCTTCTTTGGAGGATGCTGTGCTCTCAAATAGTTACTGAAGTTTCTGTGTGTTTAGGTTTTAACCTCTTGGATCCCCTAATTTGTCTCTACTCAGGTGTTGCATTGAGATCATAATTTTCTCCAAGATGCATTCATATTGTGGCTTATCACAAAAATCCCATACCGAACTGTTAACTCCTCGAGAAATGGTTTGTCTTCAGCGTAAATTGCACTCAGACACTGCGCAAAGGTAATTTTATGGTATCTATTCTTCAAATTAGAGATCAAATTCTGATCTATTGGCCGCAAAATGAATGTCTCATTCAGAGGAAGAAAAACTACCTTGACTTTGACACCAGAGAACGCTTCCAAATCAGAAGTTAAGTTATAATCACTAAATAACAGGAAGATAGCCTTGTCAAATCTTTTGAATACTCTAGTGTTTTCAGAGTAATAACAAGCAGTTAGTAGCATTACATCCAAACAAAATCATAAAATGCTGCTTGAATAAAGCAGACTTCCAAAACAAGCCAGTTTCGACAACATTAAAAATTTACCTGATGCCATAACCCCCCTCCTCAATTATATCATTAAATGTTACATTGAAATTATTGTCTGCAGTAACATTGGCACTGGTAATTTCTCCATGAAAACCTAACCTAAACTTGAAAGGGTAGAACCACTCCTTTTTCACTCTGTAATGCTCTGGCTGTGCAGAACTATTTCATTAACATCTGACTGGCCAGTTTTTAAATCCTGTTAAATTTTTAAGGCTTTACTTTGGATAAGGACTATATATATATAATATGTTTTGTTTCTTGATCTTGAATCCATAGCATATGTCCAAGAACACACAATTACTGGATTTTTACCTCCAGTGGCACTGTTATTATGACAAATATGTAATAGATATCTCAGAGACAAAGTTATTTATATTATAAGCCCTGTAATAACCATACTTCTCATATAATATAATATAAATAGCTTCGTCTCTATGAGATATCTATAATTTGTCTTAATAAATATTTAATGTTTGACTTCATTCCTTAACAGTTGAAACATAATTGTCAGTGGAACTGTTTTCTCAATGAAAGATTTATATTTAATTTTATCTGAAATAATCGTTTTCACAGTAGACGAAGGAACTCCTAACTCTCTTACCTATTTCTGCAGCACTTTTCCTGCATTCTGACTCTTTCAATACTTTTAGTTTGACCTCCAGTGTTGTCATAATTCTAGGCCTCTGCTACTTTAGCACTGGGTGCCATATTAGGGTTGAAATTAACGAACAGCAATGTATGTCAAGCCAACACGCTCGTGTGCACAGACTGAGTGCATAACCTCGCACGTCATGTAAAATGTTGGCGCTGGAGTCAGTTGATTGAATCGTCGAATAGCGGGGAATGACATAATATGAGAGTGTCAATTAACAGAGTGTGGAATTATGAGGTATGACTGTATATGTATTTATTTTTCATCTGTACTTTTTTACAAAAATGTAAACTCGCCCATTATTTTTAACTTATTACGCTTGCTATGTGTGGATGAATTTTTTTAAAAACAATATGATTCAGAAGGTGTGGAAAAATATGCAGGTTAACAATTCTCAAACTTATCTTATTTTTATAATCCTTTATATAATATATGTTATACATGGTAGCCAATTCTTAAAATGTTTCTTTCGATCCGTTTAATTTTTATTCATGTGTAGTCTCATCATATATCATATGACAAATATCTGAGTGCCTCATGTTTTATTGCTCTTTTTGCCACATAATTTTTTAATGTAATACATAGTATAGTATATAATATTTTTATGTTTGTTTCAACATATAATATTTAACTTTTTTAAAAGAAACATTGACTGAACGATATATAATATGAATTACTACCACAACAAGCTCTTATGATTTTTAATACGTAATCTAATTTCGCAAAAGCATTTTCCCAAAATAAAACATGTGGAGAAATTTTAAAAAAATATTTCATCCGATGAATAAACTGTGAATTGAAAATTTGACTTGCACATTTCAATTTCCTTGGATTAATTAAACCAATGAAGAATTTGTTAAGAAAATAAATGAATATGTAAATTTAAAAAATACTTTTTATTTTATTTGTGTATTTGTAATAGCGCGAGAAAACAGGTGGAGCGTAATTTCCGCAACAGGAGCTAAGTAATAATTTTTTAACGGTACAAATTGTTTAATTATCGTCATTTCACTCCTTACAAGCAAAGAAAGCAAATCCTCGTCTTATGAAAAAACCTTACAAAAATTGAAATGGTTGTCTAGTCGTGGGTTATTTAGAAAAATTACTTAAAAAAAGTACAACCTCATGGCAATGCTGGCATGCAATTTGCCAGTTCGCGTCTAATTTGTTTATCCATATAAGACTCATACTGAACTAAACTTTGTTTTCATGGTGTAATCCAACATCATAGGTTATAATTTATAACCTGTATTTTTGGAATATTATATATGGTAAATTAAAAGCAGAGTATGATACGGAACAATAAAAGAACTTACTTTTTTTTTAAGTAATAAATTCATATTTATGTTCTAAATTTAAATTAAGAGAATTGTTCTCAAAATCAGAATAATTTTTCTAACTTTTTTTTTATACCTATCATATACTTAGTTAGCATCGTCGGTAACAGCATAACCTAGTTTGTGCCTACTGCATGCCACTGTTCATTTGACACTATGAGCCATGCAGGTTCAAGATAGACTTACAATATTTCTCCAATATACAAATTTATAAAATTATGTTTTCTATTGTAGTCATTTAATTGGAAGATATGAACACTACACGGTGCTGAATAGTGAAGTCTGGCAGATGATTAGTTATTTGATGCTAAGTTTGCACATATCGAACCCTTCTAAATATCCTAACTATTACATTTTTAGTATTTAGCATGTATTTGATATGTGTATTTTTAAATAGCGATAATCTTTTTTTTATATGTGTATTTGGTTCAGTAGAACTTAATATAATACAAATATGAAAAAATTTCTTCATGAAACGTGTATCAAATAGTCAAATTCTGGAAAAATGAGGACTGGCGGAACAACAAAATCTCCTCATAATCATTACTCGCTATATCTGTGATTCCATTGCCGATATGTAGATATTTTTATTCTTATACAATGTCAACACTTGATAAGGAATTGAAAATGACCCATTTGTTAGTCAGAATACTTTACATTAAGAGTGGTCAACGGGTTTTAACATCACATCATTTTATATTTTCACAGAATTCGTACTTTTTTCAAAAAATTTAGTGTTGAAAATAATATTTCATAAATTTCTACCGATAATTTATAAAATTTGATTATTCACAGTTCATAGATGTTTTTGACACCCGAAGTAAATAATTTGTTGACGTAATTCACAAATGTTTTTAAATCCTTAAACACGTGCGACTATGCATTTGAGCTTCATTTCTTCGTCAAAGTCTGTAGCTAGCTCCGCCTACTAGCCAATCATAGTATATCAATTTCCACAGTGCATTTTATAAGATTTGTTATTAAAATAACGTTTTCATTGAATTTCGTAATTTATAAATTAATTGTGTGTAACAGTTCTACTGACCTGGTTTTTATGAAATATTGTGATTTGCACATACTAAAGAAACTAAATCGTTTGATTTAAATACCTATTTTAAATTTTTTTTTTCACATTTTGTTCTCTAAAATGGCACCAACACCTTGCATTTATGTAAATCCTTAACCATTTAAAGAAATGGAGCTTATTTTGAAAACTGACAAAAAATTATATCAATGCTAAAATTGGTGGAAAAAATCGACAGTAAACTGACACTTTTTCTTTTCTAATGTTGCCTTCAGAAAACTTTCTTTCTCACTATTCGTAATTCAGATTTTTTTTTTAAATTTCGTCGTTTAAAGTCCGTGAGTTACGAATTAACAAAGTTTTACTGTAAATGCTTCATTATCAGAGATAACATTAGCTAATTATATTGGTGCATTATAGCAAGTGTTAGTGGTGGTCGAAGGGTCACTGAGCAGGACAAAACAATGGTATAGTTTAAATAAATAATATTTTATATACATATATTTATTTTTATACTAACTTCTCAACAATACAGTGACTGCAATGTTGAGTCTGTAAATTTTAAAGTTAAACCAAACAGTATTTTAAGGTTAATTCAACAATAGATTAGGCGACGGCTTGAATGACTTCCGTGTATCGCTTCACCTTGCTGGCGACACTCATGTCCACAAACTTGTCGGCAATGGAGACAATCATCCCTCCCAAAAGTGCGGGATCAACCTTGGCTGTCAAATGGATGGATTCATTTGGCTTCAGGAATTTCTGGAATAAAATCAATACATACGATTTCAGGAAACTTTTGCATATATATATTACTATTAAAAAAATTTTAAACTTCTAAAACAAATTATAGATTTTTTTATATCTGTAGTTGTAAATACATAATGCGATAGCAAAGTATACAAATGAGAATAAATGTGACCATATCCACTAAATTCTCTGCTGTTTAATACTGAACCTAAACACATATACGAAATTCACAGTACTATATTGGTATTTAATAATAATGTATAGTTGCATTATGGGCCCACAAATATTTTTATGCCAGCAGTCCACTCTCCCCGAGGCTCCTCACTTCGCCTCGCCTAGTCCGCGCTCCGTTCCGGTCGGAGCGAACGAGACGGCATGAAACAACTCGTGTCAGCACGAGAATAGGCGATGCAAACCGAGAGCTGCACTACATTCTCGTGCTCGTCTCCTCTACTGGCATTAAGGGGGAGATTTTCATTTTGAGATATTTTTTGCATATTTCATACTCTTTCAAAACAAGATTAATATTTAACCTACTACTTATATCATCAAAATGTGGTATTTTTATAAATCTTGCCAGACAGAAAGGGATGAAATAAAATATTTGATATTCTCACATTAGAGAAGCTAGTTTTTATTATTATTATTATATATTAATATTGTAGATTGAAATAATATGCGTGTTGTCAGTCAAATTAACCAAGGCGCCCCGCCCCGCCCCTTTTAAAACTGTTCTATTTTTTCGCATTTTTTACGAAAACTTGGGATTTTATTATCCATTTACATCAGAAGTTATACACTAGATTATACTTTTTTTATATACGCCCATTGACATTGACGTGTGAAGTTTTTTTTAACATTTTGTGCTCACAATATCTGTTGTAGTCAAAACTCAAACTCAAACATTTTTGGTGCATTATCATATAGTATTGTTTTGGACTAAAATTTCAGATTTGAACCAGTCCCAACCTTGAAAAATGCAGTTTTTGTAAATTTCCAAACTTTGAGAATTTTTAGAACAAAACAAATGTAAGTTTTAGGGTTCAAATTTTGTGTGTGAATACAACTAGTTCCCACCTCTTTGTAAATAAACTTTTGACATGTTGACTCTAAGCCTCCCTGCAAAAACATCCCCGTGAAGATGGGACTTTTTTAAAATGAAAGCTAAGAATTAAGGCTGAAATTTCACTCTGGGAATGCATATAGGTGAAAATGTATAAAAATAATCTAATACCCCGTTTATTTCTGAACAAATTGCTTTCAACCCCATGTTGATAGGACAAATAGGAACTAAAATATTTCAGTTTCTGTAAACCCTTTACATTGCAAAATATGCTACATCCTGTAAAACAAATATGGCCACCATGCAAAAACAATAAAATTATAATAATGGGTCATTTTGAACAACCAACAAGTTAAGGTGATTGCACAAAAAATATGAGAATATTTAAAAATGGTCAAGCAACCAGCGTTGGACCATTCCATATGGAATCTACTTATTTACCATCATGCTGTTTCACCGCAGGGGTAGGCAGAAAGGACAGAGCACCACACTCTTCTGTCCTGACACAATTCTCGCCTCATCCACATTCATACATCTTCTCATACAAGCTCGCTGGTTATTGTCGCTCCTAACGGGACCGTCTTCCAGTATCTGGTTTACCTGGTCGTGCCAAGTTTTCCGCAGACGTCTAGTATTTCTGGTGACGTCATCACTTGCGTCATACATCTTTCTTACCATTCTCTCCTCATTCATCTGTTCCATATGACCAAACCACCTAAGTGATCATTTTTAATATAAATAAATAATAAAAACTGACTTTTTCCTAAAAAAAAGGGGGAAAGATAAATTACTATTGAAAGTTCTTATAACCAATTCAACAAAAATCAAATTACATAATGCTTAATTATGTATTTATTATATAAAAACCTTAGCATACTGTTATCTTGAAAATGTTGCTACATACCTTGAGTGAAGCTTCCAAGCTCTTACGCTGAGCATCATCCAAAGGTTTGGCAGTGATCACTTCGCAAACAACCTCGCCTCGGTGGGCCGACATCATGATTTTGAAGGCATTTATGACATTTTCAAGATTCTTCAATCGTCCATTCTCAGCCAACAACTCCAGCAAGTTGCCAGTGGCTGAGGAAAATGAAATCTAAAATAAAAATACAAAATGTCATTTATTTTATACATGAAATTAATTATGTATTATTACAAGATTACATTATATATATTACATATTAATCAATGTACGCCAGTAAATGGATTTCAATGAAATCAAGATATCTGTATACACAGGATGACCTCAAAAAAGTGAGAACATCTCGTAACACATGAGTTATTCCAAAACATAATATAATTAATTATAATTCCTAATGTCATTTTTTTTCCACAATATTTAGCTAATCAGAAATCGTCAAAACATCCAATATTGCATAATTTGCTGGGTTTAAATCTGGGCTGTTCGGTGGCCACATGCCTGGCTCGATGAAATTAACATTTCACGGCAAAGAAAGTTGATTGTATTTCTGGCTGTGTGAGATGGAGCTCCGTCCTGCTGTAATGTCTATCTATACTCCAGGCTTTGTTTTGAAACTCTAATCACTTTACTATCACCTCAACGTCTTTCAATTCGCAAATTTTTGATCAGAATACAGTCTTCTGCAATGATTTTTGTCATTCTGGGCAACAATTTGAAAAAACCAAATATAAACCATGGGAGAATTAATAATCAAAGATGGGGACCGGAAATTGTCGAAATAGAACATAATATAGGTAAATAGGTAAGTAAGTAAATTATTAAACTATCTAAGCTATTGTTGATATAGTTAAACTAATTTTGATGTAATTATATCACATTTTACGAAATGTTCTCACTTTTTTTGGGCCGCTGTATAAAGAGCGATGTCCACAGTTTTATTCCGAGCTTAATGAAATTTTGCACACTTGACCTGAAAATATGGGGAAGGTCACCGTATACATGAGATTTCTAAAAACCACCCCCATCCCCTTTCCCACCCTTCAAAGCAGAATTTTGATACTTGATGAAATTTTGCACGTTCAAAATAAGAGGAAACTGTCTACATCTGATTTCGAAAAAACTACTCCCATCCCTCTAAATGAAGCCTCTTCAGTCAACGTAGAGCCCGGGCAACGCCAGGTACATCAGCTAGTATAATATTAAAAAAGAACCATACAGGGATAGCAAATAGGATTTGATTAAGGTTCTTAAATAAGAAAAATGAGCTTGTCAATCTTTTTCACATTACAATACAATACATACTGTACATATATGTACCAAATAAAATAATTATATTTTTATAAAATTGTAATTACTATTTTATTAGAAATCTTCAACTCGGTATCATTCATTAGCAAGATTTTAGTTTTGGCTGCTATTATGCTTTCAAAATGCTGTTGAGTCTTCAATCCACTTCTAGTTTTCAACATAGTTATGTGGTATTTTAATATAAATTGAATTAATTAGCTAGAAAGATAAACAGAAAAAATCTATCTATCGAAAAAATATTTTATTGCTACCGGAATTCAAACCCGGACCTCTTCCTACCCAGGAAAGTGCATTCTCCGATTTCGCTATAGCAATCAAATACATTTCTGACAAATTTTGAACTTATATTCTGTAATATTTCCAATTGATACATCTACTGTTCAATTTTTAAGAGCATTCCCTTTTATATTACGGAGAATACCTTTGAGTAAAACCCGATGATAGGAGATGCCAAAATTAAATGAATTAATCAATTTTATTAAATTTGAAAATAAATAAGTTGTGTTAAAGTTTAAGTTCATTTAACTAAGGATTAATAAATCTTTAAAAATCATAGAAAATAAGTCTTATTCTTACACTACTATATCTTCAGCTGGGTGATAATACACAATCTTACCTTAGAAGACAAATGTTTCAGAGCTCCGGCTTTGATGGAACGTTTGATAGTTGGGTTGATGACGAACTCCTTTAATTTAGGGTCACTCTTCATCTGGGTTTGGAAATTAATAAGTTCCTTCTCAACAGCATCCAACTGCTTCAACTTGGAGGCAGCCGAAAACAGGGCAGTGGCGTACCGTCCCTCCAGACCGAACACTTGCACTGGCGGCTTCACCATTTTGCCACCAGTAGCTGAAGAGCTCATAGCGCGAGCCTGAAAATATTGTTTTCATATTGAAACAAGGATTATTACATAACCTAACCTCTATCGCTAACCGCAACGTCAAAACGCTGAACGGTTAATGAATACTCCAAATTAATCCACGACAAATTGTCAATATAACATTGTGCAATATAAATTAAATAAAACAAACCAGAACTGCACACTTGAAAGAAGACATTTCGCAAAATATAGTGATCGCCCCGCTGAAAAACCCGTAATATGTAAGTGACTGCGGTGGTGCCAGCTACACAAATTATAAAATCCGATCGATATTTTTGACATTTCTCGTTTCATAGTTCCTACTTAAATGCGTGATTTTAATATGATTTGGGATAGGAAAATAGTCTTTCACAAAAATAATTTAAAGACTATTTTTCTATACTTTATTTTAGTCAATGTCATGTGCGATAGTGTAACCGCTAGTAAGAGGCTCGCCAACCATCCACTCCTGTCAGTCGGTCTGTCATTCTTTGTTTATAAATTCGGCTTTGTCTCGTATGACAAAGGTATAACTGTTGATGCCGAGTAGTTTTCAAATTAATATTTTAAACATTTTTTAGATTTTGTTATCGGTGAATGGTAAAGTTAATTCGATTTGCTGGTTTAGATTTTGCCGCCATGTCGCCGTTAGGAAGTCCCTCGAAAGACTCTGTTCAGGATGCTATTTCCAACTGTTCCATTGACGAAGGTTTGCCAAGAGATCTCAGCCAAACGAGCCTCTCCTCGAGCAACAGCCACGATGAATCGTTCCGGTGCGTGGACCACGCGGAAGGGAGTCTTCAGAGAATGTATGGTTATCTTCAGGCGGGACAATTATGTGACGTGGTTCTCATCGCTGCAGGACGCAGGTTTAGCATCCGTTTATGGCTTATCTATATATAATTAAAATATAAAATAAATCCAATTTAAACGTTAAAATTAATTATTATTTACAATAAGGCATGGAAATGCCTTTTTGTGTGGTCTATAGTATTTATAAACACTATGTAATACATTTATGTATATGTAAAATGTATTTATCGGTTTATTTAATATTTTAAAATAAATTAGTATCCTAGATTTTTTGGAAATATATCAACTACGGGTTTAAATGAAATTTTGATATACATAATAATATTGTCTTTAATAATGATTGACATGTTTTTTCATATCAATTGTTACATTTCATCATAGTTTACCATAATTTCTTTAACTTCTGTGAAATATATTCATTCATTAATATTTGAAGTGTATTTTCTAAGGTTTCCAGCTCACAGGCTGGTGCTGTCAGCAGCCAGTGAATACTTCTCAGCTATGTTTGCGGGGGCTTTGAGAGAAGCACAGCAGAACGAGATCACATTGGAACATGTAGATGCTGATGCCCTCCAGCAACTTGTAAATTTCTGTTACACGGGTACTATTGGTTAGTATCCATCCAAAGTAATTTGTTTAGTCCAAAGTTTTATCAATGCTATTTGTACATTTAAATTATTTTTATAAAAATTGTAGTAACTGTAACTTTCCAATTTACCTGCACCAGTGTGATACTCTTGGAAATACTATCACAGATTCCCTTTGGTGTTCTCTTGTGATTGTACTTCTCGAGTTGCTTAGTTGAGTCCTTGTAAGTCAAACTCAGTAGATATATGTGACAATTATCATTAATACAACTTATTTATAGAAGGTACAACTATAGAACTCAGATATTTAATACTCTTATTGCGAAGGAACGATGCGATAAGAGAGCCGTTCCTTTGTGACGGCCTCTTATATCCCATGACCCCCACCACTCATCTCACACACACATATAAAAGTGACAGTTCTCACAAATATATTTAATAAAAAAATATTATAAAGATTTTTCTCTCGGTTGTCAATAGTCACCAAACTCTTAAGAGATGAAAATCATAAATTCACCTTAGACTGGAAATGTCATGTCACGGTATATCCCACTGGAAAAATTTGAAAATTTGGAGAATTTGAAAACCATTGGGAAATTGGTCCTACACATTTAAAGATAGATCAGCCTATGTTAATTTTGTCAGGAACATTTAAGATTTTCTTTTCATAGCAAATTACATTAAACTATTTAAATTATTTTACAAGGAGATGCATTTAACTACCTAATTTTTTAAATAATCATAGTTAGGTAATCATCAAATAATGGTCACTATTATAATTTATTTTTATAATAAGAATAATTTTCACGTGTTAATAAAGTAAGTAGGCGCTTTGGGCTGAAACATTCTCAAGAACTTGTCTTAACTTGTCTATAACTCTGCCCATCAGTTCTGAGTGTCTATCATCAATCCCGCCGATTGCGAGATGCGATCGGTGATTCGGTTTTTGACTTGAAAGCATGGCAAAAAAGCTACAGAAGTTTTGATGGGTGCTACTGCACCATACTGCCCGGACCTAAAAGTTGTTTAACATATTTTTATTATATGTAAATATAAATTTTTTAGTTACCTATGATAAATTGTTATGAATATGTGTATCTAGTCTAAATGATTCTTACTTTGAAAATGGCCTTTGTATATTTTTAGTGGTTTTTTTTGCTCTCTTTATTGTGGCCTTCGCCAATTAGGCGTTACAAATACATACAGATGAAATAATGTAATATCTTAAATATAATATAATACATATACAATTAACATAAATAAAATTATCAGGGGAATATTATTAATATTAATACAAGGATTTGTTATTTGAAATCAGTACACATGGGAGAGAGGAAATGAAAGGTTGAGGATTGATTTTGTGGTGGTTGACTCTAGATTGAGATCCACTACTGTTGATACTCGAGTGTTTCAGGACGCCGAGATGGAAACTGACCATTTCGTCATCGTTTCAAGAATACTTTATTCCAAGGATGGCGGTCCACAAAAAAAACAGTATTGGCGCCATCTAGAGTCAAAATTAAGAATCTGCAAAGGGATGATGTCAGAGAAAAATTTGAAAGGAAAGTGTGTGAAAAACTGAGTGAGTGATCTGAATATAGACAATGCATGGGAATACATTAAGGTTACTTTATGTGAATCAGCGAAAAAAACCTGTGGCGTAGCTATCCAAGGAAGGAAAAAAGGTGATGCATGGTGGGATGATGGCATAATGGAACTCATGAAAGAAAAGAAGAATGCGTGGCGCTATCTGTTGACAGAAAATGGGGATGAATACACAAGGGCAAAAGACTTGTACAATGCCTGTAAGAAAAAAGTTAAATCTAGTGTGAAAGAAAGGAAAGAACGGCTGAAAAGAGAAGAAGGGGTGAAAATGACTGAGAATTTTCAGGATAATATAAAATTCTTCTGGAAGGCGGTCAAAAATTCCCGATGTGGTGCTGAAAGCTATTAAGCCAGTAAATGGAGAGATGTTAACGAATGAGGATGAAATAAAAGATAGATGGATGAAATATTTCCAGGAAACGTATGAGAGTGTAGAGAATGCAAACGGGGAAGCACCTGAGAGGCTCTCTGGAGTAAGTGTGATTGAGGAAAATGATATAAATGCAATAAATATTGAAGAAATAGTTGTGCATATGAAGAATGGTAAGGCTGTGGGGTATGATAACATTGCTGCAGAGTACATCAAGGCTGGTGGCCCATTAGTTATCTTGTGGCTTCATACGCTCTTCAATCAATGTTTGAAAGAGAGCCACACCCCATTAGATTGGAGGAGGACTGTCATTATGCCTCTTTACAAAGACAAAAGGTCGAAAATGTAATGTGGTAACTATAGGGCTATTAGTCTACTGAGCTCTGTTGGTAAACTGTTTGGAAGAATTATAGAAAGAGCAAGAATGGTGATAAAAGAAAAAGTATGGGCATTTGTGGGTGGAAGAGGATGCATGGATCAGATCTTTTCTCTACGAGTGATGACAGGAAAGTTTTTGGCGAAAAACCAAAAACTTTTTTGTGCCTTCGTAGATCTACAGACAGCATGTGATAGAGTTATAAGAGAAAGGTTATGGAGTGTACTCTCTGATTACGGGGTGAATAGTAAACTTATACACGCAATCGCATCCCTATACGAAGGAAGTTCTGCATGTGTAAGAATCAATGGAACACTCACACCATGGTTCGACATTACAATGGGTGTCAAGCAGGATTGTGTAATGTCTCCATGACTGTTCGACTTGTATGTTGTAAATATGTGAAAGAACTGGAATGTATGAATGTAGGAGCAAAAATGGGCGATTTGATTGTATGCTGTTTATTGTACGCCGATGATGCAGTACTAATGGCGAATAATGAATAAGAACTACAGAATCTGGTGAGTATAATGTATGATGTATGCAAGGAAAGCGACCTCATGATGAATGTTAACAAGTCGAAAGTGATGGTATTCGAAAAGGAGGAAAGCAAGACACCATGCAAAATACATGTAGGTAATGAATGTTTGGAACAAATAGATAAGTCTGTTTATTTGGGAAGTATGTTCGATAGAAATGGAAAGGCTGAGAATGATATCGAAAGGAGGGTGACTGCAGAAAATAAAGTGAACGGTGCTTTAAATGGAATTATATCTAATGGGAATTTGTCAACTGAGGCAAGACTAGCGGTGCACAATGGAATCCTGCTACTGACACTGATGTATGGAAGTGAGTCCTGGAGCTGGCAGAAAAGGAACGAGAGTAGATTGAATGCAGTGGAAATGAAATCACTTAGGCGTATATGTGGCAAATTTATTTATGATAGAGTAAAGAATGAAGAAATAAGGAAAGGATGTTAGTATAGTGAGTAAGATTAAGAAAGGATCACTTAGATGGTTTGGTCATGTGGAACGAATGAATGAGAAGAGAATGGTACGAAAGATTTATGACCCAAGTGTTGATGGCATCAGAAATATAGGACGTCCGCGGAAGACTTGGCACTACCAGGTAAATCAGTTAATGGAGTATGATTCTGTTAAAAGCCTCAACAATCGGCGAGCTTGTATGAGAAGATGTATGAATGTGGATGAGGCAAAAATGGTGTCAGGACAGAAGAGTGCTCTATCCTCTCTGCCTATCCCCGCGGAGAAACGGCGTGATGGTAAGTAAGTGCAGTAAAATCCCGTTTTTTCGAAGAACATGTATTTGAAGTTTTTTCTTGATTTTTGGTCCCCTCAACTTCGAATAAACGGGATTTTCCTGTATAAATATATAAATGATAACTGTTGTTAAATGAATGATAAATATAAATTAAATGTATCAATAAGTAAAATATACAGATAAAATCAATTTATCGAAAAAATAGTTTAATTGCGACCGGGATTCGAACCTGGATCTTTTCCTATCCGGGGAAATGAGTTACCGTTACAGGTTCGAATCCCGGTAACAACAAAAATATTTTTTCTATGTACCTTTCTGGTTCATACGTTTAATTTGTATTGATTGTTATTTTATTTTTTAACTTATTTTTTGAAATATTAAAAATGTTTTAACAATGTTATTGTTTCACATATTAAAATCTCTTATTTTCATTTTCAGGTCTTCGTGAGGAGACAGTGGAGCTCCTTCTCTCTACTTCATGTCTCTTGCAGCTGACTGGAGTAGCAAATGCCTGTTGTAATTTCCTCAAAAAGCAGTTGCACCCATCCAACTGTCTCGGTATCGCCATGTTTGCAGAACAGCAATCGTGTAACTCTTTGGAAAAGCACGCAACTGATTATACATGTGAAAATTTTATGCAGGTTTGCTTTATTATACTGTATATATGGTTATTCATTCACCACCATAAAATACCTTTATCGCAAGATGTGTTTTATTGTGGAATTTATGAATTCAGTAATTTGTATAATTTATATGACTATTCACTGATACAATATACATATATAGTCTAAATCACCTTCCACACCTATTTTCAGAATTATTATGTATTTTCGTCCCTTCTCAATCTTGGTAGAAAATTGAGCAAAACTACTTGCTACTATCCATAATTCTTTAGGGGGGCCCATTCTAGTGACCTAAAGATACAATTACAATGCCTTTAAAGCGATTGGTCGGAAATACAAGTGAGATTCAGCAGTGATTGCACTTTTTCTCACAGCTTCTTTTGTATTTTGTATCACATTATTCCATGAAAAGGTAGCAAATTTTAATTCATTCATTATTTACCATATCAGTGGAGCCCTAATTATAAGTTTTTGAAGGAACCAACAAAAAAAATATAAACAGAGGGAAAATGTAAATCGTATATTAAAAAACAGAAAAATAACATTTATTTTTTACTGATGAAATGAAACAGTGTTTTTTGTTTTGTAAATTGAGTTAAAATACTGCTTCATTTTACTATATTTTATTCTGTTAAATGTTAGAACGTTTTCGGGAACATCTTCCCACTTTTTCACTCAAACTTCCAAAAATTTGATTGATATGGAGGTTGATTATGGGTGGAATGGTGAAAGTTACATTGTGTAAAGTGATAAAAAATATCACAGAACTATGATTCTGAAAATGCAACTTCACAGCAAAAAATATATTCTCATATATTTTTCCAGGTATTCAGAAATCAAGAGTTCTTATCACTAGACTCTAAGCAGTTGGGTAAATTACTTTGTTCCGATGACCTGAACGTCATATCTGAGGAGTGTGTATTTGAAAGTGTGATGACTTGGGTCAAACATGATCCTCCTAATAGAGAAAAGTACCTCCCATATTTACTGGAGTTCGTAAAACTGCCCCTGCTGTCTCCTTCGGTGAGTAAACAATAAATGTAAAAGTCAGCCAGCCCAAGAATAAATAATTTAATTTAATAACATGTGTATGTAACTACTATGTAAATATTTTGTTTTTTATTGTTTTCTTTATTTTTAAATATGTTTTTAACTTTGTTTAAATTGATTCTTTCAGTTCATATTTGACCATGTTGAGGTATCATGCGGTGAAGTTCCCGAATGCCAGTCGTTGATAATGGAAGCATTAAAATGGCATCTGTTGCCAGAGTGTCGCCCACAATTTTCGTCACACAGAACCAGTCCTCGTAAATCTACTGTTGGGAAACTACTGTCAGTAGGTGGTACAGATGCTAGTGTATGTATTCATTACTGACGGATTAATGAAATATTTTTACATGCCTTCTGTAAAAAAATAATTCCGTTTATAGGGTGTTACGACAATCGAAACTTACGATCCCAGGAAGAATGCCTGGTCTCAAATTAAGAAAATAAAAGTAAAAAAACTACAATTTGGTGTCGCCATGATCGGGGATAAGCTGCTATTGGTCGGAGGAAGAGATGGATTGAAAACACTCAACACAGTTAGTACAACATCACCTACCATTTCATTTTAAAATTACTAGGAGTATCCCAGATATACACATCTTTTAAGTATTATTGTTTCCGAGAATGGTTTTTCATTTCATTGACTGACGAGTAAAAGTAATATTGGATATAAGCCTGTTATCAAAATATGTACATTTTTTAATATTCCGCTTAAAATTTGTTGAAAAGGTAACAACTGACAAAATTTGCCATAACCTTCTTATTTATGATATTTAAATAACTTTACACCATTTAGGTGGAGTGTGTGGACCTGAAAACTCTGACCTTCTCCCTCCAACCTCCAATGGGCACTCATCGCCATGGACTGGGAGTGGCCGTTTTAGGGGAGGGACCCAACGCCCCGGTGTATGCCCTCGGTGGTCACGATGGGTGGACTTACACAGGGACCGTGGAAAGGTGACTTATTCTAAATACAATTACATATTACTGTAAATTTAATTGTTTTTTTTATTTATTAGAAAATGAGATATTATACATTTTTTAAATAATCAGTAAAATATGTATCTATATGTATTTCTTTTAACATTTATTTCTTCTCTATGAGAGTAAGACTCGTGTATAGAGGTGGAGTATTTATGAGAATTTATGTTTCAGTTAGTCTGTGTATATATTTTTCGACTTCAGATACAAATTTATAGTAGTCTGTAATTTTTCTAATTGTGATGGGGGTGATTGTTTAAGTATTTGATGCCTTGATAAATATAGTGATTTTGGGTTGCAGCATATTTTAATTTTGAAATATCAATTTGGTCTCTAAATCTTGTAAATCAGAATTCGCTTCTAATATTTAATTTATTTTTAATTTTTAAAATTTGGATTATTGAATTTTTTTGTAAATGTCTTTTATTTTTGGTAATTTGAAATCTGTGAAGAGTTGGATACTTGGATGGAAGTTTTTTTAGAATTATTTTTATCATAATTTTTTTTATGATTTCTAATTGTGATATTGAAGTTTTATATGCTCCTCCCCATCTAATAATTCCGTGTTTCAAATGTGACTGTACAAACATATAATGTAATGTAATATATTATTTTCAGATTTGTAAGTGATAAGATGTTTCGGAGTCTTAAAAATATGTAGGCAGTTTTCCTTATTTTGTTTGCAAGATTAATAATGTGTTTTTTTCCATTTGAATTTGTTATGATTTTAGGTACTTAATACAGTATTTTTCTTCAATTTATGAACATCGATCACAAGAGTCTTCTTGAGTACAAGCTTTGGTGTGAATTTTTGTATTTATTTCAGTGTTTGTATCTGGTTAATTCTGGTTTTAAAAGAGGGTTAATTATAGAAGTAAAGATTTTTAGGGCAGAAGTTGGCTTAAAAGTGTTGAAACTCTTTTCTGTATATTTCCATTTTATTTTTAGTAGGTACATTATAATATTTATAAGATTTAATATTTGTCAGTAGAATTTAGGCCACTAATTGGGGATCGTCAACATAATTTACACAAAGTAGATATGCTCTAATGAAACAAACCTATCATGCATATTTGTTATAAGTATTTTTTTTTTTTGCAGGTGGGATCCTGTGTCCCGCACATGGTCGTATGTTTCCCCCATGCTGGGCCCCCGTGGCATGTTCGGGGTGGGCGTAGTGGGTGGCAAGCTGTATGCGGTGGGCGGCCGTGACGGAAGCACATGCCTTCGAACTGTAGAAGCATATTGCCCTCACACCAACAGGTGGCAGCAATGTGCACCAATGGCCAAGAGGAGAGGCGGAGTTAGTGTAAGTCATAAGAATTAATAAAATACAATATAACATCTGTACTAAAATTAAAGCTTATCTTAAAAGTTATCAATTGCTGCTGCATACACACATAGATGCATTTATTATTATTATTTATTTTTAAGTCTGTATTATCGAGGTCTACTTTCCAGTTAACCTCAAATATTAGACATAGATGTATAGAAACATAGATATTCAATTGTTACCTTTAATTAATAGTTTTCAGAGCGGACACATGGTCTCAAAAGATGTTGGATCGTCGAATCAGTGAGTGAACATGGACAGGTCATATCAAATAAAACATGATTTGAAGTTATGAATAATAGATTACATTTCTTTTACAATCAGATTTACAACAGAGGGTGAAAAAAATTTCTTAATTATGTCTTATGCTAGTTTATGAGATGGTCTGAACACACTTTATGATATCCCAACAATCAAAAAACGGTACAGAATATAATATATATTTATAATAACTAGATAAAGGATGTTTAGACGAAACAACCAGAAATCATCGCAGGTAGATAAGTTCTTATGTAGAGAATGTTAGGGTTCAAAACACTGAATCTACCGAGGTGCGTTTAAAACATGTACCAGAAAGATGGTAGACACAAATACCTTGCCGTGACTTGCAAATCACGGTGCCTGGATTCGTGATGACCTGACTGAGGAAGTCAGCGTGGAGACTGATGCAGAAGGAACTGGGGTACAGGACTGGATGATGCGGCGGATACCTCGGCAGGGTGCAGAAGACACAGGATGGAAGAGACACAGAATGGCTCGAGGATGGAGGCGGCAGAGAGTCACACATTTGATGTTGCGGTTTCATGATGGAGAAGTGGTTTTCGAGATAGATAGCTTCTGATGATGACGTACAACGAATCGATCTGATGCTGGGACTTTGAGTAAAACGCGACGGCTCATGAGAAGGTGAATTACGTAGAATAACGATGGTACTCCAAAAGCTATTTGAATTCTGCGTAGTGTAGCTGGAAGATGATGCGGCACATGGTTTTATAAATGATCGTCTCATGGAAACTTTCTTAACTTAGATATGATGAGCATTAGTGATGGTAAACCGTTGCATGACTGTGATTGTGTTGATGATTGGTAACTGAGATTTAACGATGATTAGGAACTAAAATTTAACTAAGATGTTAATAAAGGATTACTTTCTAATGTACCAGTCATTGCTTGAAAAATGACGTTAATCAATTATCAATCATTGTTGCAATCGAATATAATCACAGTCACAATAACAGTCAAAATAACAGTTTAAATAACGATTTTACCATCACTAATGAGCACGCCTTAATAAGATAGATTCTCCGAATGAACACTGTTTACATTTGATACGAAAATCCTAATAACTATTATTACAACGATTTTACATATTCTGGCCCTGACTCTTTTGGTCGAGACAGGGCCGGTATAATCGAAGGAGAAATCAACCATTTAGGTCGGAAGGCTAGCCGGATCTGTTCGCGGTGAATGGCAGTTTTTAGAAGCAAGGTAGTAGGGATGATCATTACTGTTACGCACAACAATAGCGGTCGCCCAGTCACGCCGCCGCCAGGGAACGCCCAGACGTCGCCGAACGCACTGAAAAGTGCGGGCTAGTCCGAGCGTTCCAATTTCGCCGGCGGTATTACTCCGCTTTGCTATATTCGTACAAATGCGAGGCTCGCAGGAGGCGATGTGTGCAGGAGAGAAGTAAAAGGCAGAGAGATGTTGCTCCGGAAGGCCGCCGACGAGAACTGAACGTCTCGGCAGCGGTACCCCCCCTATTTATTTCATGTATCAAGCAGACATGGCAAGCAGTGGTGGGGGTGGCTCACAACCCCCACCACTTGACCGCTGCTACGCGACCGCCGCCATGCGGCGGTCCATCGAACTACAATATACGGAGCCCGACAACGCACGGTTTTAATACCGTGCCAAAGTCGGACTCCAGACAAAAATAAATAAAATGCAAAATAGTTGTGGATTATCGCGAGTAATTAACAAATACCAAATAATACATAACTCGCGATATCCACAACATAATCAAGTCATTTATTACATAATAAACAAGAAATAAACAGGGGGTGGGGGGCGATCACCCGTAATCTACACAATTATTTTCAATGGGTGATCACCCCATACAAAAACAATACAAGTGTGTGTGGATATCGCGAGCATTAAACATTAATTACCAAGCTAGCTCGCGATATCCACGACAAAGTTTACAAATGTGGGCGACCGTCCGAAATCTAAATTCACAAAACAATTACATTCGGTGGACGGTCGCCCCATACAAAATACAATGGGCGGCCCTACCGAGGGCCGCCTGCGGCCCCACCATGTGCCCCCGCGGGTCCATGGTGAGCGACAAACCGCTTCTGTACCACTCGCTGGTAGCTCCGCCACCGCGAGTTGGTACGTGGTGGCTGGCCCCTTGCGGAGCCCGCCACTGGCGCTCAGCGCCCATCGGCCCGCTTGGCACCACTGGACCGAATCACAGTTCGGAGCATGCGCTCATTAGCTCATTATTCAAAGAAATCACCTTGAAATTGATGTGCGGTAAATTTTAAGTATTCATTTTTTGTAAGTGAATTAATTGTTTCGTAATATTACTCGTGAAGGGGTGAAACTGCCCTGTCACAGTATGCAGTTGATACTATGTATTTAAATTAGAATAATTATTTCACAGGTGGCAGTAATGGATGGCTACTTGTATGCTCTAGGAGGCCATGATGCTCCGGCAAAGAATGAAGCCGGTCGGTTCTCTTGCGTGGAGCGTTATCATCCACTGACAGATACGTGGACCACCATAGCCAGCTTGAGCCGTGGCAGAGACGCAATCGGAACTTGCTTGTTAGGTGACAAGCTTATTGCAGTTGGTTAGTACAATTGCTGCAATGCTCTTTTATGCTAATTTATACTTTACTTCATTTGCATATAATACAAACAATTTTAATGACATGCATTGCATGCTTATTGTATGCTTTTGTAGAAATGTTGTAAAGTTTCAACATCTGAAAAAATTTTGCAAAAAGAAAACTAAAATCACACATGATTCTGTGATTTTTTTATATATTCGTATTTGTAAGTTTTTTTGTTCCGGTCATGTGTATATTAAATAGATGTACTGTTGCTGGTGCCGAGGTTGTGGTGTAAATCCTACAATGACTGTAATTGTTGTTGAATGCGTAGGTACTTTATTTAATTAATGTTATCCTTTATAAACATTCACTATTTTAAATCAAAGTAATTAACTGATTTTCACCATTTGCGATAATTCCCAGGTGGCTATGATGGAATGCAGTATTCGCGCATTGTGGAGCAATACGACATACAGACCAACGATTGGACTCCGCTGGCCCCACTAAATGTGGGCAGAGCCGGAGCGTGTGTTCTGCCGATTCCTCTGCATATCCCCATCGGGTTTTGCCTCGTACCAAATGAAGTACTGGAGGCATTAAAAAATAAAAAGCAATAATCACCACTGTCTTACCACTACTGTACTTTTTTCTACTTTTTTCATTCATTTTATTTGCTGATGACATTACAATTTTAATTTTGTAAAACCTTTAATGTCTGTAAGTATTAAAACAGACATTTTTTTTAAATGCAATATTTTAGACATATTTTGTTATGTGCACATTTTTTTGAGAAAGTGTATCATTTGAAAAGTGCATTTCTCTGTACACATGACAATTCTGAATATTTTACAATAAATTTGTACACAACTAGGTGAAAGCCTGTCAGTAATGCAGGAATAAGTTGTATTTTCATCAATATACTGTAAAGACTGCTATACGACTTTAGTATCATTTTATTCAAAATGTGTTTGCATGGTTTATGCTTGCAGGTCATAAATTAAAGTGTGACGTACTAACGGTGTGACTCGTACAGTAAAATCTCGTTAATTTGAAATTTAAGGGGCCAAAAAAATTTATGTGTGAAACTGATTAAGTCTATCGAATAGATCGATTTGGATTTGATGAAACCTCGACGAACAAAGGAAAATTTTGTTAAAAAAAAAAATATATATATATATATATATATGTGTGTGTAGGAGTAGGTGGTGTACATGGAATGGAATAAAGCGCAAGGTTGGTGTAGTTCATTTATTGGTATAACAGATACGGAAGGAAGAATACAGGAAATAGTGGAGCGAAAAATATGTAAAGTAGAGAAGCGATTCAGCGGTGTTTGGCCTTGTCCGGCTCTCGAACGCCGGTCGTGATGGAGCGGTGGAATGGAGGATGACGTCGGTGAGCGATCGGGCCAATCTGTGACGGCAGCACTCCGCCATCCACTAGGTCTTGAATGAAGATGTCACTAGTATCGATTTCGGCTGAGAATGACGCTAAATTTGAACCGTTGCCCCCTACATATATATTTGTGAAAATATCTCTATAACGCTATATTTACATAATTTGTACAAACTATCCATGCTGGTCAAGGTGAGAACTGATGCACGGCAGCTACTAATATTGATCTATTTGTCAATTACCACCATTCAATGGCGGCGGGGACCGAGAAATAACTAAGATACCATACGAGTGGGCTAAAGCACATAGAGCCACAAAGGAGGCTCCACATGAGCACGGGCAAATAGCAGCGGTGTCAAATTTGATGATATTGATTTATGGCTAAAAATTATCTCAAAATACGAATTAATGTACTTATTCAATTATAAAAATGTCATTTTGGGTTTTTTGTATTTGAAAAATTTTGTATTATGTCAAATTTTGGATTATCAGATTCAAATTAACGAGGTTTTACTGTATTTATGTAGGTAGATATATCAGAGGTGATCTCCTGACCTGTTATTATTTTCTCTATATGTTATATGTGTTTATGTGATTTTATAATCTGTTTGATTGTTCTAGTGAGTGTCAAAGCTGATTAGAATAAATCAATGAAGTTCAGTGCTGCAAATTATTACAGAGATGTATTGTGTATGCACAGTGGTCTCTTTATACATATTACACTATGGATATATGATATAGTTATCTCCTGCAATGTTTATGTATAAAGGCACTAGACTTGGACACTAAAACCTTGAACATTATATTTATGATGATGGATTGTGGTTATTAAAGAACTATTATAGGCTAAAAACTTATTACCCACAAATTAAATTTTTTTTTAAATCTACATGTTTACAAAAATTGCAGTTTGCCAACAATGAACGATTTCTTACTTTTGTGAAAAAAAATATTAGCAATATTTTAATGTATCCAAGAACCCACAATTATTAAACGGGTGAGAATGGTGAACGTTATATTTGTATAAAGTGATCACTTAAGCCAGCCGAAGACAGGTAATTAATCATACTTCCGCGTCTTTCCATTAAATATAATAAAAAAATAGCGTCATCTCTATGAGATATCTATTATTTATTTAAAAAAAATATTATTTTCCACTTTTCTTCTGAACACTATGGAAATTAAAAGAAAGGATCAATCAGCAACTGTTTTGCAGAATGTGCATTCTCTTTTATTATTTATATGAAATGTATTTGATTATAAAGCGGATCACCGAGTACTGTGTAATATTTAAAAAGTGTATTATTAAAAAATTAACGCATAATACAAAACGCATGGTTGTGCATTAAACAATATAATTGGCCCTAAATATTGTATTTGATGAACTGGGTGAAATGGTTTTTTTTTTTATATTCTTCCATATCAGCCTGGTTTCTCTGTTTGTATTTAGTATTCACGTTCAGGCTTGCTTAAATTGAATCGTTAAGTTATTTAACTACCTGCCGGGATGTTAAAAAACATATTGTAATTTTTCACATGTGAGCGTTGTGAATTTCTAAAAAGTGTTGAAATGTATGTTTGACATATGGATAGGTACTTAATAAAATATATGTAGACATGGTAACATGTATGACATATTTGTTTGTTAGTATTTTCATCACATTTTTCTTAGATCGCTTTGTAAGAAAATATGGGGGCAGGGCGCAAGCTAAGATCAAAAATGAGAAATCATGCCTAAATGTCTTTGTGCCAAAATGCCAGTGTAAGTCAAAGTAAAATTCATTTAAGTTTGAAACGTAAATAACAAAAAAAAATGATGTGATTATTTGGCTATTCCTATAGTAATAATGGAGTGCATGTATGTATCTCTATATTAACAAAGGTGAACTTTTTTACTATTATACCTTCAAACTTATCTTAAAATTATTACTTCCTTAACGACTGACCGCTGGTAGAATTGAATACACTTGATTTCATCCAGTTCCTCAACAATATTTTTTGTATTAATCCAATTATTATCACAGACTGATTAGGAAATAATTTGGAATAAAATTAACAATTATTGTTTTTTGGTCACATTTACATAATCTCGAAATGATAGTATTAAGATCTAAAAAAACATTTAGCAATAAAATAATGTTCAAAATTGATTAGTTTTTACAGTTTTTGTTACATGAATAAATTAAATGCATATACTCGTATGTATGTATTTTGTATTATATTTTTATATTTGATACTGATAAAATACCACTTTTTTTTCATTATATATTGTAATATGAATGTATATTGTATAAGTATGTTCCTTTATGCGTTCAATTTTTATCAAAAATATTTAAGGATATTTCAACTAATCAATAATATTTTTACATTTCACACTCATATCTCATATGAATCATCTGGTTCCAATAGCCGGCATCTACATAGATTTGTAAAAAAAAAACTATTAACTATAAAAGACAGGTAATTAGAATTATATATAAACATTCAATTCATGTATTTATTTCAATTAAGTATTAACTTATTAAAACAATTTTCACATTTACTTATTAAATTAGACTTTTTCAATCGCTTTTACATCACATCACATCACGTAATGTATTTTGTACATTATGTGATGCGTGCAGCAACCTATCCTATACTATCAAAAGTGTTTCTGTGCGAATACAGCACATGCCATCTTAGATCTAGAACATTTCACCAGACATAAATCAATCTATATTTTCAATTAACTTAGATAAATACAGAATGCATTATAATAAGTATAATTGAGGACGATATAATAATGCATTTTAATTTTTTATCTGTGATAATTTAGTGACGGCTCACACAATCCATTTTCTGATTTAGATTTCCCTTGCTTAATTCGGCACCCCACAAGAAATTAATAAAAAATGCCAAATATTAAACAGAAACACAATAACAAATAGAATTTTATAAAAGTTTCCAATTGTCAATATTTAGATATATTATGATTAGAATCTCAGTCGAAGAAATTGTCTTTCATATATTAGTTACAAAAAACCTAACTAATATGGTATGTATTTAAAAAAGTTGATAATTTCTCCAACATAATAAACATATGTACATACAAATATGTTCCATCTTCTTCTTTCATCTTTTGTCATTTCTTTCATCTTGTCTCTGATATGTCAAAATTGATTTGTATGCAATAATACCAGTTTTTGACTATAATTCAACAATGATAGTATGACCATGATGACGGATTGAGATAATCAAACACATTGTCTCATAATGTATGTATTTCATCACATTGTCTCATTCAAATACGTACGAATATCACAACTATTGTGATTTAAAGGAACACGATGAAGGCTTAGTCTTTTTCTTTAATGAATTTTTTGCTTGAAATTGTCATAAAGCTTTCCTTATTTTTACTTTGTAGTCTACTACATACTTAAACTTCGAAAATGACCTCATGAATGTTTAAAAATATATTATTCAACATTCAAAATATGATTTTTTTTGTTGAAATATGAAAATCTCTCAATGATTTTATGTTTGAAGGCTTCTGACTTGACATAGTCATATTATAGCAGTTTTCTGTACTGATGATATATTATTAATGATCGTGTATGTATTTGTTTTGTGGTATTAATCAATATTATGCAAATGAATTACTTTATTCCTAGTTATAAGACTGAAAGTATTTAGTTGATATTTTGTTCTATTAGTGTGTATTATCCAGCGGCATGGTCAGTACTTTGAAATAATCTGTATTTAATCAAAATTTCTACAAAATAATATATATATATATATATCTTGTAATTTTCCTATTACAAATAATGTCGTATTATTCAGATTTTAATACATATATATCGTAATATTCTATTAGACAAATATTTAATTTTGCTTTATTTCTCAAAATATGTTCATTGTTACATACAGCTTATTTCAATGTATGATTGCACACGCCTGATAATCCCTTTATATTTTGTATTTGAAATATGTAATAGTTTTAATCATTTGTGTTATACTGTATTTAGCAAGTAGATATTAATTCTTTTAAAAATGTACAGGAAATAACTGGCAATTTTCTGAATGTTAAATGATTTTTTTTTAAATTGAACATCAAACGTTCATCCCTGGCCGCTTGCACTTACCAATTAACTTTTTTAAGTCACGGCAAATGGGGTGTAACACAACATTATATTAATAGTAGAACAGCGAGATGGAATATTTTTTATGTAAACTGTAATATTTTCATTATCATAGATTGTGAAATATTTTTCTTAAAATGCTTTACACATCAAAGATCTTTGGTCACGCTGTAATCAGGAGAGAGTTATTTCTCTTATCACTGTGAATACTAGAATACAGCAGAGCCGATTATCCTAATTGAGATGATAAAATTGCTTGATGTGATGTAATTTTTTCTAAATTTTTCCATAATTTTATTTCATCCGATGTTTCTGCTCACTATTATTATATTGTATGATTAATCATAATTATTGATACTGATTGAAATGTCCTACCCTAATTACTCCAATTGATTTGATCTGTTTTCCTTAGCAAATTTGTATTTCATTATGACCAATCAATGCCTAATATGTCTTATAAATTTTTTGTTCTATTTTTTCCAGAGTTGCCATGAAGATACGTCTTGGTAATCATTATTTTAGCATTCACAAGACGCGTCCGAGCCACCTGAATGTAGATATTTTTATATGCAGAAGTAAGAGTGCCATGTCGTTGCTATCTTCCTATAATATATCCTCATTTTGGTGTCCTGGATTCTTGATCTCATTCTAATCGTGAGAATCCGTATATGGTCATCTTGGTCATGACACTCGGATTTCTTTACCATAAAGAGAACATAAAACGCTATTATCAACCTTGTTATTTTTGAAATAACTTCATATCTAATTTTTATACATTATATTAATTTTAATTTTTATACATTCACTCACAGGACTGTTCTTGCCTCTAATTTGTCTTGATTATCTTATTTTCAAATTGAATTTTGGTTTATAAACATAATATTCCACATTAATATTCGCAATCAAAAACGCCATCTGTGATAGAATAAATCTGTGTTTTAGATTTTTTGTATTTCAAATTTATATGTAGTTATAACATGCTACACTTGCGCATACTATTAGTGATATATGTTAAAAGTGATACTTTACACATTTTCTTCTTTTTTTTTCTTAGTATGTATTAAAGTGCATCGTTTGAATAATATTAATCCTATACTTAGTGTTTAAACATAGGTACCAATTTCTATTGAGTAATTATTTCATAAATCGTTTACATCACTTTTTGTGGCATATCAAAATAAACTGCATGCTTACCCTCGTATCTCACACTCTTAGAATGGTACGAGGCGATGATATAATTGTACGTGTATACAGACGAGACTTTGATCACTTCTCAAAGATTTGGTTTGCACTCAACTCTGCTATTCTTTACACAACTTTCGGGACTAATCTGTGATAACTCTCGTCCATTATACACGCAGAAAAAAGCTCATTTTTATACTTCCATTCCATGCAGAAAAATAATTATAGATAAAAAACTTAATTAATCAATTAAAATAATTAATATTGTAGAGAATATAATAAAAAATATATTATTTTTGCAAATGATGCCAAACATCGTCCATTTTTTTTTAAATTATTGATCTTTTGTTATTATTAAAAAATTTGTTTCTCATGAATTATACTTAAATATTATTCTTTTCATGTACTGTTCTATGTATGTAGATTTTTTAATATTAAATTTATTAAAATTAATTGTTTGTTTTGCTTACAATGAATTTTTTCTTGTCTTGTACGGCATTCTAAAACTTGTGCTGTTTGCTGTTCATTAATTTCTCACTTATCTTAAATTATTAATCATAAAAAATTTTATAGAAAAAAAATATTTTTTACACTATGAATAATATAAAAAAGCTTTTGTACAATTTTTCAACTTTGCTTACTAATTTAAAATTGGATCTATGAAATTATTATTATTATATTGAATTAATAGAATGAAAACACTCATTCATATTGACATTGCCAGTCCAAAATCAATACCTTAGAAAAATGAAATGGTTGTAATTATGAAAAATTGATTAATTATAATTTTTTAACAGTCTGGGAAGTATGTATAATATAATAATTTTAAATTTTATTTTAAGATTTTTCTTATGTTATAGACATCAAATAATTAATTAATTATGCAAGGGCTGTTTGATCTATTGGTGATCAAGCTTCTAGTATATCTATGTGAGCATGACAAATTATGTTCATTGTTAGAGCCTGTCAGAACACAGACATTTTTCTAATCTGTCTGAAAATGATCACTCAGTATAATTATTTTTAAATAAATCCAACATTGAACTATGCACACATACAAGTTTTATTTTTATCACGACTATAACTTTGAGTGGGACTACACCTTTCAAAACTATAGTTGTGATAAAAATCTAATTTTTATGTGTAATATAATGTTTATACATATAATGTTAAGTTAATTAAAAATATATATATCATTTTGTGCCACGAAGTAACTGCCATATCAGTTGATGAAATTATTCAATATATTAAAATATGTAACGAAAAGGAATCTATTTATACTCAGAAGACAAGCTGAAGATATTTCTTTGTATAAGATACATTAGGACTTTAGAAGACTGGAAATTTGTATTAAGGGTTGTGTTATTAGGTCAGAAAGAAAAGCTGTGACCTTTCCCCTTGCATACTTGAAGCATGTGGTTCGATATGCATGTGGTCCCTTTTTGAAACTGATTGCAATTGGAAATGCCAGGCGTGTGCGACAATGTTTCAAACAAAATCGTTTAGCATATGGAAATTTAATGCCTATGTCGGTCCTACTCATTGGAATGGGCCAGATTAGAATTTTTTAAATGTTAAACAGGCGCACATGCAACGCGCTCAGCGCATAAGCATCCAAGCAATGGCACACGACCGCTAACCAAAACATCTCTCATTACACCTATGACCCCATATAAAAATGGCTTTTTTATTGTGTAAAAATATACAATGAACAAAATAATACAATATAAATAAAGATAATATAAGATAACACACAAAAGCTGAGAGTTGTCTCTAAAGAATGTATCGAAGTATCTCAAGTCGAAAATCTTATTCGTAGACATGGGCCATCGAGGAATCAACAATTTAGAAATGTATTTGAAGTTGAATTTGGTGAAGTTCAAAATTGAAAAAGGGTTAATATATTTTATCTCAAAGTGTAATTTCTTCAGTATCTTCTGTCAATTGCACTAATGGTTTATCATCAGAACAATCAGTCAAGTCATTTTTGCTATTTAGGAGACATTCGAAATATATTTTTCCCTAAGGATTATGCCATTTTCATTCTTGTGCATCGTGATATGTAACAAATTCACTCTTATTGTTTACCTCTCCTGCGCTCTGCCCAGTTCTTCGAGGTGGCTTAATTTAGATTTTCAGTGCTCGTGTTTCATTCTCCTTATTCGTTCTTCACAAATCAGATCATCCGTGCTGGTGCTTTCTGGCAAGAATTTCTGTGAGATATAATTGCATCTTTATATTTTTCGCAGTATTGGTCCACAACTTAATTCAAATCATGCTGATCCGGATGGTCTCTGACATATCAATATTAAAAGACAGCCTTTTTTTGGCATTAGCAATTCTTGCGCTAATTTGTATGTACACCAAGAACTGATCCGACTTAATGTTAGCTGTTTGAAAAGTGCTCGCACACTGAGAAGGTTCGGTCTGTGACTATTATCTACGAGGATGTGGTCTGTCTGGAAGATGAAGATAAGAATAGTGATAATCTTTAACAAACTATTTATTGAAATTCATAATTGTACATGTTTTATTTATACATTAATTCCAATTTTTTTTTTCATGGGACAAATCTTTTATAAGCTATTCTTTAAATATGTAGATTTATATTTTTTAATGTAATTTAATATTTTAAACAACTACATTACAAAAAAATATGGATTATATATATATATATATATATATATATATATATTTAATGTATGTCTTACTCTAAAACATTACATATTATGAATTAGTTAATATCATATTATATTAGTTAGAAATACTGCATTATTTGATTATTAGTTATCAGTTTATCATATGGGATAACATTGACCTAAATTTGTATCATGTTATTATTTTTTTAACGTTTTTTATTTCTTATCAGTATATATATATATATATATATATATATATATATATATATATATATATATATATATATATATATATATTAGTTTTTTATTTGGTACTACTACAAATGATTTTTGTATCTTCATAAAGACACAATTTTATTTTATGAAATGGTAATAATTTAATTAAAGTTATCTTTTTTATGCGATCCAGATGTTGGACAGATAACTATCGCATTATTTATTATTTAATTTTGGCTATTAATAATTATAAATAACTTCCGTAATTTATGTAAAAGTAGACTCGACTATTTGTAGTAAAAAATCTTATTTTTCGTAAACATTTTTTTAATTACATAATTAAATAGGAAAAATTGATTATATGCAACAGAAAATAAATTTGGTAAAATTGCAAACATCGAGGTCGATGACATGTTCGCAATTTATTATTTGGATGTACTTAATTCAGTGTTTACCTTGATGCAAGCGGACATATCACGTCAAATTAATTTTTATACCTTATTATTTATACATTCTAATATCAAATTTTAATACTGATATTTTATTTTGTTTAAACAATAATTACTCGTTGTGAAGTTTATAACAAGCTAGTATTATAAAGGCTTAAGATATTTGTGAATGGCTATTTCAACGACTTATTTATTTTCTTTAAAGTGTTTCTGTTCCAGGGAGATTTTAATTTTATTTTACTGAACTTGTGAATATTTTTTTCGAACCCAATAATATATTCTATGATATTTCTGAGATTTATTTTCAATCATTAATCATTTTAAACACATTTATTTAATAATGTTAATTATGCTGATTCATGATTTGAACTTAAAGTTGTAAAAAAACATGTTTTCATTAATAATTTTATACATATATTTAAAAAGTTCAAAATCTTGAAACGTGAATGTCATTTGTTAAGGCTTGATCATTGAAGTTCCAGGTATATTTGAAGAATGTCTGCTCTGCTTGTATTATAAGAATATATTTTATTTATACAATGTACAATGCGGCGCCAGCACCGCACCTCAAACGCATCCAGCATATTTCTTTATTTTTGTCTTGAGGTCCATGTACATTTAATTGGATCATTACGCACCTTTTATGCTGAAATGCCGTGTCAAAGTTTGCTCGCGCAGTAATGATAATATCATAAAAACCGCCCAAAAGAGACTGAAAAATTTATTTATATAATATATGTATGTTATGTTAACAATTCAAAATTAAATACTACATCTATGATTTATAACGCACATCTCTTTTAAATGTTTAATTTTTCTTATAGATGGCGATGAAATAATTTTACTAATTTATGAGATAGATTAATTCCATATCGGAAGTTATAGAATTAACATTTGAAAATGTGATTCCAAATGAAATTGTTCATGCGAGGGCACAACGGTGCTCGCGAGTTACTAGTTTTTAATTTTTAAATATGCATTTTTTGGATACAACGCCGTAGGTAGTAAAATCGTACAGCGTAATGCACATTCGTGTGACACCGATCCGATATCGCGCTCACATGTGACAAGAAAATAAACCATCTAGTTATATTTTTCAAATAATCTCGCTAACTGGCGAAAATTCACGAGTCACGCTCTAAAGAAATGGTCACATTATTTTTCTGATTATATTTTGGCCCTCTAGCATCACAATTCGTAAGTAAACAGAAAGGCGTTCAAAAAGATTTTAGGCGATTTGCTCAACAGAATAGTAATGTCACTAACTAAACAAACCATATTTTCATGATATTGACAGTAGACAAAATTTGTATAGGTCCTCCGACACGCAGCATGCCACCAGTCCTCTAATTATTGACCAATCAGTTACCTCTGAGGCTAGGCGTCTACACTCGATTACCGCGACTAAACTATTGAGTCGAATTCGATGATCCCCTCGATTTCTAGTCGACTAAACTGTTTAGTTGTTAGAAGTGCGAGTATAATCAATCAGTTGGCAATGAGATCTGCCGACGTTCGTGTGCGTGCTCCCGCACGACTGAACGGTCGCGGATCGAGTGAATGCTGTTTTATCAAAAGACGATCGATGAAGTTTATTGATTTTTTTATCGAGCAACTATCGTGTTGATAATGTGCGCACTCCCATATGATATTGACATACATTTTTTTTATATCAGAGGTGAATATGTTGCTATTAAGTTCATTAATTTGTTGAGTGGGATGCAGTAGGTATCCACCTCTGATAGCCATCCGTCGCGATCAGCCTTGTCCTGGCTACTTTGCCAGTCTGTGTTTGTGTTATTATATGTCATTTTTAATTGATAGTTACGATAAAAAATATTATGAGTGCGTTACAAATCTAAAATGAATTAATAATGTATCGTGTTGACTTTAAGTAGGAATCCCCTTTTCTATATCTTATTTTCTCTCAAAGCATATTATATTATTGATAATATCGCAATGTCCTTCCGTGCGTCACGCGTAAGGAACAGTCTCCCTCGTATCGGTAGATACTTCTTACACAGTCCAATAATGATACTCCAACTAAGATAACTCAATTCAGCAGCCTGGATTATTGTTATTATTATCTCTCATCTCTCCGCAGCCCCGATCTTATCCCGTCGCTAGAAATTTTTTTATTCTGAAATTACCTATTTTTTTCAAATACAAAAAACGAATCTATTTTCATATTTCCTAAATTAATATTATGCAGATGGATTCTGTATTTAATAAGTTTTCAGTTCGTTTAAACTATCAATTAATTCGAGTGTGCAATATTTAAGGAAGCTCATCTGATATGTGAAAACAAAGTAGTATATTTCTGTTAAAAATTTAAAAATTCTAAAACTGTAATAGGTACTTACAGTACCTATATGTAGATAGCTAATTAATTATTAAAATTATTTTATACATAGATAATTACTTGAATTATGTCACGGCGGATTTTAAACACTAGTTTTAAAATATTAATATATCGTGTCTCGAAAAAAGATTCCCTTTGTAGGTTAACATAGAAATGCTAAATATTTTATTTGTTCAGTACAGGAACAAGAACTGTAACAATCGCGTAGGGGATGGTTCGTCGGTCCGCTCTGCCTCTCGAACGTCGATATTCTGCAGCTGCGTGCAGTGGTCCAGGGGGTCCAAATCTTGTCCAGTGTAATTTGCAGAGTCGTAGAGTCTTCCGGGATCAGTCCAAATGTAACAGCCAAAAGTCGAATCCAGGGAAGAAAGTCTAGGTGAATAGCAGGGTCGAAAGTAGAGATGAATAAAAACACAGTTTTTCTTGAGAAGTCCAGCGGTGCAAGTAGAAACGAGGCAAGTGCTTTTGCATTCATTGGTCTAATGTAATGCAGAGTCTCATCAGAGTCCCTTGCTCTTCCGTAATGATGTGGCCTCACGGGACTGAATTAATAATTTAATTTGACTTTTTTATTATTAGTTGATCGTAGATTTGGCTGCTAACTGGGGGCAGGGGATGAGAGAACTGACTTGGGGCGTTTTATACGCGATGGAAGATTTATGTCGTAATTTGAGAGTATTTATCGTGGGGTTGCGGTGCTTCGGTAGGTCAACATAAAAACGTTTGGACAAGTGCTTTTGCAACCGCTGAACCGTTTATTTATATAAGAGACTCATCTCCGGGAGCTTAAGGCTCTGGCGGCCAGACTCCGAAGCTTTCGTCATTTTTTCCGCCGTTCCGTACGGGGGGGCAGAACTCATTTTTGTCCGCAATTTTGCCTTGTATAATTCGGACAGACATTTCTCAGGCATCGCGAGTATTTTTTATTACAAAGCTTGACCTGCCTCGCGATACCTGGTAGTTTTTACCGCGGGCGATAGCCCGGGGAATTTATTAATGCACCTTAAACTTTAAAAATCCATTTAAACCATCTGTACGATTTTTAAGGTGCATAATATATCTCCGGGCGATCGCCCTCCACAAACTCTCTTTATTTCAAGCTTTACCTTATTCGTAACAATTTTTTAACATGAGTTATTCAATAAAACAATATACATGATTTTGGCTGGCGCCGGGGGCGGGGCCTCGTCCGCGGCCCGTCTTCCCCCTCTACCCGGCAGCCCGCTGTGTGCAGGGGCGTCGGGATTCCAGCGGCGCGGAGTACTGAGCGAAATATTTCCGTAAAGTGGACAAGATAAATTTTTCGCCCGGCGCTTTCTCGAGCCTCGATTGTCGCACTCCGCGGTCCCGTATCTGTGCGGAACATTATTTATTTTGTCGCCTATGTATTTCGATTATTTTTTCTGCCCGGGTAGGTCCGGAAGCATAAAATGGTCTATCTCCAGAGGAGACTCGTGCGAGCCCCTTGTTAAATTTGACTCAAGCCGGTGAGCCCCTTGTTATATTTAAAAAAAAACTATATTCTTGGATCAAATCAGTACCTAACTGCAATTTCTGTAGATGATTTAAATGTATTATAAAACATAAGACTTGGTTGTCTTTTGAAATTTCTCGTAAAATACATATATTTCTCATACATAATAAAACCTAGCCGTTTTTTTATCTATAGTCTAACAATGCTTAAAAACCCCGATGTTTGACATATTGCTTCTATATGTTCCTAGATGTTCAACGCAACATTTTTGTGAATGATGCTTTGAACGATTATCATTCATACTTCACAACTGCATATTTTTTTCACTTTATCGTAATTGTGTACAATTTTGAGAAGGACAGTCCCTAATATTTATTACTTTGTACCATCATTTGCTAAGGAGAACTTCAGTTTTAATCCAGTATTCTGTTTTGAAATATGGAATTAGAGCGAAAATAATAGTAGTAAGTACATTTTTCAGCTATTGATATTAATTATTTTACGGTATATTGCGTATTGTTACATAATATAAGTCTGTTAAGTAACGTTCGATTGCTTTATTATTTAAAAATTCGCTCCTTCCCCGGAACACCGCGAATAGCTTTGAAATTAAGCGAGTTCCTTGTTAACGTATTGGCAGCCCACGGAATGAGACACGATAAGATAAATCTAAGAGATTTAATTGAAAAAATCTTAGTACCATGTACACGTGTTTAAATTTTGATTTGAAAATAAACTCTGACATTGCCTTGAGATTGAAAAAGACAAAAATTCAAACTTGTGTATATGATTCACGTTCTATTTGAAAGCGGAACTCGACACGTGTGTACAAAAATCACCGATAAATACCTTCAACTATTTATTCTGTTTCATGTAAATTAGACAAACAAAGGCATTCAATTATAAGCATTTATCCACCCAACTGAAGAACGGAATGTCAATGGTCAATGAACTGACAGTTGACTTAACGCATGACGTGAGTCACGACACGGCGAATCTCTGAGACTAGTATGCACATGGTGGATTACGAAAGCCGTGAGTTGTCTCTAAAGAACTTAATCTTATGAAGGTGTTCAGCCGAAAATGTTCAAGTTTAATATTAAATAAATAAAAAAACTACAATGTTATTCTCATATTTTATTTATATAAAATGGAGTTTAACGGTGCGGATTTTACGTTTTATAAAAAATATCGTCCAAGTCCCGTTCATTTCTCTTAAGACACTCTTTCAATCGGACTCTTAAATTTTTCATTGGCAGCAACTTCACGGCGGATATTTTCTTGTAGGGCCTGAATTGTTCGAAGATTGGTACTGTAAACTCTCGACTTAAGGTATCCCCACAAAAAAAGTCACACTGTGTAAGGACCAGTGACCGAGGTGAACAGGGTATGCCTCCGTACTTGCTGATTAATTTATTGGGAAAAATTCCACTCAGCTTCTCCATTGAAATTCTAGCTGTGTGTGGAGTGGCCTCGTCTTGCTGAAATTGTGTTGTTGTTTTTCACCCGGGAAACAGGTGCAGTTGCGGTACCAAAAACTTGTCTATCATTCGGCAATATATATTAACAGTGACTGTCTCCCGCTGATTAAAAAAATAAGAGCCAATTATCCCTCGGGCAGAAATTATACACCACACTGTTGTTTTTGGACACTGCAGACGTTTTTGATGGCGTTACCTTGGGTTGTCGGGGCATCAGTATCTCATGTTCTGTTTATTAACATAGACATCGATATGAAAATATGCTTCGTCAGTAAACAATATGTTTCCAAGCATTCTTGCTGTTCCACCATCGTTCTCCCTAAGGTTTCACGTAAAAAATAGTCATTTTCATTGAGAAACTACACGATTTGCAGTTTACATGGGTGAAACTGTAGTTTATTTTTCAAAATAACGTGTACTGTTGATTTTTTTATTCCAGTACAAGCTGCAATCTTTCTTATCGATTTACACGGATTGCGCATATTATGTATTAGGGTCCATTCTTGTCTGAACATTTGAACCCAGCACCAGATAAATTGCGTGCTCTGCCCATCACTTACTCGTCGAATATTAAAGTGTGCAAAAAGCGCGACGCCCACGGACCAACGACCAGTGACTCATTGCGACTGGCAATCCAATGCAAATCACGCGCATCGAAAAATACCCTTCCCACTTACCTCACCCTGATGATTTACGAGCAATTACAATGTAATCTTGAAGTTTTTCCGCTGAACACCCTATAGATTGTCTCGAGTTGAAAATTTCATCGAATTGGTTATAAAAATCACTTGGAATAAAATATGTACAATTTTTAAGAGATTTAAAGATAAATAATTAATAGCGTCTGCTATCAGATTACTCAAAGGTATTTGAGATTCTGTAAATATAAGGTAGATGGCTCTTTCAAATAATGGAATGATTATATGTATTAATATCAAAAAAGGTAACATATAGGTTCGAAAATGTGTCGCTAAAAATATTGTCGTTGTAGCATAGTTGGATAATGCCCCTTTCCTGGTTAGGAAAGAGATCCAGGTTCTAATCCCGGTGGCGCAACAACAATATTTTTCGATAAAATTGATTTTATATGTATATCTCTCTAATTAATATATTTAATTTATATTTAGAAATAATTCATTTAAAAATATGTATATTAATATAATGTGATATCATTATTAATAATTTGATGATGTCATAATGCAAGCGTTTGCCTAGTCCATTCAATGGTTAAATAAAATGTTTTGTATTGGATAAATTTACCGCGAATCATTCAGAAATGATCTTGAAAACGCTCAACTCTATAAAATATGAATTTATGAGCGCAATAAATAAAATAATAAATTATGTATGCATTTGAAATACGCTCGCCGGTTTTACAAATTCCAGAATTATGACGAGCGCCAGCACGTGGAACGCGGAGTGCGGTGGAACCGCGTACGAAGATAACAAAATTGACGACGAGTCTATTTTCGAATTTCGAAACAGTACCGATCTCCGTGTTCGATTTTTGAAAGTGTAATAACGTGGAGCAAAATGCTTTTACGACTGTTGCGATAATTGTTATTTCGCCTTGTCGCCATTCCAGCCGCGCTTGGCGGCTCGGCCGGTCGTGTCGAAGACTCGTTTCTGTCAGAAGTTTACCGTTAATACTGAATCCTTTATTGAAAGAGTTCGCGTCGGTACATACATCAACATATCTCGCGAATCTCAAGCCGGAAGATGGATTCCGACCACGCTCTGGAAGAATTGATGGGGAAAATGGGTAAATATTGCAAATTTTTATAGCAAGAAAACTTTTCTTTTAATTCATTCTGTTACGGGTGAAAGTGAATATTTTTTAATGCAAATTCTTTATTGTTTTCGTGATGACCAATTTGCATATAATTGTTTGAATTAATTAGTGTGTCACGTATTTGCTGCACCAGATGCAATATTTTGGTGGCGAATGCATTCTATAATTGTGTGAGGAACTTTACTCTTTCCTTATCTATCTTCTTCCCTACAGCATCGTAACAGATGTAATTTAATATAATGTCATGTGTATGCATATAATGAATTTCTGTAGAAATATAAAAAAAACAATGCTTTAGTTGAAAGCTCTGTGCCGTGCTGTACGCTGATTGATGCCAAAACTAAGTGTCTCACCTCATTTCATAATCTAGAAATATATAAATAGAGTTTGAAAAGTGCTGTTCTAACAAGTGTCATTAAAGTGTTAAAAATATCCATTGATAAAAAAATCTAATTTTATTTTAATCGTTTAAAGTCGGCAAACTCTATTTAATACGTGGAGTCCTGAAATTCATTAAAATGCTTTCTTCATATAAAACTTTCAAAATGCAGCCAATTTTTACAAATCGAGCTACTTTTTGGGCCAACCAAAAAGTGATCACCAGCCCGATCGGCTGCGAAACCCCAAGATTACAAAATTGTGATCGTCGGTGGTTAATTTTCTGATAGTCTATATTGATACCTTCATAAAAAAGTAAGTTGTATTAGTATTGCGATCCTCGAAGATAAATTTCTTTGTATTTTCAGATGACATTATTAAATTGTGTAACTCTGTTCTATTTGATAAATTGAAACATTTGATAATGTGCGGTACGTTGTTCGATATGATCTGTGCAAATTTCAATCATCGGCACACCAATGTGACCAATTGAATCGTTTATAAATCTATTTATAATATTCCATCTAAAGCATTATTTTATATTAATTTTAAAATAAGTTTATATATTCTCTATAATAACTGTCATTATTTTTATACAAGTCAGTTTGTTGCAACCTTCTGTGCATTAGCAAAAGGTAGTAACTTTTTTTTCATATTTTTATTATTTAAGTTCCTCTCCTTTCTTTATTTATTTATAATTAAAAAAATGCAAGATGCAATAAAATTATATTTTAAATGTTAATTTGAGCCCAAAACAGTTATGTACAGCTTTCTACAAAATATGCATAAATACTAGTGATGAGAAAAAATGCTACTCTTGACTCACTGGTGTGATTGTGATTGATATTCGATAATATCAGTGATTGAAAACTGTGACTGTGATCACAGTTTCATTACTAATACCCATGCCCAATTTTAATAAAACATAATTTTGAGAGTATTTACTTATATTATTTAAACTTTATTCGCGTGAACAACATATTGTAGCATATATATCTAATTTAATATCATCAGAAAGAGAATCAGAATCAAATCCCTAAAAAATGTGAATTTATTTTTAGGGTCAAATTCTCAGCATTTCTTTGTCAAATGCGTAAAACGTTTTAGTAGAATCTACTAGATGGCGCATACCACGAATTGTAACGTCATTCCCTCATGAATATTTTCATTTCACGGTTCAAAACCAAATATAATTAAAATAAGATAAAATAATCACGATTCACAATATTCTCAGATATTCAATCACTGATAGTGAGTGCGACTAAAAATATCAGTGATTGACTCACAGTTCGTGATTTTGAGCTCATCACTAATAAATACACAACAAAAGCGTCGATTTTCTTTTAATGGCGTTTTTTAAGTTACTGCGAAATAGTTGTATTATTAACAATGTTTATACAATAGTTGTCTAGTGTATTTACTTATAAGAATGTTTAATTATTTCATTTGTAAATATACTGTGTCAACGCATAAGAAACCCAACTCACACACGCCATGCGATTTATTTCATCCGTTAAGATGCCCGCCCTTTAGGAAATGTATCAAATATATGATACCTAGTTCCAAAGTCAGCAACCTTCATTTTTTTAAACTTTTAATGCAGTTTTATTCTCATATAGCTTGTAGACTTTGTTTCAACATATTAACAATCAAACTTACCTCTTTTTGATGTAAATTGGTCATTCAAAATCGGGGTTAGTTGCAGTCAGTTGCTTTTGCCCGCCGCTATTTATATTATTTATTTATTCTTAATATAGTGCATACATAATATGTATATATTTGCTCCAATATAAACAAGATCAAAATCATTCCTTTTTACTACAACTTATCTTTCACATATTTGCTTAGTTTATTTTTAAATCTATGTAGTTTCTCCTCCTTCCTGGCATTTCATGAAAAATCTTCGTCGCACTGTACATCATCGATTTCTGAGATTTAGCCTTCTTCCTGAATGGCAGTCTCACTCTATCTTTTCCTCTTGTACCTACGATGTTCGTGCTCATATTAGGATTCGACCAATAGCAGTCTTAGCTTCTCTGAAATGTATATGGCTGCCGGGTATAGGTATGGGTGTAGCATTTATTTCGTATTGCAGTGGTACATTAATAGTACGTTGTTCTTCAAGTTTCTGTCAGTTTTACGTGTTTATTTCAAATTAAAAAAAATTATGTTACTGAGATTACGATTAGTATCCTTAATTAATGATTTAAAAATGTACTCCTTATTAAATGTGTCATCAAGAAGTATAAAGTTATATAACACGGACGTTGTTCATCAAGAAGAATAAAGTTATATAACACGGACGTTGTTCTACTTATTTGTTCCTTCTCTTTCACTGGCATTTTTTTATCACGAAATAACTATCTCTAACTTCTTACGACACATTAAATGTGGGCGATTTCTTTATCGTTTGCTGAATTTAAAAAAATATTAATCGCCTCTTATAATAATAGTGTATAAACGATATCGCCCTTGAGCTCTCCTTTGACAGATAGTTTTGATAACAAAATCTGTAATATTCTGAAGATGAGCTACCAATTAATAAATGGTCGTCTCTTTAGATATCCGTTAGATCTTATATTTAAAGCGTACAATGCCCTAGACATAAGACATCTTTATGTTGAGACCCGTCTAATATTTCCATGCTAACAACAACTCGCCCCAAGCGATAAATCATGGACACGACACAAGACAAACATCAAACATCTACCCGCCAGTTCCGAGAGCAACAACGACATTTTATCAAAGAAACTGTACAACACACTCAGTACCAACTGGAAATCGTTCAACTCAAATAAGATACACAAATATAGACCCAATATATAATCCAATCGGGTAGAGAGCAATCAGAAGCCTGGCTATCCAACATTCTAACATAATCATTAAACAGTGCCTACACTAATAATTCTCTAGTTCTGCAACACTCCCACTACATTTTTATTTTTAAAAAAATATTTTTTTTATCTCTATTTTTAAATCTTTATCTTAAATAACACCACAACAGCACGAAAAAAACTGTCTACTTTAACACAGACTTCAGTCTAGTAAAGTAGCCAGGACAACGCTGGATACATCCGATATGGAGTCTACTCCATCCCACACAATAAACTACTAGTGTATACTTAATTGCAATATAATTGTATCTTATGTTTATCATGTTATATTATAATATATTCACCTCTGTTACAACAAAAATATGTATGTCAATAAAGTCTAAATAAATAAATAGTTTTGATGGAAAATTCATGATATTTTCATCATTATCAGTGACAGATCATAATAATAATATAATAGTACAAAATTAAAATCTTTGACAACCCATGGAGGCAAAGATCGCATTCCAAGTTTGTCTTGACGGTTTTGCAACATGTTCTCTTTAAGTAAACGGCTAATTTTAAACCTCTAACTTCCAGTGATGCCCCCAAAAAAATATTAACCGATTTGCTAAACTAATTTTGATAACCCCTCTTATATATGTATAATAAATACATTTTTTGTCACTGTACCTGTATATAATACCTACATTATTTATCGTATTTCGAGGAGTCGCTTTAAGAAAGATTTCAAATAAATTACATGAATTATAATATTTTTAATAAGTAACGGTCTTGAATATTTTAAAATAATTTGATGATGAACCAAATCAGTCAAAATTTATTAATATTATGATTAAATAAATTTAATATCTTGATAATTGATTTTATTATAGATATTCAGCATCAAACGGTTCGGCGACATTTTTCCAATTTTAACAACCGGTTCTCCCGAACCGGTGCGAACCCATAGCGGGAACACCACAGTGCGAAACACGAGACGATCCTTGCCAAATAAATGCTAAAAAGAGATGCATCCTTATCATTGCGGTACTCGTAAAAAATAATCGCTAACGCTCTATAGATAATGGATGTAGTATGTACCTGCCTATTTGGCCTGTGAACTATGACATCTGATAAATTTGACAGGTGCTCATTTTTACCACCAAAAACGGCAGTAATTCAACTTCAAAAATTGGCCTCCAATGCGAACGGAAAAAAAACCTCCCCAAATAAGTATTGTGTATAATTTATACTCGTACGAATACTAGTTGATACTACGTGGTTTATCCATTAAATAGTATTAACAAAATAAATCACTTTTCTCATCATATTCACACTTTTAAGAAAAAAACCTAATTAAGTGTTGTTAGGCATGCACTTACAATTTTAACCTTTACTATACCGTGATATAAAATACCCATTTGCAGCCATGCTGTCAACTCGTGTTACTGTAAGAATTTTTAATGAAATAAAAGCTTTTATTAGCTTAAATGTCATTAAAATTATTAATCTTATAAATTTACTTTAAATATTAAGCATTAAATGCAAAAATAGGATCAATATCTTAATATAATTCATCGAGTCTTATACATCTGTCTGGAGCATCAAGTCTTATACAATACGACCTTTTTCCTTGTTTCTCTTCATTTAATTAGTGAAAAAGAGAGTTTTTATGTTCGTCTATTTGGTATTCTTTTTATTTTGAAATTAATATATCATATGTACTCGTCTTATCACAAATATTTGGTATTTGATATTTTTGTCAGCATATTAATTTAACAACAGACTAAATCGAAAAATAATTATTTTTATAGGATTGGCTTTACACAATTGGTTTTTCACTAGTCAGTTCTGAGCGTAAACGTTTTTCTTATAATTAACTAAAATATTAATTTTATGTTGCGTATATTAACCAAAAAATGACATGTTTAATCGAGGCGGTAGATCTGCATGGTTTTGGAAGGGTTAAAAATATTTGACTCGCTTTACGGCAATACTGGTCCCTAGCCCGACATACTAGCGGGACACTATTCGAAAATATTTTCACGTCTTTCGTGATACATGTGAAATTTTTTCATTTTTAAATTTCATTATTCTTGCTTTTATTATTACTATTAACAATGGGAAAGGTGTCGACACTTTCAAAAATATCGATCCCAAATTCATTGTAGGGCGTTTCTGTCCCCTATCTAAAGTAGGCCCCAATGCACTGCATTAGTTGCATTGGCATAATTACGCCACTGACTAATAACTTGCTCTTTTTCCGCTTTATAATAATTCTCGAGTTTAAAATTCACAATAACAAGATGACGATAATAATCAGTCTCTCTTTTCTGCCATGAAGAAGGTTCAAGGCCGTCTCTTCCACTATTTTCTTGTTTTTATGACGTTAAAGTTTTTTACCGAAAGTTGATAAAATTCTCATACAACTGAGCGAAGACAAAGATGTAATGTTATCTACATCCAACGCTGAATCCATCTTCATATCAGACACTCGTCTCGGACAGTGGCTAGAGAACCTATTTTAAAATATCAAACGCAGTTCTTTGAATAATAATGAAGTGATGGCCGCTCTGTGGCCGTGGCCAGTGTTTCCATAAAACCTATTTTATATGTTGAAATTATGACGTCGCAAAAAGGGACGGTACAATTTAACGCGCCACAAGTGTACAAATTATATTCAGTCTCTCTAAATAAATCGGTTTGTTAAAATCTGAACCCACTCCACCGACCGGTTCTGGGAAATGTGTCGATATTACCATAATATATGTGTACAAATGTGCGGCGACGGCAGGCTTTACATTTGTCTCACTGATCGGGATTGATGTCTTGTCGGGGATGTCTTCTATTGCTGCATCTCTTGCAACCGTCTCCGTCTCGGTCCATTTCAGATCCAGCCTCTCTGCTCACATCCGGCTGATCACGCGGATTTATTAAAGTATTGAATTTAATATCTCAATAATTATGAGAAACTCTTCGAATACTCGGAAAGTTGAGATATGAGAAAAAAAATATTTATTGAATACTTAACTGATTTTTGTGGCAATAAAATTAATATTTATAAACATAACTAAATAATTATCGATAAATAATACGATTAAAATGGACATTTTTTAAATTGAAGTGCATTTCGGAGCAAAAATTTCGGGGCTTTGCTTTATTATTTTTTTACAGACTGAGATATAACGTAATAATGCGTTTCAATATTTGAAATGCTATCAGACTCGACTCGGCGTTAGTCGAAGAAATGACAGCTGTTGATACTTCGTTCCGATTGACTGCATTGCTGTCGACACAACGCATGTACTGGCAATAATATTGTGCCGCATGAAATCATTAATATTTTAATTTTATGTTCCTATCCATCGGGCGAGCCGGCTACATAATTCCGACACGAAATTGATCTCAAAAATAATGTACGTTTTCGCTATAGTAATTATAGAGTTTCACGATAGAAATCCGCATTGTTTAGATAAATAGCTTGACATTTGAATATCTACATTGTATAGATAGATGACACTAACGTAAACGTAAGATTAAACAGATTTCTACTATTGCCATTCTTGATAATCTTATCTACGTAGCACACATACATTGAAACTAAGTTGCTTTGGTATGGACGTGCAGATTATTCACACTGGGATCACTAATTATAGACTGATTTTCCTATCATAAGATGAATCAAAAGAATATGAAGTTTTAAAATCCATAAACAACGATCAAATGTATACTTATTAGTAATGCGCTTAAAAAAACTGAGCAGATCTATGATATTCTAATTCATGCGAAATTGACACTTCAGTCTAACGTAATGTATCAATTTCCTTTCAAAGTTCTCTACAATTTATGCATTTTCCCAATTGAATGCTAAATGTAATGAGTACGAACCGTCAATATGTTATGTTGTAGTCATAGAGTCAATGGTCAAATTCACCGTGAATTCCGTAGAAATTTGATAAAAAGAAGAAATAAATAAATATACACGTCAAATACGTTCTGACTTTTTAACGTACATGACATACGTACTATTTAAATTCTTCATTAATTAATCGGAGCCTACCAAGCCTGTCTTTGACTAGAGACCTTATAGTTTATACAAATTCTATAATAGTAGTTTCGTGACGAAAGTTTTTAGTAAAGAAATTCACAAAACATTTGTGAACAGAACGTTCTCGGCAATTTTCACCTTAGTAAACAACAATACATCGTCTTTGCCGTCCGTCATTCAATATTTATATTTTTTATCGTAACTATTCAATCATTATATGTCAATACCAGTATAAAGCATATCTTTCTTTTCGAAAAAAACAATTGAGCATGACCGAATAATGGCGACCATATTGGCTTGCGGTTATGGGGAGTAGCAGTAGTAGTATTGTAGAATTGATGTAGAAGAATATATCGGATGAGATTACTGAATTAAAATGTCCCTGCATAAGGAAATAACACCTACTAGATTGTTTTGCTAAAATGCTATTGTATGTAGATACCTACATTGTTAGGTTTGACCCCACCATCAGCGCGATAAGAATGCACGTAGGTGTATATAATACGTATTAGTAACAAAATTAGTTTAAAAGCAAAATGCTAAGAAAAAATTATGGACCTACATTAGAAAATGGAACTTACATAATTAAAATGAACCACGTGTTCGATAATTTAATTAAACAATAAACAATCGTAAGATTTTTCCGGTCCCAAAGCTTGCGATGGGCTGCCAGACGACAGGACACCAAAGATCATGACCAAGGGTATACCACTTATCGGATGCGACCCAGAGAGGAGGTGGGCTGACTGTGGAAGAGGACTGGAGTAGAATGATCAGATCTGTCCAAATCCCTCCTTGATAGCGGCGAGGTAGAAGTAAAAACAAAATTAGAATCATATTATTTACAATAAATAATTTAATATATTGTGCTATATCGTGTGATAATACCGATAGTAAACGATAACATCAACTCTGTTCATAAACGAGTTTTAACGATAAATTATGTTATTAAAAATATATTAAAGAATGACGACAAGAATGTAGGAAATTTTTAATTATAAGGAAACGTCAGTGGTTTCTGTTTAGCAGGGGCGTGCAGTACACGAGCAAAAAATCTAGGAAACAAATATAAATGAAATAATTAGATTAACATAAACGAAAAAATTATTTTACAATTAGCGCCATCTGTGTGCCAGTAGAGACTTTAATTAATTAGTTCTAAAAACTACCACGACAACTCACCGTTGTAACCATAGCTCTCTTTTTTATTCGCCGTATCGAGCTATTTACATTACTCTGTTCTGTCTTTAAGCTAGTGAATTACTCAAGTCATATAAATGGCTATTTACTGAATTGAAAATTCCGTCTTGTATGAAGTCCGTTACCTATGTTGTTTTTTTAACAGAATAACATTAGAAAGGGTTACAACTGCGTGCAGATCATTGAAGTGTCTACTTCTTCTTTTACTAATTCGCGAATTTTACTGTCTTACGGTTTTTAACGTGTTGATTTCATGATTCTTCTTTAAATTTGGTGCATGGTTTGGTTTTTGATTTGGGAAAAACAAAAAGTAATTCGCAGAACTATTTCCTACGTTAACCTTTAATATATTTTTTTTCTTTTAGTTATTACGTGAAGGATTTTTAAACAATAAATTAGTCGTGTTCAGTCGTAGAAAAGGTTCTTAAAAAGGTCCATATACTTTTTATATGGGTAAGAAGGTATTATTTTACGTTAAAACTTACTTTAAAATTTTATTTTACGTTAAAACTTACTTTTAAAATTATACTTTAAAAATATAAATAAATACATGGTAGGATCATATAAACGACGGATTTATTTTGTTTAAAGACGTTGGTTAAACGAAAGTACATAAATTGTATTATATATGTTCCGTATTCATAAAACACATTTTTGCCGTTTCTTGAGAATCGGTCGCGACCTATATCATTGACACCTTTCCATGTTCAAATTCCCACCCATCCTTTTTCCCTACTGCTTGTTTTTAGTGTGAATAGTGACCTTGACGTCAGCAGACGTTAACGCGACGCGATACTTGTTCGGTTGTAACACCTCGATTGCATTAATTAATGGTGTGGATTAGTTCAACTCCGGTGTACCAGTACTGTATTGTGATCCTGTGATTTGTGCACAGTGATTATTGTGTGAGCCGCGGGTGAAGTGAGTGATATCGCCGTCTTCATTTGGAACCGGATTGTTCCGCACAGCAAGGCGGCCGCGGATAAAACCGCGGCAAAATGTTTAGCCAAGACACAAACCCGGCCGTGGAGAGCGCGGCGCCCTGGCCCGCGCAAGCGTTTAGCCAAGACGCAAACCCGGCCGCGGTTTCGCGCCGCCGGGTGGTCGCGGGAGGCGCAGCGCCCCGATCCAAAACACGCGCCGGGCCGAGATGTGGACTTGGCCGCTTCAAAACATCTTCGCGGTCGCCACACTACGCCCGTGGAAAGTCGCCGCCCCTGGGGCAGCGAGCGGCCGCCGGGGGAGCGGGGCGAGCGGGCCGCGGACGAGGCCACGCCCCGGCCGCCGCCAGAAAATTTTGATTATGTTTTTGTATGATAACTCTTGTAAAAAAATTATTTCCGATGTAATAAGGATACCAATAAAAAGAGAATTGAGAGGGCGATCGCCCGGGAATGATTTAATGCACCTCAAAAATCCTTTGGTAATAAAGAATGATGTTTTAAGGTTTGAGGTGCATTTACAAATTATCCGGGCTATCGCCCGCTATAAAAACTACCAGGCATCGCGAGGCAGGTCCATGTTTGTATTAAAAAATACTCGCGATGCCTGGGGCATGTCATGTTTTATAAATATAAAAAGAAATGTAAGACGAATCAGAGTTCTGCCGCCCCTCACGGGACGGTGGAAAAAATGGCCGCTGTTGCCAGTTTTCGCCGCCGAGCGCTGGCGGCGCGGGACCGTATCGGGGTGGCGCGGGGCCTGTCCTGGCCCCCTGATTGGTCCCTGAGTTTGCTGGAGCCTTACGCTCCAGCGCAAAAGAGTTATCGCATAAATAAACGATCCAGCGGTTGCAAGGGCACTCTCTCTCGCACTTCGCTGCACCTGCACCGCTGGACAAGACCTACACCTGCCTTTTCTTTGACCCCTGCCTACACTTTTGGACTTCCTTCCCTCTGGACATTTCGACTTTGGCTGCACACTTGGACTGATCCCGGAAGAACTCCTACGACTTGGCACCACTACTGGACACGATTTGGACCCCCTTTTGGACAACTGCGCACCGGCAGAGCATCGTCGTCCGAGCTACAGAGCAGCGACACTGAACCAGCACCTGAACGATTACTACAGTCTTGTTCCTGTACTGAACACGGATATTTGCCCGCCCATGTGCTGTTTGTGTGATCTCGGCTGCGACTGCGGGAAAAACGGAGGCGTCATACACGAGTTAAGGCGAGCAGTCCTTCAGATTCCCGATTCCAGGAGATCCACTAGTCCTTCGACTGGATTCCCTCCCATCATCGACCCTTATCCGTTATTCCAGGTCCTCTTCCTTCCTTCCTTCTTTTACCGCCTCCTCTTCGGCGATTCCGATTTACGACCGGAATCGTCGTAATCCAATCCGCGGGACGCGCGACTCGAAGATCGCGCAATTTCGTTCGGTAGATCCTATTCGGCGCAGGATCTACGTTTTCTTTTCAATATATATTATATATGATTGTATAATATCATTGGTAACAGCATTACCTAAATCTATACCTACTGTACGCCACTGGTGTTTAGGTATAGCGATGAAATAATGTATCAGTATAATTAACTGTACTAATTACAGATGTAATTTAAATGGCTTAACAAATTCATAATTATTTTCAAACATTCTTCTGTAAAAGCGATCTTAAACTGCAATCTATTTTTATTATTCCTTTGGCGTTTCCATAATTCCTCGGCGTACACAATATGACCGTTACGATTCAATTAAAGTGCGGCTCGCTAAAAACTGCACGCTTTTCTGAACGACGTATATATTGACGCCCGAAGCCATTTCAGTGACCGCCGATTTACAGTTTATGTGATGTGAACAGATGTTTTATATTGACAAAGTGTGTCAAAGAAACAAATTTCAATGCTTACTTCCATCAATTTTATTCCACGATTTGCGTGCCTGTATATTTTTATTACAGCCGAATAAATTATACTACTTAATTTTATTCAATACAATGTACACAATGCAAATTAAGAATACCTATAATAATTTAATGTGTATTTGTGTTGTGTAACGCGTCTACTCATCATTTAAATACTAAACTGAATACAGTGCTGATATGCCATATGGGTGTATTTTACATTGGGCATTTTGCTTTTAGGGTAAGAAATCAGGTTGTACGTAGGTCTTCGAAAATAAAGATTTACGACCCAATACGTAATAACCTAACCGAAGAAAGTAGGAGGTCCTGGACTTGAGGAACGGTATACCGCTCCAGACATCCTGAGGCTCCAGTATGACGAGCCCCGCACAGAGCGAAGCACAGAGTCCTCATATAAGTCAACCGAAGATCGAGACCGAAGAGAAGACGATAATGTGGATATTGTCAAGAAAGCTTTGCAAGAAGCAGGTGAATGTCCACAAGACGGGATCACAATGGATGTCAAGGGATAGATGACGCTCTGTAGTGCCTGCAGTGACAGATTTCTGAGTCCAATGAGACCGCTATAGAAGAAAAAGAAGAACGCATCTATGTATTGACTGACAAATTCACGATTTTTTATATTAGAAATGTTCCTTTTCTCAGTAAAATATATTATCCGCGTATGTATTTCATTAAAACGCATTTTAATTAGGTGCCTATTAAAATACGAGTTTAAAATATTTTCCAAACAAATTTTAATAATTTTGTACAAATCAAATGAATCAACTAGAAAAACAAAAAAAAAACTATGTATCGAAAAAACGCAATCGAATACATTTTCGACATATTTTGAACTTGTATTCTGTAATGTTTCCAATTGATGCGTATATTATTCAATTTTTATAGATATATAAATTTTGTATGTATATATTTTTAGCTGATTCATTTGATTTGTATTAAAAATACCACAGGACTATGTTCTGAAAATGCAACTTCGCAACAAAAAAGTTAAAACATTAAAAAAAAAAATTAAAAAATGAAATATTTTCTTTTTTGACAAAACTCTCGAGGCCAACGCTCGATTTGAACCGCAGAACTATTGAAAAATAAGAATTATTTAACACACTGTATTATTATGTATTATATTTATTTAAAACTTAATCAACTGTCCTAGAACGAGTTGCAAAATAATTATTAATAGTGAGCTTGTAATTTATGATACTTCTAAGGTCGTTTCGAATCAAATTTCATCGTAGATTATTAATCGTCTTAATATACTAGGATAATTATTATGAAACAAATGGGCAAATTGTACTATTTCTAACATCACGAAGGGGTCATCTGTTTCTCTAGAACTGACAGACTTGAGTTATATAAGAATTAGCGTGACTTCAGAATGATCTCTACATAAAAATAAAACAGTACAAAATATATTTATCTCGTATTTAAAAAGAATTAAAAATTGAGTCCAGCTGTTACAGTATACGATTAGGCTTTGATGCATATATATTTTTTAGATCGTTTTGAAAAGATTCCTCGGTCATTTGTATTATTTTGAAGTAAAGACATTTTGGGTTATTATATTATTAAATACTAATTAAATGTATTAATTAGAAAGATATATTTACTATAGTACTTTTGACGACCCATATTTTTCAAATTAATACATCTATTGTTTTATTATTTGAAAACTATCTACTTTGTTTTTACGGAATCTCAAATACCTTTGAGTAAACCGATAGCAGACGCCAGAATTAACGATTCATTTTTATTAAATTTTGGACACATTGATACAACTTATATATTGTTAAGAACACATTCTTATTGTGAAAATTTGTAGTCAAAAGTATTGTCGCTGTAGCATAGTTGGTTAACGCACCTTCCCCGGATTGGAAAGAGATCCAAGTTCGAATCCCGGTAGCAACAACAACAATATTTTTGATAAAATTGATTTTATATGTATATTTTTCTAATTAATACATTTAATTAGTATTTCAAATATCGCAGACCTATGTTCTGAATAATTATAACTTCGCAATAAGATTGTGTTTTCCTTAATAATATTATAGTACCAATGGTTTTAGTAGATATCTTAAATCTATATAAGTAGAATTGCCCCAAGGGAGTAAGTTACTTTGTGTTCATACTACCACTGTAACCCTGAAAATAGAGGAGTAGGGTTAGTTGGTGTAGGTACATCCACTCTGATGAAGATATAGCGGTATTGAAATCTGTCGACTTTTTAATTAAATCAATAATTAATGAATAATAAACACGTTTAACCATAAAATTAATAAATATATATTACAAATGAGAATGATCAAACGCTATATGTCCTCGGCATGAATTATTACAGAAGAAATGAAAAATTAGCTGGATAGTGTTGTGAGTTATGAATGAAGGTCTGCAAACTTATCAATTGTTAGCTATATTTTGTGTTATTTGTTTTTAGTTGAATACTATATATGACATGACCAGAGCAATCTTAAAACTATTAAAAAAAAAATTTACTTCCACGATCCGATCCAAAGGAAACCAGGAGCAAAGCCTTAGGATAATATTCAGTGCCAAAATTTAATACAAAATTCGCTCAACGAAATTTTTTATTTTATGCTCCGAGAATATTTAACAAATTGCGACTAGACCTTAAAGGTTCTAAAGTGATTAATTACTTCAAACCAAAAATAACAAAGTGGTTGGTTGATGTGGATAGAAAGCAAAATGAAACTAATTTGTCATTTGTGCTAACCTAACTACTCACACATTTTTGTCTCCCACTATTGTATATTACTGACAATAATATTTTTATAACTTTTTTCAATATCTTTTTATAACTTCTGATTATACTTTTTTCACATAATTTTTCATAACGTACTTAACATTATACTTACTTACCTCTTAACATTTACAACTTTTAAAAACTGTATAGGCTTTAGAACAGACTACGTCTAATAAAGCAATTATCTTTATGTCAGTAGTACTTGGAGCTGCGTAACGAAGCTTATTTAGTTTCTTGATTGTAGGTACCTGCCAAGATTATAAATCAGCGCATTTATTTATTGTTGGTAAGCAAAGATAACCACTTTTGATTCCTTTTTTTGCGTATCTATCTGATAAGAAGCAATAAAAACGATCGACTACTATTTTTACAAGCATGGCTGATTAAAAAATAATTCCGAAATTTTTTGAATATCCGTTAAAGTTTTAGAAAACTGCTATGTCCAGTGCGAGGTAACTGATAATTAATAATAATATCAAATTAAGTTTTAAAACGGATTGTTTATTTTTGCATTATTACTCGTTGCCCCCTAGCTGCCCGCTCGGATTTCTAAATGACAAACGGTAGGAATATTTGACACGGTTAGATGAATTTTTATAAATTCTTTACGTATTTAAAAATGATGGTTTCATATAGGACAGCATTCAATAAAGTATTGTTTTCAAATATGTACGTGTAACATATGCATATAATATTTTTCAAATAATTAAATATTTCAATATATTTACTTCTTAGGCATCGTGCGATATCGTAAAATAATTTATATGTTTCGTAGTTTAATTTTTCCAAGAAAAAATAGCTTAATTGGAGATGCTAGTTATCGTGTAGCAGATGCATATCGCCTTATTGAGGATGCTAGTTATCGTGTAGCAGATGCATATCGCTTTATTGAGGATGCTAGTTATCGTGTAGCAGATGCATATCGCTTTATTGAGGATGCTAGTTATCGTAGCAGATAGACGGTGATCCGTCAAATGGGCCCCGACAAAATAATAAATTTTTGAAAATTATATCTTAATGAAATAAAATTCTTACTAATCTTTCGTGTACATACATACTCGCGAAAATACAATTTAAATAATTTCTCTAGTGAAACAGAGATTTTTTTAAAACTTTTGAAGAATTTTGTGTATACTTACTTACCATCGCGCCGTTTCCCCGCGGGGGTAGGCAGAGAGGATAGAGCGCTGCACTCCTCTGTCCCGACACAATTCTCGCCACATCCACATTCATACATCTGTTCATACAAGCTCGCCGATTGTTGAGACTTCTAACATTACCAACCTCCATTATCTGGTTTGCCTGATCGTGCCAAGTCTTCCGCGGTTGTCCTCTATTTCTGGTGGCATCAAAACTTGCGTCATATATCTTTCTTACCATTCTCTCCTCATTCATCCGATCCACACGACCAAACCACCTAAGTGATCCTTTCTTAATCTTAGTCACTATACTAACATCAGCTTTACATTCTTTCCTTATTTCTTCATTCGTTATTCTGTCAAAATTATATTTGCCACATATACGCTTAAGTGATCTCATTTCCACTGCATTCAGTCTACTTTCGGTCTTCTTCTGTCAGGACTTATCATGCCTCACTTCCATACATCAGTGTCAGTACCGGTCAGTATTGTGCACCGCAGGTCTTACCTCGGTTGACAAATTCCCGTTAGATATAATTCCATTCAAAGCGCCGTTCACTTTATTCCCTGCAGTCACCCTCCTTTCGATATCTCATTCTCAGCCTTTTCGTATCTATCAAACAAACTTCCCAAATACACAAACTCATCTACTTGTTCCAAACATTCATTACCTACAAGTATTTAGCACAGTGTCTTGCTTTCCTTCTTCTCGAATACCATCACTTTTGACATGTTGACATTCATAATAAGGTCGCTTTCCTTGCATACATCGTACATTCTACTCACTAGACTCATTAGTTCTTGTTCTTTATTCGCCATTAGTACTGCATCATCGGGCGTACATACCAACGTCAAATTTTTTTTTGTTAACACGTTGACTACTGAGAACATGCCAGGCGTGTCCATGATGATATTGACAATTTAATATATTATCGGGAAAATTCCATTATTCGGGGCGGTCAGTTCCAATGTTTCCTATAATGTGGAATATGTTTGACAGAGTAAATAGTGATTAGCTACGTACGAATAATTCTGTAGAACTTTGACATGCGGCCTTTCAACAAACTAAAGATTGTCATCAACGCGTACAAAAGTCGTGTTAATTTTTTTTTTTTTACATATTAGTCCGGATATATAATATATATCATTTATTGGAGCGCATATGTCGGTGGCGCATTTGTCTGGGGCGCAATTGTCGGGTAACCCAGATAGGTTCGTATCACTTAATTGGAGACGCTAGTTATCGTAGCAGATACATATCGCACATTTCATATATAAAGTGCAGTAAGACAAAATTGAAGTAAATATGATATTATATGTCCTATGAAGACGGTATTAAAGTCAGTTCACTCTTCTCTAGTGCCTCTTTTCAACGGGACCACTTGTTCATCATTCTCCGTAGTAAACTGTAGAATTGGCGATTCCTACCTACGCATAAATAGATTTCGTTCATAAACGTATCATGTCACTATTTATCAATAAAAAAAATTAAGGACCTTCGAAAAATAACAGGCCCCCGCAACTGCAGCTAGCTGTATGCGTCTTTGAATTGCCTGTCCACTATCACCAGTGTTCGAGTGTTCGTGATCAGCGCGCCCAGACAAATTGCTTCTTGAACTACCTCAATTCCTGCTATTTGGGAAATATGTTGTGATGCGTTCGCTCGGTCCACAATCCGTATTTTAGTTTTATACCGGTTTATTTATAACCTAAATAGTATCTAATTGAAAAATAGTACCCACGGTACATCAATACGAATATACAATATATCTGCAGTATTAATTATAGTCAAAATTGTAAAAGTACATATTACAGTTGTACTCTTTATTACAAAACAAATTTAAATTGTAAGACTAGCTTAAAACTCCAAAAAATGGTTTCGGAATAAAAATTCTGACCTTAAACAGCCTTAATTATTTTGTGAATTTCGACGTTAAATCATTTAAGAGCGTACTTTTATTTTTCCAGTTTGACATTCGAGAAATTCTTCGTGAATCACATAGTATTTGTTTTACGAAAACATTAGCCATACTTTTGTTTCCGTAACTACCCACTGCCCAGCAAATGTAATCCTGTTTACTTTAGTAACGGATCCCCACAAACTTGGTCGTATTCATTAAACTGGTAAATTCAGTAAATAAAAATATATAAAGAATTTTAACGTTTCATTATCTTTGACGATTTTAAAACGATTAAAAACATCTCAAAGAATGACGACGCAACATTTTGAAACAAACAAAACACGATATAAATATCGACCTTAATAAATAAACAAAATTAGCGTGAAAATAAAATTAATTTAAGTAATTAGTTGTTTTGTGAAAATTGATTTAATGGTGTTCGCATATTTTAGAGAACTGCCGGCCATTGCCCAACAATTCGAAAGACATTCTCACATATTACAAAACCTGGCATCAAATTTTTTCTCAGTACAACGGGATAGTTCATCTCTCTGGATAAATCTCTTTGGTACGGACAAATCAAATGCCTTTGTACATTCCACTCTGTAATAAATATTGATTCATAACGTGTGATGATAGATGTACAACGTACAGCTTTAGTACATTATAAACTGTAATCGTTATGAATAAAGAATTATTAGTATTTTGTATTTTAACATTTCAAGTGTGCGATTGCCGACTACGGTAGCTAATTATCCAGAAACCAAGCGATGCCTAATGTAGTTATATATTTTTTTAAGAACACATTTTTGTTGTGAAATTGCATTATCAGAGCATAATTCTGTGGTATCTTTAATGCAAATTAAGTTAACCAACTAGAAAGATATATATACATAAAAAATCTATCTATCGAAAGAATATTTTAAATACTAATTTAATGTATTAATTATAAATATATACATATAAAATCAATTTTGTCGAAAATTTGCGCTACCGGGATAGATAGATCCCGGTAGCGCAAAAACAATATTTTTTTATATGTATATATTTATAATTAATGCATTAAATTAGTATTTAAAACATCACAGACCGTCTGTTCTGAATAATTACAACTTCACAATAAGAATGTGTTCTCCTTAATAATGAAAGAATATTTGTTGCTACCGGATATAAGATACAAGTTCTAAATTTGTCGTAATCGTATTTGTAATCGGTTTCTGTAGTGGATTGGTAATACGTTTCCCCGGTTAGGAAGAGGTCCAGGTTCGAATCCCGGTAGCAACTAAATATTTTTTCGATAGATAGATTTTTTTTGTACATCTTTCTAGTTGATTAATTTAATTTGTATTTGTAATTATTTTTTATTAACGTTGTTTATGTGATTTTAAGAATAACATCGAGATACACATTGATGTTTTCATTTTGATTATCTGGTTTATCTTACCATGCCAGGTCTTTCACGGATGCCTTCTGTTTCCTTCAAAACTCGCCTCATATATTTTATTTATCATCCTCTCTTTGCTCATACGTTCCACATGCTCAAACTGTCTCAGTGACTAAATTACATACAGATCTACATTTGTCCCTAATCGATTCATTCTTAAGTCTGTCGTACGTAGATTTTCCACAAGCCTCAGCGCATTCAGCCTGCCTACACGAGAAGATATATAAAGGGAATGAAATTTAATGGCGTGAAAGCGAGACAGGAGTGGTATGGCAGAACAGAAGAGTGTCGCGTTCTATACTCTCTGCCAACCACTGCAGAAAGACGACATAAGTTATTTTGATTGAATTCTGTACTTATTTATTGTATTTATAATAATTATCCATACCCACTTATGTTGTATCTGAATATTTTTGGCACTAATATTTTTTTTATTCGCCACGTTTTTTCCAATCGCACGTTGGAGTGATCCAACGTTTGTATTACAAATACCTACACCTTGGACGTGTCTATTTCACGCGTCACAGAACTGGTGAATATATAATATAATATCTCTTATCTGCATCACACCGTGTTCTGTATAAACTGTTGGGTGACCTTAAGCAAGAATATTAAATATTATCTAATCGTGACAATGTATCACGTCACAAGCGCGCACGCGTTAGAGAATATTCATTAATAAACACCCATGGCATTACTCGATTTCAATGATCGTGATTTTGTTTTATGCGTGTCAGTTGTGTTCACGCCATAATTCATCATTAATGCTGTAATGCAACGTAATGCGTAACACATGTAAGATATAACTTGCAGCCGAAATACATTGTTAGATTTGAATTCGTCTTCGTTGTTATTTCCTCACCCGTAACTCGGCAAGCTTTAAACAAAATTATCAACCGGTTCGGTAAAATGAAGTCGATTAAGTAATTGATTATACACTAATGAATAAAACAGAACAAGTCAGTTTTTATTGTATCCGTTACTTCAAGTTTCTTCATTTGTTTGCCTCAGGGCCATTTCCAATTCTCTTGGGCCATCTCTTGGGTATGCTGCCACCCGCCACAACCTATATTTTGCCTATCATTATCCAGAAATACAAAATTTAACGAACTGGAACGGTTCTAATCTCCAATAACAATAATAATATGCAGAATATTACCTTTTTTTTTATCAAAAGTATACACTTACATTACAATACTACAATAATTGTATGTATGGATTTGATCGGTTGGCCAACTGATACTTTTTTTTGCTCTAAGAGAATTATTTTATAACTGTAATGGTAACTAAAATTATGTCTGGATAACGATAGGTTAATGGATATGGATAATGGATTTGGGATTGGGATTGGGATTGGGATTGAACGTTCAAAATAAGGTTAAATATCTTGGCCATATATTCAATAAAGATGGACGAGACAATGATGACATAGAACGGCGGAGGAGACAGTTGAGCGTTCGTGCAAATTCGCTGTCGCGGCTTTTCTACCGATGCAGTAAGGAGGTGAAGAGGATCCTGTTTAAATCGTATATGGATACATACATACAATACATGGATTCGTTCCGCTTCTGAGACTTCGAGCTGCGACTGGAGCTCAGCGCCAACTCTCTGGTGCAAGCGGCGCTCTCATGGAAAGCTGGTTCCCTGACCAGTTAATGGCAACGCCTACATTGTACTACTACGCCTACGAAGTATTTTTATTTTGTTTATATGTATATATATGTGTGAACTTTTTATTTATTTATATTTTCCTTAGTTTTCTTTTTCATAACATTATATTTATTTCGTAACTTTAATGTATTATATAATACGTATTGATTATCTTTATGGCGAATCGGGTCTTCAGAAAACCTGATCACGCTGAAATAAATTATTATTATTATTATTATTATTATATACTTACTGGACGTAATACATCCAGTGTATAATATTTTAGGGATAGATACATATTAAAAATGTTCAAACCGCATGTGTTTAATCTCAACTATGTCAGAGTTATAATTGAAATATTTTATGATTCAAAATTATATATTGAATACAAAAAATAAAACTTCATCGAACTTTGTGCAGCCACACTTATTATTTATGAAGATTTAGGGCCTGAAGCAAAAATATGGACTAAATAATATTTCAATTTCGTAAATATTTATGTCGAAGTACGTAGACTTAAGGCTTAAAATGATTTTGTAGTAATCTCGTACAATAATATTTTCCGGCACAGAATTTGTACGTACTCCTTGAACATTTTCGACTAATAATTTAGTCAGGTGCCCATAAAATATTGTGCCCATAAAATCTGCTCCGCCCTATATACAGCGTGATTGGCCGGCCAACTGACACCTTTTTTTCCGCCATTAGAGGATTAATTTATGACTTAAATAGTAAGTAATATTAACTCCGAATATCGATATACATATTCAAAAAAAAAAAACTCAAACTCAACTCAAAAAAAGTGAGAACATCTCTTAACACACGAGTTATTCCAAAACATAATATAATTAATTATCATTCTTAATGTCATTTTTTTTCCACAATATTTAGCTAATCATGAATCATCAAAACACCCCATATTGCATAATCTAGTGGGTTTAAATCTAGGCTGTTCGGTGGCCACATGCCTGGCTCGATGAAATTAATATTCTCACGACGAAGAAAGTTGATTGTATTTCTGGCTGTGTGAGATGAAGCTCCGTCCTGGTGTAATGTCCAGTTATGCTGTAATGTCTAGCTATACTCCAGGCTTTGTTTTGAAACTCTTTGGATTATTTTCCTAGCACCCCAACGTTCAATTCAATTCTATTCAATTCAAAAAGCAATTCGCAAATTTTTGATCAGGATTCGGTTTTCTGCAGTGATTTTTGTCATTCTGGGCAACAATTTGAAAAAATCGAATATAAACAAAGGGAAAATTAATAATCAAAGATATTTCAACCAGAAATCGTCTAAATAAAACGTAATATAGGTAAATAAGGTAAGTACGTAAATTAGTAGACTATTTAAGCTATTTTTAATATAGTTCAACTAATTTTGATGTAATTAGATCACATTTTATGAAATGTTCTCACCTTTTTTGGGCCACCCTGTATATGCATTACTTAATTATTTTGTTGAAATTAATTTTTTGATAAAATTTTAGAATTTTTAATAACTTTTATTTTATCCGAAATTGATCCGAACCGAGCCGTAATTGAAATTGAAAGGGATATTATAAACCGGGGCTATATTTGTAAGAATCCCGCGAACCGGGCGTTACCGAAGATTATTACCATTTCACCCGAGTGTATTGACATTTCAGTTTTTTTTTTATCGTATCTGATGAATATATCTTCTTTTTTTTAAATATATTATCACAATGTAATTTCTTTTCGGAGATATCTGTCAATATTTACAATTGAGCCAGTCCAAACACGTATATTTGCTTAACGAGATTAATTTTGGAATCGTGTCTGTAAAAATGCATTTTCTCATGTGTAGAATTACAGTTTATTTGATATCGTTTATACATAACACACTGGTGTACAGGGGGGGATTAATGACTCAAGACCGACCTTGTAAATTGATTGATTAATAACATTTAAACATTTTCTATAAAAGTGTATATACTATTATGCAACTTTATTTAATAAAGCACTTTGTTCATCAATTAACTGGATAATTCCGTCATTACTAATATTTTTCGGTATGTCACTCTGGTCTATATTGGCATTAATAAAAAAGCTTCTAATCACTAATAATACTTCACAATCTATGTTTTACCTGGCCCCCATTATTGTCTACACACTAAATGGTTTATTGCAGGATGTAATAAAAGTTAGTGCTTCTTCGGTTTATTATTATATTTGACGAGTAGCTTAAGATGCATTTTAATAGTTTGTTTTGTGAAATAAAAATTATGTTACATCAACACAATGAGTTGACGACAAATGTTCGTACTTACAGTATGATAGATGCACTTTCAAATTGATACATCTGTCATTCCATTATTTGAAAGCCATCTTCTTTATATTTGCATTATATTCATTATATTACAAATTAAAGAAATAAAAGAGTTTAGAAGGAAATTAAATGATCACTTCAGAAGCACATAATTAAAAAATAAATAAAATTATAGAACACTTCAGAAGCACACGAATGGACAATAAATAATGTATAACTCTATATAAAATTATTATAGTGTAACTTCCTCTCCAAGCACAAGAGCTAGTCTCTTTTTTGGAGAAGTAAGCGAAAAAAAAACGATGTTTTTTAAAAATGTATAATAAAATAATTAATTCATGTTATAAAAAAATTGTAAAAATGATAAAAAAAACAAATTATAATCGGTTAATACATTTCCCTGGCTTGGAAGAGATCCAGGTTCGAATCCCGGTAACAATAACAATATTTTTTCGATGAATTGATTTTATATGTATATTTTTCTAATTAATACATTTAGTTTTTATTAAAAATGTCATATGTTCTGTAAAATTTCAACTTCACAATAAGAATGTGTTCTCCTTAAGACAAAAATAATGATAATTCTACATACTTTGAATTTTTTAATACTTGAAAAATCATGATAATCCATAAACCAATATGAGATAAAAAAAATTGCGGTACTGTTCTGATGCAAATAATATGCATCGTCTGTCTTCATTATTTTGTTTTGTGACATACGAAATACATTTGCCTAAGATGATAAAAGTATTAAGTATAATCTAAAGTAATTAATGTTTTTTTCATTTTAAGCATTTCAAGCATTTCAAAGCTGCTCATAAAAGCATATATAAGTTTTTCACATTATATATTTACTATAGCATAATAGTTCATACCATAAATAAGGTTCATACTACACGTAGATGATACTACATAATGCATAATGTTGCCATACAAAATTTTAAAACGCCAATGATATGCCATGAAGAAAGAGCATTTTACAAATTGTCATGAACATCAATATCATTGGCAAAAATTAATAAATCAATAATCTTAAATGTTAAAAATTATAAGTGATTTTGTGAATAAAAAATCGATTAGAACATTGTTTAAAAAATTGTAATTTTGTAATTGTAAAATTTACAAAAATCCATAGAAACATTCAGCTTCAGTTAGTATCCCTGTTATTATACACATCCAGTAGCAGCATATAGGTCATATATTCGTAACGAACTATAAATAAACAATGGCGATAAAGTTAGATGTAGGTGTGTTGCAATGCTGCCAACTGAGGATATTAATTTCAAATAAATTTCTTGAAAATATTTCAAAGTAGCTCCTGCTGTCTTTAAAACATACGTTCCACATGTCTAGACCTACTCACATGTTTCTTAATTATGTCAACTAGTCGATAATCAATGAATAGTTTTAATTATGATTTGTTTATAAATCGACAAATTTGAACACATACTAAATATATATATATATATATATATATATATTTTAGAAGAACACATTCTTATTGTGAAGTTGTAATTATTCAGAACATAGGTCTGCGATATTTTAAATATGAATTAAATGTATCAATTAGAAAGATATACACTATATATAGAATGTGTTCTTCTAAAATATATATATATATATATATATATATTTTAGAAGAACACATTCTTATTGTGAAGTTGTAATCATTCAGAACATAGGTCTGCGATATTTTAAATATGAATTAAATGTATCAATTAGAAAGATATACACTATATATAGAATGTGTTCTTCTAAAATATATATATATATATTTTAGAAGAACACATTCTTATTGTGAAGTTGTAATCATTCAGAACATAGGTCTGCGATATTTTAAATATGAATTAAATGTATCAATTAGAAAGATATACACATAAAATCAATTTTATTGAAAAATATTGTTGTTGCGCCACCGGGATTCGATCCTGGATCTCTTTCCTAACCGGGGAAGGTGCATTATCCAACTATGCTACAGCGACAAATTTTCGAACCTATATGTTACCTTTTTGATATTAATACATTTAATCGTTCCATTATTTGAAAGAGCCATCTACCTTATTTTTACAGAATCTCAAATACCTTTGAGTAATCTGATTTATTTATATTTTTATAGTAATTATTAGCGAAATTTTTAGTCGTAGGTATAAAGACCTAAAAGTTTTGCTTTGTAATCGAGTACTCGATATTTTGAGTCCGTAAGTAAATTTATACTTACTCCGACACTAAGCTGGGTGTTTTTATGTCAAGATTGGCTTTTTTACTTCTGTAATTTCGAATCATTTTCGAACATGATAGTAACGATAGTTTAAAAATAATTTACGCTTCTCAAATAACCAATTCATATCATTTTATTAACATACATTTAATTGAATCTATTGCTGTAGGTGTTAGTTATGTCGATCGCGACTTCTTCCTGTTTCGTTGCTTACAGAAATGAATACATTCAACAGGGTATCATTTAAAAAGTGTAGTAATATTCAGATACTATTTAATTATTCATTGATTCGTTTCAAATTATAAATTTAAGGGGGGAAAATGTAATCATTTTAGCAGAACAAAATTAAAATAGTTTACAACATATCTATTAATAACGCGTTCTACATATATTTTCAAGTAATAATTATGTTGTTAGCAATCATGTACGATAAAGAAATTAAGTTGTGAATTAAATAAATCAAGTTCAATGCAATTCAGTGGAATAGCCTCGATTTTTTTGGGTAAATCTTTCAAAACCGGTTCCAACCGAAAACTTTTACATTAAATTGTATATTTGCTCAAAACTCATGAAATTGTTTGCTCAGCTATTATGGATATTGATGTGCGTAAGCTGAGTAAAGAATCATACAAATTTATATGAAGCGCTCGCGTTTTCAATTTTAATTTTGTTACTTACGTCACGGATTTTGAGAAATACTAATAATAATAGAGTGGTTTCACTTTTTTATCTAAAAATAATCGCACGAGATAAAAGGGTGTATTTTTAAGCAATAAACCTTTTATAAATTTAATTATTCTTAGCGAAAGCTTATTGTTTTACCACGTTTTAAATCAATAAAAACAAACATAAATTGAATGCATCGATCTGATAATGAACTATCGTATATTAAACTGCTCAATAACGTTTAAAAAACAGGACAAACAGACAACTAGGATATTTTACACATTATTAAAATATTTTTTGCTTCTCTAAAACATTATACTATTATTTAAAAAATCATTTACAATATAACCAGTGTTTAAAACTTATAGAATGTCATTCAAGAGTCGCTTTTTCTGAATTGGGTCTTCATCCGTATTTAACTAAATACCACTAATACTTTTTGAAAACTAACGTATTGATAGTCATTAAGAAAAATGGTTCGATTATTTATTTTTGAAAAACGATCGATATGAATAGGATAATTTTAAAAGTAAAGTGTTAAATGATATTTATCTTCCTACAATATTCATGTCAGAAACATTACTGTTATAATGATTTAGTTAATATAATTTTTAACTTCTTTTCACTATGGTCAAAAATTAATAAATAGTGGAAAAAAGTAAAAATTTTTAAAATTAAATTATTAAAATGGAATTCCACCAAGAATTAACGTTTTCCAAATTAGAAATACCGTATTTCCTCAATTATAAGACGCTTGTTTTTTCCTATTTTGGTGTCTCTGAATTCGGGGTGCGTCTTACAATCGCTGTACAATTCCACAGTCGTGCTGAATCATGACTGACTACTAGTAGAACTGAGTCGAAAAGTGATTCAGAAAAATCGGACACTGAATGATAAATAATATGCTAATTTTTAAATCATTTTTATTGTGATTGTTTAACTTTTTTATAATAAAATTTATATAATGTTATTATTTTTTATTATTGGTATATAAAAGTAAGGGTGCGTCTTATAATTTAGTAATTATATAAAAATAAGGTCTTATAATTGAAGAAATACGGTAATAATTACTGTTAAAATTCCAATTTTAAATATGTATGAATTGAAATTCTTGTTAACTTTTTTGAAAAAAATGTGACACTTCTCTTCAATGAAATGTACAATTTTAGATTAGTCACAAACAGACATAAGAGTAGTTAAGGATTTTATTTATAAGATTTTGAAGCTGGCAGAATACAGAATATAGAATAAATCTGCTTAGTCTATCAGCAACCAGTCAAATCTATCACAAATAAGATATAAATACACAATTATTTTGTGCATACCTATATTTCGGTTAAAGGTTATCGCTCTTTGTGTAGAGTCGCAATACAGTGTAGATAGATTAACACAACATATGTAACATTTATTACTTTTATATATTTTTATTATTAATTTATATCACTAGATTTCTTTTAACAATGGCACATTAAACCATTGTACTAATATAAAAAGTACACCTCTCCGCTACTCGCATCCCGAAATAATTATTTACCGGTATCTAAGGATCTGAACAAGTTTAGAAACTTCATGAAACCGATCGGAAAACTAGGTTCACACGAATTATTTTTTGTACTTTGTAAAAGCTAAACGAAAGCAGAATCAGATAATGATTATTGTTATTGACACTGCAACAACTTATATAAAACACAGACGTGACACCTATCCTTGCTCGCCTTTTTTATTTATGTAGCTGTTAGGTGTGTGCACAGTACACACAAATTGTACAGTGAGAATTTTTTAATTAAAGTGCGTGTACGCGGATGTGAATTAACTCTGGCTACAGTAAAGTTGAGCGCGCAGCGAGCTGTCTTCGGTTGTCTATTATATTTTATGCAGACTGATCAACCGAGCAAAATCTCATCCGCATATACGCACCCTGAGATGCTGTAACCTTTTGAAGCAATTTTTCTCCGATTTAATACATCAAATTGCTTTTGTTTTTTTCTCTCAATCTTTTATTGAACGTGGTGCCGGATGATGTCGTAAATAGTAATCGTCTTATCTTCATTAAAAGATGTTTAAAATACAATACGCGTTACCTCTACCTAACCCTTCCGTAGCCATGCAGCGACACAGCTCTACCGCTCGCTAAGATCGATACTTGCCACATGTTAGATTGCATGCGATGAATGCTCCGTTATATTATCGTATTCACCAGTATGTATAGTAAAAGTATAAAATCAAGTATTTTACCGCCATTAAAACTACTAAATGCATTTTATTCGCACTTAAAATGCTTAAAAATTACACATTTCTCACGGTAACACAAGTTGACATTATGGCTGGGTACGAGTATTTTCTATCACGGTATGCAGAGGGTTAAGGAAAGAGCAGTGTTTCAAATCATGTATTCAGTTGTGTCAAAGGTGATTTAGACATTGAATCATTACACGCATTAGCATTTCGGTCACCAATGAGGTTATCAATATGTACATGCATAGCGGAAGGTTCTAGAAGTTATTATCTCTTCTTTACTTTCTTCCTAATGAAATATTTAACGTAGAATATATTTTTTCGGAGGCTTCCCGGGTAAAATGTGTTACAAAACTGCGTTAAAAAGTGTGTAACATTTTATAGAATTATATGCGATGAAGTAAATAAAATGAATATATAAAATGTGAAGCATCATTCACTAAGGCAACCTGAGCCATTTGAGATGTGGATTCACTCAAGAGAATACTCGCGATTAATTGAATGGACAGAATAAAAATAGACGTTTTGAATCGGATGGATTAAGAAAGTTATCAACTATTAATGTCGGTGGATAGTACATTATGTTTCTGTGGATCACAAATTAGGTTTTTTATTGATTATTAAAAATTCACCTTTCTTGGTAGTAAGACTTGATTTAAAAAGATTTTATCGATCTTATATTTAATGGCTACTACTTCACTGTCGCCTTATTCTACAGACATATTTATATTTTAACTGCGTTACGTAAAAGATAAAGTATTGATCCATATCGATAGTGTAAAGGTAGTTGTTACGTAACTTACGTTAGATTAATTATCGATTACACGTTACTTTTTCCTGGTCGATTAACTTAATTGTCAACTTTTACGCCTTTAATATGCGTTCTCTAAATATATTTTATTAGGATAATAATAATTAACAATATGTACTACAGACAGTACGTGTATCTAATGTTAGCCGACACGCAGAAGTAAACTCTCCGGTTTATGTCGTTATTCTAGTTTATACACAGTTGTCAGTGCTGAGGATAATCGGCACGGTGTACCTACTGTTTTATAATTATGTGTACAATTTGAGATTTTCGCTGGCATCTCAATAAAAATCTTTATTGCACCGTGTCTTATTCTATCTATAAATTAGGTGAGTATAAATATGTAATACTTGTATCTGACCAATATTATATGATGAACTACGATAGATTACTTACTGCTAGGTCCTGCAGGCGGCTATTAAATTAAATAAATACGTGCGCGGAATCGCATTCAGTGTTTAAAAAGTGCTTTAGGTAGGCATATTTTTTATTGGCACTGAGAATATTTAAACACTTTCAAAATATATTCTACGGCATTTATTAATTTGCCTAATAAATATGGCCCAGTTTTACTCAATTTAATTAGTAAAGTGATATTCGGTCCCTTGTCACATGTCGCGAGTCGCGATACAGTTATTATAAATTCAAAGGCCATGTGAAGTTCGATGATTGTTCGCTAGAGGTCAATTTGGCCATGATCTTTTGTTAAAATGGGAATGCTTCGGAACGGAATGTTTATTATGTTATCTAGTTCAATTCTACGCAATGACGCGTAACTCGGCAACATCTTTATGATATAATAATATAATTTTAACTTACGGTAAGTTTTTTGGAAAGCTTCTCGAATGAAATGTGTCTCACTGTGTTAAAACAGTGGCGAATTTACGACCGACCCGCTCTCGGAGGAGGACTTTCGAATCGTACACGCATTTGGTATTATTAAAGCCAGGAAGAATACTTGTAAATATGATGTCTGTATTTATATACAATCAAACAGTGTGTTGTCATTCTTACAATATAGTAAAACAACTGTTGCATCATGCATCATATTATATTTATCTTTAATTTGAGGTAGTTCCTATAGATATGACTACCTGTTTTAGTTTTAGTAAATATACCTGGGACTCTCTCTGGGTAAATAAACTCTCGAGACGAGAGTTCTCCAAAATTTCCAGTAAGACAGGCTCCTGCACCGCTAAATCTTCCTCTGCGTAGGTAAGTACGTGTGTACCTATATCGTTTTTATTTTTCACAAAAGGACACCATCTAAACTCGAAATGAAATATATTCGATGTTTGAAGAGAATAAAACATAATGGCATACAAAAAAAGCGTGATATCTTCCTCTTCTATGTTCTTGTCCAGTTATGGAACGTTAGCTATTATGTTGACTATCATTATTTTATTATTTTGTTTACGGAAGAAATAGACTTTTGACTATGGACTTTCCGAACCATTGCCTTAGATATTTCAACCAGAATGTCCTTCATCTGCCAGGCCCTCTTCAGCTCGCAATTTTTTCTTAAATTATGAAATGCAGGATTTGATAATTTTCTGAATGTCTCAAATGTTTCAAGTTACTTTAGAATTGTTTCAGTGAACGTTCATAATTCCTTTCATATAAAAGTGCAGCTCGGGATTGTTCTATACGAAGTTTAATTTCCACTTTAATCTGCATTGCAAGTAGACTATTTCATCTACTCTCTCCAATCTTACGCCATCTATGTACAGTCCGTCATAATTCGTTTAATTTCGTTTGCTAACGATCATATATTTTGAAGACCATAAATTATATTTCTCGCACCAGCGTAATGTCGAATTTAAAGAAGAAGTACATCCCTATGCTACACTATGCAAGAGAAATTAATGAATTTATTTAAAAATAACTTTCCATGACCGATACCTAAAACACAATGATCTGCTAGCTTCGAGTTTTTATTATCTATAATCGTTTCTTCTTGATTAATATTTAATTTGATTTTTGTTTTAATGGGAGATTTTAATAACAATAGTTTTTATGGGTTCATTGAACCCTCTGGTTAACCGAAACACCAACCCTTGGAATCTCAAGTGGGCTTCCGAGTAACCGCGCACCGCGCACCGCGCACCGCGCACCGCGCTCATCGGCCTGACGTGTTACTCAAAGTTAAAATAGAAACAAATACAATAATAAATAATAACAAATGTAGATATAAATTTAACTTGTATAGAATAGATTGCGTCTACTTTGGATAAGCCAATAGATAGTAATAGTAATATAACACGTGTGCATTAACCACTCGTGTCAGTAGCACTTGGAGACTTTCTACGGTGTCTGTGAAGTTTATTTAGTTTAGTGGTTAATGCATACGTGTATATATATATATATACACGTATGCATTAACCACTAAATTATATATGTATATATATGAATATATATGTATATATATATATATATATATATATATATATATCAGAGATAAGTGTATCAAACCGTGTTTTTTATTTTTTACAACTAAATGTAACCCAACCAAGAGAGCTGGCGTCAAAATGTGACAATATATTTTTAGAATTACCAGTTCCACCATTGGCTACTAAATGTGAAAAAATTCTATCGGGACTATTTTTGATAACAAAATTAATCATGTGTAGTAAAATTCGGTTCCATCACTTAAAAATTGTTTTTGTTTAATGTTGGTTAACGTCGTCCAGTTATAATTGAATTCACAGAAGAACAAGTAGCCGCTTAAAAGTAAGTTTAATTGCGCGTGTTGGTATCTAAGACTTGCTCAATAGAATGCAAACATAACTAAAAAAAATGATACAGTTGTAATATGTGTCCATTTTTGAATAGTAAAGGCCCAGGCTGTGGCTATATAGTTGATATGTAACTGTATCGGGACGGATACTGAAATCTTGGCACGGTCGATTCTCTCTTGGCCTCCCTCCATAGATGTGGTCTAACAGAAATGACGTACAAATCGTGTACTTGTATGTATTATATGCATAGTATAATAGGTAGGTACTTGTAGGGAAAGTCCACCAGAGTCGCGCCAGGGTATCTGCCTATATATATACATATATATATATATATATATATTGCACATATTATATACAGAAAATGATTTGTCTGTTATGTGCTGAATTTATTCACTTTGTTAAAATAACAAATATAATAATGCATGACAACTAGTTTCCAAATATTTGTTACTTTTAACTATTCGAAAATCGAATAGTTAAAGATAATATATTTGAATGTTCAAATACATTAGTAGAGTTATGAAGAGTTTTAAAAAAGCTGTTTTAATAATGAAAACAGGTGCATATACATTTCTATCTTATAAAAAACAACTAAAACGAGTATTATTTTAATTTTTTTTAAATAAGCCTGTATGATCGCTTTGACATGGGCACCTGAATTTTTTTTTTGTTATATACAGTTGATAAATTAAGACTAATAACCTACTCGTATATCCGTATAAAATAATTATTACCGGTTATAGATTTTTCAAAAAATATGATATTTGCGATTGCGTGTATAATTTTTTTTTTCGTATAGACGCGAACGAGTCAACGCTTCCTCGTTGCCTTTTTTAAAGCCTCTTAATTATATATTATTATAATACGAATATTATTATAGTTCCTTTAATAATTAATTATCTTATTTAAAACCTCGTACACAAAAGGTAAGTTTCGTTTCGTAACAAAAAAATGTGCACTAATCTCGCCAAAACATCGAGATGGAAGTTTCACCGTGAAATGCGTACTCGGAACATTATCTGGAATATGGCTTAATAGACTGTCATAAGTATTTCAACGAATTATCTGAACTACCTGTGTATTAAAATAACACTGCAAGTATTTAGAAATTAAAATATTCAAAATATTCCACTCAAATATGAACGAATATTTTACGAGTAGTTAGTTAATAACAAATAGTTTAAATATTGGCGAATAATTCGGTATTCAAATATTCGAATTGGTAACTTTTTAACACCAGAATTCTACAGAAATTGATTAATTAAGAGAAAACATTTAGCTGTAGTTGCTTAAGTTTTTACGGCGGCTGAACAATACTTCTTCTTTTAAATAGGCAGTCCACCCTTCGAGAGTGATTTGTGCCATTAATCAAGTTATAATTATATTTTATAGAAAAAAGTACAATCATATTATAGAATAGGAAATATTATATTATTAGTCAATACCGTTGTCGTACAAAAAATCGCTATTATATAGATTAATTGTGGCGAGTTAAGGGAAAGAAGATGATACAAGCTAACCGGGAGTTGAAAATTACCATTGATGAGATTACTGTAAAAAAACCTGTGATCCGCAATGGATAGGCAAAAAAGATATGTTCAAGGGTTTCCTCCTCGGCACCACACTCACATTGGGGACTCTATTAAGTTCAATCTGAATAATTCTCATTCTAGAGATATTTTATATTGTTATTTTGAAGACTTTCCTTTTGGAGAATCAGGGGGTGCGGGGAATAGATCTTTGAATTGTTTTAAGCCGATTACCCATATGATTGATTATTTGGATCCATCCATTGTGCAGTCCAAATATAATTCGTATGTTTTTTACCGTATTAAGTCTGTCGTACATCGGAATATGGAAATGATGAGGAAATACTTCGGCAAGAGTGGCCTCCTTGGCCAGTTTATCAGCACATTCATTACCATGAATTTCCTTATGTGCAGGAATCCAAATGAATGACACCTGTTTATTGCTGCTATCCAAATTAAATAAACGTCTTCTGATGGAACAGATTATCTCATTGTCTAGCCAAACTTTCATATTAGCAAAGAAGGATTCAAGAGCTGCTTGCGAGTCTTCGAGATATCTAAGGCCTCTTTAATTGCCCAACATTCTGCTGAGAAAACCGATGAATCCGAAGGAAGTCGTAGCTTCACATGTATTAGAACAAATACTTCCTACAATAAAGAAAGTTAATCCGCAACTAAAAAAATTGGTGCCTCATATAAAAATTTGAAAAATGGCCTCTACATTCTGTATATAAGATATAAAAATATTAAAATCCTCATTTCGCTTTGCAGCGATGATTTGGTCTAATACCAGAGATATTAGTACTCTGATGTATAGAGAAGTTCTGAGAACTGTCACTTTGGACATGCGTGGGTGTGTGTGTGTATGGGTTAGATGAGTGGTGGGGGACAATGGTTATAAGAGGCCGTCACTGGGGGAACGACCCACATGATTAGTCTATCTCTAAGTTATATAATTGTCAACTGCTGTAAATACTATTTATAATAAAGTATAATTGTTACCATGGGACACTGAGTTATTATTACAAGTACTCAACCCAAGCAACTCGAGAGTACAAAGAAAGGATAGAACCCCAAGGGGATCTGGCGGTACTTCTAAATTCACTACAATAATGTTTACACATGTTTTCGTAATACACGTGAGAAATGATTTTTAGCAATTTTATAATTTAATTTCTTGTTGTGTCGGATAAAAAAATATATTAGTCTTTATTAGCGTAGTTACGCCGCTGTCTAAAGCCGGCCATACACGCAACTGTATACTGTGTACAACTGTATAGTTGAGTGTATGGCCGGCTTTAGTTGTTCACGATGGAGGCATATATATTTTACTTTCACGGTATGATCGACAGGTGCTCATTACAAAACGCACGGTAAAGCAAAAAATACATCAGAATTATAGCAGTTTACCGAACCAAAGCCATGAAACAACTGCCACGCTCCAAATACTGGCAATAATAATATTGAGGGAGTATAAATACAAAAAAAAAAAACAAATCTATAGAGAATGTATTGCTTTCTTTGTTAAAATATTATATTTAAATTATAGGCCTCAATATTTTCCGACTGGATTCTAGTTTGAATCACATTGCGTGCGGAAATATTATGATATCTTTGCGTGCAATGACAGCGCAATGGTGTAAAAATATGTTAAAAATGGGTATGCGAAATGTGAATAGTAATACTTAGGGGAGTGGCAGGAGTGACATTAATAGACTGAGTGTAAAATATCGCGACAAGAGGAACTATTGGCGTGGAATACCTACATACTTCTACTCAATTGAGGTGGTTTGGACTATCAAGGTGTATCTTTTTGGTAACTCCGGGGGGAGACGTCCGGCGGGGCGCCCCTGACTAAGTTATCAAGATAAATATCAAGACTTTATAAAGATTGGACCTTAATTGGTCATCAATATTAAAATATTTATGATTAGTTTATAGCACAATTGAAATGTTTACAAGCTTTGACAGAAGAAAAAATAAATAGTATCATTTTGAGGTTTAACGGTTAATATTGAATTTAAAATGCTATTAAATACAGTTTTTTCAGTTGGAATGACGATGACTACGAAGAACTTTGCGATACGTTTTTGGTGCATTGATTGAAGGTTTTGAAAAAACGATCGATGGCCTCTCCGCAAACAAACGACCTGTTTTTAATTTGATGTTCTTAAATGTGATAATATAAATAAATATACGACAATAATATTCCAGTAATCATTTTCAAAGAAAAAAAGTAAAGGGAACCGGGTATACGCATTTAACCGAGGGCCCAATAATTTGTTGCCACGCCCATAGCACCTATATCTTTTATGCTCTACTAAATAATTTTGTTATATATCGCTTCATTATTTTGTATATCACTTGATGAAATTTTCTAGAACGTAGTATTATTTAAATCGGGATTTTATTCTAAAGAATCTAATTATTGTTTTTTGTTGCGTATCAAATTTCAATAGCGTACAATCATTCTGTGATCGATTTCTCCACAACTCAAGTTTAACACGTTCAAAAAACCAATTTTGTACTCTTGCATATCATTCTGAATTATTTATATTCTAAACTTTATTTTCTTAACGAACATCTGTTTTCTTTCTTCACATTAATGTGGAACGTTGCTTTGTCGTATGTAGGTACGTTAAGATGCCAGTTTATTTTTAACTAATATTTTTTTAGCATTGTATTCCTGTTTACTTGAAGAATTTAAAACAGTTTTTGTTACTGTTTATCCTCGCTGAGCGCGGGACTGAAATACTATAAAAAAAATATAAATATTTTTATTCATCGATTTCTCCCATCTTCCACACAACACTCTACCCACAGGTGTCCTGAATCCCACCTTAGAGAGGGGCGAGTTTCTTGCGTGGGTCAATATTTTAAAAGAACCGCGCGTTTCATGTCTCAGGTACATGCATCATACCATCCATGCATATAATATGCTTTTTTCTGTTTTGTTCTGCTTCACATCGCGTACAGGCGTTCTTTTGTTTTGTGTAAAATATAAACGATATTCATGTTATAATCGTATGTACTCTACGATCGGACATATTTCTTCCTCGCTCGTGTCTATAAAGATATTCGTAACAATTCTGTTCTTATATAATCCACTCCTACCCGCAAGCTTCTTACAACTTTTTTAATGCAGTTTTGTGGCATTTTTTACACGAGAGAAGCCTTTGTAAAAACATTGTCTATGTTAAAAAGTCTACGTATTTTAATATCTATATTTTTGCTACTAATCGTACACGTGAAGGATTTTTTTTAGAGGTTTGTTTTTCGAATTGGTAACACTTTTTCCAGCGATAGCCAATTTGACAGCTGACAGCTGATTTATGCTCAGTTTGGTTTGCTATTTCACCATGAATATACTTACGCCAAAACAACGCTTACAAATTGTGCAAATTAATTTCGAAAATCGTGATCCAGTTCGCAAAACTTATCGTGCGTAACGTCCATTTTACGGCCTTCATAAACAGTCCATCCGAGAAAGTAATTTGTATAACCATGGATCGTTTTCACACCACGCATACTCTATTTGATAATTCGTATCCGCAGAAACGTACAGTGCGCGCCGACGAAGCTGTTGCTGCAGTGGAGCGTAGTATTGAGGAGGACCCGAATGTATCGAGTCGAATGGCATTAATGTGAAAGAGCAGCGGTTTCAACAAGACGGCGCAGCACGCCGCACGGCGCGCGCCACAATCAATTTAATGAAGAAAACATTCTATGAGCGCATAATTCCGCTTAATGAACCTATGAATTATCCTCCAAAATCGTGTGTTTTAAGACCATTGGATTATTTCCTGCGGGGATATGTGAGGTCGCTAGTCTACGCCGATAAACCAGAGACGACGGATGACTTGGAAGCCAACATTCGTCGCATTATTCCCGATATACGGCTCCAGTCGCTCTAAAAAGTGGTCGTAAATTGGGCTTCCAAACTGCGCTTTATTAGAGCCAGCCGCAGCGTCCATATGCGCGAAATCATATTTAAACATTAGTGCTATTGCATAATATCTTTCCAATAAAGACAACACCATGGCCATTACCATAATTTTTATGTGTTTTATACCTCTAAAAAAACACTATTTACAAATTAAATACTTTCCGCTCAGTACAAAAGTAAGTTTGATTACGTTTTTAAGTACCCTAAATTCTTGTCTATAAGCCGGGCTCGTATATAAGCCGGAGACCAAAAACCATAAAAATTTTAAAATAAAAATCTTATCATAGATAAGCCGGACTCATAGATAAGCCGGACTCATGGATAAGCCGAACTTACTATAACTAAGCCCCATCGCATATTGAATCCAGCTTGCAACCATGCACGGTGCGCTCGCACGCTTTTTACGAACAAGATCGTCCACGAAATGTCATCTACGCATGCACGCGACCCGTTCGTGGTCACAGACTGGGTTCAATATGCGACGGGGCTAATAAGAAGGAGGAAGGTCAGTTTGGAACGATTGGAACGGTCAGAGTGCATTGTTTCTACTTTGGGCATCGCCGAGTTAACACGTGCGCGTAGCGATTGAATACATAACCTCTTTAAATAAAAAGTCATTTAAATTGTGATACCTTGTTAAAATGGATTTAAATTGTGATGATGTAAAGAAGACTCGAAAATCTTATCCTAATCATCGAAAACTTGAAGAGGTGAGCTATGCCGAAGAGTATGGCAATGCAGCGGCGACTAAAGAGTTCGGAACAGATGAGTCAAACATCCGGCGATGGAAAAAACAAAAGTCTGTTATTAAAGCAATGCACCCTAAGAAGCGCTGCCGTCGGTCTCGAAAAGAGTTTTGGCCGGAATTGGAGTCACAATTGAAGACATGGGTTATCTCCAGACGCAATGAAAATAGAAGAGTGTCGACCACTGGAACACGTTTGAAAGCGAAAGAATTGGCAAAACATTTAAAAATCAGTGACTTCAAAGGCAGCAAATGTTGGTGTTTTCTGTTCATGAAAAGACACAACTTATCTGTAAGAGCCATTACATCTATCGGACAGAAGTTACCAGTGGATTGGGAAGAGAAAATGGCAGTCTTTGGGGTTTTTGTCAAAAATGCGATCAATGGAGTCAATTACGAACTCATCGGGAATATGGATGAGGTGTCCATCAGTTTCGATATGCTCAGTGGTTTCACAATTAGCACAAAGGAATCAACTGATGTCAAAATCACTACCACTGGCAATGAAAAGTGCAATTTTACTGTTGCTTTTGTGTGTTACAGCCGATCGTGGAAAATGCAAACCTTTAGTGATTTTCAAACGAAAAACTATACCTAAAGATGTCTTCCCTAAAGGAGTTGTTGTCACAGCAAACGAAAAGGGATGGGTTGACGCGGATATGGTCAGCTATAGGTTAGAAAACATTTGGCGTAAACGCAAGAATTCATTTTTTTACAAGAAATCAGTTTTAATATACGATTCGGCTCGACCTCATATCACAAAAGAAGTCAAAGAAAGGGTGGCAAAGTATTCACAGTTGGCTGTTATTCCTGGGGGACTGACATCTAAATTACGGCCACTGGATCTAAGCGTTAATAAATCTTTTAAAGCCAAAATGCGTGAGAAATGGGAAGACTGGATGGTCAATGGTTATCATTCGTTCACTAAGTCTGGATCAATCAAAAGGGCCTCTTATGCTGAAGTATGTCAATGGATCGACAAATGTTGGGGTGAAGTAACCGCGGATTGCATTAAAAAAGGATTTAAAGCCGTAAAGCCGCGAATATCTGCGAATATCCAACCGAAGCGCTAACAACTGTGACTAATAGTGAAGAAGAATCCGAATATCGAATCGAATATGAAATTCCAGAATCCTTTAACGAGATGTTTGACCTGTTTAATACTGAATCTGATGAAGAATTTCATGGCTTTAATTAATAAAAAATATTTTTTTTAAATGTTTAACTTTTTTTTAATAAAAATTAATTTTTAAAAATGTACAACTTTTTTTAATAAAATTGATTTTGTGTATAAGCCGGACTTATGTATAAGCCGATATTCTATTTTTACAACTTTTTTTCTTAGATAAGCCGCGGCTTATAGACAAGAACTTAGGGTAATACATTTAAAAAAAATCTAGCAATTATTGAAACACCAGTAAGATTTTTTAAATGTGAATTTGGATATTTCAATAAGCTTGATGTTTATGAGGGGCGTATCGCCGGGAGGAGACAAACTCAATCAAATAATGTTTTTAATATTTCTACTAAAGTAACATTTTTTAAACAAATGTCAACAGAAAAAAAATACAGTGCGTCGCAGTGCTCAAAACTGTAAACAGTTTATTTTGTCCGTCAATTTTAAGATAATTTTTTTATCTGCCGCCTTGAAGGAGCGGTGATTATTTCATTAATTGACAATATAAATGATACAATTAATAGGAACGAAATAGAATGTGACGACCAGTCAAATACAGCACGCTTAGTAACAAGAATAGGAATTAAAAATTAATAAAACATTTGGAAAAATTTGAAAACAAAACGTAATTCGTACCTAAACAAAAAAAATAATGTTATGTTGAAACTCAGAAGGCTGTTAACTGTGAAAACTCATCTACCAAATATACTTCATAATTATTTTTTGTAAAACTCTGAAGTATCATTATTTGGAATGTTAATTATGTTATCACTATAATTTCAGATTATCTTGTGTGATGTTATATATCTTCTGAAAGAACAGGGACAGGGACGAACTAAATTACGTATGTTTATATTTTTCTTAGCCGCGCGAGCAGTTCGCATTTTAGTTTTTACGCTTCAATACAATATATGCTATTAACCATTGTCGTGACACGTGACCCGGGAGCTCTGTAGCGTTGTTTAGATAAATAATAAACTAAAATAAATTTGTTTTATCCTGACGAAGGGGGAACACTTCGAAATCTATCGGCATTTATGATGGTTACATATACTGCTATTCGTAATTCTTTGAACAGTCACCGGTAGCCTAGAAACTAACCCCCAACAGTTAACAATAATGGTTACAATCGAACACGATCACGATAACGGTATATCATCACTAATCGACATCAAAAGTGAATAAAATCCGAATAGTTAATTATAATTAGTTTTATTTATTTATTTAGAAAGCCAAACCCTAAAGAAATGCTTCAAATAAATATTAAAAAAATATAATTCAGATAAAATTACTTTATGATTTGACTTTCTAAATAAACTACCAGCGGTTCTGTCTCGCGTGGATGGTGTTTCAATAACTCGTCACACTCCTGATAAATGTGCATACTCTTAATAATTGAAGTACGGCCGTCAATTATCATTACTTTATTATACTCGACACTTTATATTCCAGGGCTGAGAAGAACCGAATAATTTGACATGTGTGAATATTTTTGTTATATAAAGTAAGAACTGAAAGATTAGACGATTTCTCAAAAACTAAACTAAAATATCTTCTCCGCCTTTACCTACTCGGGGTCCATCCGAACGTCTCCGCAGATGCTGAACACAATGCACCGCGATAATTCTACACCTATAATTACTAATGATTAGACAAGATCGCGGCATCCTTTCTCGGATGATTCGCGCAAAATTCCCGATGGCATAATTGGTCGGCAGCTTTATGATGACGAACGCGCTTACTCCATTTCTGTTTCCTATTTAAAAGCCATTAAAAAACAGCGCGGGCCTAGGTATTTTGTGTCCACCTGAGACATGTTTGCATTATGCGTACATATTACAAATTAATTCAATTATTACCTAACATTAGGTAACTTACGATTTAGCGATCTAATTTAATTTCGCTTGATCGGGCCGCCGGTCAATTGGGGAAGCCGTTTATTTGGGCAAAATATAAAGAACGGAAACCAAATCTACAAACAAACTGTATTGCTTGCGAAAGGGAAAAGTTTGCACTAATCGTTGGTAAACATTGAAGTTATCCGCATAATACGTATTGTAATCTTAAATTTACTGTCCTAATTAGGCGATGTGAATTACTGTTGGTTCTAAGTGACAGAACAAATTATAGTATTATTCATGCATTATTTACAACATTAGGCAGCAAGGTAATGAAGTGAACCCTATATAATGTATTAAAGAAAAATATTTATCGTTTAATTTTACGCTCGCTTCAGTTAAGTGGGCCAAATGTCCCGTCCCCGATTAAGCAGAATCGGCTGTATAAAAAATATAACATGTGGTAGTAAGTTATCCCGCGTAACTACGAATTATCGTTGCCATATAGACCTGTAGAAATTGTAAACTGCAGAGTTTCTAATGAATTATTAATAATTTGGTCATCTTTTACTGTGCATATTAGGATTTAGACTCGGGTGATTAGCGCCCTGCGGCTTGCGGTCCATTTAGCGGCCGCTGGTCGGGGTGGTCCTGTCCGCGCGAGGACAGCAGACCAGTATAATTGCTTCGAGAAATGATATTTATAACTCGAGATAATATCTCGAAAATTGTGTCCAGAGTCCAGGCGGAAGTATTGTAAATGATGGGTATCTTTCTTAGCCCAGAAATGTATCTCGAAAATGACTAACTAGAAATAATTCAATAATATTTTTAGAAGTTTGAGTTTGGACATTTTTCTCATTAACTTATATTATGTTGCATATTTTTAACATTTTTGTTTTTTGGTAAGATAATTCTTCTTCAGTTTGTTTGACTTTTTCCACATTATTTATTAAATCATAAAATACCTCAATTCCACTATCTCTCAATCATTTTTACTATTTCTCACATTTAATTACATGTTTTTACTTTTCCAAGTTTTTAAATAATATTGCTATTGTTTAAAGGTACTGCTTAGAGTTTTATTTTAATTTAAATGTCTCTGTTTACTTTTACTGTACGTATTTTTTTGTGACAATTGTAAAGTGAACATGAAAATACGACCATTGTGGGAAGGCTGGAATTCTAATTCGGCCCATTTGTTAGGTCTACACTAGAAGTAAGTTTAGCGGGAAGACATTCATCTAGCGGTCTGCGGTTTTGACCCTCTTCATTAAAACAGATATTTTATAATACAGGAATAGTAAATGTGACATGTGTAAAAATAAATTCTAACAAGGTCTAGGTTTTAGTTCATAAGTAAGATGATATGAGGGTATTCCTACTGACTTAAAAATGAAGTTTATTCTGCTTTGAGAAGGCATCTATCAAAACTCACAAAATGTCAAAATAATTCAGAGGAGTTTTCGTTATTATCTGAGTAGACACATAGACCCCTCCTACAAGTATTATAAATTCAATATTGATTAAACTAAATAAAAATAAAAAAAAACATAGATTTTTTAAATTATCGCAAACCTTCGACCCTGTCCATTATGGAATAAGCATTTTTGAAAACCCAAATGACAAACATTTTGTATTTGGGTTGCATTGCATCTTAACACCTGCTTTTAATTTATGTCAATTTTACACCATCAACCTTATTTTTTGTCTCTGTAAAAAAAAGGAATTGGGGAGGTCTGGAAAATGTGGGGCATATTGAATTTCATCTCTTCGACCAATTCAAGACATAAATTAAAATAGGTCCTCACAATGATAGCGGGGATGTTCTGGAAATAAAACTCATTAACAAGTAGAATTTTTCAATAGGCTCACTTTAAAATGCAATGGGCACTCGATTTTGGAACTCCTGTCTAATGTGTAGAGTATACATTTTATTAGGACATCCGTATTATGTTCTATCGAACATAATATTTAAGAAAAACTACTGCCACTTAAAATATTTATCAAATATATACGAAATACTAAAAATGATCTATTTGTACAGTTATGATACTTTACGTAGGGTCGATGTGCATAGGTACCTGCTGTTCCAAATGTTTATTGCCCATAACAAAAGATTTTACAAAAATTTCCACAATATTTTATAATGAGATTATGACTATACAAGTAGTGGTGTAACTACGCCAATGCAGTGAATTGGGGCCCAAAAATATAGACTAATGTCTAAAATCTACTGCTACAAGAAATGGAATAATTAAAAAATATATTACCCACATATTGTCAATGTATATAGTAACCGTACTCCACTAATGTGTAGGGTTAAGGATCAGATCATCACTATAAAGCGACAGTCTATTAAAAATAAAGCAAGTATTTTTTAAAATTCAAATGGGTGTAAATGCCGAAAGATACTTATGTTTTTTTCATGAAAATGTGAATATTATAGGAGACAAGAGACTAATTTTGTTCTTACTATTTAATAGATAAACCACACACTACTAATATTTGTGTACCTTATACAGTACTTATTTAGTGGTCCCTTTATTCATTCTGCATTGGAGTCCAATTTTTGTAGTTACACCACTGTATACAGGCCTTGATGTACAACTGTTTACGGGAAAATAGTAAAAGTAATAAATCTTTTAAGAATGGGAAAGTTATACAATTACTAAGCACCAATAATATGAAATAATGTTAATTAATAAAGTATCCTCATATTGTATTATTTTCTTATTGTGTGTTAACTCAATGTACAGATGAGTAAACAGCTGATAGAGGTAATAGGACTCGTTTAAATGGATGACAGAAGGATCTATCTAGCTAATTGAAACTAGCATTTAAAATGACAAAGTTTATCATATTATATTTCTGAGAACAATCCTAACACACAGTAATATGAATGCTCGACTATGAATTAGCGACATAGCTCGAAATGTGAGACAGAAAACTATTTGTCGTTTATTATGTGTGTCACCTATCAATATAGCAAGCTGAATTGTTTAGATCAAAGACTTTTTATTAGTTCAATAACGACGCTATTAAATACACATTAATAAAATTATAACCAATGAAGATTGGATCTCAATAGATACTTTGGATCTATTATTGAAATATTTATCCAATTTCAAGCAGCATAGTGATTGGTTCATGTAGCGAGGAATGGCGACATAATTATTAAAATCAATTACTTCTGACGACACAGCCCTTTTTGCCATCGTATTCTGGACTCTAATTTAACACCTCTATGGCCAGACGATTTTTCACCAAGGCCAGCGATTGATATATCAGACACTGGCCTTTGAGGAGTTAAGCGATGTTGAACAATATTGCACAGTCCACCCATCCATTTTAAATTATATTTTTCACTTTTTGTTTAAACTGAAATAAACATTTGAAATAGTTATAAATGAATAGATTAAAAGTTATTATTATTATAAATAGTTTAAAAGAGGGTTCACATATGAGGTGAGTAGTTTAAACACTATGAGTGAAGAAATGTGTGATGTGATGAAATGATGAAGTGATGTATGTAGTGAAAACATCAGTATCAAATCCAAGTTAAAATAATATTTTTTTTTTGGTTTTCAGGGGAATTTGGAAAATACCAATGTTTGCAGTTCATCCTACATATATTGGCTGCTGTGACAGCGGGCATGCATATGATGTCGCTTACAACAGTAGCTGCTGTACCAGATCACAGGTGAAATATTATTAAAATACCTCCATCTAGATTGAAAAATGATCCGAGTTTGTACACAGCTGAAACTTTAATGTCTTGTCTCAGAGATTAGTAGGTGAAGGTCGGCATGTATCAGTTGCATTCAAAATACAATTAGCTTACTCCATTCTCAAGCATTCAACTCTGAGTGACTTTAGAGATGAGTCTCCGAGACAAACCTCATCCATGTAAACATGTCATTATGACGATATATTCTTAAGCGGAATGGATGGACAATCGTTGCCTATAGAAACTCACCATTCCAGACTAAAAAGTACTTCTATATTAATCTGGTGCTAGACAACCATTATTGATGACTTCTGTATGAAAAAACCTAATTAAAATAGGCAGATCTTTCTTTTTTACATCCTTGCTCTCAGTATCGGGTACCAACTTGATATTAAAGTCATTTCTATGCAGGATTAAAATGATAATACATATTGCATACATGGAAACCATAAAATATTAAAACCTTATTAGTTAATCTTAAAATAAATATAATGCTATGTATAGGTAAGCAAAACCATCACTCGAAGCTGAATTTCCTCATTACCATTAGGAAAAACTCAAATGTGAAATGAATTTATTGCTAAAAAATTAATAATTACAATTTTTAACATGTTTTATGCATTTCATGTATTCAGTCATTCACGTGACTGCAATGGTCATGATTCACTGCTCCCATTTGGTATGATCATATTATCTAGATTCAGCATCTTAATATTACATAATCCGATAATAATATCGAAATACATAGTACATGCTGTCCTAGTAAAATCTTGGTACCAAACTACCTATTAGGTACTTGCATTAATAAAATAATTTATCTTTGACAAACGCATTAAAAAATAACAATTAAATAGATTTTTCATCATTCACATTCAAGTTGAAAATATAAATAAAAACTAGTTGGTTAATATTTTTGCACGCCTTTGAATAAGTTATTCAGTTAGTAATAATAAAACATAAGAATTAATGTTACCATAACCTTTACTGCTCAAAAATGACATAAAAGTTCAATTTTCATCAAGTATCAGGTGTATAACCCTATTTTCATTAAGAATCAAGGTTTATATAATCCCATTTTCATCATGAACCATGATGAAAATGGGATGACTCCATTTCCATGACCCAACAATTTTATTTTTAAATATGAATTAAATATATTAATTAGAAAGATAAACATATAAAATTAATTTTATCAAAAAATATTGTTGTTACGCGACCGGGATTCGAACCTGGATCTCTTTTCAAACCGGGGAAGGTGCATTATCCAACTATGTTTCAGTGACAAATTTTCAAACCTATATGTTACCTTTTTGACATTTAATCGTTTCATTATTTGAAAGAGCCATCTACCTTATTTTTATGGAATCTCAAATATCTTTGAGTAATCTGATAGCAGACGCCAGAATTATCAGTTCATTTTTATTAATTTTGGACACATTGATACAACATTATTATTAGGAGAACACATTCTTATTGTGGAGTTGTAATTATTCAGAACATAGGTCTGTGATATTTTCAATATGAAAGATATACATATAAAATATTTATTATTTTATTTTTATGCAGTAGGCATCACCTCAGGCCCTGACTCTTGATGTGTATTTTAACGATAATTTAATTTATCTTAAAAACCTTTATTGTTTTTTTCTTTCCCTGTGCTTCCGGAAATGGCATGTATGAAATGGAGTATGGAATATATGTGAAGGTAAGTAACAAACAGTAAATGAGATGTGTGACATGACAGAAAGGAATGAAATTGGACTGGCACATCCGTGTTGCGGTCTAGGTGCTTTCGCCATTCAGATGTACGACTGCATTTATGTTAGGAAGGGAATTGTGACTGTCCCTATGAATATGGCAACAAAGTTGTTGTCTTGTCTTTTATTTATTTAATTAGTAACTAGTGAATTTTAGTGAAGTAATTGTTTAGATATTATTACACATGAAGCTCTAACATTAAGATTCCAATAGTAAAGATAATGTAATTAAATAGTTTTTTTTAATTTTCTCTATCCAGATTAATATATATTGTGTCACAATCCTGCCGCCTGCTGGGCAGATGATTTAGACACGTCTCATTGTCATACAAGTCGCACAAAAAAAATAAATTCTAATGAATGTATCTCTAATTGCAGGTGTGCCATTCCCGGAGTAGATTTCCAGAATGGAACATCCGCCCTTTGGAATTCCTCACAAGTTCTGTTAGCCATTCCGAATAAAACAAATGGGAATTTGGAAACCTGCTTGATATTTGATGGAAACAAATCTGTGGCGTGCGAGTCTTATGTTTATGATAAGACATACTATGTCTCCTCCAGAGCCATCGAATGGAATTTTGTGTGCGACAAGAGGTGGATGGGGGCTCTAGCGCAATGCATGTACATGTTGGGGGTATTCACTGGGGCCGTGGTCCTTGGAGGGTTGGCTGATAAAATCGGAAGAAAAACTGTGTTTTGCTGGTCCGCATTACTGCAGCTGATACTCGGTGTGATCGTCGCATTCATTCCAGAATACTGGTCATTCTTAGTTGTCAGGTTCCTGTATGGAATATTTGGATCAGCCGGTTCTTACATAACTGGATTTGTATTGACCATGGAAATAGTAGGAGCGAGCAAGAGAACAGCCTGCGGGATCGCCTTTCAAGCCGCCTTCGCTGGTGGGATCATGCTGGTGGCCGGATGGGGAGCGGCCATCAGCGACCGTACTGTCCTGCAAGTGATATACGGTCTGCATGGACTGATGCTCATTCCACACTGGTGGGTCATGGATGAATCTCCTCGCTGGCTCTGGTCACAGGGAAAGGCGAGAGAAGCCGTACTAATCGTACAAAAGGCATTGAAAATGAATAACACCGGTCACGGTGTGGACTCGGCTCACTTTATCTCACGAGGAAAAGCAGTGGCAAGTCGGAGTACACCATCGGCTGGAACTTCTGACCTTTTCAAGACACCTAACTTGAGGAAAAAGACTATTAATGTTTGTTTTTGTTGGTTCGCTAATTCCTTGGTCTACTATGGCCTGTCTCTGAATGCTGGAAAACTGTATGGCAATCCATTTTTAATACTGTTTATCATGGGTTTGGTGGAATTCCCCAGTTACGCTGCTGTTATATATTTTCTCGACAAGTTAGGCCGGAGATCTCTCATCAGCTCCCTGATGCTGGCCGGAGGCATATGTTGTATCATTGCAGCTTACCTCACCCAAGGTAGCACAGCCGCCACATCTGTTGTGATGTTGGGAAAGCTCTTCATAGCGGGGTCGTTTGCGATCATTTACAACTATTCCGCTGAACTCTTCCCCACTGTGGTGAGAAATTCGGCTCTAGGTCTGGGCTCGATGAGCGCAAGGTTGTCAGGCGCTCTCACTCCGATGATTACGCTCTTGGATTCGCTGAACCCGACCATTCCCGCTGTAATATTTGGAGTGATATCACTCCTCTCCGGTGTTCTCACTCTCTTTCTACCCGAGACAATGGGAGAGCCCATGCCTCAATCTCTGTTGGACGGAGAGCGCTTCGGCCTGGGAGACACTTGCTTCACAGCTTGCCTCGGGAAGAAGAAAAACAAAACATATTCTACAACGGATTCCACCCCCGAAGCCATGGTACCTTTAGATGATATGAAACGGTAGTAATGAGCGAATGTTTTTAAATAAGGCACCATTAAACTGGAACATGTCTAGTGTATTTGCAGTACTTATATTTACATCAAACATTCATAACTTACATGCACAACAAAATAGAATTTAAGATATCATTTCTCGATGTACTCATTATACACATATATTTTTCATTAATATAACACTTTCATAGAGATACATGAAAAATGTGGTTATTTTTATTTACACCTACCTAACCTAAGTCTAACTATATGCTGTGTTATTACGCAAAAATATAATCCATCATTCCGCAAGATCTAGCCGATGGTGCAATGAGACCTAGCCGACGGTGCGAGATCCCAGTCAGCAATTAAATGAATTGAATCTAGTTAATAAAAAAAAAAAGCATTCAACAGTTGAGTAAGAAATTATGTACTAAAATGGTAACAAATCTATATCCTAAATGTATAAACGTCCGTCACCGAGTGCGGATAATCACATGGAGGCATCAGACCCGACACCCCTCAGTCCTTGGCAAACCTACATTTTTTCAATACTAAAAGTAAAGTAACAGCCTTTTTATATTAACGTAACTTAAATTGTGTATTGCGGTATAACATTCGCGATATAACTTTTCCCACAAAAATAAACTCTGTTTATAGAAAATATTGTCAATTGTCAAGAAGAGAAAGTAAAGAAAGTTGTTTTGTCAAAAGTATGCGACAAAGCTGATCACGCACTTGACTGACAATGCAAAATAAAAGTGTTGCTTGCGAATAGTGCATTATACACTATTCATGCAATTCTACGAAAAGTACATAATAATCAATAATGAATATATTCAAATGTGATTAATGACTAAGGTCCACTGCCATTGTGCTTACCGCGTGGCACAATGAGAGGTACTGGCCGGATCGTAAGTGGGAAGACATTGACTACGGTTTATGAATTTAATTTCATAAGTAATATATTATTATTACAAAAATGAATTTTGATTAAAATTTTTTGGGTACATAAATACTCAATTATCCACAAAACAGCTAATGTATGTAAAGAAAAATACTTCATAGACTTCTACTAAAACAATATTTTTCAAATCAACTGATGTTCAATTCAAACTCATTGCACATTTCAAAAATACAAGAACGATTTGATGATGGCCATCACATAGAAATTGATGACAGAAGACTGCATTTGAAAATGTTGATGACAATTTAATACTATATACTCAAAACAAATAAGTAAAGCGGTGTTGGTGTTATTTATGAAAAACTATTTAAAAATGCAGCAACCTTCTTGACAATCAGCAATAAAAATAAATGTAGGTTTGAGCGCACTACGGTTTGATTTGCGTGTTGGGGCTGGTGTGAACCACAATGGCCGGTTGTTGACCCTGAGGGGGCAACACCTCGTGGCATTCTCCGGGGGACAGCGCTGCCAGAGCCGCCAGCAGGTCATGATTCACCAGCGGTTCGTTTTCGGGCCGCGGCTCCCAGCCTAGCGGGGGGCTGCACGGAGGGGAGATGAGGAACTGCTTAAAGGGTGCCGGCAGTTCCAGATTCCTCACGGTCACGGGCGTCACCGGCTGAGCGAAGTAGCATGAGATGCAGGAAGATTCGAAGGGGAATTGATGCAGTTGGACCCTCGCCTGCGCCGCCGCCGTCGGTTTTTCGTAATTTACCCGCAAGCGTCTGAAACTCCGTAGCCACTGAAACGTGACTTCCTCAGAAAACGATCTGAACAAGTTCTCCATGTCCGTTTTCAACTTCTCACTATTAAAAACTTCGCTCTGAATGTTGGTGACGATAATCGACTTGGGCAAGTCGTCCAGAGGATCGGCCGATGGATCGTCATTGTCGTAATCCAACTGGCCGAGGTTCGGATGGACGTTCGGCAGGCCATCTGACTCGTTAATGAAAACCTCCTCGTCTTGAAGAGTATCGTCGTAATGTCCAGAATCCGCCATAATAACAGAAGCTCGCAAATCTGTTTTGATTTTAGTTCATATCGATTTTTAATATTTAACACACATGCGACCTTTAGACGTACGTTATACAACTGCACACTTATTAATAAAAACTAAATATATTCCGTTGACGCACTTAACTTGCGTAGGAATAGACGTATATAAGAATATATTAAATTTTATCTTACAGAAGCTGCCAAGCAGCAGATGAAATTCTGTGTTATTTTTCTGTAAAATTTATCTCCGTTCAGTTGGCAGCATTGCAAAATTATGACGCAAATAAAATGTTGCCATTTTCTTATTGTTATGTCAAAATTGGTTTCAAACAACTCAAGTTTTGATAAATGATATTCGGCTTTTGGAACCTATCTACAATATATTGACAAGTATGGATGGGCCTGTAGAAAAATAAAGGCAGATTTTCTTAAATTTTTGTCTATGATCTCAAACGCCAAAGTATCTCATTTTAACCTGACAGCTAACAGCTGAAGAAAAATAACCAAACACAAATGAATTAGAATGGGAGACGATCCAAAATCGAAAGAAAAATTAGAAGAATCGAATGTTCTAACAAACAAATGTAAAATTTTAATAATCGGTGCTGGCGTTGCGGGTCTGTCGGCTGCTAATCATTTAGTAAAAAATGGTTGTACAGACTTCCGAATCCTCGAAGCCAGAGGACGTATAGGTGGCAGAGTAATATCAATTCCGATAGGATCTCAACGGGTAGAATTAGGAGCCAATTGGATTCATGGAGTACTCGGTAATCCTATGTTTGAACTTGCAATTGCTAATGGACTTATTGACATCATAAATGTTCCCAAACCACACAAGGTCATTGCTGCCACAGAACAGGGCAAGCAGGTTCCCTTCGGGATTCTACAGGAAATATACGAAGCGTATGTGTGCTTCCTCAGGAGATGCGAGGAATATTTTTACTGTCAGTATCTGCCTCCTGACGACATAAACAGTGTTGGCGAGCATATCAATCTAGAAGCTTCCATATATTTAAATAATATTCCAGAATCGGAAGAAAAAAGAATGAGAAGACTTATATTTGAATGTCTTTTGAAAAGAGAGACTTGTATTAGTGGTTGTCATTCTATGGATGAAATAGATTTATTAGAACTTGGCAGCTACACCGAGCTTCAGGGGGGAAACATAGTGTTGCCCACTGGTTACAGTTCCATACTGCAGCCTCTGTCTAAACATATTCCATCAAATAATATAGTAACCAGCCATCCTGTGAAAGTGATCAGTTGGTGCAACGCGGTGACTCCGGGCGCCATGGGCAGTCCTGGGGCGGATTCCGGAATCGATGATCCGGGGAATGAATCAGACGATTCGGACAAAACTGTGATAGATGACTCTCCTAACGCTTCCCCCACTAGACTGAATGCTAAAAGGAAAGAGTATAAAGAGGAATTAAATAAGTCCGCTTTGCCAAAAAAATACATGATCGAAGTAGAGTGTGAGAATGGCAAAAAGTTTTTTGCAGAACATTTAATATGCACCATGCCTTTAGGTGTTCTCAAAGAAACAGCATCCACAATGTTCGTGCCCAGCTTACCGCACGACAAAATAGAAGCCATAGATCGATTATTGTTTGGAACTGTGGACAAAATATTCCTTCATTACGACAGACCTTTTCTGAATCCCACCATATCGGAAGTCATGCTCCTGTGGGAACCCATAGACGACCAAGCAGATATTAAAAAAAATTGGTTTAGAAAAATTTATTCATTTTCCAAAGTTTCTGAAACTCTGCTTCTTGGTTGGATTTCTGGTAGAGAAGCGGAGCACATGGAGACTTTACCCATGGAAACAGTGGCAGCTAAGTGTACAGAAATACTCAGAAAATTCCTCAATGATCCTTTTGTGCCAGAGCCCCAGAGATGTGTTTGGTGAGTTTTGTTCCATCACAGATTATTTTTTCTCTTCACTGACTATCATAACACAACATTACCAATCATTTAATTAACACTAATAAATTATATTGTTTATTATTTCCCGTTGGTGTGAGAAAATGGAGAAAAACTGAGGGACAGATTAAATTAATATCACAGGAAAAAACTGCAAGAAATAATTATGTATGAATGAATTATGTATTATGAAGATAGTGTGAACAACAATGGCATTATAAAATTATCCAATGTTATTATTATTAAGAAACTGACTGATACTAAAGTTGGGAAAAATAATTGAATTCCGATTATGACTTTAGGCACATGTTTTTTCATGAATCACCCAGTTAACTATTTTGATGATCAGTATTTTTAAACTTATAATATTGTGCGATTATCTAAGCATCTCTTATCTGAATAGTTTTTCTCGATTTTAAATATGGGTTTAATTTATAGCACAAGTTGGCATAAACAACCTTACAGTAAGGGGTCTTATACTTCAATAGCTGTTGGTGCATCCCAATTGGATATTGAGCAGATCTCCAGGCCATGTTTTGCAGATCCACAACAACAAAAGGTTTTTTATTTTCATATTTATCAGTCATTATCTCAGTTTTAAATTTGATATAAAATTTTTTATGTTTATAGATAGAATTCATGTTTTCAACAATAATAATGGATCATCATAGTTTTAGTAAATTCCCCTATTTAAATGCTGGAACATTTTCCTTTAATTTTTATTACTATGCAAGTATTTTTTATTTATTATCTTTGTTTTATTAACCACTAAATTGAGTTTAAATACATCTACAGGTTTCGAAAAATACCATTTTCTTCTTCAGGATGTCATGACTAAAATAAGAAACAGTAATATATGTTTTTAGTTAGTTATGACATCATAATAAATAAAAAATATGAATTTTAACCACAAAGTTAATATTGCTAATTTTAAAAGTACTATGTAAGTAATTCATTTTTACTTAACTAAAAATCTACTGCAAATTTTAAAAGTTGCTTAAAAATTGTAAAAAATTTGAAAATATTTTATTATACAATTGAATATTTTTTTACATACTCAGTACATAATCACCTACATTTAAACATTTATCATATCTGTTCATTAACTTTAAAGTTCCGCTGTAGAAGTCGTCCACCACCAGCTATATAGCTCATAAAACGTTTTCCACCCAGGAACTCTTTAAGCCTAGGAATAAAGTGAATATCGCATCACTCGCAGCAAGATCTGGGCTATACAGTGGATGATCTCTAACAATTCCAAATTGGTTAAATGGACTGATAATGGATGACTACAACAGCGGGGCTTTAAAGCTTGCGAACAGATATGATAAATGCTTGAATGTAAGCGATTGTGTAAAGAATTAAATTAAGGTACTGTGTGTTTAAAATATTAAAAAATCTTTCTGGATTACCCTCGTGCAATTGGAATCTTTAAAAAAAATATTTTCTATTTCATGATATCTATAAAATGTATATTTATTCACCACAGCCAACACTTCTATTTGCTGGTGAGCATACTCACAGCAACTTCTACTCAACAGTCCACGGGGCATATCTGACCGGAAGGACAGCCGCGCAACAAGTTTTGGTTCCTGATGAAAGGCAGGAAATAGTTATGGATTGTAATGAAACCAGCGATCTGAGTTCCTGGATTCAGGGGATGTCTCTTCAATGAATTGATATTATAGACTAATAAATAATAATTGTTGATTTGTGAAATTAATTTTATTAAGTATTATTGAAACTACAAGATCTCCAATCAAATAGACGTGATCATTTTGTTTTATTTATCTTGTCTAGAAATTTTGATAAGATTTAACACAAATGTCATACTCCCAAAAATATAACAACTCATATAATATACAATCTCATAAATATGACTATCATGTTTTCCAAGGCACTGAAGTTATATTAGGCCATTCCACAATAACTTATGTTAATTCAATACAACATTGCTTTATGGTGATGAGATAATTTTTCAGATAAATTGCTAAAACAGTTATGGTCTTGGGCTATATCTATTGGTATTTGGCATGAGCGATGTTTCCACTTGACGCAATAAAGCCTTTAGTAAAATTGGATGCCACCAATGTGCACAGAGTTGTGATTTTGTCCGTTGTTGTAAATGCTGAATTATAATGATTTCAAATGAGTAAATCCATTATATGTACAACTTATAATGGGAAAATGCTAATTTGTTTATTGGCTGCATCACACACTTTTCTAAGACCAAAATTTCACCACAAATATAGACATGTGAATAGACATTGTATGATCAATGTGACAGAAAATATTCAATATTTAAACACTCCCCAGTATTGTGTCTCGTTTTTGTCAACATTGCATCTTACAGTTTGTTCCGCATTGCTTTTATTTTGTTGAATAGATCAGTCTTGCCATAACATGACCTAAAACTATATAATTCAACCTACATACCTAAACAAAAATCATTATCACTTCAAAGAATTTCCATAAAAATATTTTAATAATCTTCTACTTTAGACACTGTGTACGTTTTATTTTGATTCATATATTTTGAGACAACTGTGACCAAGTATCAATTTTTTATTTGTTATTAATTGTATAAAGATTGTGACAAAAATAGTCATAATATAACTAAATATTCTAATACAAATAATGTAATGATTATTTGAGATACATATTCCCTGTCAGTACCCAAATCACGATCCAAAAATAAAATCGTAGATTATTTGAGCGTGGGCTATGAACTATTACAATTCTTTTTTAGTTCTCGCGCAATGGTTGAACGAAGATTATGTATTTAGTTTCAATAATACATTTGTTTGTATTGTGTGTCAGTCCTTTGTTAAAAGTATTTGTTATACACTCCACTCAATATAAACCTCTATATTTTTAGTTATTGGATTAGTTATTCTCTATTTCTTTAGATGTCCACCGCATATGTTCATTTCTTTTTTAAAGTTTTTTTTGTTTGTGCTGTGAATTTTTTTTCTTGAGTTGATTTTAATTGCTTTTTCGTATCATTCAAAGGTATTGAAACCTGGTGGGTATAAAACACATTTATTCCACTGTGCATAAAGACTTAGGAATTATATAAAGAATATGTTAGATATATGTATTTTGTTTTAACAGTTATTTTCATAGATGTAAGTAAGATGTTTCAATTTATATTAGAATGTTTAAAGTAATTTAAGATAATATTTGAGTTAAGTGTACACATTTTTTTCAAATCATAATATTTATCACATTATATTATTATGATGAGAGTTCTCAATTATTTGTAACAAAGTAAGTACATATTAAAATTTTATCTGCATAATTGTTATTATTTTCCTGGGTTTACATTGAAAGCTCAAATTGACGTTTTTTTTTCATGAAATCAGAATGAAAACAAGACTATTTATTTATTCACTCAACATTATCCAGTTATTAAACACGTCAGTATAATACTACTGATACGTCTCAGAATTTTAACAACAGAAGTTTATAATCATATGATAATGAAAACAAACAAAAATAATTTCATCAAATGTTAGTCACAATTATCAGAAACTTCAATATGGCTATGAATATCAAGAATTTAACATTCAAATAAATTATGAATCACATCCTGTAATATTATTTTTGTGACCACCTGTCAATATAATACATTAATTATTGAATTTTTGATCTGTGATTATACACACCGATATTCATTATTTCAGTATCAAATATTATACCATGTACATTATATTGAGAACTTTTAACATAAGTACAATGAATGCACATTAAATATAAATTGTATGTATTTATTAATTCACCTACCTACCAAAGCTTTGCATCAAATGTTTTCGCCATATCACCACCACTTAGTCACTGCAAATTAAAGCAATATATTTATGGTTGCTTCTGTGATAGCCATTTTTATACAATAAAAGGCAATGATTATTGATTATGACAGATGTTTTATGTTACCATTCTTATTGATGTTTTCATTTAATGTAACCTACAATTTATAATGTATTCTTTTTTGTTTTTATTGACATCTATAATTAATATGAAAACGAATAGGTATCTGGACAAATTTCTCTCATCTTCTGTTATTAATATATTATACTTTATAAAAATTATTTGGCTGATTTACTATTAGTGAATGAAAGTGATTAAAATAACTATGAGATTTGAAGCTGAGTATGTCACATGAGTATGTCTAATTTGTACATTATTTTTGATACATTTGCACAATAAAAAAAATACAATTGGATATAAATGCAAATCATTAGATCTTTAACTAAAATTAAATTAAGGTCCAGTGCCATGTAATTGTGTTATCAAAAAAATATTTTTAAAAAGTTAATAATAAATCTAATTGTTACATTTAACACTGTTACGGTAGCTGAATCAACTGAACGATGAGTTAACCTGGGTTAGAATTTTTTCATTTAAAAGATATTTGGTTTGCATTCTTATTCAAAAACATTTTTAGTACATTCGTCAGATAATATTTATTTTGTTCAAAAATGATACATTTTCATAATGCTAATTTATTTTGTAAGCTAAGATTTTTTCCTCCTGTATTAGGTAATTTCATATCATTATATTTATGTAAACTAGCTTATTTTGTCTCTCTTTCAGCTATTAGCATTATTCAGTAATATTGTATTAGATTGCGAATATGATACTAAAAATCCAGTCAGGAGGTTCTCACACCGCACCCACACGATCGCTTCATGCTTTCTTTTTCGGAACCTAATTTTAAAAGCTCAAATGCTTTTACTGAGAAATTTATTTAAAAAAAAACCTTATGCGGTAGGCGTGCCAAAAGCAATTCAGCCAAATTATAAAATGAACTGAATTAGATACATTACAAATATTAATAGAAATTAATATTAAAATATTCTGACACAGTTGTCATAATGACATTAGACATTTAATACAGTAGAAGGAAATTAATTTTGAGATTATGTTTAAATTCAGAGAACAAATCGCTTAGCCTTTTACAGCACAGTGCAATGTGTATGTACATTATTATAATGGTGTTATTGGTTGTATATATATTGTGAGTATTGCATCGTTCGTCGCAAATCTGGTACTTAATGGCTGCAGAAATACAATATATTAATAGATTACAAAGAGCAGTATATTGAATACATTGACAGTAAAACACAAAAATATTTTATTTATTTATGACATATTGCAACAGGCTGGAGGTTTTCCTCTTGTTTGCCTGTGACCGACAGTTTGGATTTGTCTGCGGTAAGTCCACTGCGCATGCCATTATGTATGTGCAGGAATGGATCAAAGAGTGCACGGCGAAGTATGTCATGGTGATTTTCTTTAATATATCAGGTGCCCTTGACAATGCCTGGTGGGTGATGATCCTCACCAAGCTGAAGTTGCGGATGTGCCCGATGTATCTTTTCAATATTATCTCGGGGCAGGTCCGTGATCATCAGTATGGGGGGTCTCGATCACCAGGGCAACAGATATGAGCTCTACACAGGGGTATGTTTTAGAGCCAACCCTGTGGAACATCTTGTTTGATGATCTGCTGCCGTTCTGCCGTTGAGAGAGCTGATAGTGCAATAGGATTGATTATGGATCGGTGTGTTCAGAACAAACTGGCTCTCGCTCCTCACAAAATTATGGTTTTGATTCTCATGGGTAGCCTTAACAGAAAGAGGAACCTGATTGTAAAAATGGATATCGTTCGGGTTAAGTTTGATAGGTAAGTGAAGTATTTGGGTGTGATTGTGGATATATCGGGTTCCTTTTCGGCCCATGTTAAGGCCATCTCTGAATGTGTAGCAAATTTTTTTATGGCACTAAAAAGAATGTCGAGTGCGGATTGGGGCATCCAATCTCTGGCGATGCGCCTCATATACAATGCAACATATGTGCTGCAAGTCACATACAGCAGAGTTATGAGCGCATAGGTTGAGGACCGCGGTTGTTGCCTCCGCCCTGAACATGGGGCAGAAAGTGCCTTTGCTGGCTCTGACTGGCGCGTACCGAACTGTGTCTGGTGCAGCACTGCCGGTGTTGGCGGGGGTGTTCTCTCCTGACCTACTTGTTTCAGAGACGAGCGCCCGCCGCTCGTTGAGGAAAGGTCTGAAAATGTGTCATCTGGGACACACCCTTAGTCCTTCGGATGCTCAATACAGGGTTTTGTGCAAGCTTATAAGATAACTAAGTATGAAAAAGTGTCAAGAAAGATTGGATGCAACAACTCCGGGAATATGGACTTACTCCTTCCTCCCTATTGTTGCTGTGCGAGAGAAAAGCCGGGGAGGTCCTCTAGTGTTGGACCATTATGCGATGCAATTTGTCACGGGTCACAGGCAGTTCCGGAGGAAGCTCTTTGATTTGGGGCTTACCCCTATATCCGTGGTGTACCTGTAGCTGTGTGAGGCAGACGCCGGATCACATCCTCTGGCACTGTGTTTTGTTGAATGATGCGAGAGAGAGAGTATAATTGAAGGCATGACGGAAGTGGGTCATAGTTCTGTGAGGAACTGCAACCTACTTAGACCTGGAATTGTTCAGGAATTTTGTGAGAGTGTGGGTCTCTAGGTAGGAAATCCTGTGTAGTTTTGTTGCAGAAGGTGTCTGACTGGCTTGCCAGTTGAACCCATTAGTGTGCGGTTCCTGGAGAATATTTGCCAACAGTAGTGCTTGAATAGGGAATCGATCCTATATTTTGTTTGTGTTAGTCTCGTTTCTCATGAGGAAGTGTTTGTATTGCTTCCTGGTTATCCGCCTTCTGTGTGTTTGTCTCTTTATTTTTCTACTATTAATAATGATTATATTATGTTTAACTGTACTGTACTTCTTGTAAAATTTTATTCAATAAATGTGGATATTTTATTTGGGGTTCTTAGGGCAATGAGAGATATTTTTTTGTTGGTGATCGTGCGTCGTGGCTTAGTTGCTTTTGCGCTGAGCGCCTGTTCTGCATGGTCGCCTGTTTAGCCTTAAAAAATACCAACCTGGTGGTGAATAATTAGAATCAATATAGGAGTTTTTGCTTATAGAACGGTCCTGAGCAAGTGGTGGGTCCCCTCTCATGACATATCATCCACAACAATATATTGAAATCAATTAAATGGGCATTATATTCATAAATGAGGATCCTTTTGTCATAATTACAAACTTATTAATAATGAATATGAAATTTCTGTGTTTGTTGTTAATTTATGTGGACAAAGTTATTAGTTACAGGGCTGTCAAAAAAGGGGGGGGCAAAAGGGCCCCGGGCATATTGTTTAGCAGTTTTGGTTTTTGAGATGAATACTGGACAAAAAGATCCCCCTCAAATTTCCTTTACCTCTGGCCCTTTGCAGTTATGATAGAATTACATACATCCATTTCGTAATGAAGGTAGGAGTCATCTTCCGGAATTGACTTTAGTGTCTATTGGACTCCATTTCGAACATGTGCATTTTATCTCATCAAAGTTGAAGTTTAGAGTTGCATTCATGTATATCAGGAAAATATAGTAAATACATACTAAAGATACTTGCAGATTCTCATATGTAAAGTGCTGTAACTGACATATCATTTTTAGTTGTTCTGGTATTTCGCATGTATTTGATACATATTTTAAGTGGCAGTAATTTTTGTATACATATAAATATTGTATTCTATTAAAACAATATATTTTAAAAAAAAATACTACCACTTAAAAATGTATGAAATATATGCAAAATACGAAACAACCAAAAATGACCCATTATTTAACTATTTAAATTACCTTTTCAAACTCAAAGTGGGGAGACACATATGTGAACTTCGCCAGAGGTAACTATATTTTCTCTGAATTTAAATGCAATCCCTTAAAATTGACAAATTTCTTTCCTAATATTCAATGTTGAGATAAATTAATGTATTTCAAATTCTCCTTTCATTTTAGACAGCACAATGTATTTGGATAAAATTATCAAAGATAACAGATACGGCTAATGTTTTCCATATTAATCTAACTGTATTATGTAATAGGTTTATATATGTATTAACTATTATAATATACATATTGAAATTGTGTTTTGTACACGAATTTGTAAAAATCATATTTCTAATGAGATTAAAAATTGTGGAAATCATCCTGTTTAATCTCGATGAACTATATCAATTTCATTTTCAAATATTGTTCTCCTTATAAACTATAATATTTACAGTAAGAATTGTATCATTTAGTAGTTTAGGCTTCTCCCGACGATCGGTTGCCTCGAGGATTGTCCACATCTTAATTTTTTTATGTTATAAATTTAAAAATTTACAGAACTTATTACATAAACCAATCATAGTTGTTTCAGTCTTAAAAAAATAAATATTTATTTTATGAAGATTATTAATCATAATTTTTTCTGTCAATTTGTAGGTTGCTTCAGTTAAATTATGTATGTATGTAATTTAATCCAGCTGTGTGGTCAGGTTCAATAAGTTCAGGATTATTCTGATTTGATAGCCATTGTCCTGAAACGCTAATATCACAATTCATTCATGAGAATATTGAAAAGTATTTAAATATTCTAACCATTATGAAGAAAATGTGGGAAATTTTAACAAAGTTGTCCGTAATACATACTACTGCTGAAATTATGCTGACAAAATATTCTGAACAGAATTCTGATGACTATTTTCCATGAAATTAATTTTTTTTATTATTAAGAATTATTATTTTTCTTGTCCCAATTAGCAATTTAGTAAAAAGTTAATTTTACTGGTATTTTAAACCCCGTTAAGAATATTTAACGATCTGGTAACGGCACACCGGATTGTAAATTCTTTTTTATTAATTATTTCATCAATCAATGAGCGATAATTATAAAACAGTATTTCTAGGATGACATTTTACAATGGAAACCGTTACTGCCTTCAAGCGTCTTTATTGTTGTCAAATGTTATGAAAATGTGTATATGTAACAATATTATCTGAGGCTGAGTGAAAAAAGTTTTATGAACAAATATTTTTGATGTTTTTTTCTTTGGTAATATATTTATTATGCTGCATTAGAAAACTTCAGATCTGGCATTAATTTAGATAAATCTTAGAACTTATTGCATTGTGAAATGTCTTAGAAGATGCTTGTTTCTAGTCATGAATGTAAATTTATTTATAAAGTATATTGCTGAATAAATGTTTTTGCATTATAATGTCGTATGTATTATTTTTATTGGCAACGTTAATCAAGTTGAAATATAAAAAAAACACAGTAAACATAATTAATACTCTGTGTGTGTGTGTGTGTGTTACGCATACAGTTCACTGAGTAGAAAGAAAACAGAGATGAGATTTTATTAATTTATTTTTGACACTTTAAAATTATCAGAAAATGGTTGCTTCGCAATGTAGGTAGGTAGTATTACATATAAATATAGATATGTTGGTACTGAATTTACTAAAAAGATTTTTATCTATCAGAATGTGAAAAACATATTTTAATTTTCAAACATGCAAGTGCTGTGGCTCTTTTGTGGTAGATAAAATATGTAGTCACCCTGGTAACAAATATGACGTACAGTAGAACTGCGTTAATTTGAAGTTCAAGGGACCAAAAAAAATTTAATTTGTGTTACGCAGAACCCAAAAATTCAAATTCATTTTTTACAAATTTCGTGATGTGATCGTGTAAAAGTCATGAAAGAAGCTGTTAATTTCGTGAAAAGTACACATATTTCACGAAATTATCTCGATAATGCAATATTTATTATACTAATATACAAAATCTCGATGTAATTTATTATATGTAAGGCCCCGCTCAACGCTGTTTCAGTACTACCCGGTAAAATTGGGATTCCCCGAAGTTGCGCACGATTTCGTTGCTCACTCACGTGGAGTCTCGTGGTGGGTTTCAATACGAACACTCGTTTGCTGCATCATAGTTAATTTATTATCGGTCATCAACATTATTGTGTACGTAAAAAGATATAACCATAACATGTATATTATTTTATAGTGATAAATATGTCAATTTTTAATTCCTAAAATGGGTGATTGCAAAAAGAAATAAAGTAAAATGACAAGAAAAAGCATTTCGCTGGAAACTAAAATGCGAGTGCTCGGACGATTAGATGCAGATGAACAGCAATCTGATGTAGGTGCTGCATTCAATTTGTCAACTTCAACAATAGAAACAATTCTAAAAAATAAAGAAAAAATCGTATCATCAGCAACTACAATCGCGAGGACTTCAGCAACCAAAATTACCCACTCCAGAAGCAATGTTATTGAGGAAATGGAAAAACAACTTTCCATCTGGATTGACGATGAAGTTGAAGGCAATATGCCATTAAGTTGATCAATTATAATGGAAAAAGTGAGAACAATTTTTAACAATATTCAGAATGAAAAAGGCAATACGAGTGAAAATTTTGTAGTTAGTCGAGGGTGGTTTCATTGATTTAAATACAAAAACAATCTTCATAACGTACAGATTACTGGAGAAGCGGCAAATGGAGATAAATAAGTAGCTGTTGCATTTTCGGCGATATTAAGAGCAGTCAATCAACGAGGGAATTATTCTCCTGAATTAGTTTTCAATGTTGATGAAACAGGCTTTTTTGGAAGAGAATGCCAAAATGTACATCTTCATCCTGTGAAGAAAAACAAGCACCAGGATTTAAAGCTGTAAAAGATCATTTAACACTTTTACTGGGTGGTAACACTAATGGACATTGTAAATTAAAACCACTGCAACAATACATGTTACAAGAAAAACTAATAAAGTAACTTATTTTCTGTTCTGTTTCACTTATTCTCATTATTTACGTGCATTATTTGCCTCGTTTAGCGCTGGAACTTATTGGAATGTATCCCCTGCGTTAAGCAGGGCCTTACTGGACTAATGAAACTAATTTGTCAATATTAGATCTACTCGTATTTCTCGTAACAAGTAAAGATTCTACCTTAAAATGTTTTCAGGAAATTGAACAATCATTAAATAAAGTACACTATAACTAATAACTATCACACTACATTAAGAATAATAAGAACAAATTTAAACATTTTTAATTGTCAGGCATGTTTCGACGGCTTGAAAAATGTACTATTTTTCATTGATTCCTTTTTTGATACTTCCGCAATACAAATTTTACTGCCGCATCAAATGAGCATATACTTCCGCCGGTGTCTTGGGATCACTCGAAAAACTTTACGCAAAATAATAAGATAAGTTAACAGTAACGTCATTCAAGGAAAATGAAGATTATGAACACAACAAATATTAGAAATACAATAATTCATATATACATAAAATAATACGAAAAGTTAATCTTTCAAAAAGATACCTGCAGACACAACGCGGTGTTGTATTGATTTATGACGTAAGGGCCTGAAAATTATTTTGTACTACGAGTTATTAAATATTAAAGGGGTTTGTTTATGTATGAAACTGAAAATTTTGCTGTGAAGTGATAGAGAATTTGGAGCAAAAGGGGTGCAAATTAATGAGGTTTTACTGTATTTGTTTGGATCTTTTTTCATCACATATTTTTCAATTTTTTTGGGAGGGAGCTTGAGTTATAAGATACACATTAAAAACAGACATAATTCGAAGATACAAATGAAGCTGAAAATTGCCTAGATTAGTGTATCTTAGCTTGATGCTACATTGTCATTGAGAGTGTTGCGAATAATAACTAGATATATTTTTCAAAGATGGTGAGTTACACATTTACGTCACGCAAAAGTAATCATATCACTCAAACAAAATCACTGGTTTCACTTTGTTCTGGCTGGGCTTCCGCGTCATTTCTATGGGCTAGCGAAAATGCATTAAGCATAATACGGAAAAAAAAAAAGATAATAGAGAACAATTTACTATTCAAATTTGATATAAAATAATTTAAATGTTGACAGTTCTGCATATTATTAAATATGAAATGTGTTTCATGATTTTTTATAATAAGTACATATTTCAGGAATATATAATAAATACGGGGGAATTAAATTAAATGATTTACACTTAAGATATTCTAGTCTTGTAGATGGAACATTGTTTATGGTGAGATTGGAATTTTTGAAATAAAATTTGACACAATCAATTTTACACAAGACCGCTTGTTGTGCACAAGTACGACAACAAAGTGACGGCTCAGTCGCTTTATCGCTATGGAACACCCGGATGTCACCAATCGCACTTAAAAGTACAGGCTAGTCCGAGTGCTCCAAATTCGCCGGCGATAGTACTCCGATTTGTTGTATTCGTATAGATGCGAGGCGTGCAGGAGAAAAATAAAAGCCAGAGAGATGCTAACTCGGACAGGCCACAGCGAGAACTGACGCTCTCAACCGCGGTACCTCCCTATTTATTGCATGTTTCATACCGACATGGCCAGCAGTGGTGGGGGAGGCTTACGACTCTCTCCACTAGACTGCTGTGACGTGACCGCCGCCATGCTGCAGTCTATTGATCTATAGTGTCTGGAGCCAGACAACACGGTTTTGATACCGTGCCAAAGTCGCTCTCCTTACCAGCCATAAAATAAATAAAATACAAATTAGTCGTGGAATATCGTGAACAATAACAAATATCACCGAGACCCAGCTCGCGATATCCACAACATAATTAAGGCATTTATTGAAAGACAAAACAAATATGCAACATGGAATAAATAGAGGGAGGGGATGATCGTCCGTAATTTATACAATTATTTTCAGTGGTGGGTATCGCGAGCATTAAAACATTTATTAGCAAGACCAGGTCGCGATATCCCCTACAAAAATTAATTACAAGTGTGGGCGACCGTCCGAAATCTCGATACACAAAACCTGGTGGACGGTCGCCCCATACAAAATACAATTGGCGGATCTACTGAGGACCGCCTGTGTCCCCCGCGGGTCCACGGAAAGCAACAAACCACTTCTTGTACCGCTCAGTGCCACTGGACCGAAGAAGAAAAAGGCTCTTTTCGGGGCTTTAAGGCGCTGAATCGTAAAACATAAAAAGAGCCCATTTTAGGGCTCTCGATCGGGGAATTCATCCAATGGAATTGCAAATACCGTCTCCAAGCGGGCCTTTTCAAGTCTGGCCGCCGGCGCTCTGCACGCGGCGGCTCCTCACGAGAAGCTGCTTCCTGAGCACGTCGTGAGGTGCAATCCTGTGCGCAACACTGCTGATCGTGTACTAGTCTACCAAATGTTTGCAAGCAGATTACTGCAGGCAAAAAGACATTAGAGATGCATACTTGAAATGTCTCGGTGGTCTTCCAGGACGTGGACTTGTACTTAAGTGGATGTATTGTTTTGACAGAATGTAGCAATAAAAAGTCTTGTATATACCATAAAATATACATATATTTCTGATAATATATAGATACAATAAAATTTTTATGCACATGACTTTCATAGCATAAAACTATATTTCAATTACACAGCCTGTGATCATCGCAGAATGGTTGGTTAAGTAATAAATCAAAAAAATACAACACATTGAAGACCAAACATTGAGTTCGATCACATTTATCAAATATGTTTGGAATAATAATTATCGTAAATTGAAACACTCTCTTAATATTGTTAAACCATATTTATGTAATGTTTGACATCTTAAAAATATAAATAATAATATAGTGCCAATTGCAACAGATAAACAAACACCTTAAATTCTAGAAATATTCTCTCGAATAAAATTTTAGTGCTATTATTTACCATTCAAAATTCAAATTGCTGTAGAATTTAAAAGATATCTTTACCAACCCAAACGAGTTCAATTTCAAAATATTTGTGTTTCATTAAAGCATTTCATTAATCCAGCTAATGCAAATATAGAGGTATATTATTTTATCACTTGTTTTTGCAAAACAAAATAACTATTTTTAACAAAATCATGAATTTTGCTCACCGATTATATATTTGTAACAAATATTTTGAAAAATGAATCCTAACCATAAACAAAAAATAACAATGATATTTATGTATATTTTATAGGTAGAGCTACACCATTTTTAAAAAATAAGATCTGTGCCCACAGCAACTCAATTTCCTATCTTACATCATCAATCTGTTATAATATGTAAGGCTCATTTTCATGAAAATTCTCGACGACATAAGTACACAGGTACTATATAAATACATGAAGTTACGCTTTCTTCAGGGGGAAAATAGATCAAATTGACATTCTTGTAAAGCCGGTTTCTTACACATATCAAATTTGGAAGCGAAAGCAGGTTACAATTTAAATGAAAAAATAAGCATAGTAACAATTAGTGGATTATCCATTAAACAATGGCGGGCTAGCTTATTCACTATAGTATTATAATCTACAGTACAATATTAGCACTGAACATCGATACATTACATTAAAAATACAGATAGGTATGATGTGAAATTTGCCACAACAAATTTTTCTTTTTAGAAAACATTTTTAACTCAATGAAGCGGAACACCGTTCCGGATGGCATCATTGTGTATACATCAGCAAATGATGAAAGTATCATTTCTGAAAGCAGTATTGAAATTTAAGGCAAAAGAAAGCATAACGTTCTCAAACAAAATTTATTAATAAAGGTAAGCAAATCCCAGAAATTAACAACTGTAATAACAGACGCGCGCAGTCAGCACATTGAAATAAGCTGTACAAAAATACATATTTTTGAGAAATAAAGCGAAATTAAATATTTATCTGACAGAATATTATGATGTTTTAAAATCGGAATTAAATGAGAATAAATGTGAAAATAATATTATGAGATTCATATTTTATTTGGATTTATTTTGCAGATATTTTAGTTAAATACAGTATATTTCAAAGTACTGACTGTAAGGCACTGCGTAATAATATAATTAATGATTTGAACAATTTAGATTTTCAGTAATGAATTATATTGTAACTGTTTTTGGGTACTTTTGAACCTTACTAGGGGCTGGAGGCTAGAAATAAATAACATGCATTATTTATAAAAACCACAGATTATTATTAAAAACCCATGATAAATGTACTACAATGCCCCATTTAGATAAAAAATATTGTAAATAAATAAAATTAAAAAAAACACCAATTGAAAATTCTTAAATATCATTCTCATTCAAATATTACAATTTGTGTTTTTACATATATTTTTTTTAAATTTAACAATTTTTTTGGTATTATAATAATTTCAATTTTGGGTGTTTAGAACATTATTTTTTATCAAAACATCATAGTACACAAATATTTCATTGGAGTATAGTGGATTTATTGACCAGCAACAAATATGACCCTATCACGTAAGATTATAAACAAAGTATGTAATTTATCATTGTTTGCATACAAATATATATTTTACTCCTAAACTATTTTGCGATATAACACTTTGGTCATTCAACACATTAAAAATGTACTTTCTAAATATCAATAACATAGTACATAGAAATATACATTTCAGAGAGGTGATTCTAATTTTGTCACACTAAACAGGTTCATGGCAATGGCATGATTAAAATTGGGGATCAATCTTGGCAACTTATGCAAGAGACGCCCATCATTTGTTTTAGAAAGAAGTTAACTTAAATTTTAATTAATAATAATTTCGGCATGAGAAATACTCTAAATATAATTATAAAAGTTATTGTTAATGGGGTGGTTAAGGAGGTTATCACATCATGAAGGCTGTGGCCTTTAGAAAGTAGAACCTTCTGATTGAAAATGTACCGCAAAATACAAATTCAAATTATTTGAAGTGAAATTTTGCCAAACTATAAACCAAACGTCTACAGTAGGATTTCTAACAAATAAACAGCAGTTCTGAAAAATAAAGAATCACATTTTCGATAATCAATGTCTTTTTTTTCAAATGCCATGAAATATTACTCGATAACTTTTAATTACTAATGGCTAGAAATTAACGTTATTTAATTTTATAGTAAAATAAATGTAATTTTATGTTTGTATAAAAACAGAGTACATTAATTGGAGATTATATTTCACCTCACAAGTGTTTATTCGAAGCCACAACAAAATACCAAAAGCTGAATTGTATCTTATAGTCGTTATTTCACTAACTAACGACCACATTACAGCAAAACTGTAAATGCTTAAGAGTACAGCTTAAATAACACTTATAATAGCTCAAAATTTGATTTGGGTTTATGACAAGATCTGCCTTAATGGTGAAATATGATGCCATGTAATTAATTATAATTCCTCTATAAAATTTGTTTTACATTTCAAATGGGTATTAAAATGAGTTTTATCTATTATAATACCAAACATTTTGTATGTCAGATTTCATTAAATGAGTGGTAACATTTATTAAAAACATTACAATAATAATAGGAACATTTGGTGCAGTCCACATGGTCAAGTGATATTTTTGGGCACACATTGAATGTGTGAAGTGACAAGACATTTTCTGGTCAAAGGGACGGCGTCACCAATAATGCACAACTTTTCAACTGTTACAAAGCAGCAATATATATATATATATTTTGGAGAAATAACTTGGTGATTTAAAATTTAACTGTTAAATTATAAAAATGTGCATATTTAAAAATTCAGATCCCCTCTGCAACAACACTGTACATCGTTTTTTATAAATGTTGACAGATAGATGGAGCATCAGCCATCTGTGTTATTGCAAGATTATTAGTTGTTTAGATATTTATTATACCATTTGATGCCCAAGAAGATGCACGAAATTGTGGCATTCACGACTCAGATCTGCTAAAAACTGATATACAGTGAAACCTCGCATAACGAGCACCTCTAATAATGAGTGATGTTTAAAAAATGACTTTCTTAACGAGTGACGAGGAGACAACAGATCCCTTGTGTTTCTCGCATATCAGCCTGCGTTAATGTCTCACTTGTGATCGTGCTTTTTTCCAAACTTTCAATATTCATTCTGTTCTACAGCAAGAAGTTGCGGAGGAAAGTTTGTCAGGGGAGGCGGTGAGCCTTAGCGAAGCAACAATCATCCAGCGCGATAAGGGATATGGGAAACTATTGTATCGTACATTGAGAGGAAATAAATTTCAGAAAATGTAATTTATTTAATGATAATGCTGTGTTGCATTTTCGCCAAATTTTCAAGTGTAAGCAAAAACAAGTGTCTGACAGTTTTCTAGTGAAAATAGGATTATAAATTAAATAAATATAAATTTTTTCAGCACGGAACGCATTATAGTATTTTACATTGATTCCTGTGGGAAAAATTGTTTCGCTTAACGAGTAAGATTCGGGAACGAATTATGCTCGTTAAGCAAGGTTCCACCGCACGGTGTTGCTGCAGAGTTGTTTTTAAAAAAAATTATTTTGGATTAGTGTCAATAAATCACTCAAAAATAATTAAACAAAAGTATATAATTATGTAAATGAGTTGTGATTATAGGTTAAAAGTGTCATTACGAGAGTTCTTGCAAAAATATATTTTTCAAATTATTATTATCAATAAATTGATAAAACTCCGCTCTATAAAATATACCCGAAACTCACTTAGTAAAAGACATTACAGAATTTGTTGCTGCCGAATCATTCATTGTCTATCACATTTTGTGTGGAGCAGACTGACCAACCGACTTTATCTCGAGGGCAACATGTACACGCACCATTTAGTACAACTAATTCATTAGCATCCCGATCTTGATATCGAGCCTCCGATCACCAGGTCCTCACTTTAAAATTAAAATCTACTTGACCACATGGATTGCATTGATTCTGGACTAATAATTCAATCAATTAGTTAAATCAAACATGTATTATTAATTTAATTATAAAAAAACTAATATTAAAGCAATAATTATATGAAAAATAAAGTTTACCATATTAGAATACAGCATATCAATCTAAATCATTAATAAATAACTTATCACACTTTTACTAATTAAACATAAATATTTATTATTCAGATACTGTAAATTACTTGAGTTGACAATATACTTGATTCATGAGTTTCAGTTTCCGGTTCAAGAAACAAAACTTTTGTTTTTTGAAAGCTTCTAAATATTATAAAAGTAACTAACTCTATACCCACATTTTTAATTCCATCATTAAGAAATATGTTTGCTTATCATCCTATTCCAGGCCAAAACTTTATTTTATTATTTTTACCAAAACATCCAACATCAAGTGTGTGTTTTTAAAATACAAATATTTTTAATGTGCAAATATATATAACTGATGATTATCGAGTCCTTTATTTCTAAATGTTATTAAATCAATTTTTGGTAATTTAAAATACTTGTATTTTACATAGAAACTGTATACATATAAATTTACTGTTGTAAAGTACAAGATGAAAACAATAATTTGCATTAATACAGAATGGCTTCTTATTTTTACAACTTTCAGCTCCTGTCCAATATTAAAACAAACATATCGCAGGAATAGAAATGTTCAGATAATTAATCATTTTACAACTCTGAATAATATTATCTTCGGATTATCGGTGCAGGAATCAAAATAAAACAGTGCATAAATGTCAAATACCACCAATCAAATAAGTATCCAAATAAAACAATCTGTATCATTTAGCAAAACAATATTTCTTATTGACAAAGAAAATATTTGAATATAAATGTTTAGTGTTTTCAAAATACATAATTGAATAAACAATTATTGCAATATTTGAAGAATAACATAATTAATATTCATTGTAGAGTCGTCTGTAAAGAAATTAAGTAGTAATATCGAATATAGAAAAACAACAAATCAACAAATCAAGGTACAAAAAAGACCAAACTAAAAAATTTAACATAAACTTGTGTAATAAATACATGTGAATAATGTAAAGGTACGATAACATCACATTGATTGCATTACATTAATGCTTATATTAATTAGGTCACTACATCACTAGATATATAAAAACTATGTTTATATAACAAAACTTATAAATAATACAATTCTACAATAAATTGTTACATGATAAGGCTATTTTTAAACATTTATTACTATAGACTTACAATACAAAAAGACTAGGAATAAATATGCCAAATATCTCAGTGTCTGAATTTTAATTCCGATTTTAACAAGTTATATAAAACATTTAAAAGTTATATAAAAAGCTAAATAATTTCAAAGGACATGAAACGTGAAAAGACAAAAGTATTCTGCACGGCGTAAATGGCAATATTCTTCATAGTGCAGAAAATTACCTTAATTAATTTAATTCAAATTAAACAAATTAGGTAACTTCTGAGGTAATATTTATTTTGTAATACAAGAAAAACTCTATAATTCAAACAAATTTGTGAAAAATTTCCAAGAAAATACCTTTTTCCCCCCCCCAAAAACTCAATTTTGATATAAAATTGTCTATATAATTCGAAAACATTGATAATTCAAACATCAAAACAAATTTACAGTGCTTACAAAACGTGCGTAAGGTTCTTTAGTTTTCATGTCGGTTTTCTACCTGCATTGGTTTAATGCTCATTCAGCCATTCACAGACCTCAAGCTTATCTTAATCCGCATTAATAGGTACATACCGGGAACAGGCCACAGCTATCAGTTTCAAATTTTCATATCATTTTTGTTATTAAACATTTATTAACTTAACAGTGAAAATAAAAACTTTGAATCTATCGTTTTTAATATGTGAGATTTTAATCGCACAATAAGCTGTCAAAAAGAAATACATAAAAATTATATGAAATTTCAAAAAAATATATACCGGTACCGTCGAAATTTTAATGTTGGGAAAACATTGTTCATAATATAAAATTTTTTACTTTTAGCCCCATGGAATTTGAATCACAGAGCTTTTCCTCTAGACAGATTTGGTGGTTGCCAAATTCTAAAAAAGATTATAAATATCTTCCTAAGTAAATAACATTGAATATAATGGATTTGAAAGGTATTTACAGTATAACAAAAATAATTTACACAATATTAAATACCTATTTTACAATCCAGCTATGTGGCATTTCATTTCATGTATAAAGGTGTTACTGTTTATCGAGATGTAGATAAGTATAACGTTGCTCTTTTTATTAAAAAATTTTGAACTATCTAGGTTCAAATTAATGCAGTTATAGTGCACCCATTATCAAAAGATAAATTATTTTTCACTGGTGAAATTAATGACAATTTTAATCATATAACCTGAAAAAAAACTACCGAATAGATGACAAAATTCTTCAATCAGTGGTACAAACCGAGATATGTGGCATGCTTACGTGTCTAGTTAATTTTTGCCATTATTATTACATAGTATTAAAAAATCTTATAATACTAAATATAGCTTTTGGTATAAAAAAGATTAGACAGAATAATGATTACAAATATGTAGATAATTTATTTTAAAGGTTAACTATTCACTGAAATAAGTGTATCTGCAATGAGAAATGTACCTTTTAAAATTCCTTAGATAAATGTGCAAACATTATCAACAGCGAAGATACAAAGATCTAGCTTTTTTTTCATTACAAAATGCTAAAAGTAAATGCTTACGCATTGTGTGTAATTTAATCCATTCTAAGGAATAAATAAATTGTTATATTCTTTCTCTCTCGCATACTAAAATTTTACACAAATCAAATTTTTTAAAAGACAAATGGTTAAGTTCTCGGGTTTTTATAGCCTGCACATATCTGACACAGGCTATAATTCAGTAAAATAGTCGCAAATACACATTTTAAATTAAGTAGCATGTTGGTCTAGTGGTTAAAACGCTGCCCTAATAATCTAGTGGTCGCACTCGATTCTAGGAGACCAGCAAGTTAGTCCTATTTTCAAAGAACAAGCGTTTGGTTTAGTTTGAAAATATTGATGTCACATGTATTCTGTGTACGCATCTCTATTTAAAAAAAAAGACGATTAATCTTGCATTTTCATCACTGATATTTTTGTAAGGTAACTAACGTAATAAAAGTTTAACATACCCTAATACAGTTCTATAAAGATCTATAGTATTATTATGTGTAAACTTTTTACTTGAAATTGAGGTGAATAATAATTAAACTAGAAAATAGTTGATTAGGTGAAAGACAGAAATCATTTCTGGAATGATAGAAGCAAATGAAGTTTTCAGTAATTGAGAGATAGAAATGTATTAAAGAGTTAAAGCAATAAATTTTGACATATACATTTATAGATTTCATATTATGGATTACGTTCTATAAAAATATGTTTTTGACTTTATTTTATTTCAAAATGCTTCTTAGAGATGCCTAAAATGAAATTGTTACATATTAATACATTATAAGCTTTTTTTTTTAACAACAATACAAGAATATACAGTAAAAATTTTAACTTCTACACTTAAACTTAATAATTGAAAATATAATATATCTTTAAAATAATAAACATATTATTTCATAACGTTACATATTATACACATTAAATTACTATCTTCTTAACTGTTAAATCTGAGGTTATACAAATGTGACTGATGATATAAACTGAAGAAATTAAAAAGAAATTCTGGTATCTTAATAGATGTACAAAATCTACACTACCTCGAAAATAATAAAAATAAATTTCATATGGCAATACAATTGCTTTGCAATATAACACAGAATGACAATAACACATATAGTACTACAGAGTACAAATACTATTTACATCTAAATGAATATTATATTCTGAACTAATAATAAAAATCAAAGTCAATATTTGACAGTCATAAAAAACCAGCATAAAATAGTCTTGAGATTTCTCTGTTCAGACTCCATACTGAAAAAGAAAATAATGAATTATTATTTCAAATAAAACAAGATAAGGGTTCCTATTAAATACATGGTTTGAAAAAAATATTACTCTGACGGCATTGCTTATATATATGTTCCCGCCAATGTTTATCCCAAGGTTTTGATACTTATTAGGTGTAAATACAATTCTGTGTTTTCTAAGACACTTTAAATATTTTTTAAAAAGCTAAGACTGACAGGTTTTATCTAAAACTATAAAACTAATGAATTCTGAAGAATATGCCGATTTTTTTATAAAAATACAACAAACTACATATATAGTAAAACCTCGATAATTCAAAACTCGTTTATTCAAAATTTTTCTAATACCCAAGATTCAAAATGTCAATTTTATAGTTGATAAACCATGTTAATTCGAAAACTATGGTAATTCTAGATATTTTTGAGATCCTTGCGCTCTAAATCAATATCATTGTAAGTCACATAATTAAATTTTTTATAATGTGTGCAGTTTTTGCCCATGCCCGCTTGTGTGGACCTCATTTATATCTCGGTCTCCGTTGGTAATTGTTAAATAGATTGATATCAGCACTCATTGAACACTGATAATTTTCAAAAAGATCGATACTACTTGCCGCCACATGCTAGTAATTGTTAAACAGATCGCTACATATGCCGGTAGTTGTCAAATAGATCGATTCTAGCAGTCGTCGCATGTTGATAATTTAAAAATAGCTCAATACTAGAAGTCCTCGTCTCAAACCGCAAGGATAGTTCGCACTAATTACTTACTGCTAATGCAGTAAAATCTCATTAATTTAAACGCTTTTAATTCGAAATTCGATATTATTTGAGATTTTCAAACACTACAAGACCCAAATTGTCAGTTTCAAACTGATTAAGAATCAACTCCTTTAATATGAAAACCCTCGTAAATCGTAGTATGAAATAATTTTTAGGCCCTCGTGTCATAAATCAATACACTTTTTCATCACATAATTGGAAAATGTTGAGTAAGCTATAAAAAAATTAACAATGTATAGTTTTTTGACTGCATGCATCCGTGTAAAGGGTTCTCCATGTATTTCGTGATACCTGCGGACATAACGGGCGTCTGTCCTTCCTTCCTACCTTGTATGCTTTCTTCAGTTGGCTGCTTTGGTAGTTTACGCTATAGAATAGAGAGATATTCTTTGCACTAACTGATATTACTCGGACGTGTTAAAATTTTCGAATAAAAAGGGTTTGAATCAACAATATTTTACTGCATTGCATATGAGAATAAAATAAAGTTTAAAAAATACAAACCTTTACAATCACATCTTTTTGAGCTGTGTTCCAAAACCATGAAACAATTTCAAAATTCATTGAGACCACCATCAGGCACTCCGACTTTAACTTTTTCCAAGACTCTATTCACAAATTCTGAAGAGTGTCCAGCTATCTTCACCTCTGAAAATTGTAAAATGCACTATATAATAATCATTCAGAATGCTCAATAACTACACATATTAAAATAATAAGATAATGATAAGAGCTCTCAAATAAATAATTAAAAAATATAATGAAAATTTTCTCGGCGTGTCAAAATCTAACTTAACTTTGCTAGCGTGTGTAAATTTATTTGAAGAAGAGAGCATTTTCAGTGCAAAACACACTGGACTTTTATTTCAAGGAATCAAAACAAGTCAAGAAGATAAATTCTAAATTTAAAAAGAATTGTCTATCGGGGAATATTTAGATGATTTTTATGACTCAGATTCTGATGAGTTAGACTTGATTAAATGTTTGTTTCACATTTTGATTCAATAATTGCTTTATACATACATATACATTGAATATATGAACATATTATTTTAATAATATAGTGGATATTTAATGATGTGAAATACATAGATTTAAGACTCCAATTTTAACATTGATCTTATACAAGATACCTTGAGTTAGAACCATTATCCAGGAACCAATTAGGTCATAAGAGCAGTACTGTACATACAATTGATCAAAAATAAACTATTAAATTAAGTTATATTCAGCTTACTTGTAGCCGATTTAACGATTTTTTCAATTTGTGTATCATAATCTTGAGCTTTGGAAGAGGTAACTTTCCTAGTAATTATATGCTTCAGATGAGATATCCCACTTATAAGTCGCCCTGAAATTACAAACATTATTTCATTATTCCTTGTATTTATTGAAATATTTTGAAAAATATTACAAACTAAATAAAATAAGGTGATTTTTATAAAATACATGTTTCGAAAAGGCATACCACCTTTCATTTATCATACACATATTGCAAATAATTATACAATATTATTCTAATCATTGATATAAAAACTGCAAATTAATCAATTGTGTACATACAACTATTAATGAATCATTTAATATTATTAAGAGTATGTATAAGGGGAGCACTTATGGTTAGATTATGATTAGCGTTCCTTAAAGGATGACATTAATAATGTGATTCAAGGTCAACTGCTTAAAGCTAAGGTAAACAGATAAGGTAACCAAAAAGATATTTGAAAATCTACTGACTAAATATAAAAAAAAACAGTGCAATTGTCGTGATAACCAACATTTTCGATTGCTTCTAGTTCTACATCAGTATCATGTTTAGAGCATTCAGTTTAATAGTGCTGTTACAGAGAAACCTCGAAATAACATCTCTACAATTTGTTTCCTGCTATTGACTACAACATTTTCAATGTGTGTGTGTGGCAATGTAGCCTCTCATATTGACTATCACGATGACAGCTGTCATTCCTTAATTCATTATTATTGTCATATTTCTTGGTTTGTTTGTCAAATTAATTAAATCGCTTCCATAACAAAGGAAGGTTTCCTTTCTTCTCACTTTGGAATGGTGTATTAACGATTGTCACATACAAATGTAATTAAAATGAAAGAGTAAAATATAAATTAATTATATTTTATAATTAGTGTAGTTTGTTTGTTTTAATATATCTATTAAAATTAAAAGGATATTTTTATATAAGGTGTACATAATTAATGCTAAATGAAATTTTGAGATAAGTAAAAATAATTTTGATAATTTACAAATTAATATAATTTTTGGAAAATATCGTGGGAAAGTTAACTAGAAAGAAAAATTCAAAATTAAACATACTGTGTTCGTGCTCCAACCCATAGAGCTTCAGTTTATTAGCCTCGTGTTGGGCTTTCTTTTTGAGTCTGCAAGCCCTCGATGCCAATTTGTTTTTCTCCTTTCTCGTCTTGGGGCGGACATTGAAGGGGAGTTCGCTAACCGGAGTCATGTCATTGATCACCCGTCCCAGACCGTCCAGCTCCTTACCAATCATGAACAGCTTCTTGGGATTTGGTGTTAAGTCATTCCCATCGCCCTTTCGTGCTTTACCACTGTGTAATGTAATTTGGAACAATTAATAAGTAATTACTTATGCATAATATTAACATTCAATGTCTATAAGTCATGCTTTATATGTGTGCTAAACATACATTCAAAATTTTACTATCACCTTATGATTTTAAAAAATTACTATATAATAGTGAATTTTTTTTCTGAATTCATAATTTAAAAAATCTAATAAGATATTAAGGAGGTTTCACTTAGAGAAAGGATTCTTCATTAATCAATTATCTGGTAATGGATTTTTGAAAAGGGTTGGCATTTTCAAAATATTTATAATATCCTCATAGGTCCTACATATGGTGGGAATCGTATACACCTATTGTCCTTATGGGCAAAAGTGCTACTAATTCTCTATCCATTAAGATTGAACATTTTAATCTTATTAACAAATCAATTAAATATAAACTTGAGAAAGTAAAATCATATAATAACCTGTGCTTGATTCCGCGCACGCTGCAGCTGGGGCTAAATACGGGATCTGTGACCTCATTGAGTACGTGAGGGTCCTCGAGTTTGGTCTTGAGCACGAGCCTCTGGCCTTTGGGTCCCTTGGCTTGCACATTGTACTGCCAGAAGAACCTCTCTTTCTTGGTCATCCGACGCTGCTTGCTGCCACTCTTGCCGTCTTGGTCATCTTCACCATCATCTAAAAAAACAAACGTACAGCACAAATATAATGAAGTTGTTAGATCAATTAATAGGGTCTTCAAAAATATGCAGTGCTTTGAGTATTAAAAACATTAATATGTTGTATTGTCCTATTACACATGGACACATAGGGAATTGTTAATAGCTAGATATTGAATTTATTGGAAAAATTAATATATAATTTTAGTTATCTGACCAAGTAAATAAGCATTTTTCAACCAAACTGGATAGAGAAGTTTGTTTTTGTAGCCCCAGAACCTATATTTTTAATTCTTATTAACCTACTTAAAGAAGATAGCGATACGAATGTCAGGAAATTTATTTCAAAGTTCATGAAGATTTCTCCGTTACATTATATGAAAACCGGTTCAACACTATTCAGAACTGGTTCACACCAGTTTCTGAGAATGATAAAGTATACTGACATCTCAATACAATAACCCTATAATGATAAATAAAAAATATTGCAATGTTTCATTTGTCTACCAAATGATTAAGCCAACAATTAATACATTTTCATTTCAGCTTCCAAAGACCAGATAAAATGATAAATTGCCACATTCTCAAGTAAAAAAGGAACAGTAATTAACAATTGCAGGCCAAGTGTAATTTAAAAAAAAATTTGGCAAGTAAAACAGCACATTTTACACATTAAATGTGTGAAATGTTTTCTTGTCAGGGTCCTAGAGTAAAACTGAGCATAATTTGAAATAGATGACATTCAGTAAAATACTCATTTATATCCTGCTGAGGGGATGGGGTGACCAGGGATAGAGCGCTTATGTTTTATACAGGGTCCTAAAGAGAAATAATGCAAAATGTGGTTTAAATCAATCAACGGGTGTAGTATTGTATAGATAAAACTGTGAGCAAACGCACTACCCAACTCGCTGATAGCTTTCTTAGATCCCAATTTTTTGTGTAGGATATTTTGTACACATTCAATTGACATGTTTGCAATGTCGGCAATCTCTCTGATCTTCACCCAGCGGTCTGCTAGCACAATATTGTGGATTTTGTGGACCATATCCTCCATAGTCACCACAATCGTACGGCCTTGGCGCCCTTTGCCAAAAACAGATGTTCGGCCACACTTAAATTCATTAAGCCAATATCTGATGGTAGTTATCAAAGGTGCATGGTTCTTATAAATAGCATGCAACCATACTTTGATTTCCTCAAACTTCTTCACATCAGAAAAACGGAATAAAATCACTGACCAATATTGCTCTTTTTCCATGGTTGCAAACAAACACAAACTTGCTCACTTTCAACAGCTATCAAAACAAAACTACTTGATAAATCTGTTTGAAATTTTGACAGGCGTCGTTCGAAAGATGGCATTAAACACGGGTAATTATCATACAACCCACATATATATATAATCAACATTTATTTATTTGTTTTACAATTAGCATAAATATTAATTAATCTAAGAAACATAATTACCATAGTCTGAAACTGTAGATCATCTTAATATTAAAATCTGCCTGCCATAGAAAAGGATTTCCTAGTTAAGCAATATAAAATCACTATGCATAAAAAAAAACAATTCCTGAACATGCTCATGATCTGGTTCAAGCTGCTGTTAACATGGTACTGAATTTAAAAAAACTACTACTAAAGATTACTGTTGATTATTTAGTTTCAAAATCTAATATTGCGCTTGATATCCATCGTATCTGGATATGCAAATGTCATTGCCAGTAACAAAAAGTACGAAAGAAGCGAATATGTCGAGCGTGTTTTTAATATCTTTAGGTTAAGATTACTTAAATGTTTTCTCTTTTATATATTCAGTAACAGTACTCAAATATATATTCAATTTTGTCATGTCTTTATCATGAGTAAAAAAATACATAGGGTAGCGAAATTATATAAATTTTTCCAACTGGCCATATTGACCATCTGTCATCTCACTTAGTTAATCATCTGTCAAATATATGTTTGTAATGTTTACATCTGTTCAGTAATTATAAAAATGTCTTTAAATGGAATGACAAAGAAAAACTAATTAGATATACATATGTATATAATTTAAAATTGATGCATAAGAACACCATTTGTACAATTCCAGGGAGGGCAATACAGAACGCACTAGCAGAAAAGCAATCAGCTGAGGGTGACTATTGCGGCCGCTTCGCGGTCGATAGTGGCCGCTGCACAGCCAAAGCTTCAGTAGAATCTATATTTTAATACGGAATTTGCCTTAGCGATATAATAAGGAAGCATCAATGTTAAAAAAATATAATAAAACCCTAGTCGCGCAGCAGTCATTAATGGCTGCAAGGCGGCCACAATAGCCGCCTGCAGGGCCTAGCATCAACCTTTTCTGCTAGTTCATTATAATTGTTTATAAACTCATTTTATGTATTGCAACGGTTCAGAACAGAATTACTCATACATATTTTATAGAAATAACTTATAATAATAAAAATCGTAAACATAAAACAAACAATCGAATACAAAATTTGTTTAACACAAAAAAATATTTCAGTTCCCATGGTTCCGTGTTAAAATATTTCTAGTGTAATTCATATGATCAAGATTTTACACGGTACTAAAAACATAATAACATTAATGTATTGAGAGCAGACAATCACGAGATCATAAAAAGCGTATGAAAATTTCATTATACCACTACACGGGTTAAACTATAGATAAATAGCATTCATGGAGGAAATAAAAAAACATTGCAATCACACGTGTAAGCGAGAACACACAAGTGTGAAATGATATATATATTTTCACTGTATATTAGTAAGTAGGTATAAAATATAGGCCGACATAACATTTATGTAAACCGATTATCAGATGCAAACGTTCTTCCCAGGAGTGTAGAAAGCATGTGTACACTGAAAAATAAACAAATTGAAAGATCACGTGATCGTTGCGAGGTTATCTCAGGATTCTCCGAACTACGTGAGATATTATGATAATTTGATAATGTGATTAGACCTCGTAAATACTCGATTGATAACGGAATGAAAAATACAATATTGAATTGTAAACATTTTAATGCAAGCACTATGCTAATTTAGAATCCATTATTATGCTTAGTAAGGAATTCCACTGCAGCGTGTGTAAGTATAAATTATGATAACTTAGTTAATTCCACACAATAATAGACGAATATATTATTATACAAATTAAATGCACCAATAAAAAAGATATACATACAGATATACTCAATTTATTGAAAAAATATTTTGGCTGCCACCGGGATTTGAACCAAGATCTCTTCCTATCCGGGGAAGTGCTACACTACTAGTTATATGTTGCAGCTATTCCAAATGGATACATCTTCATTCCATTTATTTAAAACCTATCACCCTTTTACTGTGAATACCTTTGAGAAATATTGAATAGAAGACGCCAGAGATTTTGCAATTTGATTTTATTAAATTTTTGGATATACTTTAATACAACTTATATATATTTTTAAAGAGAAAACTTAGTTTCAGTTGCTTTCCTCTGCTCATTTGGTATCTCCAATGAAATATAAATTATGTAACATTAATTGTCGATAGTGGTTACTTTGAGGTGTAACATGATCATTTTAATTTTCACAACAAAGTTATTAGTACTACTATAGTTTGGAGAGGTGCAGTCCCTAAAGTGGTGAAAATAACCCAACGTGTGTGTAGTATAAAGCTTTATTGTGAAAATTTAAGTAGATTATGTAAATTCATTTGCTTTCATACAAACATAGCACAAGCCATGAAGATGCGACACTGTACATTATATAATAAACCAGGGAACTATGTTACAAAAGCGTTTAACCATTATCTGAGAATTCATGTACTGTATATTACACAAACTACAGTAAAATCCCATTTATTCGAAATTCACCACAAGCCGAAGTTTTGAAGCAGAATGTGGTCCCTTTGGAAAGTCTTCATACTAAATTGTATTTATAAATCGAATATTGTTATTCAAATCCATTTTTAGCACAATTCGATTTTTTTAAGTCTAAGTCAAGTTAAGATTTAAGTCAAGTCAAGTTAAGATTTAAGTCAAGGCATTTTGAAGAATGTATGAATGATAGTTTTCAAATTTTCTCATATCTTGTTAATTATTTTATTGCCATTGTTTTAAACGTAAGACAATTATTTATTGTATAATCTTTAATATTTTTGTGTTAGACATACTGATATTCGCGAATGCATCTTTTGCGTTCCTTAGACTTTTCCGTATTTTATTAAATTTAAATTAAAACATTTTTATAATTATTATAATTCTCAAAAATGGCACCAATGCGAAACTCGTATTGGACGCTAACAGTTTGCTAAAAAATCTATGTAATACAAGAGATTAACAAAAAAGATTATCCAAAACAAAATTAACATAATATTTGGCCCCATTAATAACGTTGTCGACAATATTAATCATAATGAAAGATAGAACTTAAGCGTTGAAAGGCGAGAAATGCCACGGAAGGAAAAGGAGTATGGAAGCGGAGAGTGAAGAAAAAAAAGAACAAGACATCTTAAGCCAGTGCAAAATGCCCCCGCGATCACCATAAAACAAAGTTTAATTAAGTTTAGAATTTAAATTTTGTTCCTAACTTCAAAACAGTGGAGAAATGGCGGTGTTGTCGATTATAATCAGATTTGTTAAAATAATGTCGTGATTTGTGTATGCTGTATTTTAGCAACTTGTTTGTTATTTATAATGTGTGGGTATAGTTATATGTATATAATTACTTCAAGTTGTAATGAAAAAAATTGAATTTTTTATTTTTACTTACTTACCATCACGCTATTTCCCGTGGGGGTAGGCAGAGAGGATAGAGCACCACACTCTTCTGTCCTGACACATAATTCTCGCCTCATTCACATTCATAGATCTTCTCATACAAGCTCACCAATTGTTGAGGCTTCTAACAGAACCATCCCCCATTATCTGGTTTACCTGGTTGTGCCAAGTCTTCCGTGGACGTCCTCTATTTCTGGTGCCATCAACACTTGCGCCATATATTTTTCTTACCATTCTCTCCTCATTCATCCGTTCCATATGACCAAACCATCTAAGTGATCCTTTCTTAATCATACTCACTATACCAACATCAGCTTCACATTCTTTCTTTATTTCTTCATTCTTTACTCTGTTATAAATAGATTTGCCACAAATACTTGTTCCAAACATTCATTTCCTACAAGTATTTTGCACGGTGTCTTGCTTTCCTCTTTCTCGAATACCATCATTTTCGACATGTTAACATTCATCATGTGGTCGCTTTCCTTGCATACATTCTACTCACCAGATTCTGTAGTTCTTGTTCATTATTCGGCATTAGTACTGCATCATCGGCGTACAATAAACAGCATACAATCAAATCGCCCATTTTTGCTCCTACATTCATACAATCCAGTTCTTTCACAAATTTATCCATATACAAGTTGAACAACCATGGAGACATTACACAACCTTGCTTGACACCCTTTGTAATGTCAAACCATGGTGTGAGTGCTCCATTGATTCTTACACACGCAGAACTTCTTTCATATAGGAATGCGATTGCGTGTATAAGTTTACTATTCACCCCGTAATCAGAGAGTACTTTCTATAACTTTTCTCTTATAACTCTTATCATATGCTTTCTGTAGATCTACGAAGGCACAAAAAAGTTTTTGGTTTTTCGCCAAAAACTTTTCTGTCATCACTTGTAGAGAAAAGATCTGATCCATACATCCTCTTCCACCCACAAATGCCCATACTTTTCCTTTCGCCACCATTTTTGCTCTTTCTATTAAAATTCTTCCATACAGTTTACTGACAGAGCTCAGTAGACCAATAGCCCTATAGTTACCACATTCCATTTTCGACCCTTTACCTTTGTAAAGGGGCATAATAACAGCCCTCCTTCAATCTAACGGGGTGTGGCTCTCTTCCAAACATTGATTGAAGAGCGTATGAAGCCACAAGATAACTAATGGGCCACCAGCCTTGATATACTCTGCAGCAACGTTATCATACCCCACAGCCTTACCATTCTTCATATGTTTTATTGCACACTTTGTTTCTTCCATACTTATTGCATTTATATTGTTTTCCTCATTCATACATACCCCAGAGAGCGTCTCAGGTGCTTCCTCATTTGCATTCTTTACACTCTCATACGTTTCCTGGAAATATTTCATCCATCTATCTTTTATTTTATCCTCATTCATTAGCATCTCTCCATTTACTGACTTAATAGCTTTCATACTACTACTTTCAACACCACATCGGGATTTTTTGACCGCCTCCCAGAAGAATTTTATATTATCCTGAAAAGTCTCAGTCATTTTCACCCCTTCTTCTCTTTTCAGCCGCTCTTTCCTTTCTTTCACACCAGATTTAACTTTTTTCTTATACGCATTGTACAGGTCTTTTGCTCTCGTGTATTCATCCCCATTTACTGTCAACAAATAACGTCACACATTCTTCTTTTCTTTCACAAGTTCCTTTATGCCATCGTCCCACCGTGCATCACCTTTCTTCCTTCCTTGGGTAGTTATGCCACAGGTTTCTTTCGCTGATTTGCATAAAGTAATCTTAATGTATTCCCATGCATTGTCTATATTCAGATCACTCGCTCCTTGTTCACTCAATTTTTCACACACTTTCCTTTCAAATTTTTCTCTGACATCATCCCTTTGCGGATTCTCAATTTTGACTCTAGATGGTGCCGATACTGTTTTTTTCATGGACCGCCATCCTTGGAATAAAATTATTTTTGAGACAACAAGGAAATGGTCAGTTTCCATCTCGGCGCCCCGAAACACTTGAGTATCAACAGTAGCGGATCTCAGTCTAGAGTCAACCACCACAAAATCAATCCTCGACCTTTCATTTCCTCTCTCCCATGTGTACTGATGGATTCCTTTGTGATCAAAAAAGGTGTTTGAGATAAAAAGATTCCATTCCAGGCATACCTCAAGTAGACTTTTTCCATTCCCATTCATCTTTTTGTCACCGTACACACCAATGGCTGACTCGAAACCATCCCTCCGAGGCCCCACCCATCCATTCAAATCGCCTGCTAAAATTATTCTTTCATTATTCCATTTTAAATTCACACTCGTCCAAAATTCATCTTTCATTTCATCATTTTCTGAGTTTACGGGGGCATAACCTACGACTAAAAATACACATGTAATTTTAATTTTAAAATAACATGAACCTAGCACTGACAAGCTCTCTCATACATTCTATCATTCTTTTCGAGAGCAATGCTGCAACACCCTGATACGCCCGGTCCTCTGGGACCCCAGACCATAGTACCAGTGTTTCATTGTTCTCCATCTCTCCTTTTCCTTTCTTCATGCTCTCACTAATGCACAATATATCTAGATTCTTTTCATTCATACTATCACACAGTTCATTCATCTTTCTGTACATTCCTCCTCTAATATTCCACACACTTACTCTGCACTCCGTCCCCCTCTTCGTGCCACTACGGGAACCATGGCATAATGGGGGGCGAGCCTCATTGATATCTCTCGGCATGTCCTCGCAACCTTATACTAATTTAGAAAAACATTATCAGTTATCTTTCAACATTATTCTTTCATTCGATCCACTAGATAATTACGAAAACTCAATTATAACAATAAGTCTAAATAATTAACACTAGCTTAACATAAAATATCACATAGCTAAAAATACACTAAATGATTATGGTTTGTATGGATACTCTAACAGCAGCAGGTCTCTTGATCAGTTTAGGCCATCGTAAATCGTTATTAGAACATTTTTCTTGATTTTCAGTCCCCTCAACTTCGAATAAACAGGATATTACTGTATATATTATGTGTAACGCGCCAATGGCAAAATAGGAACAGGTGGATGATATAAATAGCATATTTCCAAGTTCTCACAATGAAAGAACACCTGTCCTTATTACAACGTCCTATTAATGTCAGGTCTCCCACATGAGAGTAAATTACTTCGACATAGGATCATCCTAGTAAGGGGGAATTATTTATAAAAAACTGAAAAAAAATATTATAAAAAGAAGAATAATAAAAAAACACGTAGACCATAAATCAGCCTACATTAGGCACACTGAATATTTTTAAGTCAGTTCTCTGAAACAAATCTTCCGTATAATATAACAACCTGAGTATTAACCTGAGGAGTAATTCACAGACAGAGTAATCTTAAATCTTCTGATATATAACCTACACGCATTTCTCTACTGTGTTTATTATCAGTCGAGTCTACAAAATCATATAAAGATTGAAAAAAACCAACACCTGAAAAGATTACGACAATTGGAAACACGGTCTTTGTTCTGTATGTAATAGAACTATAATAAGACTAAGGCCTAAGTGAAAAAGCATTCTGCAGGACGTGCAGCATGTGACATTACAGCGTTCATTACCTGTCCTCATTCAACACACGGTGTGATCATGGCTGACGATATAATCAATACGTATTTGGAAGAAAATTAATTTTTTAAATTTGATTTGTGTAATAAGAATGGTCCAAGTTAAACAAAGAAGTCCATTGTTAAACAAAGAAAAGAGTTTAGAGAATTTTCAACATTATATAATAGTTTAAAGACAAAATGAAGCCAAATTTCACAAATATCCATATTTCAGGCTTTAACAGAATTTCACTTAGTATTTGTTTGCAAACACTACTATATACGCTGTTAAAACACAATCTGGTTTGAACTTGCATGCTCACGCCATACCGAACGCAAGCAAGCTATAATATTTATAATAAAGAATATTTTAAATCAACGTAATAATATGGCGATTTTTTATTTACAGTACGTGATATATATCCATGCCTTGCAAGTACAAATGAAATGATCCCTAAAGGAAAAACAAAAGGCTATCCACAAATAGACTGCTAGATGGAGCACAGCTAGTTGCCTACACAAAAAATTTATTAGTCAGCTGCATTACAATTAAACTTTTCATTTGACCCTTTCCGTCATTGAGAAACAAGGACACTGGAACAGAGATGACCAGCTAGTGTAACCAAAGGTGCTGTACCTAATGTCTCATCACCAGATTAGAATCATTCCTAACATAATGGAATAATAACAATATGTAATATTATATTTTAGCTATCCTAAAGTATAAATGTTGTCAAGATGATAAAGTTGTAAGGATTTCATCAGGATCAAAAGATGAAATGCCGCCGCGATCATCACAAAACAAAGTTTTAAAAGCGCTGGAGACGTTTGTTGTTAACTTCAATATAGAAATGACAGTGTTGACAAATTTGACGATTATATCATTATTTAAAATGGCGCAAAAAGATAGTCCATTATAATTGTTTTTTTCTTAAAATAATGTGATTTGTTTACGTTGTACATATTTTGAAAACTTGTTTGTTATTTTAATATGTGTGGACAATAGGCATATATAATTATGTCGAGTTGTAATGAAAAAAGTTAGTACGTAAAAAAAAAAATATTTTTGAAAAAATTATTTTCATTATTGTAAGTCATTATTTGAACTCTTATCTTGATTTTCGATCCTCTCGACTTTACTGTATTTTACTGTATATATTAGTGTCATATAAATTTTTTGGTATCTTCTTTCTTCTCAGGTTATACTATACTGTAGTGCAAACCACCATGCATTATCAAAAGCGCCTTTGATATCCAATAATATTACAGCAACGTACTTCCTGCTATTTTTACCACTTTTTGCAGATATTAGAGTTCCTTTGTTGTATTGTTCACAGTACTCCTTCCAGCTTCTTGATTTGGCATTTTGTACATTTATGACATGTTTATTCTTCACCTCAATGAATATCTTCAATTGAGCAGTTTTCCTTGGGTCACTGGCGTTGGACAGTTTTTATTTTGCTTTTTTGATTTATCTTCCTGTTCCTTTAGTTCGGGGTTCCACCAGGGAGACTTCCTTTTTTTTTGTGTTTTATAATGGTACGCAGATTTTCACAGCACTCTTGAACCGATTAGTTCAATTTAATTATTAATGCTTCCAGGGAGGTATGATACATATTCAATATTCTGGCAATTTCTAATTTAGAAAGAAGTGTATTTAACATCAGTCGGAAATCATGTCAATTAACATGGCGTGCGGAGTATTTCTTATTTATATCCATTTTGCACTAGCACCATACTGGTATATAATCGCATTGCGGTTAGAGAGAAAGGATATAAAACTATCTACTTTCCAACGATGTATTTTGGTTATGATTTCCAGAATTTAATACTTGAAGGTCTTTTGCAGCGAAGAGCTTTCCTCGATCATTGCAGGTATCTGAGCCCCATATAAAATGTTTGTAATTGATGTCTCCTCCAATAAGGATATATGTGTGTGTACCACAAAACGATTAAAATGGCGCGAGAATGTAGTGTCTTGCAAAGCGCATGTTCGCAATATGAGAAGCTATAAGCTAGGCAAATAAAAATATCAAAAAGTATAAAATTGTTGTACACAGCAATAGCATGTCGAGCCTCATTGCGATCATAAAGCGACCAATTCTATTGTGCATGATATTAAGCAACTCAGTAACATGAGCAATCAAGAGAATGGAAACGATATAGAAATGGTCTGGGTCGGAGCGCATGTAAGCGCAGTAGAAAATAATACTGGACTGATAAGTTGGCAAAAAAGTGACAAAACTTAAAACAAAAACTTTATGACTTAATACCACTCAGCTATAAATAGAATAAGAGACAAATTCACTGAATCGTTATATTTATTGAAAGTATACATGATGCAATAAAAATATTAAACAGACATGGAAGAAATTTTGAGTTGACCCAAATGCTATCGGGACATGGTTTCATCAAAAGCTACCTTTTTAAATTTAAGAGAAGCATTGATGAGACATGCCCATGCGATACTGAAAAGAAGCAACCCCCTGAACATGTATTCTTTGAGTGATAGGTGGAATATTACACAACAACCCAGTGTAATCTTCTTATATCGACACAATCTAAACTCTAACATTGTCAATTTCTCATCTAAACATATGAGTGGTGAAATTATTATTATTATTTTTTATTATTTTTATTTATTATCTTTGTTTTATTAACCACTGAATTGAGTTTAAATACATCTACCGGTTTCGAAAAATATCATTTTCTTCTTCATATGACATCCTGATGTATTTAAACTCAATTCAGTGGTTAATAAAACAAAGATAATAAATAAAAAAATATGAATTTTAACCACAAAGTTAATATTGCTAATTTTAAAAGTGAAATTATTATTAATGTTATGCCTTTGCTAATATTATAAATAATACTTTCGATGTATACTTATATCTATTATGCTTATGATTAGTTTATTTATGCTTATTTCTTATGCTTACTGTTATTTTTGAGTGATTATTTACTATTTCTTATGATTATGATTGTCTTATAATTACTTACGTATATATATTAACAAATCTTTGTACAAAAGAGCAAGGGAAAAATAAAGGCAACTTAAAAAAATATATATATTATAATTACACTAATGTATACATCCATTGTTAGTGTCATTGCCCCAGTTTTGATAAGTACACTGCAGATTAAAAAAATAAAGAATATTAATTTTTAATCTTTTCACATTGTGCAATAGATGTCACTGATTAAGGTTTCCCTGTTCAAAGTAAATAAATCAATTACATTGCGACAGATTAAGGCGTTGCTGGCCGTGGTGGAATTTTTTTGCAATGGATATATTTGGCGTTTGTTTTATTTTTTATATATTTAATGCATTTACATTACAGTATGAAATATCTGTCTGTAGTCTAATATTTGTCAAAAACTACTGTAAATAATTCTTGGATATGATTACTCCATTATTTTAGCATTGTTGTTCAAAATGGTTTTATACAAAATATCGTATTCACTTGAGACTTAAGATAATTTAAAAAAAATTTTTACCTATCGTATTATTTAATTTTTTTAAGTTCACTGTATCATGTTTATGCATGTATCATTTAACTAATATTTTGTTTTTTATTACTCGAAATAAAAACAGAATACACTACATGGTGCATTGTTAAAGCAATATAATAAGGGATTTCCGGAGAGGGATCTGGCATAATGTGACACTTTGTGACGTAGGGGCAAGAGGGGGTAAAATTTCCTGAAAAATTATTACATATTCTAAATTTCCAGTATCTTTATTAGACTTAAACATAACAAAGAACTCTTGTCGCAAGTCAAATTAATAAACTTACCGTGCAGACTTTCATCATGTGTAGTGAATACTCTCATTCAACAATCTGTTGATATGATTTGATAAGAGACAAACCATGCCTGATGTTTCGAATAGCTTGTGAAATTCAAGTAAGTGGTATTTTGAAGTTCCATTATTTTCATCATGCTAAGAAGATAAGCATGTTGAGAAGATGGAAGTGAAAGTCAGAAGATGGATTGATTCAGTTTTGGTTTTGTGAAGACTAAATGTGCTGTTTGAATTATCATATTTTTATTAAGAAAACTTTCTAAGTATGTACATTAATAAATGATATCTCACCTGCATCCGATGAGAAGTCTTCATATCTATCACTGTCATCCTCCGAATCTTCGTCTTGAGAGAGATCATCGGGGGCCTGGGGGCTGAGCACCCCACCTGTGGATAGGGAGGAGGTAGAGCCAGCCTCGGCCAAGGAACCAGTGGAGAGCAAGTGTTTTCGGGGTTCACGTCTCGCCCATATCTACAAGACAAAATGAATCCTTAAAATCATTCACGGTTTGCGTGTGATAACATATTTTAACAGCTGTGGAAATTTTTTGTGAAGCTGATTTCCCTCTGGATATTGGCTATCATATTTTATTTCAGCCTGCAGTTCTGAAGTCAAAAACAAAGCAAGCCGCAATTTCTCAAGCGGGAAATTCAAAACACCTACATTATTATTTTCAAGAGTAGACATTGCAAGCGCAATTATGAATTAGTAGTTCCGAAACATTGGTCAAACTTGTCAAAGATCAGACAGAAATTGGAACACTTGTGAAAACCTGAGAATTTATTTGATTAGCAGGGAGGATCACCATGACTTGATATGTTTCAATAGATGGCATCAATTAAATAAATAAAATTGATAACAATACAAGTACATAATATTTACCAGCACATTTTTATGAAGAAAATCAATCAAATTATGGAAATATTTTATAAATTTGATTAGTAGGTTTTTTGTTTACACATATTACACAAACATCCTTCATTTTTTTTGATAAGACAATTTTTTTTGAATCTGTTTCATTAGCACTTTTTATGATAATCAGACCTTCATCATACTATTTATTATCTTATTAAGTAATAGCAAAAACGTGAACAGTTTTTACTGATAAGTTTACACTTTTGAAGTAAGGTCAAGATATGTCACAATCTATCATAATATGTTTTACATGTGGCACACTAATTTCAAAGTGGCTTCACTTGACGAGTGCAAGGAAAGTGTGGAAGAAGTGACGAGTTCAAGACAAGTTTGCCCACACAAGTCAGTTTTGATGTTGCGTCATAGAAAATATGAAAGTTTTGAAATTTAAATGAACTGCTTTTGTTTGACTGTCTTCAACAGAATTAGGCAGCAGGAGTGTTACGTAAAAAAGTAAAGTTAAGAAGCTAAGTAAGCTAAAAGTAGATGGTATGTTTTGAACACAATTTATAATACAGAATAAAAATAAGGTAAATATGGCAATGTGGTTTAGATAAGGTAAAATAATCAAATAATTCAAATTGTAGTTGTTGCATTAAATGGAATATTTTTAAATACAAATTCAATGTATTAATTAGAAAGATATATATCGCACACCTAGATCAAAACGAAGACAACTCAAAAAGTCATTTTTCAATAGACAAAAAAATAAAAACCTTTTTTTACTAAATTTTGAAACTAAATAACATTTTAGGTCATAAGTGTATCCTAAAATAACACTATTAAAGAACTGGATCTAAGTTAGTTGCGTATATGACAGAGTATCCAAATACAATAATAATTCCAAATTATTGTTTTTTTGAGTTATCTTAGTTTTGATCTAGGTGTGAGATATATAAAATCAATTCCATCAAAAAACATAAATATATAAAAATATTTTTCGATAAAATTGATTTTATATGCACATCTTTCTAATTAATACATTTAATTAGTATTTAAAATATCGCAGACCTATGTTATGAATAATTACAATTTCACAATAAGAGTGTGTTCTCCTAAATAAGGAATATTTTTAGACTGAATGTAATCACTCAGATTGGATGCAATCATCCACACCTAGAAAATGTGTAGTGTCAAGATGAACAGATTAGAAGATAATGTATGACTGTGCAGTTGTAACGTAGTCAATAGAATTAAGAAAAGGTTGCTAAGATGGTTTAGAAGGTTAAAGAGAATGTTTAAAAAAAATATGGAACAACAGAAACAGAGAACGTCCATAAGTAAAACTGTATATCAAAAGACTGCCCTCTTGTACGCTTTAATGGCTTGTGTCTACGGTCAAGATTTTTATCTTGAGACAATAGGACAATAGGAATAAGAGATAAGACAGAACTTTTGCTCTATGAGATTCTTTGGAGACAATACTCAACTTTCATAGTCTTCCGTGAATGACCACATACTCAAGGAGATTCGGGCACCGCCACTCGCCGCTAAGAGAGGGTTTGCTATATATGTTGTCTCGTGCCTCACTTCATGCTTGTTGTACAACAAATTTATTGACCACTGACCATGTTCTATTTATCTGTTGAATGAATATTTATAATTTAAAAATAAACATTTGTAATTTAATATCATCTGTTCGTCTATCTCGGAATAAATAGTTGTAGGTGTCTATGGTTCTAGATGACATTTGACACACACAATGGTAGGTCCTACTAATCTCTACTAAGTGATCTCGGAGTTTTTTTCTTCAAATCAAAATGTACACGATACTGAGATTTATCTCAACTAAATCTCTAAGACTTATCTCATTGTGTCTCATTCCGTGGACGTGAAAGTAGACAAGCCAATACGGAAGAATACGACATTCTATTTTCATTGCCTATTTCTGGTGTCGGTAATTAAATTAGCATATTCTCCAACATAATAATAGCTTCTTAATAATTTATTTGTGTAGTCTGTATAGATTCTTCTACAAACCAGCAATTTTATGAAATTTTAAATACTAGGATTATTTATACATCCAGTGAAATAAAAAAATGACAAAGCCATTATATTATTCACTTTGTCTATTAAGTATGAAGACACATTCCAACACCACAAGAGAAGCTAAATATGTTTAAATTTCAAAAAGGAAATCCTATATAAAAGACACAAAGCACACTTTTTGGTACATAGCCAAAAAAGTGAATCAGTGTCAATATGATAGTAGGAAAACACGAGTAGTCATAAAAGTAGGGGAAACGGTGTTCCTACGTCCAACTAATAATAAATGTGTCCAAATCTTTTGATGCATGTAAGTGATACAAAGAGCTGGTTATGTACGTACACTCTTGTCTCATTATTGCATAATAAATATGTATGAAAAATAAAATGTTAAAAATAACACATTTAAACAGATATTTTTAAAGCCCCTTATTCTGTGATTTATTATTTTTTTAAATTATTATTATCCTTGGAAAAATAATTTTAATAATCGTTGAATTTGTATACTACCTTAAATTTTTTTTTAAATTGATTTAAATTAAATGTTTAAATAATTATTTATATAAACTCTTGGCTTACAAATAAGAGTAATATTGATAAATATCTATCTAAATTTTATTTCTTCTCAAGTATTATTATATGTAGTTAAGTATTTAAACAATACAACAGCATATTGTATAATTTAAAAAAATTGTAGATATATAATGTACATGGGTAGACTGAAAAATTAGCAACCTTGAAGAAAAAAACACCACATTTATTTTTGTTATCAATAATTTGAATCTTTTTCATTCGACTGGCGACATCTGACATCACTTGGAATTTTTCTTCACTGGCCGACAGCTGTTTGAATTTAGTATGCTTGACAATTTTGGAATAATAATATTTATCAGCGTTAAATAATTTAATATTTATTTATCAAAGGGCATTAACCAGATAGACTTGGGCTTGGATGAGGGCAAACAATAGTTTGCCGGCCTCAAAACTCAATTAAGAAAAATAAATCAAGAAGAAAAGAGCCAGAATACTGATAAAAAATATCATCTTTCACCAGGACAATGTACAAAGACAATTGCAATGGCCGCTTCATGGGACTGGCTTTCAATTGATGAGCCATCCACTTTAATTAGCTGACTTGACACTGTTCACCTCTTTCCTAACCTCAAAAAAGATCTCAGCAAGAATTTTTTTTACTTAAAAGATGGTGTCTGGAAGGCTGTGGAACATTATTTTGAAGACATTGATGAATCCTTTTATAAAACTCAAATATCATCTTTGAATTAACATTCATTCGAGGAGATTATATTGAAAAATAATAATGTTTCCAAGTATAATATTTAGTATGTTTACTTCAAGGCCACACATTTTTCTGCCTAATCTCGTTTATATATGCAGCAAAAAAAATGTGGCAACATATTCATTCTTACATTAAAAATAAAATAATGACTAATAAAATGATACATTTCTCCGGGTGCAATAGTTGCTCATAATTCTTTGTATGTATAAGTGAACATATAATACATTTGAATACTCACAAATGATGACGAAATATTGTGCAATAAATAATTGAATAATAAAATTACATAACACCATGTATTTATATTGTAGAAATAATATTTTACGGCGAATCTGACTACGGTCCAGGAATTAAATACATACAGTAAATTACCAACATCCTGATGATGATAAATGAAATAACGGTTGAGAATAGACAAAATTGAACTATTAAAATGAAACTTCTAACCATACATGAGATTTTCTCTTTCTATTTTCTTGACCATTACATTCTTACTTAGAAATACTTAATAATAAGATGTGTGGCAGTTTACACAAGTAGTTCAAGGGTTTGTAGTATATGAGAATCGATATTTCAGGTAATCGATAAAGTAACCTAATTCAAAAATTGACAATTTATTATCGAATTTAAAACATAATTTATTTTGAAAAATGGCATACATACCATGTAAGTAATAATTAAGAAATTAGTAAAAGTAGCATAGATGAAAAAATATATTTAACTTATTCCTTCATAATATTGTTTTGTGAAAAATATGTTTTGTTATAAAAGTTCATTTTGTAAAAGTTTAACATCACTATTGTATTTATTTTAATAATAAATGTCTATAAATCAACAATATTATATATGTATATAAAATGATCTTGGAAGTAATTTGTACAAATATGACGTTGAACTTGAAAATACTGCTTAAAATGCATACACTACCACTTCTGTTAAAAACTGTATTTTTCAAAATATTTAAAAATTTGTTTTCAATTGTTTTTTTAAAGAACATAAAATGATTTTATAAATATTTGAAAAAGAAATGTAAAAAATTTCATGGTCGTTTCTTTTTAGAAATATATTTTTTAATAACTTTATGACTATCTATGACTTTCTGGAATTATTAGGTTGTGCTAATCAACTATTTCTTATTAAGCCTTATAACCCTAAGCTCCTCATCCTATAAGTGCCCTGACCCTAAACTACTGAGCAATTGTTGACTGACCCAAAAACTTCTTTTTTTTAGTTTTTGATAATTACGCATGTTCAATTGTGGTTTAAAAAAGGTTTTTATTTTATTTTCATATTGCATAAAACTAATATATAGGTAAGAACAATGTGATAAATACAATAAGTGAAAATTAATTTATCGCCAGAACTCAACCTTTGAATGATGCAGTCCTCAGTTTCAGATTCAATGCAGAGGAACACCTCGCATAATTTGCACCACTAAACAGTATTGGTGCATTTTGGCAAATCCTTCTCCTTAGCACCACCTTTTCTAGCTTATATTTTTACGCACAGACAACACTTCTATTATTTGATATAGCTCCATTTGATCTTTCAGGTATGTGTATAGGACTGTTCAATATTAAAAAAAAAAAACAATAACTTAATTTTAATACTAATTAAATGTATCATTAGAAAATTAATTTGTATTAAAATACCACAGAACTATGTATTGAAAAAACTGCAATTTCTCAATAATATGTGATCTCCTTAAAAATATATATGAACTTAATATTTACAAAATGACAGACCTTAAAGATTTTTTACTTTAAGGTTATTTTATCTGATATATTGAGAAATAGGTGGGTACGAAATGAATTAAAACAGTGAAAATAAATTAAAGTAAAAAACAAATTGATACAAAGTTAATTCTGAATTTATTTTTATAGTGCTTCATATATAACTAGTTAGTTATTAAGATTGATGAAAAAAAATGTCTGATTCAATTTTCATTCAAATTTACTTAATAATGGAAACAAAGTGAGAAATGATATCTGCGTGTGATTAAGGGGTCAATGGAGATCTCAAATATTTAACACATCGGTCAGATAATGCAAAATTCCAACATAGTGGGGTGGCCCCTACGGCTCAGCAGTAATGAGCTGTTTCCGGAGTCACGGATTAAATTTATTAATGCGAGAAATAAAATGTTTACAATTTATCAAATGAAATTCTAGCAATATTTGAATATGTTCAAGAACACACAATTACTAGATTTTTACCTATAAAGGCACTGTTATTAAATAAATATCAGATATCTGAAGAGACAAAGCTATTTTACAATATTTCAAAGGAATGATATATAATAAAATAGCTTCATCTCTATGAGATATTTATTTAGATGAAATTCTGTTTGTGGTTTGTCTGGGTGCATATGTGGAGTGTTAATGCTCATAAAAATGACCAACGATCACTCTCTTGTTTAAATATAAATTCATTAATCAATAATATATTACAATGGACGATTTACAAGTAACATATTGGGCAAAATATTACAACAAATTAATTAATTTTCTACTTATTGCCTATAAATACCCAACACTTCATTAATCCGGCACATCCAGTAATCTGGCACTGTCTGAGCCGGGCGGTAAGGCAGGAGATTGTGTCTTGGGACTATTTGTGTAGTGATTATTTTGGTAAGTAATAGAAAAACATCATGACCCATAAACCCATAAAACTTCACCGATTTTTAAAATTCATATGCAGAAGACATACAATATCTTAAATAAAAGTATATATACTCAAGCATTTTCATTTTTCTTATTTTCTAGTCTTCCAAATATTCCAGTAATTCGGCACCATTAGATTTTATATAATGCGATTCTACTGTACCAATATTCAGACTTATGAATATTTATGAAAATAACGAGATGACTTACAATTTTCTAAACCACGATCGCAAGAAAATATGAGATTTGTTTCACTCTTTGGTTATAACTTTAATTTCGCTTATGCTTAGGGGGTTGTACAGCATAAATAATATTCATTTTTTGGTATGAATTATTCAGATGCCAAACACTTATTTGTTTGTGATTGCATCGAATATTGAAATAAACATTCCCAGCTCACAGCGTGATCGGAGATAAATTTTGTGATAAGGAGTGTATATACTATTTTATCAATTCAGTGACCTCTCCTATTGTTGAAAACGAAAAGATAAAAAAATATTAGTAAAAATAATTACTGCTTTTGACAGCAGAAAAACAGAAAATATATTTTTTCTGGGAAATAACCTGAGATGCAATATTAGTCATCGTTAAAATAAAAACAAGTTAAATACCTGTTCCAAGCTGAGATGCGTGGGTGCAGACGAGGAGAGGCGAGCGGCGGCGAGGTGTTTATGCTGGGGCGGGCAGGGGGTCGGGGGCAGGGCCGGACTACTCAGCAGCTCTTGCAGCCCCAGACATGGGGATCCCTGTTGACTGCTGTGCACACTGCTGCTGTGTCCACTCACCGGGGAAAAGGCTCCCGTGTGTCCACGCCCGTAACTTTCCAGGGGACTGCACGTATCGGCATCCCGGTATCCCGCCTGGTAATTGTAGCTCACGGGGGATGGCTGAGGAGTCACCGGGGGGTGGACTTCCAGCGCCGGAGTTGAATTCTTCAACGCTTGCAACATAGAACCTCCTATGTGCAAATAATAACTGTTCTCCTCGGGTAGAAGCAAATCGTCAAAATTTAAATCTTCTAATAACGTGTTATCGTTTGCGTTTAATTCGGCTAACGTGGGTCCCTGAATGAGGTCCGCTTTGTCCACTTGGAATATATCGTCATCGTCCATTTTGAAAGCCTCACACTTGGAATTAGAGTCCATGTCTATATTGAACTTATTATAGATAGAAGGGTGAGAGATTGTTTGGTAGATGGAGGACATGCCCTCCTGACCGCAGAGTTCGAACTCCAGATTGAAGTCGCGCAAGTCCGACAGTTCCGTGGGCCTCCTGGCGGGAATGGGCATCGAGGCCGTAAACGTATTGCCGTCCAATGTCGGTTCTTGCTTCACTTCCACTCCAGTATCTAAGAAATAGTCACTTCCATATGTCGAGTCCGCCATTTTTTGCATAAATACTAACCAGACACTTTTTTCCACTCGTGTAAAGAACTCATAACAATAACAATGTAGCAAAACAACAATGACCTTGGATGGGTTTTTCACCACGAGTTATTATCACATTTTTTGGATCCGGGTGCAATACTCTAGAAAGGAACAAAACCGTTTCAAATTCCCGATATTACGTACCGATTTATGTAAATATTCACACGTGAAGCAATAATCATACAATGTTACACCAGATCAAAACATAAACAATGGTGACTATCTTACATGTGATTAAAACGGTGGACAGTTCTTATGTTCATTCAATTACGAGAGCTATCGATCGTCACTCGTCACTACACGTTCCACTGTGACGTAAACACCTCGATGTGTCTTAGACGTTTAGAATAATAAATGACATTTAATCCTCTATATTCGCAAAGTGTAAACACAAGACAATAACAATCAGTATGGCGAAAAAATCTCAATCATGACTTTCAATTATGTAAACATAAACACTGACAGTCAAAAATACACTGAATTTGATTACATAAAGAAAAATAATTGCCAGAAAATTTTAAGAGCTATAGTATGTCGATAAATAAAATTCGCGATTAATTAACCTGAAGGAAATTTTAACGCGAAACACCAAACCATGAACTAACGAATCTGCCAGAAGTAAACACATACCAAAGGTCACATGAACAATTTGTAGATATATCGACCACGTTTCCGCCAATAGAAACTCGTGTTTACTAGACATGGGTACCAATGGGTACAATAAATCAACCAATCAAGGTGAGAGGCCCCCAAACATTTTCGAAGATCAAGGAATTATAAATATCAAAATATGGCAACACCGCATGATATAGTCAGTTAAGTGAGTTTCACACAAATCAAGAAAATACTTAGATTTTTTTTATTAATTACCAAATAAAATTTTCAGAAATTATTATTGACTGGTTCTAAATAAAATTTTACAAAATAAAATATAACCGTATTTTTTATTTTATAACAATACAATTTTCTGATAAAAATATTAACATAATTTAATTACAATTTTTAAATACGTGTACTGCCATCTAACGGAATACGTGAGAACAAAATGAACCAAAACAAAAATCAGTAGTCTAAAAAGAAGTATTACAAAATAAATATTGCATTCGATCATAGAGGTCATTTTCACAAATAAAAAACAAAAATGCTTTGTTGTGGCTATAAATTATTATTTGTACGTGCGATTTTTATTTTGACTGTTAAATATAGTTTTTATGAATATGTAATATAATTATGGTTATTTGAAAACAAAAGTCACAAAAATATTGTCATTACTTTTCAAAGAAGCCCTTTCTAGTTATGGTCTATCTGCTTTGAGATTTTTTTATGTAAGACCTCCTCTCGTAAAGTAAAATTTCATCCGCAATCTGCTCTATCGAAAAATTGTTTAAGATAGATTGGATTATGGTAGATACCTTGTACCTTCTATGACTATATTTGATAGTTAATTAATTTTAAGGCATTCTGCGCTACGCGAACTTCAGGTGGTTAGTAATAGTTGCTGATACGTTTAAGCTGAAATTACATATTGATATTACGTATATAGGTACTTATAAAAATATTTGCACAAATATATGGGTAGGTATATTAATGGCGATCAACCAAAAATTACCATGTAATTGACCGGTAGATCGCAATCGTTATTGTCATCCCTGGTATTGGCTTACCACTACCATAGCTCTGTAATTTCTGAATGCGCCTCTGTGCGGTCCATATTTCATGAAAAATTTCTACGTCCGTATTTTACGTTAAAACATATTTGATTTGTCAATGTTAATTTCGTCTTTCCTCAAATTTCTATGGAATGAGTGAATTTGCCCATTTACTATTCACTCATTTATAACAATAACATAACCTATTTATTGACAGTTTCTGTTTTGAAAAGTTTGGAATTCGAAATCAGTAATATTTCTGATACGAATATTATGTGGGTGTGTGTCATCATTGTTTTTAAACTTTATATTATTTTGATCCGTGTTATGATGAAGAAACCAGCGCTAGTAAGGTAATAAACAAATGTTTTTTTAAAATTTATATTTATTTATTAATATTTACGGTCTATTACAAAATGAATGTCCATATATGCATGCAGCTTATACACAAAAATGGATTTTTAATACAATACATAAGATATACATATTACACTCGTATATTACATTTAATCATTAAGAAGCGAAAAATAAAAACGATTTAAAAATTGTCAAAAAGAAGCAAAAATAAATATACAGGTTAAACACAGAACGGCATAAATATACCTTGACCAATTATACCTTTGTCTCAATACAGTATCAAAAACATCACTATTATATTTAAACATTAAACATCGGAATATAACGACAAGACTAAAATCGTTCCCAAGCCTGTGAAATCATCGTGTGAGCGCGTTTCTATAATAATTTGCATTTAAAGCATTTAGGTAAGCGAAACAGCGCCAGTGATCTGGTATTTCGTGGAGCAACATGGTACGAAATCAATTCAGTCAAATTAACGACGTCCAGCTTGGCATTTACTATTTTGAATAAAAATAATAAATCACTCAACGTTCTGTGTATGTGATATGATAAATAATTAACCAGGTAAATACATAGAATCGGCACTTACGTTTTGTTAGAGTTTTGATGATGAATTCTGTTTTCTGATGAACAGGCTTTATATAATTATATGTGTAAAAGCTTAAGGATTTTACAATGTGCCATAGTACAGAAATTGTTGGGTTACCTCTAGATTTCTAACTAGTTTTATCAGTTAATCGGTTTCTATTCACTTTGTTTTTTAAAACCGGATAATTTTTATCAGTTAACCGAAAAATAACATCTTCATGTATGATAGATCCGAGATCAAAAAAAGAACTGATTACCCAAAAAATTTAATTTTTTAAAGAAAGACGATGGATACTAAATCAAATTAAAATCAAATATGAGTGACAAATTATAGATGTCATTCATTAGACAGTAATGACCTGTTTCATACCATGGTTTAGTATTTATTTAAAAATGTTATTTTTCATATTTTGTAGCAAATAAATGTTAAGCATCTTAAATAATATATAGCTAAGTATATTAAAAAGTAATAATTTTTAAATGGCCAAATTGTAAATGAATAAATAAGATGTAAGTAAAATAATTTAGTTTTGAAGATGTATTTAATTTGAATTTTTTAATTTTTTCAAATATTTTCTTTGTATTTTTTGCTGTCAAGATTTTCCCAACAAGATAGAACTTGTGAATTTAAATTATTATTTTAAACTTGTCTATCTCTTCTGAGAATCTTAAAAATATTTTTATTTTATTTTGACTGGTTGAGTAGGTACAGGCTAGTCAGAATTTTCGGTTAATTAGAAGCCGGTCATTGTTCCTTTTTTGTTTTTTGGCAAAAAATATATTGGCACAAACTTTACAATTGTTGCCAGGTGGGTACAGTTAGTCAAATAAATGTTTTTTTCTTATTTAATTTAAAAAAAGCATAGAGACGAAAACATAATTTGTTTTTTGAAAGTTTGTCAAGTTTATAATTTTGCGTCTACTTATAGGTACCTACTACCCATTACGTCCAGCCTATTATTTTATATTTGTCTCTTTCTTCGAAAAGACTGAATCAAAATGAGGATCTGGGAGAAATAAATAAATCTTTCTCTACCGTTACTTACCTTACATTATATAATAATTTTTTTTTTAAACTTCCTTAACTTTTTTAATGTCAGACACATGATATAAATGTATATTATATTCACACATTCTTCAATATTTAACATGAGCATTTTAATTTTTTTTAAAAAAGTTTGTTGTATAAGCACGCTTTACGTATATACTGCTTTATTATTTTAATTTTATTATTAGTTTATGAAGTAGGCAAAAAACTACCTCAAAAATTCTCAGATATCTAAGATAAAAAATTACCGGAGTAATAGAAGTCAAACGTCAGTTGTATATAATTATCACGTCTCGAAAAAGATAATATCTCGAGTTAATTAAACTAAGTAAAATGACGGAAAAAATATATTTCTGTGAGCAGATGTATTTTTCGTAATTTCCAGTATAATTGTTATTAAATATTTACTTAAAGTAGAAAATAAACTGACAACTAAAGTGATTAAATCATGGAAAACTACAACTTGCGTCATCTTACTGTAATAAATGTGGGGGGAGAGGTATAAGCCCTTTACGTTGGGAAGTTTATAGAAGATAGCCTGATGATCAGATTGATGATATACGTATACTTTTTAATCACACAACGTGGAAACTTCTTCACTAACTAACTTAAACAGGTGACCTAGTTTCCTTAGTCGATGAGAAGAGCTCAGAATTAAGGACAAGAAAGGAGAATATTAGGATTAGGCAAGACGAATTGGCCAATGAAATATCTAGCTGGGACCCCCATTGTGTATAATTTTCCTCCACGAAAGAAAATACTGATAATCTAAGTTCTTTCAAATGTGTGATTCCATTTACTCCGAATATATGTAACCTGAGATCTATTATTTTTTATATATCGGTCGTTTTTTATTCGATGATTTTACATTCGAAGATTCGTCTTGTGCATTTCAAGGACTTTATGTATTCAGTCAATGGCAAATATGACTTTTTAAATTATTTTTCAATTTATTCTTTGGTCATCCCTTCTTCCACTTTTATCGTATTAAATCGATTATAAGACGCACCTTTATTTTTCTAAGCTAGAAAGAAAAATGGAAAAGAGTGAATTGACATCATATTTGCATACATAATAAGTTTTCGTTTCAATGCAGTATCATAATGAATTGTGACATACTTTGCAACAATGATGACACAATTTTATTCCAAAATGATCGCGTTCGATCGTCACCGAGTGACGTAGGTATCACAACTGTACAGCAGCGGCAGCGGCAGCGGCGGCTAGCTCACTTGAGGTGGGTTTCAAGGATCGTTAACGGCAAGTACATTTTGAATATCTATGACGTCATCGAATATAAGACGAACCATGAATATAGACACCGACATATGAAAAAACATGCGTCTTGTAATCGATGTAATTCGGTATTTTAAATAAAGAAACACTCTCAGCAATCCAAATTCATCTTCTGAGAAATTTCTTCTTTATTTCTCTCCAAGAACTAACTATACGTAAAGAGGTTATATTTATTTAATTGACGTAATACTAGTACATACATCGAAAAAGGAGTGCATCAATATCAACAATTAGATCATCTTCACGCTGTTTCGCGCGTCCCAGAAAACTATTCATCAGAGTTAGGTTAATAGGTGCAGCTACTTCAATACGCTCCTCGGTGATCCTTATTCTAGAACATTACTGCTCGTTATTGTTATTACTGCTCGTTCATGTCTTTTTAGTTTTGCGCCTGATAGATTAAACGTGGATGGTTTAGGATTTTATCCATTTGTAATTAGGTCATCTATTATTATGGTTTCTGGCAGGATGCAATGTTGAGTATATATTTATAAAAAATGATGACCAGTGGCGTAACCACAAAATATTGGGCCCCAATGCAAAATAGAAAAAAAGAGTAATATGAACTGTAGGTATATATTATAGAAAATAAAGAAAAGTTATTGAAATTAACAAAAAATAAAGTAAAACATTTTTGTTTTAACGCATGTTAAATTGATAATATTTCAACTTTATATTATTCTACTTTAGTCACAGTTTTGAGTTTGTGAAGGGCGATGCAATGAATGGCATAACTCTATTTCGTAGTATAGCCAATACTGATTATTACAATTTAAATTAATAAATAATAATATTGAAATAAAACACTAAGAAATCGCTACCGCCTTGGCTAAAGTCTATCATTTCCGTCACTCTGAATGAGTGACTGATCTCACGATACTATTTCTTTAATTTTGTATTCAATTATGTAATTATATTATTAATAGAATAAGAAAAATCTTTCGTGCGCGAAAACTCAAAGAACTAATCCTAGCTGTTAATTAAGTATCAATGGAGAGGTCTTAGAAATAAGATGTGTAATGTACTAAAAATGGAACACTGGCAATGCCGGAGCCGGTATTATAATTTCCATAATATTTATATGTTACTAGAATCAGCCGCGAAAACCTAAAACACAAAATAAAATGTAATTATATCTATATTTTATAATTTGTATGTACCTGTGTATACATGAACATGAAACAAACGAATTAACTACTAACAAGATAATTTTCTTTTAAACTTTAAATATGTTAATCATTGAAAGGAATATAAAGGAAATAAACACACGCGTAATTATTTGAAATAAATGTCTAGTTTTCTTGGTTTTTACCTTGCCTTTTTACCTTGCTTCTAATTTCAACAACGTTCGATAATATTTCATATGGCATTTCATAACATTCGAAATTCTTCCAGAGTTTTGAGAGAATCTTCGAGAATATTCCACAGGTATCTAGAGCTTTCTATGGATAAGAAAATGTACGACAGCTGTAGCTACGAGATTAAAAAACGCGGAGGCGCTTTGTTATACTTTCAATTTATTTATTTTGCTTTTGATTCTTAAGTCTAATAACGTGTACTGATAAATTCTGGGGTTTCTGTCGCGCCACTTCCCCCTTGGACCGCAAGCGTAGAAACGCCCACTTGTATACGATGCGACTGTGATATATTCACAGTCACTGATTGTAAAAAATACACGGAAAACAACACTAAGGTCGAACACAAAAAGTATTTTCCTCATTGATAACAGGAAAACTTACTTCAAATGGATGTAATACTCGTAGGTATTCCGATAAAAATATTTTTAAGAGATATATTAATTGGTGTATTGTGTAATAGAAATTGTTATTTTACTAACTAACTAGGCATTCGATAATTAAATCTGATTTTTGAATATTTATTATGTGGATATCTCTATTTTGATTGTAAAATAACTAACACAGAAAAATTATTTTTAGTGGATTTTATTGATTTCTGAAAAATAAAATTTTTCGTCTTGGAATGTTTTTCGTGGAGTAGACAGAAACAGTAAACAGAAATTTCAAGCATAAAATATTCAGATTCATTTATAGTTTCCATTACAGCGTCATACAAAGTTTAAATATCAAAAATGCAGTCACGTGATCACCAATGGGCGATTTTGAACAGCTATTGTGGCTAGATTGCGTACTAGTACGGCGCTCGATTGCCTCTAGCGCGGTACAGGGTGGACATTATCTACCTCATGTGAGTCACGTATGTAATAATGCTAATGGGATTATGGTTAGCTGAATCCCATTGTCCTGTTGGGAGACAGCTCGACTATGTCATTTCACAAAGTTATAAGACTCGGTATTAAAGATAATTCTTTTTGGTAGGATTAAGGAAATACGTTAGTTTGTCTCATGAGAAATTATGATTCGACTAATTATTTTTAACGTGAAATCTGACAAGCGAATGTATAATAATATCACGAACAATCCACTCGAGGAATCTCGGTGCTTGAGAAATCAGACGCAGTATATTTTCCCAATAAAACGCTATTAAAATGACAACTCACTGGCTAATAATGAATTAATAAACTAAATATGAATTAAATATATTCATTAGAAATATATACATAAAATCAATTCTATCAAAAAATATTGTTGTTGCGCCACCGAGATTCGAACCTGAACTCTTTCGTAAACGGCGAAGGCGTATTATCCAACTATGCTACAGCAACAATATTTTTAGCGACAAATTTTCGAACCTATATGTTAGTTACCTTTTTGATATTAATACATTTAATCGTTCCATTATTTGAAAGAGCCATCTACCTTATTTTTACAGAATCTTAAATACCTTTGAGTAATCTGATAGCAGACGCCAGAATTATCAATTTATTTTTATTAAATTTTGGACACATTGATACAACTTTATTTTTCGATAGAATTGATTTTATATGTATACCTTTCTAATTAATATATTTAATTCATATTGAAAATATCACAGACCTATGTTCTGAATAATTACAACTTCACAATAAGTATGTGTTCTTCTAATTAATAAACTGATTAGCATATTATAAGTACAATAATTAATATTTAATGATTAGTCCAATTTATAGGCATTTTTGTGCGTTTCATATAAACGTAAAAGATTTAAGATTTTCCTGTACAAATTCATTTTAACGGTTTTATTAACGCATCTATGCTAAATAATTAATAAACAATTAGTTTAATACATTTTTTGATATTGTCAATCTCTTTCAAAAATAAGTACACTTTAAAGTTGGATTTATTTATTTTGACAAGTTGCTACGTAGGTAATAAAAAAGCAGGTAGATTCCGTCTGTATTTTTTATTCTCTACGTCCAATATTAACGGAGTTACGATTTTTTATGTTTTTTAACAGCCGTCATTATAAAACACGATGGTGAATCAGGCTGTCTAACGAACTTAATCGAAATATTTACAAAGTTAATTTTTTAGAAGAGTTTGATCAAAATATGATAAGAACTTCGGGAGTTATCATGTCTAGAAAATTTGTTACATTCATATATCTTTTTTTTTTAATGGAGGGTGATTTCAGGGTCTTCTGGTCATGATCGAAGAAAGTGCATTGAAGTTTTCCAGAAGTTGCGTCAGAAGACCTTCTACAATACATATTATTTTCATCGAAATCTATCTAAAACGTATTGAAAGTTGCATTAACAATTCAGTATGTAAATTTTTATTGTTTATATATATATATATATATCATGTTGTGATTTAAACTTTTTTTTTGTAAACTTGGAGACACGCCACGGTTGTTCTAAATGACACATCACAGACTTGTATTATACCTACATATATGATTTGTCAATCTAATTATGTAGATTTGTTTCTTTTAGAATGTGACTGGAAAATATATCACGGCCTAAAAAGATAACAGAGTGAAAAAATGTGAAAATTAAATACCTTCTTTGAGGGCTACAAAAATCCTTATAAGATTTACTTTTATAAAGCCAATATAAGATAGGTTATTAAATTTATGGCGTGGGTATTTCCTTAAGGGTTGTTCATCTACTTAACTATATTTTATTTTTACTAAGTCGCCGCGCGCCGTCTAATGCCAATATGCCATATTTTTCATCTATTAATATCGGGCCTCTGAGTTAATATGAAAAGAAAGGATGATCCCTATTGGTAGGTTGAGTATTCTCTGCACGAAAAATGCAAATTCATAATTTTTTAAAAATGTGTACATTTTTGATATCAAAATATTAATGCATTATCATTCTTCGTCATATTTTTTAACATAGAGTTTTAACGCGAATTTTTAACATTAATTTTTTTTGTTTCTGATATGAATTTACTATTTTGATAAGAATTGTGTACGTGTCAGCCCCCTGGGATTATACGTATTTTTATTAATCAAATTTATTTTATGTTGGCATAATCAAATCATTAGAGAAGGTTATTATTATATTAGATTTTCTAAATTGACTCAAAAATGAGAAACTGACCAATTGAGAAAAATGAGATGAAGGGTATTACCTCTTGCTCCTTATCCGTTGTACACGAAGCGTCCCCTTCCCCGCCGCCACGAATGAGCACGTTTTTCCTCGGGTCATGTACCATTTTGCCACCCACTACTCGCCACGTGGGATATGGGAACCGTCAGAGTCAGTGATAGAATAACTTAATTATCTCCAGGCGGGTACATTCGCACACACACAGATACACACACACACACACATTCCGCGACAATATCACACGACAACATAATCTCGAGTCTAATGCATAAAACAGACATCATCTGATATTGTGTTAAGAGATTTCATCCGAAAAAATTGACTAAATAATTAATTTTTTTTTTGAAATTACTTAATTAGAATGACATCCATGATATATTTTGATAGAAACATTACCTATTGCGTATAGGATTAATGTTCAATGCCAAATTTGAATGCATTTTTTTTTATCATGGCCAAGATACCTCGAAACCACCTAACGTTAAAAAGTTTATCAATATATATATGTACATATATAGGTGTGCATAACTATAATTTTTGCGAAATAAATATATTATGCAAATCCACACGTAAATAATAAAGTTCTCACGTCAATGCGTTAACTAAAAGCATGTATCGAATGAATTTAAAAATGATAAACAAAACTGCGCATATGTCTTTATGCAAAATCTGTTCCAAACTTATACAAACTAAACGCAATACTCTGTTTCTCGCGCCGCGCGATGTTTTAAATAAACATCTTCGCTCTAGCAGACGTGTGTGTATTTAAAGCGGACTTGGATGCATGCGTTCCAATACACTTAAAAATTGATATTATATTATAAAATATTTAGAGTCCCTTCACTTAATAACTCGAAGAATTTTCTAAAAATAATGGTAATAATATTAATATTATTACCAGGTCTACTGTCATAAAGACATGCTTTTGAAAGAGTGGTTTTCTTTCTCAAGAGTGGTTCACTTCCTCTTTTACAGCATTAATATTAGCAGCATAACCAAAATCCATGCCATCGATAGGTTAGTAACACAAAAATCTATCAACAAAATACGTTTTTGAGTTTAGTATGCAGATTTATTCAAAATGAACGGTTCCGTCTATAACAAAAGGAAATATTTTCCAAAGAATTATCTATAGGATATAAAATTATCTAAAGCGTACCTCATGAATTCTATTAAATAATAAAAAATAAATAAATCGTCACCTTTCCATCGGACTCATGTTAATGAATGCAACGGAATGAGGTTAATATCATAAAACGATAATTATAATATAGATTTAGACGTGACGTTGTGTTATTAAATTATTTGCAAAACTGTGACATTATTAATGAAACTATTTCTGTCTAATATTATATCGTCTCGTATGATATTATTATCTTGTCTATTGTGTGAGATAACGGAGCGACATGTTGTAGTTTATCATAATTGCGCAGGAGGCTATGTGCTCTGCACTTAATAAGGGGTATGTATGTCCCAGCGCCATCTAAGCCGTTGTGAATTTGCAAAAAAGGTTTTCATTTTCCCGAGACGTGTGCTATAATTAAATTAAATTTGGTTAATACAGAAAACTTAAATTAATTTGAAAATGAATTTGCTAATACTTTTTTAATGTACGTATAACACACCAGGGAAAATCTATTTAAAAACTTTAACGTGTGTTAGTTTTGGAGCTTACTGGTATGCAAATGACTTATTCATCAGCAGAACTGCACGGAAGCACGAACGCACGGAAGATTCTGAACAGCTGCAAAAACAAGTCAGTACAACAATATTTAAGAATTATTAGCATAAAATATGTTTTGTCAGAGGCTCCCACAGAGCGTAAACCTTTACCATACCGTATAAAATACTCGTACGCAGCCACGCTGTCAACTCGTGTTACCGTAAGAAATAAGAGTTCTATTAACCTTTGAAATGTGAAAAAAAAAAAAAGATATAACATTATATTCGTATGTTTGTTATCCTTTTCACTGTGAAATGAATATGCGATTTCTTTCTGTTTTGACACAAATGGTATTTTGTCAATGTATTAATTTTATAACGGATTGAATTGAACGATAATTATTTTTGTAGGATTCGCCTTACATACTTGATTTTTCACTAGGCATTTCTAAGCGTAAATATTTTCCTTGAATTGAACTAAAATATGAATTGCATGTTGCGTGTATTGACTGAAATATTACAGGTTTAATTAGAGCGGTAGACCTGTGTTACTGCATGGTAAGGGAAGGGTTAAAAACAACACTAAAATATTAATTAGAAAATTTCAGAATATTTTATAGGTGATTTAGCTGTATAAGAAAGTTGAATAAGGGTGAACTGTAATACATAAGAAAGTTGTTACGGGTATTTAACATCTTTGTATATACGTACCAATTAGGAAAATAAATGTATGAACATCTTACACACAAAACTCATTTAATCTATATCTACAAGATATAGAGATCAAATTGATATCCCAAAACTAAAATATACCGCAACTCAAAATCAACATATTTATCAAGGCATCAAATTTTTTAACAATCTCCCCAACACAATTAGAAAAATTATGGGCTATCATAAATTTGTAACTGAAGTAAAAAAAATATGTACACAGACTAACTGAAACATAAATTAACTCGTATATTCTCCTTCTCTATACACGAGTCTTACTCTCATAGAGAAGAAACAAATGTTAAAATATATATATATATCTACTGATTATTCAAATTGTATTATATTTTTAATATTAATAAATTTAAAAAATCATCGTTAACAGAAATTGACTTTTTCAACATCGGCCTTACTACGGTAAATAGTTTTTTTTTTATGAACCATTATATTTTCAATTTTAACCAATCATTCTACCTGCAAACACACCTTGTTTTCCTTTTACCATAACAATAGTTTCAACCTCCGCACCCTTTTATCCTTTTCTACTAATATAATATTACCTTATATTGTAAACTGCTATATTACCTTATATTCTATACTTCATTACTACTTTGTGTGAATATATCCGTGGATTTTTATAATCAGTTTCATATGCTATATAGTATGTTAGTTGTATTATGATTATTTATATTGTAAAAATCCCCTTAATTAATTGAATAAATAAAAAATGTAGAAAAACACCGGAGAAGGAGAATATCGTGGTTGAAAACTTTGCGGCAATGGCAACGCAATTTGGCCAGTCTAGTGTGGAGCTTTTCCAGGCCGCAGTGAACAAAGTGTTGATAGCCAACATGATAGGCAACATTCATTGACTCCTTGGTCGCCCACATCGCAAGTTTACGACAGAGAAAGGGATGCCACAAGAACCGTCAAAATTTAAGTTGGCTATCGTGAGTATGGCGGACACCCACGTGACATTCCGCGGCGTCTATTTTTCACGCCAAATAGCCATCAAATAACGCATAATATCACCGGCGCCGCGGATCAGATCTTTAACCAAATTATTATTTCCAGTAGTGATACGGTATGGCGCCCCACACAAATCTACTTCAACTCAAGAACACAACAAATTATGTCTGAAATCGAGTATAAAAATCGTCATTTTTCCTCCATACAAAATTGACAGTTGGCGCTTACGTTGCGTTACCAGATCGCAATTTAATTCAGTTTGAAGATTTAACACACATATTCTCATGTCGACGTCAAAGTACTGATATTTTTAGTTATCGAATTTTCGAAAACTTTATTGATTTTATTTTTGCATTACAAAATGGCGGAAGGTGACTTATTTCATTAATGGTAGCCGACTTTTTAGACATTTACGAAATGCTTGTTACTACCGCAGATTTCGTTGATGAAAAGGACGCAGTAAATTGGAAAGTATCTGGAACGTTCCAATTTGAGTAAATTGTCAGCTAGATTTTGACGTACGTTCGCGATATTTCTCGTTTTTGTTGCCGAGTAATTCAAGTGAATAGGATATTATTTTAGAGTTATTAATTAAAATTAATATGCGAGCGTTTTACTATAAATACAGTGAGTGTGCCGTTAGGCAGCATTGGCCATTGCCGCGGCCGGCGGTAATGATACCGCCGGCCATGGCGTGTTTATACGTGTTGTTAGTGTGATATGTAATGTGTACGTAGTTGTGATGTGAAGTGCTAATATATTTTTGTTTTAAGCATCACATTAAACACAATAATATTAATAAAATCTGATGTCGTCCTTCCAAAAAACACGTATAAAATAATGTTCTAAGTGTTATGGCCTGACAACACTATAAACTTTCATTTTGTCCTTTTTTTATCTCAAAACCGTACGAAATCACGGTCAATGGACGCTTATGGTGAAATAGTACCCACATATATTTTTTTTAGATATAACAACGTTTTCATGGTTTTTTAGTTTTGCGCCAATCTGGTGGTATTATGATTAGGTTAACTACATTAAAATGCGATCTGATACAACAAAGTCGTCAAACTCGCTTGCCAGCCAAGAAGTGAGTAATATAAATTAATGCTGATTAGCGTCATATTAGACCAGGCGACACCCCTTCTTCAAATACGTTTCTGCACAGATAATTTCAGCCGCATTCTTACACTGGTCATACTCTAACACGTTTTTTTCCTCAATAATATCAACATTATGATACTCTCCACACTCTACATTCTTCATTGGTCGCGCATACACAATTCCATTGATTTTCGAAAGCATTTATAATTAACTGTTACAAACTGTTACTGTTTAAAAAATATTAGCAATGACAAATTTTATTTTTTATGATTAAATCGCATAAACTAAAGATACGTAATTAAGGAAGTATAAACTTTTATTATGTTTAAGCATCATACATGTTTATTATTTGTATAACTATGACGTTAGTTTTGAATTGAAAGAATTCCACTTTCCCGCTGTAAATGTCGTATTTCGTATAGGATTTATTTGATCAAATACATACTTATTTTTAGTAATATACAAAAGATTGTATGCAATACATCAGTCACCCCTCAATTCATCGATTTCTTGAAAAGATCTTTCTCAATAAAATATTTTTTTTTGTGGCCGTTGTCGGCTGGAGTTTTTGTCGTGAACGTGTAGTCGTTGGGCCAAAAGTCTGTGGAGTTTTTGTCGTGACATAATCCTATACCTCGTGTCCGGTTCTGTTCGGTTGTTTCAGTTGCAATCTTCATTTTATTATTATTTTATGATTAATGAAAGATGAGTAAACGCAAAGGTTTTTGTAAAGGTTACGGCTGTGAATACTTGGAGCGAGTTAATAAGGTTAAGTAAACACTTACACCCGAAATTCTATTATATTCCTAAATAACACCTCGAGGATTGGAAACAATATGCCCAGTAAGCATTATCGGTGCTCGGCCCTTTACCTGTCCCTGGTACCCGCCCCTGCCTCCATGCTTTCCGGGAAATGTCGGGCTCTGTGTTTATCTACCGCACTTCTAACGGAGTCGTCTTCCAATATCTGATTTTATATTCTTTAAAATGAAATGCTATTGCATACACACGTGACTTGTTGAACACACTGTGACATAAGAGATAATTTTATACATTTGTATTCTGCATTTACTACATATTTGCGTATGACAATATATTTTTTACATACTCTTTATTTAATAAGAAATAAGACATCTTATTAAAATCGATTTATATTTTAATTGACTCAACAGTACACATACAAAAATAATTAATTGAATAGCCAATTTTAGTACCCTGGCTTCATAACAATTGGTAATTTTGGTAATGGAGAGTCGTCGATTTTAAAAATATATTTAAATAATCGTTAAAAATATCCTTAAGGGTGAGTTTTCATTTTTCCAGTTAGTTTGAAATTCGAGAAATTATACACGAATTAGATATGCTTTCAAGACGAGGTTAATAATTAAATTCTTATAATCCAGAATTAACGACGTTATTTGTTATACAAATCACGTGAGAGAGGAAAGTTTGAATATAAAGAGACGATAATAAAATTGTTAATTTTCTCGCATTCGATACAAGTGTCAAACATAACTCGTGTCTAGAGGCTTATCCAAGTTTTTCATTTTAATATTATGGAATACCTAATTCACATATATGAATATGTTTTGAAATCAGACAAAGTACCAACATATATTTTAATGGTCGCTTAAATCAATGTTCTAAGTTTTAAATTATTATGACAGCATCAATTTTTTATTTTGTTTAATATTATCGATTTAAAATACCACATTGTCGTTTTGGTGATATGTCTGTTTCATAATTACATAAATTTATGAAACAGACAACTAGTGTTTAAAATATAACAGAATATATATATATAAACAAAATATTTCGATGCATAAAAATAACGTATAATGTTTGCTTTGTTCAACAAATCGAGTAACTTGTAGGCAAACGCGGCACCCTTTATTATTTTATTGTTGCCATTCAGATACAAATTATCACAAACATTCCACTGTACCTCGGATGCATCGATTAGCTAATGATTTTACTTCAATAATAGACATATTTAACATGAATTTGCTTAGCTTCAAGAAATATCTGGGAGAACTTCTTTCGCAAACAAGTCAGTTTTGAAATTTCAATTATTCTGTGAAAATAATTCTAAATGTAAATTTTATTTGCAACTTGTGTTTCTAATTGTAGTGTTATATTTCTAAAGTTGTATGTAAGCTATTGTTTCGTTCCCTTTTTTCTTGTACCGCATACATACAAAATAAATAAATGAATAAATATTACTTAATATGGTCGGAAAAAATAACCAAATATTTAGTATATGCGGGGGAGAGAGTGTAAGGGTGGTTACAATTATTATTTTAGTGGACACGTTTATTCTTCTATCAATCGACAAAGCGTTTTATTAATATATTATAGGCGATAAAAGCTTTTCCTCGATGTTTCTGACTTCAACGGTGTGATGGATTAAGTGTTCCTAAGCCTTCATAAATCTGTTGGATGCGCCAGCACGAGGACTTGTTGCCTTACATCCACCACAATAATATTTTGTAAAAACTACCCCTGAGACGAGGGAGGAAAATAAAGTGCCCAACCACTTATTTGTCACACGTTTTAATTTTCCAGTCGCCTGGGGAACACAGTAAAATTGTAATTGAATACTGCCACCCCGGGATCGCTGCACGAATCCTGGACTCCCGAGTTTCCGGTAAATATCGGTATTGTGATTCTGAGTATTATTGCACTAGCTATTGGTAATAAAATCCTTACTTCATTTCTCCAGGGCTAGTCTGGCAAATAAAGAACTCATGGTAAAAGTTAATAATAACTTTGTTTAAACGTCAAAAAATAATTGTATATAAAGGCTGTCCAGCGGAAAAATTTCAAGATTAAATTGTAATTGCTCGAAAACGATCGGGGTGAGGTAAATTGGAGGGTTATTGTTCGACGCGTGCGATTTGCGGATTTACAAGTCGCAATGAATCACTGGTCGGGAGCGCACCGTGCTTTCGCGGTTGAGCAATATTTAAAGTGCGATGAGTTATTGGTTCATGCGCGTCGCGCTTTTTGTACTCACTTTAATATACAACGAGTACGTGATGGGCAGAGCATCCAACTTATCTGGTGTTAGGTACAAAAGTTTACATAAGAAGAGACAATGGTAAAGTCTCCTCCGAGACCATCAACGTCAGCAGCGACGCCAGAACATGTGGCTCAAGTTCGATGTGAAATTATACGTAATCCGCGTAAATCGATAAGGAATATTGCAGCCTGTACTGAAATAAAAAAATTAATAGCGCACTTTATTTTGAAAAAGAAACTACAGTTTCACCCATAAAAATTGCAAAACGTGCAGTTTTTCAATGAAAATAATTATTCTTTACGTGAAACCTTAGCGAGAACGATGCTGGAACGTTTTGGAACAGCACGAACGCTTGGAAACATATTGTTTACTGACGAAGCACATTTTTATATCGATGGCTGTATTAATAAATAGAACATAAGATACTGGTACCCGGACAACCCAAGAAACGTCATCAAAAACGTTTGCATTGTCCAAAAACGACAGTGTGCTGTGCAATTACTGCCCGAGGGATAATTGGCCCTTATTTTTTTAACCAGCGAGAGACAGTCACTGCTGACGTGTATTTCCGAATGATCAACGCGTTTTTGGTACCACAACCGTAGCTGTTTCCCGGGTTCAACAACAAAAGATAATTTCAGCAAGAGACACAGCTCGTTTTAATGGAGATATTTTCCCAATAAATTAATCAGCAAGTACAGAGACACCCTGGGCACCTCGGTCTCCAGACCTTACACCGTGCAACTTTTTTTTTGTCGGGATACCTTAATTCGAGAGTTCACAGAAATAATCCTCGAACAATTCAGGCCCTACAAGAAAATACTCGCCGTGAATTTGCTGCCATTGAACCAACGCTTTGCTCTCGCGTGTTTGCAAATTTAAGAGTCCGATTGCAAGAGTGTCTTGAGAGAAATTGACGGTATTTAGACGATATTGTTTATAAAACGTAAAATTGGCATCGTTAAACTCAATTTTATATATATAAAATATGAGAATAATATTGTAGTTTTTTTTATTTATTTAATATCAAACTTGAAAATTTTCCACTTTACACCCTTTACATCATATGAATTATGGGTTACAGTCATTGAGTCAAGAACATTGATAAGTGAAAAGATGATTAAGAATTTCTGAATGATTTACCCTTTATCCCTTCTTATTTGTTGTGGTTATTTTAAATTAGATTCACTGATTTATGTACGTGTAAGAATTCATGAGTCATTTACATAATAAATAAATATTACGAAAGGTGTTAAATAGGACTACGTTTGTCCTGGTTTTTCAACTTGTACCTACTTGAGCAATTGTATGAAAGAACTGAAGGGTTTTGAAATCGTTTCTATTGTATGTGGATTACGCAGTGTTAGTAGCTAATAGTGAAGCTGATCTGTAGTACGTCCGATGTACGAAAGACTAAGACTACATAACTTCACGGTCCATTCAGAGTAACCATCGTCTTATATTCGACGGCAGGCTTGCCCATGTTAAAGCAAATCGAAAATGGTGGCGTTCGAAGGACACAAATGTGAAATAATAAATGCTCAGTACAAATGAGACTGATACTGATTACGAGAAATAAAGTGAGTGGTGCCCTTATCACCAATCGGAAATTGTCAAACGCTGCAAGACTAGCATATTTTTTTACATTAGGTTCAACACTCATGTAAAAGAAAATAATGTTAGTAGATATAATTCTGTGAAAATACAGTAATTTTCTTTGAAATATTTGAATTAGGTTTTCATTGATATTGTATTTTTTATTGATATTGTTTTTTTAAGTTGTATTTTGTGCGTCAATTATCGCCTTCCTGAGCTGGCTCCTTGTGATATGCTAGGCCTAGCAAGCGGCTGCGGGGGCCGGCTGTACGGTTAGGATTTCTGTGAAATGAATTTTTAACGCAAGTTTTCTCCGATTTCTTTTGCTAGGTATTGGCCACCACCATAGAGTTCTTAAATACCAAACTGAACATTTTCTTTTGTATATATTTTTTCCGATACATATCGTGGTTATATAATAATAAATGTAATGATTATAATATTATTAAATCCAGTCCCTACAAATGAGCATTGTGGAAGCGAGACATCGTTTAAATATAAATGCTTTATCTTGATATCTTCCAGACAGGGTCGTAATAATTTACAATTCCTGGAAGTATTTGAGCTGGAAAGCATCGCCCCAGGAAATGAATCTCAATTGTATAAAATGTGGAGAATGGCCCACGCGGAGATTGGCACTCCGTGGAATGATCATTGAACCATTATTTATATGGAGCAATTCTCTGAAAATTTCCCGAAGGGGTGACATCCGCGACCCGACCTCTGTCACATTTGTTCCACAAAAATATAGAATATTATTAAATACGCTTCTGAAAAGCTTCTTAGAAGTACTGCAGGCAAAGAAATCTTCGGTAATGGGTATTGAATTTCGATGAATTTTGTAAAAAAAAAAAGTAAAACGTACGAAAAAAGATTAGATATTGGTTTTTTAATGGGGTTTCGTGAAATAAATTGATCGACGGGAAATTAAGAATTAATAAATAAACAATCCAAACTGCTCTCTTTGAGTCTTGAATTGCTTTTTTGAGTCTTGGTTATCTTATCTTTAATCACTCACTTCATGACCATCTCCATCTCATCATCTCCAGGCTCTCTTCATGTCTTGTGACTGTACTCATCTATATATAACGAAAAATATACGGTATCTTAGAGTACAAATTGACTAATACCTAAACTGTAGAAATCTTATTCAGAATTTCACGATGCAAATAAGAAAGCTGGAATGAGAATTGGGCATTGCCAGGTAGCCAGCCTCTCATTTATTCTTATTCAACTTAATAGATTCCGCAGTATGTGAGTGTGGTGCCTTGACCATATCGTTTTTGCTTGTCTATTGCGGATCACAGGTTTTTTACAGTAATTTCATCAATGGTAATTTTCAACTTACGGTTAACTTGTGTCATCTTCTTTCCCTTAACTTGCCACATTTAATCTATATAATAGCAAATTTTTTGAACGACAGCGAACTTGTAATATAATATTTCCTATTGTACTTTTTTCTATAAAATAAACTTTTAACTGGATTAATGCCATAAATCACTCTTGAATGGTGGATTGCCGATTTAAAAGAAGACGAAGAAGAATAAGAAAGCTTATCGATTTTTTTTATAGAAGTCAGATAAATACTCGATATACCCCTGAGAAGAATAATATGTTTCCACTCTGGTACTCTTTTCTCAATTACGCGATTGTCAGTTGGGGCGGTACTGTTTGTAGTATTTGTTTAATAAGATTCCTTACGTAAAGCTCAAAAAATTGTTTTGAAAGTTATTCATAACACACATTGGCTATCTTTCAAATAAACTCTTTAAATAATGTCACGTCTTGGACATCCGTCTGATGTATATATAATACTTAGTACTAGTACACTAAAATACTTTTACCGACATCAACAATATCACCTGCAAATATCTCACCCTCACACAATGAAGACACAGGCTGATTGTTACCACATTGCGTTAAAATTAAACGAAACACAAAGATTTCATTTATTCCTAGCACCAAAAATATACAACAGACTAAATGCAAAACTTTAAAAATTTCAACCGTAGTCACGCATATTTTTCAAGAAAAGTGAAGATTGGCCCCATAAAAAGGGGAGAAATAATGCCCGAGGTCATTATAAATTGAACATTACCTTTTAATATTTGCTTTGTATTTATATGTATTTTATTACCGAAAGAACACTGTCTGCTATAATAATACAACTGAAATTAAGTATTTTTACTTTGCTGCCAAATCCTCAACAACATTGCTCCATATTTTTACAACAATGTAACATTTTGAATAATGAAACTAAAAAATAATTTATAATTTATTTATTTATTTATTTTTAAAAAATTACATAAAGTGCGCACGAACATATAAATAAGCTGTGGACAATTAGCATTTGAATGTATCTTCACACTAGCGAAAAGTGGCTAATTGTAATTTCATTATTTTGAGATAAATCTAAATTATTTTTTTTCCGCACGCTTTAATTAAAGTTTGCGTTGAGTCATAAGTAGGATAAAGTCATATTTTAACGCATTTTCTTCGATCATGACCATTAGATCTCTAAAAATTGACTTAATAAATTTTGTTTATCCTAAATGTTACAAATTTTTTCTCTTGTCTACTGATTTATTTATGTATATATCAACGATGTTCCGCATTTATAATTATTGTTACAGATTCAAAGTCTGCTTTTGTTTAAAATTATTTATTGAAATATTGTATAATTTCGTTTCTACACGACATGCGCAAACGCGGATGCAGAGAAATGGGAAATATTCGTAGAATATATTGAAAAAAATGTGTGACAGACTTTAAGGGTTTAAGAATCTTTTAATTTAAGAATCCTACAGAAACGTTCACGTGGGCATATATCCCAGATTAATAGATAACAATTTATTATAAATAGTACACGCAGGCCTTTCATTATATATATAATTATTTGAGAGATGTCTCGTATCTATGCACGTAGAAAATTATTAATCTCACGATGTTAACGTTTTTCTACGTTCACCGACATTGAAGAAACAATGTTATGGAGTATTGTGCTAGCTATTTAATTAGCTCACCTTAGTTCAAAATATTTTAGTCTGTCAGAAAAAAGTCCCATAAGACAGCTTAAATATTCGGAAAGAAAAATATATACTATTACAACATTTAACAACGGTGAACTCTGAGGAAAGGCGATTCATTTATAAACTTACAGGATCATAAAAAATACTAAAAAGGGCCAATATTGTTCCTTGGGGAATACGCACAAACAAAACAGGTACAGGCAGGTAAAAAAGTAATTTTCTAGAAAATGTATTTATTAATGTGCGTTTTAAAAATATAAAATAATAATATTTTTACGACCTGATATCTTTTTAGGTTTAAAGATAATTGTTAGATATGATAATTCCGCCGGCATATTTTATATTAACAAATAATAGTTAAATACTAAATTAATGTATTAATTATAAATATATACATATAAAATTAATTTTTTCGAAAAATATTGTTTTTGCGTCACCGGGATACGAACCTGGGTCTCTATTTCCAATCCGGTGACGCAAAAACAATATTTTTCGACAAAATTGATTTTATATGTATATATTTATAATTAATACATTAATTTAGTATTTAAAATATCACAGACCTATGTTCTGAATAATTACAACTTCACAATAAGAATGTGTTTTCCTTAATAAGATAATAGTTAAGTTATATCTTCAGTATTTTCGCTTATGATACAGTTGATTTGATTTTAACTTTTATGTAAATTATTAAAAATAAAATGATTCGTGATTAAACATAGCTGACCTTGGAACCCACGCACTTCTGTACTTGGCGGTAGTTTTCAATATCTTGTTTCTCTCCTCAATTGTCAAATTGTTTCAGTATGTATAATTTGTCTACTATAAAAAGCGTATTTTGTAACATGTTATCATTGTCTAAAAATGTTTTTGCATTGTTCCTTAATGTCGTACTAGGACTGTCAATCAGGGTCATTAACGACCTGTTGATAATCTGTATATTAAAAATAAAAAAATTATAGAATACTGTTGATGCAAGTCGAGTAACCACTCCCTGTGCATTTATACTTCCAATAAACCTTAATACATACCTTAATATACCTATCCCACTCTGGCCAACCGATGACTTAAGAATTTTGCCGATGAAGGGACAGAATGCTTTCTGACACCAAACTGTGCCTTTTTTCTGCCGTCCGACAGCAGCGCCGTGCGTAACCCTCAGATCAAGAAAAAGCTGTGTTCTCAACAGTTCCGGAAGTACAGTGATATCTCGGTTCTTCACAGAAAATTAGTCAATTGGATGTGAAAACGACATCCAACCCAAGGGGTAGGCAATGTAGGCCAAATCTATCAGCCCTTATTTTCCTTCATAAATCCAACATTGCTTTCATGTTCTATTATTAGCATTTTTGTTTAGTTAAGTTTATTAATTCTGCCTTAGCGGTCTGCGAAATATTTCTCCCTTTTTCACTGGTCCGCAGGTATAAAAAGATTGAAAACTACTGGATTTGACCGTAATTTTAAATTTAAAAAATCACATTATAATTTACCTCCTTGTATAACTCTAATTCTCCCCCAGGCTGAAGGTAGAACGCCATTCCACTCCTGTGGCGTTGGAAGTTCATTCTTCTTACGCATTTTTGAGGCTTCTGATAGGATCTTCTAGCAATATAAGATTTACCCAAAGTAAATATTCTGTTAGGAGAACACATTCTTATTGTAAAGTTGTAATTATTACTCAAAGGTATTTGAGATTCTGTGAAAATAAGGTAGATGGCTCTTTCAAATAATGGAACGATTAAATGTATTAATATCAAAAAAAGTAACATATAGGTTCGAAAATTTGTCACTAAATTATTGTTACTGTAGAATAGTTGGATAATGCACCTTTTCCGATTTGGAAAGAGATCCAGGTTCGAATCCCGGTGGCGCAATAACAATATTTTTTGATAAAATTGATTTTATGTGTATTTTAATTAATATATTTAATTCATATTTTAAATATTATGTGAACGTCCGTTACATCATACGTTCTACATCATCAAAGCGACCATTTCTTGATCTTGTTGACTATGCGCTATAATCAGCACTGTACACATTCTATAAGAAATAAATAATTTGTTTTTCATTCTTATCATATATTCTCACGATGATATAATTAATAAAAATTGTATTATATACATCTATTACATCAAACATTTTATAGAGCTCTTAAATTAAATACAAAACCCTTGAATTATAATTACGTTGTTAAAAGAGGAGTAAGAGTCAAAAAGATTCCGGTTTTAAAAGGAATATGGATAGTCGTAGGAATACATTAGGTATTATTATTTGTTGAACTAGTGTTCAGATTTTTATTTATTTGGAGATAATGTGGTGTTACGTTATTTTAATCTAAAGTAGATTTTTTAGACGTTATACAATATATTATATATGTGTAGTATCGTTACAATTTTATTTATGTACGCAGTCATTTTCAAATTACATATTATATTTTTTAAATTTTACGAATTAATAGGAAATTTCCTAATTATTATCGGTACATTTTAGAACGAAATTAAATGAATAATAATTTTATTTTTGCATTGGATTGCACCACATGAGTTGTGTTAGCGCCGTTTAATGTACTCACGCACGTACGCATGCACACTGTGTTAGATTATCAAAATATATCCATTCCTTTTCTCTTTTCCAACCTATTCCCTAGGCACGAGTGAGAAAGCAGATATCCCTGCAGTTTAAATACGCCCGAATGACTTCACTGCTTTTTTGGAACCGAAAACGGGACTCTGCCGTCGCTATAAATCCGCTTTACTACCGCTTACATTAATTAATAAAATAATAATTTAATCCCGCTAATATAAACAAACAATTCCTTTAACGCGAGTGTCAACAAGTGTTTTGTTGTATAATTCTGCGTCACGAGTGAATTGGTGCACCCAGGGAGACAACCAGAACCAGCTTCCAGAGATAGGCAGATCATCAAGTAAGTGCTATCCTTTCTTTATCTCCCAATACTCCGTCATATTCTAAGTTGTGAATAATATAAATTACCACAACTTGACCGATGAAAAAATTAATAATATTCATTCATTCGCATATGTAAGAAATTTGAGAGAGATCGCATTTTCTCTTTTGCAAAATTTAAATTTGATCTCACTTTTGGCAACTCTACATTTCACTTCCATTCGTCATCACTGGTGCTGGTCAGTTAATTTGTTAATCTTTCTTTAAGCTGCAAGTTAACATTCAGTTAAAAATATTTTTTTTTTTTAACGAAAGCAAATTTTAATTGTGATGTTACATGTTACAATCTCAGAACACTGTTGTGTTATATTTACAACTAATTAAATGTATTAATTATAAAGATATAGATTTAAAATCAATTTTATCGAAAAATATTGTTGTTGCGCTACCAAAATTCGAATTTGAATCCCTTTTCCAATCCGGTGAAGGTGCATTACCAACTATACTACAGCGACATTATTTTTGACGATAAATTTTCGAATCTATACGTTACACTTTTTCGAATGAATACATCTATCGTTCCATTATTTGAAAGCCATCTACTTTGAGACCTATGTTCTGAATAATTACAACTTCATAATAAGAAAATGTTCTCCTAATAAATAAATATTTGATTTACACCGGTATACGAATCCAGAACCTTTCCTATCCGAGGAAACGCGTTATCATTTCGCCGAGTTAAGCGCATTTTCCTGGATATGAAAAGATCCAGGCTCGTATCCCGATGGTAAGAAATTTTGTTTGTGATTGATATAATTTTTCTACTTGTAAAATTAGCAATATTAACTTTGTTGTTAAAATTCATATTTTTAATTTATTATCTTTGTTTTATTAACCACTTAATTGAGTTTAAATACATCTACCGGTTTCGAAAAATACAATTTTCTTCTTCAGGATGTCATAACTAACTAAAATCATATATTATTGTTTCTTTACCACAATCTATTTTTAAAAAACAACAACAATTATTTAAAAAATAAATTTAGTATCTAACTCAAATCGTTGAAGAAGAAAATGGTATTTTTCGAAACCGGCAGATGTATTTAAACTCAATTAAGTGGTTAATAAAACAAAGATAATAAATAAAAAATATAATTTTTCTGTATATTTTTCTAAAAATGAATTAATATTATTATTTGCGAGAGTAAAATGTTATGTACAAAATCTTGATGTTACTCTAAAAAAAACTGATTTGTACGTGTTAAGAAATCCCATTTAAGAATTCGATAGGGGTAACTTTTATTATAATTTTATGTGCAAATGGTAATAATCCAGGTTGGTAAAAGTATAACGATTGGAAGGACAATATTCACAAATTCCTTGAAGTCTTCTCGAATCATTGAACGCGAGTCGGAGATGGAGTCAAATTGAAATAAAATTTCCACGAGGTCATACATCATGAGTACTTAATGTCACCTTTGATGTAACTTTATATCTTTGGAATTCTAAAAAAATGCTATAAAATATTAAGTATTACATTATTGTAATTGAATTTTAACTCATAAATATGGAAAACCATCACAAATATATACACAGTTAGATACATAAAATTCTCGTACAAAAATTCGTCCAGACACCGATTGGTTTGGTGTTTATTACCTTTTCCACAATGGTTTTTATATTTTATGTATTTTTATTTCAAGCGTGGTACAGTTTATGTTACCAAAAAATAATATTATCTTTTTATACCCGTTGTAATAAATATCTGTAATTTTTAAAAATATTTTTTACGATTTGTAATATTTATATATTGAGCATTCATTCATCCGATGATTGTCCGTTCTCCGAGCGATTTCGCCTGCCTATTGTCATTTAATTTTCTTAGCGTACTCAATTATACGAGTATAAACTACACTTGACCGTTCTTTCATCTCTATGTTTCTTTTCTTGTCTCCTTGTGTGATGGTCAACATCGCCGGTCCTATGAACATAATCCACTGTGTTTAAAATGAAAAGAATTCAACTAATGCATACTTCCATCGTTCACTTCTCATGTAAGGCTGCGAAATAAGGATTCAACAAAAGAAAGGACCAAAAACTGAGTAAGGAATGAAGAGGCACGTAAAGGTATATATTGGGCATCATACGAATATTTATAATAAATTGCACTAAACAATCCTTAAGGCTTCCCTTTCAAAACTAATTAATCTATTCGCGTTTTTTGCGAATATGTGGGTTTTTATTATTTATTTATATCAGAAGTTATATGCTGGATTACACTTTTTTTATACTATCTATAAAATCTTTTTTTATACTATCTATTTTATACTATCTACTTAAATAGGATCTATATATTAATGTAAAACTAAATATTATTTTTCATACATAATGCAATATAGAAATTAGTGGAAGACCACGACCATTAAATTTGTTTTCAGTGTGCCAGAAATATTTCTAAGTAGGGAAAATTAATACATATACAGAATATGTTTTCTTATAGGTCCAAATCCAAAGTTTTAAAGTAGGTACTTATGTAATTATCAAAATGTTAAAATGAATAGTTATAAATTTGTATTTTTTCGTGGTTGAAAAAATTTCGTTGTCATATAAAAAAGCGATTTTAATAAAAAAATCACACGTTCTAGGGCTTAAATTACTATTTAAAAATAAGTTTGTATAAAAAACATAATAATATCTTACTAAAATATTTTTTTATCAGCCATATTTATGTGTCACATTCAGCGTCATTTTGTCGACTTAAGTTGGCAATTGTTTTAAAATATTGTCTTAATTATAGCAAATATTATTCAGTTTATTAATTTTTCATTAGAATAATTGAAACTTGCTACTCGCAAAAAATGTGCATAGTTTTGAAAGGGGACCCTTAATATTTTATTTATATTAAAAACTTGAGAAAGTGTAAGTCTTCGAAATGAGGAAAATGGTTCAACACTTAGTCAGTGATAGGAAACCGCAGCTTAGGGATTTTTTTTTAAATACTGAAAATGATGACTCGTAAAGATGTCTTCATAACATTTAGGGTTCCTTACAAATTATTTAATAAATGCTTGTTGTCATAGAGATGGCCAGTTTGATATTCATGGTGCTTTAATACAAGGGTCAGTTATTATGTACAAGGGTAGAGTATTTAGATTTACACATCAAACTAATAAAAATAAGATAAAACCACAAAACAAATGAAAAATTATAGCAAAGAAAACGTTAGCGGACATATTTTTTAATATGAACAAAACAAAAATTTGTTGGAGCTTTAAAACTAAAATACTTAATAATTAAACACATTTGCTTAAGTAAAAATAATCAGCTTACTTAACTTGTATGTATGAAAGACGTTTTATCATGTAAAAATATTTCCGAACAATTTTATTAAATGTAAACAGTAATACTTAAAAAAACATTAATTTAATTTAATTAAAGTTATTTTATATAAATTTGCCTTTTGTTAAATCAACGTTTTTAATTAATTTAACCGCAAGTTATAGAGTTTCACAAACTTAATTTCCCAACCGTCGAAAAAAAATCCCTCGGCTTGGACCTTAGTATGACTTGGACGAAGTTAAAAGGATTCGGGAATAAAAATAATCCGAATGGGTAAAATTTTTTTAAGTTTCTTAATATTTTAGATCTCGTTCAAAAGAACGACAAAAGTACACATGTGAGAAGTTTTACTGTTGCACGATGCTAAAGTTTTGTTGGAGCTTCATATTGTATATTATATATTATGTATAAAGTCAAATAAAAAATTGTTTTAATTTTTAATTTAGAGCAGCTCGAATCAAAGTTTTGAGTGATGTAACGATTTGTGCTCACGCCGGATTTAACGCTAGTGTTTGAGGTAGCTAAAGTATGGCAGTAAGGTTAAAAACTACTCGGGAGTGACGGACACGATTCCGTCTCGCTTTTTTATAGTTTTTCAGTCTAAAAAATTACGCAGACGATACTTTTATTTTAGCAGACTCCGCGGAAGATCTCCAAGTGCTACTGACACGAGTGATTAATGTATGCCGAGCATATAGTCTTCAACTGAACTGAATACAAACAAGACAAAATACACGGTCATTAGGAAACTAGATGAAACAAGTGATAGAGGGCTGTACGTAGATGAAATAAGATACAGATTAAACAAAAACTGGGAGAATTAAATGTCCGAGCTGCATTGTGCAGCCATGATCCATACTTAAAATTGCGAACGAGAATAATTCGATACTGTGTGTTTCCTGTACTTTTATATGGAACGGAATCATGGACTCTCACTAAAATAATGTTAAAGCGATTTGCAGCATTCGAAATGTGTATCTACGGACGACTTCTAAAATTAAGCTGGTTTTACAGGGAGTTACAAATGATAATTTGATAATCCGGATGCGAAGAGAAGAATAAATGTTTTAAACAATAAGCCAGCAAGTTCAATATTCTGACGTATCACGAGACATCTAGAAAAGTACTAGATCCTGCATAATTTAAGGCAAAAATACGAGTGGAATTTACTAGCTGAAATATCTAAGGCAACGTTTAGAGAAGTCCAGTACAGTAAAATTATATCGATCTGTTGCAAAACAAAATAATTATCGCCAATATGGTCGCTAACGTTCGATCACTGGACGAGCACTAGAAAAAGAAGAAAAATTGTGTTGGTAATGTCGAAAATATTCTCGAAGTATTGTGTTGCCAATCACAATATTTTTATAGATCTAGCAGACATTTCATTTCACACGCCGGTAAAAGTTGATCAGTACCGTTACCGTGTAAAATAGGCTAAATTCGAGAGAATATTTAAATTAAAATATATTGGATTTTGAAATATTATTCTACTAAATAAAATTTCGAGGTGTAAAACGTTATTCACATCACGGGTGTCGATAAAATTTTTAGCGAGGGGAATTTTTAAAGTTTACCGATATTTTAAAGCTTTAAAATAATCCCGACACTATCGGAAAAATTTTACACCGCGATATAATCCAGGGTGCTTAACAACTGCAGCCTCGTTCGGAACATTAACTTTGTTCATTGTTAATATTCATCGCCGTTCACCGCCGATCACCACACGATGCCTGGGAAAATTGTTCGTCTTGAATGGGTTTCATTGACGAGTTTTTTATTATTTAGCTAATATATTTTTAAATATTTCCTTGAATAATACAATAAGTTAAGCCTGATTATTAATGAATTATATAGATAAATTTCTTACACCTATGTATTATAGAAGACCAGTTTTATGTTTAACATATTGTGTGTATTATTTAATTTGGATACATCAGAGTAGAGTGTGATTACTTAGAAATATGAATAATAATAATAAATGGTTTTATTTCTACTGTCAGAAATTTTTAAATTAGAATTTAATTCTGCATGTCACAACTTTTTTACCAGTAGGTACTGTACCGATTATTTCAATAAAATAAACTTTAAAATCAATTAAATTTGGTGAGTATGAAAGTATGTAACGCTGAAAGATCATTACGAGTACTTACTTACCATCGCGCTGTTTTCCCGCGAGGGTATGCAGAGAAGATAGAGCGCCACTTTCTTATGTCCTGACACACAATCTCGCCTCATCTATTCATATATCTTCTCATAGAGGGTCGCCGGTTATTGTGGCTTATAACAAGACCATCTTCCACCTTTTCGTGCCAAGTCTATTTCTGGTGTCATCAACATATGCATCCTTACCATTCTTTCCTCATTCGGCCGTTCCATATGACCAAATCACCTTAGTGATCCTTTCTTAAACTTAATATTCCAAGACCAGATCCTTATTTCTTCATTATTTATTCTGCCATAAATGGATCTGCTACACATACGTCTAAGCGATCTCATTTCCATTGCATTCAGTCTACTTTCGTGCCTCTTCTGCCAGCTCCAGGGCTCACTTCCATACATCAGTGTCGGTACCAGGACTCCATTGTGAACCACTAGTCTTGCCTTGGTTGACATATCTACTTGTTCCGAACATCCATTACCTACAAGTATTTAGCACGGTGTCTCGCTTTCCTCCTCGAATACCATCACTTCCGACTTGTTAACATTCATCATGAGGTCGCTTTCCTTGCATACATCGTGCATTTCGAGAAACAAAATTTATTCGGTACTCACCATTCCGAATTTATTCGGTACTAACCATTCCGAATTTATTCGGTATCGTGAAAATCATTTGATCAATTTAAAGTGCCCCTCTACCTATCCTGAGATGGGTGTCCTTCGATAATCCTGGTTGTTTAGCCACAAAATATTAATTATTGTATATTGAAAATCATTTGTAAGCAATTATAACATTTTTATTTTGTTCCTCTAGCGATCTGCGCTCAGTGTTGGACAAAGTCCTACCTGTTTTTGCTTTTCCTTATCGCTTGCGCGTTGCTTACAATTTTTCCAAACAACTTGTCCGAACTCAATACAAATGCAAAAGACATGTTCGTTTATAAACCTTCCCAGATTAATTTAAGCGTATGTTTTTAAATACAGGTCGACTTGCCATTGAAAGATACCTACTAGATACATTATAGTTATTATTGTCATTATATAACACTAAAAATATCACGAACATAATTATAATAAAAAGTTTAGTCAGCGACGTGTGATTCTTCTTACTTTCTTTCATGCGTTAAAAAATAATAAACATTACGCATACATTTCACATCAATCAATATTCTTACCATTTTCAAACTATTATATAAGCTAAGCTTTTTTGATTTGAATGTAGGACTAACAAGGCTTGAACTCCTGACTGCTGATAATTAAACTTGTGTCGTAACATCCGTCTCACGGGGGTGAATCATTTATCAATCGAATCAATTGTTCTCTCGCCCCGAGAGTAACATGAAATCATTTAACCCACTCTGTCATGGGGTGGGTAAAAATTGATATCTAATAAAGAGGTTTCCTTTAAAAAATATAAATATACATGTACATTTTACATTATTATCGTTTGATTTACAAAATGGAAGTATTATGATAATAAATATATTTAGATGTGTGGGTTGATAAGTTTTTCAACCGAAAACGATAACGTGTAACGTTCGCATGATTATTGTATCTTCTTAGTGGTAAAAAAATTGAGCCGTGTCGAGTAATAATAACACGGGTTACGTGGGAATACAAATGTCTCGTCAACCCTCTGTCTGGGTGGGCGCAACCTTTTCTTTAAATGTTGGAAAATAAACATCTTCATTTCAAGACAATTTGTTGTATTCACTCTTTTTCGTATGATTTTGTTATCTGTATTTATTATTAGACTAACTCTATTTTAAGCATTACTTGATCTTTATTAATATCTAAATAATTATTTGGAAAATCTGAACAACAAATACATTTTACTGCAACGTAATGTATAAATATACTGGTTTAACAAAAAACTAAATGTTAGCTTATATTATTGATAGAATCGGCGTTAATGTTTAAAGATTCTTCACCGAGGTATGGCCGTGTCGACTCGGGTCGTCTCGTGCCATCTGCTCTCGCTGCGAGTGTACAGCCAGTCCTCTGTTTCCCTCGCTTCGCATCGCACGCCTTGCCCACGCTCCGTTCCGGCCGGAGCGTGGACGAGGCGAGGCGAGGTGAGCAGCGTCGACGAGAATGTACTTTGTACCACTCGGGTCTCGGCACCTTGGCAAACTTGGCGAGAGTGGACTGCTGGCATTAAACTTCTCCACCCCGCCACGCGTAAAGGTAATAAAATGAATATTTTTTAAAGTTTAGAAATAAAAAGCAATTTAAATTCCTGTAATATGTTAAACAATATTACATTTTCTAACTCATTTCCTCACCTCTCAATATTCCCGTTACAACCAACCCTACACCTTCCACCAGTAACTCCGCCCCCTCCCCCTCCTTCTGTCAATACATAATTACTTGTATGTCTACCACCTAAGCCTTGTTTCCTATATGCGTGTGTAGTTAGTTTAATACTTCACCTATCGATGAGAGTTACTGTTTCTCTCGAAACTCACATTGGAACTCACTTAAGAATCACATTGACCAAATAACCTCCTAAGTTTATAGAATGCTAGGATTCATACTTCGAACTTGCAAACACTTCCAAAAATTACGCATTCGTTCGTACTCACTTAGAGTACGCATCTCAAATCTGGAACCCATGGCAGATTACATATTTTGCGAGATTAGAATATATACAAAATAGGTTTCTTCGATATCTTAATGTTAGATCTAATCTATCATTCAACTACTATTTAGATGCAGCAAGCTTACACAATACGAAAACTCTAGAATATCGAATAGCACGTGCTGACCAAATACTTCTCTTCAAACTACTACAAGGCCATATTCACTATCCTAGCAAATTAGAATTAATATCTCTCCACATACTATCTATGTCAACCAGGCAGTCCGCACTTCTCCACATTCCTATAAGTAGAACATCTTACATACAAAATTCATCCATTCACCGGTCATGCAAATACCATAATGAGCAATTTACAAAAAATTGACATTTTCAACATTGGCCTTACTACGCTTAAAGAGTTATTTTTATGAACCACCACAATCTCAATTTTGGCTAATCATTCTACCTATAACCACATATTGCTCTCCCTTTACCGCAATAATAGTTTATCCTCCACATCCTTTCTCCCACCTTTTTTATTTTTATTTATCTTCTGCCCCTAAACACATTTCTGTGAATTTTCATACTACTTCACACCCTGCCATTGATGTAAATGTGTATTATATTGAATGCCACCCGTTTAAAATTTTGTTACTTTTTTGGATCTAGCGTGAAATACGGGCCTTCTTCAGCTGCTAAATATTTGTTAATGTTTTTGATTCATTGAGTTTACTGGACCATTTTAAAATATTCAAAGTGCAGTTGTTTTTAAATTACCGCCAATTTTATAATTTTGAAAATGAATGCTAACGAATGAACTTTTTTCAAATGTAAATAAATTCTAAAGAAATTTTTCACTTAAAACATACGAAAATATGAGCGCATCCGGCGTACAAATTTTAATAATTTATTTGAACCTTTACCGAGGGTTAGTTTAAGTTCATGTTTATTATGTATGCAAGAACATGTTTCCACCTAGATATACAATATGATATTAGTTACTGTACGTCATTCTATCAAACAAACTAAACTATATTAATTAACTACCGTCACTTTAGTTTAGAACTTTAGCTTGTTTAAACTCACTCAGATGAAATGTAATTATGGAATGTAATGCCAATTCTATTGAATAGTTAAACATATAAAACTTTATAATGTTGAGCCCTCATTTTAATATTTGTGTTGGCTAACCACTCTAAAATTGTGCCCCAGCCGAGAACAATACTTTGATTAAATAATATTTTACATCTTGTATAATACGTATTACGTAAGTAAAGATATTTGACCTCTGGGAAGCTTATTGCTATAGCACAAACTGTGTTTTTTACGAAAATATTTGTACAGGGCCTGGAAGAAAAACAGGCAATTATAATTCATTTTTAATTATTTAATAAACAAACTAATATTATTGATATTGTTAATTTAGTGGTTAGACAAAATTTTTGGACAAAAGTAAAAAATGACGTCAGTTCAGGCTGAAGGAAAAATTAACTATACGAGAAAAGATAGACTCGGGAATGAAGAAAGGTGACGTTGCCAAGGAATTTAACATTGCACCAAATAAAAATTAAAAACCTTTCATGATGCCTTTGTTATTTTTTTATAGTATATTATGTTTTTCCTTATATTCACTTTTACGAAATTTCAGTATAACGAAATAATTCTTTCGGTCCCCTGAAATTCGCTATAATGGGATTTGACATATATGTATATTACGAAAATTATCAACTTTACATTAAATAAACTGATCGAATGATTACTGATGAGCCAGAAATTAATCGACGCGTAGATATGGCGAAAAATTTTATTCCCAGACTTGACAAAATATTCTCGAAGAAAACGAAGGTCAGGCTTGTACAGTCTTTGGTGCATTCAATATTTTTATGTCGTGTGGAATTATGATCCTGAAGGCAAGGGAGAGAAGTCAGATTGATGCATTTGAGATGTGGTGCTGGATTCATATGTTGCGCACGAATGTATCCATTCTGCAGGAACTGAATGTCAAGGATAGACTGCCAACCATTTGGACATCTTACAAGAATGGAAGATAGTAAAATGATATAATATCAATAAGATTTACTTAGTTTAAATTTGAAAAAATAGAGTATGAAATATTGATACAAATTCAATTAATAAATTAGAAAGAAATACAGAAAAAATTCATTTATCGAAAAAATATTTGGTTGCTACCGGGATTCGAACCTGGACCTCTCCTTATCCCGGGAAACCTGTTACCGTTTACGATTACGACAAATTTAAAACTTATGTCTGTATATTTTTACAATTAATATTTATTATTCTATTTTTAAACGCAATTTATATTAAAAATGGCTCAGAACTATGTTCTGAAATTGCAACGTCACAATAAAAATGTGTTTTCATTAAAAATGATATATTGTATTCAGCGCTACGATGAATAAATTTTGTAGATAGTTAGTTCTAGAAAAAATGTGGACTAATGATGAAATACACGTAAACAAATGATTTTGATTTACGTGTATTCCCATATACCATAAATCTCTCACTGTCGAACACGAATGTATGGAGCAAATTTTGGAAACTACGCAAACATTCCTAATTAGTGGCAGAAAAATATCAATTCACGGTAAAGACGTAATTCGACGCGGGTCGTTTTATGACACGAGTTGATCCTTTCGGAGACGTGACTAGTCACAGTGCCGTAGTGGTCGTATTACTCTAATTCTGGACTGTTTTGAATTATGTAACTAAACCTTCAATTTATATTTCATGTCATGTATGCAGATCACTTTACCACACATTTGAAAGCAAAATTAGTCACATAGAAACCCTTACGTCGGAAACATGCCTGCTAATAAATGAAAGTGTCTCTTCTTTCGGTTCTGGCAATAGACAAAATTATTCGTGAAATAGAACGCGGTGCTAAAAATGTCTATGTAAAAAGTTTAAATAAATAGATTAATAGGTACCTACTTAAAATTAATCTATTTCTGATATTACATGTAATGTGCCCCATTGCTTCTTATAAATATGTTCGATTGTATTTTCTTCTTCTCCTTCTTCTTCTCGTCTTCTTCTTTCTTAGGGTGTGTAAGCAAGTGAATGGTTTTATATATCAATACGGTATGGCTCTCAAATACAGAATAAGTTTAAAAAAATTATGTCGGTTTGGTGAAAGTTATTTTAGATAAAATAATTTTCATCGAAACGATATTGGTGAAAATATAATATTAGATACACTAATTTTACACCTATTTAAGTAATTATAAAATCAAAATGATTTCGCGTAATCACGAATAATGTGTGAATCTAATAGACTTCATAAAGTTTCATAATGAATTTCAGTCAAAATGTGACTTTTATTCACATTTTACTGAAAATGCTGGCATTTTACTGAAAATTCCTAGAATTTAATTAAATATTTTAACACGTATTTTAACCTCATGTGGTATTTTTTGCTCAGTAAAGGCTGTATAGTGTTTAATGGGCTCTATCTCGTTTGAAATACTATTTAATGTTAAATGGACTAACGTTAAAATACTAAGACGTAAATTAACTGTAAAATAATTGCTTAAGTTGAAGGAGTATCATTAAATGCTAATTAAATTTATCTTACACATATAATTTCCTTCTGTCTGTCTAACCGTCTGTCCGTGACGCATAGTAATATAAAACAAACAAAATCTGTTGTCAATTCCATGAAAGTGTGCGGTTATCATATCAAACTAAGAGTATTATTTTACTTTTACACTTTCGTGATTTTTATATATTAATTTCCGTCATTAATGACAGATAATTTCTAGAACTAGTATAAATATCATTGTCTAAATTTGTTTACTGTTGTTAAAACGACTATAAATGCGAAAGAACAAAGTTTCTGCAATTTTTTGGAAAATTTAAGTTGGCCAAAGAGCTATCCACATTATCATAACAAATATTTATTTAACCAAAATTCAATTGTATTCCCTTAAGACGTCCACCTCCCCTCTCAAAAGTACCACTAAAATGAAAACGATGTCAAATATTGTCGATCGTTTCCAACAGTGTGTTGCTGCTAACGGCTGCCATCTTATGGACATTATTTTTAAAATTAAATGATTATAAATTGTATATACTGCTGACTTCGAAAATAAAAACATTTTTTCACTATATACCTCCATTACTTTTTTATAACTCCTCAAAACTGATTTATAACTCCTCAAAACTCAATCAGTTCTGCCGCACCCTGTATAAATAAGAAAAAGTAATATTTATTGACTGAGCATATTATTGCATGTAACTACATCGCTTATATACGTACATGTGTTAAATATGTAATTTCAAAATATTCGGATTTACTGGGAACCATCGCTTTGGGATGGAATATCTCTGCCAACAAACATTCCATATTGACATTAGTTTTTCGCATTTATGTGTCTAATTACATATTCGTACTACAATTCAATTCACCCATCTTTTCTTTAGTTCCCACGTAATATATAGCACAGAGTAAGATTCATATTACTGTAGCACGACTATATATGTAAAAGTATCTCAGACTATTTTCTGAGTTAGAAAAGTATGCGTATAATATATTAAATAGAAATTAAATGTATTAATTAGAACGATATTTATATATATATATATTTATTTATTTATTTATATATATTTTGACATCCATATTTTTGTAGTTACAGAGGTGGACATACATAATACATAGTTTAATGTGTGGGATGGAGTAGACTTCACCTCTGATATATACAGCGTTGTCCTGGCTATTTTGCTAGACTAAAGTCTGTGTTAAAGTAGCCAGGTTTAAATAATATTTAAAATATCACAGACCTATGTTTTGAATAATTACAATGACATAATAAGAATGTGCTCTCCTTAATATTAGTATAATTTATTAAATTTTGTGTGTTGCTACTCTCTATACTACGCCAAGAAAATCTATATAATTTAACAGGCAATTTAACTGCATATCATCTATTTTTGATTATAGTCGGTGTCAAGGGTCTTCTGAATCTCACGGTTCTCGGCGATTATCTTTTGTTTAGCTGTTTTCAGTTTTGGGCTCCAAGGTTGTCCTTGGGTGTCCAAGGTTCTGTCATAAGTTCCACAACTTGACTGTTCTTACAGAGTGAGGCCTTTGACCCCACGCCAGAACTGTGGTTTTTTGGGAATTCTCTTCTTTTAGTCTGTGTGGTCCGCGGGAGGTACCCGTATTTTATTCTTTTGCTACCCTCCTACACTTCTAGCTACAGTGCTGGTGAGCATTCCCTATCTCTCATCTGTGATGCATCCTGTAGTGATTGTAGGGTTCCCCCCACGACATATCGTCATTTACATTATATTCATATAAATTATCTTATTTTAAAATTTTATTGTACTATATAGATTATCAACAGATCATAAAATGACTTTGATAGATAGATAGTTCTAATACGACATTAAGGTATAAATATTTTAAGACAGGAATGTAATTAGGAATACCGTGAAAATATAAAATTTAAATGTTACAAATTAACAATTAAGTAGAGTAAACAAGATGGTTAAAACTACTATGTAAGTACATAAGTGCGTGTGTTCTAAATTCAACGAAGTTCAATCACGCGACGGTCATCGGCTTTCCAAAGCGAACGCATAAATGAACACGTTTGAATGACTACTTCACATGTATAAATAATTTAATTTTTAAACTGAGTCTTTTATGAAGAATATCTCCTGGTTAGCGATAATGGATGAGGTCTCATAACAATATAATAAGAAGGCTTTCTCAATAAATACATTTACGGGACGATTTTATGGGAGAGTGTCGTGTATTTATAAAACAATCGGATATTATTTTATTTTGTAGACATTATTTCGGCGAAAAAAATTTCCTTCCTAAAGAATATATTTAATTACATAAATTTAAAACATCTAAATTCAGCTGAAAACAATGTTTAATTGCTGGTTTGTACGCAAAATTAAAAATTGAGGTTGTTATGCGCAAGATACCGTTGATGGATAAACAAAGTGAGAATTGCTTTAACAAAGTATTTTTGGTGAGAGAAATTATAAGGCCTGGCTGGCAGGTGGTTTTACACGAACCTTCTAGCGGAAGGTGGCAAGAGGTGGGGAAAGAAGGCGCAGTGACGTCATACACTTGTATCCATTCACCGATTCCCAGAGGGTCGGTAAAACAGGGTTGCTAAAATTCTACAGGTGTTGCTACCCGAGAACGACATGTATATAATGAGTATGTAGGTACTCGTAGTAGACATTGATATTTGAATAAATTATTTCATTCACGTTAGTCCCTAAACTCGCTGTAGTAATTCAATGAATTATTTACGGGTTCCATTTTTGAAAATGCTTTGCATATATATAATTTATAAATCGAAAAAAGTCAGTGCTAGGGTTGTTCAAAATTAGTTTAAAGCCATTCAGATTTCAATACGACGTAGATGGTGACATTAATCAATTATTATTTATTTATGATATTTATTTAATTATTATCTTTATAAATAAGGGTTGGAATAATACTGACTTAAGATATATAGCGTTTTTCAAAATTAAATACAGGGTGTAAATAATGTTCCAGGCCGATTTTGTTAGGCCGCCATTTTTGTTTGGCGGATATTTGTCAATCGCAGAGAATCGTTAATTATAATTTATTATGGAGCATCTAACGCCTCAACAACGTGTTAAAATTATTAAAATATTTTAGCTAAATAATAATAACAATGCTTTAATAATTAATGATGTTCGCTATCGTCACGTGTTGGAAAATTTCTTGGTGACCGAATTGGGTCGATTGGGCCTGTGACATATTTAGTTTCAACAGGGCGGTGCCACCTCACACACAGCTTGAGCTATGCTTGAAATTTTTCTCTATTGCATAATGTCAAAAAGTGGTGATATCGACTGGTCTCCTCGATCACATGATTTGTCGGCTCCTGACTATTTTTTGTAGAGGTACTTGAAATAAATGGTCTATGCCAATTAGTCGACATCAATTCCGATGTTACAGGATAATATTCAAAATGAAATTGTTGAAATGCAAAGTGTGCGAGAATGTTATAAAAAATATGATTAAAAGAGCACGGATTTGTATACTTCTAGAGGTGGCCATTTGACCAATGTCATATTCCTGCAACATAACTGAAGTAAACTAAATAATTGATAAATAAAAACTAAATTAAAAAATTATAATTCATTTTCTAGTTATTCAAAAACAATATCGACTTGGAACATAATATTCACATGTAGATGTATGCAATGTTAAAACAGTTATCATCACCTTTTTTATAAGTTATCTTTTATTTAAATACCTTGGTCTAGATATGAACTCATATGCACTGCGACATGCACCAGCACGCATGAGACTAGAAGAGAGTTAGCGGTCTCAGTCTCACCATGCGCGAAACCTTATGATACGATCACAGAATTAAGATCCTCGCCAGTCAATAATATTCTACAACCATAACCCCTCACTGGTAACTAACTTTGATTGACTACGTTTAATTTACTTCACGGGTCCCAAGTAGTAGAAATCGGAAAGAATCTGATTTCTAGTCGGGCACGTTAACCACTATGCTACGGCTGCTGATACTGATGGTGCTTTTACCGTGTTCTATCATCGCCTCTCCCAGATGACCGACGACAGGCGACATCTGGACCCGGCACCCAAACTCGACCGCGTCGATTCGCTCCGCTACCATTTACTCTAATTTGCTAACTCTTAATGTACACCGGTTTACATAATATAAGATCATAGAGGATATCCAGCGGAAAATTTTCAAGTTTAATAAATAAAAAAAAACAACAATTTTATTCTCATATTTTATTTATACAAAGTGGAGTTTAATGATGTGGATTTTACGTTTTATAAATAATATCGTCTAAATGCCGACCATTTCTCTTCAAGACACGCTTGCAATCAGACTCTTAAATTTGCGAACATGCAAGAGCAAAGCGTTAGTTCAATGGCAGTAACTTCACGGCTGATATTTTCTTGTAGAGTCTGAATTGTGGCTGTAAACTCTCGACTTAAAATATCCCCACAAAAAAAGTTGCACGGTGTAAGGTCCGGTGGCCGAGGTGCCCAGGGTATGTCTCCGAACTTGCTGATTAATTTATTGGGAAAAATTCCCCTCAGCTTCTTCATTGAAACTCTAGCTGTGTATGGAGTGGCCCCGTCTTGCTGCAATTGTATTTTGTTGTTGAACCCAGGAAACCCAGGAAGTTGCGGTAAAAAAACTCTGTCTCTAGCTGGTTAAAAAAATAAGGGCCAATTATCTCTCGGGCAGAAATTGCACACCACACTATCATTTTTGGACAATGCAAATGTTTTTGATGGCGTTCTCTCGGTTTGTCGGGGCACCAGTATCTCATGTTCTCTTATTAACATAGCCATCGATATGAAAATGTGCTTCGTCAGTAAACAATATGTTTCCAAGCATTCGTGCTGTTCCAAAACCTTCCAGTATCTCTCTCGTTAAGATTTCACGTAAAGAATAGTCATTTTCATTGAGAAACTGCACGATTTATAGTTTGTATGAGTGAAACTGTAATTACTTTTTATAAATAACGTGGACTGTTGATTTTTTTATTCCAATATAGGCTATAATCTTCCTTATCACGTTGAACTCGAGCCACATGTTTAGGCATCGCTGCTGAATGATGGTCTCGGAGGAGTTTGGTTAACCATTGTTCCTTTTTGTCTGAACTTTTGAACCCATCACCAAAAAAGTTGCGTACTCGGCACATCATTTACTCGTTGAATATTAAAGTGAGTACAAAAAGCGCGACGCGCACGAATCAATGAATCACCGCACTTTAAATATTGCTCAACCGCGAACGCGCGGTATGCTCTCGACCAGTATCTCATTGTGACTGGCAAATCACGCTCGTCGAACAATACCCCTTCCATTTACCTCACTCCGATGGCTTACGAGAAAATACAATTTAATCTTGAAATTTTTCCGCTGATTACCCTATACAAAACCGTCGTCTTATTTCATCACCTACCTACCTACACAATTCGTATGTGTTATCATTACATCATACATAAAAATAATTTTCAGCGTTTTATAAAATAGATTGCAAGTGTTTGATTTATGTATTTTTAAACTTAAGTAAAAAGTTTTTTTTTGTTATCTGGGCTATACTGACTTCACGCACAGCAGTAAATATCAAAATATTGGGATTTCCATTTCTACTAATATATCTGAATATTGCGGTTTATATTTCTGCTAAGTAATTAATATCTTAACAAAAAAGTATATATTTTCAATATTGTGTTTCATAATAATTTTCATTAAAATCACCTAAACAAAATATTTTTTTTTGCTTGTGCATATTTTTGACTTTTTTTCCTATATATATAATCTATTCTATAAATAAATAATTTGTTTGATTAAATGTCTCCTGTTTATTATTCTTATATTTTTGCCGTATTATCAAACAAAAGGAAAATAAAAGCCCAGCGGAATATAAATAAGCACACATGGTGGCTGTTGACATCCTAAACAAAGAAAAAGAAAGTGAAATTAAATATTTAGAGGCTTGTTATTTCTCAGTACAAAATTATCAAGACTCCAATTATTTATCGTTTTAAACAAATATTGAGTAAAACAAGAATCATCTCGTAACGATTTCACATCACGGAATAGCGCTTTTATACGAGTATATGAAATACATGTCACAAAGATACAAATATATTGATTTAATTAGAAATAATAGATGTGTCACTTGAAAATATTTACATATAAAGGAAACATTTGTGGTATAATTTCATGTTAAACCTTCACACGGTTATACATTCTTCCTGCAACATAATGTTCCTGATTCGTGTTTTTGTGGTAATTAAATATTTTTTCGGTAGATTGGTTTTTTCTGTCTTTCTAATTGTTAATTTTTTTTTTCATAACTCTAATATTATTCAAGTTAGCTCTTGTCTTATGAAAAATAAGACTAAGAAAGTCTCCCGGGACGAGGATTAAAATCTCGACCATGATCACTACGCGAGCGCCAAACAAGACAAGTATCGTTTTTATAATATATATCGTTATGTCAATATTTTGTACACTTTATTAACGTTGATATTGCGTATCCAACTACGACAAGCTCTACCAATAGTAATAAACAAAAGGTTATTCCAATTTGTCGTCCACGATGTGCATCAATATGACAATCTAGAAAATTTTCCAAGTTCAACTTGCGAGGAAGAAGATCTAAGAGAATGCTCAACCGTGCATATACGGAAAATCTATATGCGGAAAAAAGAATATATATTTACTACTATGGCATGTTTTAGTTATCAAATAACTATATTCTAAAATTGCAACTTCGTAATAAAAATGTAATATTAGCAAAAATAAAGGGTCATTTTTATTTTTCAAATTTAAAACAAACAACGTTTTTTTAAATTTAATATGTACTTTCTTTCATTTTTTACAATGCTCTTTCACCTTTTTGGTAAACTAGTAAAGCCCCTCAGTCGAAATTCACTTGTATGTGACGAAAAATACCGTCTAGTACTGTTCTGACCTCGTCTACAGAATTCATATTTTGTCCGTCCAAATGATTTTGAAAACTGCGGCATAGTTTCCAAGACAAGTATAAATCTGAGACGCGACAGCAAAGAAGAGTATACATTAACTCTTTGCACGCTATTAGACTCTGAAAGTTTGTGAGGAACCCATTAACCCAATTTGCCGATTTTTCCGATGGCTCGCAGGTGTCGTTGAATGATTGAATGACCAAATCCAAGCTTCTCTCTTAGTTCCTCAACAGTTTTGACGGGATTTTGTTCCACCAGGTTTTGCAAGACGTCCTCGTCGAACTTTAAAACGAGGCTCGACTTCTATACTGTAGTTTCCGGCTTAGAATTTCGGGAACCATCGTTGAAACTGGTTGACGTTTATTGTCCGATCCCCATATACTGCAATAATTTTCTTCACACTTTCCTTTTTTAAACTTATTAAGCAAAATATGCTGAATATGTTACTTACATTATAGCTTTGAAAAAATTACTGTTAAAATCAAACTGCACTTTTCGACTTACACTAAGAATAATTTACTACCTACTATAAAAGGTTTAATTACTACCTGATATAAAATCCGGTAGTAATTAAACCTGATGCAAGTAGTTTATCCCGCCCTCCTTCGACTTTTAGTTAATGTAATTGAAAAAACCCCATTATTTATAGGATGACCTAATATATAATTATTTAGGTAGTACTGCGTCTTAATGAATGTAAAATAGTTTAAAGTAGGTTAATATATACAATGGTATAGTTTATTTTACCATAAATTTTACAAATCTCTACTTTTACATTCTTTGCGCAGATTAAATTGTCCTTGAAGTAATAAAAAATACCTTATAGTAATGGTCCTTGTGATTCCTTTCCTCCTTGTTAGGCCTTTCCAAACAAAATACTCCATAGACTTTAATCGTTATACATATCTGAAGTCTACATATATTATTATGCATAACTTAATAACTGAAAGTTTAGGCAAATTTATTTGAATTATTATGAATACAAGTTGAGTATTTTCTATAATACTAAATACAGAAAAAAATGAATATATACCGTATATCTTTTCAGAAATATTTTATAAATATATACGTGTAACACAAATAGGTTGAAATTAATATCGTAATTACAATGAATAAATATTTATTTATAATTTGTTATCTTAAGAATGCGTAGGCTGAAACCTTCCCATGTCATTGTGGTATTCAATAATACGAAAATCGATAGAAATTCTATACTATTGATAAATAGTAAATAGTAAAAAAAATTCAATATATTATGATGTATAAAAAAATGTAAAATTAGCTAAAATCCCGCCGGCACCTTACGCACATGATATATTTTATCTTGCTTATTGTTACAAATAAAATTAATCACATAGAAAAAAAATATTTTTACCAGCGGGACTCGAATCCGGAACCTTCTTTTACTTTTCTTAGACTGTGTAAACCAATTACGTCAAATTATCAACTTTCTTTCTATTTAAGTGAGACATTTATTATTTCATATTAAAAGCTATCATCTTTTAATTGGAAATAATAGATGTCCCACTAAAATAGAAGAAACACATATAACGTCGAAAATTCAACGTGAAAGTAAATGGTTAACATTTTTCTAATAAGTACGAGAAAATTCCGGGTTCAAGTCCTGGCAGTAACTATATTTTTTCAATAGATAGATTTATTCTGTGTAGGTAGTTTTTTTTAATCATCGAAGAACAATGTTCTAAACATTGCAGTATAATACAAATGTGATTTTATCAAAAATATTTTAGTTGTTTAAAAAATTTAGAATATCAACACCAGGTAGTTTATCTCCTAAAAAAGATTTAATAAATTTAAGGAGAAACTCAATGAAACGGAATTGTGAAAGTAAGAATTTCTAATAATTTATTTACTGTCCGTACCATACCGTAGCCCTGAAAGGAAAACATCTTAACTGGCGTATTGCAATAAATCTCTCGGCGATGGTAAATCACAATGTAGCCATGCACAGCACAGTACCGCACAGGTGACGTAATGGAAATGTAGAATTATTTCCCGCCAACGAAGGTAGCGGCCATCTTATGTGCGAGGAGGTTATGAAAATTGCGGCAAAATGGATGGTCGCTCTTTAACATCGGGGAGAAAACTGAGGAAAATATTTATTTGGAAACCAACGCAGTCAAACACTACATTATTATCCTATGCTTTATATAATGACATTAAGACCCGTGTGTGTCTCTAACTCTTTCATTTTTGTATATAAATTTGAAAGGAAATCGATTAGATGAACATCGGAATGAAGTGTCAGTTTCCTTTGCAATAAAAATTAGATGGACTTGTGACCACATACACACGCATACAAATTTATTTTATAGTTCTTATATATATAAATTAGAATTTGTTTTTCTGGATTTTATTACTTTATACCCACTGTGAATAAAACTTTGTATCCACCCATCTCTTGATTTACCCGGTAACCGTTTTACGCTGTTTTAAAAATAAAATTCTTTTTTTTTAATTTCAAATCGTCGATTAAAAAACACATATCGATATAAATATTATTTAGTAAGAAATTATTGTGTTTTTGATACAAAACTTGATTTATATCAAACGCTGTAAGCTGAAGCCTATAAGCACGTAAGTAAATATAATATATTATTTTAAATAATTTGTATTCACTAACACAAAGTGTTTTAAAAACGTCGAAAATTGATTTATGTAGTGCAAATTGAATGGTTTATAACTATTAATTTTTAACATTTTGCAATTTTGATTCAATACAGGTCTGTTTCCGTAATCTTGGCTTCAAGATAATAAGAAAATATATTTCGTATGTGCGAGAATTTTCTATATTAAGATAATTCTGTGGCACACGAAAAATGAATTTAATGGTCTCGGTCTTTTATACAACACTTGTATTTACCTAATTATGGTCAATATTATTCAGTTTATTAGTTTTATATTAGTATAAAGGTCTTATCTAAGTAATAGTTTTAAAAAAGTCAAATATAGTGTATAACTTATGATATAAATGAATAATAAAAACCCACATTTTCGTAAAAAAACATTAATTATTTTTGAAAGTATGCCCTTAAAAGTATTTAACAAAAAATAAAACACAAAAATTAGTTAGAAAGATATTTAATCAGGATTAATACAGAAGAACCTACTGCTGGATATGAATCTGGTGATACTGGTTCCATAGAATATAGCAGCTTGGAGGAGGAGGAATAATAAAATTACAATTCTGTTTTAAATTATGTACGTCTTATAAATATGTTTTGAATTAATAAAGCTACATATTTTATTAAAATATTTTGTTTCTCTTTCTTATGTTGATGTATAGTACATACGTCTATGATATATATTTGTTTTATGCGGTTTTTTGGAACCCATATCTCTCTTTTAAATGAACTTTAAGTTTCGATTTACCCTGTTTTTAATTTTCTGGAACCTATCTTCTATTAATGTATGCCTTCTATGCCTCAATTTCCTTGGTTTCGCTTTACGCAGAATTTTCTGAAACGTATCTATCACGTAAATCGAGGGTTGAGTGTAATATGTTTTTTTAAATAGATACTCTACCAAATAATTGAATAATATAAAAATTATAAACAATAAAGTTTATTACGTCTGTTAACGTGAAACGCTGAAATATTGTGAATAATAAAATAAAAATTTGCTAACAAATATTCGTTTAAGACTATTTAACTAATATATAATTCAATCACTCTTTTAAATTGATCCTGTATTATGAAAAATGTATTCAGGTTAGTGTAAATGGACCTAATTGTAACATGGTAGCGTCGAAATAACTTTGACTCAATGTGATCTTCATATTGTGTGATGTTTTCAGCTTTAACTCATTCTTTTTCATCGGTACTTTCGTATGTACTGTATATATCACTCAAAATAGTATTATGTAGGTCTCGTTTTATATTTTTTACGTAATATAATTAATTAAACACTATATGGATCAATCTAATGTATTTCAATATTTATGCCAGAAATTTGCAAACCTCAGTACTTCAAAGAATACTTAACCATACTACATTAATCTGATGAAGCGTTAAGGATTTGTGATGTGGCTATATTTTTAGACATCAAATTATTACAAAGCAAACGCGTGACGGCTCCTCGGAATATCTCCATAAAGTCTTGTAAATTTAATCAACGAATTTAATGGAGAAAATCCCAAGAATACGATATATCGAGCCTTGAAGGCGCTCGGAGTCGGGACGACTTGGACGGCTTCCTTGAAGAACTAGAAATGATGGCGGTGGAGGGATAACGAATTCTAAGAAGTGGGACGGAGGTGTGGAATGCCAGAATAAATTCAATGATTCCCATATCTAATGTTCGTCTTACATACGCAACTTCACTCTCGTCGTAATACGAATTTTGACATTTTCCGAAAAATTCCGAGAATCGAACTTTTGAATGAATTTGATTTCAGTTCAGTGTGAAAGGTATATAATATAATTTTTCGGTCACATGATCGTGGATTTTCAAAGCTCGATTTTATATTGAAGGAGTATCACATCATTGACATATTAATGTGGTACTTAAACTGCCTAATAAGGTGCCAACCTTATTCACCATAAATATAAAACAAAACCTACAAACCAAATTATCTCTGTTTTCTATACAATTCTTTGGTGACCCTACACGTGCCTCACACACATGGCCATGTAGGGACTCACTTAACAACCATATAAGGTCGAAACCCAACCAACCAATCAGTAGACACCATGCATCGTCCACGAAGCTAGTGATCACTTCTCCGCAGGCCTTCCTTTCATCGGTATCTTGAGCGAGCCACTCCAGCGTTCAATTACATACGCACGTTTAACTGTATACTGTCTCTGTATAATTCATCCATCAATAAACGCCAACCTTTGTAAGTGCTCTTTCATTTCTATACCTTGCTCTAGACAAAAAATAAATAATCACACACGCACACCATATACACTAACACGCGTGAGACTAGAGGAGTTTAGGTATTCAGTCTCACATCCATAACATCTTACGATCAATCACAGTCGATCATATTTAACAACCACAACCCCTACAATCCTGTATTCATATATAGTATGTTGATGATCATGTGTTCCATTACCTCCGTTTTTGCAGTGCTAATCTTCATCATCATTCGTGTACGTAGACAATACAAATAACACCCCGTTTACATATATCTTAAGTTCTATTAATACTAGCTTGTAACAAAGTTCACCAGGGGTAATTATTTTTCAAATAACATAAAATATTTGTTTTAAAATTTGATTTTAAGAATGTACAATATAAATTAATGTATTAAATTCTAAAATAAGTCAACGTCATATAATTATATGACAATCCGTCACCACAGTCTAGTGGGGGATTAGCAAAGATGGTAGAGCATTGGATTATCATATGAGAGGGAACGGGTAGAGCATTGGATTATCATATGATACTCGGTGCTTACAAAATCTTTTTGATTTCAAAAATGTTGTGTAGGTTATCGATCCCGGTATCGGTAAAGTTGAAAATAAAACACAAGGTAAAAATGAGTGTTGAAATATTATGAAATTTTTTAACGCGCTATTTTTAACGCAGTTTTCGCGACAAATTTAACTAGAGACGACTTTAAACCGTTATTGCGACTGTGAATGAGTAGTATTCGGTTGTAATAATGATCGGTAACTGAAATTTAACTGTTGTAGGTTTAATTTATAGCGTATATACTAGCGATTGCTCGCCGAATTACGAATAATCTGTTATTAATCATGGTTAAAATTGAATACAAATCTCACCATCACTAACGCAATCATAGTTAAAAAAATGGTTAAGTTCATCACTTAATATTATTGGACCCGAGCTGCTGAATAAACATATTTATTTCAGCATCCGCAACCAGTTGCCATTAGTCAGGGGACACTTTTGTGATTCGTGTGCGCAATAATTTGCTGACTTTTGTGTTTTCTTTTTTCTCACGACCAGATTAAACGTTTACTACCCACTGCACCCCGTACACCCTCTCCCACGATGACCACCCCGTGGCCTCCTAGTGACGTGGACTCGGGGCCCGGATCACTCGCGTGGGTTTGCTAAATGTTATCAAATAACTCCTTAATTGGAGCCGTATCATGTCGTTTTTTCTGCCACATGTTTTTTTCACCATTTTAATAAATTGCGAATTCACTGTACATTTATTTATGTCTAAGCTAGGGGTCGACAATCATTGGCTCGTAAGCATTTTTCAGTACTTTTAATTTTTCTTAAATATTGTTTTACTTATATTAAAAATAAATACATTTTGGATGTTTAGAGCATCTGTAGTTAGACTTAATTAATTTAAAAAAAATTTATAAATTACTTGAATCAATTTGACCTTATTTCATCCCTAAAATATCCACATTTTCACCGTTCTTGATCAATTTTTCGCACGTTTGTTTTCTGACAATTAATATAGTTTTGATTAGATAAATTCTTTAAATTAATAATCGTTGTTTCCGAAGAGATTAAGATACATATTAATATTTAATATAAACAAAACAATGAGTAAAAAAAACATGTTACGGCAATGAAAAATTCTATTTAAAACTGTTTTTAAGCGAGTGATTCAATCACTAAATTTGTGTTCAACGGGTAAGCGTTACAACAGGACTTCACCGTATTTAATAAATATTCTGTAGTATCGCATGGCGCGATATAGTAAATAATTAATTTAATAATTATTAATTGAATGTATTAATTATAAAGATATACATATAAAATCAATTTTATCGAAAAATATTGTTGTTGCGCTACCGGGATTCGAACCTGGACCTCTTTTCCAATCCGGAGAAGGTGAATTATCAACTATGCTATAGCGACAGTATTTTTGTCGACAAATTTTCGAACCCATATGTTTTTTCAATATACAATTTTTCCCATATGCTTTTTTAAATGAATACATCTATCGTTACATTATTGAAAAACAATCTACATTGTTTTTACGGAATCTCAAATACCTTTAAGTAAACCGATAGTAGACAGAAAATTTGTCGTCAAAAATACTGTCGCTGTAGCATAGTAGGCAATGCACCTTCCCTAGATTGGAAAAGAGATCCAGGTTCGAATCCCGGCAGCGCAACAACAATATTTTTTGATAGAATTGATTATATATGTATATCTTTATAATTTTTTCTTTTTTCTTCACCAGAATCTATAAGAATTAAAGAATGCTATATTTTTAGTTAGTTATGACATCCTGAAGAAGGGAAAGATATTTTCCGAAACCGGTAGATGTTTTTTAAACTCAATTGTGGTTAATAAAACTAAGATAATAAATAAAAAATATGAATTTTAGCCACCAAGTTAATATTGTTAATTTTAAAAGTATATATATATCTTTCTAATTAATACATTTAATTTGTATTTAAAAAAAATATCACAGACCGTCTGTTTTGAATAATTAAAACTTCACAATAAGAATGTGTTCTCTTTAATAATAATCTCTCCGTTTATATTCTCTTGTGTAGATTGGGTTATTAAACCCATCCCATTAATTGTATGTAGGACGTGAAATAAGATATTGGATATTGTTTTTATGATAACTAATTCCTTAGGGAATCTCAGGTCCTTCGCGATGGCACAAATGAATAATTTCATGTACGTATTTAAAAAAATATTTAGACGTAATATTCCTCGCCGCGTTATTTTAATGGACGCTCGGTTCAAGTTTGGCTTAAACTGGCAATAGAGAAAATTTTACTAAAAGATTTTCCATTTCAGTGAGGGCTCTCGAGCGCGCAGATTGTTTGCTTAATCCGTAAAAGAAACCGTTCATTTAAAATTCAGACAAACACCATTTTAGGTTTGCGGCTGAGAATTTTCAACAATGAATTTTAAATCTTTGTTACAATAACAATTCTTAAAAATTACCGTCATTTTGGCTAAAAATAAATATTTGAAGGATTAATGGAGTAGGCTCGCGAGATAAAGTTTCGTTAAAACGTTTGTAAAGGATGCTGAAGGATGTAAAGCAGTGGTGTCTAACCGGTTAGGAAGTGTACCGCAAAATATTGTTGACTTCAGTAGAAATGAGCATCTACTGAAAAAAATTTTTCAATTTTTTTTAGCATCTTGCGAGAAGAGAAGATATCTCGGAGAACCTTGATGTGGTAGGTCACGTAGAAAGACGGAGAGAAAGAAGAAGATCCTCCACCCTTTGGATCGATTAAGTGGAAAAAGCAACGTACACTTCTCTGACAGCCTTGAGATCTGCAGAATACAGAGAACAGTAGTGGGGCGGAAGTTTGTGAAGATCACGATTCTCACTCATGAGGGAACGACGTGGATAAATCATCATCAGACCAGAATGGACTAATCTACTTAATTTAAATCAAGTTTTTGTTCGCTTCTAAACTAAACTTACAACGTGCATTAACACCATAACGTTAATGATTGTTATGAACCATTTCTAATATTCTTACTATAATAAATTGTATTATGCTATTACAAAAAACTTTAATCATCAAAAACTGCATCTAGTTATATTTTAGTGTGAAATGCAATATATAATTAAAATTGTTGATAAAATTATGGTATCTAATTGCGTAAGTAGGTATTCTTCAGTGTTTTTTTAATCGTAAAAAGGCAAATTTTAAAGTTTATGCAGTATTCCGTGATTCCGAAAAGTTGGAAACCACTGATGTAAATTGTACAGAATCACAAAGAAGCATTTTTCTGTAAAGATGGGTGGAAATAATGGAATATCATTCATTTCTTGATTTTAGTCTTTATATTTTTCACAAGAATAAATTAATCTCATGATAGTTTAATTCAACGTTAACTTTGTTTAATTCTACCAGTAAGTATCTATCATGACATATTTTTCAATACCATACGTTGTCATTGTCAAACTTAACAGACAATCGCTGTTCGATACTAACAAGAAATCTACTGAAACTTGTGTTTAATAAAGTTAACGTTGATTTAAATGATAATTGTACGACTATCGCAACAATTTAAATTAATCTATATTCTTCTACATATTACGTACAAAGACGTACCGACCATTTCCTGGTATCAAACAATTGATTAATTCACCATATTCGGTATAATGTTCTTTTTTATAGTATTCGGTCAGAGTATATATAATATGTTTACCGATGTCATTATTTACCAAAGGCCGTATACATCGATTCGTTCCGCTTCTGAGACCAACTCTCTGGTGCATACGGCGCTCTCATGGAAAGCTGGTTCTCTGACCGGAGAATGAAAACGCCCACAGAATAGCTACATATACAACAATGGCCGTGACTGAAGTAGTTAATTAAAAGTATGTAATATTTATATTTTGTGTGTATATATGTGTGAACTTTTTACTTTTCATTTATTTATTAATATTTTCCTTGTTTTTCTTTTTCTTTTGTTTTTTTTCATAGCATTATATTTATTTCGTAACTTTAATGCATAAAATAGTAAGTATTATGTTTATGGCGAATCGGGTTAAAAAAAACCTGATCACACTGGAATAAACACATTATTATTATTACTATTTGTTTCATAGTATTCGGTGTACATGGACTAAAATATATATTTTATAAATTAATTATTATACTGAAAATGTTTATATTAATATTGCTTTCATTAATATTAAATTTTAGAAGCGAATTCCGATCTACAAGATATAGAGATCAAATTGATATCCCAAAACTAAAATATACCGCAACTCTAATCCAATATATTTATCAAGACATCAAATTTTTTTAACAATCTCCTCATCACAATTTGAAAAATTACGGACTATCATAAATTTATAACTGAAGTAAAAAAATATGTACACAGACTAACTGAAACATAAATTAGCTCGTATATACTCCTTCTCTATATACTAGTCTTACTCTTATAGAAAAGAAACAAATGTTAAAAAAATAAATAAATATATATATATTCAAATTGTATTATATTTTTAATATTAATTTTAAAAAAATTAAAAAATACCTACATAAATAAAATATATCGCATTTTACATATTTTATATACCTATCTACAAAAAATTATTTAAATCTTTTTGAAATATTTATGTTCTATAATTTTAATAGTCACGTTATTTTGCAGGCATTATTTAAACTTATCTTACTTATTAGTAATCGATGAACTACTTTTATATTATTAAATTAAAAATATAAAGATTATATTTACACACACATACTAAAATATAATATGATTCGGGACGTTGACTTTGACAAAAATTGATCCACGGCAGAATACATTGTATTATTATTTATAATATTAATATTATTATTTATAAACAGCTGGCAGTTTCAGTTTACATTTCCGAAATGTGTATATTATATTTTAATGTTATTTATTAGTTATTTGGAACACACGTTGCTTCGCTGTTTTGCAAAAAAACAAATTAATTTGTTAAAAGTTGAAGAACTTTAAGCAGAACAAGAATTGAGTACGACTAATTAAGAATATCCTAATTAAGTTAAATAAATTATAATCTAGGTATACGTTAAATAAATTTAATAAGTGCATGCGCAGTGGCGTAACCGGGTCAAGGATATGGGTGGGGCTACGACTTTGACCTGAAACGTATCCTTATTCTGTGACGTGTTTCTGATATTCCCGGATCTGGAGCTATTTCTGTGTTACTTGATAAATTCTTATTGTATTTTTCAAGAAAACATATTTTTGTTGAGAAGTTGGAATTTCCGAACACAATTCTGTGCTATAAAATAATCAGCTAATTCTAGTTGATTAATTTAATCTATATTATTCTTATTCACTATTTCCGATTACCTTTCATACATACATTATTGTAATTATTTTTTCATATCTAATGTAGGTATTTTCAAGTTCACTCAATTTTGCGAAATGATCGTTTCATTTTTTTTTAAACTTTAATAAAATACCTGACGTTATATTATGAATTATGTATTAAGTAAATGTCATATATTTTTCGTATTATATATTTATATATATTATATGTATATATATATATATATATATATATATATATATATATATATATATATATAATTTAATATATATGTATATATTTTAAAACTGTAACAACTCTGTAGGTGCATGTCAATAAACATAATTACTATAATTATTATTATATGTAGTCTTGATGTATGCATTTTTTTTTATTCATAGTTTATTTTCTGAATTCATTCTAATAATAGATGCATTATTAGTCTGCATTTTTATTTATTAGCCAGGCATTGTTAAATATTTTTTTTGCGACTAAAATACTTACTTTATTTAATTCTTCATAGAAACTACGTTGTCTCCTATATTTGATATTTTTGAGTATTTTAGTGATTTTTTTTGATAGACTGATACAAGTCTAAAAACGAGCAGCACTGCGCAAGTCACTGTATAGGTAGGTACTCAGTTTGAAGAGGCGCCCTTCGCGCAGCCTCGGGAATCCGTTCCATCTTCAGATTTGTAACCAGCATTAGCGGGGGGAAGAGAGAGAGGCAATTAGAAAAGAAGAAAGCAACTCCGTACTCTTTTATTTATTATCTTTTTATATTTTAAACACATTGTTGTGGTCCGGTTTATCACAAAATTCTCTTAACTAATAATAATTAATTAATTAATATTTTTATTTATATTGATGGTACTGGAATAGTAAACCATTATTAATTATTACATTATTGTCTAAATTCTTACAACTGCAAATCCTATAAGCATATCTCTGCCATTTTTTACTACATTCATCTATAATAGTACCCATCTTACTTCGTCCAATTTCATTCTTTCAACATCTTTCCGTGAAGTTTCGATCCGTTGATCGTCGAAACGTCTAACAAGGCCATCCTTTTTTTAATTTTAAATCAAGTATCCTCGTAACATCTTCCGGTATACCATATATTAGATATATCTTTGTATCGCTTGATAAAATAATGTTTGTTCAGTATATTAGTATTTGTAATTTGAATTCAAATGAATTCAGTGTAAAACTGTGAGTACCTCATTTCATTTCATTTTTACTACCTACAGTACCAAACAGACATCTACACGAACAAGGAATAGTAAACCGATTTGGTGATGGATTATCATATTCCAATACACCCTTTGAATATAATCTTACATATCACAAACATTCGATATACCCGTACCTTCTAATAGTTTTTCATTTGATATATATCTATATATATATATATATATATTTCAAACAGCATTTGATTTGATTATTTATTATATTAACCAAAAATTTTAATATAATTTTCTCAATAAAATAATATTAATAACACCCGCTGGACTGGTTTTTATAATTTAAAAATAAAATATAATTTTTATTTTCACTTTGTACTATACACTCAATTTTTTGAGTAATATCACGACTAATTTCGGGAAGTGCAGTCCCATGTACAGGTGTAAATAGAACTAAAATTAAATACAGTTGGCTATGGGGTAGTGGAGCACGTAAGGGTGGGAATAGCTTTATTGTTTCGAGGAAACATTGATAATAGCGGCGAAGGATTATATGTATATTTTTTTAATAAAAATGTTACACCTCGAAGTAAACCCCAAATCAATCAATGCTGTTTTTATATTTCATTTGTCGTATTAAGTTTAATGATCACCAATTTGCTAAATTTATACGTATATTTTAGTCTAAACGATTTTTTCTTCACAGAAATGTTATTTTTGAGCATTATATGAATTTTATAAGCAATTTAAAAATAAGATTAACATGTATTCTCGTTGCTGTTAAAAATAACATGTCATATGTCACCATATATATACCCATGGATTAGCATGCACATTTTTAATAAAATCCCGACGTCTTTCTGTGCATTAGAAAAATGATAAATTTCATTCGTATCAATTTTTCTTAAATTGTGGACATGAGACCTTCATTTTAAGGTACATTTTTCAAAATAGTTAACAAAAAGTCCATTTACATTGTTAAAAATTGGAATTGTAACAATATTTTTGACCTGTCCATCGTCAGAGCTGATGTGATGTCTGACTGTTCGTGTTAGCTTGCAGTACCGTGTTATTAGTTCCATCTATTTTCGGATCACTGTCTGTGCGGACTCTTCGACTCCTTTGGCTTTGAAGCGCTGGATACCATGAAGTTTTTAATTTTAGGCCGTCATTGATGTTAATGTTGACTGAGTGTTTATATGTTTCAATTGCCCCCTTAATTGTACATAAAAGATTCTGAACAGCCGTGAAAACTTAGAACATTTTAAATAATATTTCTGATACTAAAATTATATAGGTGAGTGATTATTATTTAATTCATACATGATTTTAACATTTTTTTAGAAATATCCTTTTCAGTTCATAAAGATCGTATTTCAAAATGTTAAAATACTTTTCTTAACGTTTGAAGATGTTGGTTATTAAAAGTGTTTGTGGTGTTTAACTCATAGATAGGTATGGAAAAAGATCCAGTTCGGTTAAAGCCACGCTAGTAATGTAATTACTCCAGCAGATGCGATAATGAGGTAGTAGAGCATGTCAAAAATTAGCTTTTGTAGTATGTTAAAAAAAAACTAGTTTACCATACTTTTTGAATTTTTTCAAAACGTGAAATACTTTCGGAGATATTGGCGTTCAAAGCTGGGCTTGTTGAAAAACGTTCGGATTATCATTATCCACCGTGTGGCGTTACATATCTCGTACTTACCGGTCAGTACTAACAATATTAGTACACGATGTGTCGAGTACCGACTTGTCGACTTGGAAGATGTGACGTCACACGATAAAATGGTATAAACCGATCGTTTTTAAATCACGCATCTTCGAACATCTGTAACTTTGCCATATTTTAAGATATCAAAAAAATTTGTTCAGTTTTGCAAATGAGATTTATCGAAGAATTTAAAAAAAAAAATGACTCCACTACCTTTTTTTTTCCAATTCCTTAGAGTCTACGATACTTTGAGTACTCTACATGCGGCTAGACCGCCAAATCTACTGCTACAAGTGCATCACCGCTAATCGCTTTGACATTTTTACTAACTACCTTATTGTAATAAACATCACATGTGTTTTATATTAATACATGAATTGGAAGGGTAAAAAATTTTGATAAAAAACCCTCTAAACAATTTACTAGAATTTAAATGCTTCAAATTAACTAGGCGCGACACTTTATGTACAGTGCCGCCTTATTCTATCATAATACTTATAGGTAACTAAAATAAATTACAGCTACACTTAAGAATATTGTTTTATTGTTTACAAAGTCATGGATTGGAGAGTTCAGTCGACGCTGTCCGCTTCTGTGTGCGTCTCAGTCCGGAGGATCGAGCGCGTTGGTTCGCTTCAGGAAATAGTGCCTGGGCAATCTATGTTTGTATCTGAAAGGCATTAAACTGATGTTGTTCTCGTACGAGCCGAGAGCTCGGATGAGAAGATTATCTTGAGAAGGATGGGAGCAGGGTTTGTGGAAGCTTGCCGATAATTTATCAAAGCATCGTATTGTTGTGTTCACCTTGTACTGGTGGTGTAGTCTAGATAGATCTGTTTTGGGTGTGGTATTGTGTATGATTTTAAGTGCTTTACTCCACTACCTCATTGCGACAGATTCGAAAAAGACGAAGATATTTTGATAGGCTATAAAAAAATATCTTTACAGTTCTATTGAATTTAATTTATATGTTATTTATTTTATAGGGCCTCATGAATATTTTGCCGTATATTAATTTCTCTTTAAATACGAATATTATACGTTGAGTTACCCTTCGTCATACTGGTGTATGGTGGGTGGTTAGTGGTAATTTTCTTACCTTCAAAATGGCTAAATGGTTTTAGGAATGAAAATAATTCCGAACTAGTTAAATATAGCAACACATATTTGACATGACAACTGAAGAAGCTAATACATTTTCAAAATAGATTTCTTGCAACAGGTATATGATATATAATAACTAAAATCGGATGTGTACGTAAGAAATCTTTTGAGGTTTCGCAGGTGCCTTTGAAGCTTTTATTGTTACACGATTCATTGATTTACCATTTAAGAAATAATATTGCAGGTTTTTAAATTAAATTTGGTGAACTTATTAAAGCAAACTTCAACAGAATTCTTTTATTTTTAAGAACATTTTTTTGTTGCGAAGTTGCATGTTCAGAACATAGTTTTGTACTATTTTAATACTAATTACAGAAAAAAAATCTATTTATCTTTCTTGTTCACTTTATTTCACATTTATTAAATTTTTATTAAATTGTTTTAATTTTAAAAAATAATTTTTTTCATTCAACGTAATGATAATTGAATGTAAATAATTATAATTCTCATCAGTGAGCACTATGCACGCGTATTTTAAATGAAATATTTCTATAATTGTCACTTAACTGGATATGAAAAAATATTGTACTCTGGGCGTTTATTTTTAAAAATGATTGAATCACGTTTTTTGAAAATCCAACCGAGATGGGAGCCTACTCCCCATGTTTTCAGTAATAATTTAATTTGATACCTACTAACTATTTTGTGAACATTTGAAATATGATTTATTCCCTGTCATTATAGACAAGCTTTCATCTAGTAACCTATTAATAATGGTTGCGCTCGGTACTTTACAGAATCAACGCAGTAACTTAGGCAGGAGAAGCGAGGTGGAGCGGTATCATGTACAAGGTTGAGACATGTTGAGAGTGACATTAACGTTTCTAGTCGGTTTTTAATTACTTTAGTTCAAAAATTTTCACTTTAAAAATACGTATATACAGGGTGAATATTACGTTCCAGGCCGATGTTGTTTTTGAATAACTAAAAAATGAAACTGAAAATGATATTGGCCAAGTGGCTGTCTCTGGCAGCGACACAAATGCGTTCTATTTTAACGATATTTTTCATAACATTCTCGCACACTTTATGTGTTATTTCAGCAATTTCATTTCTAATATTGTCCTGTAGCATCGGTACTGTTGTTGGTTTATCGGCGTAGACCTTTCCTTTCAAGTACTCTCATAGAAAATAGTCGGAAGCCTTCAAATCAGGTGATCAAAGAGGTCTGTCGATATCACCACTTTTTGACATTATGCGGCCAGGAAAAATTTCTCTATGTATGAGGTCACAATATTCTGTTGAAACCGCATGTGTTGCAGGTTCAATCGACCCAATTCGGCCATCAATAAGTTTTACAAGATGTGACGATAGCGATCACCATTAATGGTTGCAGCATTGCCATTATATTTAGATAAAATGTTTTAATAATTTCAACACGTTGTTGAGCCGTTAGATACTTCATAATAAATTGTAATCAAATACTCTCTACGACTAACAAAGGCGAATTGACTAATGTCTGCCAAACCAAAATGATGGCTAGACAAAATCGGTCTGGATCGTAATGTATTAAACAGTGGTTGGACTCGCAGGAAATATGTATATTAAATTTAATTAATCACAATTCGAGTTGATATGTAATGTAATGTAAGTATTAAGTAAAGTAAGAAGGTCAAGATTTGGCTTGTCAGCAGGTCGAAGATTTAGTTCAATGCGAGATTGGCGTGCCGAAAGTGAGTTTCCCCATTTTTACGTCACGATCTGAAGCCATTAAAGTATTTTTAAGCGAACCAGTTTTGTAATTGAATCGAATGGAATTCTTTCTTCCGTACTTTATCTAGAGCCCTCGCTCTTGCCAGATTATATCGACGATTCTACCATTTGGGTCGTCACACAAAAGAAACTATTTTAGAATTATTATCTTATTTGATCCACTTGCAGAGTCATTATTTATAAAGCTTGGAGGTAAAGAAGTGTGTGTGTGTATGTATGTATAATAGTAGAGTAGATGGTGTTTGTTGATCGCTTCCTCGAGGAAACCTAACCAAGATCAACGTTTTGGCACCGCGACATGTAAGATTATTGAGGCTTTGCTTCGAAAGTTATAATCGTACATATGCGTCGGGAATACAAATTTACCGCAGTTTTGAAGTCAACGCATTATTAACCAACTCTGTAACTTTCTTCACATGCGAGTTTCGAGTGATTTTAGCGCCATCCATACCGGTTATATCATAACTTTTGAGACAAAGCCATGACTTGTTAATATCTGAGATTCTTTGAGAATGCAAGAAGTCGAAGGATCTCACTCCCGCGGATGATCGCCGGCTACATGAACGGATCCGGTAAGGTCTCAATTCACCAGTGGCCAGGATAAATGGTTGTAATGTCGTCCCTAGCGATCACCTAGAAGATTTTTTCATTCCACACATTTTTTTTAATCGAAAGTTTTGTAAGAAAAATGTTTTTATATATTGAATTGGGTATTGCATTCACTATACATACATGTAAATTATCATTACTATTATATCAAGTTTAAAAGGTAGTTCAAGTTTAAAAAAATATATTTGATGATAAGTTAACTTAATTATAATATTTACTTGGCTATTTGAAAAATATAATATATAATTTACTTATAAAAAATATATTCATTTACATGATTAGTACATTGACGTTAAGATTAAAATAAGATTAACGTTATTGATTTTTGAATAAATTTAATGAAACTACTTCCTCTCCTTATAAGGACAAATTTTTATCACCGAACGACATTTAGACGAACTTCAGCTTTCTCTCTCGCCAAATGATCGTCGTCATCCATCAGGAGATCCCCTGTCATGCTGAAGGGGCCAATTATCTTCCTCCAGACTAATGCACGGTGTCACCAGGGCCTCGTGGGCTCGGGGACTTTGAGCCTCGTTACCAGCTGAGACGACCACACTCTGACAGATATTAACTCTTCGGCTAGGTCAAGTTGGTTTATTAATGGTTCAGTGCAGATAAAGAGAAATGTCCCGATAAAATATCAAGCCTTTTTAGTATTGATAAATAATTAGAATAGAAATAATACGCGAGTTGAAAAATGTCTTTTCAATGTTTTTCCCAATATTTTTCTCAATCATTATTTACGACTTGATTGTAATTTTTTGAACTATTAAAATATTCAAAAAATATATTACTCAAACCGATATTTAAAATCTAAATGATGAAATAATTATCATTAACAAAAATAGTTTTTAACGTAACAAAAATGAATTATTTAATTTATATTTATTGTATCGGAATGGAACGGTATTAATTAATTAATAAGAACTCATTCTGTTGTGACATTTCATTTTCAGAACATTGTTCTGTGGTATATTTTGTATGTGGTATAACATTCTTATCATTAAATTTGTATTAAATATTTCATTTTTTTATAATTTATATAATTTATGTAAAACAGTTACCATATGAAATTAGATGATGTTCTTTTTAAAATTGCAAGTAGCCTGATGCAATATTTTGTAGTACTAATCTTGGGACTCCGTTGAGGGTTTTTCATTAGACTTATTTAGCCTTCCAATTCATGTATTAATATGAAATACTTATTGTGATGTTTATAGTAAAAAAGTTTGTAAAAGTAAAAAGTAAAAGAACTTAGAGTATTATAAACTGAAAAAAATAATTTTACCCTCTGATAACCGATGGTAAAATCCTCAATCGTTAGTTAAAAATGGTGGACTCTTCACAAATGTTTAGTCATTGATTGATTTGGCAGGTACTTCGTGGTGTAATATTTTAATTTTTAAAAATACATAATTTTTATTTTCACTTTGTACTACACACACACACACACACAATTTAATGAGTTGTACAACTAGTTTCTGGAAGAGCAGTTCACAGGTGTAAATTGAATTAAAATTAAATACAGTTAGCTATTAGGGCAATGGGGAAAGTAAGTGTGGGAGTGGCTTTATTGTTTCTAGGAAACATTAATAATATTCAAGGTTTCAAAGTTTTCGCTGCTATTAAATAAAATAAACAACGGTAAATAAAGCCATAGATAAAGCATAAAACTGTACGCATTTGATGATTTTTCGCATTGCCATCGGTGAGATTGACTTTGACAGTAGTAAATTTGATGTACGAATAACCCGCAAACGCTTTGTATCTCGGGCGATGGTAAAAAGTTACTATAGTAAAAATTTACTACTGATCACACAACCGGCCCTTAGTCGTACGGGTACTAATTCCAACCCTTGACACGACTCGACAAGTACGTCGAAGTAATTTTGATATAACAGAAGGATGAAAGTAAGCAGACTGTACACAACGAAAACGCAATCATTCGGAAAAATGTTGAATAAACTGCATTTTTGACATTAGTGCCTGTTCATTTGTTTTGTTTATACATCGTCTGGCGCTCGGTTTGTTTTTCAATTAGAACCTCTGTTGTTATTTCTACCTCACTTAATCTAATATAAATAATCTGATTTATTTTTATGTTGCATCCATAAAACTATTACAATTTTCATTGGGTGGGTTAGCGCGACGTTTACGGGCGTTTTAGGCAGACAAACATCTCTAATCCATTACACGGCTTAATGTCGAATAGTCGTTTGAACTCGGCTGTCCCTGATGATATGACTTATTTGTACCAACTGATGTGACAAACAATTCATTTCAGAGTTTTGTTCATATCGGACAAAAATAACCGTATATACTCATAATAAAGCCGAATTCTAATTTACACCTTATAAATTCTTTGTAAAATGTAAAATTCCTGTATGAGTCGACGTTTGTTTTTATTAAAACACAAGTTAATTATTAAAATAAAAATATATCTTTAGGTACTTATTGTTTTATATTCCTTAAATAAGTGTATGTGTTTAATATTTCCTAATCTCAGTGTATTTTATTGTTCAAAGGAGATAAAAAATTACAGTACGGTGGAGTCTCGGTTCTCGAACAATTCAAAATTCTTCTTCACCTTCCGTGTCTTGAAAGAGATCGGTAAACTAAACTGTAGGGGTGATTTATTGATTTCGACAGTGTCATCAGAATAATATGTTCCTTTATCGATATCTAGATCTAGTTACCTAGAAAAAAATATTTTTCGTTTCCTCGGCTCGGACATAAATCCAAGATATCATCACGAAGATCTCAAAAAACCGTAAAATTCCCAACTTTTACAATACTATATACGGTAGATAAAATTGGTATACGTGATATATTGATGGTTTATTGGACACATACAATTTTTTATCTCAATTCTCCTAAGCGGCGAGAAAAATCTACAAAATTTCAAAAGATACATTTTATAGTAGATCTACAACAAAGTTTTTATGAGCACAATTTGCACTAGAATGCTGAACTAAGTATGCCGTTTAAATTGTAAAAAATAGTCGTCCATTTAGAAGTTCCGAGAACTTTTGTGTTTCTCCTTCAAGATGTATTGCACTTCATTAGAGGTAGCTGATGTGACTACTCGTATTACTACTTAGGGGTTCGCCGTAGTGATGTAGTTGGTGTACAGTACAAGAGAGGTGGTGGTTATAAGATGAAAGTACAACGGTGTGATGAAGGTTAGGGTTATATAGCTGGTTGTGAGAATCAAGAAGGGGGCGCCCACGCCTAGATATTATAAGGTATGCGCGATCTAATGAAGAACAATGCATACATACACACACACAGGTGTCTTCAAATATGCATAATCTGACTAACGTTTACTCGACGACATAATATTATCAAATTTTAAGGTCCTTTATTTTCTGACTCGATAAATCGGAATTTTTTGTAATTCCATGATTTAATATATCATTGTTTAACGTTACTGTTTTATAGTTTTCGCAAAATTTATAAAAAGAGAAAGAGAGAGAAATTATAATGGTGTGAAATGAAAATTAGAAATTGGTGAACAATTAAATAGTATAGATTATTTTCTTCTCTTACCTCTCGGTCACTAAGCGAGTGTCTTTCTTTGAGCATAAGAACCAATACATTTATGAACGATTTTTTATTAAATGCATTGAAATTTGCACTGCAATAGAAACACAATAGAATAGAAAATAAAATAATGTAAAGTAATTTTTTCCCTAGAAAATACCAGCATTTGGCTCGGAAAAAGTGAATTAATTATCATTACTTTTTTTTATTTACATACATAATAATATAATAATTTTTATAACGCATAAAACTGAGTCAGATGTTTCGAGTGATGCAGTCCCTGTGTAGTTTCGAGGGATGCAGTCTCTCTCATCTATAAACGTAAATAAAATGTTCGATTAATTTAAAAATAAATCAAAATAATCATGCACTACAAAATAACTGTCAAGTCAGATAATAATAAATTAATTTTAATATTAATTTAATAAAAAGTTTTTCACAGTTATTTATAAAAAATGTACTTTGAACTAGAGTTATTCGCTAGAGCGAATAAGTTATTTTGTGAATTGATTAGAATTATCAAAAAAAAAAGTTTAATTATTAAAATGTTAAAATTATTGGCGTTTGAGAGAAATCTTCCGGTCGAACATTTAAATCCTAATTATACCAGTATGTCTATCATGTAGTTTATTTTAAATTTTTTTAAACTTAATTAAGTTAATACGCGAAATAGTGTATTTATATAGTGGAAATATAATAAACTAATACTTTTTGTATGTAACACACGGAATCACGAATTTATACAGACAAATTTATTATTATTTAACATATAATATTTTAAGTCGATTAACTAATTAACTTACTTACCATCATACTGTTTCTCCATAGGAGTAGGCAGATAGAGCACCATACTCTTATCCCATCCACTTTCACACATCATTTCATGGTCTTCTGTTGTTGAAACTTTTATCCTTAAATATTTGATTTATCTGGTCATGTAAGGTTTCAGTTTCTGTTGCCTTGTATCCGCTACATACATTTTACTTACCATCCTCTTCTTGTTCATATGTTTCACATCCCCAAATGACTTTCTTTTATATACATAACTCTGAAGAACTCTTTAATTTCTTCCAAGTTTTGGATATAAGATAACAGTTTACCAGAGCAATCTTAAAATTATTTAAAAAAAAAAACTTTACTTCCACGATCCGATCCAAAGGAAACTAGAAGCAAAGGCTTAGGATACTTTTCAGTGTCAAAATTTAATACCAAATTTGCTCAAAGAACTTTATTATTTTGTGCTCCGCGAATATTTAACAAATTGCCACTAGACCTAAAATGATCTAATTTGATTAACGACTTCAAACCAAAAATAACAAAGTGGTTGCTTGATGCGGGTAAAAAGCAAAATTAATCTAATTTGTAATTTGTGCTAACCTAACTATCTACACATTTTTGTTTCCAACTATTGTATATTAGAGACAATAATATTTTTATAACTTTTTTCAATAATATTTTATAACTAGATTGTACTTTTTTCACATAACTTACTTAACATTGTACTTACTTACCCATAAACAATTACAACTTTTAAAAATGTACAGGTAACTTCTTCAGAACAGACCACGTCTAGTAAAGTAATTACCTTTATTTTTTCATATGTACTATTTATGCTATAAAAGAATAAATAATATCTCAGTGACCTTTTATTAATTTGATTGACTGTGCTGCAAACACAATTAATTTGTTCATTCTTCACTATATCGTACATATAATTACGTTTCAGTTTGAGTCTCAGAATCGAAATTGGAAATGATAATAATGATTTCTAAAAAACATTGTTTATTAAGGGATCTACATATTATGTAATAGCATTTATGAACTAAAAAAAAATTGAATTTGGGTCAAATTTTTCATAATACATTGAAAAATTTATTTAACTTTTTTTTAAAACGAAATACATAACAAGTGTCACACCCGGCTATATTCGAAGCGTTATAAAATACGTTAAAATATTTTAATATTGTTAAATAAATTTAAAAAAAAAAGGTATTGTATTATATATATGTAGATATATATTTTTCTATATTTTATACAATTTTTTAAAGTGTATAATAATTAGTTACGTTTGATTTTATTTTTTATTTATTGAACTTTTTATTTTATTTCTTTATTATTCATGTTGTCTTTGATGTCCGTCAATGCCTATTAAGGCTTAGTCGTTACGTGAAAAAGTAATTATCCTTTTTCGTGTAACGCCTATATATTCTCGTAGAAACTCCTTTGAAGGTAGGGACAAATAATTTTCTATTATAATTAAAAGAAAATGGGGAAAATACGTGCACATGAATATCGTACATTAGAAACCTACCGGCACCAAAGAGCCCGAATAACAAGACCAGAAAACCACACCTTGCTGTCAAAATTTTAGTTATTTATGAATCGAGTTTCAAATAACTAATCGGATATTATGATTAGATATTATAAAATCCCGTATTTATACTAAAACCAAAACGTAAACACATAAAAATTAGACGTTCGTAAGTTTGTCGTTTCGTTTCGTTTAGAAATATATATTTTTTAAGCCATTAATAAATAAGGCAATATTAAGTTATAGCGCGATAAAAAAATTCGAGTTAAGGATTAGATTCTCGGAGTGAAATCATTAGATCAAGAATTTAGGCTGCCGAAATGAGGTATCTTTGGTGAGTAGTGGGAGTAATATTATTATTAATTATATTTATATAAGAGTAAGCGACCTAGTGAAAATAAGAACTACAAAAATTACATTTGGGCAGAGAGCCATTAAATATTACTCCCCAAAATTATATGCGTATGGAAATAAATGGAGCAATATTTGAGGAACTAATTATAAAATGGATTATATAATTAGACAAAGAAATGTTAAAAAAGATACTAACGACGACCACATAATTAATTTAAAAAAATAGAAGTCACCAATTATCCTCAGAAATATTAACAAACATTTGAACAACCTTTAAACAATATACTACTTCGACACAGAATCATTCTAGTGCGGGGGCATTATTTTTAATAATGGTAAAAAAAATTTTTAAAAAAAGAAGAAAACGAACCGCGATAACCGACAGCCTTGGTACGAAGGAAGGTGACCGTTGGGTCACTCTAGATTAAGATACTGTATGAAGACACATTGGGTATTGATCGTTCAACATGGAAACAGAGGAAGATGGAAGTGCCTTGCTTCTTAAACTTTGATATTCTGAGCAAGCGGTCATGAGTTAGTTGATGAAATATACAAATTCACCACTCGCGAAACGTTCGAAAATGTGAACTCATGTCGGCGCGGTGGTACTAATTCATGCAACTGTTAGTTATTTTTAGTCAGGATGGTTTTTGAAGTTTGGATCCGAGAATGAACCGCTAAAGAACACGTGACATCTTGTAAATTAATCTAGAAAACAGTATCAAATTGATGATTAGAAATCTTTCAAGAATGTTTTTATAGCGAAACTGGTAACTGACACTAAAAGACGCGTAGGTAGATCTTGCCGAAAACACCCCTATATAAGGGTGAAATGGCACTGGTAAATTACATCAAATTTTTTTTAAATGTCTTTCTCGACATGTTTATATATTAATTTATTGGGGTCTGCGATTGCGACCTGTAAGCTCTCTGTTTTTAATTTTAGATGCACGAGTTATTCAGTATTTTGATACTTGATAAATATTCTATGAGCTAATAATTATTTTATTAATTTTTTAGAATGGAATTTAAACTGATCTACGAAAGATCTATGGTTCAAAACTGCACATCATATTTTATAGGACGGATACCCAGGGTACTCAAATACATATTTTCGTATAAATATTTATTTTTATTTTTATAATGTCATTTATATAAAGGGTATTTTTTTTAGAGGTATAGAACTTTAAAATGAAATAAAATACAATAATCATGATAATGGCCATGATATTGGCATTATTGGAAAGATAATTTGATGGCATTAGTGTTTAAATAAGATTTCGCGCATATGAGCGCCGCGGCTGGCTCGAAAAAAGCGTAATTTGGAAGTTCAATTTTTGACCACTTTTTGGATTAGCTAGGGACGTACATCGGCAATAACGCGACGACTATTGGCTTCCAAGTCGTCTATCGTCTCTGGTTTATCAGGGTGGACTAGCAACTTCACATACCCCGACAGAACATAATCTAAAGGTGTTAAACCACACGATTTCGGAGGTCAATTCACGCGAAATTATGCGCTCATCGAATGTTTCCTTCAATAAATTGATTGTAGCATGCACTGTGTGGCATGTTACGCCGTCTTGTTGAAATCGCAGCTCTTACACATTAATACCATTAAAATTGGGAACGAAAAAGTCAGTAATCATGGATCTATTGCTGTGTACGATGGCGAATCGACTCATTCGGGTTCGCCTCAATACTGCGCTCCACTGAGCTTCTTAGGTTCAACAGCTTCTTGAATGCGCACTTTACGACGTCTCTGCGGATGCGTATTATCAATTAGAGTATGCGTAGTGCAAAAACGATCCACGGTTATTCGAATTACTTGCTCGAATGGACAATTATGTCGACCGTAAAATGGACGTAGCGCACGGTAAGTTTCGCGAACTACGATTTTCGAAATAAATTTTCACAATTTAGAAGCTTTGTTTTGGCGTACGTTTATCCATGGTGAAATGGCAAACCAAACTGAGCACAAATCAGCTGCCAGTTGTCAAATTGGCTACCGCTGGAAAAAGTGTTACCAATTCGAAAAACAAACTTCTAAAGAAACACCTTTATATATATATACATATACATATACATATATAAATATATTTATATAGCTTATATATTTGTTTAGATGCTTTGTGTGTGAACGGAGTATTGACGAATGTACGGATGTAAAAAGTAAAAAAAGTAAATATGAACATACATTGATACATTAAATAATATTATCTAATAGCATAGGCTATTATCAAAGTCTTCCTCAAAACAGATATTCACTTAGTAATGTGGGATTTATGTATATTTGTATATAATTATATATTAATGTGTATTTAATTTTTATTGCAATAATTATTTTAATGAACGTTTTCTTTATATGTTACATGTAGTAAATGATATAAATAAATACGTAAACTAGAATGATCTAGTGCTTGCATTCAAAACGATTGTATAAATTTAAAAAAATAACAAACTTTGTATAAACTACTTAGATTTCTAAATGGTTTATATAAAGGTTGCCATTAAAAAAATATATCTCTAATCACAAAGCTGTGTAATTTAGCAAGGAGTAATTATATGTTTTAAAGTTTCAATTATCATCTACAAAAGCCAAAACAGTGTTTTAATAAAATATTTTTAAAAAATCCAAAATATTTGAAGCTAAAATTTTGCTGGTCTATAAATAAACAAGATCTGAAACTATTATATTTTGCGTTGTAGCATTAAGGTTTTGAAACACAAAATGTTTCCATACACCTGGGACTCATAAGGTCACAATATACGAAGCAACTTTCGTACTAAGTACATATATGAAAGTTCCCAGGAAGGTAATTAATAAACTTTAGGGACAATCTTAAATAAATAAATAAATATTTCGGATAATCCACTCTTTAACTGGTTAATATTTTTAGGGAGTTGAAAATTATTCCAGATTGTGAAAGGATGTTATTAGGCGTTGTTTGTAATATATGTAGTAATTTCAAATAAATTATTTTGAATTTTTTCCCTTGATAAATCAGTTGGTCAGACTTGTGCCGCACAGGATATCGGTCGTGGAAACTATGCCAATATGCGGCCATCCAAACAATAATGAATCCCTAGGTTTCCAAAGATTCATAGTATAGTTCAGGTATATTGAACAATGCCATTAGAACAGATTGTATTTCGTGAAATGTTTATACTTTTAATATTAAATTAATAAATCACAGGAGATCGCCCCACTCTATAACATATGGGATATCGCGAGTAGTTATGATAATAGGATAATAAAAAACCCACGGTATCCCTATCTATAAGATTTTATTGGAAATAAAATTAAATGTAAGCGCTAATAGAATTTGCTGATCCAACACAGAGCGCAACGATGCCCGACTGGGCATCACTTTTTCCCTTTCGCCACCAGGTAGCAGACGAGTCGGATCGCATGGAAGCAGGGCTAGTGCTGTAAGCCCGCTCCCATTGGTCCGTCGTGAGACAGAAGACCTGTCGCAGAGGGGCCATCTCACTGGTAATAAATAGTGCGCTGGCGGCCGAGAGAGCTTATTAGCCTTCGCAGATAGCCTTGAAGAGCAATTTACCTTAAATACTACCAGTGACCCTTAATTTGCCGCCAAAATCAACGAATAGATAGAAAACATGTTAAAAGAAATCCCTGATGGCTCCCCAATAAACTTCACTACCCCCAAGAAATGGATAAAATAATCAAATTCACTAAACCTAAAAAAACCCCCGGTCCAAATGCTATCATCAATAAAATTTTAAAATGTCTCCCGCCAAAAGAAATCTATGCCCAGAATCACAGCCATCTGCAACGCCTCCCTTCATCTAAGCTATTCCCCTCTCGCCTTCAAGCTTGCAGATATCATCCTCATTCCCAAACCAGGAAAGGATCCCCTCTTTTCGCACCGCTCAATCAGCTTCCTCCCGTGTGCTGGCAAAATCCTAGAAAAGATCACACTAGCTAGACTCTCCCAGTATACGGATGAAAAATCAGTAATCTCCGACTATCAACACAGTTTTAGCGCTAAACACCCACCCTCCATCAGCTTTTGTGCAAAGTAAAACAAATTAGCAATGGGATCAACACGCGCAAATACACGGCAGTCCTATCAATAGATGTCAGCAAAGCCTTCGACAGGGTATGGCACAACGGCCTACTCTATAAACTAAAACAACTCGGTTACCCCCCCAAAATAATCAAAATCATAGCCAGATTTCTCTCAACTATCCATCCCCTACGAGCAGGAATCCCACAAGGCTCTTTCATGTCACCAATATTATTTATCTTCTTCTCCAGTGACACGCCCTTCCGTCCCGATCAAAACACCAAAGTAGCCTAATTCGCAGAAGACACTGCGATCTCTTCCATCTCATTAAAACACACCTTAGCAACCCGCAGACGACAGCGACAAGCCACCCTCGTAGAGGTCTGGTCCAAAAAGTAGCGAGTCGATATAAACCCCTCAAAGAGTGCCGCCACTCTCTTCTCCAGAAGATCCACCCGCCAAAGGCCTAACATAAAAATGTTTGATGAAAACATTTCTTGGACCCGTGACATCAAATATATTGGTGTCACGCTGGACCGACACATCCGACTCGCGTGGTGCAAACATATTCACGAAAAAGTGAGCGCAGCGTTACGTTCACTCTTCACTTTACCCACTTCTAGGCAGAAATAGCAAGCTAGCCACCAATAACAAGCTTCAACTATACAAGGCTATCTTCAGACCTATCTTCACCTATGCAGCCCCCATATGGGGTCACGCAATCGAATCGAACATGAGCAGACTTCAAATCTTCCAGAACAGGGTCCTCAGGCTAGCATTTGGGGGCCTTGCGATGGATACAGATCACACAACTCCACCATGACTCGGGAATTCCTCCCATAATGGAATTCATCAAATAACTCGCCAAATATTTTTATCCTGGGATTCCTCAGTAATAAAATCTATCAATAAATGTCCTCGCCGCGTATGACGTAAATATCCCCGCATGTTTCATGCGACCAAAAGATATCCTCCGTTGGGAACTGAATACTGCCGTAAGCGGCAGCACCAGCACCATTTATTGCAGCAAATAAAAAATAAACACCCCCATTCTTAACCAGCTCATATATAACACATAAGATGAAAGAGCAAGGGGTCCTTATGGATCCGGTACTCTGTAGAAAGTAGACCAAAGTCTAAAGTCCAAAGAGAGCTCATTCTTGTCGCCGCGCTCTCCGAGTACACACGCTGAAGTTTCATTTCTCTCTACCTCGCTTTGACCCTGCTTTTACTCTAGACTTTTGGAAACGGATTCGACTCTCAGCTACTACACTGGACTACGATTTGGACCTTGGATTGGACCCTGCGCATCGCTGCAGAGACGTCGTCAGTCCGAGTAACAAGAGTGAACAGGCAAACTACCCTAAAAACAGTTCTTGTCTTCCTGTGCCGAACAAGACTACTCTACTTATAAATTACAATAAATGCATGTTTACTACTACTAATTCATTTAATTGTTTATTCTAGTGAGTTAATTTTAATCTACGGACATCCTTATGAGAAAACATTATTAGTGTTACATCAATGTGTCTGTTAAGAAATGTAATAATATTTTTATAGAAATTCATTCGTAGTACCTTACCGACTACCTTTACTGAGTACTAGGTGCATTTATTTGTTTTATATGTTAAATTAAAGATAGCATTTTTTCAAAATAAGAATCACTAAAGTGTTTTAATACTAATATTTCTTCTGTATAAATATGTAACAGAAGCTTATCAGTTTTTTTATGATAATTTTTAACTGCTCGTCAGATTTTAAATTCCTTACAGAATATTATACTTATTAATAGAAGTAAAATGTTTTATTCAATTTGTATTATTGTTCAATATTATAATTAAATACATATTATGGACAATCTGCGTCACTAAACACGTGATTTTTTCTTATAAAGAGTTAAATTATTTGTGTTAATTACATACACGTTATTGTTAAATTAACCAGTTTATTTTTTCGTGCTATTTATATGGTGTATTTTTTTATAAATTACTAAAATAAGTATATAATACACCGTATATATTATATTATATGATAAAAATTACAAAATGTAATGTACATAATTTATTTATTAGGAGAACACATTCTTAATGTGAAGTTGTACTTATTCAGAACAGACGGTCTGTGATATTTTAAATTTAAATTAAATATATTAATTAGAAAGATATACATTAAAAAATAATTTTAACGAAAAAAATTGTTGTTGCGCCATCAGGATTCGAACCTGGATCTCTTTCCAAACCGGGGTGCAATATCCAACTAGGCTACAGCGACGATATTTTTAGCGTATTAATGTGTCCAAAATTTAATTAAAATGAATTGATAATTCTGGCATCTGCTATCAGATTACTCAAAGGTATTTGAGATTCCGTAAAAATAAGGAAGATGACTCTTTCAAATAATGAAACGATTCAATGTATTAATATCAAAAAGGTAACATATATGTTCGAAAATTTGTCGCTAAAAATATCGTCGGTGTAGCATAGTTGGATAGTGCACCTTCCCCGGTTTGGAAAGAGATCCAGGTTCGAATCCCGACGGCGCAACAATAATATTTTTCGATAAAATTGATTTTATATTTATATCTTTCTAATTAATATCTTTAATTCATATTTAATTTACTCAAATTATCTTTTTTTTATTATATATTTCGTATATCGTAATACTAATGTGTTGGATTTATAAAAACGCATTGTTAAACTAATTAAAGTTAATTTATTAGTTTATATTGTAGGAAACTGGACTTAACATCTTATTGCCACACAGTGATGTAAAGATTAAATGGAAGACTATATTTCCTCCCATAAAGGATGAAAACTTATAAAATTATTTGAATACAGAAGACGCCTAACATTTTACTTTTAATTATATTTTGTGCTCCACTTCGGTGGCGACAGTTTCATGAATATTCCCGTACTTTCTCATTAACTAAGAATATTAATTCACCTGTCATCGTGTCTATCATCGCATGCGTCCGTATTACCTAACTATTATATATAAGACTTTGTCTTCCATTCACCTGGATCTCATATTACTGGGACTTCAAGATTAGGAGAAATGTTGATGCTACCTTGTTTCTAAAGTGATTATTAAGTATCTATTTTACAAAATAACAGCTATTATAAAAAATAGCTTTCATATCTGAAATAAGATTTTACGATAAGTGATCACCATCAAAGTGTTTACCTATTTCATGGAACCAATATTTCAGGATGTACCTTTTTATTGCTACAGTAATACGAATTCGAAGATCAGCTCGGTTTTTTATTCTGATATGGACCCAAAACGAAAATGGAAATAAACAGAATATTTATAACTACAATGTGCTATTATTATTCAAAATACATTTAAATAACATTTATTATTTGATATTCCGACCCCTCAGAATAAACATATCAAGATTGATAATGCCCTTACAAGGTGAAATGCGTCTTAAGTAAATTAAACGAGTAGAATAAAAAAAACAAGTGTTTTATTTACACATATGTATTAACACGTTCGAACGACTATTAACCATATATAGTACTTATCTTTTTCTTTGTTGTCAGACATTATTATTAAAATAAATGAACTTAATAGTATTTACCACATTGATCACTTTGATGTCGACCAGTTTCAATACCATTGTATTGTTGTTAAGACAGGACGTACGCTAATTATTATTTGACTGGCAAAGAAATCAATCTGGTTTACGCAAAGTTAGTTTTTTTATTTAAATGAACGTTGTTTTTGTATTTCAAATTTTTTCTCTGTTCACGTACGTCATCATGGAAATATCACGTCTCATTAAATTTTTACTACATCACAATCAGGTACAATCCACCCCTGAGGCCTTTATAATCAGCGTGCTATACAATGGGAAGCAGACAAACTAAACCTCGTGCGGTGGGCGTGGTACTGTCGCAACAGGGGTGGATCCTAACTCACCGTTAGTAACCATAAATATTTAGTGAGGCGTATTTAGTATTTACACGCTGTGATGTTGTTTTGGCGCACAAAGTCGATACAAATTACTTCAGTATTTTTAAAGAAAATAGATGAAGTAATGTTGATAATAAAAAATCACAAATAAACACAATTCACAAGATTAAAAATAATATTTGTTATTAATAATATTATGGCGAAAATCTTAATTCAATTTATTCTGATAATACAAGAGATAATAAGAGCACGAACTCAATACCATAACAAATTATACTCAACTATACAGCATATCTATATAATTCACAAATCTAGACAGCAAATACTTTTTTAAAATATCTACATATTGTATATATTTTTCATGTCGCTTAGCAATATAAAACCAATACGATTTACTGTCTATTCTATGACGCGAAAGTGTGAGGTTATCGCATCTAAAAAAGTAAAATTATTATTTATAATTTAATCATTTTCAAAGTTTTTTGAATAATTAAGATTACAAGAAATATTAATTATAGAATAATTTCCCATGCATAATTCTATTAAATAAAATTAAAAGTGTAGTGTAAAAAATAGAAATAATTTGTTGTTCTCTCAGAACAAAAATCAACCTCTGCCCTTTTTCACTTGGCAAATCTTTAATCTAAAATCTTTTTGCATTTATGTTATCTATGTACACATTATATATTATATTAGATATCTCATGAGGAGAGCTGTCATTACGCCTATTTACAAAGATATAGAGTCGCGTATGAGATGTGGAAGCTATTAGGCAATTAGTCTGTTGTGCCCGATTGGTGAACAATGTGAAAAAAATTTAATTAAAAAAGTAAAAACGGCGATGGAAGAAAAAGTGTAGGGTGTACAAGGGGGTATAATGAGTGGGATCATATCTATGATGACGTTATTAGAGAAATATCAAAAACATTTAAGTCCTTCAACGTGACCAAACCGCATTTTATGGTTTGGTCACGTCATCATGAGATGATGCGAGTGTTGATATCACCAGAAATAGAGGACGCCCGGTGAAGACTTGGAAGATCGCTGGCCGCCGTGCGCGTATAGATGCTTCATTAGGTTTAATATTTCTAACTGTCCTCCCCTTGCCTTTACTCTTACCTCAGAGCACGTCCTTTTCTGTGTGTAATCTATGATTTGTGAACTGTTAAAAAGAGTAAACGTTCTGCTCGTGCTCGTCACTGACTTGTAAAGTTATTGGTGCTTTGTGGTTCGGTTTTTTCACAGTGCGTGCCGAAATGGTTATTGCGTATCACGGTGCATCATGCTAACCACCCTTCCTACCCTGTTTCCCCACTCCCTTGTGTAAACACTAGGTATACCAGATGATGGAATTTGGTTCCGTTAGAAACATCGTCAATCGACGAAGTTGCATGAAAAGATATATTTATGTGGACGAGACGAGAATTACGTATCAGGATAAAAGAATGTGAGGCTCGAGCAATATGCCTACACTACCCCGCGGAGAAACAGCGTGATGATAATATAGTTATATTTATCTTCATTTTAATATTAAATATTATATTTTTTATAATTCTTCGTGTGAATAACTCAATTTTGTTATTTTTATCTTGTTTAACAATTTTTTTTGTATTTTATACTAATTTTTGTTTACAATGTATTTTATAAAATCATCCACCTTGAAATAAATAACCGCCCAGTTGAATATTTTAATTAATATTGAATGGACTAGTATTAATGTTAGTACTTATTAAAGATACAAAAGATGAAACACTCAAATTAATATTAAAATTCACACCTAAGCCTGTACTCAAGAAGACTCTTGTGACCAATGTTCATCAATTGAAGAAAAATACTGTATCAAGTACCTAGCAATACTCAAATGGAAAAAACATATTACTATTCTTACAAACAGAATAAGGAAAACTGCCTACATATTTTTAAAACTCAGAAACATTTTATCACTTACAAATCTGAAAAATATATATTACGCGTTTGTACAGTCACATTTGCAATACGATATTATTAGATGGGAAGGAGCATACAAAACTTCAATATCACAATTAGAAATCACTCAAAAAATGATAATAAAAATTATTTTAAAAATAAAAAAGATTTTCCAAGTACACAACTTTTCACAGATTTCAAAGTACCTAAAATAATAAACGTATACAAAAAAAAAAATTCAATAATCCAAATTTTCTAAATTAAAAATCAATTAAATATTAGAAGCGAATCTACAAGATTTAGAGACCAAATTGATATTCCAAAACTAAAATATACCACAACCCAAAATCACCATATTTATGAAGGTATCAAATTTTTTAAAAATCTCCCCATCACAATTAAAAAAATTACAGACTACTATAAATTTGTATTTGAAGTAAAACAATATGTACACAGACTAACTGAAACATAAATTCTCTTATATACTCCTTCTATATGTATGAGTCTTACTCTCATAGAGAAGAAATAAATGTTAAAAGTAATGATATATATATCCTACTGATTATTTTAAAAATATATTATATTTTCTAATATTAAAATTTAAAAAAAATAATAGCTTGTACTTGACAAAAATTTTATAATAAATTTTGTAATATTTCGTCTGCTTCAGAATTGACAATCGCTTAATAAACTAGCTCAACTTCATGTTGACTTAGTAAAAGCGATTAATTGAAATTAAAAAGTGGCAGACGTAAGTGCGTCCCTGATTTCATCACCTGTCCTGCCTTTGTTCTCTTCAAGTGACAGTAGCAGCCGTTGCGATAATATTTGCCACTAACGAAAATTGTCGGTTTTTCAAAATCAATCTAAAATAAGTCGCATTTCTTGGTTATTAATACTTAAAGAAACTTTTTAAATAACTGACAGATTTTCCATAAAGAAACGGTATTAATTAACTAGTATTTTGTGAAATTTTAATACTGTGATTGGCAGGACATTCCAAAATAATATCATTCTTACAGTTTTGCCAGACTATATTTTTTTAATTAAAAAAGTTAAAAAGTGTTGCCGTAATTACACTTCGATAGCTAGTCTGGGTTTTCATTCAATCCATGTAAATCCAAAATACACCAACCTTTGTGAAACTGGAGTGGTAGACGCTGATGGCCGCTCTCCTTGTAGTCTTATAGGTTCTAAACTCTGTTGGCCAGCTTTCGAAAACCGAAAAATAATAGACAAAATGTTTTTATATCACATATCGTAAAATATGTCCGTCTGAACCGAAAATCGTATCTCAACAGAAGCAGGTTTACTTTTGTTTGCTGTTTTAAATTTACACAAATAGAATGCACATATTTAAAATTTATACCAGGCCTACTTAACGAAGTATAAAAACGCAAAGTGAAAAACAGAAAATTTTTAATTAATATCGTTATTGTATTGACGTTTGATTATTAACAAAGTATTAGTGACATATGTGAAATTTGAAGAGCTCAGAGAGAATAAGTGTAAGTAAAATATTTTGAATCAATCATCTGTATCACAATCTAGTTCTGTGACAATATGGACTAATTCCGCAAAAGCGGCCGCCTTGGAGAAATAAACAATTCAGTTGAGGGCCATTTTGTAGATTAAGGCATTAACAATGAGTAAAATATACGTTTTTAACAATAACCTTAACCCAAAAATTGGTGTTAACATTCCATTATTCTAGAAATAAATATATTAAATATTGTCTATACCTAAACTTAAAATTAATAGAATTATTTAATACACCAAACGAAAAGGAAATAAATAGACGCACCTTTTAGAGTTTTCTGTCTCAAACGAATTTAATACCGGCCACGCGCTTGTATTAGCGCTTTCATGAAATTTTCCGATATCCGGCGAGAATATTATGTTTCGTGAACCACAAACATTATCGAAAAAATGTTTTTTATTTGAGTAAGTTAACAAAGGCAGATATTTTTTTATTTACGTTAGTTTCAGTCGTGACAATAAAATAATAGTTTTTTTATAACACAAAAATTGTAAAATACGATGAATTGAAATTTTTACGATATTTTTTATTACTTAAATATTACAGAGACATTCTTTACAGTTTATTTTTTTAGCGAGCCTATAGACAATATAACAGTTTCTAGACTTAAGTTTTTAAATATATTTTTTTAATAACAGTAGTGATAGTTTTTACGTATAGTTTTGGTAAATTCAAATTTAAATTTGGAGTTAATGCCCGTTAAATATTTAGGATAAACATAGTTAGAATGTTTTCGTTTAATATTTCTCGTATTTTTGTTTTTGTGTTTAAAGATCTTGTTTTCAAAAGTCTTTAATTCTTTTAGACATTGTATACACTCTGAGGTTAAAAATAAAGTGTTATCCTCATTTTAATACTAACTTGGAATACCCGTAAAAATATATTTTAAAGTTTCTTAAAAATCATTAATTAAATCATATTTTATTCATGAAGTTACTATTTTTCAGAACGTAGTTCCGTGATAATTAAAACAAATATATATAAATCACTTAAAAATATACATAGAAAAATCTATCAAAAAAATACAATTATCACCGGGAGTCGAACCCGGAATATCATATTGTCGCTAGACACCATTAACTGATTAAGTTATCAAGATGCCAAGTTTAATCTATTTATTTATATGTTTGCTATGTGATTTTTATCTGAAATTGTTTTAAAAATAGTTTATGATGTTTTGTGCCAAAATGTATATTATTCTGCTTCTTTGGCGTTACACTCTTGATCGAGTAGTTATGCCCAAGATGATGGTGACCTTGAACACAACTATGAGTTATAATTGTATTCCTATTCCATCTGTTCCGATAAAGGGGATTACTGGCGGTTTCCAAGAGCTGAATTCACCAAATCTGTCGACCTTTTTTACTACCTTCCACGAAACAGAGAGGTGGACCATCAACCCCATCTATAATTAACATGCAGCGGGGCTCCTTGATTGTGGAAACCTGAAATATAATTCGATGTCGTCCAAGAACATTGCTGTATCCTCCTCCTAGTATTTTAAACGTACTATAAAATCTCTTGTACTGAGAATTTACATAATCAGTATTATAATAATTTCCATCCATATTTTCCCACAGCTATATACTAAATTATACATCAAATTCAATAATGTGTATAAGTTTTAATTTTAATGACTGACTTTGATGTAAAAAAAATTAAAATTGTGTAATTATTAATAAAAAAAAATTTCTACTCGTTTTCAGTTAAATAAATACTCATTAAAAGAATTAACAATTTTACGTGGCCGAATTTAAAATAATGAAATATATATTATTTACAAAATACCTTTTTATGAGTTTTCAATAAATTTATACTTCAATTACACCAATTACAAAGATATACAGCAACTTTAATATAAGAATGTGTTCCTCTTAAATTTTTTAAATTATTAATTTTGTTTACTTTTGTATGTTACTTGAAATTTCAATCGAAAACCTGACCCATGTGGAGAATGGAAACCGGCACATATTCATGACTTCAAAACGGAACAATAGAGTGGATTATCACACCAGCCCAGTCACTGACAACACCGTGTTCGCGTGTTACGGCATTGTTGGGCTTTCGACTAACCGCTTTGCCGACCGGATGGACGACAGTGCCGCGTGGGCTGAAATCCGGGGACCGGGTTTGGTTATACCGTACAGGGCACAATTGCAATAATTGCAACATTATTACGCATACTTTTATCCACCGAGTCAAAGGTAACGATAATATACCTAAATGTAATTGGGAAAAAAATATAATTAATTTAATATATATATATATATTATTATTATTAGTACTTGTTGATTAATTTAATTTGTATTATTTAAAATATTTTTTGTCAAATTTTGAATTTGGAGAGAACTGATTTTGCAAGTCGCGTCTGGATTATGGCGTACCTATTACTGATATTAGCATAGTGAGTAAGATCAAGAATCACATAGGTGGTTTGGTCATATGAAACGAATGAATAAGGAGAGAATGGTGAGAAAGACATATAACGCGTGTGTTGATGGCGCCAGAAATAGAGGACGTAAGCGGAAGACTTGACACAACTAAATAAACCAGATACTGTAAAATGGTACTGTTAGAAACCTCAATAAACCACGATCATGAGAAGGTGTAAGAATGTGGATGAGGTGAGAATTGTATGTCAGGACAGAAGAGTGTGGCACTCTACCCTATCTGCCTACCTTCACGAGAAACTGCGTGATGGTAAGTATATATGTATTTAGTTAGCCAGCCGACTGATACTATTTTTCTGCTAGAACAAAATTGATTTATATCTCGAATGGTAATTAAAATTATCTCTGAATAATAATATATGCTTGTTGTAACACACCAATTATACAACACTTTTGGGGTTAAAACGTTCAAAGTGCATGTGAGTAATGTCAACTATGTCAGAGATTATGTTATGCGATTATTTCTATTCTTCGACTTAAAGCTTAACATGATTTTGTAAAATTCTCTGACAATACTCGTACAATTTTTCTTAACATATATATTTATATATAATGTAATCACATAGTTCTCTTATGATTTCGTGAAAACATTTCTGAAAATTTATATTGTAGACATCTTGGCTATGTTCGTAACTTGCCTGATAAAAGTTTAAAATATAAATAAATATAAAGAGTTTAAAATATAAATTCATAACTCCGTTACTATAATAGGTCCTAGAGTAAAAAGTAAAAAAGTTCCTCGTTCTTCTTTACGTATTTTATCATGTTTAAAAAAATAGTTTTAAAATATATATTTTTAAACTAACAAATTTGTAATTCTATTCACATTCGACGTGCTTGTGGTAACGATACTTTCCTAGTGATCTAATGGTCGTAGATTCGAGTTTCGTTCTAGGAAGCCGTCAAGTTAGTCCTATTTTCATAGAACAAAGCGTTTAGCTTAGTTATAAAATACTAAAAATATTGATGTGATTCCGTGTACGCATCTTTATTTTTTTTAAAACAAAAAATATACATTAAATAAAATAACAATATCTCTGTATGAAACCACGAAATTTAATATACGTTAACCGGTTTCGCTTATCTCAAGCTTCATCAGAATAAATATAAAAAGAGTGCACTTATATATACATAAAGAGGGAGATAGAATATAACATTACATGTGAAAGAGAGAGAGACTAAATACCATAAATAGAATATCAAAGGAAAAAGAATATGAAATTATACGTGAAAGAAAAAGACAGAATACATATACATATAAACGGAACATTAAGGGAAGGTAAAATACAGTGTTGATGGATATTAAATTGATTTCTAAAGGAAACATACCTAATATGGAGCTAATGGATAAATTAATTTGGTTATTAAGAATTGGCGTACCACTATTTATTGCTTTTTTTATTTCAAAGGCTTCTAAATTGTCCAACCGGACGCCAAACCCATTTTTATGGAAGATATTGACCCCTGTGGTATTATTAAAAGAATTGTCTTTTTTAATAACATGGTTGGAAAATTCTGAGAAACAATTACTGTTTAAACATATAAAATGATTGATACGAATATTTAAATTTTGTGGTTTCATACAAAGTTATTGTTATTTTAAAAACAAAGCGAAAGCTTTCTACATTATATATATATATATATATATATAATGTAGAAATATAGTATATTGGACCTAGAAAATTGGAAAAACATACTTTTACAATCAATCAATAAGGAGATTGGTAATCAAGGCACTATATGCCATGGTAGGCTTTGACTGCCTCAAGGAGATATATGCTCTCAGCTATACCTCGCAAATTATCTGAGAACATTCAGGATCCCTTTCAGTCAATGGCGTCGCGTCTCCAATTGCTCCATCTCCCTTTTGAGTTATGGAATATCTTTCATCAGGAACAGTCAGCCGATCAAAGTCGCTAGACCTTGATAAACTTGACGATGTAAGGCTCATCATAGAGTTCATAAACTTTTAGGTTATAGAGACGCCAAATGTTATTGGACCAAAGATCTTTCTAAAAATTTTGAGCTCAAACACCTGTGATTTCATAGACTCAACATACTCAGAGTCCAGGTTTCGGCTATTTCACATACATACAAAATCTATCTCATTCTTGGAAATGATTTTTTTCTATAAAGAAGATCATAAAATTATGAATACGTACATAAGTATATTATAGACAGGGAACTGTATTATTATTATGGATTATACATTACTATTATAAATCAAATCCCCTAAACAAACCGAATGAACACAGTATTTGACTTCAATGAGAATTTTTTTTTCGTAAATTAGTGAAAATAAAAACATAGAAATAATTTCAAAGATTGCAGTGGCTATCCTTGGGACAATACGAGACGGAATAAATAAATAAAAAAAAACATGTACACTCACAACTTTTCACACATTTAATATATTTTTAAAAATGTGTCTCAAACACAAAAAATAATGGCCAAAAGTGCATTATGTTTTACAGACTTTTGTCTGGCCGGATTCATTGGTTTGTAAAATAATTATTTTATTATTCCACTGCGATGATTTTACATATGTAAGTTAAAATTAATTAACCCAAGCCCACTATTTGAATATTTATGTAAAATTTAAATACTACGGTCTGAAGTCATAGTGCGCTTAATTTTTCGTTTTCATTATGTCGATGAATATTACTGATATTATTTGATATAAATATATACTAAGTAGTATTATGATATTAGACAATTTATGCATTACGGGTATACAGGGTGTAACAGACCTAGTCCACAATATTTATGGGTGGATACCTGACTAAATTACGAGTCGAAAATATTCAAGGGATATGTACTTATTAATTCCAAATTACACATCGAATACAAAAAAAATAAAGATAATAGAATTTTGAGTAGCTAGACTATTTTTTGTTAGATGATTTAGGGTCTGAAGCAAAGGAAGGAACAATTTCGCAAATATTTATTTCGAAGTACGTAGACTTTAAGCTTAACACGATTTTGTAAAAACTTCAAACAATAATATTTTCCTTAACATATTTCTTGAACATTTTCGACTCATAATTTAGTCAGGTATCCACTCATAAAATATTGTGAATTAGGTCTGTTACACCTTGTATTACCTTTGTAATTACCTTTGTTTACCAAATATCAGATAACATAATATGGCTGCATGTGAAATTCTCTTCTATGTAGATATTATCCATTATCGTCATCGACATCAATCCTTGGCTCCACAATTCAGTCCGGGTCCTCTTCCTCCAAGAATCCTCTAATTGCTGACCTAATAATGGATACATATTGTATTAAGGAGAACACACTCTTATTGTGAAGTTGTAATTATTCAGAACAGACGGTCTGTGATGTTTTTAATACTAATTAAATATATTAATTGGATTGGAAGAGATCCAGGTTCGAATCTCGGTAGCATCAACAATATTTTTCGATAAAATTGATTTTATATGTATACCTTTCTAATTAATATATTTCATTTGTATTATGAATACATATTTATTGATATTGTCTTACCACCACAGACTACCAAATATATAGACATGAACTAACGTAAATTCCTTGTTTCAATATTTGCATTTTGGTGTCACCAACATGTTCATTTTGGTATCACTTATGCTATTAAATTGCTCCGACACTTTTTTTTATATATGACTCGTTTGGAACGAATATTTTAACGCTGACAGTATAATGTGCATTAATGTAATAAATGCGTCTTGTTTACACAAAGATTTAATATTCGAATAGTAAATACTTTTACTGTTTCGTAATTGTGTCATAAACTATCGGATTTATGTTTCCGCAAAAAATATGTGTTGAATGCCTCTCGTCCCGCAATTAATGTTCCAAACCCTTATCCTATATGTACACTTTATTTTATTTCTATTCATTTACTGGTCTGTGCTTACCTTCTTATTTTGTAACTACCTTAATAATGTAATATTGATAAGTGAGAATGGTGAACGTTATATTTATATAAAGTGATCACTTAAGTCAGCCGAAGACAGGTCGTAAGCCCTGTAATTACCCATACTTTCATATATTTTCCATTCTAATATAATAAAAATATCTATTATTAATTTATTTCTGGTGCATTATACTTTCTTCTTATTAACCATCATTAATTATGATGTTGGCTACGGAGGCAGGCAGAAAGAATTGAACGCTACACTTTTGTTTTCTGGCAAACGACTCTGGCCTCGTATATTTTTATATCTCCTCATGGATTGTAGCTAAGCCATAAAATTATTAATTTTCTTATCGTGATATTGTGATTTGATTTTATTTGATATATCATAAAATTATATCAATTGTTCCCATAAAATTAAAGGTTTCTGAGTATTTAGCTCTTTGATATTAAAATTTTAATAAGAATTATGAAAACTAGTTTTGAAAGCCAACTGACTAGCTAAAAATTGACATTTTTTATACATATTTATTATTTTTGTATTAAACGGACGTTATAATATAGCTTTTTATGTATACGCAGTGTAAAAATAAATATCGGTGGATACTTCTACATACTAAGTATTGTTGCATTTGTATAATATTATCAGCTTAGGCATAGTTAAGAATTTAGATCGACATCTTCATAAATGAGCGTGTTTAGTCTCTTGATAGTGATCGAGCGGACGGGAATTCAAACCTCGTCTCGAAAGACTAACAAGTCAGTCATATTTTCATAATGAAAAAAGTAAGTACATATTGTATATAAATGTGATATATATTCCGTGTAGGCATCTCTGTTTTTTAAGAAAAAAAACTAACTGGAAGGTTAATTTATGTTTTTGTAATAGTGTAAATATATTTATAGCTTACAAATCTAATGACTGCAATTTTTATTATAATAAAAGATATATTTTAAATACTTACTCTCTCACTCAGTATTAGGAGTACAATAGCACGCACAATCAGTGTCATTCTATTATAGAGAGTACATGCATAAAAGAGTGTATAGACTTCGTTTTTGTCGAAATTACGAAAATCCTACATCATTTTAAGAATCTCAGTTCAGCACGTTTGTTTAATATAAAAACAAAATGTTTTTAACTGAAATATTTGTTTGATGTGATTCTGCGTAGCTTCAGGGTGTAATGTTTTGGTAAGGGCGCACATGTACATGATTATTTACTGTGCGAATTTGTGGAAAATACTAGCTTTAAATCGAGTCTTTGAGATAAAATGAGAATACTGTTTTAGGGTGAAGTAAAAAAATACATTTACATTTTCTGGCTGAGGCATTTATTTTACATATATATCATATTTGATGTTGTCTTTATCAATAGTAATATGTATAATTGTTATTACATTAAATTAATTAATACATTTCAGTAACATAGTTTCAGATTACTACATAATACTTTTAATCTTTCCCAAACATAGCAACACCAGACTCCTTCTCGAATTACCCCTTACAAATATATACACTAAATTTAAGTAAAGAAAAAAAAAAAATAATAATACATTTTTACTCAATTAGGTCTTTTTAAATCTAAATAAATTATTCTGAATAAGTATATACTATTTCAGTCATATTAAAGTAAATTAAACAAATATTTATTTAAGAAGAGAAAAAATGGGAATAATACATAAATAAACATACATACTTAACACAAAATAGAAACTATATAAAATATGATTTGTCTTCATAAAGAGATTATAATATGGACATTAGATTACATTAAGCTTTATATTATTCTTCACACATTTCAGATAGAAAATTTACGAAGTTAAAGTTTATTCAAATCCTAGTAACATTTCTCAATTGTGAACCATAACAGTGTATTTACATAAATTATAACAATCTGTAAAATTACTATTTATAAATGTTGAATATTATCTTCGATTATCCGGCAGCAAAAAATACAATGTTTTAATAATTGATATAGTGATGTTCTATACATTTTTATGAATATCTCATGAATAATTATAATAATACATATTATATGTATTTAAATATACATAAATATATACACTTAGCGAGAAGCTTTAACCCGTATCGGTGATGAAAAGTTACCATTTTGGTGAAGCTTTAAAAAAATATTTTCTGATACCAAGTTATGGGTCCGTGTAACGAGTGACTAGATCTGATGTTCTAGAATATCAAACTTAAATTGAGTACTAGAATTCCTGATAATATTTTTGCATTACATCACAAAATATTCCACAAAGTGTTCGAGGCTTAGCATTACTAGAAGTAAACCAAAAAAATTACGAATAAAATAAAGGATTTATTTTATTCATGAGGTTAAATTTTAACATTTCATACAATTAATGTGCAGACATCATCGATGAAAAATATGCATTAGCTTAAGTAAATTAAATAAGTATACTAATTTTGTAAATTGGAATGTTCCTTGACATAGACATTTACATGAATACTAAAAATATTTTACTGGAATGTTTTTGAAAACATTAAAGATTATATAAATTGTATCGTGCATTCATAAAATGAATGTGCATATACTAAATATAAATACATACAAAAGTGTGCGACGTGCATTGTGCCACCGGGTTATCGTCATATCATAAGTAAGCACTTTTTATGAATTCCCTCTTAATATCACTTTTCAAAATTCATTGAATTATGTAGACACTTAGGACCGACGAGTGCCTGAAACTTTCGATTAAATTTAATATCCGATACATCATATTCATTCGAAATTATAGTACGCAAAATTGTTACATCAGCGAGGCCAAGCTATTTGATAACAAAACCAGTTCAATTTTTACTTAGCTTTATCCAATAATTTAGTGAAGCTGCTTACTTAACATTTTACTGACATAAAAGCCAAATAGATTCTTACAGTTAAAAGTCAATTTTTCAATTGTATTTTACCCTGTGCTATTAAATGGATTCAGGTTTAATTTGATTATCAATTTAATAAAATAATCGAGAAATAATAAAATGGTCTAATTACCAATGGGCTTAAATAAAAGATTGCTTTACAACATTTAGAGCTTTTCATCTCATCAAAATGTGTTTTCATTTATTGCCAAAATTCCTTATCCCAATAATTTTGAATTTATAAGAACCGTAGCAGGATAGAGCGATTCCCCGGCTCTTAGGTACAGTGACATACATATAGTACTATTATTTACTTTATAATATCTATAAGAGAATACTTAATTATACAAATAGTGTATCACATACACGTTAACGATCCGTACAAGTATGGTAATCTTTTTTGTAATATGTCAACCATTATAGTAATTTAATTGAAATCACTGTAAAAAGCTGCATTGTTTGATACAATATTTTTCAACACAGAGTAAAAAAATAATCATACATTTTGCATTTGAAGGAAATAAACAATTATTGTACGTTTTTAGTGACGTAATGTTTTGACTCATTATACAAGCGAACTTTAAAAACTATCGGACACATTAACACCGTGTACTGTGATACAGATTTGTGGCAGGACTTTTTACAGTACAGTTTTTTGAAAAACATATTCGTTAATGCTGACGAAAATATGACTATTTGATGTAAATTGACTGCGAGAAAATTCGCTATGAATATTATCTCGTACTTAAAATTGGGTGACAGGAAATATGTCATATCTTCTAAAATGCCAATACGATGTAAATCGTCAAAATTAGCAAATACGTGATACCTCAAGATCTTGCAAATACGTGATCAATTACAAAAAATATGTCTCCCATGTTAAATGTGGTCGGTTGATTAAAATTTGTTCTAAAAAACATTTTTGGGTTTACTGACACGAATTTGCTGAAAAGTTGTAGATACTTTGTGTTAGTTTCAAACGAACATATTTTTCAACAAACATTACGTGTTAACAATATTCTATATTACATTAGGTTAGTATCACAATTAATTGCAGTGCATATAAACAGGCTTTAAGTGCTTTATAACTTATAAATACACTTTATTTACAGGTACTTGCTGACAATGCGTAAGTAAATCAATATTGACAATCAAAAGTTACGCAGCAATACTTACGAAAGCTTGCTTGAAATCAATTAAAATTGAAATTATTTTTAACGTGAGATATCGGCGGCCCAGCCGAGAACGGCTATAACATTGATTCATTTAGATTAATTCATATTGAAAATAAATACAAACTTTTGCAATCAAAATTTTTCCAACTGTTGTTATTTGATTGAAGGATTATTTGGGCAGCTATCGATCGGATACTTTTCGATTAACAATTGAAACATTCAAATAGGCTTTCCAGAAAATGTTTCGGATTTGGAACTGAATTAATTACTTTGTATATTTATTGATTAAGAGAAATATGTGTATCTTTTTGTATACGTTTGTATTTGCCATTTCTGTCCGGGCGATCGATGGAAACCGGTCAAGAACTACAGAATATCATAATAAATAACTTTTATATCGTAAGAAAATAGTAATAAAACTGTAATAAAAGTTTTCTTTTCAAACGTGAGACACATTTTTAACAAAAATGATGAATTCTTTCGATATAAAAGTTTATTCTTAAAGATGACAAAATAATTTACGATATATGTGAATTAAAAAAATATTTTATAATATTAACGGAAACAACTGTCAACATTCATTATAATAGTTAGGTACAATAATATATTATTTATATAAATTGGTGTCGGTGCATATCAGTGCAAAATATTAACAATAGGTACATATAGGTATATAGATTAACGTTAAAAATTAAATGCATGTACAAACTAAATAGTTTTGGTGCACATAAGTGTTAAACACTTCTATTCAACACTTGATATCAATGTGGTTATTTACATAAAAGTAAATTGAGTTCTCCCATTCTCATTTACAATAAATACTCAATTAAACGTAGATACGAATCCATAACTAATTTAGTCGCATTAATTAAACAATTACAATAATAACAGGAAAATAAAAATTGTAAATGAAGAATTAGACTTTTATGTAGACATTATCTGATTAGAGTAACCTCTTAATGATTGGATTCATGAAGAAACTTGCGTGGAAATAAAGCGCCGGCCAAAAATATAATTTCAATATAATAAATCAAATTAGAGTGTTTTTGAAATATCATAAGGGATACCCTCGAAACATAGATATTTCTAACGAGTATTATATAAGGATACAATATTGAAATATTATTGAGCACAAAAAGTAGACGATATTTCCTTCAAAGAAAGATACAGGATATTAGACAAATGTGGGTAGGTACGTGATAAAATAAATTGCGGTTGTTAATGTCTACACTAATTCATTTTAATATAACTATTTTACCAATATTTAACGAAATCTTTTGAAATTCAAATTATTTTGTTCCAGTTAATACCGCAAACTTAATATTGTTGTTATTTATTTTTAATAAAATAACTATATACTGTAGCATTCAGCTTTGATGTAATTCATTATAAATATAATTAAAAACAATTTTCTTTGTTTAAACAATTTTATTTTTGCTATCACCAACCGGTTTCGAAACCACCATTCTTCAAGATAGTATCTTTTAAACCCGGTTACGAAACCGATTAGTGATAGCAAAAATAAAGTGACATTTATAAAAAGTGAATTGTTTTTAAATATATTAAATATAATTATAATTTTTTTGTACTTCGGTAAGTATTTTTAAGACGCAAAAATATTTCATTAAATGGTATGGAACTGTTATTTTAGCATCATAGTAACAGAATTTAAAATATTCCGAATAACACAGTTCAAATTTAGCAAACTGTAACCTTTCCTGGAAGATCTAATGTTCAAAGCCATTTCCGGGGTATTTTGTTCCTCCGCTCCACGTAAAGGTACGGTATTATGTGGGTCTCATTAAAAATTTGACGGCAATTAAATCATAATCTTGTTAAAAAAAATAGATATTTTTATGAAAGTCAGGTTGATTATAATTAATAATTCAGTTAAAATGTTCATAGTCTTTTCAATATTTTTAATATATTTTGTTTTCTGTTTCGAAATCCAGCACTCTAAAAATGTGACTTTTATACCGAAAATTTCGAGTACTTTAATCACGAGATCTGAATGGAGATGAAACATTCCTCAATCACGTAATATAAGTTTTTCAAGATAAGTTCTCCTCTTCACTCACTATCGATGAATCAGGTCATCCCTGAAGCGAATCATTGAACAATGTGATATTGTCGGTAATTAACAAAACTGCATTGATCTAAAGATGGTATTTAAAAATCAATAAATATGCATTTTTTGTACGTATGTTGTTAACAACAATGATATTTTTGAACAAAATCACGGGTGGGGACGGTCGGTGGCTCAGGATGACGTTAGCTTCGTTAAAGTTCCGTGACGTCATCACCCGGGAGTCCCCAGGCGGGATTTTATCAAAGATGAATTTAAAAATAATAATAAAATAGCAATCAAACATTTTCTTTATCGATGTAAAAATATATGAAAAGAATTAAAATATAAGTACGAAGCATACCCTTATCATTGACATTAAAACGCGAATGAAAGTTTTTTTCTATTATTCTACTGAAAACGTATAATTAATGATTTGATAAAGATATTTTTTATCTTAAAATCATAACCGACAAATTCACAGAGTCCAGCCTCCTGATCGCTTCAATGATGAGTATTCGTCAAAAAGGGATCAATTTTTATCCATTCCATTCCGAAATAGTTACACTAACATATTCATCCACACGAGAATCACTCAAACGTCGTTATTTAGTATATAAATGTTTCTTCTTACTTGTAAGAAAATATCTACTTTGATTTGACATATAAATTACACAAAATACACATATTTGTAGAATAATATATTTTTTAATGTTATAATATAATATAATGTAGTAAATAGACATCTATTTTGTATCTAATACAAATTCACTAATCTTATTCCGAGCCAACTGAGCTTAGATCGACCACTAATATCGTTTGACATTTAGTTAAATCGGAAACATGGTTAATTTATTTTCTGATCCTTCGCTCACAATCTTTACGCTATTTTTTTTTGTATTTTTTTTCATAAAATTTTAAGCCAAAAATACCAATCGTGATTTTTTTAAACTTTAAGTGCATTAGTTCTACAATAACGTGATTTACAACTTGGATAATTAACCTATTTTAATAAATTTTAATTACGTATAACTATTAAATATACAAGAAGAAACATTATGAGTTTTTAATATAAATAATGACGTTTTAATCTTAACAACACTCTTTGACCGACACGGTGTCACGCTTGTTAATGTTAGTGAGCGCTGTAAATCCAAACAAAAAATAAATAGTATATTTTTAAATGAGACAACAAATGTTTCAATTGTATTTAACTATGTAGGTACTTATCATTTTCAGATAATGTATTCACAATAAATAAATTCATTTTAGGTAGAGATGGATTTTATTAGCAGTTTCTATTGAAAGCGGTGAAATAGAAATTGCCATTGGTACGATTTTCGCCGTTGCTAATTTTCAAATAACTGCACCCGATTTTCGATATAAGGTTAGGTCTCAGAAATAGGGTTTATCAAGCTAATGCAAATTTTTAATCTTTGTTACGTCATTGCTCGTCGTCAGGGGGCGTGATGGAGATTCATCATTCACGAGTTAGTTAGCCTTGCCGGTGTTCAGTGCTCTCGGGGGAAATTCCTCGGAACTCCTCCAGGGGAAGTACACAAGCCCGCGAACAATTACGGAGGCTTTCGTAGGAAAAACTTTGCCAGGAAATATACGTCATCCATTTTGATACGAAATCGATGTAGCGTTTTTATTATCACTTCATATAGGAAATAAGCGCAAGAGAGAAAAGTCGTGCGACGCCTTTTTTCATCTTAGTTACGTGTAAAATTCCATGCATTGACTTCATTTTACGGTTAGGAAATTTTCCACTCGTGTTATTCAGCATATTTTTTACAGTGATATTAACAAAAAATCAAAATAAATTATTAAAGGTGCAAAAGTTTAAAATATTCATTTTCAAACACAAAAATCATATTTTTTTTTAAATATCGGCAAAAACTTAATGACGAAGTTTTTAATGCAGCTTGTTTAAACGCGTCTCAAAAAGCTTTGTAAAAAATCATATGTATGTAACATGTCAGTGAACTTTGACAATTTCACCCCTCATTACACGGGGGCCCTTTCAGCGGGGCCAATTTCCGCCCTCCGACTGTTCCGACGTATTTTCGAAACGAGACAGGCGAATTGAAAATTGCCAAATTTAGATTACCATGTTGGAAAATTCAAAAATTTCCGAATGAGAGTTTTCTCAGCGAGCCTAAAGTGATACTGATGTCTTCCTGACAAATTTTCACAAAGTTAACACAAGATTTTTTTTTGTAGCTAAAGTTTACACTGCATTAACAAAATTAATTTCATATAAGACAGTCTATTTGAAGTCTTAACTCGGAAACCAAAAACTCAACAAAATATGTTAAAGATGGTCAAAGCAATCACTGAATGAATAAAAAAATATTTTATTTCAGAAATGGATAAGTTCTTCGAGGAATAAATAACATTTATAAACATTAAACTTATTTTACAAAGAGATGTGCGTGCAAAACAGTGGATACTGACATTATCGAACAAGAAAATAATGAAAGCTTTTACGTTAATACTAAAGATTATTACAGACATTTTAAGCTTATATAAATAATATAATGATAATGGAAATAACGCTCAATAAGTAATATAGTAAATGATTTAATAAGAAAATATTCTACTTAATGTACTAGAGCACTTTATTCATAAATCCTTTATTTATATCATAACTAAACATTGTTAATAAAATGTGTGTGTGTAATTAGTGACAATCACTTATTCGCAACAAGCAATCTATTGAACTCTTAGCAGTTGAGGAATGACGGGATTACATGACAGGAAATTTAATTTAATAAACCTTTCTGCTTCGACTTCCGAGAGGAAGCGCGTGACCTGAGGACTCGGCTTCCTCTCCCTTTTGTTTAGAAAAGGGCGCCGCAGTTCCGATGTCGTGGCGTCACGTGTTAAACTATGAATCTATCATATTATTCTATTTAAATAGTTTAAGTTATAGTTAATACAAATAAGTGTTGAACAATTATAGCTGCCATAATTCTGAGATAGTTTGTATAATTCTATCATCATTTGCCGATCCGATTAAGAGATCTGTTTTTTACATAAATATCATTTACTATACTTAAATTCACTTTGGCTCAGAGAAAAATGAAATTTTTTAATTTTATAGGAAAATAAACATTAGAAAATGTAATGTCTTCCAAATTTGGATATCTTCACGAGAGAACTATAAAAATAGTGTGATAGAAAAAGGCGGTTCTCAACGCGCCCGAGTCAAAGCTAAGATCTCACCTATCGACAGTTTACAAATGCTAGCTTACGCGCTTCAGGCTACTAAAGTATTCTCCGACCTACCTCGTCCGACTCATCTCGTAAAGCGATATGTTTTTGAAAAATATATTTGCTCGCACTTAGGCCGAGAAATCGTTGACAGCAAACACGTTCCACGAAAAGCAAAAAGTAGTTTGATTCGTTTCAAATGAATTTATAAAAAATATACAATCAGTTCTTCAAAAATAATTCAGTGACCATCTCCGCAATAGTTCCAGATAACGAGATCTCTGTGTGAGCGAATCAAATAAAACCCTATTCGTTATTTGAATCTCTAGCTAAGAAACCCCAGACGTCGACTGAAATTGTAGCTAAGAAACCCCAGACTTTCACTGCATTTCTACATAAGAAACCGCAGACGTTCACTGCAAATCCAGCTAAGAAATCCCAGACGTTCACTGTATTTCCAGCTAAGAAACCCCAGACGTTCACTGCAATTCCAGCTAAGAAATCCCAGACGTTTACTCTATTTCCAGCTAAGAAACCCCAGACGTTCACTGCAATTCTAGCTAAAGAAATTATATAAATCTTTTCAGTCTTTCTGCGTCCACTGTTGTTCTATTGAAATAATTTGCTCTGGAAGTTTACGTAGGAAGTAACCCCAGTATTGTTTTGCAGTACAAATATTATTACTAGTAGTGAATTGTTTTATATTAATATACCTATCTAAACATCTTAACAAATAATCCATAAATTAAGACAAAAACCCAGGTTACATGGATAATCTAGAATGCTTTAGAAATGAAAATGTTATATATGTATCAAAATTATATTTGAAAACGAAATATAAAAATATACTTTTTCTTAAAAATTGTAAAGAACTCTGTACGGATTTACTCAGTTATCACAAACCGAAGATCATCCAATAGCAATAGCAAAAATATTGACTCAAAATACCCAGAAGAAAATTGAGTGAAAATCAATATTTGTGCTCTTATCCAAAGGAAAAACTTAAAACTCCATTTAACTACGTATATACCGCAATGGTATGAAGAATGACGCTTACATGTGAAATTCAGTAAATCATTTGTGATGCATTAAGTTTCTTAAAAATGGTTGCGGTGAATTTTCAGAACTATCAATTTTTATAATTTATGTTTTTTACATTTAAAAACAATATTTTTTGATATATAAATGAACATAAAAAGGTAATTTCAAGGTGAGTATATACACACATTCCAATATGTGATGTTAAATGGAGCTTTAAGCGATATATGAATTAGATTTTCATCATTTAGATATTTGAATATATCACAAAAATAATATAATTATTTAATTGATAATTAATAAACATATTCATAACGAAAAAAGATTATACGTCTGTAGAACTCATCGGGAGAAAACCAAGAACCCAAGTGGAGAATAACTTGCAGAGGAATGTAATAGTGTGCGGAGTTATGGTGGATGCATCTGCGGGGGTTGCATCTGTGGGGGTTGCGGGGACTAACGGCCTCTCGCCCACCTCAGCAGGGCGTCTGCCAGGACATCCAGATGCGCCTTGGTCTGGAATCAAAATAATTACAATATATAAACACAAATAATAAGGTTTTATAGACGCAATTGTTCGCAGATACGTGTAAGCGCATTGATGAATGTCATTTAAAACGTACTAAAAATTGTCTTATAATTTTGAACAACAAAATGATATAATATCTTCAGAAACATAATGATCAGCAACTTAACGACTAAGATCTCACACTTTACGTGTTTGTATTTCTTTTTCAGAAGATATTATTGTAATGTCTTTATTCGAAATATTACGTAAATGTATGAATTCCGGCGGATACGACATATTTCGTAAATCTCTTATGTACAAATATTTACTTCTTAATCCTATATGTACTTAGCACTCAGCTGTATGTACTCAGCAGGGTCGGGGGCATGTTTGCATTGAAAACATCTTACCCTCGAAAAGGTGACATGTCTCCAAAGATGTAAATGTCAGAATATTTTTCAATAAATTTGTGTTACATGTAGCGGATAAACAAATCAGGATTTGGTCCCCTCTTCCCTCTTCCCCCGAACACGTAAAGCCCTCGGCTGTGTAATAGTTGAACAGGTTCCATTAGACTTTTCGGTGGCGTTCGCGTATTTTTAAAGGGCAACAAATTTTCAAAAATCATTCCTTCTCGGTTGTACCGTGACGAGGGTAAGCACCGCGATCAAACTTACAAACTCTTCTTCGATTTTATTTTTATTTCAAATTTTTATTCTTATTTATTTATTAATAGTATCCACACGTAAAATTTGTGTTAAGTTGATACAAGTTTTTTTACAACCCGACAGATAATACCACCTATACTACTATATTCATTTTTTTAATGTGGCATGTGAAATAAGGTAACGTACATTTTGTGTTCATGTGTAAAATAAAACGCTAATGAAGAAGTCCCATCGTGATGCTACTTTCGAACGTAAGGTCCTACTTTATAAGTTTTTTTTGTGAGTGTTGGCTAGAGATAGGAAACGCACGACGGGTTCTGGCCGTAAAATATTTTTAATGTCAACACTATTTATTGTTGTTGGCAAAAATGTTATGAAAACTGCAAAGGCTAATTAAAATTTATAATAATAAAGGGTCAGAATGAACTTTCACGAGTTATTTCCTTAAAAAAGATTACAATGATATCCGCCACGCAAAAATTTCAATTCCAGAAAATTTCAAAAGCAAATTAAAAACAGGACGTTTTCACAAGTTTTGTGACATTGTTTACAAATTATGTAACCGTGTGACGTCATAATGCTGACTGACCTCGTTAAAGTGTTATTTGAAAAGTTTTGCATTTTACCCGAGAAAGAGTACCTACTTGTTTTTGATTTGAATTTGAACTATACGCTTGTTAGAGTTTAACTAAACCTTTTTGTTCCGTTTTCTGCTACTTTTTCCGCAGAACAAATAACGTAATAAACTCATGTTATATACAAAAATACGACTGATTTCTCCTACGTTCATTGTAAATGCAATTCTGTTAGTGATACTGCTCGCTGGTAATACGAAGGTAAGTTTATCACAGAATTAGTCATGAGAAAGCTGATAATTTTTTTGATAATTTGATTTTAAGAACGCAGTTTTGAGCTTGAGTTGTAAGTAATGTAAGAAATAGAAGAAATATATTGAATGCGTGAATCTATATTGTTTCAAGATACTAATAATCACGTTTTCATATCCTCTGTCTCTAAAATATTGAATGCGTGAATCTATATTGTTTCAGAATACTAATAATCACGTTTTCAAATCCTCTGTCTCTAAAATATTGAATGCGTGAATCTACATTATTTTAGTATACCAATAATCATATTTGCAAATCCTCTGTCTCTAAAATAAAATATTGCAATGTACAAATAATTAAATTTATCATTAAACAGCAACAATGGCAGTAATAGTTAATTGTAAAAAATAATAAAGTTATTTACTATTACACAACTATTGTGAACACAGATGAATCCAGGAATTTTTAAATATGACGCCCAAATCTGCACGATACTGTGATCCCGATACTGATGAGCAAATATAAGAAAATTGTAATTATGAACCTTCTGAAAAAAGCAGAGGTTCAATCATTTTTGAAAACATAATCAAGAAAACTGAAAGATCGAAAATTATTAATAACTAAAGAAATAGGTATGATCACGTTTGAAGTAGCATACTTCCATTTTACACAAGAACAATTGTCAAATTTCATATTGATATATATATATATATTTGTTATTCATGTATAAAATACAGTGTTAACTGAAACTCTTATTTGAGGTATATCATAGTAGATACTTAAGACAATACTTAGAACTTACTACTTTGTGTATCTGAAAAATTATCAGTATTATATATGAATATTAAGTATGAATAGCTAGATTAAATGTGATTAACCTTTTTAAAATTTTCGTGTGAGACACTAAGTGGATTATGAACGTGAAAAACCATTTATTTTAATTAAATGAATTAATGAATTTTCAGTGTAAATAAACATAATAGAATTAACATAATAAATATATAACATATGATATTAATTATGAAAATCCACAAAAATGTTCAGGCACATAATATAGCTGAAGACAAAAAAAAGAAAAAAGGTGGGAAAAAGAGTGGGGAGGTTGATGTTGTGATAAAGAGAGTGCAGATGTGTTTGTAGGTAGAATAATTGATATTGTGGTGGTTCATAAAAATAACTCTTTAAGCGTAGTAAGACTAATGTTGACAAAGTCAATTTCTCATTATGGAATTTGCATGAACAATTAATAAATGAGTTTAGTGTGTAGGATGTTCTACTTCCAGGAATATGGAAGAATGCAGATTGCCAGGTCGATCTATTATTACAATTATATTATAATTAAAGTGTAATGCCAAATAATGGTTTTAAGGTTTTAATAAGCAGTGAATGTAAATGAACCTACAGGGAAGATCCTGGTTTAACCGTTTTCACTATGTGGTGAAGGTAAAAGCAGATGGTTTTACACTTTTCACTATGCGGTGGAGCTAAAAGCAGATGGTTTTACCGTTTTGTAGAACATGCAGGCCTGGCGGTCTTCGTCCTCGCCCGCCGGGCAGTCGATGAACCCGTCGCAGAGCACGTGGTCATCTATGCAGCGGTAGCGGCCCTGGCGGTCCGGGGTGGGGCACGCGAACCGCTCCATGCCGTCCGCCGCCGGGGGACATTCTGTAACAAACGACATCACGTTACACTCCATTGACCTCTTGACAGGTGCATTTCTTCTCAAATGACAATAATCTGTATCAGAACGAATACGGGATGTAGGAAGGGTGGGAGGAAATAGGGGAGCTGAAGGACCAACCAGAATAAGGAAGAAACACGACCAACCTGAGAAATGCTGATTTTTTTTACTAGAGCCACAAGTCTTCTGGATTTAGAACATATACGCATGAAGTACTATTATTAAAAATATACAAGTTTCGGTACACACATTGAGAAACAAAAGCATACACAGTATACTCTCCGACAATTTATCACTCTTACATATCAGGATGATAATTCACGCAATTTTCACAGCCTACCGTACTACCGGTCAACGATAACTGTGAAGTTCACACTTATCAACTCGTCCAAAACCATAGAAAACACCACAGAAAAAAAAGTAATGTACTAGGTATAGGGGAGGGGGTAATATATAGGTAATAGACAGGTGTCATTCTATATGTCGCGTTCATGCGCGTGCGAGACGACGATCGGCGATTCATGAATCATAAAGATTGAACAATCTGTATAAAATATCTGGAAAAACCAGTGGTTTTATGAAATATGCATACCACAGCAATATTGCACACTGTAATCTCATTTCACATGTAGGTTATATTCGTATAATATCAACAGTATGAGAAATTAATCGAACATATATTTCAATACATTATTCAGGTAGGCACAATATTTTTAATATATTGTTGTTAAATATAGTTTCATACTCGAAGAAATCTATGTATTTTTATTGATCAATTCATTTAAATTAAAATTTATTCAAACTTTTTATTTTATTTTTTCTGTGTAAATAATATTAATGAACTTTTTGTACCCACTATAGGAAAGTGTTGATGGGTTATCATTTAATGTGTAAGCGTTTTGTTTTTATCATATACCTACTTATTTCGTAAATTCTGTACTATTAAATAAATATTTTTTTAAATGAAGTTATTGAAGTTGTCATTTCAGAACAGTTGTGTGCAATTTTTTAATACAAATAAAATTAATCAATCAGAAAAATGTACAGAAAAAATCTAATATATGGATGTATGTATTATATATGTATCAATTATAAAAATCTACAGAATACTGCATAAGTTGTGTTTTCCAGGATAGGAAAAGGTCTAGGTTCGAATCCCAGTAGCAACCAAATATTTTTTTAATAAATTGATTCTTTTTGTATATCTTTCAAATAGATTATAAATATAAATATATTTATATATATATATATATATATATATATATATATAATATTAAAAATAAACAATTGTTACTTTATTAAGGAGAACACATTCTTATTGCGACGTTGTAGTTATTCAAAACATAGGTATGTGATGTTTTAAATATTAATTTAATGTATTAATTATAAAAGTGTAACATATAGGTTCGAAAATTTATTATGAAAAATACTGGCGCTGTAACGCAATTGGTAGTGTACTTCCCCGGATTGGAAATAGAGATCCAGGTTCGAATCTTGTTAGCGTAAAAATAATATTTTTTCGACAAAATTGATTTCATATGTATATATTTATAATTAATACATTAAATTATTATTTAATTGTTACATTGATAGGTACCTAGGTTTTCTTGCATGAAATATATAAATATATAAATAAAAACAAAATTAGTACGTGTCGGTACTATGAAGGAAGTTTTACAGTTTTTTCGAAAGATCTCACAAACCAATTTTATCTAGAAATGTTAATTCAACAATAGAGGTAGGAATTTTTTGATTCAACTTCGTAGTCTTCATTTTTCTCATTTCTTCCCATATAATTTTAGAACATATTTTTTTGCCTCTCTTGCCCAATATAAGGGTGGTTATTTTAAATATTTTAATATTATTGGACAAACGTGAATGAAACCACTCATTTTAATAATTAGACTCAAATCATAGGAAAAGATCGTAAAAGTTGTAAACTAACAAAAAAACTTATTTAGACATCAAAAGATAAAGGTCCATTTTTAGATTTTTGAAGTGAAAAGTTTAGGTAAGTTTTTACGAAAATATTGAAACAAAACTTTTCAATTATAATCTATTATATTTTAATATTCGAAGCAATTACTTTCTTGTTCATTTTTTTAGTAACAAATATTTTTTTGGTAACATCCACTTTAGGATAATTATTTAAAACCAACGGGTTTCGGAGCAACGTTTATTCTTATGTCAGGGCAATTTAAAACTATATCTATACATATCATTTATGTTTACGTTTTTGTTGATTATTGCGAGATTTAATTTTTAAAATTTACAGTATCAGCCATATGTATAATATACCTACAATGTATGGTTTCAAGTATCTAAAGTATCAGGTTAAATGCATAATGGTTTGTTTTAGACTTGATACTACTTTGATGACATAAATAACGTCTGATCGATATGATATCATCTTGCGGTCGTCGTAAAAGTACATTTTGTCAAATTTTATCACGAATTCCATTCAACTACTATTTTTCAATTTATTTAGGACTATTTTTTTTTTTAATCTTATTTTGTTATCTATTCAATCATTAAATATATTCTTCTAACATATTCTGCAAATCACCAACCATGTTGACGTTCGCGGTTCGTTAAATTTTTGATGTCAAAATACAACGTAATGGAGGCATTTTTGGTTTATTTTCGATTCCATGTAAAAAAATATTTTATATACTTGTTATATTTGCGCGCCAAGCAATATTACAAAAAAATAATAATAAAAATATATACCATTTGTAAACTCGTCTTATATGAGCACGATGTAAACATTGTGCCGTTTACGTATAACACCAATTGTTCATGTACCACTTTCTAGAAGCAGATCATCGCGCTCGATCTTCCGGATTGAGATGCGGACTAATGGATAGCATCGACCTGTATTCAATTATTAATATAATTAAATAAATATATATTTATCTTATCTTAATTAAGTTAGGTACCTACTTTAACTGATTCTAGAATATGGCGGCACTATATCTTTAAGCCCAATATTAATTTATCTTTTAAAATAATGTTTAGAGGGTTTTGTTGGACTTTTTTACCCTTCCAATTACGTTATTATAAAATACCTAAAATTTGAGTATCTAAAAAGTAGTTGGTGAATATACTTATAGTACTAGATTAAGCAGTCTAGCAAGTAGAGTACTCAAAAGATCGTATACTCTAATGAATTGGAATTTGAAAAAACAATAAGAAAAGAGGTTTCAATCGTCGCTCTAAATTCAAATCGAATGGGATAACGCCACTGCATCTGGTAACTTAAGAATATAAATTATATAGAACGTAGATTTTAATTCTGTTATTTCTTCTTCTTTCATTTTATTCCATTTCCCAATGTAAGATCGTGTCTTTTAGGGGAGTATTATGAGCCAGCTTTGTTCATTTAAGGAACCGAGCTTATGCTCGAGCGAGACGCTTCAGATAGAAGCCTTTTTAGGATAGCACTCCCTTGCGACAGAGCAATTGAAGAATTAAATAATTAATTTACTTTGCAACGTCACCTTCGTATGTAGCTTTAGAACTAAGATAACAAGCTCAGGAATACTATTCACTAAATATTCAACTCATTTACTAACCGAGAGATCCTCTACGTTACTTGATTTTCATTAGGTTTTGACGGTCTAGAATATGTATTCTTATAAATAAATCTATAAATACGTGAGTGAACACTTTTTATTCACAAAATACACTATATTATCGAAATTGAATATTTTCTTCAATAGCAGTAACATTAATTAACAGAGGAGATTTAATTAGAATTCTCTACCGTATGAGCTATTCGTAAGAATTTTGTAAGTATCAAATTGAATAGAACTGCTCAGAGTAGGTGTGCGTGTTAGAACTAGATTTAATATGATTCATGACTATAATTGAAATCACTGTACTGAGTTTGTATTTTAAATAGAATATGTCTACAATAGCACAGTAAAGAACATGTATAGTAATATGATAACGAATTAACTATCATACATATATACATTTATTCTGCATGCCATCCAGAGCTTTCGAAATATTCTTCATGATCGCCACATTTCAATGATGATAATTCAATAGTTTATGAGAACCTCAGCACACTCAGTTCCATAACATTTTTCGCATTTCATATAATAACATGTAATTCGGTTGAATCCACTTTTACAGCTTCTCCTTAATATTTTGAATCGTGGGCTAAGTAATAAGTACTGTAAATAACAAGTATTTTTTATTGAATATCAACAAGAGTGCAGAAGATTACTTTCATCTCTTGTTGTAAAATTCATAACACTAATTGTGTTTTTATTTCCGCAGTGAGGGTGAGATATTGTTCGACGCGCGCGATTTGCGGATTTGCCAGTCTCAATGAGTCACTGGTCGATAGCGCACTGCGCGTTCGCGGTTAAGCAATATTTAAAGTGCGGTGATTTATTGGTTTGTGCGCGTCGCGGTTAATATTTGACGAGTAAGTAATGTGCCGAGCACGAAACTTATCTGGTGATGGGTTCAAAAGTTTAGACAAGAAGGGACAATGGTTAACTAAACTCCTCCGGGACCATCAATGTCAGCAGCGATGCCTAAACATATGGCTCAAGTTCAACGTGATAAGGAAGACTATAGCCTACACTGGAATAAAAAAATCAACAGTGCACGTTATTTAGAAAAAGTAACTACAGTTTTACCCATACAAACTATAAATCGTGCGGTTTCTCAACAAAAATGACTATTCTTTAGGTGAAACTTTAGCGAGAGCGATGTTGGAACGTTTTGGAACAGTACGAACGCTTGAAATGTTTATTGACGAAGCAAATTTTCATATCGATGGCTATGTTAATAAATAAAACATGAAATACTGGTGCCCCCGATAACCCAAGGGAACGCCATTAAAAATGTTTGCATTACTAGAGTTTCAATGGAGAAGCTGAGGGGAATTAATCAGCAATTACGAACTACTACACTGTGCGCCTTTTTTTGTGGGGATTCCTTAAGTCGAGAGTTTACAACAACAATTCTTGAACAATCCAGACTACAAGAAAATATCCGCCGTAAAGTTGATGCCATTGAACCAACGCTTTGCCCTCGCGTGTTCGCAAATTTAAGAGTTCGATAGCAAGAGTATGTTGAGCGAAATGGTCGGCATTTAGATAATATTGTTTATAAAACGTAAAATTCGCATCGTTAAACGCCATTTTGTTCAAATAAATATAAGAGTAAGATTGTAGTTTTTTATTTTATTTAATATTAAACCTGAAAATTTTCCGATGAATTTTTTTTTATATTTTCAAAAAATATAAACTTAATTTTAGAAGTAATTAAATATTCGATAGCCGTGAAAACAATAAATGTTTTTTATACAACCGTATACGTTACATAAAGTCACACTACGTTGTTGTTTCTGCCTTTTGTTTAACGTTTTAATGAAAAAGTAGATTGATTAGTAACCTTTGTGTAATTAAGTTTCATTTTTCCTGCGATTGTTATAGCGTTTCTTGCACGTACGTGCTCACGTTTCACGCTGTGGGAGAATTCGTGCTTCTACTACGTATAAGAAGAGTCCCTTTTCTCGGATCTACTTTTGACATTTTTATCACAAGTCAAGTTTATCGCCGCCAGATGGCAGAGTTGTTCTTTTTATTACGCCTTTCGACGATTTCTGCATATTAACGCACGTTAGCGCCCGATTAACAGGACATGTAACAAAAAAAAAATTTTATCTGCATTTTTTTTAGAGCAATTGTGGGCCCCGAAAGGGTCCCCTCTTTCCCGGAATCGTTGTAGAAGTTTGAAACTACCTTTATCAGCTTCATGCCACAATGCTGTACTAACGCGATTTTAAACTATTTAACTAGCAAAACCGAGACTAATGATTAGTATTTTTTATTTATTATCTCTGTTTTATTAACCACTTGAATTGAGTTTAAATACATATACCGGTTTCGAAAAATACCATTTTCTTCTTCAGGATGTCATAACTAATTAAAAAATTATATATATATAAAACAAAGATAATAAATAAAAAATTTGAATTTTAACCACAAAGTTAATATTGCTAATTTTAAAAGTATAATGATTAGTTTTTAAGTCACGAATTAAAGCAAAGTTCCGAGCAAAATAAATCTAATCTTCCGGTGCCTTTTAAATGGTGTCTTTATTTATTGTAGAAACAGATAAATGCAAACAATATTAACATAAAATATAACAGAGTACAAGAAAAGGCAAAAACAAATATGACCAAATTATACAAAAAAAAAAACAGCGCTGGGGATTGCCTCCGAACAAATAATAAAATTAGAAACAGTGGTTTATTAGCCGTCCTCCCTTACAGGTTATCTCCTGCCCCAACTAGCAGCCCCTGCATTATTGAAGTAATAATATACACAATAATAATAAACATATATCATTTTTGCTAATGCGCACATAAGACACACATCGTGATGGAAGAGCAATGGGTCCAAATTGACCTGATAATCTGAATGAAATGATACAAAAGTTAAAATTCAAAGAAACAGTGGAACAAGACAGCCATTTAAGAGGCAGGTATTTAGACGCTCCTGGAGGGAAAAGAACGGGACACAATTACGCTTGGGTCTCGCCAATCACGGCGCAGGCCGACGATATTACGCCCACGTATCTGCACGCCTGTAATAATAACACAAAAATATGAAATTATAACAGAATATTACAATCAAATATCTTACTCAGCACGCACCTTCACAAAAAATTTCGCCGGTGCTGAAGTAATCTCAGAAAAATGTGTGAAGACAAAGTGACATTACACTCGTTACCATGGTGAATACATATTTTATTTAGTACCCATAAACATAATAAATAAAATAGTGCATACCTAGTACCTACCTATATAGGGTACAATGCTAAGGAACTGTTTTCTATCCAATGAAATTTTTAAATGAAATTATTTTTACACAATATTTATTTTTTCTTCTCAGTGAACTGTACACATAACACATAACTACGATTACTAGTAAGTACTAATTGTATTTACTAGATATTTTTCACACACCTAAACCGTAATTACACGGCGTAAAATTATAACATTTTAGTTTATTCACATCAAACTTATTAACTAATATGCATATTAAATGGAAATAGCACTGCATTCATAGATTTATGCAGACTAAAATATTTAAGTACTCAAACACATTCATTCCAGTTTCGAAAAAGTAACTAGAATAATATGTCAAACTCATAATTATAAAAAGGACAACGTAGTACATTCTAGATAAGAAAGAACCATGTCATCACGTGATATTTTTAAAAACTTTTTGCACGGAATATTATTTCCGTATTTTATATTCATCGTTCATAATATCCGCTCACTGTAATTATAAATGTTAACAAAGATAAGTTTTATTTTTTATGATCAAATTTTAATTTTTCAGTGTCGCGTGCCGACTACTGTGTTATAACCATTTAATACATTTTTTATGTTTTTTAAAAAATGCACTTGATGAGTGTTGTCGGCATTAGAAGATAGCGGCAACATTACGGATTTAAAAATATGTACGCAAAATTAAATACATACGTAAATATGGTTAATTTATTAATTTTGAGTTGAGGCTCGCATCCATAAATTATTTATTTTTATATATTCAGCTGAACATTATTTTTTACACTATTTAGTTTTAAAATGTATCTCATTTATGTCTAGGAAATATTAAAAATATCATATTTAACATTTAATATAATAATTTTTATTATACAGATTGAGAAATTTTGGATTTAGGCGCTACATATAATGAATTCTGTAATTTATTTAACCAAACATTTGAATAACGAAAATATATTTGGAAGAAGTGATCAATCAGTAGTCGTCAGATTGTATCAGATTAATTTGTAACTATCCATCCAGTTTATTTTAAGTATTCTTCTAATATTATACATTCATATATCCAATGCTTCAAATCGATGTATTATTTATTCAGTATCAATGCTTTCATTCCATTCAATAATATCAGGTCGTTCGCATACTTTTTATTAATAATCTGAAAATATATAATAAAATTTAAGAAGGAAAGCAAGACGACGAGCAAAATACTTGTAGGTAATGAATGTTTAGAACAAGTAGACGAATATATGTATTTGGGAAGTATGTGTGATGGAAACGGAAGGGCTGAGAAGTATATCGGAAAGAGGGTGACTGCAGGGAATAAAGTGAACGGCGCTTTGAATGGAATTATAGCTAATGGAAACTTGTCAACCGAGGTAAGATTAACGGTTCACAGTGGAGTGCTGATATCAACACTGATGTATGGAAGTGAGGCTTGAAGATGGCAGAATAGGAACGAAAGTAGATTGAATGCAATGAAAATGAGATCACTTAGGAGTATATGTTGCAAATCCATTTACGACAGAGTAAAAAATGAGTAAGATTAAGAAAGGGTAACTTAGGTGGTTTGGTCATATGGAATAGATGAATGAGAATAGAACGGTTAAAGAGATATATGACGCAAGTGTTGATGGCGCCAGAAATAGAGGACGTCCGCGGAAACTTGGCACGGCCAGGTAAACCAGATGCTGGAAGATAGTCCTGTTAGAAACCACAATAACCGGCGAGGTTGTATAGTGAGATGTATGAATGTGGATGAGGAGAGAATTGTATGTCAGGACAGAAGAGTGTGGCGCTTTACCCTCTCTGCCTACCGCCGGTAAGTTAGTAAATCTTCACGAATTCCTATTCCGGTAATTCTGAAAACATCGCTATCGGAATATGAAACGTAAGTTGAATGAAATACAAATTAATTTTAATTTACTTTTAGATAACTAACCACAGCGTTACGCCTAGAATACCATATTTATTGACTGACAGAGCGCAGGCTGCCGAGCGCGGCCCTGCTACTGCTAGCGCGGGGACGGGCCGCAACAGCGAGAGTTGCCAGCTGTATCCCGGACGCCGCGGCTATTTATAGAGTCAGCCCGGCTACGGCAGGGGCGCTCAAGGGTTCTCACCGACTTTGAAACTGACCCAACATTTTGTGACAAAATTATGAACCGAAATATATTTTTGGAAATGTGTTTTTCTTTTTAATATTAACTCTGTTTGAGACGAGATAATATATAAAAGGAAATAGGATCAAATCTGATTACGAATGGCGGTTTTGTACTCGGGTATTTCAGAGGTATATTGTACTGTCTACTATGGTTGACGGACTGGATGATACAGGCCGTTGGGGAGCGCTCGGTTTCCTACTCTGTAGATAAACGATGTGAATTAAAATGTCATATTTTTGTCACACCTTTTTTCTATATCAAATATGGAGAATAAATCGGCCACTTTTCTGAATTTAGGTCAGTGTTGATTATATACGTTTAATTTAAAATCAAATATTTAATTGAAAATTTCGATTAATTTTAAAATATTTTATCTGTATTTAAACCAATCAAATCCAATATTTTATCAAATTGATGTAAATATATTATTTGATGATGATTACCTATTTTAGTTTGGTCGTTCTATTTTTTATAGATTTTTTCATAGATAAAGTAGACTCGAATGTAAAAGAAATAAACTTAAAGGGTTTAACATTGTTTTGATACAGAAACTGAAGGATTATTGACAATTAACCGAAAATTCTATCATTCGAATACATGATAAGTTGGTGGGTTATGGAAGATAATAATTTATTTTAATATTAGAATTTTTGTTTTATTTAGATTTTAAATTGAGATTCATCTTTATTTTGGTTTTTCAATTTTATTTTCTATCCTTTTTTCGTTTGATTAATATTTTATGTATTTGCACCCCAAGAAATATGCGGAACGAAAATTGTATAATTCATACCTAATTCTTCGTTACGTCAACAATTTTATGACATAAACTATATCTGGTCAGCGAATGGATTTCGTGATCTCATCTACACCAGAATGACTATACGGTGGTGCTTTAAATCGATGTAGAATAAAAAAATAGGAACCTGAAGCCTTGGACTCACTGCTTTAGTAAACTTTTCACCCTACTGCAAATTTTAGTCGCTCATTTAAACCATGAGATTAATATTTTAATTTAAATAAGCGAACCAAATTTGCCTTTTCTCTTTTAAAAGTTGCTTTATCTGAATAATTATAAAAAGAGATATAATATAAGATATAAACAGCAGTATAAACACAGATTATAATATAATATCACATTTTTCTGTTCCACAACTGAAAAATGTTAAAAACCTTCAAGGTTCACATCGTTACTACGACAATGTGATAGAACACAGGTGTAGCCTATCGCATAGCATTGTAGCATTTTCATAAAGAATAAAAATAATTCTCTACGTCATTTATAGACATTATATTTTGAATATTGATATATTAATATTTATTTCTTACGAAATTATGAAATAATACACCTTTGTGACTCGAGTTTAAGGGTAGTTCTAAAACTTAGACAACCCTGTAGCCACCGGCTACGGGTCCTAACCACTCGACTTAAAATATCTTATACACAAAAACGTTTCAAGGCTGTAAAAGCTGAAGATAATCTTACTAAAATAATTTCCGTTATTTTGACAGACAACTAATCCGGAAATATTTCAACAAGAGGTAGTAAATTTTAGTCATTACGCGTAATTTTTATGATTCTCTTTCAATTGTAAAACGCATCAAAGGTTTTGACTTGCTTACATAAAGATAATTTATAATTATTGGTATAATTATAACAGAGCTGTTTTTGGAAATAATTTAGGGTTACCGGAAAATTTAATTTTAGAGAGTATTAATTAGAATTATTATAAATACATATTTTTTATGTGAACCCACATAAAAGATTATTCCCCACGTAAGACATACGTAAATCAGAAAGATATTTATTAAGTTTATTTACCATAGATCAAATACGATTAGAGTATTAATAACATATTTTAATGGTAGAAAAGGCAAAGGCTATCCAAAAAGGACTTGACTCATTAGAATCTGCTCTAAAAGAAGTTGCGGTTTAATACTAAATGAATGTTTTACTAAAATATTGAGGCAAGTAGACAAACAAGGAACGCATTCGGTTCAAGCGTAGCAGCTTTCAAAAATTCTGAAAAAAAGATTACCGCAGGAAAAATAACCTATTTACTACCAATAGTGAAATCAATAAATATCCACAGGAAAACAAAGTTAATGCTATATAAAACTATAATTTATACGATATTGACTTATGGGTGTGAACCGTGAACAATCACCGTCGAATTAAAATAAATTTGGACAGTTTAGAGAGAAAACTTCTCCAAAGAATTGTACAGAAGGTTTATACGGGACGAGGTAATTTGGAGAGTAAGATACAATAACGAATTGCATAATATTAATCAGAATCTCAAACTTTACATCAATAAAAAACTACAGTGACTCAGGTGGACAAGCCACGTCCGAAGGATGTAGGAAGTGCGAATTCAATAATATTATTAAATATTAGTTTCATAATTTGCTGAAAACGTAATCGGTTTCTCCGTAGTCACTTAACATTTTTCCATAGATAGATTTTTTTGTATATTTTTATAATTGATTAATTTTTTAAATATTTTTACACATCTTTTGTAATTACAGTGATTAAACCATTCGGAAACTTATTTTATTCAATGAAAATATTTTGGTTCGCTGTGAGTACAATATTAAAGTCTTTTTTATCTAATTTAGCGAGGCGTCCGCTAGATGAAAGGGCTTTTTTATAACTCCAGTTCCTTTTAGCTTTAATAATCCTCTAGAACTTAAGAGTTTTTCTTATAAACTTTCCCTTTTCTTTTAAAAGCCAGGCTATTGTGTTTCAAAGTATTTTCTTTCGTAACAGGTTTTATTATGTGTACAAAATGACCTGCTATGCGACAAGAGGATTTTATCTTCCACTTTTATGATTTTCTGAATAAATATATTATTTACGACGTTAGGTGATAAATAAAATATATTTTTACCGTTTGATTTGGTAAAATTTTCCAATGGGTTTCAAAAATGATTTGTAAAGATTTAGTATGTATTTATGGACTCTGTCATCTATAAAAATGTATTATTTTTTCTTTTGAATTTCAGTATTTTATCTTGTAGATCCGGTTAGGTATGCATTTTATTTAGAGTATTTTTCTTTGTGAAGGCAACCATTAAATTATATCTTCTTCTAGCAAACTTTTTCTTCATAAATTAACCTCTAATTTGACCACGTGGTAGGCCACGGATACGGTTTTATTAACTCTCTTAAAAAATATTATTTTACGTTCATAATTTACACATAAAAATATTTTTTTGTTATTTTTATAATTAACAGCTATGTTTGAATTACAAATTTTGAACAATTTATAAAATAGTCTCTCCGCTACAAAAACAGATCTATGGTCTAACCAAATATTAAAATAATTATACCACTCGACTAATGAAATACTTTTTAAAAACATTACTTAAATCGCTTATTTTTTTTTAGATTTTAGAAGTGTCGTATATCTAATCAAATAGCAGCGTATAGTGTATATTTGTGTAGTAGTATTATTATTAGAATGGATATTGAAAAATATACAATCTAAAATAAAATATAAACAAGTTAAATTATTTAGAGTTTTTCTACATTTAATATTTTATTGTTTCTATTATATAAAGTTATTTAGTTTATTATTAACAAAAAATCATCCGCCAAATTTTTTAAGCAAAACAATGTTTTACAATTTTTCCGACTGAAGTACTCGTATAACCGATGGATTATAATAGTAAAATTACATCACTTCAATCAAATAATATCTCATCCGATAACGCTCCACCTCATTTATCCACGGTCACTAATATTGATTCGGTGTTGTAAATGACAGGCGTAAGCATACTTTATATTCTTATACGTTCGGCTATAGTTATTAAATTTTAATTTTATTCCGTTATATATTATAAAAATTATATTCATTTCATTCATGAAATTATTTAACCTTGCCAAGGATGGTTTCGTGTATCTAGCTAGAGTACAAAATATATTTTTTTAAAACTATTCAAAACCATTCCAAGGATATCATATCAAAGACATAAAAACTATTTAAAACATTAACGACTTTATTTATTTACCGACATTCATTTTTTTTGATGTACCTACACGAAATACATGTCACATCAATATTCTTACTTTTTTCAAACTAAACTAAACGCATGTTCTATGGAAATATGACTAACTTACTGGAACGAGACGTAAACCCCTAACCACTAGATCACTAGGCCAGCATCTTAACCATTACACTAACAAGGTACTCATTTGATTATCTATTTGAAACTAGACACACAAAAAATTTAATCGAATAATATTCTGTTTTCGGCTCAACTTCAAACTATTGCGTTTTGAAATTTGTTCACGTCCAATTCTATTTGAAGTTGGTAATTCATTGATTGCAACTTGTTACTTGAATTAACTACATAACTGTTAAGCTATAGTCCCGCGGCATCTTTTAAAGGCTGTGACGGTGTATTGATTGGAATTGAGCGCTCTTTATGTCAAGCGGGTAGGCGGGTGGCTAGTCAGCCGAGTACCATGTCATGACGTCTATCACATTATGACGTAACATTTTACACGGTGCGTTTGGAATCAATTATAACTTAATGTACATTATTACAATTCTTTATATTAAACTTTTTTTAGCTACGGTACAGTAAATTCAAATGGTATTCAGTGTCACCATCGCAAGGGTTTGAAATGAACATGGATAATCAAAAATACATTATAAAGTGTTTTACAGAAATATTACTTTAACTCGAAAAATGCACGTCATTTACGTCATTATAACGTTATAAAATATTTCAAACTTGTGCCAGTTCGTGCTGTGCGTAAAGAGATGAAACCGGTCGCAGGCACAGGTACAAATTCGATAGGGCTCGCGGTGAGCGAGATTGCATTTGCAATTTTAATCATTAACGATTTGATTTCATTAAACACTTAGTAATAAAAGAAATAATACCAAAATCAAATGCAGAGAGACTAAAGGCGTATCGCGAGAGAAAACGCTTGAATAAAATAAATACATCAATTGTGTAGCTTGATGTGTTACAGAGAAGGAATGAATGAAAATATTAGGTAGATTACAGTAATGAATGTTTGTATCATATTTTAGTTATCCTTAATCTGATGATGAAGATTTTGATAAGCATGTCTGGATAAATAAATATTATTGTTTATCAATCTTTTTAATTATTATTGTCAACGTTTTTTATACGCTGAGGTTTAGAACTCTCACACCAATAGTGCGTAAGCGTTATTACTTGGTGAAGATCTATAGTTAGTTTGTGTAAAATGTAGATACAAGGGCATGCATTATGTATATTAAAAACAACATATTTGTGAAACTTCTTATGGTTTTTTGAGTTTTTTTCTCAATAAAATATCTCCAATATAGGGTAATATATATTATATTTATTGTTTTAAGATGCATTTATTGCAATTTTCTTGTATGAACTATTTTTATCACGTACTTATAATTTTAATTTCTTTATTTACTAACGATTTTTTGTATTTAATGCGATTTTTATTGGAAAATTGAATGAAAATCTGGTTAAACTCTGAACACCTTCGTGGCACGGGCTAATCGTCTATTTATAATAATAAGTGACGATTAGAAATTCATAGTAAATTACTCCCAGGGTTGATAATTTTTGAAAAATATATAATGTATTTTTTTGTGAAATAATTCAAAAGCCAGCTAGGATTGGCGTAAGCCTCTCGCAATCTCCGGATTATGACGTAACAAATTTCGTTTTCTTTTCAGAAATAATCTAATTTAGACGATTGTCATGGAAATTTAGGCAGCTTAAATTTAATTCACTCACCAAATTAGCATTGTATTTATGTTTCATTAAAAATCTTTCAAGTATTCAAACTGTCGAGCGTTAAGATTGAGATTCTTAAAACGTTTTAAAGTGTTGCGTAATAAACTTTTCTTTCAGTTTACTTTTATGAAATTTTAAATTTTCTGTTTGGTCTTATTTTTTTTTTGTATTTAGTTTGAGATAAGAAGAAACTTGGACGTTTTTAAGATTATTCGGCCTATTTGATTACTTCAAATTCCTGTGTAGGAAGAAAATATAATCAATGAACTTCGCAAATATTTGTTCATGAAATATTTAATTTAATTTTTCCAACACTTATTCCAATTAATATTCTTCAATACATTATTTATTTTAATTATGTACATCCCATATCATCATACAAACAAAATACTACAAAAACTTGTACTTCATTTATTGACATGTTACTTACTTACTCACCATCATGCCGTCTCTCTACGGAGATAGACAGAAGGGAGAACGCCACACTTCTCTATTTATATTTATTCAAGCATTTTCGTTAATTGTTAAGTCTTATTACCGTATTTCGTCGATTATGAGATGCATGTTTTTTTTTACTATTTTGATATCTCTAAATTCGGGTGCATCTTGTAATCGATGGCGTCTTACAATCGCTGTAAAATTCCGCAGTCGTACATTACCAGTAGAACTGAATCGAAAAGTGATTCAGTAAAATCGGACACATAATAATATGTCTATTATTATAATTGTGACTTTGTCTAAAGTTTTTATAATGTTTTTATTATTTATTATAGGTATATAAAAATAAAAGTGCATATTATAATCGATCGCGTCTTATAATTGAGGAAATACGGTACATTTAATCGACTTTTGTTCTTCTTTTGTCGGCTTCTGGAACTTGTTCCATGCTCCATTTATTATACTTTATTATCCATCCATTCCATTAGCAATTACTGTATTCAAAGCAGTCACTCTATTCTCGATATCTTTCTCAGCCTTCCGTTCCTATCCAACATACTTCCCAAGTACACAAACTTGTATTTGTTCCAAATACTCATCATTTATCAGTATTTATTCTTGTACTCCATCACTATCATCTCGCCAAAATTGATAAGGTTTTCCAATCAGAACATATTATAAGGTCACATTCCTCGCAAGCATCTATTCACTCTACCCTATTCACCCTATTCACTAGACTCTTTAGATCTGTTAACCACTCCCCAATTAACGCTGCATCATCATCTGCATACAGCAAACAACAACAGTCGCAACCTGTAAACGCCGCAGTCGATACTTTACATATATTTTTACTCTATGTAGAACAATATGTCTGAGTATTTTTTTGCTTAATTGGTTATGTTAGGCAGTACAGTGGAGTACAATTTTCTGTTGTTAGATAATAAGAAAAAATTTCATCATTGAAAAATAAGCATTACTTTCTGCTAGTGAATAAATAAAATATGATTTTAAAATTAGCAATATTAACTTTGTCGTTAAAATTCATACTTTTATTTATTATCTTTGTTTTATTAACCACTTTATTGAGTTTAAATACATCTACCGGTTTCGAAAAATACAATTTTCTTCTTCAGGATGTCATAACCAACTAAAAACATGTATTATTGTTTCTTAACCAGAATCTATTTAAAAAAAACGATAATTTAAAAATAGATTATTATCAGGCTTGATGGACACTATTTTAAAAAATAAATTAAAAGAATATAATAATCAATTTTTATATAAATCACGGATAAAATATAATAATAATAATTATTATTGGCGTATGATTTTATACATAAATAACTTTTCGAATCAAATATCTAAACATCTACCGCGAAATATTAGACCAGCATTTTATACAAATAATAGTATGGGAAATTTACTCATAAATTCTAAAGACAAAGATGATAAATTTAACAATTCTGGTGTCTATAAACTTAGTTGCAAGGATTGTGCTGCATTTTATATTGGTAAAACGGGTAGAAATTTTAATATATGAGTAAGGGAGCATTTGAGATGCTTGAACAATAGTGGGTTTTCAGAATTTTCTAATCATTTTTGATAAAAAGTTTTGATAAAAAATTGGGATTGTCAATTTTGCATATAAACAGTGTTGGTCACAAATTGAATTATTTGGAATCGTTAGAAAAATAATAAAGCGTGTAAAACTAATCAAAAAATTATAAATAACCAACTAAATTTAACTACGAGTCTCGTTCTAAAATTTTTTCCTAAAAATTAATCGAGTAAATTTGTATTAAGTAAAAATTGGAGTTAGGTACTAAATTTTTTTTTTAAATTATTGTTTTTTTTTTCTTTAAATAGATTCTGGTAAAGAACAATAATATATGTTTTTAGTTAGTTATGACATCCTGAAGAAGAAAATGGTATTTTTAGAAACCGGTAGATGTATTTCAATTTAATTCAGTGGTTAATAAAACAAATATAATAAATAAATAAAAAATTTTAAAAAATATGTGTTACACTTCCTAACATTTTTTTTCTTTTCTTCCTAAGATTTTTTTAATTCACACGTTTCTACGTAGTTCTATCATATGCTAGAACGAAAAATTATTCCTTCAGCATAGTTTTAAATAGCCTCTGCATTTATGATTTTTACCACGAAATACCTGAAAATCCTTGGAATGTTTCTATTTATTGAAATGTTGTAAGCGGGAAAGATGTTGTCGAAGTTTCCAGAACGTGTGTTATATTTCGGCTACTTATATTATACTTCTTACTTCATACTATTATTTATATTACCATTACTAGCTACTAACTTTACAGTTTTTCAAAGTATATGCAATTTATACAAGTTAAATTCATAGCTACATATTATAATTGAATTCGTTTCTGTTTCCACATATCAGGCCAATAAACTCGGTTACTTGGAAGCCCATCTAAGATACCAAGGGTGTTTAGGTTAACTAGCGGGTTCGATGAACCCTTCAAAACTGTTGGGACTAAAATCTTCCCTTAAAACAAAAAAAATATATATTAACCAAGAACAAAGGATTATAGATAATAAAAAGCCCGATGCCATAGCTAGTAAATCACTATGTTTTAGGTATCGGTCATGAAAAGTTCTTCTTAAATAAATTCATTATTATCTCTTGCGAAGTGTACAAAGGATGCATTTCTCCTTTTAATTCGGCATTACGTTAGTGCGAGAAATATAATTCGTGTGGTTAGACTTTAAAATTAAGATCGTCTTTTCTCCTATACTTCGTTTATCTGTTGTCTTATTCTAGGTACATGATGATTAGGTGTTATCCTACTGCGATACGATGAGTCGAATGGTAGTGGAAAATAATTTATATTGCATTATAGGCAGCTCGTACGCCGTTTGGATGACTCCTGGCCACTGAAGTAAAGTGTATAATAGTGAATTGTAATTAAACTAGTCAACTAACACATATAAAACCGATTACCGATTTGTTACTTTAATTTTCACTTTGTACTCTCGTTGAGGTATTGCTACTACTATAGTTTCGAAGTGAGCAGTCCCTCTCATCATCAGATGATAACTAAACAAAATATAATATTGTAGTATATTCGGATAATGGACTGGGGACCGTAAAGATGAAGTATTAGGGAAAATGTTTACTCTTCATATTCCCGTTAACAACCGAAACCTTCCCCCTTTTTCCATGCCCCGCCCCATTAGCTGAATAGAAAATTAAAATAATCATGTTACACCACAAATTAATCGTAATGTTAATTAATGAGATTAGAAAGTTATTTTTATTTTTGTTATTCCCTTCAAGTATTTTTTGAGAAATAATATGAATATGTATTTACGTACATATCTCATAGTATATATCTCTATTAAAAAACAATGTGTGTTGAATACATTATCTCTTATCTATATATTAAATACAACACGCTATATGGGCTAAAAAAAGATTTACAACAATTTTATGAGTGTAAACTTAAATAAGATATATTAGATTGAAAGTTCCCCACTAAAATGATTCTACGCCATTGAAAATTCTGTTTTCGGACTTGAATTATTTTACGAGTCACGAAACGAAGTTTGAATGTTATCAGGGGATGAAAATAAAGGGTTGAAAAGTTATTTCCATTTTCGGTTTATTTAATTGTTATTTTGACTCCGGTGGTAGATAGTGCGGGGCTAAAAGTTGCTATAATTAGAACACAATTAAATTTAAAACTGTGATAATTTTAATCATGTTTTACTGCTGTTCTAAACAGCAAAAGCTTTTTGTGATATGTCGCATGATGGATCTCCTTCCTAGAAACACTTATGTGGGCAGACATCCGATTAAACTTATTCATATATGTATATACTAATAAAGTATCGTTGTAAGTTAACGACTTATCATCATATACCAAAGCAGAGATGACAGACCGGTATATGTACTCAGTGGTGACAGCTTAATTTTTTAACAACCAATATCCAAAGCAGTTGAGATCAATATCGACGTTGATAATATTGTAATATAAATGTTTTAGTAAATAGATGTCACCGATGATGTTTGTGTTATATTATTTAGACTATTAGGTATCCAATTAAACTACAAGCGATCGCGGTTCAAAAAAAATACACACAATACATACAGGACACGAGAGAAAATCAATTTTCAATCAAATTTTTTTCAATATGGTAAATTTTAACAACCGGTTTAACGAACTTTGACTAAATTTAACAACCGGTTTAACAAACTTTGACTAAATTTAACAGCTGGTTTGTGTGAACCGGTTTGATGACCTTCACATAAAAATTTCGCTTCTCCCACATCCATTTTATTTTTAAAGAGTTTTACCTACATCAGAATCGATGGCTTCTAGATAGAAGTTTATTTCTTGGTAGTAGCTCATACTTTATTTTTGTAAAAAATAATTTTTTAATTATTTTAACTTTCTGATAACTCGAAAGCTTTTTTTAAGTTCCGAAATAATGTGTTCACTCACGTAAACAATAATATGTGTCTAATGTTTTATACATAATTAATAATCTTGTTTAATATCTATATTAGCAATTACTTAATCACATTGCAATGTATTTTTTGCAGAAAAATCTGTATTTTCGTGGAGTACAGTCCCCATATTATTATCATCATAATAGTTGCATGCAAGATCTAGTAACAGCATTCGCCGATAACCTATTGATTTCTATAAGTATAAAATAAATTTAGAAATTTTTTATCGATCTAGGGATAAGATACTTACATAGTAAATAAATGATCATGGGTACCATCCGTACTAGACGTATAACACGTCTAGTACGGATGGTAAATTAAGTCAGATGGTATCCCAGAGCCACTTAAAATTTGAATTCTATTTTTAAGTGAACTCTACCTCAATTAACAATATGATTTTGGCGATTAAAGCAAAATGTAATCCACTTTGTTACAGTAATTTGAACCATAACGTTATACAACGGATTTTGTTTGGTTCATTACTATAGGTTTAAAAATAATGTTACTTTAATTATGATTCATTCAAGTCAAAAAGAATACGTTGCACAATATGAAAAAAATCTATTGTATTTACATTGATATTGTACGTTTTGAATTAATTTTAAACTAAATGTGGATTACGTGGAAAAGTGCCTTATCGCGTAATAAATGTTTAATCCGATAGTTTTTATCTACGGTTTAAAACATTGTCGAGTAAAGTTATTTAAGTCGGAAAGAAAATCCGGTTGTAACCGAGAAATAGCGTAGCTTGCAAGTAAACACGCCGGGCAAGCCACAATTCAGTTAAATAGTAGAAAATTCGGTTAATCTTCCACGCGTAATTCTTACAGCGACCACTCGAAAACAACATTTCAGCAAAGTAGCCACGCGCAACCTGACGTGTCGCCATCGTGCAGACGGGCCACTATCGCTGGACTGTGTTGCCATAAACATCGAGTCGACACTTTATAGCGAGAATAATTCAAAAAGTAGCGAACTCCCTTTAATCTCAGTTCATACTTGGGAGAAGTTCCATTCCGCGCGACTGCACTTTTCTATAGTGGATCTGTAGGTACCCGCTCGGGGGGATTATGAATTATTAATGTCAATAATAGAGAGAACAACACACACAGCTGTATCGATCTATGAAATATTATTATATTGGTTGTTAAAACTTCTGCACAATAACAGTTTAATCACTACCTCAATAATACCCTGAGAGGGTGCTTAAAAGTTTGCTTGAAAAACTCTACAATGTGATCCAATTTAGAAATTTGATACAACACCTTTGAAACATTTTCATTTTGCTTGAATCAATTCGTAGAAAATTGCGTGCTGTGGAAAACCAGTTGTTCAATTATTTTCCATGGGTATCATAAAATTTTTTTATATATGAACACAACATATATACAATCATTTTTATTTAAAAATAAATATAGTGTACATTTTATGTTTAAAATAAATATTTTAGTTATAATCGTTTTTTCTATTTTTTTATTTCATTCTATCTCTTGTATAATCTCGTGTACAGAGAGAATGATCGTTTGCATTGTGAACATAACTGTAATATTTAAATAAAATGTTAAATAAGCATTTCACAGATTAAAATGTTAATGTTTTTGAAGAAATTGAAAATCTGAATATCATTCAATAATTAATACGGTCAATAAAAACACAGTACACTAATTACATATTATTTTTGTATCTATCAAAATTTGTTTAGGCTCATTCTTAGAAAGGAGTGATTGAATTTGAAAGTGGAGATCCTGTGAATTTGTTAAAGATAAATAAATAGTTAGGGAAGGTGGAGGTATTATTATTAGTCATCATAAATATCAAATCGTAAAGCAATATGAGTGTATTATTTTTATTGTATTTCATTTCCTTTTGTGGGTTTGTGGTGGGTAGACAGCGAACCTGCGGCCCGAGCGGCAAACCTGGGTTAACCACGACACCAGAACAAGAAGCAGTGTGTGGCGAGCGGGCCATAGAAGTTACCTACTGTAGCGGCCTCAACCGGGCAGTTGGAGAGAGAAGAACGCGGAAAGGGAGAAAGGACTCGCGCCGGTGCGTGAGAAAAACATGTCATTCTACTCTCGTTGCTCCTTCAGCTTGGCAGCACTTCTTAAAGTGTTTTTATGTTCTATGTTGATCTGTACTTACAACTTACCTGACTTATTTTGTGTAACCAGGAGCAACTCAATAAACAACTAGGCAAGACCCAAGGTATGATTGTTTACTGTTACACATCCCTGATGTTAGTTTTACCAAAAATCTCTCCTTATATTTGGAGTCGAGTAATTGCTTAATGTCTGGTTAACCGGAATCAACAGCCTTTACTATCAAAATAGTAACTGCCTTGTGACCAGCAGTAAGTGTGACTTTGACCATGAACAGATTTTAAACATGGTAAAACACTCGGATCAAAAGCAATTTTAATGGTAAATGTATAAACTGTTCACGTCTTAAACTTTGATGTAAATCAAAACAAGATTTTTGGTAAGAAATAAATTCGGTATAAAAAGTACAGATATTTAAATAACTTTTTTGATGTCACAAAAATTAAATAAAAGTGCAATTAATACCTAATAGCAGCAAATAGCTTCTCTGTTTCAGATTTAGATAACAGTTTTTTGTGGTTGTCTTTAGAGAACTGAAATTATTTATTTTATTTAAAAGGTGTATCTTTTTTAATCTCATTACATAAAAACATATTTCTATATTATTAATGGTATAATTAAAAAACTGATTAATTAGAGTTCTTTATAAATTGTTTGAATATAACGTATATAAGTCATTACAAATATCCGAACTAAACCTTAATTTCCTTTCTAAACGTTTCTTTACCCACAAAATGAACAACAAAAGTGATTGTCATCATTTTTTTGTTTTGATTGCTTTATTTAACACTAAAAAGGATTTACATGAAAGCGTCCCGCTTGAAAGTGGAAAGAAACACAGAGAAAAATAGTAACTTCATTACGACTGGCGAAACGACAAAGGCGAGAGCGGAAAACTTAATGAAAAATATTTTGCTTGGAGAGAGAGGAGGTAAAAGCAAAGTTATTTTTACACTGCTCAGAAATAAAATTACTTCTTTTTTCTGGTGAATCGTAAGGATTGGAGAAGACGGAAGATTTTAGCGGAACCTCGCCACTTAATTAAATCGAGAATATTATTTATTCAAATTCGAGCGGAGATAATCAAGGAATTAGTTCATTTATATTGGAGGCTGTTAAAATACTTCAGTAATACGCCACAATAGTGATTAACGTGTTTTTGTTCATTGTCAGTTATGTTTCCAGTGCGTAAGAATTAGGTTTTTTTCACATTACACATAGTACTAAATTCGACTTTTCATTTTACTACGATAAAGTTAAATTTTTTCCATCATTTAGATAGATTTCATAAATTAGTATATATAAAAATAAACCGTTATAATATGATTTTGACGAACCTTAAAAAAGATTCTGTAATTACAAATATAAATACATGTTCTATCATTCTTTAATCTCAATTTTTTTTAAATAAATTCAACTGGAATCTTTCAAGGGTCAAATTTATGACCGTTCCTTGTGAAATATGTAATTAAAACAAGGTTTAATTAACCAGGTAGGGTAATGTTTATCTCTACATTGATTTTGTTTGTTTTCTTAGACTATTTTATATTTTATTATGTCAACTGCTTCCTTTGTAGTTTGATCTCAATATGAGCATTAAATTTGTAACTAGAAATGTTTCTCTTAAAAGATTTAGTAATATTATGTTGGCTGGAATATAATATAATTTGGTTTACAATCAATATATTTAGATATCACCAATATCGCAAGATGTCATACATTGACAATTTTGAAGTACACGTTTTAGGGTCGAACTGGTAAGATTAAAGTGGAACTCTGGTCAACTTCTTTGACAAATATTGAATGTGTTATACTAAAAAGGTACATGCAATTAAGTTATTTTTGAGGTACTTTGAATTTATAGAATAAAACCGTACTATAAGATTTCATCCATCCATTCTGAAAGAACCCAAATCCCCGATGTAATAAAAAATATGTTTAATAGGTTATTGGTTAAGTGGTTTGAACACTCACATAGTAATCAAGTGGTCAGAGGTTCGAGCGTCGTTTCAGGAGACCACCGAGTTAGTCTTATTTTTATAGCGCAAACAATAGATGACAGATAATTAAACAAATTGGCGAGTCTTAATACAACAATCATTGATGATTCGAGAACAGCGTGAATCATTTTTGAGACATCCTTTATGTCAACACACAACGTAAGAGGCTGTGGTTGGGCACCAATCAACCTCCGATTCCTACATTAAGGATTACACCACAAGAAGGTGTTTTGCATTTGGTGGGATATGAAGGGCGTAATTCGTCGTTAATTTTTGGATTACAGGCAGGCAATTACAGACTTCTATCATGCTCATCTAGATCGTTTGAAAGAAGATCTGACCATAAAAAAACATGCCTTTGTACATTGAGGAAGGAAACAAGATATGTTTTGAAGGAGATAATAGAAAAATTTGATTTACTTGGGAACTTCTTCCTCACCCACCGTATTCTCCAGATATTGCCCAGAGAGATTTTCATATTTTTAGATTCCTACGACACTTTTTAGATGAAAAACAATGTTTAACAAAAGCTTTTATAAAAAAGACATTGAATTGTTTATTGCTTCTAAAAGTTAAAAGTTTTTATTCGGTTTTCAAAAATTACACTATAAAAAACACAAAAAACAAATGACTTGAATTTGTAAATCTGATCAACATAAGTTATACAAAATTAGCGAGAGAGAATATTACATAATATGACTAACACATTGAGGATGTTAAAATCTAACAACAGCTAACATATAATATTAAAACCTACTATTAATTATTTTTAACTTTGTTCAAATGGTTAAATTTTTTTAAAAATATGTAGCATTCTAAAGTTGCCTTATTTAATAACGCTATTCCCAATTGATGAGAATAAGCCAATTAGGATCGGCAAATTGAATATGTAGGCTTGGCGTTACCACCCGCATCTCTTTGAAGTAACAATTAACCAAAGGTGTTACCGAAGGTCAAAGGGACCCACTATTTCCTACACAACCACAACCGCTTTGAGGCTAACAATAATTACATTTGAACGTGAGGTAGGGTGATTTGAATCGATAACCTTTTAACGAATATTGAATATTATCAACACGAATGAAAGTGTTTGGTTGCGACATTAATACAATTTGGATACATTCAATTAGGAGTGAATGCAGATCTATTTGTAACATTCGATAAATTTAAGAAAAATTGCTAAGATGATTTGGACATGTAAAACTTATAAAAGGCGAGGACATCCGCGAAAAACCTGATACGATAATATAAATCAAATATTTGAGCACAGCCCTATTATAAGTCTCAACATCATCATGATTCAGATTTGGTATGACCAAGTAAACTGGAAGATGGTCCTGTGAGAAGCCTCAAAAACCGACGAACATACATCAGATGACGAACGAAAGTGACGTTGCAATAAATTAGTGTAATGTTCTATCTATCTCTGCACTGAAACGCATAATGGCAACTAAGTAAATAAAATCAAAAATGTTCTAAAAATGAATTGCTGATTTTTCAATAAGGATATATAATATGAAAAAATTATTATTAATGGTTTACTTATTCGGGATAAAATCACGCAGATTTCCAAATGGACCACGATAATGTTTCAATTATGTCCAAATATATTTAAAATGTGAAGTTTTTTTATTTAAATTCAATATGAATTTATATGTTTTTTTTTAAATTCACGACAATGTGATGACGATCTCGTTATATCATATTTTTTAGAAAAATTATTTAATACAAACTAGGAAAAGTTCGTATCCCAGTATCAAGCTAAATATTTTTTCGAAAGACAGATTTTTTCTGTATTTCTTTCTTATTAATTCATTTAATATGTATTAAAAAGTATTACAAAACTACGTTCTGAAATTGCATAAAATAAACACTTTTGACTCCTGGATTTGGCTATTGAAAAAACTTCTTACATGTTTCAAATTTGTAAAAGACTTACTGAAATTGAAACAAATCGCGATTATTTGATTATTTTCACAAATGCATTTTGTGAGATCCAAAATATATTCCAGTTAGCCATCCAAGGTAATATTATTCTATCATAATTGAACACAACTATTATTGTTTACAAACTCAATTAGTTTAACATACATAGTACAATGGTAATCTGCACCTCTAGTGTATTTCACTTTATAATACACTGTCCCGAACAAATATGCCGTATTGTAGGTAGGCGTGTAGTAGGTACATAGTTCTCTTCCATGTTGATACTAATAATTGTTATGTTCTGCTCCAGAATATTGTGAATCATCCAAAATATATACAAACAACAGTTTAATAACGTTATTCAAGTAATAATTATATCAACTGGTCAAAAAATAAGTAATATTTGAGTAACCAATATTTTGTGTTTTATAAATAACTGATGTTTAATACGAGTAAGTTCGTACCGAGTACAATAATAACGTTTAATTTAAAAATATACATAATGTTTGGAAATTTTCCTAATTTTAGGGAAAATTATTTTATTCTGACAGAAAATGATGTGGATGATATTTGAAAATCAGCTCTTAAAATTAATAATAACGAGGTAGAATTCATCAATGGGTGGTGGTCTTGTACTGGAAGAAATTCAAGTCCAGCTCGCTGGACCGATGACATAAAAACAATGTATGGATTATTATACAGAATTAATTAAATAATGCATGACTTCGAACTAAAATGAACTCGTCTGTGGGATATTTATATCTTCTGCGAAAAAGTACGATTATACCGTAATTTTTTGAGGCAACGCCTTGACAATGACACGTGGTACCGTGCCGAAACGTCGGCCTAGGTTTTCATAGGGAAACTATATACAAAGAACGCGATCCAACCCATAAGAGAAACCTTAAATTAAACATATAACTCAGTCTTTGAATTAAAACCGTAATTTTAAAAAAATACAAATTTTTATATTATGTATTTCTAGTCCACAATATTTTATGGGTGGATATCTGACTAAATTATGAGTTGTAAATGTTCAAGGAATATGTGCAAATTCTGTACTGTTACGGAAAATATTATTGTTTGAAATTTTTCCATTATTAATGTATATCTTTACTTCATGCCCTAAATCATCTAACAAAAAGTATAATTCGATGTCTTTTAATTTTTTCAATTCAATATATAATTTGTAATTAATTAAATATTAAAATTATTCGAAATAATCGCATAATTATGATTTTTTTCAAATGTTAATATCTCTGATACAGTTGAGATTAGGCACATATCCCTTGAACATTTTCGACTCGTAATTTAGTCAGGTATCCGCCCATAAAATATTATGGACTAGGTCTGTTACACACTGTATGTATACAATATTTCACACAAAAATACTATCATTATACGCGTGACTACTGCAGTTACAATGGGAAATGAAACATACCGCTATTTAAATACATAGTATTTTTTATTTATTATCTTAGTTTTATTAACCACAATTGAGTTTAAAAAACATCTACTTGTTTCGGAAAATACCTTTACAATACAATGCTATATTTTATGATTATAATAATACAATGCTATATTTTTAGTTAGTTATGACATCCTGAAGAAGGGAAAGATATTTTCCGAAACCGGTAGATGTTTTTTAAACTCAATTGTGGTTAATAAAACTAAGATAATAAATAAAAAATATGAATTTTAACCACCAAGTTAATATTGCTAATTTTAAAAGTATTATAAATACATAGTGCCTGATGAAACACATAATACAATCAAAGTGACATGATCGGTCGATTAGCCATGTCATTTCTAATTTTAATTTCCTATTTGGTTGACGCATATTTTCAATAAATGGAGTATGGTGAGCAGAATCAATTATTCCTAAACTGTAATTGTCACATTGAACCCTTTTCAATATTTATGGACATGTGTGTGATGGTAATATGGAGCGAAAGTCCATAACGATGTGAAGTCAAAAAAGTGTCAAGTTATTACCAACATCTACATATATGAAAAATACAGATCGAGAGAAAAATAAGTATAAAAATTAGAACATTGTGTTATGGGTAGAATTTTAAAATTCCACCACAACACGGACCTTTTTTTAACAAATTTAATTAACTTGTTTAAATGTGAATAAATTTTTAATAAAAAAATTGATTTTATAAACACTGTAATATATATAATATAATTGTTTTTTTTAAAATTAATAATAATTTCTAAATTTAACTACGAGTCCTATTCTAAAATTTTTTCCTAAAAATTATTCGACTAAATTTGTATTGAGCAGCAATTTGAGTTAGGTACTAAATTTACTTTTTAAATAATTGTTTTTTTTTTTTTAATTTTTTTAAAAATTTAAAAATAGATTCTGGATAAATAGAAAAACAATGCTATATTTTTAGTTAGTTTTGACATATCCTGAAGAAGGAAAAGGTGTTTTCCGAAACCGGTAGATGTTTTTTAAACTCAATTGTGGTTATTAAACTAAGATAATAAATAAAAAAAAATATGAATCTTAACCACCAAGTTAATATTGCTAATTTTAAAAGTATTAATATAATTGTTTTTATTTGTTAACTAATCAAAAGTAATCAAAAAATTATAAACAACCAACTAAATTTAACTACGAGTTCCATTCTAAAATTTTTTCTTAAAAATTATTCGAGTAAATTTGTATTAAGTAATTATTTAAATTAGGTACTAAATTTATTTTTTAAGTAATTGTTTTTTAAAAATAGATTCTGGTAAAGAAACAATAACATATGTTTTTAGCTAGTATTGACATCCAGAAGAAGAAAATGGTATTTTTCGAAACCGGTAGATGTACTTAAACTCAATAAATGGTTAATAAAACAAAGTTAACAAATAAAAATAATGAATTCTAATCACAAAGTTAATTTTGCTAATTTCAAAAGTACGTTTAAAATTATTTTTATCGCCAATTCAATCTTTGTTTTAAAGTAGTAAGAATATTTATATAACAAGTATTTCGTGTATCCTTCTCTAATAATTAAAAATTCATTGAAAAAATTATATATTATATATAATTCATAAGTACATTTTTTAAAGCGTTAACTTTTTGATTACATGTTAATTAATTTAAAAAAATAACTGACTTGGTATAAACCATTTAGAGTAATTTAACGTCGATCGGTTTTGATATAACTGTTCCTTTATCATGACGGACGGATCATTTATGAAATCTAACAGATAACCCGCTATTTAATACGAGTATATATCCTTTTTTAACATCGCTATTTCCTCCCCCATTCTCACCGAGGATAAGCCCCTGTCCTATAATAAATTTAGTTTCAAATTTTATTTTATGAATCAGTCAACGTATGTCCATCCTATAATACATACAGTATTATCGAAATCGGTCGGCGTTAAATTAATCAACGCGGTTTATACATAATTGGTTCATTCTAAACAATAAACATTTTAATAACTATAGCTGTATGAGAATTCAATTGAAAATAATAAAATCTTTTTCACAATATTCAAATTGAGTTAATTGGACAAATTCATTAGAGAAAAACAATTACCGAGCGGTATCTCGAATTAATTAAGCAAAAGTGTCACTAGGGAATTGTATTTTCATGAAATTAAGATCCCACGAATTTCCCCCAATTAATATAGATTATAATTCATCACCTACACTAGATAACCATTAAAAAAATGTAACTAATATTTTTTACTTTTAATTTTTTTAACCTTGATAAGTTAGTTCATCAATAGAAAAAATATCAAGACGCCTTCTGTGTACAGTTTGCTGATTTATTCTGCAGTATTCACTCTGCCTGACTTTCGGATCTCATTGTAGATCCATCATTACGACTGTTGGATTCCACCATGAAACTCGAAACGACAGTTAGGTCGGTCGGATATAAAGTACGTAATAGCCTCGAAAACTATTCACAAAATATTTTGAACGATCATGAAAATCTGATAACATTGAGTATATTTACACTTAATTGTAAAGTATATTTACACTAAACTTTGATTGGTCATTTACTGTGTATTTTTCATTAATGTCTCTGATCATTTTTGATTCTTACATTTTAAGTAATAAATATGATTTATAGGGTTTGATATATGAGTAGATGCATGCCTAATTATGGCTACAAAGAGTTTGATTACCGAACCGCCTATTCTTAAGTGATCGCATTCATATAACTACATTTATACAAAATAATATTGCCAAATATGCACTTTTATAGTATTTAAATGGGTAGTAGTCGAATTAAGTTTGTATGTATTAAGCTTAACGTACATTATAGAACAATGTACTTAATTTTTTTTACAACAGCAGTTTGATATAATATTGAAAATAATGTCATTATTATATCAAATCCATGATCTACTTTTCTAACTTTATATATATATATATATATATATACATTGCGGTATTGTTTAATAATTTATTAAAAAAACAAAAATTACAATAGTTCAATCAACGATATATCCTCCATTATTGTTCAGAACTTTATCCCATCTTTCAACCAATTTGTCGATGCCTTTCTATAAATATATTTTCTATAAATATCGACTGATCAGGTATCGAAATAGTTTTTTAGCCAATTTCGGAAGTCATCGTCGTTGATGAATGTAATGCCACGCATTTGATTAGAGAGCGACCGAAAACGGTGATAATCTGACAGAGCAAGGTCTGCACTGTAGGATGGATGTATGTATGTATGCGAAAAGAAGAATGTGTCGAAAATGTTTGTTTTTCTCATCTTAATACTTCATTATGTAAGCCCAAAAAATAATAAAAACTATGAGATACAGAAAAATGGTGACACTGATCTTTTAAAGCAGAAAAAATTCTATCGAACAGTATGTCATGTCGAAAAACAAAATAGCGGGAAAATAGCAAACCGCAAAAACTTATTAGACTACCCATTATATACTTTTTTCAATCAATATAATTATATTTTGTAAGAAAATAGGTTAATTAAATACACTGTTTTGATTATCACAGTCATAGAATTTAATAACGGATTATTAAACAGATTCACTATCTGGAAAGAAACATATTTTATATTATGCGTGTATTTGATCTCTTAGGCCGACATTTTGGGACCCATTTCACCTGTCACTAGCCCTAATGATCATACCTGCTAAGGATTTCTACACAAAAGATTCATGAACAGTCCTGAAAACTTGACAAATTATTAGAGATTTATTTTCTTATCTTTTTTTCGTTATTGGAGTTTCATCGCTAAAATATCTTTTTCATGCCATATTAATTATGCTATCCTTTTCTCTCTTGGTTGAGTTTTCTTCTGCTATGTCTGTTTTCGTCGCAGCTAATAGTTTCTGCAGGTCATATTTATTTTTATTATAAATGATGTTGACCATTGACATTCCTTCATTTCATTTCTTTCAATGCTTTCTTTAATAATTGTAATAATAATATTGTATAATTTTATAGCGCCATTTTTGTAAAAAATTTAACTTCGCTTTACACTGTTATTGTCACCTTTTTCACCGTTAATACCTTTTTCCACACAACGTCAACACTCCTTCGCGCGCGCTTTTTCACTGATTCTTTCCCGCGTCGTCCATAGATGATGTCGCACCATCGACAATCCTTTGCCATGGATCATCATAAACCACACGCCCTCCTGATGTCCTCATCACCAATCAACACTCATAATCATTGAGCCACTGCGGGGGCCGCCGAACCCTGGTTCCCCGTCTTGGTCCTTCGGATTTGTTTGGCACATCATCTTCTGCTGCTATGCCTTCATCCAGCTCCACAGCCTCACTGAGCTCCTCATCGTCTGCATCTTCTGATTCGCTTTCTTCACTGTCGTCAAACAGTCGTCTAATGTCCAGCACATGCCTTGGCACACCGTCTATCTCTACGTTGTTGTCACTCACAACCCGAGTGACAATACCAGGCTGCCACCTTGTGGTACACCTTGCATTGGGCGGCTTCAAAACTACAACATCGCCTGGGCGGTACGAGGATTCCTTGGTTTCTTCTAGTTCAGCAGGTGGTACGAGTGGGTGCCGCCACATGTAAGCATGCACAATGTTGGCAGGCGACGTCTCTTCTTGACCCGGGTGGGCAGATGCTAAGTTGTACCAGAATACAGCTTGCAGGGGATCGATCTTGCTCCGTGCCGCAGTCCTCTTTATCGTGCGGTGATGCCTTTCGACTATTCCATTCCCTGACGGTCGATAAGCGGCTCTGAACCTCTGGCGAACACCCCACTCCCTACACAATTCTCGTAGCGCCAGAGAACGGAATGCTCTACTATTATCGAGTAAAATTTCGTCCGGGGGACCTCTTTCTCTAAAGACTTCCTTTAAATTACGGACCACATCTTCACTGCTCTCGGCTCTAATTTCTTTCCACAAGGCAAACCTACTCGGCCCACAATCGATGACAGTGAGGTAGCACTTACTCCCAAAGTGTGTCGCATCAACTGCGATCCTACTCCAATTGCGCTCCACGTTCAACACTCCAGAGTTGTGCCTATCAGGCGCTGGATCTATGGTCCGGCACTGTATACAGTTTCTTACGCATTCCACCACTTCCTCTCTCCGAACGTCCGGGTTCACCAGTCGGTTCAGATGAAGAGTCCTGTCTACACCAAAATGATGTTGCTCATGCAAGCGTTTCACATCAGAGTTTTCAACCACTCCCACAGCCGCCACATCACTTCTGTGCCAGCTGCGATCAACTCTTGTCAAAGGATCTGCCTTGTTTTCTATTGACTTAACAAGAGTGATGGTCAACTCGAGACCATATTCGTCCACCAGTTCTTTTATCAGTCCAAGCCTCCTTTTGACTAACATTTCAGACATACCAGAAACTCTGATCCGGTGATCCTTCGTCAAAACAGACGTGACCCATCCCACCACTGTTGCGGAATCTGACATCAACTCCATAGCTCTTAGTCCCCATTTCAATGCCAGCGTTATTCCCTTAACAACAGAGTCAAGTTCTGCCACATTGATATGACCAACGTCCGTGGTCTTTCTTAACCATGACATATCTTCTACAACTTTCCCATCAATTTCCACCATAGCTCCGAACGCTAATGAACTTGCGTCGCACCACACTCTTCCCGTCGTAAGATCTGCAGGAACATTCCAAAAACCCTTTACGGGATCATCGCACTTTACTTTTTGGATCACCTCACTGAGAATTCTCTGGGCATTTTCTCCTACATGTGAGTCCCATGTATCCCCAGAACATGCTCTTTTCACAAAACTACAAGCAACTCGAAGCCACCCACACACCGGGTAATGGCCAACCAACTGCCCACAGACAGAAAACAATTGCCTCTTCGTGAGCTTTGTAGCTGATTCCAGTTCAGGAATAGTATTCCCACGCCTGAACACCAGAACTCCATTTTCTCGCTCAATTCGAAGCCCGAGAACGCGTCCGCCCTCCAGATCTAATGGTGGCTTTGCTTCCAATCCATACCTCCTCAGGTGAGCCGCTACCTCCTCAGCTGAAACCACTGTCTCGTCCACTATGATGTCGTCAATGTAGCTGTCAGTGCCTCGCTTAACTCTCTCGCTTCTTGACAAGACCTCTCTAACTATTCTTGTCATGATTTTGGGAGCGCTGTTCAACCCGAAACCCAATCTCGTCAAGCAATACACTCTGTCTTCAAATTTCACAAGTTGATATTTCCACAGATCTTCGTCAACGCGGATTTGAAGGTACGCCGACCTTAAATCCAGGAGTTTAAGTTGCTCACCATGTCTTCTCCATCTCCTGAGAGTTTCATCACATACTGCAACCTCTTCCCCCGTGTGACTTTGCACATGGTTGTTTAGCTCTCTATAATCAAGCACTGGCCTGACCTTTCCCTTGTTCTTCTGAATGACTCCCAGTAGTGGTACAACACCCGTGCACTCCCCGGTCCACGGCTTTAACCAGCCTTCCTTCATCCACCTCTCCAGTTCGTCCTTGATCGCATCCTTCACATCGTGCTTGTGAAGACTGGAATATGATGCAATGTCATTCATTAAAGCTACCGGTCCTTCTTTCCACGCCCATCTAACCCACCACTTCTGACCATCAAACCGTGCTTGAAAGTCCTGATCTTCGATACAGATAGTTTCAGGTTCAGCTGCCGCATTTATAACATGGCAATCAAGATTTGTTTGTACACACGAAAAAATCACTTGGTCATCATTCACCGTTACTCCTCCACACATTTTTATGAAATCCATCCCAATAATCGCATCCACGCCATCAAACAACTTGTTCACCACCACACAACTAACCCACACTCCACTAGATTGGGCCCTTCGCTCACCATTTTTCACCCCACACATCACGTCAATGCTGACTACAGCTTCGCCCACACACGGCACTTGACTCCCATCAACACTAATCAACCTGCATCGGTTCCCGCCACTGCGAACGTCACACCTAATGGAACTGGACAGCACTGTTCTTGAACACCCCGTATCCACCAATGCTCGCACCAACTTTCCTCCCACACAAATCTTCACAATCGGTAGCGCCGTTAATGTTGACGAGGAAGAACTACCGGCGCACCAGCTCTTCCTTTCCCGTTTCCCTCCTTCGTGGGGCATTCACGTGACACGTGTCCTGTTTCACCACATGTCCAACACGACAGAGCTTTTTGAGTACAATATCTCATAAGGTGTGGCCCACCACACTTGAAACATTGCCTCGGTGTCCCACTCGATTGTCTAACGACCGCAGCCGCGACGCCCGGATCGTGCAGTTCAGCCATCAACGCCCGCGCCCGTTCGAGCAGGGATGACAGCGCAATCGTCTCTACGCCTGGCAACGCCCTGAGCTCACGTGATATCGTGGCCGGCAATCCCACAACAAATGCTCGTCTGAGCAACTGGTCCGTCACCACACCCGCCAATTTGGCCAACTTTCTCAGCTCAGTGAGATACACGTCGACAGGCTCATCTTTCCACCTTCGCTGGGCCAACTGCTCGTACGCCTGAAACGGGTTCATAGCGAATGAATCGCGCAGGGCTTTTTTGATGCACTCAGCATCTTTCTTGTCCTCGTCTCTCAATTCGCTGTAGACGGCAAACGCGGACCCTTCCAAGAATAGCGGTATGACGGTTGCGAGATCTCCGATATCCTTCAATCTCGCCACCAATTCCAATTTCTCCAACCACTGAATGACGTCTCCTTCACCGTCAAAACATCTCACCAAATCACCAATTTTTACTGTCGCCATCGTTACACGCCGAAATAGCTTGTTATTGTCACCTTTTTCACCGTTAATACCTTTTTCCACACAACGTCAACACTCCTTCGCGCGCGCTTTTTCACTGATTCTTTCCCGCGTCGTCCATAGATGATGTCGCACCATCGACAATCCTTTGCCATGGATCATCATAAACCACATACACATAAACTGTTTATAGTCCTACATTATCATTTGTATTTAATATTGTTATTTAAACATATGGAAATGATTTTTTTAAAGGTGCGTTTTTAGTCTCTTCTTAAATAAAAAAGTCTCTGATGTACTATTTTTAATGACCGAGAACAAAGGGTTCTACGCTTTTGGGTATGTCACCGCAAATACCCGTTCAATTATATTATTATCTACTGTACTAAATTAACTTAAAATTTAGCATATGCTTGTATTTAGATGTTGATTTAGTATTGCATAATGGCTGTTGATTATTCAGCAAAGGAAAGGTAAAAATATTGCTTAGCATTTTTGCCAAATAATGAGTCGGTAGAATACACAGGGTGAATATTATGTTCCAGGTCGATTTTGTTTGACTGCTATTTTGGTTTAGAAGATATTTGTCAGTTAGAATATAGTAGTTGAGAAGAATATTTGATTATAATTGATTATGGAGTATTTGACGTCTCAATAACGTGTTGAAGTTATTAAATCATTTTATCTAAATAAGAATGGGTATGCTATAACCAATAATGGTGATTGCTATCGTCACTTGTTGAAAAACTTCTTGGTAGCCGCATCGGGTCGATTTAGCCTGCAACATATGTGGTTTTAATAGGACGGTGCCACTTCACACACAGCCCGTGCTACACTTGAAATTTTGCCGCATAATGTTAAAAAGTGGTGATAATGACTAGCCTTCTCGATCACCTGAATTGATGGCTCCCAAATATTTTCTATGGGGTACTTGAAAGAAAAAATCTATAAGATAATATTCGAAATAAAATTGCTGAAATAACATACGAAATGTGTGAGAATGTTATGAAGTATATGGTTAAAAAAGCACGCATTTTTCCCGCTGTAGAGATGCCCACTTGGCCAATGTCATATTTTATATATAATTGTATTAAATTAATTAATCTATAAATAAAATTAGAATGAAAAAATTATGTTTCATTTTCTTGTTATTCAAAAACAACATCGGCCTGGAACATAATATTCACTCTGTAATTATCCCAGCACCCAAAAATACCTTTCGGTCCTCGCTTATTTCTGTTTGAATATTTGAAAATAAACCATCATCTGTCAGTATTTCTATCGTTATTATTTATTATTTAATCTAAGTACGTTGGAATTCAGAAAATGTTAGATATTATATGAAATAATAACAATCAAAACGTCATTATTACAAACTATCAGGGATACTTGAGTATAGGCATGAACATATTGTAGATACTATTATACTTAGTTCTTAAGAAAAATTGTTGTAATTAATTTTTCATTACTAATTACCCAACAGGTAATTTAGTTTAGTTAAAAATGACGTTATAATATAAAATTCATAGAGATTTATATAAAACACAAAAATAATGTGAGAAATGTACCTGTAATTTATGCGTAAACAGAGTCATGCAATTATTTTTTGGGAAATGAGAAATATTTCATGTTTTAAACATTGATGGGTTTTAGGGAAATGTACAGGTAATGCTTTATTGGTAGGATTATAAAGCCTACGTGAGCTTTGTACAATGACGTATGAACGTTTAGTACCAAATTGCGTGATACTTCTATTTTGGTAGGCCATAAATTAACCCTTTGGAACCTAAATTTAATGCCTCTGACTTGTATAAAAAATACATGTATATAACATTTTATTTCTCTTTTTAAGTATTTCACGATATCCACCTCGTTATTTGGCACTTGTTTTGACTCATATTTAGTTCAAATAATCAGGAATCATATTTATTAATTTATTTTATTATGCTTTCATTAAATATATAATAATATAAATTTGTGTAATATCCTTACGATGATATATTAAATAAAATATTAAAGATTGGTCTTTCGGAATATATAATATTATATTATATTTTAAATATGAATTAAATATATTAATTAAAAAGATATACATATAAAATCAATTTTATCGAAAAATATTATTGTTGTGCCACCGAAGTTCGAACCTAAATCTCTTTCCAAACCGGGGAAAGAGCATTATCTAACTATGCTACAGCGACGATATCTTTAGCGACAAATTTTTGAATCTATATGTTACCTTTTTGATATTAATACATTTAATCATTCCATTATTATTTAATAGATAATGCCCGGTTTGGAAAGTGATCCAGGTTTGAATCCCGGTGGGTATATTTTTCGATAAAATTGATTTTATATGTATGTATATGAATATGTATGTCTTTCTAATTAATATATTTGATTCATATTTAAAATATCACAGATCTGTTCTGAAAAATTACAACTTCACGATAATAATGTGTTCTCCTAATAATATTATATAATACAATATCTGAATATATAATAAAATATTAAAAAAACACGGTAAGGACAACATAGGACCTCAAATATTTAACACAATTGATTATATTTGGAAGTTTTGAATGACACTTGCATTGTTTTTTACAGTGAGTATTTTATTTATTTCGTGATCCTATCATATCTCCTTATCCAGAGCAGTACTTGCAGCGTGCAGTACACTGAAATGAATTTTGATTATATTTTCCTGTGTAAAAGCTTTACCAAAGTAATACTTTTTTAATTTTTTTTTATTAAAGTCTAAATAATCATTTTGTAGGGGTCATGGTTGTTAAATATTGTTGACTGTGATTTATCAGGTTTTGTGGATATGAAACTGAAGCTTCTTAACATCTTCTAGTCTCAAACATGTCGCAGTGTATATGGTGTGCGTGTGTGAGTATTTATGTTTTGTCAAGAGCAAGGTATAGAAATGATAAAGCACTTATAAAGGTTAGCGTTTATTGATGGATGAATTATACAGAGGCGGTATACAGTTAAATGCGCATGTGTGGTGGCTCGCTTGATGGTGTGGATGTAAGGAATGCCTGCGGAGAAGTGCTCGTTAGCTCCTAGGGCAGTGTCTATCACGACGTATGGATGATTGGTCGGGTAGGTTTCGGTCCTATACAGTTGTAACGCGATTTTCTACGTGGCTATTTCTGTGGGGCGCGTACAGGGACAACACAATTTATTTTTTAAAAGAAAAACAGCAAAGGTGGCGCTTTTATATTAGTTTTTTTAAGCATCTCTTGAGTATATTCGGAAGTCTATGATCGCCCATGAGTATCAGTTATCCGATCCACCTTAGCCCCCTCCATAATCATATCATGACATGATATTGGATATGTGACGTTAAGTATCAGAGTGTGACATCTCCATTTTTAGACAAAATGAGTTATGGATGTAGTTTTGTAGAATATAAAACTTCTGTTAAGCCTTAAAATAATAAGATTATGAATTCAATTATTTCAATTTGTAAAAAATATTATGATTTCATTGGCTTAACAGAAGTTTTATAATCTACAAAACTGTATTCATAATCCATTTTGTCTAAAAATGGAGATGTCACACTTTGATACTTAACGTCACATATATGGTCTCTGTAGTAGATCTGTAGAACGCGGCGAAGGCAACGTTGGTGGAACATTTCCAGACTCTTAACATGTCTTCTGTAGGGTACCCAAGCCTATATGAAAGTATAAGAAGAACAACCTGTGCTTAAGCAATATTGCAATATTATTTGTGTTGAATGCATCAATGTCGAACATAAATTGCTAATTGATGCATCCAATGTATAATGGAATGTGTATGGTAGTTAGCAGTCGACTAACAAGAAAGTAGTGTACCCTGACGAGTATGCTGTTAGATACTGGTACAGATTAATAAAAATAATAGTATTTATTACATCATTAATATTATTTTTATTTAATATTAATATTTCAATATTTACTCTGACCATAATGTTTTGATAGAAATTTTTCGAGGTTCCCGGCTCAGTTCAAACATATCATGTTTTAATTAATACATCATTATAAAATGTAGGACTTTTGTTGAAGATTTTTCCTATTTTACGTCATTCATTAAAAGTGTCGGAAACAGAATATTACATTTAATGCTTTCACGCAGGTAAAATGGCTTCAAAAAATACATCATTATCGTAGTAGTAGTAATTCATATTTTATATATCAACAGTAGATATTTTCTTATTATAGTTAATGGTATTGCGATATATGGAAGGGCTTACCCTTTTCGATGTGGAATTTGAAAAATAATTCACCATTTTCATCACCTTAATTTTCCTGATGAGAAATCGCATTTCTTTTAACGACAATATTAAATTTCCCGAGCCTTTTTCGGATATACTGGAGTTGTGTCGAATGTCGTGACATTCTTAAGTAATTAATTCTATTTTAGGCACGCAGACATTCCCATCTCCTATATATTATACTACCCTATTATTTGACATACGTTTGTTGACTTGAGGTAGTACACACAATACTCGTTAAAAACCTCTGAACTATCCATTGCTAATAGTTACATTATTTCATATCTTCTTTCATAATTTATAGAAATGGGAAAACTTCGGAACGTCATTGAAGAACAACGAACTATTGTTGATCTTTTTGCACAGAATGTCAAAAATATTGACAAATAATTTAATATTTAATTAATTAATAAATAATAAGTTTCAAAACAGTCACTACGAGAGCGTCTGGTATTTTTTCAGTGAGTTACTAACGATACATCGTTATCATTAGTGATGCAATCAATTGCAAGTAATTGAAATAAATTTTTAATGATAATCAACATTATATAACCAACTGATATTTTTTATTTTCTTTTATTAAGGGATTTTGACAGTGAAAACATATTGTAATAAACATAATAACTATTTAACATGTGATACTGATAATGAAAATCCACAAAAAATATTTGGATACATAAGTATGTTTAGATGAAAGAAGAAGGGCGAGGAGGTTGCAACTAATGTTGTGGTAAAGAAAGATAAAAATATGAATTCCGTGAAATTTCTAGGACGGTCGGTTAGGAGTGGGGGCAGTCGAGTTCGGGAGGGTGAGAGGGTTGCACGTGTGAGAGTCGCTTTTGAACCAGGAAATCGAGAGGTCGCTTTGAAATAGGGAAAGTAGACAGTCGTTGTTAGAGCGGGCGTGAGGGGGGAGTTGATTTTGAACCGGGAAAAGAAACGTATACGTAGCGTTATTCGGGGTACGATATCTGATTTTCCTTTTACGCTTTATATTTCTTTTAAATTTACGCCGCGAGTATTTTAGGGGTGATCGTGTGGGTTTCCGGGTCCGCGAAGGTCGTATTCAAATTCCAAATCGCGAGTGTTGTGACTCCAGGTTCCGGAGGGCAGACCAGGGTCGGCGCAGACTCTGAGGACTATAGCCGTCCCAAAATACTAAGCTTATCTTTTTGCATACTTGTATACATAATTAAAACCACTAACAAATACTGCAGTGTGATTCGAATCATCATGTAATTACCCATTCATAAAAAGAGGCTGGCATAATTGCTGGACTACTTGATATTTGACTTTATTTAATTACTGTCCTGTTTTATTAATTTGAAACACCCACTTACAAGTTTTAATTACATTTATCTCATCGTTTATTGGCTACTTATTGACCATGTAAATAGTCATGTATCCATGTATGTAATTATTGGTGTATTTACTTATCCGCGGAAATCTAGTAAAATCTTATAAATCCCATCATAGGCCTCAGGTACACGCTGCCAGCACCAGGGGAATTCACAGTTTCTCATTATGGGCGCAGTATGACATATTTCATAAATTACATTTTTGAACCGAAGTAACGGCTTGTAGGTAGAAGTGATAGAGTTTATCCGAGAATAGAATAGTTGGTGAGGAGGGACCCCGTTCTGGGCATTACTCGCGGAAATCATGCTGGTCGGTTGTAAGGACTGAACCGCATACATTAGCTAGCCGACCGAGAGGCGTTATCGGCACTAAAGACGAAAGAGTCTGCCGATTGAATGCTGTTGCTTCACACCTTAACCAAGACGTGAGTGAACGGAATGGATCCCAGTGGATAGGACGCCTCAGCGTACTGTAGATTCCTCTTTGAACTTCTCGAGAGATGAGTCTCTAAACGTGAATTCCGGGAGATTTCATTTCACACCACATAGCGTGGGTATCTTAAAGAAAGGACAAGAGGGAGACATATCAAAAGACGTCATTATTCACGGACTTGTGCAGTATTAAAACATCTAACTGAATTGTTCCTGGCTTTATTCGACACGCATTGTCCGAAACACCGAGGATTATCCAGCAGATAAACAAAACTATTCTTCAGATACCACCGTCACATGACGTATGTTCCCAGATGCCCCCAGAGGAATCACAAGGCAATTTTATTGAGAATCCTACTATCATGGTATGAGCAATCATAATTAATTACTTTCAGAAGTGGACGCGGCCACGGATTGGCCATACATCTTACCGATACTGAACAGCAGCATATTGGAGATACGAGGACTTCAGCCATGCATCTTGAATGAGTCGTAACAAATGATATTGTTCACTGAGACATTGGCCGAATCAAAACTTCGGATCATCATCATCATCATCATTAACTTTTAAATGCGTGGGCGAGAGGACTCGGGTTAAGCACCCGTTGTCTAACGCGAATATGCACCAGACGAACGGGTTTCTTAATCTAGGGTTTGTAGGGGAGCCCAGCGAGCGCCACAGCCTGATATCTATAGAACTTATTATAATCATGGAACATATTTGCCTAGCGAGGCAGGCACTTAGCATGTCGCATGTTATTTCACGTGTCCACGTAATCTTTGAACAGCTAGGCGACGCCACGAGGCGGCCAGTCACGAGGATAAGTCTACGATAAGGTTGGTGACATATGTATAATTTCTTCCACACTCGTACATTCCAGCTCTGAATAATACACACTCAACTATGATAATTGGCTCGCGCCGAGATTCACTTGTTTACATACGCGCAAATGACGTTTCGGAAGGTAATAAATTGAAGATTAGTAAAATTAATGTTATAACGAATTCGCTTGGGTATCACAGCATGATCGGACGTTTTTCCGTTATTTAATATTTTACTATAAAATAGTCGGTATATTTATTTTAACATTTGCTCTATAGGTATTTGAACGGCAATAATATTTGGATATTTGGAAACTTTAGATATTTGATAATTGCAAATGCGGGTTAAAATAACTAGGATTACTACGAACATGGGGAATATTCCTAACCATTAGATGATTATTTGGCCAAATTAATATTAAGGTTTTGTAGAAGCGCGGAAGAAGTTAACGCGGCCATCGGGGCCTAAATTCCCATTTATATTATTTAAAGATCGAACTTAGAGGTCGAGATTGGTTAAATTACACTGGAGCTGGAGACCAGGAGTTTAAAGAATTATTCTAAATTAATATTTAGAGTAATATAATTATTTTAGAAATTAACCGATGTCATCACAGGCTGTGATAAATTACGATTTTCGAAAGTATTAATAACGGATTAAAAATCTCATTTAAATAATAAAAATAAACTTTAAAATTTTAAAAATTGTTATGCTGTTATCATTTCTAGTTTAGAGTTTATGAATTGATAGATATTATAATTTATATAACAATGTCTTAGTTATCTGAATTTCATGCATATTTTTTTTTAAATTAGAAAAAAGAAAAAAAAGTTATAATGAAATTGATAGAAAGCGAGAAATGCACAAATATAATAATAATTTTTTATAAGAATTTCTCTGGAATAATTGGAAAAATCACAAGAAACAAAAATAATTTTACGTGTTTTTTCATTTATAGATATCAGTTGTAATGATTCTGATATTTGAAAGATTTAATGAAAAAGATCAAAGCCATTTCTACAGGAGCAATAGATTAATTTACGGAAATATTAAAAGAATTTGCATAATTATTCAAATACAAATATATTTTCTCTACATTATTGCGTAAAGCAGAAGAATACGCGAATTACAAAAATGACTAATTTAATTGAAGTTCATTTCGATTTGAATGACTATTTGATCAAATTACTAATTTTGTATTTTACATTACAAAGTTATAAAATTACAGTTAAAATTCGACCAATTATATTTTTATATCAATTAAACTAATTTTGTATTTTAAAATGTTTAAGTTGTACAAATTACAGTTAAAATACAAATGATTTTTTCTCTTTATTAACTAATTAAATAATTAATGTATATTTTGCTAGAAAGGTTTTTTAAATTAAATTTAAAATTGATTGGTATTCGATAAAGGATATACTATGTCTTATCTGCCTTTAACATTTTCATTCACGTATAACTAACTCAATATAAAGGTACTAGTTATAGACCAGCAAAGCAATCTCTGATTGGTGTAGCTGGGCCTTGTGGGCGGTGATAGAAGCTTCGTATTAACATTATGAGACTTCAAATCACAGCCAGATAAATAAATATGAACTTGGATTCACAGTGCAGTTTTTAAATGTGTTATTTTAAATTTTACTAAGTGAAGACTATACTAAATAATTTGATTCGTATATAGGATAAGTTTGATTGTATCCTGATGTAACTATGATTGTTTCGAAACCAAATAATAAATAAATAATGAAAAATTATTTATGTTTAACAATTATTTACAAGACTAATAAAAATCCGAAGATACTGAATAAATAAATAATTTCAGTGCATTATAACAACTATATGACTCAAAGAACCTTAAAAGCGATATATTTCTATCGACCAAAACAGCTTTAGGACCCGCAGTGGCCACCCCGGAACAGCCCCACAGCATTCTTCGCATCCTCCGGAAGATTTTCATTTCTAAATCACCCCGACTTGTATACTTCCACTTCTGTCTTATATCTCTCCCCGCATCCGGAAAGCAGCCCTGTGCCGGGATCGACTGTGGACCCGAACACAAAATGACCGCCGATAGAAGAAGGAATATCTTGCAATGCGATCAGTTCATTACAGAAATAATATATATTCTAGGAAAATCCTAGAGAAGGAATCTGTTTCCTTTGGCTACATCTTCAGAAAGACGAATGGCGTAGATAAAATAATATAGTAGACGTGCGTTGTAAATGGAATGTGATTTGTAAACATTCTAGTGTTATTTACTCGACAAAACCAGAGAGAATACAATGTATAACAATAGTGAATTATTTCGACGCAACAGACTTGATTTAAATTATTTTGCGGATGTATCTAAATTCAAAATCAAAAAATTTCAAGCTGTGCGTGAAAAATCCGTAACGTTATATGAAAATAACGAGATTTTTTTTTTGAAATATTTGACTAACATGGATCATTGAGGATCTATTCGTTGTACCCTTTCATACATGTTGCATCAATTATCTTCTTACTCAGTTTTCGTCTATCGACTAATGGCTTTCACTAGCGACCTCCTCTCCATTTCTCTCTATCCAGTGTTTTTTAGACTATCCTATGACTTTATCTTCCACATCGATTTAGCGAACTTAAAAGCATCCTACGCTTCGGGCTTCTCTCTAGAATTTTTTTACACCAACAGTTGTCATTTCTTCGGCTAAAGTGTCCAGCTAATTGCCATTTCAAGTTAGTTATTTGGCAGACTATATTATTAGATTTATTTAATTATTATTTTAAAACTCCGTTAAACATTATTGTTATGAAAATAGGACTATATTAGTGATCTTTAGGGACGTTCGAACCCTTAACTACTTGGTCACGAGGCGAGTATTTTACTACTACGCCAAGTAAATCAATTAAATTGATAAGATAAGTTGAAAACAAAACTTGCTATTGGACATTCAATACAAAATAATAGTTTATCATATAACACTGCTAATTTTAATTTTAAAAAAAAGTTTATACGTATAAGGATAAAATTTATTTAATTTATATCATTTGTCTGGACAAAGGGGATTGGAAAAATATGGGATGTAGGAAAGTTGGAAGGAATTTAGGAGAAGAACAGGAATAGAGAGAAAGGAGGCTGAAGGATCAACTAGAATTAGGAAAAACGATCTACTTGTGAAATGCTCTTTTATCTATTTATCTATCTGGATTTTCTTCCCTGGAGTACAAATCTTCTGACTTCAGAACACGTACTCTGTTGTTCTGCACAAAGTACTCTTGTTGATACACTTCGGTGATGGCGCGAATGCACCATACATAATAGCAAGATGTACAGGATTCGGCACGCAACTCTCACACACAAAAACACACATAGTACACTCACCATCAATTTATCATTCCCACACGGCAGGGAGATATTTCACGCAATTTTCACAGCCTACCGGTACCACTAGTAAACGATAACTGTCAGTTCAAACTTCAACTTTCAACCGTCCAAATCATAGACAACACCACAGAAAAAGGTCGTGTTCTGGGTATAGGAGAGGCGGTAATGGACAGATAATGGATAGGAATTAATCTATATGTCGCGTTCATATAGACGGCGATCGATAGAATCTTGTTATAATGATTGAACATCAGTCTTAAGATATTTATTGCGTTCTTTACAATTACATAAAATGCTAACTGTACCCATACAGTAGGTAAATTGAGCTCCATAAAACAGCACTCAATTTCGTGGAATGTTGTCCTGTATAGCGATGTAGTTTTAAATGTAAAATATTTATTACTAGTGTATTCTGTAAACATTCAAGAGAAATCATTTCATTATACGGTGTGCGCATTGTAACTGAAATATACCGAGGACGTTAAATCCCTGTGTATTACGAAAGCACCTTGTTTTATTTGGAATTAAATTTACACCGGTCTTAGATTTATGTATTGTCCACCTCGTGTGCTCTCTTTGTGGGAAGGAGTCTCATGAGGTGTAGATCTGTATTCAAAATACAAGAGATTACAATTAAAATATGATTCACTAATTATAATAAAAACATAAAATAAAGATTTTAGTTACAAGCATTAACTTCCGAGATCAGGCTCTGACTCGGACAACTAGACGATTTCCACAAAGTGCAACAAATAATATTTAATAATTTATTAACTTTGTTTTTAAAACCAATATCAGATATTTATATTTACCAATTAAAAATAAGTTTTACTTTATCAGGATGATAAAAAAACTAACAAAAATCATGTTTCAAAATGTTCTTATGTTTTCAAATTCAATATAAAAAAATAAAATAATTTAAAAACTAAATAAAGTACACGATGATGAAAAATGAGAAAAATATGGGAAAAATTTTAAGAAAAAATTTAAGATTGGACTAATGGTTAAATATAACTCAGTGATTTTAAAAAAAAGTTAATAAATTATTAATTATTAAAATGTACCGCAGCGTGTTTGCGTTAAATATTTTATTTATTATACAAAAAGTATTTTAAGAATATTTAAATATGTCCAAGAACACACAATTACTGGATTTTTACCTCCAAAGGCATTGTTATTAAAAAAAATATAGATATCTCATAGAGACAAAGCTATTTATATTTTATTATATGGAAAAATATAATTTGTTCGTCTCTATGAGGTATCTATAATTTTTCTTTACAAATAATATTTGTTAATATTATTATCTTTTCAATTTTTACAGTCAATTAAAAGTAAGCTAAATATGGCGTGAGCAGTGCGAGGCATGAATGCCTCAACCATTCTGCAACTCTAACCACAAAATGCTCATGTAATTTTTCGGCCACATTATGATAGTCAAGAAAATGACATTATCCTGAGGACAAAGTAAAACTGGAAAAGAACAACAATAGAAGAAGCGTGAGAACCAAAACATGTGGAGGTTCATAAATATGGAAACTGGTCGTCTTTCATCTAATTGAGATAATTATATTGTAATCCTGAAAAAACAGAATTTGATTTTCAGGGCCGTTGGACTATATACTTTTCTGGATTATTAGCCGCGGGTTGTTTTTTTTTTTTCATAATTAACGTTTCAGACACATCTGTCGCGATGATGGTTATAATAATGTTACTGTAAAAGTCGGCTACCACAAAAACTAATCTTCGGCAGTAAATACTAAAGAAATTATATATCTACTCTTCTGCTATTCAATTTGTTCGTACCTCCCACTGAGAGAGAAAAACGTTAAAAAAATACTTAGTGGGAAATAAATAAAACGAAACAACAAAATACATATTGGCTTGAAAACCTTTCTGTTCTGGTTTATGATTAACGATTCGGACACCTGCCCGGCATACGTGCACGGTTGACATCGGCCACATGAGAACGAGTTATTTATGTATGTCACGACTTGGATGAGGATTAATTTTCAGACTTTCGTGCTTCCTATTGTAGTCTTATTTTTAAGAATTAGCTTGACTCCTCCATTTCGACAAACATATTTCTTTTTTTTTTTACACAAACCAACCCCATAGTTGACACCCAACCCGCGACTCGTGGGATGGGTATACTCAAAAAATAAAAATTTGATATGATATTTTTTAAAAGTTTTTATAGTCCTGTATTTTTTATAATTTAAAAAATATGTATATGGAGCCTCAATTAATAGTAGTAATATTTTAACAACCCTGAAACTAGATGCTAAGGGTGTGGTGAAGTCCCGTGATAACATTTACAAACTAGACACCCAGTACTCTATGTTCGGTACCCATCTCATCTTTTGTTCTTTAATCAGCTATTAAGAAAATTAAGTGGAAACCTTAGAAGTTAGACAGACTTATAATGGTGATGAAATATGTCAAAATTATTTGAATTAGTGAATGGAAGAATAATGTTACCCATGAGGTACCTACTTGCTCACAACTTTCGGCAGTGGCTGGCATTTAAAATATATTATAGTGCACCGATGTTAACTATGGGAGTTTTTCTGTTTCTCCACGGGGACAACCAGAGAGAACGTCACGAACTCATAATCTGTCATAATGGGTGTTTCAATATAATCAGATTAATTTATACTTTTAAAATTAGCAATATTAACTTGGTGGTTAAGATTCATATTTTTTATTTATTATCTTATCAATTGTGGTTAATAAAACTAAGATAATAAATAAAAAATAGATTAATTTATTTTTATAATTGTTGTTGACATTAATTGTTGGGTTAATTGGATATACTATACATTTTAAGGATACATTAAAAAAAATTAGTCTAGATAGAAAAAAATCAGTTCTCCGAAAAAAATATACAGTTACCATGAAGTATTGAACTCTAAACTTTTTTCCGGCAATAAAAAGTTTTTAAAATATACTTTTTTAATTAATAAAATCATTTTCTTCCTTACACAATAAAAATGCTTGTACTGTAACAAATATGATCGATTTAGTCTGCCTAGAATGAGGCTCGAACTCCCACTAGAAGTCACTAGAAGCCGTTTACAGATACCTACATTTATGGATATATTATTTGTGTAGAATATTTATTTTGATAATAAAACAACTCACTAGTGAAAGATTTGTTGTGTTTACTTAAAAATTGTATTTGTTTTGTTTATTAAAAGGCAAATAGAAAAAAAATTAAGAATAAAACACAGCATTGTGCGGGCAAAGCAAGGTTGCATTGTTGCGAAGTTGTGTTGCAAAGCAATGGTTTATTAGGTATTATTTAGGTATTCAAAAAAATCACCGCTGCATTGTTTGCAAGAAAAATAACATTGTGTGAATATGTTTACTCACAGCAATGCCATTGTATTGTTTGCATGAAAAGCGAGAGGAATCAATTTGCAAAAGTTTTCGAGAATAATATATCGCATGTGGCGGCCCAGGGGGGTGGCATCCGCGCGACAGAGAGGTCTAGACGTGTGGAAACTGACAAATCTCTCTCCGCACTCCGCGAACGAATTCATGTTTCATCGTAATTTATCGCGAGTTTCATAACTTATGCAGAAATACCTAAGACGTATCTTACTTTTCCGCCTCCCTGGTAGATTCACGGTATTCGTTGTTATTTACACAATATATGGCATCTCGTACGATACAACCAAAATAATTTATCGATTACTAATTTTTTATTTTATATATATTGCGTTTTATCATCGCACATAAAAAATTCAATAATATTATTAATAATCTTAATGGAATCGGTGTATACTTATTATCTAAAAATAATAATAATAATTTATTTTTTAGATTCCAGAATTTTATGAGAGAGAGTTACAGTATATACTGAAATTCACGAGTATTATTGGAGAGTTTTGGCAGCAAAGTAAAATACTTAATCTCCATGCTTGCCACAATAATATTTTACTGTATAGTATGTAATAGCAGACAGTAAATACAAATAAACTTAATATTACAAGTTAAGGTGGTTCGGTTAGGTGGAGTATATGATTGATGAAAGGATAGGCAGATAAACACGGAGAATTCAAGATATCGAAGCCGGTCAAATATTGCAAATATTAAAATTTTTAAATTATATTGCGAATAACGTTGAGTACTCATATGACAGAACCAAAAAGTAATTTTAAGAAAATGTATGTAATGAAAGAAACGCTGCAATGATATAATAAAATAAATACCGTATTTCCTCGATTACAAGACGCGTGTTTTTTTCCTATTTTGGTGTCTCTGAATTCGGGGTGCGTCTTACAATCGCTGTAAAACTTCGCAGTCATGATGAATAATGATTACTAGTAGAATCGAATGGTGATTCGGAAAAATCGGATACTGAATCTGAAGAAATTTCAGACTGATGGTGATAGTACATAAATAATATCCACATTTTCAAATAATTTTTATATTCATTCTACGGCATTGTCTGTTATCATAAAGTTTACATAATGTTATTATTTTTTATTATTGGTATATAAAAATTAGGGTTCGTCTTATAATCGAGGAAATACGGTAATAATGAAAAAGAGAAATTGTTTCATTTTACAAAACTTATCTAGAATAATGCTATTTTTCATTGTAAAAAGAGATTGATCCAGATGTTTCCTAGAAAATTGTAAAAAAAATGTATTTGTATTACAATTTTTATGCGCCCCCAAAAAAAATCTTCATTTATGGGTTCCCTGACGTTTGATCCCTCGATGTTTGATCCCCCGACAGTTGATCCTTCCAACATTTGATTCCTCCGATAGTTGATCCCTCGGACAGTTGATCCTTCGAACACTTGATCCTTCGAACAGTTGATCCCTCTGCCAATTGGTCTCTCAAAGCTTCTTCAAGTACCTATTTATTTTCGTAAATTTTAGCATCTGCGATTGTTATAAATAGGGCGGGAGCAGATTTATAAAAATATAGCTCTCGTACGAAATTTTATATAATTAAGAATGTTTTCATATTTACAATAAATTGTTTGTTTGTTCAATATAGTCGGTGCACCGATTTATGGTGAGGCATGGTAACCAACATATTGATTCAATTAAGTCGGCTCTCATTGTCTAGTAGGCACGACACCGGCTTCTCATACCGGGGGCTCCTGGTTCGATTCCTAACAATCTGTGTCAATTTTCTCAAGCCTATCCATTTTTGTGATGTCTTTCAAATAAAATAATCTTAATCTTCAAAATATATTTATATATTTGAATGAGCTTATTTATCATTTGCTTGAGACAAATTCTTCAATTTTTGGGGTATCTTGCGAGAAGGAAAGATTCCTTGGATATACTTATAGTGGTGAGTTACGTAGAAGGACGAAGAGGACAAGGACAATCCCCCACCCGTTGGACCGACCGAGTGGAAAAGGCAACAGGCACTTGCTGGTGATAGCCTTACGATCCGCAGGATGCCGAGAAAAGTAGAGGAGCATAGTCAAGAGGGTGGGGGTTCATGAAAATCACGTTTCTCCATCAGGAAAGACCATAGTGGATAATATATTATGAACATTTTTTAAATATTTCATTGTTCTTTTATATTGTAGGCCTTTAAGCTTATATGAATATTGGATTTTAAGAATTGTCGATAACTTTTCCCTGTTTCAACAATACCTGAAGGATGTTGGTTTAATAGCATGAGAATCGCATTTGTCACTGTGTCTGTGTATTTATGCGAATTTTGCATCAAAAATTTAATAAAAATGAAAATAATTTATAACCTCTTGAATTTCTTAAAATTTTATTAGTATTGTAATTTATTACAGCTAACATAATCTTTTTAGTAATTCAAATATAAATTATTTTACAAATCTGAAGAATCATGAACGGAAATATAAAATGTAAGCTTTATGTAGCTTTGACCTTACAGAAATCAAGAAATATTTATACCCAAAAATAGATTCATAGTCAAAGCACTATCCATATTCATTAAATATTATTATAAAATATCAAAGATTTGGTTTTAGGTAAGTTATTCTGGGGACTGCTCAATGGTATTATTTAAAGATAAATTTAAGATAAATACTGTTAAACGTTAAACGATAAACACCTACCACGAGACATTAGACCAGCATTTTACACAAATAATAGTATAGGAAATTTACTTATAAATTCTAAAACAAAGATGATAAATTTAACAATTCTGGCGTCTATAAACTTAGTTGCAAGGATTGTGCTGCATTTTATATTGATAAAACAGGTAGAAATGTTAATATAAGAGTAAAGGAGCATTTGAGATGTTTGAACAATAGTGGGTTTTCAGAATTTTCTAATCATTTGATAGAAAATAGTCATGGTTTTAATAAAAAATTGGGATTGTCAATTTTGCATATAAACGGTGTAGGTCACAAATTAAATAATTTGGAATCGTTGGAGATAAATAAAGCATGTAAAAGTAATCAGGAAATTCTAAACAGCCAACTAATTTTAACTACGAGTCCTATTCTAAAATTTTTTCCTAAAAATTATTCGACGAAATTTGTATTGAGCAGCAATTCGAGTTAGGTAAATTTATTTTTTTAAATAATTATTGTTTTTTTAAAAATAGATTCTGGTGAAGAAACAATGCTATATTTTTAGTTAGTTATGACATCCTGAAGAAGGAAAAGGTATTTTCCGAAACCGGTAGATGTTTTTTAAACTCAATTAGTGGTTAATAAAACTAAGATAATAAATAAAAAATATAAAAGATAAAGTTATTTTTTACTTACCCATACAATTATTATAATTTATAAAAGGTTTATATTAATTATTCATATTAAGGTATTTAAATTGATTAAAAACAAATTTGGAAATCTTTCTTTATTTTTCTTGTATCTTCTTACTGGGCTCACACATAAAAAATGTATGTATTTATATATTTTAAACCACATCTAGTTACATTATATTTAACATTAATCTACGGTAGAAAGGAAAAAAAAACGTTTTACGTTAGCACAATTTTCTAAAGAAAAAGATGTTTATCATTTTCAATAGATATAAATAAATTTAAAATCTAACACGTCTTCTACGGATAAATTGGAAAAAAAATATCCGACCCATAGTTATTTGGTAATACATACATACCTTATTTTGTTCCTGATTAATGAAGGTTTTAATTTACATGGTAACAAATATTTATCGTATTCTTTCCAAAGGACTAAATTAAATGAAAGTCAAAATATTGTAACCGGAATTATTTATATTTATCTCTGCATTTTGTTTTAGCCTCCAAGCTCTACTTATTTATTCTGATAGACCGTTGAAAACTTTGAATTATTACTGATGCCGATATTTATAAAGATTGTTTATAAATAAATTATGTAACGCATATCTTGGATATTGTCCCTTACAACAATTTTTTTACGTATTTCCTTAAATAAATTATTATAATTTGTTTTATTTATATGCAGTTAATATTTTTTTGATATACAGTTTTAAATATAAATTATTTGAAAATAATTCTATTATTATAATAGTATAGTATACGTGAAATTATTAAAAAAATTAAGAAGAAACTAAATTAATAACTTACTTAAAAAATTTACTGCGATGGTTTTAATACAGTGCGGGTACGAGACTTTGTGTTGACATTGTTCTCTGACGTAACTATGCCCCCTTCAGTAAGTTTGTTTGTGTGTTGCTCGCTTATTTGTTCATTCGATGTTTGGAGATGTACTGACGTCACGAACCATGTTGCTACTTTAGTGCGTGGGTTTTCAACAAGTACATTATAAAATAACATTTTTAATTGAATAAAAACAATCGATACAATATACTTTAAAGTAATTTCTATTATACAATATTTCATGCAGCAATGGATATACTCAAGTAAATACTGGATATACCCAAAGAAACTTCACTAAAGATTTAGAAAAAATATTTATTATCTACATCGCCACCATTATCATTCAAACATTTTTATTTTGAAGTCAGGTTTTCAAGTATTATTTGAAATATGTATTATTATAAATAATGTTACTTCCTAGAAGATGCACCAGTTCTATACACTAGTGCTGGCGGAAATCTTAAATTAAAACACACACACATATATAATAAAAATTAAATGTATCCATAAGAAAGATACTCACATAAAATCTATTTATCGATAAAATATTTTTGTTGCCACCCGGACTCGAACCAAAAACCATTCCTATCACAATATTCTAAAAATATCATAGAACTATGTTCTGAAAAACTGCAACTTCACAATAATAATGTGTTCTTCTTAAAAAAATATTAAAACACACACACATATATATATATATATATATTTAGATGAGATAGATTCGTAGATCGAGCTTTTGACTATGAATCTGGAATGCATTCATTCATGTCTACTTTAAAAATATATTCCTTTACTGTTTAGACTCTATAATCTTATCACGATGATATTTTAAAGGTTTAATTATTTTGTTTTATTTTTATATTACAAGGACGTTTGTGTTATCAAATATATTACATCATTTACGCCAGTATTAACTTATAGTAACTTCAATCAAATGAGACTGCTCTAAATGTCTAAAAAACCTAGTCATGTTTCGCTCTCATAGTTTTAAGGATCTCTTCAGCTAGATGCGTCGCATCTATCTACCGCTGTGGTACTCTTCCATCTCTTCTTCTCCTACTTAAAGCTGTCACTTTGACCTAAAATATGGCCGAAAAAATGGAAGAACCTTCTGTTTACTGCTGTAAATATTTATTTACACCATATCCCGAATTATTTTGAGGGTTGTTTACTCTCGTTTCGATTCGTCATAATTACTAATTTATTTTATTATATAATATTATTATCATAATACCATCGTAGGTTGGCTCCGGTATCATCGTCCAGAGCCATACCTGTACAACTAGACGTGGGACTCGTTATCACATTAAATTCAGAAGGCAGCCAGAAAGAATCTATATAAATCATACACCTCCAAAAGGGGAAGATAGACGTCACATATGTGTTGCAGTCGCAGAACTCGGTCACAGTCCGGCAGAAACTCACCCTGTCCAGGTCGCAAGAGGTACGAAGGAGAGCCAGTAGAATATTACGTTGGGACTCTCTAGCCACTGCTCTTCCCGGCATCGCCCATCCCAGCAACCCCCAGCGAGAGACCCACACCCTAATGAATACCCGGAAATGTGTGAGATTCCTTTAATTTATTAATAGGTTATCGTTCTGGGGGATCCCGGAAGCTCACATTGGGGTTTGATTTATTGAATTTGTTACGTCGCACTTTATATTATACGTATTTGTGATGTCACAATCCCTAAATAAATACCAAGACTAAATACACATTCTTGACTTTGCACTGCAAATAGTTCAAATAAAACGTATCTTTAATGCAATATAAAATGTGAAACTTAGGGGCTAAATAAGATTAAAAAAGTATCGCTTATTAATAAGTTGGTATATCACAAGGAAGTTCTGGTTGTGTGCTATTATTTATTATTCAGTGAAATGTTCGTCCTTGGAGAACGTACGACCAGCCAATGTTTTGCTTTGGAAAGTTAGTGAGTAAATCCCTGGCGTATCCTATAAGGGTCCCTAACATCAGAGGGTTCTGTCACTATTACAAGACCATTAGTGTACGATTTGTTGGATGAATTATTTTTATTTTATTCAAAGTGGAAAAAATATATCCAAGCGTCCGAGTGAAATTATCACTTTTTTGAGAATATTTGAATAATTTTTTTGAGTATTGAAAGAGTTTGTGAATTTGATATATTCTATAAATAATAGCGCGTGATAAAGATCTTCTGGCTTAACAAAATTATTAATGAAAAAATACTAAGATGTATGAATAAGTCAATATAAAAAATTAAAACTGTCAAATGAAGGAATGTTGCATATTTCAGAAACAATTGTGTTTGTGATTTACAAACTCATTAAATGGTTGCATGCATTGGTTGACTCAATATTACAACACGAAATACTGGGTTGGGGAGAAACTTGTTCCATACATTAACTACAACTCAAAAGATATTATTAAAAATAATTTTTAAAAAGGCTAGAGATTACCCGACCAAACAAGTTTTTAAGGACTTTCCTGTTACAAATTTATCTTATCCTATTAAAAAAATCATCACAACTGTCAGATTCGAAGTAAAATTAATGAACATGTTATTTTTAAAATATCAATATTAGGAATAGGACAGAGACATGCATCGTACATTGCTCCTAGACTGAACAACCGACTGCCAAAATCAATTAAATTAGCAGCAAATATAAATGTGTTCAAAAAAGAATTTATAAAATAGCTTAAAGGTTTTCAAAATAATTATGAATTCATCTTTCTTATTCCCAAGTTCAAATATGATCAATTTCCTAACAATTAAAAAAATATTATTTCACATTGCATTATTATAGATTTTGATCTTGTTTTATATAAATGTCGATAGCTACCTCCATAGTTCAAGATCTTTCTTGTTTGAGGGTGCACAACTCTGTTAAAATCTGAAAGTCAGAAGGAAATGGGATAAACTACCTGCTATGAAACCAATTAGTAACTTATTCTTAGTACAAGTTTTGAAGAGTGCAGTTCGATTTTAACAGTTATTTTTTCAAAGCTTGGAAGTGGCAAAAGAGCATATTCGGCATATTTTGCTTTATGAGTTCAATAAAGGTTATAATGCAACGGAAAGTGCGAGGAATATTAATGCAGTATATGGGGATAGAACAATAGACGCAAGCTAGTATCAACGGTGGTTCCAGAAATTTCGAGCCGGAAACTACTGCCTAGAAGAAGAGCTTCATCCTGGAAGATTTGTAGAGCTCGACAAGGACGTCCTGGTCGAACAAAAACCCATTATAACTAGAAGAGAAGCTTGGATTTGGTCATTCAACCATTCATCTACACCTGCGTGTCATCGGAAGAGTAAAAAAAATTGTGTCAATGGGTTCCTCGCACTTTGAATGTGAATGTGTGCTCTTCTTCGGTGTCACGCCTCAGGAATGAACCTTTTTTGGAAATGATGCTCACCACCACATTCACCGGACATTGTCCTCTGATCATCATTTATTCCGCAGTCTTCAAAATCATTCGAATGGAAAAATATGAATTCTATAGACGAGGTTAGAACAGTACAGCAGAAGTGTTTTTCTTCACGGCACGTGAATTTAAGAAGTGGACATTTATAAGTCTACCAGAAAGATGAAAGAGCGTTACAGGAAATAAAGGAGTGTATATTTTAGATTCAAAAAGAAAAAATAAAGTATAAAAATACCTAAATATTTAAGGGATGACCTAATATTTTGTTAATCATTATTTCTTGAAGGAAAGAGACATTTATGTGCCTCGTGGTCCACAGAACACGTAGAATCTGCCTTCAGCACCGCATCTCAAAAGCATCTAGCATACTCTTTTCCTTCTATCGCAATGGCCATATTTCCATTATATACAGTATTATGAAGAATACTGTAAATTTGAATAGACTGATCGATGCTGATTTTGCCCTTCCAATTCGTCTTTCGATTTTAGCTTCACATCTTCCATGTTTTATCACTTAGGTATTTATGAATATAAACTTGTTAAAATATTATTTACATCAAAAATACTATTAACCACTTTGATTGACGCTCATCAAAAACAAAGTGAAGGTAAATAAATAATCTTGATAGACATCTTTAAATATTATCATATAAATTCGCAATACCCTCGATCGTTATCTTCCCTCTGATAATATCCCGGGGGATGCAACCCCGAGTTACCCGTGACTTAACAGGGAACATTAAGTAACCATTACTGACCCTTGTAAGTCGCAAAATATTCAACGATTAATGATTTTACTACGGATATTGAGGTCGAAATACACCTTCAACCGTTATTTATACACCCATTGTGTCTTTCTACTAAATGAATTTATAAGTCAACTGTAACACGCGCAGTGCTTCAAGACAGAGTTGGGTACATTTATTGAATAAATTAATAAGGTTCTGATATATTACACAATATATTTTACACGTTTTTATTATTGTGTATTTTGCAGAGCTAAACAGTCTCACGTTCAAATATTTAAGTACTTACATTTATTTATGAATACGAAAGTTACTTTGAATATCGGTCGAATTAAAAGTTTCTTGGAAGGTAAAATAGAATTATATAGATTTATTATTTTATATATAAAATGTATTTCTATTATTTTTTATTTATTTAAAAAAGATAAAAAGGACTACATAAATACAGATCATACAAATAATCATACAGATAGGATCATCATTTGCTAAGTGGTAAATATTTTAAAACACTTTGTTTTTACAACGAATAATTTTTATTTAAAAATATCTAAAAATTTCGAGAGCGATGCTTCCTTCCTCAAGATAAGAAATGTAATAATAGTTACTTAGAAGAGTGTAGCGCTTTATCTTCTCTGCCTACACCCATGGTTAAGCAGGGATCGTTTTAAAAGTATTCAAATTTGAAAATATTATTTTTCTTCTTCTTTCCTCATTAATGTCATTATTGACATATTGTGACCAATCAGATGAGAATCGGCTCGTAATGTATAATACTCTTTTTTTGTTAACTTTGTTTTATTAACCACTTATTGAGTTTAAGTACATCTACCGGTTTCGAAAAATACCATTTTCTTCTTCAGGATGTCAATAAATAAAACGTGTAAAACTAATCAAAAAATTATAAAAAACCAACTAAATTTAACTACGAGTCTCATTCTAAAAGTTTTTCCTAAAAATTATTCGAGTAAATTTGTATAAGTAACAATTTGAGTTGGGTACTAAATTTATTTTTTAAATAATTGATGTTTTTTATTTTTAAGATAGATTCTAGTAAAGAAACAATAATATATGTTTTTAGGTAGTATTGACATCCTGAAGAATAAAATGGAATTTTTCGAAACCGGTAGATGTATTTAAACTCAATAAGTGGTTAATAAAACAAAGTTAACAAATAAAAATATGAATTTTAACCACAAAGTTAATTGTGCTAATTTCTAAAGTATTAAATAATCTTTCTGGTGAAATTACGTATGAATGTAGGTAATTAAGTATTGTGTAGTATAAATGCATAATATTGTAGATATCTGAATCATTTTATGTTTTACGTATAGGCATGAAATATTTCACACATTTTCAATAATCGATTTTGACGGCATTAGAAATCGTTAATTAAAATAAATATTTATGAATCACTATATCAGATATTTAATAACTAATAAAAAAGTAAAAAATATATACCGTGATGACGGTGAGAGGCAAAAATGAATTGAAAGAGTTATTATGTATATCTACGGCTTGAAAATATTTAAATATTTAAAAATGTATTTTGATAAAGCTCCCTCGGTTTGCCAAAATATTTATCTATGAATCGAATTATACTAAAATTTCTCTATATTTAGCCAGTGAGGCTACATTTTTAAATGTTGATTCACCTCCCTTCACCCTCCGACCTAATTTCTTATCAACTTCACGATACTTGACTTGAAATAATTGTTGAAAATATAGAATAATATATTCTGAAGACCCATACATAAAAATGAGATTTTTAAGAAATTTTCTACTCGAGGTAATCTCTGAGAGACGGTTTTTGCTCCCATAAGACTTTTTGAAGACAACACTCTTCTTGCATAATCCCCGTGTACATACCATGTCTTAGAGATTCACCGCCTCATGCCACACTTCACTATCGTAAGTCAAATGTCATTGTTGTTCGTCAATTAGTTAATTTTGCATCTTCCCAGCAGCAATTAAAACAGAATAAATATTTGTAATTTAAGGCTTAATGTTCAATGACCCAATATTTAACTTTTAAGAATAGGTAGGTGAGGGTCTGTGATGGTTTTAGGTGACGTTTATGACCACGTGTCGAATCTCGTTGTTAGATCCTCGTGTATACTGATTTGAAGCACATAATATGAAAAAATTTCACCACCGAAGTGACAGATTTCAAACGCAGAGACGAAAAAGTTCACAAATAATGCATTAAATAAAGGTTATTTCTCTATGCTTTGACATTCAAACAACCTGCAAACGATTTTAACCACGGGCGTTAGTAAAAAGTTACTATAGTAAAATTTACTATTGATCACACAACTGGCCATAAGATACATTTTTCTCTTGACTCACAAATAATTAATTGGTCCACTATGAAACCAGAAACCTTTTTTGTTTTGCAATATTTATTTGTTTAAAATAACTAAATTTAATGATTGTGCATACTAAGGGTTATGAAAAAATATCTACTATTTCATAATTTTATTTACAAATGCATGTAGAGGATTGAAATTCTCTAAGCACTTAATATGATATATGTATATAGATTTCAGAAATAGTTTGAATTAGAATTTTTTTATTATTGATAGTGATTTACACGTCTCGAGGCCGCTAATGAAGAAGTGACTTAAAACAGTGCTATGATAATGAACAATTTATTAGTAAAGTTTAATCATTCTGTAACATATCGAAGTACGAGTATATAATTGTAATTTTAAATTTTTACAGTGTTACCAAAAAAACATTTAAAACTAATGTTTTTACGTTAATACGTTACATATCCATGAATGTCAAGATAATCAATAATACTGCCGTTAATTCCTGTCAAAATTAAATATTTCAGAAATACCTATATTTATTATTTAGTATCTTTAACATAGAAACTCATTCCACATCTGAAACACGAAAAGATCATTTATTTCCTCTCCAAATAAATTATCTCTTTGCTGTCTTATGAATCTTACATTACAATTCTCTATGGGTTTGTTTTAATCTCCCTTCTACTGTCTTCCGAGTTTTCCCATTGTGTGTTCTTATTTTTATTCTTTTAAATAGGCAATCCACCCTTCAAGAGTGATTTGTGCCATTAATCAAGTTACAACTTTATGTTATAGAAAAAAGTACAATAATATTATAGAATAGGAAATATTATATTACAAGACAATACCATTGTCGTTCAAAAAATTCGATATTATATAGATTAAATGTGGTGAGTTAAGGGAAAGAAGATGACGAGATTACTGTAAAAAAACCTGTGATCAGTAATGGACAGGAAAAAAAGATGTGGTCAAGGGTTTCCTCCTTAGTACCTCACTCACACATTGGGAAATCTATTAAGTTGAATCTGAATAAATGTGACGTTACCTGGCCATACCCAATTCTCATTCTAGAGATATTTGATATTGTTATTTTAGAGACTGTCCTTTTAGAGAACCAGGGAGCACGAGGAATAGATCTTTGAATTATTTTAACCCGATTACCCTTATGATTATTTGGATCCATCCATTGTGAAGTCCAAATGAATTAAAATATTAATTAAATGTATTAATTAGAAAGATATACATATAAAATCAATTTTATCGAAAAATATTGTTGTTGTTACCGGGATTTGAACCTGGATCTCTATCTAATCTGGATTAACCGACTATGTTACAGCAAACAGTACTTTTGACGACAAATTTTCGAACCTATATGTTACACTTTTTCAAATGAATACATCTATCGTTCCATTATCGTCATCAAAAGTACTGTCTGTTGTAACATAGTCGGTTAATGCACCTTTCCCGGATTGGAAAGAGATTCAGGTTCGAATCCCGGTAGCAAAAACAATATTTTTCGATAAAATTGATTTTACATATATATCTTTCTTATTAATACATTCAATTAGTAAATTTAAAATATCACAGACCTATGTTCTGAATAATTTAGTACAACTTCACAATAAGAATGTGTTTTTCTTAATAAAAAATAGAATTCGTACGTTTTTTTATCATATTAAGTCTGTCATACATCGGAATATGGAATTGATGAGGGAAAACTCCGGAAAAAGTGGCCTCCTTTGCCAGTTTATAAGCACATTCATTTCCATGAATTCCCTTATGTGCAAGAATCCAGACGAATGGCACCTGTTTATTGTTACTGTCCAAATTAAATAGACATCTCCTGATGGAACAGATTATCTCATTGTTTAGCCAAACTTTCATATTTGCAGAGAGGGATTCAAGAGCTGCTTGCGCCATTGTGTATTGCCTGTATTAAAAAACTTCCCCTATTTAACCAAGAGGGGAGAGCATATGCCCCTTGCTTACGTACGCCTTTGTTGGGAAATACAGAAGACTTTACATGTTGATAGTGGTAGTGAACCTTTGTAACATTTTTTTTGAATAACTGGGAAAAAGATGAAAAGTAGGTACTAAGTATTTGCTTCAACTTTTTTTTAAAATGTTTATTATCTAAGTATTTCGAATTTGATAATAATAATAATAATAATAACTTTACTTCATTACAAAATATTTATACAGAAGAAATAATAAGTTAATTATGTATTATGAAATATATTTTTAGTTTTTAAAACAGAAAAGAGTTATCAAATTTTAATTTAACGTATTTATAGATATTTTCCAGTCTGACAGAACTACTTAGCGAGATATCATATTTGAGATTCTGATTCTTCAGAGATTAAACTATATTAAGAAGTAGAAACAATAATTTCAACAAAACCCTTTTTTTTAAATATGAAGAGTTTTTTAAAATATAATAGTTAGAGTTTCATAATTTTCAAGAGTTTTTCTAAAATGAGCGAAGTAAGACAATTAATTAGTTATTTAAGTCATAATTTCGTATAGATACAAAACGTACTGAACTAGAAGCCAAAGTCCTTATTTTCAGGGAAGGAATAAGTTACATCTCATTGTATTAAATAATGTGCTTGGACGTAACTTTATAACGAGTACCATTAGTTATCGAGCTCTGATCTTGCCACAAATAAAAATATTTCATTGAAATTTTCTTTCGTCTTTTGCTGTCACTTTGCAAAACAGCAAAAACGAGTTTTTTAGTTTTTCACTTTAAAGAAATATACCTACGTAGCAAATCAAATCAACCTACATGAACCGAAAGGTGGTATTACAGAATTCTATGTAGATTGATTTTAACGTAGAATATATTTTTTCGGAGGCTTCCTGGGTAGAATATATTATAAAATTGTATTAAAAAAATACGTATAATTTAAAGGATGGTCGGGGATAATCTGTAATAGTATATTATATGGAGTAGGGCTGGGTAAACCCAAAAAACATTGTATGAAGATTGGTGTGATACATGTATCTTAGATACGTTTAAACACTTTTTTAAAAATAGAACTCTAATAATATACGTATTTAAATTGTAGAACAGAAATAAAATCTATCTCAAATAATGATATATTGTAAAATAGAAGAATTACAGAGGAAATGGGGTCTTTTTGATGTATGTATGACCCATAATCTTAATAAGCCCCATAATTTTCATACGATTGCCTGAAGATTGATTATAATATGATAAAATAAAAGTTAAGTTAAATTGGTGTGGTCGTAATTAATTAATTAAGAAAGGATTATAAGAAAGGTACAAGTATACCACGCGAGTGTAGAGAACATTCGCCAACATTTATATGACAAGGATTGTCTTGTAAGAACGCTTAAAATCGAGAGAGAGAGAGAGATATTGATAATGACCAGTAGTTAAGACGTTGGCCTAAGTGATTTTTTTAGCATTTCTAGCGTTTAGCTTAATTTAAAAATAGTAACAATATTGATATGACATGTATTCCGTGTATGCATCTCTATTTAAAAAAAAATGATGACTAGCAGGAATATTCTGTTAGTTTAAATTTATTGTAATGGTACCAGGGATGTTCAATATATTTATAAGATGTCCGGAATCATTATATTTAAACTTAGCTTATTGTTAATTAAAGTATCTTATAAATATATTATATGGCAATGACCATCTGGGTGCGCCACCCATAGGGAATTCAAAATGTATATTTCATTGGCGTGAAGTGTCAATTCCTTTGAATTAGGTAGATATATGACCTTTTCGTTATGAATATACATTTTTCAAATACAAAATAAACAAGTCCATTTTACTGTCGGATATTTGAGTAAAACTGTAATTCAGATTAAACGTTTTTCACGCCCGTCCTAGCACGATTTAAAAAAAATAGTATTTTAATATGATTTATACAATACTTTGATAACGAGATTGATTCCCGATACCATAGACTTTTATTACAAGTAACGGGATTTTTATGGCATTATTATTATCATATACAATATTAAACCCATTAAATTATATCACTTGGTAAAAAATATATCTCTTGACCGTAATTTATTTCTATATATAATTTTTTCACGGCGTACAGTTTTGTTCAATGGGCAACTGTATTTTAATATTCAAATTGAGTAATTTTACTGTCAAATACACAATATACTATTATTATAATTTATGTGGAACAACAACATATTATCAGATATTTTTTTTACCATTTGATTTATTCATGGTAAATGTTGATTCTGTTTGAATATTTAGCGTATCAGCCCGTCAAATCAGTGGATCTCACTATACGTTATTTTAAATTATTGTATGAAAACAAAGTCACGTTATCCTTACATTTAATAGAAAAAAAATAATGACATTTGTCTGCGTAATTTCATTACTAAATGGATAGGAAAGTAGGAAAGTTACGAGTTAAATGTCTAGTCCAATGGTTCTTAAACTGGAGTCTGCGATTATTTTTTTCGTGAATTTTAAATATCAAAAAGCGTTTAAGATCTGTTTATGTTGATCTTGTAAATAGAGCACTAATGACACATTTGATTATGTATTTTTGAATTATTTATTATAATATATATATTTGTAAGAATTTTAATAGAAAGAGCAAGAACGGTGACGAAAAAAAGTATGGGACGTGTAAGGGGCCTTTGTGGGTGGGAGAGGATGCATTGATCAGATTTTTTCTCTACGAGTGATGACGGAAAAGTTTTTAGCTTAAACCATACATTTTTTTATGCCTTTGTAGATCTGCAAAAGGCGTATGATAGAGTTATAAGATAAAAGTTATGGAAGGTGAATAGCAAACTTGTACATACAATCCCTATATGATAAATGTTCAGCGTGTGTTTGACATTATAAAGGGTATCAAGCAAGGTTGTGTAATATCTCCGCGACTGTTTAACTTGTGTATTAATAATTGTGTGAAAGAACTGGAATATATGAATGTTGGAGCAAAAATGGGCGATTTGATTGTATGCTGTTTATTGCATGCAATGGTGAATAATGAACAAGAATTACTGAGGCTAGTAAGTAAAGTGTACGACGTATACAAGGAAAATGACCTTATTATGAATGTCAACAAGTCGAAAGTCTCATGATTACCCATATCTAATACCGGTATCGTGAGGTCAATCCACGAAAATAAATTAGAATTATTCAATCTATTATCATACATTTAAACAGTTGTATTTGAAAACTTCGTATACATTTTTAGTGTATGCCGTTACAATTTTATCAGTGTAATTTGGTAATTTATTAAAAATCAGTAAAAAATCTGAAAGAGTTATTTCTGAAAAATTATTTTTACAAAAATGTTCACGCCTTCGAACACACGAAATGAAAATTCATTTTTCTAACAGGCTTCGGACACTTCCGCCCTGACAAGATGTGTCATGATAAGTGGTTTCTGGCGGAACCACCACGGGTTGCTCATTAATCGTTAGTTGAATAAATGGTAAGTGGGAACAGAGTATTAAAAAATAAAAGAAAAAAAAGTTATTCTTTGTTCCAAATTCATTTAAAATGTTAGTAATATTTTAAAATTCACCTACATTTTAATTTAAATTCTTTCAAAAATAAACACAATTTGTTAACAATATTTAAATGAAATCTAGAAAAATGTATACTTACATTAAATTCTTAAAATTTCTGTTCTTCGCACGAAGAAAATATTTACACTACTCTTAAATTTGCGAATGCGAATGATACGATGCTATAGCCATATATTCTTATATGGATTCTAAAACATTGCTAAATTAACTAAACGACGAACAAAAATAAGATAATAATAATTTGTTGATTCGGATGTAAAAGGAAAAATAAATCATTAAAACAAAAAAAAAAAATTAATTAAAATATTTTTTTAGCAATATTTGAATATGTCCAAGAACACACAAGGTTATAAATATATATAAAGTGATCACTTAAGGAAGCCGAAGACAGGTCGTAAACCCTGTAATTATCCCGTACTTCCATATATAATTTTTTTTTTTCCATTTAATATAATAAAAAATAGCTTGTCTCTATGAAATATTTGATAATTGTTTAAAATATTTTGGTTGTATCATGAGTCATTCGGAAAAAACAAATCTTGCATCTCATCATCAAAGACAAAATTGCTAATAGATGAGGTCCATTTTAGCATATAGCATGTTGATTTCTTGTCCACTTTCGTACATATATTTATTTTATTACAGTTTTATTTGATAACTAAATGATTTAATAAACAACATTAAATATATTTATAACAAAAGTACGTTATTCAATTGATATTGATTTTCTCTGAACGCAATTTTATAACATTGGAGTTTATGGAGTTTACGCTTTTGAATAACTCTGAAGAAGAGCCTTTCTAATGAGTATTATATTATGTGTGGGTGCGAAAGGTTTAACAGATGTACATATATCAGGTTATACATTTATGCCGTTCTATCTATCGGTCTCCTAGTTTAGATTTGTGAGAAGCTCAGTAGCAATATTATTGCGAGTTACATGGTACAAAATAAGCTTCGATGAAGTCGGTGCACTATTATTTGGTGTATTGATTTATATTTGGATCCCCCGTGAAATAATGTGGAAGATAAACCATGTTTCGAGGATTAAACGTTTATACGAGAAACTGGTGGATTCTGGAACTATTACTGTGGGTGCAAATACGTAACTAAATTATATCTCACGGATTCGTGCTGGATATGATTCCAATGGAATTATTTAGTATTTGAGGATATGGGTTATATTAAATTTGAATCGGTACGATGAAGAGTTCAAAATAAATCTTACATGGCTAGGAATATTTCAAAGATTATGTTGCTTTCTAAAAAACATTTTATTTTTTATTTATTTATTTGTAGCATAAATAGTACATATGAAAAAATAAAGGTAATTACTTCACTAGACGTGGTCTGTTCTAAAGCTATTACCTGTACAGTTTCTAAAAGTTGTAATTATTTAGAGGGGAGTAAGTCATAAAAAGTTATAAAATATCATCGAAAAATAAAATTATTGTTGTCTATAATATACGTTAATTGGAGACAAAAATGTGTAGGTAGTTAGGTTAGCACAAATTGTTGGTTTTAAATGACGAAATTGTTAGATTTATGTGGTATTCTATATTTTTAATTATTGGTGGTTTTATGGCGAAAAAGTAATAATGATTAATCAATAAAGAAATCATACGTAATCATCGATGTTATGAACTTCAACATTCAAGTGCATCAGGCGTATATAAAGTTCACGTGTTCACACAACACACGTGTGAACTTGAAGGATTTAGCACTGTGTGATATGGTATTATACCTGCAGACAACGAACCACATTACTATATGACCACTGTGTTAATTCTGTATTAGTACCCCCGAGATTTACGATGCAACTGCCGAAGACCCGAATTAGATCAGTGATCTTTCAACTGTACAAGAGTGTAATCAATTATATCAATTTATTAGTTGCATTTTTACACAAAACCGACACTATTGCTAGATCATGGCACGTGATTATTTGAGAACCTCAAAGTTATAATGCATATTCATATTGTCGAGTTTTTCTTTAAATTTTTAATCTACATTTGTATTAATTTAGTCCTTCGCAACACTAATGTGTTCAAGATAAATAATATATTTCTCCAGTAAACATTATCACGCATTTCACTGTCTTCTAACAAATGTGTACTGCTCCTGGATGATATATTATATGTAATACTAATTAAGTGCATTAATTAAAGTGATATACATATAAAATCAATTGTATGGAAAAATATTGTTGTTGCGCCACCGGAATTCGAACCTAGATCTCTTTCCAAACCGTGGAAGGTGCATTATCGAACTATGCTACAGCGACAGTACTTTTGACGACAAATTTTTGTACCCATATGTCACTCTTTTTCAAATTAATACATCTATCGTCCCATTATTTAAAAGAGCCATCCACTTTGTTTTTACGGAATCTCAAATTTGTCGTCAAAAGTAATATCGCTGTATTGTAGTTGGATAACGCACCTTCCCCGGTTTGAAAAGAGATCCAGGTTTGAGTCCCGGTGGCGCAACAACAATATTTTTCGATAAAAATTGATTTTATATGTACATCTTTCTAATTAATACATTGAATTAGTATTTACATCATATTTCATACATTGATAAATAATTAACGTTATTAATATAATATTAGTTATTTGTTTAAATTAATAAGAGTCATACATTAATAAACATGGGAACGAAGATTCAGAAAAGTAAATTTAATCGGGGTGTTTGAATCTGCTAAGCAACCTGATGGTCAAACATCGAGAAGTCAGGAGACCATCCAGGACAGAGCATCCTGATGCTTTCGTATAAGGAGCCGACTGCAAGTAAACGGGAAAAGAGAAACATAACGAAAAAGTTATAAAATATGAAACTAAATTTAGCAGCCGTTTTATTCCGACTTCTAACTTCTATTGGCAGTAGAAAGCTTTAGCTGATTAAGCTATACAGAAGAAATCAAATTACATCTATATACGTTTGTCTAGCGAGACATCCATGTTTACCCATTGGAAGTGCGTATATTTTTAATTACAATGTTTCTTAAAAAATTTTCAACTGTAGTATTAATAAAAAAAAATTTTGCCACCTAGTCGGTTCTCGAAAAAATAAATTGTTTTGATAAATTTATTGAATATCGGTATGAAGTAATACATGAGATCATATAATACAAATTATGTTCAACCTAGATATTGTTTAACTTAAAATAAAATACTTTTATCTGAAATTTATACCAAATCCGTAGTTAATTTAATAAAAATAGTTATCTTTCATCGCTATTCTTAAAACTATTGTGCAAAAATATTTGTCAAAAGATGAATTTTTAAATACTCTTCTCGTCCTAGATAGAAATGAAATTGAATTAATGACATATCAAAACAAAAATCTACATATTGACACAAATAGCATAGATTTTTCCATATTTACAATGAATGACGTCATACAACAACGTTTCCCTCGATCAACCTCAATTGGAACGGTTTGTTTTTCCCTCCGAAAAATTGTCTTTATTTATTTGTTTTTAGCGAGACAAACGTTTGGAAAATGCCTCTTATAAGTACGTCTTTACGCCAAACGTATTGCGGTGTCTTTTATAGAAACGGAACCACGAAATCTTTTAGAAATAAAAATAAACCCTTTTTCGGAAACACATTTTATTCGCACGATTCGGGAAAAACATTTTCAAAAAATAAATTGATATTGTTAGGGATCAAAAGAAATGTTTAATGACGTATAGTCATATTTTATACCTTTGTAACCACATGTTTAGTTTTATGGAATTTTAATATTGTTATTTAATCATTCTTCTTTATATAGACACTAATTATAAAACTTTGGTGTATTAAAACTTGTATATTAGAACAAACAAAAGATTGATGGATTCCTATCTATCTATGTTAATTTATATAATTTTTCTATATATATTAAAGTTGATGAAATAAATTTTATTGTTCATCGATGTATATGGGTATTATATAACAGTTTGGAGAAAACTCGTGGAAGAACTAGATGTGCGAAACAAAAACTTTCTGTAACGAAATATTAATTTTAAAAGTATTATTTAAATATATTATCTTATTTGAACTATATTGTAAATTTTATTTATATCATCAATTATTATATAGTATCAAATGTTTAATGTCATTATTATTACTTATCATGCATATTTATTCATACGTTATTTTATTAATAGTAGACTGTAGTATAAAAAAATCCTATTATGTGATATTTTGTGTAATTCTAAAGAAAATATGTATTTCACTAATTATTTATTACAGTTGAAATTTAAGAACATAGTTCCGTGATATTAGAACAAATTAAGTATCAATATTTTCACTTTTCCTATATGATATAAGAAAGTTCCGGCTTTGTATTCCGATGGTAAACAGATATTTTGTCGACAGTTTGATTTTTTCTGAATATTTTTCTAATTGTTTTAATATCTACCATTGAATAGAAACATGTCAAGTTCGTCAATCAATTACTCTATACGTAACAAACTAAATTTTTTTGTGATGTTTGGTGGTCATCGGTCATGCACATTAAATAAAATAACTTTTACTGGATAAATAAATTCGATAAATAAACTCAACCATCACTATTTAAAAGCTCTGAATTTTGACATTGTAAACACTTGGCAGAACGTAACCAGCGGTTTAAAATTATAACTTAAATAATAATACAGAACTAAAGTATTCATAAAATTTATAACGCAAATTATTAACATGGATGATTTGATCTGTGATTATACCCGGTACATTTCCAGTATAGCTCTAGGAAAGTTCCACTGCTGGTGTTCGTTTTCCCATCACTTGGCAAATGTTTACCGATACGTGTGATCGGAAATCAATTTCAGAGTCTCCGAGGTGTTCGGAAGATTGGTGGGTGTGGTCTAGGACTGAGTGGGATGACCACATTTTAAAGCTTAATTAGAGACCAAATTTTTTTATGTTGTTTTTACTTTGAAGTTGATATAAAATCGTCCCTGGAAACTTCTACTCTAGCAAAAGGATAAAAGTTATTTTTAACAAGAAAAGTAAAATGAGTTTAAAAACAATTTTAAAAATGCGAAAAACTAAACTTTTGATCTATTAGTTGGAATTTTTCTTTTGAGTTTATAATTCGTTTTTTTTTTGTACTTTTGTGGAGTGTAATGCTGTTTTATATAACTCCATATATTCATACTTTTTATGTGATACATCATTAAATTAATGAGAAAAAACATGTAAATGTAGTAATTACCACAATGTACAAAATTTGTGTTGATATGGTCAACTACAACTTCATAAAGTAAAGAAATGCAGATATTCAAATATATAAATTGTACACGAGGTTCTATGGATTAAGATATATTTTTTATAACTCAAAAATTTCAACAGATTCCTAGGGTTTATATTTTGAGAAGTAGTCCTAATTTTCATTGGTTCATACAACGGCTTTAAAATAAGTATATGTGCATACGTGGAATTAGGTCTAGAGTTATTTTAAAATCTTCGCTAAGCCACCGTGATATCTACACACAATCAGTATATTCCATCGCCATAATAAGATATCTGTAATACTCATTTTTATATATAACCATGGTGCCTCTTTTGGTAGCGTATATGGATAGAGACATAAAGCAGTCCTCAAAACAGGATGCTCTGATTCCAATTGAATTCTACAAAGTTTGGTTATCGCCGGAAATAAAAGTTAAACTTTATTATTGGTTTAAAAACACTGTATCATCACAATGTTGAAAATATTATAACCTTTAACCAGCCGATGAGATTTTCATTAAACCTCACCGCTTGGTAACCCCACCTCCTTTCGGATGCTAGAATTCGGGGGTGGGGAGGCAGGACCGGCGCCAGACAGACAGGCGCCCGCCGGTGTGAGCCGCTGCACCCCTGTGCACCCCTGGCCCTCCGCCGATGCACCCTTGAAATCCTCCGAAATAACCCAAATAAATCTTATTGATAAGTTTAGAAAATTAGTGTTATAATTCAACAAGGACCGAATAAATTTTATAAAAATGTACACAATACGTGGAATAGAATCTAGATTTTCATGGCTGTCAATCTGTTGTAAAATAACAACCTGTGATATATTGCCCAGATGTTTTGTTAATGTAAACATATTTTTTATTATCACCGGAACTTGAACCCGGAGTTTTTTTTTTGCTAAGTAAATAATTAATAAATTAGTGTAATTAACTCATTTTCCTGAGACGAAAGATAATGTTCCGAATTTGAGTCGGTTTAACTATTATATATATTTTTAGTGATGCATCTAATTTATTTCAGAATATTACATAATGCTTCTTTTTTAGCCACCGATATATAAATACTAATACTGTTTGAGTGTTTTGATTTGACAAGCTCTGTGTTAAAGACAATACTATATTGGACCATATCAAATGAATATATTAATACGGAAACACATAGATCTGTATAACATCAAATGCGGAAGAAGAAGGAGAGGGAGGAAGCAGAAATATCCAATGCGACAGGAACGTAACTATTCAGACCTGATCACTTAATATGACAACGCCATTATCTAGCAATAGTTTGATAAAGCATGATGATAATGAAATGCTTTATCAGTCTACATTGCTACAAAGTACAGGTATTTCATGATGATTATAATAAGATATTTAAATTATATTATGTGACATAAATTAAATTAATAAAAATTCATCGTGGGACGTGGGACCGTACGTGGGTACGGTCAGGGAAAAGCGATCGCGCAGAATTTATCGCGTCAAAAATATAGCCTCAAAATGGTCGCGCCAAAAAGCCCGCGTCAAATTATCCCAAACGTCCTAAATATTTATTGTATAACAATAATATAAGAAAATTGTAAAATATATAATAATATAATAAATATTTCTTATCAACAAGAATTTGCAAGTTACGTGTACAAAAATATTATTTTAATTTTATTATTAACAACTTTGTTTATTTTTATTATTAATTTATATTTTCTATATTATTATTCCCTCTCCAAGCACAAGAGCTGGTCTCTTTTTTGGAGAGGTAAGCAAAGTAAAAACTATGTATGTATATAACATTTATTTTGTCATTGTATTTCGCTAATTAAATAAATAAAAAAATAATAAAAAAATAATCTAATTATTTTTATATATTTAAATAATATAATGACAATTCTCCCCTTTAAAAAAGTCAATACTACCATTATGGATTGAATTTCTAATATTTTAAGTTATGATTGATTTGTAATATGTTATATTAAATACAATATTCAAAATATTTTATTTAAAAAAAAATCTATGACAAATTACATTTTTTTAAGAATTAGATTAATGTTGAAAATGAAAATCAATTTTAGTTTTTGTGCTGTGCACACATAACAAGTAAACTGTGACCGATGCATGTTGCGTCGTCGGGTGATGCAGGAATGGAATCGGAAGGTTAGATAGGAAGTAGGAAATAGGATGAGGGAGAGGGTGATGGGAGGATGGGTACCTTCGATAGCGGATGGACTCACGGAACCAAAGGACAGCTCGACTCACCTGGTTGGTGACGCCGTCACGTTACACTACCGGATCTTCATCCAATGTAGTAAATGACACAGTACAAAAAAACTCTAATGAGTGTTACGTCTACCCTAACAAAATTCAAATTCAACACGAAGAATTACGCGATACACGTTCTCTTCTCGATCTCCAAAAGGACAACTAGTTGAGCCAAAGGAACAATATGTACTGGGGAATATAGGGCTATGGGGGTAGGAATAAACTAAAAACTGGTGACAATATACTACTAGTGATAATATTATAATTGAATGAATAAGTGTGGAAATATATGTATTCACCTACAAAATAATAATTCATTTTATTCATTACGAATACGGAACATAAACTAAAAATAAAAATTATCTTCACTAAAATAATAACTGAAGGATTTTCTATACATCGTATTCCCAGTAGGTTTTTACTGAATAAATAATAAAATAAAAATGTTAAAATAAAACCTGGCAACATTTTGTATGCACCCTCATCCTTTAGAATTAAACTGGAAGCTATCAGCTGCCCACTTGGAATGCACTTTTGAAACAGCTGAAGGCGCTTGGTCTCTTTTACCTTTAACATTATCGCGTTACTGTTCTTCACCTCTTTAACCTCATTCATACGCGACCGCTTGGAAAATCCTTCTCACTTTGTACGTCTCATTCAAGCTTTTGTGTCTGTGGTTACTTTGATCCCACTTTATACGAGTGATTTCCTTCACAGAAACGTTTTAATATATTAAACCGATAATATACAAAGTAACACTCTCAAATAAACGTATTTTAAACACCGTTAAATAAATGTATTTTACATTCTGTCAAATAAAACTATTACATTTTTAAAAAATACTGATGATTGCTTCTTGTGTACATTAAAGTTTACTTCAAATGGATCCCTTTTTTGATACCAAAATTAGACATTTATTAGTTATTAGACGCTGGCCTAGTGATCTAGTGGTCGGGAGTTCATGCCTCGTTTCAGGAGACCAGCAAGTTAGTCCTATTTTCTTAGTGCAAGCGTTTAGCTTAGTTTGAAAATAGTAAGAATATTAATGTGACATACATTCCGTATACGCATCTCTATTAAATAAATATATATATATATATATATATATATATATACAGTGGAACCTCGACATACGAGCGCCCCAACATACGAGTTTTTCGAGATACGAGCCGGCGAGCCAGTGATTTTTTGCTTTGAGTTACGAGCGAAATTCGAGATACGAGTTCGGTTTAGCAGGACGGCCGGTAGCGCGCGTGCGCGGCCACGCCCACTACAGTCAGTGAATCAGTTAGCAGTGTGCTCCCGCTGTGATAAGTTGTGTTCGCGTTTTGTGTTGCATTTACATTTACATTTACAGTTGTAGTTCATTTATTTTTATAACCATGGATCGGAAGAAAGTTTGTGAAAAGTCAAGTGCTAAGAAAAAGATGATTCCATCGAAGAGGCATCGGAAGAGTCATTTAAAGCCAGCCGGGGCTGGTTTGAGAATTTCAAAAAGAGGACCGGTATTCACTCCGTTGTCAGGCATGGTGAGAGAACAAGCTCAGATATGAAGGCAGCTGAGGATTACATTAAAACGTTTTTCGATCTAATAAAAGCCCAAGGATATATCACTTAGCAAGTCTTCAACTGTAATGAGACAGGGCTGTTCTGGAAAAAGATGCCGAATAAAACATATATAACAGCAGAGGAGAAGATGATGCCAGGCCACAAACCTATGAAGGACAGATTGACTCTAGCACTGTACGCCAATGCGAGTGGCAACTGCAAGATCAAGCCTCTGCTCGTATACTATTCGGAAAACCCCAAAGCATTTAAGTCACATAAGATTTTGAAAGAAAAACTGCAAGTTATGTGGAGGTCGAACCCGAAGGCATGGGTCACCAGGAAGTTCTTTTTGGAGTGGGTAAACCTGGTTTTCGGCCCTACTGTTAAGAAATATCTACAGGAAAAAACCTACCCGTGCAAGCCCTTCTCATCCTGCTCAATGTCCCTGTCATCCAATCAATGTCAAATCGACAATGCCCCTGCTCATCCACCAAACCTCGAAGATGACATCCTCGAGGAGTTCAAATTTATAAAGGTTCTCTACCTACTACCCAACACCACTCCTATCCTGCAGCCCATGGATCAGCAGGTGATTTTGATTTATAATTTTAAGAAACTATAAACCAAGCATCTATTTCGGCGCTGCTTTGAAGTGACGGAGAACACAAACCTCACCCTTCGAGAGTTCTGGAAGGACCACTTTAATATCGCGATTTGCCTAAAAATTATCGATCAGGCCTGGCTAGGTGTTACAACGAGGACCTTGATCTCTGCATGGAAAAAGCTGTGGCCTGAAGCTGTAGCTGAAAGGATCTACGAAGAATTGGAACCCGGTATGTCAGTAGAGGAGGAGACTGTGTCTCTGGGGAAATCCATGGGTCTAGAGGTGGAAGAGAGAGACGTGAACGAGCTCGTCGAGGAGCACACCCAGGAACTGACGACTGAGGAGATACAAGAGTTACAATCACAGCAGCATACGGAGGTTATGCAAGAAATTGGTTTCGAGGAGTCAGAGGAGGAGGAGGTTATTTCTACAAGTGAGATAAAGGAGATCTTAGGAATGTGGGAGAGAGTTTCACAGTTCGTGGAAAAGAAACACCCAGAAAAAGTTGCAACAGGTCGTGCATCTGATCTTTTTAATGACACTTGTCTAACTCATTTTCGGAACATTCTGAGAGGGAAGAAGAAACAAACCTCCTTGGACATGTTTTTTTCTAAACGGCCTACAGGTGAAAGCGAGAAAAATGTAGTGAAAAAGGCAAAGACCAGTGAGGATATCTAATTTATTTCTTTACATTCTCTTTTTTGTTTTTGTACAATAAATATTTGTCATTTATAAATACGTTTTTATTATTCAAAACCACGTGACAAAAATAACTGGAGTGACATTTTGGGGGTTGGAACGGATTAATGGTAGTTCAATTGTTTTGTATGGGGAAATTTGCTTCGAGATACGAGTAATTCAAGATACGAGAAAGGTTGCGGAACGAATTAAACTCGTATGTCGAGGTACCACTGTATATATATATATATATATTGTTACGTAGTGCACTGGCACCGGTGGCTCGAACGTCGCGCGAAATTGTTCTAGCGACACATCCCGCTCGAAGCAGCAGATGACTCCGCCGTGACATGTCATAACTCGGCGCCACATGCTTGAATCACCATTATTTGTTTAAAACAATCTACTTTTCCCGGGTAGTGGCGACGGACTTGGTAGCATTCGCGTCCAGTGCAAAACTCTTCCTTCTGCATTTCCATGAATCTGCGCCATACCCGAAGATTTACAACTAGATGTTGCTGTTGTCCCATCTCGCCACGGGTCCAATCTCTCGCTTTGATTTCGTCGGGGCCATCCCGACGTGAGTTCCTTTGGATAAATTTGGAAACCAACCCCTCCTAAATTTACCACGGATCTCCAGGCTTTGTATCTGTGTCCGCTATCATTGTTTTCTTCGTGCGGCCGAGGCCCGTGCGTCTGACCTCCTCCGCCGCCTGTCAAAAAAGTTCCCCCTTCTACTCTCGCCTTCTCTCTTCTCGACCGTGTCTTTTCCGATCGGTAATGCAGCTTCAGCGAAATGTAATATCACAATATGTATATATACATATATTTTTTTTTTAGTATTACCCACCATGTGACAGTAACATCAAACAAGCAACTAAAATTATTTCTTCTTCAATATTAACAAAATTACTATCTATGATTGCATTTTTAATTTTAGTATACATTGTTTCCTGAAGAAGATAACATAGGTATCGAAACATGTTGATTTATTAATATATAATGGCTTAAACAAACTGTTTTATCTTATTATTTATAATTAAAATTGTGTTGGTTCATTTTTCTCTTTTCAATTTTCAGAAAATTGGATAGTCCGCAATAGTGACAAACGTAAAATAGATGCCTTTGAAATACTGGAGAAATGTGTATGAATGTCTCAATCGTATAACAAATCTAACCACAGCAAGCCCTATCTACGCACTGAACAAAATATTAATATAATTTTTTAGATTTTTCAGCCACATTACGCATCAAAGTGACAGCATAGAAAAGGAAATTATCCTGCATACAATTTTGGGACGAATAAGATCTAAAAGAGTGCCACAGCGATAGATAGATGCATCGCATCTAGCTGGAGACTCTGGAGTTAGTGTTGACGAATTAGTGTTAGTTAGTGTTAATGCATTTAGAAGAAAATTTATTTACAGATCACAACACCATCATTTTGATATTGAAAACTTTAAAACGTGCGTTGCAATGTATAATATCATTGTGTATTGTGATTAACAATTTTTTTCAATTATCACCAGTAATAAGAATTATCACGGGGAAAATGGATTCCAGTACTTAATTGATACAGTGACACTAAAAACTTTTAAAAACGTGTACACAAAATACTTGTAACTTCAATCTGACGTCATAGTCTGAGTGATTTTGAACTATTTCAGTTTTTGATTGCGCATATTAGTCTAGATTAATGGAGAGGAGAGAATAAATTTTTAATCTACGACTAAAAATAAACACATTATTTACTGATTTATATATGTTTTTTAAACTCAATTGAATTAACTGCTAAAATACAATCATTAAATCAGTGGTTTTCAAAAATCGTAATGGTGATTAATAGAACATATTCGAAAAAAATAGAATAAAAGATCAATTCTATAGTCACACATATCTTGACACTCTTAGAATATTTAAAACCACGCATTACATAAATATAGTTCTAAAAGAAAAACAACAGAATTATTTAAAAAAGGATCAGATAAGAAGCTTATTTCTATGTTATTGTTATTCAAAGAGATCTAAACTCGAATTCCGGTTTCATATAATATCTGTTATGTATCCACCGCCTTTTAGAAAAATATTCACAAATAATATTTTAAAGATGGTTAAAATATTCAGCATACAATTGTACTAAATAGTAGATCTCATTGATGTCGACTTTTTTCATACATTTTTTATAAGGTATGTAAACTGTGTATTTGGTTTTAATGGCATCAATAATCCTTCTGGACTTTCGTAGACAATTTGAAAACGAAAAGTTATAAAACTAGGCCACCATTCAAAGGTTTTAGTTAATCTTTCGTAATAAATAGACTACCTAAACAATTTTCTCTTTTTCAACTTTTAATAAAACTCATTGTTTCTTTCGAAGTATAGATTCACCTTGGTAATAAAATTCATTTACGTATGAGTATGGAGGTAGGTAGTATTTTTGATTGTTAAAGTCTCAGTTTCTTTAATCACAATCCTCGACTTTTCTCATATTTATGAAAGTTGACTCCGCAGAGTTCTGCATTAAAAAGTTCTTCGTTGGCTATTTTGAGAAGAAAAATATCTGAAGTTTTTCTTGAGAAAAAAAAATAAAATTAAAAAATTAGAGCTCCGTGCAGTCGCAATCGTAAAATTCAACTCAGTTAAAATAAGTGAAGCTTATTTTATCTTCTTGAAAAAATATGAACTATTCATAACAAGTATTGATTTTAATTGCAAGTGGCGCAAAGGAGATTTGCAACCTTAGAACTATATGATTTTATTTCTTATAAAAATGCTAATAATTTTTGAATATCATCAAATATCTATAAAGGAAATTCTTACCTAAATATTTTCACTGATTTATAGAATCCGAATTTGTTTGCTGATTAGCTCAAGTAAATTATATTTAAAGTCAAATAACTAACACTGTTTGGACACTTTAATGTGTTATTTAAAAAATACAAAAATTTTATATGAATACTTATATTAAATATGTGTTATATCCGTTTATTAGTAGTTTTCTAGTTAAGCGGTAAAATATTATTAAAACGTTTGAAAATTGTATATAATAATAAAAATAAATAAAATTATTGTTATATTACCAGATACGCCTAATTGTAGGCAATATGAGGACCGAATTCAGAAATATTACATAATTCGTACTATAATGTTATTTTAAGCGATTTATTTTTTAAATCCATTTTTGTCTACAGTAGCGACAAAAGTTTATAAAATATTTTGTTAGAACTGTTAACATCATATATTTATTTAATAGGAACTTAAGTTATTAGTAAAAATGGAAGTTGTTAGTAAATTGTATCGAAATTGACATCACAAAGGATTTGGAAAAATAACGCATTAGAGACTCCACATTCATGTTAAATTTAATTGTTAATATTTAAAATAATAATTGGTTCAGTCTCGAGACAAATTAATTCGAGATAATCGGCGAAATCGTAAAAACAAAATTATATATTTAGATTTAGTTTTATATGATAGTTCCCCCAAAAAGGAACAGACGTTGTTTCGAAACTGGTTAGTTTTAAATAATATAATTTAACGAATAATACGAAATTATTTTATTACTTCATTTTATTTGCCTCTATATTATCCGCTGTCGACCCACGCTCCGAATATGTCGGATGTGCAATAGCGAACATTGTATAAATAAAGTCCCATCTTTCCGATTATCGCTCATCCATTATCAAGTAATCAACACGCTGCCATCCGAGCAGAAACGTGTTCATTAAATATCGCTAAAGATTTTATCAGTGAATACCTGTTACTACCGAGACATGCAATTATTATCCGTCGCATTGGCTGTCTAGTTGTTTCCAACCCTTCCTCGCTGGAAAATGTTTTTTCTTATCCACATACTCGTATATCTTACGAAGTATTATCAACTTCTTCTTTAATGGCAATCGAATGGGGCAGTCTAAATTGGGCCTTAGCCTCTTTAATTTTTCACTTCCATGATACTGCATCTTCTGCTGCTTATTTCCAATTACTTACCAATAGCAATCTTCTTCCTTCGTAGGTCTTGATCTTCCAATCAGCCTTATCCCTACGGAATTTCTATCCCTTACCTTTTGCGTGGAGGTCTGTCGCCTCCACAACCAGCAATACCGGCGACAGGTATTGAACGCATATATCTGGATCCAAACAAGAAGCTCACATCAACCTTAAAGGTACTTTTACTAACCCCTAACTTTGAATTAAATAAATTAGGTGAGAGTAATGAGGGTGATTTTTGAGGATTTGGGGAGAGGGATGGGATTGGTCAAAATAATAGAACATTGTTCAAATGTCTTCCATTATCGCCACCTAATAACACCTTATTACTGTACTTGTATATTTTAAGGTAATTTAAACAACGCTTGTAAATGACACGGACGTGTCGAAGCCGGTAGCGTATTTTATATAAAATAAGTGACATATACACATACTATATATATATATATTGTGATGATCCACATATAACCAACTGATAAAAAAATATGAATTCCGAGAAACTTTTAGAGCAGGGCGGGGGAGGGGTGAAGACGGTCGAGGGTTGAAAAACGAAAGCTTCATGAGAGTCGGGTCCGAGAGGGCGGAGAGTCGGGTTCGAGCTTTCGGGATCGGCAGTTGGGGGTCGGTCGGTACGGAGTTTTACGCGGCCGCGAGGGTTGTTAGAATTAATCTAATGTGTTAAAGTGATAATCGATTACCTTACGATAGTCGGCTTCGGATGGGCCAAGGGTCAGTTTCGGGACCCGCTCGCGAAAAGACTTTTGAACCGGGAAGAGAGACGGATACGTATATGTTTGTTTGTTTGTTGTTAAAATTAGATTTTCCTTTCGAGATTTACGCCGCCGGTGTTCTAGGGGTGATCGTGTCGGTTCTCGGGTCCGCGAAGGTCGTGTTGAAATTCCGAAATCGCGAGTGTGGTTTCAAGTTCCAGAGGGCAGCCCAGGACCGGCGCAGACGCTGTGGACCGTAGCAGAGGACCCAAAATACTAAGTTTACCTTTTAGCATGCTTGTATACATAATTAAAACCGCTAACAAATACTGTAGTGTGATTCGGATCATCATGTAATTACTCATTCATAGAAAGAGACTGGCGTAACCGCTAGGCCACTTGATATTTCATTTTATTTAATTACTGTCCGTTTTATAAATTGGGAACACCCACCTACAAGTTTCAGTTACATGTATCTCATTGTTTAGGACCAATTATATACTACTATTGGCCGTGTAGATAATCATGTAACTATGTACGTAATTATTTGTATATTTACTTATCCGCGGAAATCTAAACCTAAAAACCTCATAAATCCTGTCGCGGCTCACGCTGCTGGCGCCATGGTGGGGGATGGTGCACATTTTATAGATTACATTTCTGATCCGAAGAAATGGCTTGCAGGTTGAAATGATAGAATTTATCAGAGAGCCTTTGTATGTTCATTTTACCTTGAAATCGCACGTTTGCATGGGTAAGAAATCATACTGCGTTTGTTGTTACTACTATTTTATTACTAGTACTAACATCCCCCCCCCCCAAACTGAAATTATTCGAGGGCCTCGCTGCCTTGTGATCAAAGTAACAATAGTATCGCGGGTGACAGATATTGATGCAGAGGGATTGATTGTCGAGATAGTCTTTCGTCGAGTTTGGAGTGGACTACAATTGCTGAGGAGGGTCTCTGTTCTGGGCGATACATTACTCGCGGGAAATGTTTTAATGCATTCGTATACGTTAGTTGCAGAGCCGAGGGGGGTACATAGGCTAGCCGACCAAGTGGCGTTATTGGCACAAAAGACGAAAGAGTCTGCCGATTGAATGCTGTCGCCCCACGCCCTGGCTAAGACGTGAGTGGACGGAACAAATCCCAGAGGAAGGACGCCTCGGCGAACCGTAGGTACCTCTTCGGACTTCTCGAGAGATGAGTCTCTAAACATGAATGCCGGGAGATAGTCATTTCAAACCACGTAGCGTGGGTATCTTATTGAAAGGACGAGAGGGAGATTTATATCAAAAGGCGTCATTCTGCACGGACTTACACATTATTAACAATCCTAACTATTTGTTCCTGGCTTTATTCGAGATGCATTGTTCGAGACACCGAGGATCATCCTGCAGATAATTTAAACTATTCTTCAGACACCGTTGTCGCATGACGTATGTTTTCAGACGCACCCAAAGGAATGATGGGAATTTCCTGAAAGTCGTACTGTCATGTCACAACCTCGTCACAATTAATTACCTTCAGTGGTGGACGCGGCCCCGGATTGGCCATTTTCCTACCGATACTGAATAGCTGTCACAATCGTCACAATTAATTACCTTCAGTGGTGGACGCGGCCCCGGATTGGCCACTTTCCTACCGATACTGGACAGCAACGTATTGGAGATACAAGGACCTCGGCCATGCATCTTGAATGAGTCATAACAAATGATATTGTTCACTTAGACATTGGCCGAATCAAAACTTTGGATTATCATCATCATCATCTTTAAACTTTTGAACGCGTTGGGTGATCAGGGTTCGGGGTCCAGGGCCCGTCGTCTGCAGACGTACGGATTCTGGATTTGGGGTCAAGGGGAGCCGAACGTACGCCACAGACCGGTGTCTAGAGAACTTATCGTTTAATCACGGAACATATTTGCCAAGCGAGGCAGGCACCTAGCATGTCGCATGTTGTTCCACATGTCCACATAATTTATGAACAGCTAGGCGACACCACGAAGCGGCCACAGTCACGAGTACGAGTCTACGACAAGGTTGGTGTCATATGTATAATTTCACCCTCACTCTACATTTTAGCTCCGAAAAATGCGTACATATGTATAATTTCTTACACACTCTTACATTCTAGCTCTGAATAACACGTACATAATTAATGCTATAACGGGCGCGCTCGAATATCATACCGCTTGACGGGAGGTTTTCTGTTATTTAGTCGTGTACAATAGGATAATCGGTATATTTATTTTAATAAGTGCTCTATAGGTATTTGAAAGGCTATAATATTTGGATATTTGTAAACTTTAGATATTTGATAATTGAAAACGCGGGTTAAAAGAATTAGGATTATTACGGACATAACATGGGGAATATTCTTAACCACTAGAACGATCACGTTGGCCAAATTTAGATATTAAGCGAATAGACTAGCATTAAGCATAAAAATTAGTATTAAGTAAGGTAGAGAGCTAGATCTCCACACTGGCGACCGGGAGAGCTCGCCCGTAGGAGAATACCGAATCCATAACAGAGGCGTGTCTTGCGAGCAGGACGCCCGCACAGGGAAATTGAAGATTTCGCATTAATTTAGAAATAGTAATACTAAAATTATATTAAGTTAGACATAGGGAAATTCGGAATTCATCTCAATATATATATATATTTTTTTTTTTTACATCTATTAATCTTCCTAAACGTTTACATATAATTTTCCCTTTTTTAAGCATTTCGTTCAACATCCAAACATTTTTTTTGGAATGATAAAACGTTATTTTTTAAACTTTCACTGCAAAAGACAAATATGTATTTAACTATAATATAATTTAACTAATATTTAACTAACTGATCCGTAAAGAAAACAATTGTCGGGCGAAGGCGTGTGGGAGGGAAGTGGGAGGTAACGATATTGAAATGGAGAATATGTAGTGTGTTTTTTTAAAAATTAAATTAGATATTAATTATGTATAATTTTGTATTAAGGGTTATTTTAAATGATCTAATCTGAGGCCATTATTGTTTATACGTAATATTCCAGAGCCATTTTATTCTTCAAAAGTGTGGCTTGTCTCTAAAACTAAAAATTCTGAGAAGTATTATTACTGAAGGATCTGAAGTGTCCCTTTATTTTATGTAAAATGCTGTACTTGTAATTTAGTATATATTATACATTTCGAAATGTTTCAATGGGTCGTCTTTGCTTTTGGAGTTTATTTTGAATTTACTTAGGTTATTATTTGCATAAAATGTAGGTCTAATGTAATTAGGTAAAATTTTAGTTTTAGGAGAACACATTCTTATCGTGAAGTTGTAATTATTCAGAACATAGGTCTGTGATATTTTAAATATGAATTAAATATATTAATTAGAAAGATATACATATAAAATCAATTTTATAAAAAAATATTATTGTTGCGCCACCGGGATTCGAACCTGGATCTCTTTCCAAACGGGGGAAGGTGCATTATCCAACTATGCTTCAGCGTTAATATCTTAAGCGACAAATTTTTAAATCTATACGTTACCTTTTTGATATTAATACAATTAATCGTTCCATTATTTGAATCTCAAATACCTTTGAGTGATCTGATAGTAGACGCTAGAATTATCAATGTCATTTATATTTAATAAGTGAATGAAATCTACAGATGATCTTTTATAGTTGTGAAAATTACCATGGTCCGAGAGTTGCAAACCGATGCTCTAGGCCAGACATACTCAACCTGCGGCCCGCGGGCCGCATGCGGCCCGCTAAGCTTTTTTGTGCGGCCCTCAACACATTTATTATCAGGAACATGATTTGTCTAAAATTGTTGAAAATTTATCCCAATGTCAAAAATCACACTAATTTCAAAATAAAAGCTTGGATACATGTTACTTTTGAGTTTTATTTTTTTCACTATTGTAATTTTTAACGAACCGTATGATGATAAATGACATGTACTATTATTATTCTGTTTTGATTAATTATTTTTAAAATCTCAAATGGTTTTCCAAAAAAACGGGGGTGGTGGGTTTCATGATATTTTTTGTCATACCAGTATAGTGTTGCGGCCCGCGTAGCTTTACAAATATATGTATGTGGCCCGAAGAAAAAAAAGGTTGAGTATCATTGCTCTAGGCTAACTCACAAAATTGAGTTGCAAATCATTCGCCGTCTTCATTTTTCTACTAGTGAAATTCGACAGTGGAATTACTTTAACTACATAGTAAACAGCAGATTCTCAGGTAATGCGCTGCCGTACTCTCAATTTATCCACCCGATCGTCTGGACCATAAAAGAATAATCTGCAAACTGCTTTAATGAAAACTTTCAAACACAAACAGTAGTCGGACTTTTGTGTTTGAAAGTTTTCGTAAACTCCCCGACTGCGGAAACATTTTGTTTTTCAGATAAAAAAAATAAATCCATTCTGTATTAGTTAAGAAAAAATACATAAATAATTTCCTTATATCTTTTCGTACCTGTCGCATAACAAAATAAAACAAACATACATTGAGCTATCCATATTACATAAAATAAAGAAGATCTGCTGTCAATTCTATTATACGAAAGTGTGTGTCAAAGTAAATTCTATCGCCATTGTATTTTAATCGATTTTGTAAATAAATTAAAGTTATAAGAACATGTTATTTCATTTACTATAATAATAATAATAATAACATTCTATTCCAGATAGTGGTTACGATATGTATTGTTTTAAATATTTTCATACAGGAAAAATTTCGGAATATACAAAATATTATATTAATTTAATTAAAGATTAATTTGTAATTTCATAAATAGTAATTTATAATACGAAACAAAACCAGCGGTGCATAATGGTGCCAATACTAATAATGTACGGTAGTAAATCCTAGAATTGTCAAGAAAATAATGAAAGTAGACTGAATGTAGTGAAAATGCGGTCGATTAAACTTGTGCGATGCGATTCTATCTAATTTGTTTATTTATCACTCTAAGAATGAACAAATTATAAACAAATGTGGAGCTGTTTGTAGCATAGTCTATAGAATAAAGAAAGCAATGGTAAAAAATAAAAATATTTAAGACGAATGTTGAAGGCAACAGGAACAGATGGTGTCCGCGAAAGACCTAGAGTGATAAACCGAAAAATGTGAACGAGAAAATTTATAAAAGTGGACGAGGAATGATGTGCCAGGACAGAAGAGTGTGGCGTTTTATCCTTTTTACCTATACATGCGGAGAAATGGCATGATGAGTAGTTAGTTTTATATTAAGAATTACATAGTAAAATAATAATAAAAAACGTCATAATATATATGATAAAAGTGATAGAAAAGAGTGGCAAAAATGAAGAGTACGTTTTCTGAGAACTGTGTTTCAATAAACGTCAGTTCCAAAATATTTCGACTCTGTATTCTTCCTTTTTATTTATGTCAAACATCAGCGCCTTGGTTGTTGATGCATAGTTAGTTGATGATAGACGTTATTGTATGCAACTCCAGTAGTATGCAGTATTATGTTCGTTAAATATTCGTGATTATGAACATTAGTCCCGGTAGATTAATTAAGTCAGTAACTTGAGTTTTCAAGTTTATTTAATGTTTAGAATGGTATCAGCTACACAATAGATTTTATTTATATATCTGTGTGACTTCTTTGTGTTGTGTAATTAATTATAAATTAATACAAATTATATGTATCAATTAGAAATATAAATTTTATCAAAAAAATATTTTTAAATGTATATCTTTCTAATTGATACATTTAATTTGTATTAAAAATATTATAGACCTATGTTCTAAAAAATTGCAACTTCACAATGAGAATATTTTCTCCTTAAAAAGTGTATTAAGAAGTGTGGTGACCATATGACTGAATTATTTTCTACCTGAGATATTATTGAAAGATTACCCTGATCATGGGCCAAGAAACGAATTAACAAAAATGTTACTTTAATGTGTACTTGGTAGATATTTCCGATGTGGCAATTTAATTTATAAGTATATAATTATCATCACTTGTTTATTGATTTCGATTGCGTATATTGGCTATTGATTTTTCAAAATACAAATATTTTTTTCAGAGAAGAGGATATAACTCAAGTTAGAGAGTTATTGTTTATACTACGCCTTTGATCCATTCACTATAGGTTATTTATTATCTGTAAATAATGTTCGAAACTGATAAACTCCAATTCCTGCAAAATTTCGACCCATAATATTATAACCTCATTTTTTATGAACAATGTTGGTGTAGTGGTCAAGACGTTGGCCTGGTGATCTAGTGGTCGGGGGTTCGCGCCTCGTTCCAGGACACCAGCAAGTTAGTCCTATTTTCATAGCACAAGCATTTAGCTTAGTTTGAAAATAGTAAGAATATTGATGTGACATGTGTTCCGTGTACGCATCTCTATTTTTTTTTTAATCTCTAAAAAAAAAAAAAAAACATTATGCTAATGTATAGAAGTAGGCAACAATAAATCCGTTTATTTTACAAACTAAATAAGCCAATAGATAGATTGAATTTACTTACCACAAGAAGACAGGATATAGAATAAAGTGAAGGTAACACAAAACAATCCTGAACTGATGCTTACCTGTAAAAAATAAAATAAAATTGGTCAGATTGGTACATTTTTGAAATTTAAAATAATAATACAGTGCAGTAAAAAAACATTATTATTTAAATAATCGATCTGTTAACAACAATGTAGTGAAATTTAAAAAAATATTGTGTATTTGTGTTATTACGACGCTATTTTTTTAATGAACAGTATTGCTTTATTACGTAAGCAATATTGAATTGAATATAAATAAAAGTTCAAAGCGTTAGCCACGAAGCTGTAACTAATGCTTTCTTTGTAAGTAAATTTAAATGGAAGCTGATGTAATACGTTTCATTTGAGTTACAAATTTAATTTATATGTGATCTTTTGATTCTAAACTTATAAAATTATTTTTTAAAACAAAATATTGTGCAAAAAAGTTAATTAATGTTTCATCGCTGCAGTCAAACGCAGAGGGTTAAAATATGTATTATTAACCTGATACAACACTGACATTTTTATTGAAGTGACGTGATCAAGAAATCTACCCGACTAATAAAATATTGTTGTTAGGAGAACACAAAATTAAATAAAAATTAATTGATAATTCTGGCGTGTGTTATCAGATTACTCAAAGGTATTTGAGATTCTGTAAAAATAAGGTAAATGGCTCTTTCAAATATTGGAACGATTAAATGTATTTATATCAAAAATGTAACATATAGGTTCGAAAATTTGCCGCTAAAATATTGTCGCTGTAGAATAGTTCGATAATGCACCTTCCCCGGTTAGGAAAGAGATCCAGGTTCGAATCCCGGTGGCGCAACAACAATATTTTTCGATAAAATTGATTTTATATGTATATCTTTCTAATTAATATATTTAATTCATATTTAAAATATTTTGCTTAATGAATATACCTATTTGTACACAATTATCTCAATTAACAATATAAAATTTAAAAAATTTAAAATATATTGTGTGGGTACGTTCGAAAAAAAGACATAATAATTAATTCGTACTAGTTCAAGCAAAGGAAACGGTAATAGAGATTGAACCTTTTATGTTGTTATATTTCGTAGTTAGCTCAACTGCATTTGGTCTCACTGAAAGTATGTAAATATCGCGGTTCATCCCAGCAAATGGGGTGCAATATATAATGACGCAAAAGTTACCAGAGTCTGTGACACAGCATCCGGTCTAGTCGCTTTGGGCGAACAACGGACTTTTTAGATCTATTCAACTCTCCGCATTTCGAAACCCTTCCTTATATCACGTGACCCCATTCACAACCGCACACATAAAACTTCATTAATATGTCGTTATATATTTTTGGGTTAACGCTGTACTTATTTTCAACTTCAAATAATTTGATGAAGATTTTTCTCAGGAGACTGTACAGCATTCGGTGATGGTAAACCGTTATTTAAGCCGCTATTGTGACTGTGATTGTATTAAATTGCAACGATGATTGAACTGTTGGAGGTTTAGTTCCTAGTAGTGTAGCAGTAGTTGCTTTACGAATTACGAATAATCAGTTACAATGAAACGCAATAACTGTATATAATAAATGTGATATTTTCAATAGCCAGAATGTCACAAAATAAATTATTTGTTATATAGTAAATTATTACATAATGACTAGACATATATAATACTAATTAAATAATTATAATATTATAATACTAATTAGAAAATTATACATATAAAATCAATTTTATCGAAAAATATTGTTGGTACTACCGGGACTCGAACCTGGATCTTTTTTCAATCCGGAGATGTATTAACCAACTATGCTACAGCAGACAGTACTTTTGATGACAAATTTTCGAACCCATATGTGTTACATTTTCAAATTAATATATCTATCGTTCCATTATTTGAAAGTCATCTACTTTATTTTTACGGAATCACAAATACCTATGAGTAAACCGATAGCGGACGCCAGAAGTAATAATTAAAGTTTATTAAATTTTTGACACATTGATACAACTTATATGTTCTTAAGGAGAACACATAATTTTTCGAAAAAATTAATTTTATATCTTTCTAATTAATACATTTAATTAGTATTTAAAATATCACAGACCTATGTTCTGAATAATTACAACTTCACAATAAGAATGTGTTCTCATTAATAATTAAGATATAAATATTTTTTTATTAATATTGTTATTATAGATTAATTGCGTTAATTATTTACCGGATCCCTTTTTCATCATCTTCCAAAAATGCATTTCATATGTAAAACATGAAGATTAATATTATTTCGTATTATATTCGTTGAATTTTACTACTACAGTAGATTGCCTATACTGTACCTAGTAGTATTTCTGTGGATTGTTTGCACACACGCACATATTTTTCACACACACATAAACATTACATACACGCTCTGTTCGTACCTATTACACATGCAAACTTATATTATGATTTTTGTTTTTTTGAAATGGTACGGTTAGATTATACACGATACAAATTATAATTAATCTTGATATAAAATAGATTTAACATCAGCACATTGAATTTTAAATATTTCAAGAAACACCATGCTTTTTTGTTTTTGCCGAGAATAATATTATTAATGCCCTGGGACGAGGATCAAACCACTTACCCCATTCGCTAGGCGAATATCTTACCGCTTCATCATATAAGCTTGTCAGAATAATAAATAACTGATTATATAAAGGTTAATATTTATATAAAGGTGCTTTCACGTATTTTGTATAAATATTATATGAAATGTTTTAATGTTAAAAGCTTAATCCTTCCTTCCAAGATAGAATTTTGCATTACGTTAGAAATATACCCGGGCTAGTGAATGGAATTTTAAGTCATAATGAGTTGTATTTAAAGCGTCTTCTGAGGCTAAACTGGGATCAACATAAAACGCAATTTTCTGTTTTTCAGTCGGTACAATCTATGAAGTCGAATGTTTGTGTTATTAGATTTTAAAATTTCATTTATTTTTTAACATTTATTAATATTACTATGTTTCTATGTATATAATATGTAAATACAAATAAATATAATTGTATAGTTAGTAAGGTAGACGAAATTCATAAGCTTAGTAAAAATAATAAATATTAAGTACATATATACCTGTTGAAATTTTTTTTATCAATATATAAATAATAGTTGTGGCAATAATAATGACCAAATTAAATATTACATTACTCTGATAATTTTGTTTAGAAATTGTTATTAATTAGTTATTTAGGCATTTCATTTGCACCACTTTAGTTTTTTAGATGTGCGTGAAAAAAATAGAACCTTATAAACAAAATACGTGTAATTTTTAATACATTTAAGATTGGGCATTATGCATTTCATTATGGTATAGAAATTTTTTTTCAATAATAGAGAAACAGCAGATATTGCTTTTAAAGAATTATTGAATTCTAATTCACCGAAGTTTTAAGTACGGGCATAAATAAGCTTGTAATTCGTTAGCAAAAATGCGTAGAAATCAAATCGCGCTCAGTTTGATTAATAAAGTTTATTTATTCCAAAGTTTAATTAAATTTGAAGATTAAAATCAATTAAATATTTTCGGAACAACTTTATATATTGACCTTCATAATTGGCAAGTACACAAGTTAAATAGATAAAACCTTTTTTACTATAAGTCAGATGTCTTCACCAAGAATTCATTCGATAAAATTATTGATCAAAAATTATTACACACTCGATATTATTATTTGAGAATATACTATTCAAATGTGAACTAAGTGTTATATTTGGTATTTTTTGTATTATTTGCAATACAAATTGTTTTATGTTGATGTTTGTCAAAATACAATTTTAATTTTATGGATACAACCTTTTAGTGTGCACGAGTTGAATTTTTTTCAATTAAAAATATTTATATAAAAAGTGGTGCTTGTATCAAATTAGCATTTCTGTGACTGTACAATTAATACAAATTTGTTATCTGATGATAGATTAATGCGGTTATACTTTATAGCCACTTTCATAGTGAGTTTATTCACCGCAATAAACCTCTATAAAGGAAATAAAGTTTTGTTGACAACTGTGGAACCATTCGATACATTATTTGTACGGGGCGTTCTTTATGGGTCATGAAATTTTTTTATATCGTAAGTCGCCGCCTCACGGGAGGAACTATTGGCCGAAACCGAGCGGGAACCGAATTGAGGTCGAAAATAGTACATACACATAGTACAGGGTGAATATTATGTTCCGGGTCAATTTTGTTTGAGCACCATTTTGATTTGGTAGACATTTAACAAATTATATTTAGTAATCGTAGAGAATATTTGATTACAATTTATTATGGAGCATAGAATGCCTCAAAAACATGTTGAAGTTATTAAAACATTTTATCTAAATAATAATGGCAATGCTGTAACCATTAATGGTAATTGCTATAGTCACATGTTGGAAAATTTCTGGGTAGCTGAATTGAATCAATTGAGCCTGCAACACATGTGGTTTCAACATGATGGTGCCATCTCACACACTCGTAGCTCACACACAAGCGTAGCTCGAGCTACGCTTGAAATTTTGCGAGAATTTTTTCTCGGCCGCATAATGTCAAAAAGTGGTGATTACTGGTGGATTAGTGGTGGTTACTGGTCTTCTCGATCACCTGATTTTACGGCCTCCGACTATTTTCTGTAGGCGTACTTGAAAGAAAAGGACTACATCATTCATATTATTCAAAAATAAATTGCTGAAATAACATGCGAAGTGTGCAAAAATATTATGAAATAATTATTAAAAGACCACGCGTTTATACCGCTGACAGAGGCGGCTACTTGGCCAATATCTAAATTAAATTATAAAATTATGTTTTATTTCCTAGTGATTTAAAAATAACATCAGCCTGGAACATAATATTCACCCTGTACTTACTTAGTAATCAATATATGTATATATATGTGAGTGTGTGTGTGTATATAAAGTTTTGTATATTGATTCCGTAATACGAAATAAAACCTTTTCCTATTGGTGCTGGTTGAAAATGGTCACTAAATGCCATTTTTTTCGTGTTAAGTTTGATGTTTCAAAAAAAACGATGATAAACTAATCAATAATTAACAGATACAAAATACTAAGTACCTACCGATGTAATGAGCGCTACGTGTGCGTTTGTGAAGTTACTTGTCAGTGGTATTGGTGAATTTTTTTTTTGAGTAGTGATTGTAAATATTTGATACAAGTGATTAATAGAGTGAAATTGCTTAGTACTGTTGCTGTGTTTCATTGTGCTCAAAGTATATATCCCAATAATAAATGTAAAAAATATCCCAATATCCTGTGTGTCGCGTGCAGGCAAACTTAAAAAAAGAACTGATACGTTGGAATGAGATGAAGTGTTAATATATTTTGAAATAAAGAAATTTGTTAATATATGTGATAAGTATTCTTGTTTTAAAGATGTATTTTTATTGTCAGAAATATAATAATTGGAACACTGTGATGCTGCTGTACTGTGGGTAGGTAATTATTTTAATTTTGAAGTATATACATAGGTATGTGTGAATCGTTGATTTATGTACGCCTATCTTAAGACGCGTTTTAAATAGATAACATACACGAGACGTATAATGGGTGCAGGTACCATAAAATATTTTTAATAATTCAATAATTTAAAAGTTACCAATAAGAATTTGACAAAATCACTCTATTTTTTGCTGGACAAATACGCTTGTTGACATTATTGTTTATGGTATATATTTTTACAAAATTATGATGTAATCTAGATGTTTCCTCATAATTATTTATGTGGATTATTAATGCTTGGCTATTAATCCTAAATGTTTCTGAAGCAAGATTTCGTGATAAAATTAATTAATAAATTTCATGTGTGAGAATAAAGTGTTACCATTTAAAATATTTGATTTATAAACAAGTAAAAAATTCGAAAAGTAACTTATAATTAACGTCTTCAAATATGTTCAACATTAAATGGTGAATAATAAATGCTACTGAGCAGTAACATCATACGTTGTTATATGTCAGTGTCCAGTATCCTGAAGGTATCATTATATTATATTCGTTGATAATCAAGAACGTTGGTAAGTAATGAACAAACTTTAAGTGTATCTCTCAGTCGTATTTCTCTTAAGAATTGTGATCTCTTTAGCACATTCTAAACAAGACTCTCCAGCTTGCACGTCCTTCAGCAAGATGGATTGATCCATTTAATGTCACTATGAACTTAATCAGTTACTGCACACTCCTAATGTGACCAAAATTCACTCCTTCTAATGTGACCAAAAAAATATTTTTCTAATTAAACCTCCGTAGGCAGTTATGTAATTATTTTGTTAAATAATAATTTTATTCGATACAAGAAGGTAGGTGCTTTCAAAATATATTTGCCAACTTTTTTTTCTGCCATTTTTGAAGAGTTTTCAATTTATTAAATAATAGTACTATACAGTTATTATTAGGAAAACACATTTTTATTGTGAGGTTGTAATTATTCAGAACATAGGTCTGTGATATTTTAAATATGAATTAAATATATTAATTAGAAAGATATACATATAAAATCAAATTTATCGAAAAATATTGTTGTTGCGCCACTGAGATTCGAACCTGGATCTCTTTCCAAACCGGAGATGGTGCATTATCCAACTATGCTACAGCAATGATATTTTTAGTGACAAATTTTCGAACCTATGTGTTACCTTTTTGATATTAATACATTTAATAGTTCCATTATTTGAAAGAGCCATCTACCTTATTTTTACGAAATCTCAAATACCTTTGACATTGATATATAGGTACGAAAATTTCTCGTTAAAAATATCGTCGCTGTAGCGTAGTTGGATAATGCACCTTCCCCGGTTTGGAAAAAGATCCAGGTTCGAATTCCGGTGCCGCAACAACAATATTTTTCGGTAAAATTGATTTTATACGTATATCTTTCTAATGAATATATTTAATTAATATTTTATAGAGTTATTCATTGTACGCATGCAGTTGTGTCCCTGTGCTAGCTGCTCCAGACGTTAGCTGAACGTGTATCTCAGCCTGCACTTTGTAGTCTACCTACTGGTGCGAGAGCGCATCACTCGAGTTCGGATGCCAAGAGTTGAAGATGCCAAACAATAGTCATATTGGCTGATAACTGCCGTAATGTGCAAACAGGGTGCCCACAAAATTCTTTTACTTCATTTATCCTGTATCATAAAATATTATTTATTATTTATCAGTATTTAAGATTGTATTTTAAGAAAATTCGGAAGCTACCATTTTGTGCGGCAAACTATAACAACTCAGCTGTTATATATTATATTTTTAGTGTTTGTAATTTACATCATAAATCCTGAAGGATATTTTTGGCTCCGTCAATACGTGCGAGAATTGTATACGGCACACAAGAATCATGTATCTGAATTTTTTAAATCATTTTGCATTTGCAGACCTTAGGATTGTCAGGAATAAAATGCCTGTTGCCTTTTCCACTCGGTCGGTTCAGTGCGTGAGAGATCTTCCTCTTCCTCTTCGTCCTTCAACATCGCTCATCACAACGAGTTTCTCCGAGCTATCTTCCCTTCTCGCAAGATGCCCAAAAATTTAAGGATTCGTCTCAGACAAATGGTCGAGAGTCTTTGATGTATAGTTCTTGCAAAATGGAGACATTCGTGCCGCATTCTCGCACATTTTCGCTGTCCAGGCAATGCGTGTCTCCATCAGCACATCTCAAAGGCATCAATCTGTCTTCTCTCCCTTGCTTTCAGATTTCACGATTCCACATCATATAATATAAAAATATAGAATGCACCAGAGGCTGGACAAGCTTGACCTTTTCGCCATACTTAAGCTTCGTTTAATTTCTGGTTTGCAGCTACCGTCATCAGTAATTATTTTCAATCATATTATATTTAATATATTCATAGATATTTAATTTTTGAAGTTCAATATTTTAAACTGATCTCAAACGATCTAATTATTATTATAATCTCCACACTAAATATTTGCTACTTTATTTTTCGTGAGTAATGGTGTTTCAGTACTTAAAGACCAATATGTTGCTGTTTATACAAACTAAGTCTGGAGCGAACACCCGATCTTCCCTCTGATGTTGCCAAGAAGATATATCTTGGTAATTGTTTCTTTGGTTTTTGCAAGATGTGTCCAAGTAACTTAAATTAAGATCTTTCTATGCATAGAAGTAGAGGCTCCATGTCCAGAGAACTATCGTAAAGCGGTACTTTTTATTCGTTTAAAATTTTATTTTTGTTTATTTTATGTTATTTTTTATTTTACATTATACCCATCGGGGGCTTTAAAAAAATATATTTTTACTACGATTAAAAACATAATAGGTCCTTTAAAATAAAACTATTAATGATATGTGTACCAACATCCAGATCGAAAAATAAATACATTTTTTAATAGATCTATCTGTATAATGACAAAATGTCTGTGGTAAAATTTATCAATAGATGATTTACTGCGCGTGACATCCCGATATTTACAGAAATTTCCATTGTAACTTGGTGTGATTTTTTACGGATAGAGAAATATTTTTTCTTTTTAGCACCTTCGATAATCGAGCACCCCAATGAAATGAAACAATTTTACTTTTTCTATCAAGTGCGCACACTACAGCCGAGTTGAAACCAGGCTTTTTAAAATTTAATTCACCAAATATTTACATTATAATAGTTTTAATAACACAAGTCCTGTATATTTTGTATTTAAATCGAAATGTGTAATTCCAATATGAGTTGACATATACTTTGACTATTAAAGTCATGCAAACAATCTTTACAATAATCTATAAAATAACTGTTCCACTATATATACTGACTGTATGTTCGTCCAAATATAACTAATTATACAATAACAGTTGTGACGGCTCCGAGAGGTATTATTGGAATCGCATTCCCTGATGTGCAAGAAGAACAAAGGAAGCTATTATTCAGAAAATTCTTAAAGAAGCATTGCTTTCCATGCAAATGAGACCCGAAGAAATTAATGACCACTAGAAATTTGGAATAATGAATTACGAAGCAACCACGACTAAACATTTTACTAGATCAAGAAATGATGGAATAAATTGTCTTCATTTTAGTTTTTCTTTCATCAGAGCAGTTGTAACGTTAATCAATCTGCAGGCGTGTTGCCGATTCTGCAGCGAAAATTATATCCCACCGTTTGATTCGCATTTCTGGCGCATTCTTGGAGGGAGCTATCGGTAGAAGGTAGTGATGAGAAAAAATGCTACTCTTGATTCATTGGTGTAATTGTGATTGATATTCGATAATATCAGTGATTAGAAACTGTGACTGTGAAATAAAAATACATAATTTTAAGCGTACATTAAATACATATTCTAGCATATGTAATTGATATCTATATAATTTAATATGATTACATAGAGAATGAAGACCCTTAAAAAAAAGAGTTTATTTTTTGGGTCAAATTCTCAGCATTTCTGGTCAAATGCATAAAATTTTTTGGCAGAATCAACTAGATGGTGCTAACGTCATTCCTTCGTGAATATTTTCGTTTCATAAGCACATGCGCCGAATCACGGTTCACTACAAAATATAAATAAAATAAAAATAATAAATCACCAATCACGATATTTCCAGATATTCAATCACTGATAGTGAGTGACTCAAAGATATCAGTAATTGACTCACGGTTCGTGATTTTGAGTTCATCACAAGTGGAAGCCTTCGCCAGATCTATCCAGCGAATGGGTGACCTACTGATTTTTACCTACCTATTATTAAATTCCATATTCCTTAAACCAACAATGTTTTAACTAACGTAATGATCGAGCCTTGCATATATAGTGCCCTAGCTTAATAAAGACAATTAATTTTTGAATATTTAAATTATTCGCGTAATAGATGTTTCCTAAATGTTGAATTTTGAGTTAACAGAATGAAGATTTGGAGACTCAAACATACATCTTAGGTTATCGTGCTGATGGAATATTTTTATTGAAGGCTTTGTGGGTACCCTGCACTTCTGGGTACATCTTTGTCTATGGAGAGAAATAAAATGCCGTGAAATGGTACCTACTCCATTGTCAATATTTGAAATTGGATCTCCATTTCCAGTGGAGCTAAACGTCTCTCAAAACGGCTCTGAAATAAGTTGGAAAACGGTTGTGCACGTCGTTATTTGAAGCACGTATTTATTGGTTTTACAGTTTACAAGATCAAATTAAAATGTAGCACGATTTTAAATAAGTATTTGAGTTTTGATATTTGTGTGAATAGATCTTTAATGATCCTGAAATATCGATATTGTTCGGGAAAATTAACTAGATTGATTGTCACTAGTGACAGCGCTGTAATGTTGTCGGAAACCGTTGATAATTGTTGAATAACGGATAACTGGTTTCAAAGAGATTTTTAGTCATTTATCGATAAACTAAAAGGCAGTGTTAGCTGTGTTTTTTATATTATGGTGTTTTGTGTATTACTTATATAGAAATATGCATAACGGAGAGATTAATTGTATTATAATCATACGTAAATTGCACATTCATCAAATCAAAAAAAATTCTCTCGCTGGACTCTGGACCATTATGGATGCAGATACACGACTGATCTTAAAAGAACTTATAGTTATAGCTAATAATATAAATTATGTAATTAAAAAAATAAACATTGTTTATATAAAAATGTTCTATTTACAAAAAACAAAACTTACGACGTGAGCTGGTCTCATTGAGTCACTATCATCTTGAGTGTGATGATTCGAATGAGAAAGAAACATAAATTCACAAATCAATAAAAACCCGGAAATTCCAATACTATTACTTTTATATCAAGAGACACACATAAAAATATCAGATTCTGTATCACATAATTCAGAAGATATTCTAGGAGATTGGTAACCATGACCAAAAAATCTAAAGCAATGGTTTGAAAAGTCTGCAGTCCAACTATTTCGGGCTCCAGACAGAGCTATAATAATCGCTAATATAACGTTCGATACCCGTACATGCACTAGAAGAAGTATAATTATAGAATTATTTTAATAAATCTTTAAAACGCTACATAGCACCCAAATATCGGTTTATTACTAGGCAACATATCTGTTGTCCTTCGTCAAGAGCACCATTACGGAGAAGTCCGCCCAGCATCAGACTACAGAGCAAACTACGCCGAGGTTGCTTAACGGGCAACCGGAGTACCTCAAAGGATTTGACAAAATGAGTATCATTAAAAAGTATTTAGGACAGTGGTTCCCAACCGGCGTACGGTGACACACTGGTATGCCACGAGCACTTGGAAAGTGTGTCTACTGAGTAGACTATTGTTCTCTATTTAAATTATGTTTTTCTTTACTTCTAAAATAAACTTATTACAATTGCTATGGAATACTATTTTTAGGTTATTACGAAAAACCTTTATAAAAATAATTGCATCTAGTTATTTATTTTGGATAAAATTCACAAGATACGTTAATTTAAGAGTTTTAAAAAAGTGATTATTACGTAAGTATTGCGTAATACGTCGTGTTTTGTACAGGATCCCTTATGCAAAATTATGAATACACGGCATTCAATATAACACACAATCTGAGTCAACGTGTGGTGTGACCAGGGGAGGGTGTCTACGTTTTGAGCAAGGTTCTAAAGATATACAATATTTAGTTTAGATAAGTCAAAGGGTATAGGATTGTATAGAGAATAGACAGATAAACATTCAGTTATATGTACGTAATAAATGATGTTACGTTTAATTATGTACGAAATGCGTTAAGAAAACCATCATATTTTGAGTAATAATATTATTAGATGAAATAGCCTTTTGTAAATTATGTGAATGGTTAGTAACATACAATTAATATTCGATATATTTGATTCTGATCACGTTTTATAGTAACGATGTTCAACATCTTTTTTGATAATTGTTCATTCTTCCGAATAGTGTGAGTGTTGACAGGTGTTTTTTTTTTATTGTACTCATAATTGTTTCATAAAGTTTATTTTTAGATGTTTGTGCGAGCAACTTGAATCAACTGCTTAAGAATGGTCGATATGTGAACCGAACCACCTCCAAAGTTGGCTTGTCTTTCATGTTCACTTCGGTTTGTTTGTTAGGAAGAGGTTAATTTAAATTCAAATTCATGATAGTGGCGGGAGCAGATTGAAAAAATTAGTACTTACATTAAACACTGGGTATGTTGTATTACGTTTTGCAATTATTAATGATATTACGCGAATTAAATTTATGCGGTGGAATACTAGTACAGAGGTCGGAGCTAAACGCTGATGTTTGCGTCAGAAGCGGGAGAAGTGTGGCTTGGCAGCCAACCGATCGGTGGCGCCAGTTGCGATCAGCTGAATTGTACGGTGTTTGGCTGACATCAGATAATGCTCCGCCAGGTGCGTTCAGGTCTGTCCAGCTCACCACTTATTTTTTCCATCTCATTTTTTTACAAGATAAATCACAGCGGGTATTTAAGCGGTCCATAAATATATTCTTACACATGTTATGGTTAATTTTTTTAATTTTGGTTACTCGCATTACATTAGAAAATATCACTCATAAATTCAAGTGAAATCAAATTATACCGCATGTAGGGGGCATAATTTGATTTTACATAAAAAATAGGAAAGTAACTTTACTAAATGGTTACGATTTCACTTTTTTAGGATTCCTCTTGAATTTTTCCCCGAATTAAATAAACAACTTTTGGAAACTCCGTAGGGTTGAAGGGAAGGTATACAACTGCTCAGTTTATTCCAACCACATTCTTAATTAAAAAAGATATTGTATTACGGTCAGTGGCGGCTCACTTAATAGCGCGATCGTGTGCTGGACCAAATTATTCTAAAGCAAATTCATAATTATATTTAACATAATTCAACTATTCTTATTCAAACCTAAACAACATTTAAGAAAAATGTGCGAGACCATCGACATACGTCATACATATCGTGCTCTCGGAACAACGAGAAATTGAGATTTATACCAAACTATGATATTCAGCTTCAAAGTTTTGAAAAATCTATATATTGATTTCTTCGGTAGAGTTTGGTTCATCGTCTATTAGGCGAAATTTTTACAAAAAATGGTGCTTTATAATTTAAAATAATGAAATAAACCGATTCCTGGTTTTGGGCACGTTATATTGTATATATCATACATTTTATCTGTATTTAAACCAATATTTGTTGTTTTAAAAAATATTACAAGTACTATGTGCTTAAACATAACTTTGTTTCTTGTTTTTTTTCTAAGCTACTAGGATAGGAAATTTTACATGTTTGTGATAGTTTTAAAGATAAAACTGTTGGGAAAATTTTGAGATGAAAAAGTTAATTTTTACCAAAATGTCAGATGTACCTTGCTGTTCAATGTCAATATGATATATATCAATAATATACACGATTGCACTAGTCTAAGTACGTTAGTATCAGATGTCGTATCATATTATGGCCACGGAACTATGGAAATGAATACTTTGTATCACATATTATTTCTATTTCAATGGTCATCGATGTTGTTTGTTAACCGATTTAACAGCAAATTTTGTATTAACTATTAATTGTTGAATAGATTCTCTGTTTATATAATTGGAGTGATAAATAAAAACATATTTTTATTTATCACTCCAATTAACAATAAATTTTCCCAGTTAAGGACGAAAGCAGAATGTAGCAAATCAAGGTTGATATGCGTTTCTGAGATGAAGAACTCGCTATTCTTATGTTCTCCTATGGCTAGCCGGTAAAGAAGATAGAACACCGATTTTTACCCTTACAACCTATATTATAATGTAATATTATCAAAATTGATTACTATTTGGTTAACACACTGTGTTTGAGCTTGAACGTTAACGTTTTATCTATCTAAGTAATAAAAAGCTTTTATCTATCTGTTTATGTAATGGTCAAAATGGAAGCATTCTGACTTAAATAAGATTAAAATTAAACGATAAATTCCCTTTTATTGATAACATTGCGATTATTCAGATCATATCGCTATTGTACCAGGACCCTTCTATTACCTCGTTAATGTCATTAAACTTGTTCTATTAGACACGTATTATTGGCAGGACTGTACATTTTCAAAATAAATATTAGTCCTTTGCATTTTGTCATATTTATTAGCTGTAACATATTTATTTTGGCTTAAATTAAGGTTGCTCTGCTTTCCTCAGGATGTATTGATTTTCTGCTCGAGGTAAGTGTCAAGTGGCTGGAGCACTGCGAGGGCGCTGTAAGGGCGCTGTAAGGGCGTCACACAAATAATATACTTTTAAAATAACTTCTGTACCTTTTACGACTGCTCAGCAACTTGTGTGAGGAGTTTTTCGTGTTTTTTTGTCGTCTTTAACCCCCCTTGACCGATTTCTCAAGTTCCATTTTGAGGTACATCAATAGCGAGATACTGACCGATATGGCTACATGCGACATATTCACATAGAAACTCACCACATTTTAGTATTATTTGAAATTATATTGACATTAACGTAGTTTTATTTATGAATTGCGAGCGAGACTGCACAATTATAAAATAATTCCAAACAATGCAAACCACTATCCTCCTAATGAAACCGTATTCAATGTCTCGATATCTCTCTATTAAGGTTCTTGTCGAAGGCACGTAAGTGACCACAGGAGTCAGTACGCAGTCATTAATTTACATCATGTCGCATTTTGTACGGAGAGATGATGAGACCCAGACATCATCGGACTTGCAAAATTTCACCACATTTTTCTCTTCTTTTCTATTCTTCGTACCACTTTTTTACATTCCTTCGTCAGTTAATATAGATAGTTGAGTATTCAGCTATTCCTTATTCCTCTTATATAATCGCATCCATCTAATTTACTACTGGATGAAGGACTTCTCACATCCTCCGCATAATTTTCACTAAGTCATTCCCATTGCTCCGATAATTTCGTCTATTCGGTGAGTTTTTTGACAACGTATAGGTCGTTTTGTTTTGTGAAAATTCCATTAAAAAAATTTGTCCATCGTCCATGTGCGTCTTGTAATATATTGCGCCCATTTACGATAACATTTTTCCACATGTTTATTTTTTTACTTCTTCTAATGATTCATTTTGCCTATTTCATTACATACTGCATTGTCATCTGAAAATTCTAAGTAAATAAACTCTTCTAAGTTTTATAATTTTCTGACAATCAAATAAAATTGAATTATTTTGTTATTAAACACAATAAAGAATAGTCACATTTGTTTCGAAATAGGACGTATCTGCTGTAAATTTTTTAACTGAAATGGCTTGGCTGAAATGGAGTCTCGATATTGCTTTAGCGTCACGTTGCACTCACGTAGGTTCCAACCTGAGCTTTAAACTGCTATTTATACATCATGTTCTAAAGTGGCTTTCATCGCCCAAGACTATACTACCATATGTGAGTGTATCAACGATATACTACCATATAAAGTGCATAAAAGTAAAACCGTAAATGATTTTGTGATTATAGTTTTTTTATCTTAATCAGGAGCGTACAAAATTGCGATGACTTTAAATTGTCATCGGCGAAGACAGAATTATATTATTAAATTGTAAACATGTACCTAGTGACCTTAGCTAATAAATGATTTAATTAATTATTATCGATTTTTTATTTATTCCTTATTTTATTTTTACGTAGTTGAACGTTACTAATTTATGTATAAATGTTTAAATCTTAAATAAATATTAAATATAATTATGTGACGAGAAAAAAATCTTTATTATATCTAATTTTTTATGTCATTTCTTTGTTTAATTTAAGTAATACCATAGGAAAATACTCCCAATCTCGATATAGATTCTTATCTAGTGAAGTAGGGAGGGATCAGAGAAAATACACTTATTGTTTTTTTATGTATATAATTAGATATTTTTATATTAAAATATTTCTCGGGACTGTTTATCACACACCCTCGGTTTATAAGCCTTCTGAGATGTCTCTTCAAAATGTCTTATGTCGCGCCGCTCATTAATCTGTTTCATAGTCTAAGAATCACAAATTCGCTCCATATACTCGAAATATAAAAACAAATTATTTTATTTTTATCTATTGCGTCTTCTTGATCTAATATATCCTCCTTTTTTATAGTTCCCGTTGTTTTGCATATATAATATTTTTTAAATGTAATCTAAATATCTGATTGGCGTAAATAAGGTAATTTAAAAGTTGATTGATTTGGCAGTTACTTCGTGGTGTAACATTTTAATTTAAAAATGTAATTTTTATTTTAACTTTGTAGCACACGCACACAATTTTTGAGCTAATAATACTACTAGTTTCAAAAAGAGCAGTTCTTTCCATCTACAGGTGTAAAATAAACTAAATTAAATATAGTTGACTATGGAGCGATTGGGTACATAAGGGTGGAAGTGGCTTCATTATTTCTTGGAAAGATCGGTAGTAACGGTGAAGTATTTAAAAACATGCTATTGTTTATTAATGTTTTAGCCGAATTCAGATTTTTCTGGATTTCTAACATTTCAAACACATTCAATATTATTCTCCTCTATGGTACCGAGTGGAGGAATTTTAGATCGTGGCTGTCGAAAGGATGATTAGTTTCATTGATATGATTATAGAATTCTGAAAAATTTATATTTTTCAGACAATGTCGATGTTTTTTTAATTCACGTATACAAATTTCCAAGTTTGACCAATGCATTTTTTGTTACAATTTCCGCAAGTTATTTGATATATCTCGCTTTTTTCTAAAATACCTATTTCTATTTTAGAATTTAGTACAATTTTTCCAATATTATTATTTGTGTAAAATGCGGATCTAATGTGAGTTGGGAAATATTGCGTGATTTTAGTAGAAATCTGATCCATGTATGGAATTTTCGCCAAAGAGTATTATCGGTGGTGTTAATGTCTCAGCCTAAGTATCGATAAATATGTTTCCATAAGTTTATAATTAATTTTCGATTTTAACATTTTATTTATTACCGTGCCATTATATCCATTATTAATATCAATTTAATTGATGTTTTAATTTCGTTATCGTAATCACATCATCGGTACTATCGACGTTTCCAAGAAAGAATAAAGCCACTCCCACCCGCTTTTCCCGAAACTAGTAGCTCAAAAATGATGTGTGTAGTACAAATTTAACATAAAAATTATATTTTTAAACGTTTGTAAGTAATTGAAATTTAATATCACAATTTCATTATTCACATTATAATGGCAACATCGAGTAGACTTGTACTTGAAGATGTGGAGAAAAGGGATGGGGAGACTTGTGTGTTTGGATTGCTAAACTTTGGAATACATCCACTCCATCTTTCAAGTGTCTACTGGAGAAATAACATACTTGACAAAATAAGATCCTCTTGAAACAAAAAAATGGGAATGCGACCTTTTTTGCTTTAAAAAACCTCTTTGGATTAGAAATTTTAGCCCGAATATTCGAAATTCGAATATATTCGGCCCTTTTCTACTATTCGATACTCGAATATTATGTAACTATTCGAATAGTATACGTACTCATTTTTAAGAATGGAATATTAAACAATTCTTAAGATTCTGATTCAATCGTGGAAGAGATACCTGTTACTTGTTCGAAGAGTTCATCGACGTCCGAATTGCAGACTGAATTGAAAAGCACTAGTTTATCCCTCGTAGACACTACAAATGTTTGTTCAAATAATCTAAAAAAATATTTTAGATATTTAGACAATTTCAAAAAACGACAGAAATGTTAGACCTACATTCAAAACACTTTTAACAGTTAAGCCAACATCAATCGGTACTGAGCGGATATTTTCAGCTGCAGCGACGATAAAAACAAAATTAAGAACATATTTAAAGTTCAAAGCGTTATTTTTAAAATACGTATTTTAAAAACTACAATAAATAAACGGTTTATGGTAAATTAGCTCGTTTTCTTATAAATTTTGATGTACTTATTTGAAATATTCAAAATTAATTTCATATTTATGTCGTACTTTAGAAACTATTTGAATTTTTTTAGATTCACTATTCAATATTCGAATAGTTGATGATGAATAATTGGAATCTTTACTGTCAAGGAAAACTAAATTCCACATTTATAATATGACTGTTAAGGCATTATTTGGTTGAGAAACCTAAAGAAACCCCACAGGCATTTATAGGCTATTCAAATATTTGAAAAACTTATCAATTATGAAGATACCCTCATTACTGATATAGGTATCACAGGAATACATACTTTTTTTTACTTTGTTCGTAATATCGTTTATGAAAAATTTATATTAGTATGTTTAAATAAACACAACTACAATTAGACTGTGTATCGGTTTTTGACATATCTTAGTTATAAATAGCACATTGTTATACTAGTATATTTTTTTAGACATCGAATGTTATATTAAACAACCATGTAAAATAAATAAATAAATTATTTCTAAGAGAACATATTATTAACTATGGCTGACCCTCCGTCTATCTATCAACATTAGTGAAATCCGATATACAGTGTCGTATTGTATTAAACAAATTATAGATATTTCACAGAGATGAAGCTATTTTTATATTATATTAAAATTGGAAGATATGGAAGTATGGGTAACTACAGGGCTTACGAACTGTCTTCAGCTGGCTTAAATAATCACTTTACACGTAACGTTACATGTAACGTTCACCATTCCACCCAATAATCAATCTCCATATCTATCAAATTTTTGGAAGTTGTATATATGTTACTATGTAAAAACACTTCGAGAATTAAATACAACTACGCTATCGCTTATCTATGGTCTAAATTTGATATTCCTTTCCCTGAATCAGCATAAATGTCATTAATGAGAATTTAATTTTTATTTTGAAAATATGGAAAGCAATATTCTTTATCTGTATATGTTTTTAACACGTACGCCTGAAAAGTCAATTGTTCGATTTTATATATTTTCTTATTTAGAGCAATATATTATAATAACAATTTTTAGTATGTCCAATAACTTAATTACTGGATGCTTACCTACGAAGGTATTATTATTAAAGAGACAAAGCTTATTATTATTATTTATTGTATTATTATTTTAAACAAGACGACATGCACAAGATAATATACCTAACTTTTGTTATTCATTATTATCATTGATGTCTTGATTGCCGAAATAAATACACAAACATTTCATCGTTTTGTTATTCACATTAGATTGTCATTATTCATTTTGTCATAATAATTAAAAAAATATAGAAAATCTCTAAAAGATAATTTCTTAGTAGGTAACTTTTATGTAACTAGTAACAGGTGACTATTAGAAGGCTCAACAATCGGTGAGCTTGTACGAGAAGAAGATGTATGAATGTGGATGAGGCGAGAATTGTATGTCAGAACAAAAGAGTGTGGCACTCTGTCTTCTTTGCGTGATGGTTACGTTAATTAGTAAGTAACTATTTTTGTGGAGCATATTTATTTTGGTTAAAGAACACACTTAGTAAAATTTTATATTATTTAAATATATGTTTATTTAAAATAATTTTTGAAGACCACTACTAAATTATTTATTTATTTATGAAAAATACGCCGTTTACGGGATGATACATCATTAATTCTATTTAAAAATAATCATCTTCACTACATCACTACACATCAATACGTCACCTCGTTTGGGAACGTAAAAGTTAATTATTAATAATAATTATAATTTATTTTTTTGATTCATAGTACAATGTTATAATCGGATAAATATTGCAGCAATGTAAGACATATATTTTGGTAGTCTGCCTGCCACGCTAGTATTTTACTGTACTATAACAGACAGTGGTTTTCTAGTAGAGTAGTAAACAAAGTGTAATGTTCAATGTACAAGAAAATTTATATAAAGATGCCATTAGATAGCATATAAATACATTGAAAAACTTAAAGTAAATGCATTGTTTAATGTACATAGATATATTGGTTTATGCATAAATATAAATAAATATAAAACAATATGCAATTAGATAACATTTAAATACAATGTAAAACATAAAGTAAATGTAATGTTCCATTTATAAAATATAAAAAAGAGTAAATAATATATAAATATGAAGTAAGAGTGTATTAAATAAGTAAATAACATACAAATATGAAGCAAACTTATGTAAAATTGATTAATAATTCATTTTATAGTTTCATTTTTGATAAAGAAGCAGTACTAAGCTGTAGAATAACACAAGCGTAACATATTCGTATTACGAGTTCAGATAAATAACGTTTATTTCCGTTTCAGTCACTTTCCGTAAATTTGACGCAAATCGGTGAAAATAAGTTCGCGGTTGTGTGCTTCCGCCTTCCGCGTTCGTCGTGCAGACAGCAGACAGCCGTTTGGAGGAACATTTGGCTCGCCGTCACAATAACCGTGCTTGATAGCTCATTTCAGCAGCACATGCTCGCTCCACCCACTCCGGCCGCTCCAGCCAGCGTTGAACATATATTATTCAACCACGTCTTTATATCATTTTTGCCTAGCAACATTCATTTATGTAACAACAAGCTTACCGTGGACTACATTTGTTGTTTAGGAAGATATTTATTATATGTATTTATTCTTAATTGACAGGTCGTTGATAAGTCGGTAGATTAATATCCTACGAAGATGTTAAAGTATAATCATTTTTTTGTGAATCAAAAACTAGAAACTGTTAAAAAAACAGAGATTCATAATTAAGAAAATAAATAAAAAAAATATTAACAATCACAAAGTACAAAAAATTCCTGTTAAGAATTTAATTGTGAATAATATACAAATAAATAATTTTTAGTATTCGGATGAAAAAAGCTTTTACCCCAATTAAGTTGCGAACAAATTTTTAACGAAAAATCACTTTAGTAATTCAGGAGGAAATGATTACAGCTTAAATCAAATAAAAATCGTAAACTAATTTAAATTCATACAAACGCTTTTGACAATTTTGCTTAAAAATTGCAATTTTTAAATTCTAAGATAAAAAATTCGTCGCACTTATTTAATTAACCTTTGGATACTAAGCAAATATTTTAGTTAAATAATGTTGACGAAATTTATTTTTGATGAGATTGTCCAAAATCTGACTGATTTTTCGAGAGGTTTAACTTATTTATGTAGCGAAAAATTACCTATGTGATTTAATAATATACAATGTGCATTTTTTAAGTGTGTACCATTTCTGGGTACTTCCGGTGTAGCGCTGCGGTTACAATGTTGCGCATACACAATGATCTCCTTCACCTGTAGACTCACCACATGCAGCGTTAGAGACATTCACATAGGGTAGCCATCTTGTAGTAAGTGGTTAAAATGTTCAAGACAATAGATCAACCCGCCGACTGTGATAACGGTCCGTGATTCGTTTCTTGAATGCACGAAACATGAAAACATTCATCGCCAAGTTTATCCTGTTTTGTCCTGATTTGGCGTCAAGTGATTTCCATATCTTCCTTCATCTGAAGCCGTTCCTTGGTGGCAAGCATTTTGATAATGATGATGAACTTTGATTCTTAGACATGGTTTTCATCCCAGGCGGCTTTCTACGACGAAGGTATACAAAAATTGGTGCCCCGTTATCACAAGCGCCTTAATAATGGTGGTGACTACGTTGAGAAATTGTTTAAGGTGTGTAGCATCCGAAGAAAGTAAAATGTTCTAAAAATTATGTTGTGTTTCTTAAAACAAAAAATCTGGTACTTAACGCGCCTTGTATATAAAAAATACATACCTATTATCGACTTTTTTTTAAGTAATACGAAAAAATGCTTCCAAATGCTTGTGACTAGACGTAAAAAGATCGAGAATTTTATAAAATATGCATGGTACTTCACACATAAATACCTAGGAGAGAGACTCAAACATGAAATTAATTTGTTTTTTAAAATCGTAAAACTGAATGATTTCTCGTCTTTCTTTCTATTTCTCCGTTCGTCAAAGTCTAATACTATAAAGGTTTACGAAGACGCCCGAATATAAAGCTTTTATTATTTGGTTTGTCTGCGACTCTGTAAATAAAGTTCCAAAGGATGTCTTCTTAATCACTCGTCAAAATAATGGTGGTAATGAATCGTTTCATTCACATTGAAATTAACTACAGACATACAAACGAAATAAATAAATATAAATATATATGTAGGGCTTATTTTATCCATCGGTTATAAGCTTATCTGATAACGTAAAGGTCGTGGTATCAACCCTCGTCCCTTGAAACCACAAAAGTCAGTTCTATTTATTGTAGGATAAGCGTTTAGCTTAGTTTGCAAAAGAGTAAACATATTATGATGACATCATGGATTAAAGAAAGTTAATATAAAGTATATCGCGTGAATTCAGGCATTAGTTTTCCAATGTATTTTCAGATAAATATACGATTGTCGGTCATGTCATATATAATTTCACGATAAAGAATTTCAAATCAAAATAATTCAGTGGTTTTTATTGCACCCTCGTTTTTTTTATACACTGCCTGAAAAAATATCACTGTTTTTTGTATGCAAGTGGAATGAAACTTTTGATAATATTTGATAATATGCGTGTACCATCTATTGAATTTCCCTGTGTGTTTATTTCCTCTGTGCACATCTAATTAGATTGTTTTAAATAAATAATAAGTGACTTTATATTAAAAAAATATAGCAATAACTTTTAACGATTATAACTATAAATAATAACTGAAAACATAACACATTGACGTATTAGCTCATGTGTGTATAATGTAAATAAATACAGTCTGCTGAATAATTATATGATGTAATTGGCATCTGGTTGGTAGGTTCGTGCAGTCGGTGTATTGAAAAATGCTCTACACATTTATTATTTGTACGAAATAAATGAATATTTGTCTGACATAATAAAATAATTGATGAAAATATGAAAATTACGGTAACACATAAGCTAATTGCTCAGTCAACGGATCAGATTTTCAACTACGAAAGAATCTCTGAGAGAGGGATTATGCACCAATGAGATTTCTTGGGAATTCGTACTCTCGGCTTTCGTAGCCCACCGTGTACGCGCACCAAGTCTCAGAGATTCACCAGCATGATTACGCCATACTTCACGCTTGTTGTACGTCAAACTGTCAGTTCATTGACTATTGATGTTCCGTTCGGCAGTTGAGTGAAAACAGAATAAATATTTATAATCTAATATCTATTGATTCTAAATTTGCAGAATTTAATAGTTATTAGTAAAAATGGTTTTAGGTGATGTTTTTGCGAACATATTAAGTTTCGCCATCAAATAGAACATAGTGTGAATTTTTGAATTTGAGTTTTTGTCTCTTTCCATCATTCACAAGCTGATATCTAAGCTTATCTCCAGATCAAAATCTTAACACATAAAATGGTGCTCAAATTTACTTTAACTAAATCTTTGAGAATTATTACATCGTGTTTCATTCCGTAGAAATAGAACAAAACACATTTTTGAAATAAATATTTATTTTAGATTTATTTATACAAGCCACATTTCCGTACACTATCATGTACACTTCACCTATTTCTAAATATGATGCAATGAAATTGTGGTTTTCAAAATTATATTGTGTTCAATTGTGCTCACGTAAATATGCTCATGAATTATTAATAACTTGATTGAAAATGTTTTGGAAAAAAACATGTTTATTGAGATTTGAGTCAAGAATTACGATCCGTCGTAAAAATCTCTGCCGAGATCACCAGAAACCGAGTAACACAGTTATACACATTCAATACATATATAGCACTAATACAGCTCTACAAACAGCCGAGTCGTTTGTCTCGAAGGAAACGGGGCGAAATCTTAAATCCCGGATGGTAATAATTCGGTACACTGTTGCTAAGCCAGGCACTTCACAGCACTACTAGAATATTACAAGATAATTGGAATTAAACTAGCTGACATTAAACAATATTACTGAATTTCATCTTATGGTAGATAAGATAATATGTTGTATATATGCAGAAATAGTTTTCTGTAAAAAAAAAACCAAGACCGCATTAAAGATAGTTCTTATAAGTTTATTTGATTCAGTACATGTTCCAACGAAAAAAATGTATTTTAATTTATATAACCACATTAAAATATCTGTCGTCCTAAAGCTGATCTAGATGAAATTATTTCCAGAGAGATCCTTTTCTTATGTAAATTTTAGCAAAAATAAGAATATTTTGTAAAAATTTCTGTTTCGTGACTGTGATTGTGTTGATTGGTAGCTGAGATTTAACGATGATTGGTAACTAAGATTTAACTGTCGGACTTACTAGTGTACCAGTCATCGCTTGAAGAATTATATTAATCGGTTATCAATTATCATTACAATCGAACAAAATCACAATCACAACAACAGTTAAAATAAAGATTTTACCATCACTGGTAAAAATCTATTTAACTTGAAGTAAACAAAATACTATAACTATTTTTCTACTATAATAAAATTTAAAATTTATTTATTTAGAAGATATAAGATGAATTGTCCCAGAATTTTTTCTGAGTTGTTAAATTTTCTCAAAAATCTCTGCAACAATTGATTCTCTGTAATCTTTATATCCGTAGTAAATTCGTCATTAAGAACATCAAAAGATAAATTACGTTATGTTGGCTTCACTTTATAATTTTAATCAATGCTTTTACCCAATTAATTTCCTCTGTATTGCTTTTTAAATATAATCCTAGGGGGAATTCTGTATTCTTTCACTTTATCAGTTCAGTTAAATATTAATTTTCCTCGAACATGAACAAACATGTCTGTTCATTTAATGGCCCTTAAAATTTGTAATCACGATATAATCTGCTGAAGTGACTGAATACTGAATAACTGAGACATATAAATACGTGGTTTCAGAACTGGTTTAGCTGATTAATTAAGTATTTATAAAATAAATTAAACCGTTATGATTAATTGCGTTTTTTAAGTATAATAATTGCCTTAACGACTAAGTGAAATAATCTTTAGAATCGTATTTTACAAAACACATTAATTTCTTTTAAATTTATATTTCCCGTAAAGAATATACTAATTATTAAGGAAAACACATTCTTATTGTGAAGTTGTAATTATTCAGAACAGACGGTCTGTGATATTTTAAATACTAAATTAACGTATTAATTATAAATATATACATATAAAATCAATTTTGTCGAAAAATATTGTTTTTGCGTCACTGGGATTCGAACCTGGATCTCTATTTCCAATCCCGGGAAGTACAAATTATTAAGTATTAATTTAAAAAAATGTAACATATAGGTTCAAAAATTTGTCATGAAAGATACTGGCGTTATAACACAATTGGTAGTGTACTTCCCCGGATTGGAAATAGAGATCCAGGTTCGAATCCCGGTGGCGCAAAAACAATATTTTTCGACAAAATTGGTTTTATATGTGTATATTTATAATTAATACATTAATTTAGTATTTAACATACTAATTCTCTCATTGCTATTAATAATGTCATAAAATGTTGATCTGTACCCTCGTATGAATATTAATTAGTACGCAATACCCCAATTCAAGTATTTTATTCATTCATAAAGTTATTCAATACTTTTATTATCAAGCGTATTATTGGTAAATTTTAATATTGTCGGATAAATTTAAATATCAAGTGTACAAATATTTTTATTAATACATGACAAATTGATTAACTATTATGAGTTTCCAAGCGTGCTAAAGGAAAGGATTTTTATTTGAAACTGCTGGTCGATATATTAATGATCAACCTTGACAGTTATTAAGAAATCTTTTTTTTTTAATCTGATAATTCTAGCTTCTAAATAAAGCTAGTTTATTATTTCACGCCTTTTGTCGACTTCTTTTTTTCCTTTGTCCTTTAATATTTTCAGATCGTTTGCAAATACAACGTACAATAAAAAACTTTTTTTTCCAAGATTTCGCTTCATGTGTATATTGTATATTATGCAATGCAATACCTTAAGCATTTTATTCCATTAAATTCTCTATTGTTCTTTCTACTTTCTTTTTCTTATTATTTCCTTTCCCCTTCCGACAAGTTCTTATCTACGAAGTTCTATCATTTTCTACTATTACTTTTACTAGTTTCTATTTTTTTAATTTATAAATCTAGTAATTGAAATCCAGTTATAATAAAAATTTTTGTAAAGAAATTTTTAATGTTTCAGTAAATTAAATATTATATGCATTTAGATCTACTGGTTTTTTGTGATTAATATTCTACACCCTTGTCTGCGACTAACATTGGCCGCGAAGCAGCCACAGCCGCAATAATTCAAAAGCATGATTTAAGTAAGTGAACGCTACGTACTACTAGTATTGTATTTTAAATATGGTTCTGCGCAATATGATAAGAGATTCTTGCATTTTGTTATTATAAAATCGGTCTAGTTAATAGTGAATCTATATAATATTTTACGAAGATCGCAAATATGTCTGCGCACGTATTTTTTCGTGGAAGTAAGAATGTTCCAGAAATTGGATCATTATTTATTTATCGAATACACTACTTAAAGTAACCTCATATGTATTTAAAAATATTAAGACGTTTTTAGAAACTTGTTTCATAATCATGAAAAAAAATTCAGTTCGTCTTCTGCTTTCATGCTATTAAAATACATTATTTACTCGATCAACTCAATCGCGACCATTAAAGTTTTTTTTTCTAAGGAATATTCAAAATACTCTTAACGTAAAAAAAAGCAATTTGAATATTTTTTCTATGCGTGTCTTGTAAGTAAGTGAGCTCGAGATTGTAACAGTAAACCTAAATTGCTATTTATACCTATACAATGGCGAGGAAATATATTTCTTATTGGTTTGTCAATAATCAATGTGAAATGTAATAAAGTCATAAATATGAAATTTTATTTCATTGGAAAGACTTGCACAATCATTTATATCAATTTTTACAAAATTTGATTATGCTGAAACAAAGATTACTGGAAAAATAGTTTATTTTCTCAGTACATTTATTGTTTAGCATTTTTTTAACAGTTGAAAATAACTAAGCAAAAAGGTATGTTAGTTAGCATTTCCAAAACCTATGAAAAAAATGGACTTTGAAATTAAGATATCGAGATATTATTCAAAATAATTATGATAATTGGCGTACATTTTTTATAATGTCATATCAATGTAAAACATATGTATTCTGCTACCATAATCAATAATAAATAAGTATCCACATCGACCAAACCGTGTAATCGTCGACATATAAACGAAAACAAAAAAAATGTCCGCTTTCTTGATTTATTCGTGATTGAACTCTGGAAATTTTAAATCTTAAATTCCAACTAGAATAGTTATAATCGTAGAAACGTTCATACTTATTATAAATTAAATTTATATTAACAGGCTTATGTGTAGATAGATGAAACTTTTGTTTCAAATTCTCTGTTTGAAAGTGCGAAGAGACCTGCCATTTATTAGTATTGTATTTTGAAGTACAAAATTTCATTTCTGTTCACGCTCTCTACCATACTAGTTAGGTAACACATATCTACGTGGGCATTTCATAATATTTAATATTATATAATGTGTCATTAATAATAAATACATCTTCCAAAACAGTTAACTAATATTACGGACACGATGTCTACGAATTAGCTTAGCTTCCGAGACGCGTGACCAAAGTTTCATCATAGACAGTCTAATAGTGTATGGACAGTCTAATAGTGTTGTAATATTCTATAATATGTTTATCTCCTAAATCAATCAACATTACTGTCACACGCTATTTACGAGTAAAGCTACTTTAAATATGACTCCCATTATATATTGTTTCATTAAACCGCGTTTATTTTTTTCTCAACAAATATCATAAAGTGAATAATGACTATCACATGCTGATGTCATAGTGTAAAATTTTACTAAATTTCTATGACCAACATTTCCTAGCACACGATCGATTCAATTCCAGTAATCGATTGAAAAGATACTAAAAAACTCGCCACATCAGAAAGTAATTTTCTGTCACGTGGAAGTAAAAGAAAGCCTTTATCTATTAAGAAAATTTTTATCGGACGTAGATCTTAATAAAAACATAAACATTCAAATATAATTTTATTGCGTAAAACAAATTATATAAATCACTTAGATACACAATTAAAGACACACAGAAAAAAAAATCTATCAAATATTACCACCGGAACTTTAACTCGGAACTTTCTATTTATTTATTAGACTTTATTATTACCAGTATTACCAGTAACGCTTTGGCAATAACGCTATTGAAATCCATATATTGTCTGATTTTGATCTAAATATCCTACTCTAAGACATCTATTTATTTCTATTGGAAGCGATCATCTTTTTTATTGCAATATTTATCAAATGTATATCCTGGTGGGATTCAGTAGTATTTACGAGATACCGCCAGGATTTCCGGTTTATTTTGTTTAACTATATTTCTTCGATAATTTTTTTGTGTATCTTTATATGTAAATAACTTAATATCGTAACGTTTCCCAAAGAGGGTACGCATAGCGGATGGAGCACCTCATTCTTCTGTCCTGTCACACGACTTTCACCTCATCCACATTCAACATCTTCTCATGCAAGTTTTTTGATTGTTAACTGGACCATCTTCCAGTATCTGTAGCTTGAGTATCTTTCTCGGATGTTCTATATTTCTGGTGATATCAACACGAACCTATCTTACTTATCATTCTCTCCTCATTCATTAATTCTAGATGATCAAACTAACTAAGCAATCATTTTTAAATCACTAGGATTTTACAATTCTTTCTATTTTAATAATATCATAAATGGATTTATTATTTATACGCCTAAGTCATCTCATTTCCATTGTATTTAGTCTACTTTCAGTCTTCTTCTGCCAGCTCTAGACAACGCTTTCGTAGGTATTGGTACCAGGAATCCAATGTGTACTGGTCTTGCCTCCACAAAAATAATTATATTAGAAATTAGAATAAATTGAAAGCATGGATATCTACCAAAGAAATAATACGGCGATGTGGATCTACAGAAAAATGCTCAAAATTAGCTAGATGGATAGATTTATGAAGATGTTTTATTTCGAATGAATAAAGAAAAATAAGTATTTAAAACAATAAGAATCCGAAAACTTCAATATCCATCCAAGATATCCAGAGAAGAAGCAGATCTTGCACATGCAGGGAAAGATTTTTGGAATAAGGATAACATCATGGCTGAAGAGCTGAAGGAAATGGTTTGACTAGAGATTTTCTGGAACGTTGTAAAAAAGTGATGATAGCCAATATGGGTATGAGAAGAAGAAGTTCACTCCATTCCCTGCAGTCACCTTCTTTTGATATTAGCACTTCCGTTCTAATAAAATGTACTTTCCAAATCATTTTTAATGATTTATCTAATATGTTTAAATTATCAAAGACTATGTTATAAAAAGTTTCAACTTAATAAATATAATGTGATTTTTAATACTAATTAAATGTATTAATTAGAAAGATATATATATAAAATCAATTTTATCGAAAAATATTGTTGTTGCGCTAATATACATTTATTTAGGATTTTAAAATATAACAGACCTATATTTTGAATAATAAGAATGTGTGGTCCTTGATAATAATGTGATTTTATTGGCTTTGAGCATATTAATATTCAGTCTTCTCTTTATGAAGTGAATCATAAATTATTGCGAATGTTAGTACATTCACCGCAATAAAATTCGATGCAAAGTAAAATCCCCGATGAAATCACACAAGAACTTGTATGAGTAGGAAATCTGCGAAATTACATTACCCCTCTAGAAAAAACATCGCACGAAGGAATGCACTGGGACGTGCCTGCTACCCCGGGGCGCTACTTAGAGAGCGGGTGGTGCCTGATAAATATGCAGCTTTTCCGAGAATTCATAGCCATGCTTACGAGCGGACTGTCGGACGTTTAAAACCTAACTGCGATAAGCAAATTCTGAATTTATTTTCTGTTTAACAGATTACTAGTACCTACGCAGAAATATTATTAAAGTAGTTTTACTTGCATGTTATCACAATAAACTCAAATTACATTTATTTTTTCCAACTCTAAATAAAAATATAAAAACATCTCGTATTATGGGGATGGCTTTAATATAAATATTCATAAATTTTAATCTCAGTCTTAACTTTTAGAACAAATTCATTTGAAAATAAGTTTTGCAGAAATTAAAAAGCAGATTTAAATTATTTAAAACGAATTACAAAGCATGTATAAGTAGATTTTTTAAATTGTAGACCTTAAATCCGTTCAGTATAATTATTTAAAAAATAATAATTTTTAATTTATATTTTTGGGAAGTTGATTGTAAATCTATAGTGAACCTATGGCGAGTGGATTAATTTTGGTAACACGTGGAAAATATTAAAATTATGTTTGTAAAACGTATTATTTAAGATCAATAGAATTATTTTTAATTAAATATTTTTTTGTTGTTATACTCATGGGGCGAATGTCCATCTCCTCGTTTCTTGCTGCAGATGGAATATGATATGAAATAATATTATTTAATGTGTAATATGCGAACATTTAAGTATGCAGTGAATTTCGGATAGTGGTTAGCTAGACGGGATGGCAGTGCAGTTTCCCATTATATCAGTGCCTTGCATTTCCGGCTTCCAAACAGACGATTGTACTGGTATAAATAAGCATCATATTTTGAATAAATATTATCAATATACTTTTATTCAAAGTATTGTAACAAGAGGAAGTGGATCAGGAAGAATAAGTCCGTAAATACGGTATTATTTATATAAGTGTTATGACAAGGGTTTCTGACTCGAGTCGACCCGGGAATGGATTCCCGGGAATTCACGGGGTTTTCAATGCATCGAGTTCCAGGAATGCTTATGTCGAGTTCTGGGTTTCGTAATAATTTTGGAAGAATGTAAATGTAATAATTTTGTCCAAGTTTTTTGTCTTACGAACGCAGTTGAAAAGAAATACTTTTACGAATGGGTTCCAGAAAACAATAACAATGGGTTCAGGAAGCAATAAATCATTTAAAAGCAAAATACGGAGTTACAAATTCTTGGAAATTTGCTAGCATTGACGACTATCGGCGAAGTGCAATAAAAATACGAGTACATATATGAGTGAGTGTTTTCGCTGAAATAAAATTTAATTTTTTTATCGAATTATGCCGACTTGTAACGGTTTCGAAGTCATTCGATAATAGGAATTCTCTGTTGACCATAAACCGACATTACTTGAAACCGAGAGAGTTTTTTTAATTGCTGGAAATATATGTACAAAATCGAAAAGCAGGCTATCAGAAGTAAATTTAAACATTTTAGTATTTTTAAAATGCTATTCTAAATAAAATTGTTTTAATGTGTGTATTTAATTTAATTTTTGTTAATATAATATATAATAGATTGATTGTAAATATGTACATATAATAAATTTCATTCAAATTAGATTTTTTAAATCTTTTTTTTAATATTAATAATTTATTATAGCTGTGTTTTTATTTAGAAATAGTATTTTTTGTACAATACATGTTTCATTTATAATAAAAATTGAATTGAAATAAAATTAACAATGTTTATAAAAAACAAACATAAAATATTTCAATTCAATTTTTTTTTATTAACATATCACGAGACTCGGGATCTCGGGAATGATCTAGAGCTGCGAATCGAGTCATGGGAATGAAAAAAGTCCGGGAATAGAGAAACCCTAGTTATGACATGTAAATATTTTTTTAAAGAATTGTACATATACTTTGAACTACACATTTATGGAAAAAGATTCGCTTTCATTTATCCTAAGGACTACGTATGACGTATCTATTCTATTTATATTCTAGTTTATTTATTATTGGTATCAGCATATATACCTTGATGAACAAACGAATTATCTACGAACATAATTGATCAACGTAGAAATTTGCATAGTGCCATTCATTTTTATACTCTACACTGTTACCTGGGGACACAAATGATACTTGTCCCAGAAAATACATTACTTACACCTGTATCCTTCCAAATGAATACTATAGCAGTATCGAAAAAATAATGCGTTTAAAATATTTTTTACACGTTGAACATACACATGCTCAGACTGACGAAGGGGTTTGATCTATATTTATCTTGAAGATATTTTAGTTTTACTTTTAGCCTTAAGGGAGGTACTAATTAATAAGGTTATTTTAATCTCAATGTTCTGCTTAGGCAAACATAAAGAAAATAAATGATACAGTAGATGAATATGGTTGTAAGTAGGTGGTGAGGGAGTCATAATCCTCAAAAACGAGTGGGAAGAAGGTGATTAAAATACGTACATTTCATGACGCCAGATTCCATAAAATGCTACACACATCCTTAATTGAACTTTGATGCAACATCTTTTGCTTATATCACTAATATAATTTTACACATGTTTGTCAGTTATTTACTCTCCGTTATTACGTCCTTCAAAAATGTTATACCTACATATAAATCTGCAATGAAGTTTTATCCTACAGGTACATACTCATATATATATATATGCTCGTGCCTCACAGACATGGCTGAGGAAGAAATTATCTAACAGCCATATAGTGCCAAAACGCATCGACTGACCGAATATCAATACATCATGACGAACGAGTCCTAGGAACTAGTCAACCACTTCTTCGCAGACCGTTATTTCGTCAAGATCTCAAGCGAGCCACTCCAGTCTTTAATTTTATTAATATTTATTGTAAATAGTCCCGCAATCAGCGCCAACTTTTGTAAGTTATGTTTTTATGTAAATACCTTGCTCTAAACACAGCATAAATACTCACACGCATTCATGTACACTGCGACATGCACCAACACGCGGGAGACTAGAAGAGAGGAGCCTTCAGTATCACCATGCACAAAACCTTTCAATACGATCACAATTCATTACATAAACATATATCAACAAACATTCTAAATAACCAACGCATTTCTACTTTATATTCTTTCCGTGTCACATCTTTTATTACTTGGCCCTACATTTATCTTGATAACCTGCCTCGCATAACTTTATGAAAGGCCAAATATTTATCTTTATTCGAATGCGAAATGACGTGTCAAGACATGTTCCAAAATTTACACTGAACTCGAAAACAACTCTGTTATTTTTAATATAGAAAATATGGCGCAATTTGTACATACTCGATTTTTATTGAAATTAAAGCGTAGCTTGCATTTTTTATAGTTTTGTTAATAAAACCTTCAGATTTTGATTTCGTAAATAGTTCTCTACGTTATCGTGATCCTTATTAAATATAATTATTTTTCTTTATCTCTTTTATCTGGTCGGGGGCCTAATGCTTGGACAGCACTCTTCCACTGCTCTCTGTCCTGCGCTGTGTCAATTACTAGAGGCCACTGATAGTTCCACCCTTCTTCGCAGTCTCTCCATTGGCCTTTTTCATGTTCTTTTGGTTCATCGTACAGATTTTTTTCCTTCGGGTATTGATGAGCAGTAACGGCTCCATCCCAAGATCCTCTCGGATGATATAGTCCCTAATTTGATCACTTAACAACTTAACTACTTTTCTTAGAAATATCATCTCTGTGGCCTGGATTCTTTATTGATTCTTCTCCCTCAATATCCGAAATTGATGGCCATGGTCATACTGGTCTTCAAAATCTCCATGAAAATTTTTAAGTGGCGATAGAATGAAAATATCCTTTAAGTATGTATATTTAATTGTAAGTAAAATCGTTAGATAATCGTAAGTTATTTCATTGCTAGTATTTAAACTCCGTTCTAGGATAGGCGCCAAAAATGTAGGTAGAACGGTTTTTGTGGTGAGAAAATCACGTCTAGTTTGCGTTTGTTCCCATCTTTCTTTTACGTGATAATTTACCACTTTGTCAATATTTCTCTATCTAAGCGATTCTTTTTCTGAACTGTATAGTCTTCCATAATAATGAAATATTACAAACTAAACCACTAATTATTGTTGCTATCCAACGCCGACGCCTAATGAAATAATTATAATAATGACTTTATATTTAAAACATTGCCATATTAATTTAAATCACCTTATAGCACAGCATTGCAATTTTGTATTTAACAAATATATTATTACCCATGTACATTAGGGTTATATTTATAAGATTTTGCTATTATAATTATGATCAAACAATATTCTATATATATATTTCAATACAAGTAATCTATAAAGATAATTAAAGTGATATTGTTATTGTTTTAATGATCAATAATTGAGTAATAAAATGAAGTCAAAATACGAGAAACTAAAACAGCACGACATTTATTGACGAACAGCATCTCTTGTGTGTTCATGTTTCATTGATGTATTGTATTTCCAAAATATTTTATTTCATTTTTAATTTAATATATAGACATTTAAATTTTGTTCAGATACTGTAGTGTTTAATTAATTTGATTTTAATACGTATAACTTGCCGAAAGTAATATGTTTCTGTGATGGTTGTGAGATATGTTCATAATGGATGCTATATAATGAAATATTTTATTCATTTATATGCCCATTTAATTCATGACCAAATGGTTAAATTACAACACCATAATGTAGAGTGACTTATGTTTTATTTGATTATCAAAAGCGCTTTTCCGTGTAGAGTTCATATTGTTCAGGAGAGAGGTCGTTACGTTTCATTGAACTATTCCTCGTCGACTTTAAACATGCTTAAATATTGGTGACAATCAAATAATAGTTTCATCAGAATCAAGCTGTCATCGAATCATTAACAGGAATTATGCGTTCACAAATTCACGGGAAAGTGAACTCACTCGCCATAATTCGTCAGAAAATGAATACTCATCAATTCTTAGAAGGTTTTTAATGAATAACTTACTTATTTAATTGTAGTCACTTACACGCCATACTTAACCTAACTCACGCTGTTTCACCGCAAGGGTAGATAAAGAACGCACACTCTCTTGTCTTGGCAGACCACTCTTACCTCGTCTACTTTTAACGGGTCTGTCCATCAATATTTGGTTATCCTTAACATGAGCCGTATCTTTCGCAGACACCCTCTGTTTTTTTTTGCCTTCAACACTCACTTCATATTTTTTTTACCATCGTTTTCTCGATACTTTCTTTATTCAGTAAACTATGCTACAAACAACTCCACATTTTTTGCAAATTTGTCTACTCTATTGCATATAGATTTTTTACATGTTTTCTTAAGCAACCGAATTTTTACCACATTCAGTCTATAATGTATAATTAGATATATATATCAGTATATATATATATGAGCAGAGTCGATACAAATCCATACCCTTTTCCCCTAATACCTGAAATTAACCATATTACCTACCTATTTTTTGGAACTTGTAGATATTTTAAGTTAACACGATACCGAAATACTAGACACATGGTTTTGTTCCGATAGCTTATATCGTAGAGGTTTAACAAAATTTAAAATATTAACTAGTACATATACAGTTGATTAAATTGGAAGAACAATTAATGAGTCTTATACAGTATATAGTAATTATAATAAAATCATTTTAAGTTATGTAAAATAATATGTTAACCAAGATAAATAAGTGATTTAGTTATAATCAGAATTTTTTTTTTATTTATTTGAATTATTTTTATAATATGAGTTATTAATTAAGTATTGTACATTTTTTAAATTATATGTTTTTTATTTTTTTATTTATTATCTTAGTTTTATTAACCACTAATTGAGTTTAAAAAACATCAAAAAACATCTACCGGTTTCGGAAAATACCTTTTTCTTCTTCAGGATATCATAACTAACTAAAAATATAACATTGTTTCTTCACCAGAATCTATTTTTAAATTTTTTAAAAAAACAACAATTATTTAAAAAAATAAATTTAGTACCTAACTCAAATTATTGCTCAATATAAATTTAGTCGAATAATTTTTAGGAAAAAATTTTAGAATAGGACTCGTAGTTAAAATTAGTTGGCTGTTTAGAATTTCCTGATTACTTTTACATGCTTTATTTATCTCCAACGATTCCAAATTATTTAATTTGTGACCTACACCGTTTATATGCAAAATTGACAATCCCAATTTTTTATCAATCAATTTTTTATCAAATTAGCAATATACAAAGTTAATATTGCTAATCTTAAAAGTATTATATGTTTTTTATTCGCTTACCTCTCCAAAAACGAGGCTAGCTCTTGTGATTGAAGAGGGAAAAGCATATTATACTAAGCATTATTTTAGTGTGTATAACATATTTTTATTACAATAGTTATTAACATTTTATTAAAAATATGATGTATTTAAAACTTATCTTATAAAATTGTTAAAAAAATGTCTAAATTCTGTTAATTTCTTAATTCACCATGGCTCAGCCTCTCTAGGTAATCATATTACAATTAAACAGGCAATAAGTATCTACTGAAATATATAGATGAACAAATAATTGTATTGTTATTGTGAGTATAAAATTAAAAAGGAAGTTGTAAAATAATTTTCTTTTAAAACCGGTTTTGATAAATGGTTTTAAACAACACCTCTAAAACATTGCCGTTATTTTCTCTGTTTTAACGTTTTCATTTGGGATTAAATGCAACACAGCAGATCAAATTCATACATAATACTTTTTTAAAAGGTAAATTCAAAGTACAATAGCTATAAAATGTTCCATTGTTATCTTTCAACCGCGCAAAATGAAGCAATGTTTGGCGTTTTCATTAAGCAGTGGATTGTAACATTTTACTGGACGGTGAAAAAATATTGTGTTTTTATCGGTACTTAACCCCTAGGATTCTTTTTTAGTTAAATAATAATACTACAACCATTTATTATTCATGGAATTTATTATAGAGCATCTTAACAAATGATGACCTAGAATTCATGTACAATATATGTATATTTCATCTATAAATTTCAATATATCAATATATGTATTTAATTACGAGATTCCATAGACTATATTCTAATTATTATCGTAGACAAATCATATTTAAAAGTATCTTTTAAATCAATTACATTATGTGAAAATTTATAAAAATGAAAATAAAATTTTGTCAACTGCAAACTATACCTATATGTACATAAGGAATACAAATTTATTCGCTACGCCAATTTTTTTAACAATATTTAGAGTCACACCAATTCTAGTAGACACATCATTTATACAAAAATAGTTACGAACGTAGTTTAAGATCTATTTTTATGTTTTCCTTAAGCATTCATATTTTCAGCAAATGTATGGTCGTGGGTGTCGCTAACTTTTGCGAAAACTTTTATATTTTATTTTCTGGGATGACGTCAATTCGAATACGGCGCTATAATAAATAAAGTGGATTTATAAAAAGATGAGTTCAGATGACCTTCGAACATATAAAATGTTACTTTAACAAGTTGGACTGCCGCACTTTGGTTACGTTTATAACGTGGAAGTCATAAAATACGCGAATTGTTATCAGTAAATATCAGACTTCGCAGTTCAATACGCGATTTATATACGTCTGTACAGTGTGAGCTTACGGATGACTCTTTTGTCTCAAAACTCGCGTTAAGGACAGTACAGAGTTGAACGCTCGTTCATTCGTTAAGTATTTTTTAAGCAGAGCGTAATGGCTAAATCATACATACCGACCTTTGCCTTCAAATCTCCGAGTCATGAGAGCAAAGTATTATTTATATATACGTGAGATAAGAAGATATAGATAAATAATGAAATATATAAAAAGATACCTATTAATTAAATATATCAAAACCAATTCGAGCAATTCGACGATCTTTTGCTCAGGTTACAAGCTCATCGCTATCTATAATATTAAATGTTTAAAAGAACACACACAACATTTAAAAAAAGATATTAGATCTACAAGAAACAGATAGGCCAGAAAGTATGTCAAGCAGAAGTATATCATTATCATTGGTAAAAAAAACAAAATACAATGGGCAGGCTAAATTTCAAGACACTTGAGATAATTGAGGATAAAGAATAATCTTGAATAGTATCTACAAGACAAAAAACGACCTCTCGATGGGTAGAGTGCCAAAGTGCTGGACGTATTTATCATAATATACGCTAGCTACGTCTGTCTAAGACACGATGGGCAACTGCACTGCAACTGCAACTGCACTGAAAGCAACTGTAGAAGAAAACTTGCACTGGTGGAAGAAATGTCATCCGTTACCAAGCTCAATGGAGTGACGACATGTAAAAAGAAGAGATGTGTGGCGGGCAACATATTATGGAAGATAAGGACTGATAGCAGACAGAATTGGCGATCTTTGGGAGAGGCCTAGTTTCAGTAATGTAGATTCATGAAGTTTATAGCAATGTAGATTGTAGATACATTAAAAAATATATATTTAATTCTAGTTAAGTATAAATGTGATTTTAAATACTAATTAAATGTATTTATTAAAAATATATACATATAAAATCAATATTATCGAAACATATTGCTGTTGTGCTACCGGGATTCGAACCTGGATCTTTTTCCAAACCGGGGTTGGTGAATTAACCTTTATTCTATTCTGAATTCTAGCGTCTATTATTGGTTTACTCAAAGGAATTTGAGATTCCGAAAAAACAAAGTAGATGGCTTTCAAATAATGGAACGATAGATGTAATTTATTTGAAAAGTGTAACACATGAGTTCGAAAATTTGTCGTCAAAAGTACTGTCGCTGTAGTATAGTTGGATAATGCACCTTCTCCGGTTTGGAAAAAGATCCAGGTTTGAATCCCAGTAGTGTAACAACAATATTTTTCGATAAAATTGATTTTATATATGTATCTTTCTAATTAATACATTAAATTAGTATTTAAAATATCACAAATCTATGTTCTGAATAATTACAACTTCACAATAAGAATGTGTTCTCCGTATAATAATGTGATTTTAGTTGCATTATAAAATATTAATGTGTACTTTAGTAATAATAATAAGACTATTCAGCTCATATCTATGATAATCAGTTAGATGTGAGGGATGATATCGTGGAATTTGAGGGTCGCAACAGGGTAAGTCGAACATTTTCTCCTAAATTTTTCCCTTTTGACTTTAGTCCTTCGTCGATTGCAATAACTTTACAATACCCATCACCACCAAATCCTTTTTCCAAACCTCCCAAAAACTCATTTTCTTTCCTTTCCGACCACCTTATATAAATTTTATAATTTCAGCACAGATCGTGTATATAATTAAATATAATGAAATTCCTTAAAGTGACATTTTGTTTCAGATTATAAATTACTAGGACCAACTAAAGTTAAAAAATATATTCTTTGGGACACTCTTTAAGAATTAGTTCAATTTTTTGCAAACAGTTTTAAAGGATTTTAGAGATATGAAGATCGTAAAAACATCCCATAATAAATAGTATTAACTCATTTCGAGGCTAATATCTAGAATAAATTTAAAATCATAAAATATAATCTTATCACAAATGGATTATAACGAAATTATAATCCGAATATACAAAAGGGTTATGATTATTTTTTGTCAAAGCGTTACTGAAAAACTCATTTATATATTTAGTAAAAAACTACGTAAATTTAGTAGAAGATGTTTAAGATTGATTAAATTAATGATATGATACTATTCAAAGAAGAAACTTTATATTTTATACATATAGTGGTTACGTGAAAATGTCATAAAATTTTTTGAATAAACGTTAAAATATTTTTCTTTGAATTCAGTAAAATCTTAAGTATTGAACAGTTTTATACATTTAAAAGTTAAATTTTATAACAGAGACAATATTTAATTTGGTTATAAATCTATGCGATACTCCAGGAAAAAAAAATCTGATATAATTTCGACTAATTCAATATAATATCAATATCATAAACATAATCCAAATTTATCTTCGCTATCTTAAAATAGTTTTCCCCGCCGGTAAGTATGTTTACGTTTATCGGGCCCGAGATTCCCGAGTGACGTCACTTCCTGCCCCACAAGTGGGCGGGAGGCTGGGTCCGTGGCGCCGAGACGCCCAGACTGCCAGTCACATCAACCCATTGACACCCGATAAAGCCTTAAAAACTGCGTCAATGCTTTTGGAGTTCGCTCAAAGTTTTATTATCTGGTTATTGTCGAATAAATGAATCATTGATTACTTTGAAACAACTCTCAAAAATATGGAAAGATCGTTGAATCACTAATGAAGAGTTCGGCCCAATAATGGTCTATGTATTTTTTTTTTTAATTTTTAGGAGACAATAAAAGTCATCGTTAAATTATGGAAATATCCTTTTTCCCCGGAAGTAACATAGATCGTTATTCCGTTAAAATCTTATGGCATTGATATAACTTATGTCATTGTTTTTAAGGAATATAATTCTTCATTATGGCTAAATTATTCAGTTTTACTTAATGTGACGGAATGTTAATAGGTTTATTAAAACAGGAAAAAATAAATACCATAGTTTAGAATGCAGCAGTTTCACATACAAAACTATAACGAGCCTTTGTGCGAATGTAACAATAAATAAAACAATTAACGCGACTGCGACAAAGATCGTTATTCCAACTATGGAACTCACGATTCCAGCTGTGTAAAGTGGTATAGCAATGACATCTGTTGGTTTCTGTAGGAACTTACTTAGAATGATATAGTAATAATGATATAGAATAGAATGTTATTCAGTCAAAAACCCGATTCCTCAAAAAATATAACATTAACCGTTATTCGGCAGAACTCATCAAATATTTATAGAGTTTACTGAAAATATTTGTGTGATCCATTTTATGAAGTCAAATCATAGATTTTATAAGAAAGAGAAGGAAAAATTGGGAGCGTTTGAAATGTTGTATTAGCAAAGAATATTTCAAATATTTTAAACGGCACGTGAAAGTAAATTAATGAAAGAAAATATATTTTAAACCACATTCATATCTTCGAAGAATTTTGAAGAAATTTTGCTTACAATATGAGAAGAGGCAATGGAGATCTGGAGAAGTTTGCCAGAAAGAAAACCATAGACGATCGTCTATGAAGTGTTTTAATTAAGTAAAATGGACATTAGAATCTATACTACTTCTTGCCTTGTATGAGGCTTTGTGGGTCTAGTTTTTATAAAATTATATGAAAAAATAATTCAGAACAAACGTAAATTCATAATTTGTAATATTACAAAATATTCTCATTGGTATAAAACGTTGAACATTTATATGTTGACTTCATTTCTCTTACACCCTCTTTTTTGATTTTTCGGGCTTCTGGTATTACTTTCCTTGAGAATCTCTTATTCTTAGACCTCTGATATTGAAATTGATTTGAATCATTGAAAGTAATCTTATTTTTTTCATAATTTACATCACAAAAATTAATTTATGATTATACTACTTAAGCCTAATACGTTTGGGTAACGGTAGATTTATTTTTTAATACACCAATGCACCATGTATTAAATCTCACTCATTAATAATTTATTTGCTATTCTTATTGTATTAAATTTATTGTGTTTTAATAACTGTTTTAATAATTATTGTATAGTATGACTATAGATTAAATCGTATACATAATAACTTTTGAAATTGGAGGAATAAAATGAAAATGTAATAATTTATTGCTTTTTTTATAAAATATTCTGAATTAGATTTTTTTTGAAAAAGAATTGTATAATTTCTCAGAATATGTGTAAGTTTGCAGGTGGGTCGGTCATAAATAAATTTATTTCTGGTAGACTTTTATATTGATTTAATTGTTCATTATTTATATATCTCCAGCCTCCGCAAGTCGTTTTCTTGATATATAAATTAGTTAAATAAAAGTCTTTATTTTTTGAAGCAATAATCAGAAATATTTGAATATGCCCAACAATTAAATATACTATAACAATTCATTGTTTCAATATGTTCATTTAGGTGCCACCCACGTGATCACTTTGGTACCACTCACGCAATCAAATAGTTCCGCGACTTTTTTTAAATACTCGATTGGAACGAAAATTTTAACGATGATAATATAATATGCATTAATGTAAAAAATACGTCTTCTTTACACAAAGATTTAATTTTTTAGAAGTAAATACTTTTACTATTGCATGTATGTATCACTAATGTCCCAAACTCCTCTCCTATATGTCCACTTTATTTCATGTTTATTCATTTACTGGTCTGTGATCGGTATGCTAAATTACATATGAATATCCATAAATAAAAAATTGCTTACGTTAGTTTTGATTTTTTTTTAAATTGACGTAATCATTTTCAATAGATAATTATTTAATTTTTCGAAGAAAGCTTCAAGATCTCTTTCAACATTCTTCACACCAACAATTAGCGCTATTTTTTTGTAAATTTTTCCAAAATGTAATCTTTGTAAATATATTGTCAACTAAATGATAAACTAGTAAACTACACATTACTAGGCAACGAAATAAATGAAATAATAATTAATTATATTAATTAGAAAGATATACATATAAAATCTATTTTATCGATAAACATTGTTGTTGCGCCACCGGGATTCGAACGTGGATTTCTTTCCAAATCGGGGAAGGTGAATTATCTAACTATGCTACAGCAACATTATTTTTGACGACAAATATTCGAACCTATATGCTACACTTTTTCAAATTAATACATCTATCGTTCCATTATTTGAAAGCCATCCACTTTGTTTTTACGGAATCTCAAATACCTTTGAGTAAACCGATAGTAGACGCCAGAATTAACAATTCATGTTTATTAAATTTTAGACACATTGATACAACTTGCATATTATTAGGAGACTACATACAATATGTTCTGAATAATTACAACTTCACAATAAGAATGTATTCTCCTAATAACGAAATAAATATTTCATTAAAAAATACATTTACCTTCATTTTATTTATTAATAAAACGAATTACCGAGTGTAAGAAAAGTTTTGAAATCCATTAAATTGTTATATTTGGGAAATAATTTATCTTGAGCTCAGGTATAACGTCACTAGATACACATTTGGGAGATTTTATTATGATAATAAATAAATATTGTTAAAATATAATATAGTACACTTATTTTTTTAAAGATAGATGGTAGAATAAGAATATTTCGTACCCTTTGTTATCCTTTTTATTCTATTTGCATCTGTTTTCAGTCTAAATTATAAAAACTAAAAGGAGAGAATACAATTTTTGACATTGTCATTCATTTTTAAAATTATAACACTTTTAATTTAGTATAAATTTTATATGGAATTTATACTCTTTTAAGTATATTTTTATGTCGACTCGTTAAACGGTGCGATCATTAACGGGTTAGGTTCGTCTTTCATGATTTCGGAGGTTGGGGTCGGGAAGCGAGGGAGGAATCGGAGTAGAAATATTGGGGTGGTGTCAAACATTCAACCTACACGTTCTTTTCGAATTGTCATCAACGTTACACGATGTTTGGCCACCCCTATAGTCTGATTGTCAAATTGATTAGACCGCGTATCTACTGTTGAAATGTAGCAAATAAGAAAATAATATTCACAATATTCAATATTACATAAAAACATGATATTTTATTTTGAATAAGAAAATCTATTTTGAAATCTTGTGGCTCGCCTAGAAAAACTCGGCATCTGTAGAAAATATTGACATATTGAAATACGTTGTATTCAATAGTTAACTATTTCTCCATCTTTAGTTACGTTCTTTCGCTATCGCCTGCTGGCCCCCACTGATAAATATATGATTATCATATACCACGAATAACAAAATATTTGAAAATATATCGACAAAATAGAAGAAAAGTTCGAGTGACAGGATATGGTCAAATTCAAATTCATGGTTCTTGGGAAAGGCTTACTCCAGCAGTAGAGAAACACGGAGCAATAATGATGATGATGATTACGTAGCGGCAATTCATGTAAAAATATAACGATTTTACATGATTTTAATCATATATTATTTTTCAGTAGTATCCGTAACGAAACTATACTGCCCAAACTGGACAAATTTATAACAGTACTTACCAAAATTATATATTTACCTCCTTAGTCTATTCGCGGTATTTGTTTTGGAATTGTGGCTCTTCGTATTATTCAATATTGAATATATTAGAGATGTTCTAGAAAGTTCTTCTAGAATAAATTTTTATGCCAACTGTCGAAAGTTTCGACTGAAATCTATCTGACCTATCTATGCTAATAACAAAAATCCAAATCGCGAGACTAGAAATTACCAATTAACTCGCGGTCTCATCGCGTTCTCGAATGTTCACCAAGAATACTATATTATTTATATAAATAACTACTGCGACATCTTCAGGAAGAGTTCGGTCGATTTAAAAACGTATACAAATTGCATGTTTTATAATGTTAACATCTTCTAAAAGAAGTGAAATTGATTCATTAATTTTATATACGAATCTTAAAAATATTGGAAAATAATTCTCGAATATTCATCAAAACAAAATATATTTTTTTATCTAAGAATATTTCGATAACCATGTCCGCGTTTTATTTACGTTTTGTAATATTCATTCATGATTTTTATTTTTTTATGACTAATCCCCTTATGGAATTCCTGAAAATGATATGAAAATACTTTCTTATTTTGTCACTCGCACATGTTGGAGCTGATGAGATAATGTCGGCATCAAACTGAATTTTCATTATTTATATGCTTTGGATGCCAAAATAGCTTAGATGGCAGGAAGCATTCCTTCAGCATGTTAAACAGATATCTCTTCATCATCCTGAATATTTTAATGTTTCTTCTTAGAGGTAAAAGGGGTTATTTTATTCAGTCCGGTATTGAAATGCTCGGACTCGAATATTGGTCCTGTTTTCTTTGAGGCGTCATTTAGTCTGCGAGTATTGTCTGCTCCATTTCTGATAAGACCTGCGTGGGTTTGGTTTCCCGAGTACCTAATAATGTTACACGACGAAAGAATTTAAAGGAGTTGAAGTGAAAGAAGAGAAATTCAGTTATGGAGACGGCGTGGGTGACAAACTAATAAAATAATGAATCACATCCACAAGAAATCTTATAAAATTCGCTCAGGAGATTTATTGCTTAAATATTTTCCGATGTTTTTATACTGGATATGATGTACGGTCCGGATGTTATGATCGGAACGGAGTATCTTCAATATCCATGATACACATTTCGAAGTGTATTTGTGGAGCTGTGATGAAATATTTCCATTCTATACACGATATAAATGTTGACTTTTTATAAAAATGGTTATAAAAAAACATAATCACAAAATGTATTTTTATCGCGATTCAAGCGGAATAAAATTTCTCAGGATCGGGAACGACTTTACACGACGTCAAATTTGTATTTTGTTAAAATAATATTTTTCTTCGGAACACGATAAAAATGGGAATGTTGCCTTTTTTGCTTTAAAAACCGTCAGGTATAAAATTTTTTCAAGAAAAACAATTTTTCACAATTTAATACATTTATAATCTGATTTCTAACCCAATAATAGTATCACGTGAATGTAAAATGTGTAACTTCACAGAGAAGCTATTAAACGTTATCCGAGTATTAGAAAACAAAATCTCCGAAGATAACTTGGAACAGTTAAGGATAATCATCGACGACGCATCAGCACAAATGTCGAGGCCTTCTATCAACAAAATATCTTAGTAATTGAAGTCGAGAAAACTGAGATGGACGGGACATGTTATTAGATGTGATGACACCAGAGCAGAGCAGAGCAGTTCTATGAGGGACTAGTTTCTTGACCATTTTTAAAAATTCTCATATTTTTTGTTCAGTCGCCCTAACTTGTTGGTAGATTAAAATGAATATTATTTTTATTTTATTATTTTATTATTTGTTTTTATATTTTGTAATGTAAGGGGTTTGTAATGTAAGGGGTGGAAATATCTCTGATCATATTTGTCCTATCAACATGGGATTAAAAACCATTTGTTTATAAAAAAACGGGCTTCAAGATTGCCTTTTACACATTTTCACCAAAATGCATTTGAAAAATCAGCCTTTATTCTTAGCTTTCATTTAAGAAATCTCATATTTTTACAGAAATAGTTAGAATTTATATCAATTTTTTTTTAAAGAGGTGGGTACTAGTTGTGTCTATTCACCAAATTTGAACTCTGATCTTACATTCCTTTTATTCTAAAAATTCTCAAATTTTAAAAATTTACAAAAACTTGCACCTTTCATGGCTAAATATCTCTAGTGGGGGACCAGACACAAAATTTGGAGTTTATTTGATTGTAAGCGGAGATATTTTGAGCACAAAATATAAAAAAAAACCTTATATGTAAATAAGCGTACATATGTTATATTCGTATTAAACCAATGAACATTTGATATATGTACAGCAGAATGGGTATTTTAAAAATACAAAACATTCATATAAGGTGCTAACTCCATTATTTAATGGTTAGTGCACCTTCCCCGGATTGGAAAGAGATCCAGATTCGAATCCCGGTAGCAACAACAATATTTTTTGATAAAATTGATTTTATATGTGTATCTTTCTAATTAATGTATTTAATTAGTATTTAAAATATCACAGACCAATGTTCTGAATAATTACATCTTCACAATAAGAATGTCTTCTCCTTAAAAATATATGCTTATGTAAACGCTAGATTAAAAGAACCGTGGTAGTGTAGAACAACCATTAATTATTAATTATTGTTTAATTCTAATTATTTTCATCTTCATTTTTTGAAATTTTCAACTCCAGTTGTAATTTGGTATGAAAAACAAATTCAATAGTGTGTCGAATATTTGTCATCTTACTTATTTATTTTCTTGTCAAAGTTAATTAAGATTTCCGTTTAATATACTTTCCGGAGAATACTTTGTTTGATATTGGTTTCATAATAAACGGCGATTGAGTATTTAAATTTACGTTATAGAAATAGATATACAGCAGTGGAGACTTGAAGATCAACGAATTGTAATCGTTCAAGAAATTTATGTAGGAAATAAAAAAACAATAATTATTTATGTACACATATTTAGAGAAAAATAGCATTCGAGACATGTCAATACCATTTCTATATATTATCAATAAAATGAATTAAAAAATGGCCAATATGATAAGCAGTTAAGAATGAAATTTGATGTTAAAACGATTGCTTGAAATAAATGGTATGGATGTTGATATTGTAGCTTCATAGAAACAGAAAAATTCCACGATCAGGTCAGATGACTGATCGAAAGTCAATATCCTGAACATTATGTTTTATTTATACACTTCTTCATTAATCATTTTAACAAAACACTTTACCACGAGGAAGAGTATATTGTTTCAATGATGAGTCATTCGGAGAACTCGGGGACGAATAAGGATATTAATGGATGTACGGATAATATTCCGAGCAGAAAAATAAAATATAAAAATATCTATAAATATTATTACCTATATCGATATGCTACATTGGTCACGTATCAGAGCAAAATACTCAGACTTAAGAGACCGGAAATATATTTTACTAATACAGTCACCAATATTTACCAGTCAAAGGTTAAACTGGGATTAAAATGTGGAAAACGTAAATCTAAATATGTATAATTTTGTACAATATTTCATCAATATTTCAAAAGTTTGACAGCTGTCACGGAATAAAGTATTGATTTTAATTTCACGATGTTATTTCTGTACTATCCGACATCCAATGTACATACAGAGACTTTCGGTTGTTTTCATATAAATGTTTATCCTTGTTACAAAAATAATTGTTATTTTTGAAGATCTATAATTTTCTTATCTATATACAAAATACAATAGGTAGTGTTTAAATTAGATATTTTATAACAATGCCATTATCATATGTGATAATAATTGTACTATCTCTTTAAAAATATGTGTACTGAGACATTCAAAACTTATAATTTTGGTTATAAGATAGTATAATATTTAGTAAAAAATAAAATAAAGAGTATATGCTGATGGCTTTCATAATATAAACATACGAAACAAATAATAAATTTAAATTTAAATTGAATATATTAAATAGAAAGATATACATATAAAATAAATTTTATCGAAAAATATTGTTGTGCTACCGGGATTCGAACCTGGATCTCTTTCCAAATCGGGGAAGGTGCATTATCCAACTATGCTACAGCGACTATATTTTTAGCGACAAATTTTCGAACCTATACGTTAACTTTTTTTGATATTAATACATTTAATCGTTCCATTATTTGAAAGAGGCATCTACCTTATTTTTACGGAATCTCAAATACTTTTGAGTAATCTGATAGGAGACGCCTAAATTATCAATTCATTTTTATTAAATTTTTGACACATTGATACAACTTATATGTTCTTAAGGAGAACACATAATTTTTCGAAACAATTAATTTTTTATTTATATCTTTCTAATTAATAATTTAATTCATATTTAAAATATCACAGACCTATGTTCCTAATAATACATAATGAGTAGTATAATAAATGTGTAAATAAATAGTTAAACTCAAAATTTTACTAAACAAATTATATATATCTCATAGGGACAATGCCATTTATATTATATTAAATGGGAAAATATGGAAGAATGGATAATTACAGGGCTTACGATCTGTCTTCAGTTGACTCAAGTGATCACTTTACATAATGTAACGTTAATTTTACATTTGAAATCATGTGCAGTGTTTTATATCATCACTCTTGGCGCATCTCGCATTTTGCGAACACTCACCTTAAAAATATGCATCATTAATTGTGCGAGAGACTGCGTACTCGATTAATTAAATCATTATAGTACAGTCACCTACACGGACAGATCATAAAGTTAAAAGTCACCCGTATGAACAGATTATAAAGTTAATAGTCACCCATATGAACAGATCATAAAGTTAACAGTCACCCATATGACAGATCATAAAGTTAACAGTCACCCGTATGAACAGATCGTAAAGTTAACAGTCACCCATATGAACAGATCATAAAATTAACAGTCACCCATATGACAGATCATAAAGTTAACAGTCACTCATATGAACAGATCATAAAGTTAACATACATCTGTACATACACATACATAATATAGCTAACATACATAATACAGTTAACAGTCACCTTAATGTACACATCTTACAACTTAAAGTAAACCATAATACACAAAACAGTTAACAGTCACCCACACAGATTCATATCAAAATAATAAATATAATCTACAATTATCACTGCCACTAGAAATATTTTTATTTTTAATTGAATATTAGAGACGCGTACAGAAAATACACATCATATTAAAATATTCATTCTATTTCAAACTTAATTTGTGTTATAAAAATAAGATCAATTTCCTCGTCTCTGGGGACGAACATTAAGCCTCCGACCGCTTGGTGAATATTTGAGTTTCGCATCACTAGACCAAATAAAAACGTATACTTTGAGGGCAGCTTTATTATCATTATAAACATTATTTAAATATATAACTATGTATAATATATTATGTAGATATATTTTTCTTAAATGTAGTTATTGATATTACCCAACAAATGGCAAAGACTGATGAACGACCGAAAAGAGTGACAGAGTTATACTTCATCTAGCAGTGGACTGACAAAGACTGATTTATGTTTTTACATATTCATATATTTATATAAGGTGAAGGATCTAATACCTGGCACTTTAAGGGAAAAAAAACTTAAATAGTTGTTAAACCTTCTGTGGTGATGAAAATTTATATTAATTTTATCCATTAAACAAACTATACATTCTGAAGGCTGGTGTAATAAAAAAAAAAAAATATTTTTATTATATAAAACATGTTGTTCATGGCACCAATAGCTGGGATAGCAAAATTCTCAAGTCTCTAATACCTGGCATACATGGAACCAATAACTAGAAGTCATAAAATATTAATTGTTAAAACAAAAAAACAGATGTACTGATTTAAAATTATTATACCAAGGTTCTGGACCAATTCCACGTGCTAATACGAATTATAGACATGGATAAGATATGTGCTGCATCAAAATTTACCGGCAAAATTTTGCCTGAAAATTATTCATATTCTAAAAAAACAAAGTGATCAACTTGCAGACGCGTTAGTGAAGACACTTTATCTATTCAATCATTACTACAAATTCAGATTCTAAAGTGGATGGAACTTTTTCTTTTTTACGCTCACCAATTTTCTTTGGCGGATTAGGCCTAAATAAATAGTTTTTAAAAGGAGAGGGTGTTTTGAAAGGAAACTTCTGTTCTGCTAATGTAGAGGTTTGAGATAGTTGGATATTTTTTCCTAAACTTTCGACCATTAACTCATTTTCTATTGGAACTGCTACGTCTACATTTCCATCTATCGAAGTCCCCCAATTTCGTTCGACATAGAATTTTTTGTTAAATCCTTTTTCATGTTGCTCCAAAAAACGAAGAAGGTTGTATCTTCTACGGGTCTACTCCAGACGTTTCAGAGTATGTGTTGGTATTCTTGATTCCACTCATTTCAAAAGGTCTTTCAGTGGAACTTGACTGCAACTGTTCGTTCTCTATTTTTTTGAAGATGCAGATGATTGGGAGGCTGATTCGCGAAATTAATTGTGGACCCGTCAAATGAAAAAGCTACTGTACTAGCATATTTTTTTCTCCAGTAGTAAGATTCGTAGTTGGTTCTTTCTTACATACTTCGGGGTGTTTGCCTAAAATTTTACATTGAATTATAGAACGTGTTTCACGTTCCACATGAAAAATTCATTAGAAGCTGTAAAAAGAAGGATGTCTCAATAAAAAATAAGCTAAATGTTGAATGGAACATCCTTCTTTTTACAGCTTCTAATGACTTTCTCGCGTCTTTTGTATCATAATTCATAGTTTGTAACAATGCAAGCTCCAGCATAAGCAATATTGCGATACCCAAGACCCGGTAAGTGACACCCTATGCCAGTTACTTGTAGATATGTGTTGATTGAAGTGAAACTTAAAAGGGAGCAAGAGTAAATCACAAGAACAAATTATCCGTGAATAACTTAGTAAAATATTAACACATGTAAGGGTGCCAGGTATTGGAACTTCATAATTTTTCTAAAAATTAAAACATGTGTTTAAAATGTTGTCTTAATTTAAGAAGCAAATATTAAAAAATATATACATTACTTCATAAAATATAAATTATAAAAATAATAAAAACCTGATATTCTTACATTATTTTTTAATATTTGGAGAAGATTTAACTAAAACACAATCACTATATTACAAAATGCTGCATATTGAATTTACTGCTTGGACTATGTTAACTTGTGAATGTAATATGGTGCCACAAGGTCCAATTTACAAATAAAGACAGTGTTATGGAACAAATTGTATTATAGAGGCATATTAAATGATTTCTATAGATGTCCTGCCAGTTATTGAGGCCCTCTCAGGTATTGGGCCTTTCACCTTACATATAACTCATTCGATAAATATTATTTATTTCCCGTATTCTTCCTATCATGCCCTGCAAGATGACACAGATTTTATATTCAAAGAAAATTATACTCTGCACTAATGAGTTATTCATACTTTGTGCGTGTATAGTACTGTATGTAAAATCAATTCGAAACTCACAATAGTAGTAAACATTGTATTCTTTGCTATTTTTATTTCCTTTTATCAACATAATTGAAGACACGACATAGCAAACGATACTCAGTATTTTTATTGTTTTCGATATTATTTTCACACTATTCCATGTTCCAATCTTGAACAATTCGCATACATCGGTAGATGGACTAAAAATATTCACCACTTGTCATATTGTCGCGGGTATAAATATAAGTATACTTACGTATTACAGAGGGATGGTTCAAATTACAGTAAAGAGAGGGTCGAGGCGAGACTGAGACCTTCTACGGGATCAATTCTTAAAAAAGGATGATTCTTCTGCTATCCAGTGTCAAAGATATGATTACAAGGCGTGTAGGTTTCTTAGTTTTTTGTATCATTTATAGTGTGAATATAATGTTTCCCACTTCACAATACACAGTACTTTGAACATGAGACGCGAGATATTTGTAGACCTCGCACGTCCTTGGTGAAACGAGAAGTTTCGATTTTCAACTAAAATTGTATTTTTATTCCGATCATGTCGATTGAATGAAAGACTTTTGAGAGAATATTTTGTTCTCGTATTTGATATAAACAGATATAAATACGAGAACAGAGCTAACGGTGGATGCGGATGACAAAATAACTTCCTCGATGTATTTTCATGTGTGTGGGTTTTGTATCCTTGCAATATACAGTGAGAAATTAAGGGAAATAATGAAAGTATTAGAATGAGGTGAGTCGTCTCCCAGCTCGGCAAAGAAGCTGCTGGATTTAGAGTACTGAGGATACAGAGGAATGGCGATTATTAAGAGATGCCTATATCCGACAGTAGATGGATCTGAACTAAGAAAAAAGAAGAAGAAGATCGAGTTATAGTAGTGTGAAATGATAGTCAGTCTCTAAATGGTACTTTATCTGCTGAATAATATAAATTTTAACCTTTTAAAAAAAAAATATTTATACGCATTAATTATGATTAATCAGTGATTTATTTACGTATCCGTTGTGTTTAATGTAGCCGTTAGCATAATTAATAGCGGAAAACCACGGTCAGTGCAAAATGTCCGACAATGTTCAAATAATTAGTATACTCGTGTATGATAATAATAGATAAATCAGTGAATAATTCTAATCGGACAGGTTCTAGTCCAAGCATTTAATATAAAATGTGTTTCGTTCGGTAGATGAAGATTCATTATTGTTATTATTTCGGGGTTCTGAGACTTCAGCATCCCAGCAACCGACAAGCTTTGTTGAGATAAAATCGAACAATGGAAACATTTTTCTGGAACCGATATTACAGAAACGAGTTATTATTATTTGGAAGTTGGGTCGTTTTACTTTTTCCAAATATAACTTTATAATTGAAATCTAAAACGTACCTCATGTATTTACTACCTACATTTTTTCGATATACGTAGATAGATGTACTTATTAATTTAAACAAGTAACTTTATATAAACGACGTTAATGACTTTTTATAACACTATGTCTTTCTTCGTCACGTACACTAAATAATTCATAAAATAAAATATTTACAACAAATAACCCCAGTTGGGGTTGGAAGGAGGCGATTGAATTGAAATGGAGAAAACATTAATTTTCCTTAATTTATTTCTAAATAAACAAATTAAATACTTTTATTATTTAGATGTAAAATATTATTGAGGTTTTTTTTTTTAATTCAAAACGCGGCCTAAAACTGTGATATTTTTATATTTCTAAGCATTTCAAATGTCCCACTATGACTATAATCTCGTTCCCGTCCAATAATTAATTTTTATTGGAAAAACAATATTTATTATACTGGTAATGTTAATTAATTCACAGATTTCAAAGTACCAAAAATTATAGACATATACAAAAAAAAAGTCAATAATCCAAATTTTCAAAATTAAAAATTAATTAACCTTTAGAAGCGAATTCCGATCTACAAGATTAAGAGACCAAATTAATATTCCAAAACTAAAATATACCGCAACCCAAAATCACTATATTTATCAAGACATCAAATGTTTTAACAATCTTCCCATCATAATTAGAACAATTACAGACTACTATCAATTTGTATCTGAAGTAAAAAAAATATATTCACAGACTAACTGAAACATACATTATCTCGTATATACTCTTTCTCTATACACGAGTCCTACTCTCATAGAGAAGAAATAAATATTATATGAAATATGTATATATATATATCCTACTGATAATTCTAAAATGTGTTATATTTTCTAATGTTAAAATAAAGAAATTAAAAAAAAGAGTTGTAAAATTTATAATATTTTGTAACACCTCTGGCAACCCTTTAATAAATGGTCGACTAAAATTTCAAAGTAAACATTTATTCATTTATCATATTTGTCAAGCTTATTCCAACAAAGATAGCACTGATTTAATAATAACTTAAAATTTTAAAAAAAATATTCCTCACTTGACATTTCGTGGCGCACGCGCGAATTTCAATGTCGTCCTTGTCACGTAAAAAAAATATTCTCAAACTTTTCACATAAAAGAAACATAATTCCAGATAAACTTTTAACATAATAATCTAAAATACGGTTTTTAGTAATGTACGTGATGTGAGACGTACTGTAATCTAGGTCTCGTACAACTTGTTAATTTAATCATATTGATTACACAAAGCTTCGTATTTGTGAAATATTTAAATAAGTACATATCACATTATTTCTCAATATCATTAAATAAAATTAAAAAAGATATCTAGTTCATGTTTCTAGAAACCAACGGAAATTCCAATAATTGACAGATGATTTTTCTCGTAAATCCTATAAATTTACAAACGCAGACATTTTTAAAACTGTCTATGCCCTTGTTTCATTTTATGAACTGGGAGTGATTCTAAGATAAGTGAAATAAAATAATGTGTATTTCGAACCGCGATTAAATAACTATGATCAGAATTAATACAATAAAAATGGTATTAAACTGCTATTTGACTATTGATTTGTTAGTATGTTAATGTAAATATTGAACAAATCCGATAACGACTGCTATGTACCTAATGTTTTCAATTTATATGTTTAGCAATTCACTAAGTCTAAACTCGAAAAATAAATAAAGTTAGCATCCGAGACTACGAATTATTTTAGGTCAGGGATCGGCAGACTTTCTAGTGAGACGAGCCAAATATTAGTAAACAGAATCTCAAAATTTTCATTGAGCTGCAAAAAAAAAAACAAGATAAAATCAAGATTTTTATTTAAAACTTAAATTCACAACACAGGCGTGGATTACTTAAAAGCTTCAATAGATCAGTTCTCGAGTTATAAAACAAGAAAACCTAAATAATTAAACATTTTTTAAGCTTTGTAAAGCTTACTAGTTAGAACGGTGACTTTGCATCGCTTTCGAAAGCTTTGTTATATGTGGCAAATAATTAACTTGTTCAATTTAAGATATTATTGTAAATTATCATCGGTTAATTTGCTTCTTAACTTAATTTTAATTTAAGGTGTCTCCCAGAAACGAAGCTATTATTTTTATATGAGAAGTATGGAAGTCTCGGGCATTACATCAGCTGGCTTAAGTGATCACTTTGCACAAATATCGGCGCAATAAATGGCATTTGCTATCAGTTTACTCAAAGATATTTGAGATTCCGTAAAAACAATGGGGATGGCTTTCAAATAATGGAACGATAGATATATTAATTTGAAAAAGCGTAACGTATAGGTTCGAAAATTAGTCGACAAAAATACTGTCGCTGTAGCATAGTTGGTAATGCATCTTCCCCGGACTGGAAAAGAGATCCAGGTTCGAATCTCATTAGCGCAACAAGAATATTTTTCGATAAAATTGATTTTATATGTATATCTTTATAATTAATACATTTAATTCGTATTTAAAATATCACAAACCGTCTGTTCTGAATAATTACAACTTCACAATAAGAATGTGTTCTCCTATAATTAATTCTGTTAACTAAATAACAAATCTGATCTTACTAGGGTAACATAACTTTAGATTCATGGTTGGCTTAGAGATACAGAGGCTCGCGTATAAACGCAAATTCTCTCATATTCTACTAGTACTATATTGCGAGTTATTATGAAACAAAAATAAGTCAGTGGCACATTTGATAGCTTTACAAATAAATAAATCGATAGTATTATTTAATTTTGGTAATGGAAAGAAATGGCCTCTAACATACTTGATGAAAAATTGTTAAATACATACATAAACGTCCAATAAAATTAATTAAATTGCTTTATTTTATATCTCTCTTTATTTTTATTGACAAATAAATAACAATATAAGATTCTTTATCGTTTCTTAGAAGGACCATTTTATCTCTGAGGAGAATTTAAGGAAAGTATTTTGATCAATTATTTTGAAAACAATATATTTTTATGTTTCTATTTTGTGTGTTGCTATTTAAATTGCCAAAAAGGCAGACTCAAAAATAAAATCCAATTTGATTATGAAAGAATTAATTTTTACAAAAACTTTAAACTAGGTTTTTTTTAAAGGACCTAACCTTTCCTGGAGCCGTTTTATGAGTTTGAACTCATGAATCATTTACACCTAACAAAGCAAAAGTAATAAAATATATGTAGATACTCCTGAGAGTTTAAAATATATATATATTATTTGAAGTATTAACCGTTTGAATGCTACGCGTCGCAAAAGCGCTGCGATCGTTTGTATCGGAAATTGCTTAGCACTTAAACGGTTAAAATAAACGAGAAGTTACCATAAAAATTTTTACAATTACACCTTTCAATTCCCCTATTTATTATCCAAAAAGGAAAAATATATAAACAAACTACATATAAAAGTATACAAAAAGTGACAGTATATTAAGAAAACATGAAAACAATTTATAACGGAGAGAAATAGAAAATGCCAATTTACATAATATTAAATTATACAACATTAACAATACATAACATACATAAATTATTAAATTATATTGCTTAAATATTGAAGTGACAGTGTCATAGAAGGCAAGCATAAGGGTGGCGTTGTAAAGAAAATACACTCCCCGAGCGGGAAAACGAGGACAACACATGTATGTTTGGTCACGCTAACCTTTATCTTGCACCATCATGTGATCTACCCAGTATTTCTCATCTTGAGATCCATACCCTAATGAAACTGCTGAAAAACCCGAGGTTCCATTCATTCTATAGTAAGTCGTCGTTCCGAGGTGAACGATCTCTAATGCTTATCAAAACTCTAGTCATATATTCTCGCTCCTCGGTCAATATAGGGCACTCCCACAACTTATACTATGCCTTACCCGAGCACAGACGCGCCATGGTTCATTAGCGAACAGCCGGTCAAAAGCCAACTTAGAAACTGTCCATGTCCAGTTACCATCTACAGCTCGTGACGAGTCAGCACCGGTTATTCAAAGCATTATTTCTCTTTCAGAGCCACGTAGGGGAGAAAGATTTAAACAATGTTGAAAGATAATGTAAATTTTGTAATATACACTTTTTAAAAGCTAAATATTCATTTATCGATTCTTAGCTGCTGTTATGCTGTATCTTGAACATCAACTTTTGTCACAAATATACACCCGTCTGGATTTTGCTAGGGCTGTAAGTGATACGATCGTCCAAACGCGATCCAGAATTTAAGAACCTTGTAGTGGAAGTGTAAGAACGATATAATATTTAGTACGTCAAATTAGCAAGGTAAAATCACGATGAGATGGATACTTTAATAGTCTAGGTGCTAGACTCTGTAACAGGTGGAGAAAAAGGTTTTTAAAACCGAATCATGCATCAATTTACTGGATCGATAACATAACAAATATTGGGTAAAACATCCAGTTGCAAAAAACAGACGATATTAAGATAGGTCTTTATTTAAGATTTATCGAAGAAGAAGAAAAATAAAAACAAATACATACATATATACACGTATACCTACTACAGCACTATTATTTCGCGGTATTTCATAGAAGGTCTGACTTGTACAGTCTCTGATGCATTCTATATTTTTATATGTTGTGGAATCATGGATCCCGAAAGCAAATGATAGACGACAGATTTATTCCTTTAAGATGTGGTGCTGGAGAGACATGTTGCGCGTACTATGAACGACGAGATGTACGAATGTCTCTATATGCAGGACATCAAGGGCAGACTCTCAACCATTTGCCTGAGATAAATCCTTCAATTTTTTAGGTATCTTGCGAGAATAAAATATAGCTTGGAGAAGCTTGTTGTGGTGGGCCACGTTTAAGGACGAAGAGGAAGAGAATAAGGAAAAGGAAGAGGAAGAGGAAGATCCCCCACCCGTTAGACCGACCGAGTGAAAAAAGCAACAGGTATTTATATTGTGAAAGTCCTAAGGTCCAGTGGACTGCGAGGCACACAAATGTATCTCTCTATCCTCCAAGAATTAAAGATTATAAAAAGGTTTTTGATAACATGCAGGTGACGGATTCTTGCATAGATACTTTTGACCTGTTGCCAGAAAGAACGATGAAAATCTCGAGAAACTCAATAATCACATAGATTTAAAAAAAGCGAGCAAAAAGATGACATTAACATTTATGAAAATTTAATAGATTTAAAGTGGCTAACTATTGATATGATCTTTTATCTTTTGGTTTTAGTCATCTGAGCTTATCATGCGTGTACCTGATAATAAGAGTACCTGACAATTTTTCCACTACATTGAGCCAACCACGTAGAATGCTCGATTATAATATTCCAGCTTATTGGTACGTGTTAGTTCAATCAGCCTATTTTCAGGTGATTGAGCAAATCTCAGATTACGTTCTACTTCACCGAATTTCATGATGTATTCAGGTGACATTCAGAGTAATGTTGTGAATTTCAACAAGTGAATTGCTATTCTGTCTGAATAACGAAGCAAGAATTTTTTGACTAAAAAATATGGCAGCATTTTGACGTACTAAGACGTTGATTTGAATTATTGGATGTACTGTAAAAGAAGATACAAAATAGGCGACATTTTGATGAACTAAGACATTAATTTGAATTATTGGACGGGAGTTGTTGGAGAGAAGCATAATTGAAGTATTGTATGTACAAACGTACTGTTATAGAAAATAAAAAGTTAATTTTATAAGAGCGAAGATATAATATATTTTTAATATTTTTTAGAAGGATCATTGAATTCCACTAGTGACTATCCGACTATTCAAGCGATTGGTTAAATTTTTAGAGAAATGTTTTAGTGTTGCGTTAATAATTTTATTAATTAGTCATATTATACTAAGCAAATAAAAAAGCATTGCGTTGTATAATGTGTTTAATAAAATATGATATATATTGTACCCAATATGAGTCATTATTCATTTAATTGAAATTTTGGAACAGCTACAAAATATACATTTTAGTTTTTATTTATATGAAACATTATTGAAAACTTTTATATCAACAAAATATTTTGCTTAAAAAAATGCATTTTAATAAAGATTTATTTAGTAATAAGTACGTTAATTTAACACACACTTATTGTATTATTCTTAAGAAAGTTCATAATTCATTTCATATTTATTTAGTACATTTAAAAAAAAAACATTATAATATTATAAAAACTCAATAAAAAAAAAGTAAGACCGCGCCCTCTGGGCACGCGAGCCACAAAATGGTTTTATTATATTCCTATTTTTCTCTTTTGTGTGTGTTGTTTAAGCGATTCTGCAAATCTAATTTACTTATTTCGCAAATAAATGTACGGCTGGGAGACGTGACATATACGTTCATTTTTATTTTAGCCCACAAACTCGAAGAAAGAAAAGAACCCTAAAATAAGGTTGAATTTACCGTAACCACTATTAGTTATATTACGTGTCAGCATTGAACAAATATCTTTATGATTTCTGTATGTGTAGATTGTTAGAAGGTTCTAGGCATTTTATTTATTATCCAGTTTTAATAAGAAAAATAAAACTATAATATCGTAACATACAAATTTCAATCTTATAGACAGTGCTATAGCACTTATTGCATACTTAATCAAGCGTTATAATAAATATATATAAAAAATTAAGAAAATCTTGCATTTATATATCCAGATAGAAATATTTTTTTATTTTTAAGATCATTTTGAATAATGCCTAAAAATTTCAAGAACATATCTATTAATTACTATACATATTTTTTTGGGATTTTCAATCACCGATTGAATTAGCAACTTATGAATTACGAGATATGATCACAAAAGGGTTGGGGGTTTACGATTAAGGGTAAAATTGAGAGGTGACGCTTTGTGTTTTATGGAATTTTTAAGTTTTTCAAAAATCTTAAAGTATATACGTTTTAATATAGTATTATAAATAACTTTATCGTATATTTGGTTGTTTGTATTTCGATGTTCAGCGAATTTAAATAAATTATTATCATATACGTTATATGTATTAAATTATTATGCAAGTATTTAAAAATTATAATTTAATAATTATAATTATAAGTATTTAATATATGTAACTATAATGATTTTTTAAAGAATATTAAAAATGAAAAATTTTAAACCTTAAGTATTTAAATAGAGTTTTTAAGTAATGTTCGTATAAAAAACTGTTTATACATTTTTAGACACGATTTTAATTATAAATTTAAATGTACAATTATTATTTGATAAAAAAAAATATTTTAATTTATATATGGTCATACTGATTCACTTGGAGGTTGAACTTTAATAAATATAGATTATTAGAAGGTTTAATATTAATTTACCAACTGGTGAATATAAGTTGTCATAGTAATCTTAGTAAAACAAAACTACCAAAAAGTTTTCAATGCAAAACCAGATATTAAAAAAACTCACCAAAACAACGCTCATTTTGTTATCTTGTTATGAAATAATTAAATTAAAATTTTCGTAATTGTTAATGTTATCACCATGTTTGAAAACAGGGCACTATTTTAATAAAATTATTCACCAAACTGATAAAATCGTAAAGCTATTCCATAAATAATAGATAAACCATGTAACAATATTTGAGCATATCCAAGACACAATTTCTGGATTTAAAAAAATAAGATTCTCATTAGTAACATCTATGCTGTTTCAGGAAAATGAATATCCAATTTCAGACCATAGATGGCGACAGCGAAGTTGTAGTTAAATACTAGAAGTATTTCTACATGGTAACATACCATATATATAACTTCCAAAAATTTGATAGGTATGGAGATTGATTGTGGGTGGTATGGTGAACGTCACATTATGTGAAGTGATCACTTAACCCAACCGAAGATAGGTCGTAAGGCTTGTAATTACCTATATAATATAAATAACTTTGTCTCTATGAGATATCTATAATTTGTTTAGATAAACTCTGATATAAACGTGAATTTTATAGCCTTCCCAAAAACTCCTCCGTAACTACAGCAAAACAACTTTAAATAGTGCTTTACTACTGCAATAATACACTGCGTAACCTTTCAGCATTATTCTTGCAGAGGTCGACTTCTGATATTATTTTATTAATCAACTAGCTTGAACGCATGATGTACGCGCTCTCCATTCTTTTTCACTTTTCTGCACTCTTCTTCAAGCCCTCAACATCCGCGAATCCATTTATTAAACCTTTTTGTGAGCGATAAGATAATTATGTAGGCGCTGCGATTCAAATTTACTGACATTATTGCCGCTTCTAACTGACCGACTACAAAGGCGACATCTGTACCCGAGGATTGAGGAGCAGCGACCAGTTCCGCTCCGACTCACAAATATCGATTCGCCGGATTTCGTCTTGTTCCTCTCTTTATGCGGCACTTTATACACATTACATTATATACGGTTATACAAAAAACAACTGTTATTTTAGACTCGTGGATGCCCCGTAGTGTGTATGTGAGCGAGTGAATCAAACTCCGGAATACATCTTGTGGCATTGCGTGATAATGAGAGATGCTCGTGATCGCATGATTGGAGGCTTAACTGGGTTTAATGGTCGGCCACCTGAAAACGCTGACCTGATCAGTAATGCAAGAATCATCAAAACGTGGACTACAAGATGGCAGATGTTGACAAGATCGTGTCAGCGAGAACGCGGACACTTCACTTTACATAACTTTCTTAAAACAAACAAAATCGTGCGTAACTCCGTTGACCTGTACTGTGTATGATGTCATGTATATTATTTTCTCACGCTCAATATACCCGAGATTTAAATTATTACATCTGCAAAAAACATCTACACCTTGTATAATAGAACACCGTCACGATACTTATAATCATAATTTAATTTCAGAAAAATAATAAAAAAATACACATTTTTAAATATTATCAAATATTATAACTCCCCGCAAATGCTAATATTACTCACAATTGCATCAATCTATTTCGTTAAAATCACGCGTAGACCGGAAATACTTTCTAAAATGGAGTATCCGCGGGCACACGTGCGGTTCCAACAAGACCCCCCCCGAACGAATTACAGGAACGAGTTGTATGAACTCGAGTCTATCGAGTCCGCTCCCGGAAGATCCTTGTGTAATTATGCTATTTCTTCCTCCTACGAATGACAGAAAACCATTCCGAAATCGACTATATAAGCAACCCTTACTTGGCTCGCGGAGCAGAAAAATTCAATATCTTTAATACCTATAGGCGCGGTCTGAGGATTTATCAATTTATGATCTTTCCCGGCCATTTCGTGCAAAAGTTTATCTGTCGCGAAGAAACAATTTATTGGAAATTTAATTTAACATTTTTTTATATTAATATCTTTGTGTATTAACTACCTTGTTAGGGATATCGCATCGAAGTTTCAACTCAGTGACCTCGATTTATCGCTTTTGCATTTAGTCAAAACCAATCAATTCTTTGCCGGACTAAATTAACAAAGAAATTTCCATGTAACTTTACGAACTTGACTCGTTTTCGTGTACTTTGTCGCGTTATCTCGTGCATAGATACAGCTATTACTATTTCCTTTTTCGCCTATTTGCTCCGGAGGACCTCGCATACACCAAGAAGTCTTCCCCTACGCCTGCCACCAGCATCCACAGTGATCGCCCAAGCCCACCTGACGACCAGAGACTCTGCGTGTCATAAGATACGCCGTCGCCATGTCCATCAACTATATCAAAGATACCGTGCGCCCATGAGTGTTACGCATCGAAATTATAACATACTCCACGATCTATATACTGACATTTCCGCTCTCTCCGAAAGTGAACTCTTCCGTTTTCTCCATTCAAGCCTCCACGAACAATAAGAATTAATCATCAGTATACATCCTCGTTAGTTCAATCTATTATCTGTTACTAATTTTTAATACTATAATATATCCTGTGATATAATATTAAAATCATACATGACCACTCTGTCTAAATAAACATCTCATTTCTATATTTCCGATGGAAGAAAGCACGATTAATTAAATTCATTTGACTCGGTCGTGTATGATCTTTATATACACACAGTGGCTCCAATAATGTTATAAAAGGGAAAATATCTATTATAAGTGGTATTAGGAAAAGATTATTATCTTGTACATTATAATGTGTCGGTATCTATACCACACCATTCGAAGCGCCAAGGCTTCGTAATGTAATTTATGTATCGGGTATGTCATCCTTGTGTGTAAACTGCTTGTCTTGATTTTTGTCAACATATCTTACTTCATATTGTCTTTTCTGTGTTAATTTTTATATTTGAATATATGTCGTTCCGTACTAAACGTACATAAAACTTTTATTTCGACACCCTGACCTACAAAGCATATTGAGTCGAACCTAGAACCAACCTTGGGACCAAAGAGAAATGTTTCATCCACAGATCTAGCACCGGCATCATCAAAGATAGGTCATGGCGATCCTAATCCAGGTCTTTCACCGATTAATAATCCCATGTATTGTCATATTTTAAAACACGAGCAGGAATTGTCGTTATAATGACGTGACTCATACATCATTGTCTTTCGTCCAAGTCTCGTCATAGGAGAGTTTACTTGATAGATAGCCCTTTAATGGCTGTCTTGTACCCACTGATTTCTTTACTTCCGTACATAACACTCGATTATCTGTTTGTTTGTAATGTTGTACCTGTATTTTTTAGAAAATAAATAAAGATAGTACTTAAAAGGGCGCAGGAAGGTTTTAAATTTAAATCTCTGTTCGTTCCCGCAATCTCTTGCAATAGCTTTTGTTTTTTATCTCTTTTCTTTTGTGTTTATTAATTATACATTTCGCGTTTCTGTAGTACTGTATGTGGAACCGATAAAATAAGTTGAAACTTCTACAACGGTTCCGGGAAAGGGCGGGTCCCTCCATTCTATCGCCCCTTTAATACTTCACAATTATAATTGAGTGAAACGGTAATTTTTATACGCAAAAGTATCAAAAGGTAAATAGGGGTATATACGTGACTAAATGACACATTTTTGATTATCTATAGTGTGTAAGAGATGAAGATATTAAATATAAAGGAGGGGTATCAACAGAGACAGCTGTTGTAAGTTCAAGCCAAAATAAAAAAAAAAAAAAAACCAGCAGCCATTTGAATTACGATTTGATAACTTTTCTTTTCAGCCAACGTTCAACTCGTTCACGGGCTGTTACTGCTTTTGTTAATATAATAATATCACAATTGAATTGGTTATTCAATATTAACAATTCCTAAAATTACCAACAAGTACGGATCTAGGCTGGGAGATAGCATTCCTCGTGTTCAAAATACCGTGTAATACTTTACGGTTATTCTTCTAACTTCATATGAAATATATTAAATTTATTTATTTATACGTAAGTAGGTATCTATTGTATTTAAAAATAGTAATATTTAGAATGTCATACAAATTTTAAGCGGTTGCGTAACGTCAAATTAAGGTGCTTTAATATTGATGTTTAAAACGCTACCTTCTATATTGGATTGGCGCATTATTGCCGCGCATCTACAATGTTTACCGAAGGCTGTATACATGGATTCGTTCCGCTTCTGAGACATCGAGTTGCGAGCGTAAAGATGCGGCTAGAACTCAGCACCAACTCTCTGGTGCAAACGGCGATCTCTTGGAAAGCTGGTTCTCTGACAAGAGAATGGCAACGCCTACAGAATAGCTACATATACAACAATGGCCGTGACTGAAGTAGTTATATATGTAATATTTATATTTTGTGTGTATATATGTGTGAAGTTTTTACTTTTCATTACCTTTTTATTTATTTATTAATATTTTCCTCGGTTTTCTTTATCATAGCATTATATTTATTTCATAACTTTAATGTATAACATAATATGTATTATCTCTATGGCGAATCGGATTAAATAAAAACCCGATGACGCTGGAATAAATACATTATTAATATTATAGAAATCTTCTATCATGGGGCATCTTTTAACTTCGTCACAAACACTGAAAAGCGATTCATCATCGATTTATCTCCAATTAAATTATGTTCCCATTCACATGGAGGCTAAAGCGTATTAAATATTGATATAATTTTACAGTTTACACACAAAAATATGATTACTTTACTTCGGGAAAAAACAAGTAAGGAATTTAATAGAATTTTTAATAATATAAGTCAAGTTTGAATCCAATATAGCTATAATTTTAAACAGAATTTTAAATTATTCTCAGTATGTACCCCTTAACATTTTTCAAAAGGTTGAATGGAAAAGATTTTTTTGATTTTTACTTCTAAACGTCAGAAAAATAAAAACATTATATTTACCCTTCTTTTCAAGAAACGATACATATTGGCGATATCCACGCCTCCCGTACTATTTGTATAATTTATTATAACTTCGGTTTATCTATCTGTTATTCTTCTCCTCCTCAAATGGCTCTGCTTACATTATAAGGTCCATAAAAATTCCAATTACTTAGTCGAGAAACCATGCGATTTATTTACAGGATTGTATCATTAAAATATGGTCACGGTAAGATGAAACTACTGTAGATAATACGAGGATTATCTTTAAAATTTAGCGTAAACGTTACAGTTGTGTAATAATTCACTGTAAATAATTATTTTGATTTTGAAATATTTGTAATGTATCTTCCCGTAAATTAATGATAATAAACGAACTCATTTTTGCACAGTTTAATGATCAGCAAGATGTTTTATTATCCGTACCTGGTTATTGTTATCTCCGCCCGTCGGGCAAGTAGTTTCAGTATGTTTGAAAGTCCACGAATTGATTATAAATAAAACTTATTTTAAATATTGATAGAAACCATTGCTTTCTATTCAAATTATAATTTTTGAAATGTTTTGAGTACTTTTACCGAGTGAAATAGAAGCCCATCTCCGTCTCTATAAAACTGTGTAAAATAAAAACGAACTTCGTGCTAAATATAATAATATCGCATTTATTGATTGAGTTAGTAGTAAGTATCAGCTGAAGAGTAATTTTACAAATGCAAACGGTTGAAAATGATTATATTTTATTGCATTAGCTTAATAAAACCCAACATACAAACGAGGCATGTATGCATGTGATAAAGAGTGTTCAGCGGAAAATTTTCAAGTTGAATATTAACGCGCACGAACCGCTGAATCACCACACTTTAAATGTTGCTTAACCGCGAATGCGCGGTGCGCTCCCGACCAGTGACCCATTACGACTGGTAAATCCGCAAATAACGCGCGTCGAACAATACCCCTCCCATTTACCTCACCCTGATGGTTTACCAGCAATTACAATTTAATCTTGAAATTTTTCCGATGGACACCATTTATATACAAAATAATTCGTAAAATAATCCTTATTACTTAAATGAGGTAATTCATATCGCTTGATTGATACATCATATAAATAGATATAAACATTTTGTGTTTATTTAATGTCAATATTGACAACCGTTCGCCAATAAAACCGAAAGCGAGGAGGCGTTTCTCCTATATTCAAGGGAAAACATTTAATCGGAAAATCCTGTAGAACCTTATATTTTCCCCACTCAATCATTCCTCCGTTAGAACATGACATAAGTAATCGTTCTCTTAGGACAGCCTGGTCTGCCGACAAAAAAAAAACTAATAAAAAATCTCCAAGGTATCAGCGAGACCCAAATTGTATCACGATTATAGTCCAAAATATTATTTTTTCAACTAAATTCAATTGTTGCAGTCTGCTATGGATTTACATGCAATTTGTGGATAAAAAAATCTGGAATGTAAATTATTTTATAATGTAATATAATATTTATAATATTCCGATGTCCTTCTGTGTGTCACATTTGTGTGAAGATTTAATTTATTTTAAAGTTTATTAAACTCTACAAATTGAAATATGCTTATTATAGCGTGTGTTTCATTTGATTAAATTGGTGGAGTTTAACAATGTGAAAATTAAATTATAACAAAAAAGTACACACTACAGCTTTACCGATGAAATTTAAGAAATAACAATTCAGCAATAGCAATAAAAATCATTCATTATTAATTATTCCCTTATTTTGCGTTAACTAATTAGACTGTAGATAGTCTATAAAGTCTATCTATCTAAATCTCGTTAATAAATAATAACGTACATTTTTATGTTGTAGCAGAGATGAATATAAAATATTATAATATAACATGATAAACTTCGTATAATTATATTGCTTAAATTCACCTCTACATACATACTTGGTTACTATGTCCCGGCTACTTTGCTAGACTACCGTCTGTGTTAAAGTATGTAGTGTTTTCGTGCTGTTGTGGTGTCATTTAATTAAAAAGTAAATCGACAGAGATACAATAAAATAAAGTAATGAATGTGTTGCACATCAAAAGTGAATTATTAGTGTTGTGATTAAGTTAGAATGTTGAAATTATAAAAAGCTAAGTTTTAATTTGAAAAGGTAAATTTGCTGTAATATTTAACATGAAAAGTAATGATTAGTGATGGTCTCTATCTAAAAATAGAAATAAAAATGCGAAAACTTAAGATCCCACCCGGATAAGTCTTTACCATACACGAAACTCGATGACGTCAGAAGTAACGAGCATTGCATGTATAAAATTTCGGACGAGAACCGTTCCACGCGCCGTTCCCCTCAATTTGAGATAATTTCGACGTTAATTTTAAACACCGGCTCTGACGTCCGACATGATAACTCCTGGGCTCCAATTATAAAAATTAAAGGGAAAAAAATATTTATTTTCAACCTCGGCTTATCAATTATTTCTTAGAATCGAGGCAGTAGTTCTAATCACTTCTAGACTCTCGATCTCGTTGGGTAGTTTTGACTTAGATTATTTTGTCTTTTTTGTGCTTTATAGACCTTTATAGTCTTATTTTTTTAACCTAATTAACTATTTAAAAAATTGTAATTATATTATTTCACATTTTTGTTTTCAGGAAAATTAACTGTATTAGAATAAGATGCGCATCATTTATTTTAACCCTGCCTAAAAGTGTCCTATATATTTAAAAAGCTTGGGAATAATGTTTGTATTATAAATTCCGGTCATAAATTTTCAACAAGACGTATTGATTGATAAAAAATATAATATCAAAAACAGAAAGAAAAATATTACAATTCAGAAAAATAATATTACACGTTTTGGAAATAATATTATACATTATAGTCTTATCTCGTGATTTGATTAAAATATTCAATATAATAAATTAATATATTTTTTACGATCTATCATGAATCAGCTGAATTAGTGTAGTAATTTAAATATTATGTTTACGTTGGAAATGAAATGCACCGTACGTGCGAATACCCTTTTTAACAAGCTGTGCTGCAACAGCCATTAAGGTTATGGTACAGCCATGTGGAAGGCAATAGGAAACAATCACATTATACTTCCAAATCTATTGTGGTTGTAATGGAAAATACACTTAAATACGACAGAGATATTATTGTGTATAGCAAACTGTATAAACTAAATATTAACGTATTACAATCAAATTATTGTTATTTTTTAACTAACCCGTTTAGATCTACTTCAAGATTGTAATAACATTGCCCCCTTTTAAATATAAAAATATACTTATTTATTAATGAGAATACGCGTTAATATTAAGAAATAAATCAATTAAATTGTCTATTTACTTTATTTGACTAATTATTATATTGAGAAAATAAATTATTGAAGATTTTTTTGAAACAAAGATCATTTTAATTTAATAATAATTAATTATTTTTAAAAATTGAATATTTAAGATTTTACATTAAATCTGCTTTGTCTCAGTAAGTGACCAATACCAGATCCGTCGAACTAGAATTATGTAATCAAATAATTTAATAATTTAATCATTTATAATCCTTGTATCTCACATTACTTTTAATAATTCCATTAAATTATTAAAGAACAAAAAAAATTTTGTAGGAAACAGTCATAAATCACAAACACACGAAGAGTTGCCTCTAGTGAGAGAGTAACCTCTAATTGAAATAAATTTCATATATTTTTTTTTAATTTATTATCTTTGTTTTATTAACCACTGAATTAAGTTTAAATACATCTACCGGTTTCGAAAAATACTATTTTCTTCTTCAGGATGTCATAACTAACTAAACATATATATCATTGTTTCTTCACCAGAATCTATTTTTAAAAAAACAACAATTATTTAAAAAATAAATTTAATACCTAACTCAAATTGTTGCTTAATACAAATTTAGTCGAATAATTTTTAGGAAAAAAATTTTTAGAATGGGACTCATAGTTAGATTTAGTTGGTTGTTTATAATTTTTTGATTAGTTTTACATGCTTTGCATTTCCAACGATTCCAAATTATTTAATTTGTGACCAACACCGTTTATATGCAAAATTGACAATCCTAATTTTTTATCAAAACCTAGACCATTTTCTATCAAATGATTAGGAAATTCTGAAAACCCACTATTGTTCAAACATCTCAAATGCTCCGTTACTCTTATATTAAAATTTCTACCCGTTTTACCAATATAAAATGCAGCACAATCCTTGCAACTAAGTTTATAGACACCAGAATTGTTAAATTTATCATCTTTGTCTTTAAAATTTATGAGTAAATTTCCTATACTATTATTTGTATAAAATGCCGGTCTAATGTTTCGTGGTAGGTGTTTAGATATTTCTTTCGAAAAGTTATTTATGTATAAAATCCTACGCCAATTATCATTATTATCATTATGTTTTATCTGTGATTTATATAAAAATTGATTATTTTATTCTTTTAATTTAAATAAATTTCATTTAAATAAATTGACTATCCACGATATCTGGGCTGATATCGCGGGTCATCAGCCAGAGAAATTGAAGAGATAAGACAAAATAGTCCAGAAATTTCTTACAGTTTTTATTTAGAAGCTTCACTTAGAATACGTTTGCTCGAAGACATCGTGCACCCGTACATCATACATACAGGTTTCGTAAATCTCTGAATTGATGTACATTAATTCTTTACGACGCTTCAAAAGTCTTTCATTCGATCAAAATACAAAAATATTTTTACATATACTTCGAATTTTTAACCTTTATTTAAAAATAATTATTATTTAATTAAGCAATGAATTAAAAAACCTACAGAATGATTTACGTGGATAAAATTTTTCTAATAACTTTTAAATCTCGTGGAAAATAATTGTAGCGTAGAGGGCCTATTCGCTGTAATTATTACCGTACGTCAAACTTTAAAGTTTTCCATACAATTCTTCTATATTTAGAAATGAATTATAGAGCTAAAATAGCAAAAAGAGTGGTCAAAGGCTGATAAACCACCACCGGCATTACCTAAAGACTCCTAATGAGATCGCAATCTACCGCAATCTGGAAATAGCCGTCGGTTGTTGTGCCTACTGGCGGTATTACTCAAAAGTATTTCGGAAATTATTCTCAAGTCGGGGATACCGAATTAAAGTAATTCTATTAAGCTTTTAAACTAGCGAAATTTGAGTAATCCGATTGTTATGAATCCATACCATATTGTGAGAATCTAAAATTATTTTTGATTTTTATGAAACAACTTGTTCATCGAGGTTCGATAAAACATGTATTAAAGTCCGTGTCCACAGAAGAAGACAATCTCAGTGATGAGGTTTTGTTCTGAAAATAAACTCAGAGATAGACAAAAACTCGTATCGTATCGTGGGTAAATAGGTGAACGTTGCTTTGTGTAAAGAGATCACTTAAGCCAGCCGATGACAAGTCGTTAGCCCTGTAATGCCAAAGACTTCCATACTTCTCATATAAGAAATAATAGCTTCGTCACTGTGAGATATTTTAATTTAGAAAAAAAGTTGTTATTGATAATCTACGATTTTTTTTCAAAGCAGAATATTCATAAGTAAATAGTCACGATAATATATAATACATTTATAGGATAATTAAGAACATGTATAATGAGAAACGTGTTGTGAATATATGTTGTATCAGAAATATTTTACAGGTCATATGAATTAATTAATGTTAGTAGTTAGTGGCTCAATATTCATCCACCACTCTCGTGTTCGTTTGATAGCCGTAGGAAGTATTGCGTATATCACCAGAACTGGTAGATAGAATAGATAAATGATAAACTACTCACGGTTGATACTTGATTTATTATTAGGCGCAGTTTAAATATATGGAGAAGTTTAGAATGGCAGAGGCTAATGACAGTGTTGTGAATATATGTTGTATCAGAAATATTTTACAGGTCATATGAATTAATTAATGTTAGTAGTTAGTGGCTCAATATTCATCCACCACTCTCGTGTTCGTTTGATAGCCGTAGGAAGTATTGTGTATATCACCAGAACTGGTAGATAGAATAGATAAATGATAAACTACTCACGGTTGATACTTGATTTATTATTAGGCGCAGTTTAAATATATGGAGAAGTTTAGAATGGCAGAGGCTAATGACAGTTCAGGTTTTTTAGTTGTTTCTTCAATTAAATATCTGAGGTCCTACTCAGACGACACCAAATATATACAAACGTACAAAAATTCTCCAGACATATTATGTGCAAATATCTCAGATGCATACCATCGAAAAATTCAAAGCTCTGCATAAAATTTTAAGACAATATTTTTATGGAGTTTGCAACACTGCCGCGTCACGGATTGCTTCATCAGCAATATTCAACCAAGTTATACAGCCGTTAGTGAAGCTTTATCGCGGTAGATGTCGTCTCTCTTTCTCTCCCTATTTGGCTATATCATTTTATCTGTTATGAAGGAGAAGCAATGGTGTTAATTTTTTTGTTTTTTACTGCAATAAACTCAAATAAAAATTCAGTGTTAAAAGTTTGTAGTTTGAGTTGGTCTTTAAATGATTTGAAAGTATTAAAAATATCAACATGATATAATATTAACATTGATTTTCAAGAAGGGTATAATGATAATGGTTTACTATTTTTACATAAATAATTAATATTAAATTTACTCCCGAAAAATGTCATATATGTTATCTGTCAAAACTCACCAGGCTCTTTTTACATTGTTTTAAAACATAATTTATTATTATCTTAAACAAATTGTGCGAATTTCATAACTAATGTTAAGTTAATTAATCATACAATAGCCGTGTTAAGATTTTATTAAAATATATGGATCGATCACAAGCGTTTAGCTTGGTTAAAAAAATTACTATGTAATGTGGCATTTATTTTTTGTATTATACATATCTCAATTATATCATTTATTTAATCGTTTTTAGGATGTAAGAGTTAGAAAAATATTATAAAATCAAATTGTCAAAATAAGAACAAGAACAAGATAAAATCCAAATAAATAATTTTAGATATGTACGTAGAGCCCGCGTTTTATAACATTCCACTTTTTAATACGATTGCGTATAAGTATTAGTAGCTACTCTTGTAGTGGTTGGTTGACGGCGCGGGTCAGTACGCATAAATACGGTGACCATAATTTCAATGTCGTAAAATATCGTATTCGTAATCTTGAAATAACTTATCAATAGCGTATTCCTTGAACACATTCTTGTGCATTAAGTACTATTAACTCACATAATTATTTTTTCAAATTAAACGCTTAGGTCAGAATTATATGGGTTAATATATTTTCCTTACATTCTATTTATATACATTGTATTGCACATTAGTATTTTTATTCTCTCATTTGACATATTTTCACGTTTACTTGCTTTGTACGTTAAATTTTATATTTAATTATGTTTTGCCTCGTATTCAATGAATATTGGTTTATTTGGTTTATGAAATATGATTTGTTGACTAATTCGCCCCAACACAGGCTTGCCTAGTTAGGTAAATCATTAAAAAAAACTGTTTTAAAAAATATATGTAACAAACTGCACAATATATATTAAATGTGTCTAAATAAAATATTAAAAAATAAAAACAATAGTACTTAGCACAAAAGTATGTTCAAGGAATACGCTATTGATAAATTATTTCATGATTATGGACACGACGTTTTACGACTTCTACTGTACCGTTCAGACCTTAACCCGATAGAAAAAGTTTGGTTACTATTAAACGATATGTGGGTTTTATGAATTCTGATATGACATTGAATTCTGTCGAAAGGTTGGTCAACAAAAAAGTCTCTTTAATTACCAGCGATGAATGGAGTAACGTTTGCTGACATATACACGTAACGGAATCACAATACTGGGAAACTCACAGCGGCTTCCTCGTCAGCATCAATTCAATAGATTCTAATTCTTCGTTTGATTATCACTAACATTCTTACGTATTCTTTTAAGAGTACTAAGAAATAGAAGAAATATTAATGATTGAATATCAGTGCTCAGTAAATTTAAATGAAAAGATATATATATATACATATATACACATCGTCACATCATGATCACCGTAGAACTAAAGTGCAAAATTATGAAACGTTTACTATAAGATATATTGTATATATCTAACGCATTTCAAATGCTTGTGTACTGAGACGGTTTTATTTAAAGTCGAATTACATTCCGATGGATTTATCATATTTAAAAATGCAGTAGAATAGTGCTCTGGGAGCAGGTATATGCTTAGATGATAGTAGATAGGTAAAGTAGGGAAGTGAATAGAAAAAAAATAAGGATATCAATTGATCGGTATTTATGACAGGACCAGATCACCAGTCGCCTGCGCGCGTGTAGATGCTCCATTAGGTTAACAATACCAATCTGTCCCCCCCTCCACCCTTTACCATTACCTAAGAGTATGAGTTTTCTGTGTGTGATCTATGACTTGTGAACTATCAGGAATGTCAACGTTCTGCTAAGAGTTCGTCACATCAACTTGAATTATTGTTGTGTTTTGGTTTCTCGCAGTGTGTACCGAAAATTTACAATCACTATTGGGTGATACATAATGCTTCGTGCTAATTATAGAAAAAGTTTCCTGAAGTTCAAGAGAGCTGTGAGTAAAGCAAGAAAATCCAGGTAAGTCGTGGTTCCTGGTTGGTTCTTCAGCCCTTTTTGTTCTGTCATCTCTCTACCAAATTCCCAGCACCCTTCCTACATCCCGTTTCCTCATCCTTATGTGTAAACAACAATATTATGTATTGCAACATTCTATTTTTCTTTTGTAAGTGTTGATAGATTTAAAGTATTTATTTTAAAAAGAAGAATAAAATTGTGAAATTGTAGAACTGTTCCTTAAAATATTAAAAAAAAATAGATGATTTACTTAATCACAATATTTTCACAAAATGTATCGACGTGGCGCATTGGTAACACATTATCTAGACAAGAGAAAGATCTGAGTTCGGGTCCTAGTGACCATATTTTTTATAGATTTTTTTCTGCGTGCCTTTCTGAATGATTTATCTAATTTGTTTTAATTTATAACAGAAAAATCGTAACATTACAAATAAAAAGTGATTTTATCACAGATCACCTAATATATAGACATGAACTAACGCAAATTTCTTGTCCCAATATTTTCATTTTGGTATTACCCGCGTGATCACTTTGGTATCACTTTGTGCAATCAAATAATTCCGCGACTTTTTATAAAAATATTACTCGATTCGAAAATTTAAACGTTGACAATATAATATGCATTAATGTAAAAAATACGTCTTGTTTACACAAATATTTAATTTTCGAAGAGTAAACACTATTACTGTCGCGGAAATGTATGTATGAAACTATCAGATTTATGTTTACACCAAGAATATGTGTGGAATGGTCCTCGTCCCCCAACTAATGTTCCAAACCCCTCTTCTATATGTACACTTTATTTAATATCCATTCATTTACTGTTCTGTGAATTCCATTAAAATTATATTACTTATTTTTTTCGAATATTACCATACTCATATTGAAGTATTCTAAGTATTTCAAAGTAAATTCTCGAATTAAATAAAATTTGTAAATCTCGCGCATAAAATCTCGTCTGGAATGATCTCCAAATTCTCTCAAGTCTTAATATCAAGTTTCACTCCGGTTCAATGGAGACGAGCTGTAGTACAAAATATTCGGATTACATTTAAAAGTGAGAGCTTCGCAGATTTTGTCAGTGGACCTTTATGGAAATTTATTCCGCTCTTTAAGTAAGCACTTCAACTATATTTAGGTTTAACAAAATTCTGAATTTTAGTGTGAGCAGCAAGTTTTTCTGTAGGCGTGTAAAGATCATCATCGATAGAATTACCGGCTCCGGTCCAAGCTTGTGTCTGCTGGTATATTAGTCAACCGTGGCACTTAATGCTTTTCGGTTTTTGGAATCATCAAGGGTATTTAGTCACTCGCAACTGATGAAAATTTAATATGACGTTTAAACATTTAAACAAAAAATCTCGTATAATAATAATGTGTTTATTCCAGCGTGATCGGGTTGTTCATGCAAGACCCGATTCGCCATAAAAATAATACATTCGAGTAACAGAATATTATTTACGTTATAAAAAGAAAAGCAAAAAAGATGAAGAAATTCATACCCATATGTATATAAAAATAAAATATAAAATTTCAGTAATGTGCTTGCATAAAGAAGTTACGAAGAAGTTTATGAAAAGTTTTATTGAAATCTGATAAAAACTACGATAGTTATTGTGTCCAAAAAATCAGTTATATTTCATACAATATTGGTGAAACTTTAACTGATACTTGTTTCGAGATCTCCTGGTCATGATTGAAAAGAATTTCTCAGAAAGTTGCGTCATGAGACTTTCTGCAGTAGGTAGTATTTCTGTTCTGCCTATAAGTCCAACAAGTTGACGATAGTGACTTCATAGGTGCATACCTGAAAAAGCACTTCTTGGATTACTGATTCATCTCTTACTGAAACTTAAAATTGAACACCTTTGAAATACAATTTTCTACCATAATTATAGTCTAAGTATAACATTTACATTATCTGGTTTAATTCTTTCACAATATGCTTACTTACTTACTGTTAGAATGCAAAATTACTCAAAATAATATTTTGTTTTTCAAGGATACGTAAGCACTTAGTCGAAGTAAGGGACGGGGTTGCAATAAACTACGATATTGTTAGACACACGGCGCAGCGTGGGAACTGCAATAAGGAATCTGGCGTACGTGACCATAGTCACGTCTGCAAATGCACCATAAGGGATGTATCACTTTATGCCTCAGTTCTTCTCCGATTCTTGGTCGGGAGAACTCGCTCCGTAAAGACGAGATCTAGCTTTCAATTAGAAAATAAAATTAAAATTGTCTCTGAAATATTAAGCAACCGTTTTTATAAATTGTGGTTCCGGGGAAAATTTAAACTAGGTACCTCGAATTTAAGCTTAGACTATAATGTTCTCTGCGTTTAATCGTTTGTGTGAAAGCACTAAAGTTTCATGATCCGATCAAGTCAAGGTCCCGTAAAAGCCAATACTATATCCTATGAGGCACGCAAATATTGCATAAGAACATCGCGTCCAGAGTCCCGGTTTGCCTGGATAACTGAGTATCGTCTGGTGGTCAATCAACTACGAGCCTGAACTCCGTCACCCTACGCTGGCACCACAAGTATCTGGCCACACTTCACATCCAGGATCCAGGACCATTTGGTAGATAATTTTATGCTGGCATAATGGGCACCTAATTAATGTTAATTTAATTGTAATTATTTTTGAATTGTCTCATTAATAAGTAATCAGGTAAAATTTCAAGTATCGTAAAATATAGATAATAAACTTTATTGTAAACAATGGCATTTTGTAATTTCATTTCATAACCATTTGACTTGATAATATTTAAAAAAGAACCAGTTAGGCTAGATGCCTCCCCCCTGAACATGAAGCTGAGGCAGAAAGAAGAAATAACCTAACATTACTTATCATCACGCCGTTTTCCCGCGGGGGTAGGGAGAGAGAATAAAGCGCCACACTCTTCTGTCCTGACATACTATTCTCGCCTCATCCACATTCACTCATTTTCTCATATAAGCTCACCGATTATCGTGGCTTCTAACAGGACTATCTTCCAATATCTGGTTTACCTGATAAATCCAAGTCTTCCGCGGTTATTCTCTATTTATTGTGAAATCAACACATCTTAAAGACTGCATTTACTCCAAATAAATTTATAAGGTGATTTCACATTTACATGACTCACTTTAATGATGTTATTATATATTCTTAATAAAGTAAATAGTTATGTAAGGTTACGTTAGTCCTTAAACCTATAAAATGTCGAAAAATAAACAATACAAATCATTACGTTAGTCAACAATTAACTTTTATATATAAATATATAAAGAATATATAAATAGAGCTGAGTACATGGAGTATATATCACATCAATATTCTATCAATTTTTAGAATGAAAATAAGGTTAACTAGGTGGTCTCCATCGATGAAGCCCAAATCTATGATCACTTAAGGAGAATCCAAATGTCTAACTGCTAGAGCTTATTTGCTACAAGTAAGTCAAGCATCACTCAATGAAGTAGACGATTTCTTTGTCCATATTATTTAATGTCCCACTTTGATAGATTTAACAGAACAATTTAACAAAAATACTGTACACATTTTGTATTTTGTATTTTGTACGCGCTCGTTGCTGTCATAATCTGTCCCTCAAAGGAAGCCCCAAAACCGAACGTAGCACAATGAGACAAGGTCATATTTAAATAGAACCGTATGAATGATAGCAATTAATAGCACAATGGGGTGCGCTGCGGAGGGCTGAAAAGCCTTATGTAGGGTGATATTATCGAACAAAGAAATCTCCTTTTTTAAGCGAACAAAGGAACACAATAGGCTAAGAACAGAGTAACTCCTAGTACGGCGTACAATGTTTCCTTACACTAGATTGACATTTGGTGAACAGATAGGATATAAGTACATGAGTATAACAAGTATCAACATATAATCAGTACCAGAAAATATGAGCTGAAAAAAATGCAGTTATTGAAAAGGCATTTTCTTACGTGAAAATGTTGAATCAACAAACTTTTAATCGTACATTTTATTTTAAACTAGTATTGTTCTACGAGAACAGGGTGCCTCTTACGTCTTGTACGTTCAATTGTATTGAATATTTTCTAATAATATTAAATATTTACATACCTACCTTCCGATATGCAATTAATCTATTCTATAAGTGGAAAAATTGTTTACAAAAAAATAATCAAGCATTATAAAAGTATAAATCATGAATATCTTTAGTAGTTCATTTAGTATTTAAATCACTAAACAATAGGAAAATGTTAATATAACATACAGACTTATAAATAAATTTTAGCCTTTTAGAAAATAAACTAGTACGGTTTTTATTGAAAATATTTTCATTATTGATCCACATCATTCATTATTTTCAATCAATATTTTTATTATTGATCAAAAATATTTTCATAATACTCTTGAAGGTCCTTTACAGATGTACCCTTTGGCTATTACAATAAAAGTATAATAAATATAACTAATACAAAAAATGTATAATAAATCTAACTGTAACATTAAATGTAAAATAAGTATAACTATTATAATAAATATGTAATATTATTAATGTAACTCTTTCAATAAATGTAATTATTACAGAAAATGTATAATAAATGTAATTGTACTATAAAATGTATTATAAATATAACTATATAATAAATGTATAATAAACGTAACTGTTACAATAAATGTAATAAAAAACTAATTCTTAGTACGAAGAAAATAGTTTATAATTTTTCTACTATAGAGGACAAGTAGACATCACGAAGAGAACTGTGATCAATCACTTTTAAGGAACGACGTGTATTATAAGATTTCACAAAATTTCAAAGAATCTGTAACTACTCGTATCTTGATCTCATCTTAAAATGGTAAAGCGACTGACGTAGCGATTTCATTTTTTTTTTGGGTGGAGATTGCAATACAGGAATCAATACATTAAAAAAAACTCTAAATATTCATTATTGATAAAATTAACTTGTGTTTTAATACAAATACATTTAAATGTTTATCACTTATATAGTTTAGCAATTTATGATATGCTCTATTCATAACTCTCGCAATGTTCTTGTGAAAACATAACATTTCTTCTGACTACCCGACTACTAATTTTTCTAGCGAGTATTCAACCGTATTTCAACTCACAATTCAAGGAACTACATTTTTTCTTTACTTGGTATTGTTGATTAAATCAAAATATATTATATAAATCATTTACATTTATTATTATTATTACATAGGTATTATTCCCTACTCTATCTTTATTTGTCTTCTCCCTCCTGTTCTCCGTGGAAATATTTTTTTTCCTTTATCTTTCCTCTTTTTATTAATTTTTATTTTCTATTTTTTCTTTTTCTTCTGTAAATTTTATTGAATTTTCTTACTTCAATAGAAGGTATAGTTATCACTCTTTTTATTATACTGCGTAAAATTTAATCTTTATTACCAAAATCTAAAATAAAGTATTGTATTAAATTAATAAATCTTACACCGTGTCACTAGTCTATTGTTAATTCAAAGAAAATGTATAATTAATTGTATTTATTATTATTCTTTTATTACTGTTGATTAACTCCATGTTTTCCAAATAAACAAAATAAAAAATATGAGTCACGAACTGATTTGAAACAAATTATATTTCACAAACCCATAATAAAATTCTCCATTGACGTACTTGACGACTGGCGCCACGGTTAACGTCTCAAAATATACATATTTCTTTACAATATATTTTTTAAAATATCCTATTACTAACATTCTCCGAATTTTATCATAAATAACATTTATCTGATAATTTTAAATAAATTTCCTTACCGTAGTACGAAGCGGTGGTAATCTTACATAGGTAGGTCAACTCCCATTTTACGATTTAGATTCAGTCTCAAATAAAAGATACGATGAGGTGAAAAAGTGTTCTCAGTAATATTAGGGGTGTTTTTCCCAAGTGGAAAATTGCCTTATTTTCAAGTAAAGCTCACTCCCTGGAAAATGATCGAAAAAAATACGCAACTTTTCCTCGCAAAATTGTCCAAACGATGGCCGTAAAAAAAAGGGATGGTTAAATCGAGGTGCGTCGCTACGGTTCACCTGTTTTTCAAAGAAATTCTCGGAAAATTACAATTAACCCAACTTCTTGGAGACCTCAGAGAACATAAATTGGTAATCTTATGATTTCTTAGTAAAAGCGATTCGTTGAGGTTGTAAAACTTTATTGAGGTCATTTTTGAGCCGATCGGTTAATATTAAATTTTCTAAAATGATCAAAATAATAATTTATCATTTTATTATTGTTGCGATAGCTTTTTAACATAAAATTCAGAGGATACCAAATTAATCATGAATTATATACTCTCACTTTTATCTTGTGTTTTATTTTCATCATTATGGTTACCAGAATCGATATTTGGTGGCTATATTGGTAGCAAGCTATATATCATGTTGCTATTTTCTCTTTAACCTGTGGTGTCAAGGTGTTAATAACTGAAAACATATATTGGTCTTGTTAAAAGTTTCTGCAACCTCGAGTGTGCTTGAGAAGTTGTATGAAAGTAGACAAGGTAAAAGTGCTGTACTAAGACAGAGAAAGTGCGGCGTTGATAAATTCACCTCTGCGAGTTCCCCACCCACTGAAAATCAGGTTCAGGTCAAATATATGTCAGAATAGATATATTTACTCAGTGACATATACAACGGTCACTATACTGCAGTACTTCACTGTAGACGATAATTCGTAAAAAGAAAATAACAATATTTTGTAATTCAAAAAATCTCTGAATTAAACAATTTAAAATAAAAGCGCCAAACTTTCAAAATTGAATTGAAATTGTAGTCAAGTTTGATACTACAGATTGACGTTTACTGACAGTTTGATCAATGTTCACCCATACTTGAGGCGTGAATATTTAATGGCATCCTCTGTCTTTCAATGTCATCGATCATCAATTACTGTTCTTCGCAATCATGATGATGGTCAAAAAGCCCACTGCAATTTTTTTTAATATTCTACTTCATAAATGAATTATAGATAACAAAAATGTAACATTCAACCGTGCAGATCTATTGAATCAAGCAATTGAGTCAGAAGCTCAGAGGAAAGTAATTTAAAACTCTTTAATTTCATTACTCCGCGAAGTTTACCGTTTCTAGCTCTTGCGTTCTGTTACTGATGTCGACTTCTTCGCTTAATTGGAAACTTGATATTGCAACGGGATCTAACTGCTTACAGAAGCATCCGCCCGCTTGCTGGGGTGGATATCCACTCCAAATAATAAATAATGGTGTAGATTAATGTCAACCTCGAGGAACCCAACAGCAGGTTTACTTAGCTTTATTAACAGGCGTGTCGAGAAACTAATCTAAACCACGTGTCACTAGATTTGCAAATAAATTTATCTAAATTTGGACATCTTGCATTTCCGCTATTATAATTAAGTATAATTTATTGTAGTATATACAATTTCAGAACTAATAATATGGCGTACTTTTTTAAATGTAAGAATATTGATTTTGACGAAAACAGATAAAAATATTATAACCATTCTTCCTCTTCTAATGACAAATATTATAACTACAACTAAATATATATTATAGTCATTCTACCCCTTCTAATGATCATGTACCTAATGCTCTAATTAACTCCTCCTATTCCGATTTTGGTTTACTTTCCTCCCCCCCTCTCTTCCTTCTCCCTAACTCTCTAACAATGTTAATCTTTCAACTTTAGTGTACAATTCATCCTGAGGGAGAGATCATTGTTTTCGAAACCTGTAGATTGTATATCTTATAAAGTAGTGCAAACAAATTTATTTGACTTTAATCAATTAGTTATGTCATCTCAAAGTAAAAACCTACCTTCGAAAGAACTATTATACCCACTATAGAACTATAGTGGCCGATTGTTCTATTCCCAATTACCCATTACATATCTATTCTATCATATCCTAGTTTATTCATATTTCTTGGGAACAGAAAACAGAACGTTTAAGAACAATCTTCAAAAAAAAATTGTTTTTGATTAACTTTAAATATGTTTCGTAACAATATGAAACATTAAAAAACACTATCCAAATAAGTACAAAGTAACAATTTCATTGTCTTATTTGTGGAATAATATCCATCGTTACTTTCTTTCTGCAATTCATCTCTTTAAAAATCATTCCATTTTCCAAATTCGTCTATAAAACTGCCTTTAAAGGTATCCGTGAACAAACACTGTAGCTTGTTGGCGCGGACAAATAATACCTACAGAAAAGGTTAGATAAAGAATACATTCAACGAAGATACGATATCTTTGAACAGTGTCAGGTGTCACTAGTAAGGGTCGAAAAGGAATAAAAATCTACCCCTTTTACTCTTCAGAAATATTTTACTAAAAACTCTTAATTATTAGCTATGGAATGGTAGTAAGGAAGCCAACATAAGTCTTTGTTTTTATAATCTTCAGTAAAATAACCTGTTGGGTACACATATCATACTGAGATTAGGAAAATTAAGAAACTTTGCGAGTAAATACCGAATCTGCAATGCGAGCAAGACCTTGTGTTGTTCGGTAAGATAGATAAATGATTGAATAAATTAATAAGGTTTGGTATCATTTTGAAGCGTGCCAAATATAAGAAATGAATAAAAATCTTCTTTACAGATTTGAATAAAACAATATGTTAAAAAGGTCAGAATTCGCATTCTTTTGTTAGAATCTGATCCCGAGATAAGGTTCCGCATAAAAAGTGTTGTATTACCAGTCTCGCTTATAAAAATTCTAAATCAGAAACCCAGTGGCGCGACGGAGAAAAGAAACTTGGAATATTTTCTTCTTAAACTAGCGTATAAGCAAATGGTGGCGACAGCATGAATTATTCATTCATCATTCGAAATGTAAAACCTTGTAAATCATACCTTTGAACGTGTTCCTTTCATCCAGATTCTGGGGACAATTCTTCATTGCTTTTTATTTATTATCCTGTTTGGTTTTCTATGCGTGGGGACTAGATTTAACAGATACTTTTTATGTATATTATTTGTATTAGATACAAAACAATAATTATGAATTTTCATTTAATGCATTTCATACAGAAGTATTGTAATTAATTTTATTTAATACTATAATGTGGATAAATTAAACATATTTTGTAGTAATTGAAAATTTCTACATTTTTAGAACTATTTCTAAACATTAAAATAATAATTATTATATATTTGTAAAATAATTTTTTTTTTGGTTAGATATTAAATTAATTAACGTAACATAACTTTTACATTGTTTATTAAAAAGAATATCTTTCATAGATATATTTTTTTGTTTATTTATTTTTCATGGCACAAATGTACTTTCCACGTCTTTGTGGAAAGTACATCTGTGCCATGTAAATGAAGTTCTTGAAAAATATGTATCGGTGCGCGTCCACAAAATCCAGCGAGCGAACAAAATAAGCCCGCTGGTAAATATGTACATTTAATATTATTTATTTTTTACGGAGAGATGATTAAACCAACCAAAATAGATTGATTTTCATATCTTTTTTTGCAAATCTACATGGATTTGAACCCCAAAACATACTGATTTCATAATGGGTATTACAATATTTAAGTAGCCAATATTTTTATTATAAATACTTAAATTGTTCAATAATGAAAACATTATATATCCATTTTATATCAACGTTAATACAGTTCAATCTTAAAATAAAATCCTAGAATTTCCACCACTTGTTTAATTTGTGATCTGTAAATAAGCTACCATTTAGGATGAGCGTGAAGGGTTGGTTAGGGGCTGGAACTTTATTTTCCGAAACAGGGTGGCGAGTGAAAAACGAAACAAAAAGCACGGTCCAGCGCGCAGCGTGGTTCGTTAAGTCTGCTGGAAAATAAGCTTCACTTTAAGCACTTTTTTTGGGGAGGTTATAGGGTGGTGCATTTTGTGGGGCGTCAAAGGCCAATTTGTATCGGCAACATTTACTTTTTTAGATTGCCGCGGTTATAGCTTTTGAAATCAGAGTAGCTGCCATAATTTTTAATTGAATTTTTTTTTTTTTTGGAATTTCGGTAGGGTTGATCAACAAAAAATATTTAAAGTGAAATATACTATTTATTACGTCTCTTTTTAGATCTAGTACTTTATGAACTATGGTAAGAGTTATACTACATGCAAAGAACATGTCTTCCAGCACAGGCTGTGTGTATGTTTTTAGTTTTTGTCCAATGTTTGCAGAGTTACGATTTTTGTACAGTCGATTCATTCTGATTCGTCAATATGAAACAAAGTTGCAGTCAGCCTGATTAACGAACTTACGATTTCATGTTTTCATAAATATTTGATCAAAATCTGTTAAAAACTACGGGAGTTATGTTCACAAAATCCTATATGCATACATATACTTTTAATCGGATGGCGGTTACGAAGTCTTTCAGTCATGAGACTCTGCAATAGCCAATATTTCAATCGAAATCTACCTAAAATAATTTCATGGTGTATAAATGTAGAATAATTTATCGTTTTAAAGTGGGAATCTACCTAAGTACTAAATACAATTTTTTTTCCACATGAATAAATATTTATATTTAACTTATAAAAGAATTAATCTGAGAAATAATGTTCGCAGCGATGATGATTATTAAAATCGTATTATTTCTCCTACGCTAAGTATGCAATAATTAACAAATAAAATATACTAATGTTTTACTACAATTTTTATTCTCATATCCTAACTATATTTACATAAAAATATCGTATCGTAATGAAAATAGGAATATGAAAAGTTCATTAATAAATCTGGAATTAACAATAAATTTCCTAGGACGCCATAGTTTTTTTAACATGACATTTTTTTCCTATAGTAAAATATGTATACATATTAACATCAAAGAATGACATACGTTATTTTGTGAAATAACAAACTGTTTTAAATTAGGTCAGAGAACTCTAATTCTTTGACGACTTTTGGTTTTGTTCATGTGTAAAAGAGACAATAATTAGTTCTATAATATTTGTGTAATAAATGTTTGTAGAAACAGAAATACTTCGACGGTTGAACCATGCCAAATAGCAGCACAGAAGCTTAAAAATAACTAAATTAAGAGGGAGCGACATATCTACCTTAAAGATCGAAAACTGGAGAATTTAACATATCGTTAATAGTAAATATTTAACTGTATTACACATATATTCCACACACACACGCATATATATATATATATATATATATAAGTTATTCAGCGGAAAAATTTCAAGATTAAATTGTAATTGTAATTTCAAGATTAAGTTGGGAGGAGTGTTGTTCGGTCCGCGTGATTTGCGGATTTGCCAGTCGCAATGAGTCGCAAGTCGGGAGCGCACCGCGCGTTCACGGTTGAGCAATATTTAAAGTGCGGTGATTCGTTGCCTCGTACGCGTCGCGCTTTTTGTACTCACTTTAATATTCGACGAGTAAGTGATGGGGCAAGCATCTGGTGTTAGGTTCAATAGTTCAGACAAGACGGGACTATGGTTAACCAAACTCCTGTGGGACCATCAACGTCAGCAGTGACGCCAGAACATGTGACTCAAGTTCGACGTGAAATTATGCGCCATCCGCGTAAATCGATAAGGAAGGAATCGATATTGCAGCCTCTATTAGAATAAATAAATCGACAGGGCACGTTATTTTGAAAAAAAAACTACAGTTTTACCAATACAAACTGCAATTGTGCAGTTTCTCAACGAAAATGACAATTATTTTCGTAAAATCTTAGCGAGAACGATACTGGAACGTATTGGAACAGAACAAACGTTTGGCAACATTGTTTACTGACGAAGCATATTGTCACATCAATGGCTATGTTAATAAACAGAACATGAGATACTGGTGCACCGATAACCCAAAGGAACGCCATCAAAAACGTTTGTATTGTCCAAAAACGACGATGTGGTCTGCAATTTCTGCTCGAGGGATAATTGGCCCTTATTTTTTTTAACCAGCGAGATACAGTCACTGCTGATGTATATTTCCGAATGATAGACGAGTTTTTGGCACCGCAACTGCAGCTGTTTCCCGGTTATAACAATAGAACACAATTTCAGTAAGACGGACCTACTCTTTACATAACTAGAGTTTCAATGTAGAAGCTGAGGGGAATTTTTTTCAATAAATTAATGAGCAAGTGCGGAAACATACCCTGGCCACCTCGGTTACCGGACCTTACACCGTGCAACTTTTTTTGCTGGGATACTTTAAGTCGAGAGTTTACAGAAACAATTCTCGAATAATTCAAACCTTACAAGAAAATATCCACCGTAAAGTTTCTGGCATTGAACCAATGCTTTGCTCTCGCGTGTTCGCAAATTTAAGAGTCAGCATTTAGACGATATTGTTTATAAACATAAAATCTGCATCGTTAAACACTATTTTGTATAAATATATAAATAAATTATGAAGATAATATTGTAGTTTTTATTTTATTTAATATTTAATTAACTTGAAAATTTTCCGCGGGACATCCTTTATGTGTTGTGGTTTTAACTAATATAAAAGTTTATTAATTTAATTTAACATGATATTATTTAATATACATTTATATTTTTTTTAAATATAACAATATTATGACAAAAGCTCAACGATGTTCAGAATAATTATTTTGCATATTACATGATAAATTCATTTTAAACCTAAACTCTCTTAAAAGTAAAATACATCCAAAATGTATTATTTTCATTTATGAATTTGAAATTTAGAAAGATAATTCTAGTACCATTAATTAAATATTATTTATGTTGTTATCTTTTGTATGGTTAAATTGAATTACTTGATCTTTATGTAGTAACAATTTGTTTCATGAACATTAGTTTCAGTTAATATTTACTTATATAAATATAACTACTATGGTTGATTTACCACTTGAACGAGCATGTCTAGTTAGCGAATAGAATCTCTAGTAGTCCGTGATGTAGCTGAATTACATACTTTAACAGCAACGTATACAAAATACTGTTTCTATTATATTAAGTGAATAATTTTGATTGCTCTGTAAACAAAACCATAATGTAAACATCGATAAAGGTCACAGAGGGAAACATTAATTTTGAAAAGGTCATCTCACCTTCGAAAGCTTTTTTGATGGTCCTGTTAAACGTTATTTTAATTTCTTTGTAAAGTGAGACTTATATCATTTACCACTCAAATAATATTATAGTCACGTACGAAGCTTAACAATGTAATATTATTTATTATAAAATACATATACTGATGTACATAAATAAATAAATAGTATGGCTGTCTCTGATAAAAAATATAATTTTTAAAAACATTGCAACAATTTGACAAATATGGTTTTTGTTAGTTAATTTGACATCCTGATGAAGAAAATTGTATTTTTAAAAACTGGTTAATGTATTTTATATTATTCATAAAGAAGTTAAAAACAAAGTTTTAAATAATCTATATTAAAATGATTAAAAACCACAATCTAAAATTTGCAACAAATATTAAAAATATCAGCATTCACTACAATATTGTTATATGTGAAATTCTAATATCTTTCTGTATATTACAAATAGTGAAATTGATGCATTTCATTGGAATGATGTGTCAATTTCCTTTAAAATAAATATATGGTATATTTGTTCTTATGGTGCAATTTTGAAAATAGTATCTAAACAAGCAAATCCCTTGTCAGATATTTGAAAATATAAATATAAATACTGTATTTAATAAATTTATTAGAACCGTAGTACCGATGCACTGTAGGTTATTTAAATTAAATTATGTAGGTAGGTAGTTATTATTTCAAATCCTTTCATGACCGTTTTCCAAAGTTCAAACGTCAAACTATTTTTCTTGACATTTCAAAACTTTGGTTAGTGTTTGTTATATTATTAATTAAAATAGATTTATCAAATTTGTAATATTATAAAACAACATTATTTAAAAAATTAATTGATGATATTTTTATTTAAAAATTACATTTTTTTATTAAAATTTTGACAATAATTATCTCTTTAAAATTGTGTTACAAATATCTCAAATTTCCTAATAGTTTAAGAGATAATAAAAAAAAGTTATATTTTAATATTTTATGACTGTTGATTTAAATATAAATTTAATTTACCAGTTACAAAATATTATGAGGCCGAAATTAAAAACCTGTTTATTTTATTCCTCTACATTATAAGCACCATTCTTTAAAAATTTACCTCATGGGGAAGGAACCAAACTCCGTCAAAAAAATCGAAAAACTAATATTAAAATATTTGAATCTCAGTTTGATGTAAATTTTAGATGTAATCTTGCTGTTCCATGGTCGATATGTTATCGGTACACCTTAACTCGAGACAAACTACCTACGCTACCTAAATGTACTATTGAAAAGATTTTATTAAGTTAAATTAAATTGATCGAAATGTTATAAACCGATTCAATAATAATTATTTTTGATGTTTTATCAAAGAAAAATTATACAAAAAATGTATGAAAACATATTTTATTATTTATTATTTTTTACTATTTATTATTATTTATTACTTATTATTTTCATTGAAAAGAGATTGATTTCTTCAGCAAATAAATTTGTGATTACTTACCCACTTGTAACTGTCTTCCGATCTTTTTATTCTAACATTTTAACACAAAAATATTAAACACGAAAAATTATAATTTTCTAAAATAACACTTAAATACGTTTTAGATTTTGATACATATCGACTCTTTTCATCGAGGTTAAACGTATTCATTTTCTTTTGAAGCATTGATTTTAGTTACCTGTCAAAATAATAATTTTATACTGTGTTACTTAATAATAAAGTAATGTAGCATAACTATAATAATAAAATATTTAAAAATAATTACTCTTGGGAAAATACTGACTAAATATTAAAATTTTCGCGCTTTCTCTTTTCTCGTGTTTTGTGTTACATATTAAATAAGGTAATACGAAAGAAAATCAAAAGTTTTAATATGTAATAAATATTCTTATGTTTAACGACTGAAAATAATATTTAACAATGTTGAGAATAATGGAGCACTAAAAATGTCATAACGGTTCTAATAAATTTTTGATGTGTGAAAAACAAAAGATGTTTCGGTTTTTGAAAAACTTTAATTTATCTCAAGATGGCTGTACTTCGTAACAACTACGAGAATTATGATGTAGTTATTCAAAATATCGATTTGGCACCGGAGAGCTCAAATACGAAACAACTCAAAAAATGAAGATACCTTATTACAATTTAAAACTATGATTGACAGAAGATTGGGACTTCCCAGTGGAGTACTTTGCTTCTGATTTTAATCAGTAGTTTTCAACGATGAATTAACTTATAAGATGTAATATGTATCTCACAAGATAAAACAACGTACTTAATCTATGTACTGCCCAAGTACATAACTTTCGCATATTATAGACACGAGTTTTTTAATTTCGAGAATTGCAGTCCCTCTTAACATCAGGTTAACACTAGACAAAAAACAGTATTGTAGTTAATATGGGCAATGATGCAGAGCTTAAGTAGAGGGGGCGGTTTCGGTCGTTAACGGGAATATGAAGAGTAAAAGCGAAGTGTTAGGGAATGTCATGTTGTTAATTAGTGTTTTCTCCGATTTTTTTTTGTCTTTCAACGGTACCCAAATTGTTCATTATAAATCCTGTATTAGATACCAAGTGGATAAGTTTTAGTCTATGACTCAACGTGTGTGTAGTACAAAGTTATTCGTGAAAATTAAAATTAATCATGTTACATCACAAACTAACCGCCATGTGAATCAATAATAGCGAAAAATTTGTTTGAATTTGGGTCATATCCTGTAGCACAACAAATTCACAAGCACAGTTATAGAATGAAAAATAGAAGGAAGAATAAGAATAGGATAGCCGAGAAAGAAACTAGTTGAGCAGACTGCAAGATGAACAGAGTCAAGCGGATTCAGAAGCTACCGAAAAGTAAAAGATCTGGCATAGAACAAGGGTCGACAGGGAGAACTACAGCATCATGGGGGAGAAAAGATAGAGAAAAATATCTTTAAAATAAATCCAAGCATACTATGACATTCTGGACATCTAAGGAAAAATATGAAAAATCGTAGTCGGAGTGTCAATCATTTGAGCAAAGTTGAGATTGTAAATGGTGGCAATACTTCAATTCAGACATGAATGAAGAAGGATAAGTAAATTAATTAAAATACTAAAACTTATGCATTAAAGTGCAATAAATAATAATACAGAGATGCTTTGTCATATGATTATTTCAAAATATTTAATAATGCTCAATTTCTAATGAGATGAATATAATAATACATACATATATATTATATATTAAACAGCAATACACATCTAAATGTGAAAATATTTCAAAATCATGGCGGGCAGTAAGCTAGTTACACAAAATGTATTAATTGATCAATCTTGAAGTATGTAAACAATATCAAGTGAAATAAAAATAGTAAGTCTAAGGTTGTGTCTCGGACTTTACGAGAACAAATGGGTGTATTTTTAGAACCAACTTCTTATCTTTCCTAGAGACTTTTCGAAAACAAATAAATACCCTGAAACATTAAAGCTTCGTTATTCTGCGACCCTTACATGCTATCGTCTTGTAAATTTAGGTAACGGTAGATAGTATAATTTTTATGTAGCTGAATATATTTTTCATTGTAATATAGCGGAAAAAATAACACATATAAATTTATGTTAATCTTTTATATTAATGTTGTTTCATCATACTATGAATTTATTTTCTCAATAAATAATGTTAAGAGATTGATTTCAGTATTTTTTGATTCAAAATCATTTTGTCTCGTGATATTCGGATAATAAATAATAATAATAATTAGGTTTGTTCAAAGCTTTTTTAGTCAAATCAATTTTTCGCTGTAAGATTAAGTTTTGTTAGGTTGCATAACTGTGTAATGAAATTAGTTTTAAATAAACTATGCAATTAAAAAAAGCATAGCCATGAAACTATACTACATCATTTTAATAACATTTAAAATAATAGCTAGAAAAAATATAGCATGAATGATGAAAATAGCGTAGAGTGAAAATAAAGTAAATTATTGAAGTTAAACTCATTCGATTCGCAGCCGGTTTGAGATTTCAAGATTGGAATCTACGTTCCTAGAATATTATTTCTACATAGTTAAGACACTTGCTCTACCGGTGGTGCGAGATGTATGTTGGCTAAGAATACACCACTACTATCGACGTTTGTGGGGTAATATAATAATAGATTACCGCTTCTGTATTGACATATTATCTTCCTCCCAATTAACTAATTAGATAAATAACGTCTACTGAATCTGTAGAGCTTCAGTCAATAAATCAGGAATATCTTATACAATATATTATTTTAACACGCGTACTTTACTAGATCTTCCAAAATATAGTTATATCCATTCTACCATTTTATATTTCACTATATCCCACTTCTTATTTGGGTAAGATTCATGTCACTCGCGGGATTCCCGGTTTCTCAAAGAGAACAAACAGGAACTGTTTACGGGTGCGGTTGTCTTTTTGTATCAACGAATCACTTTCAATTATACTATCAGTAGGAAAGAAAGCATATTACATGTTTTAATAAAATGAGAACCCTAAACGGGATGTATTAATAACAATAAATATTTAAACCAAATATAAACAATTAAATTTCTTTATTTTCAAATGTTTTTAACATGTTTGCGCAACTTGGTATGTGCTGCAAATTTGACAATGTTCTGTCATATTTTTCTTCTCGCCGGATAAATGTATCTTACATTGTATTGTTTTGTTGTATTTCAGGTGTTTGAGTAATTCAATATTCTTGGGTTTTGTCACCGTAAGCTAACTTTTGTTTTAGCGTGTTTAGCTTTGTTATGTCATTTATGTTGTGTTGTTGTGTTTTAGCTCGTGTTTTTTGGTAGTTTATATTGTAATGTTACCTGTTAAGTTTTTATCGGTGCTCCAAATATTATAAATAACTCGTCATTTTTTTAAATTACTCTCAAAGTTTAATACGTCCATCACTTAGGCAAAGTACTCACTTAGGTTAACCAATTTTTTTTATAGAGGTCCGTATTGTAGGGGGTTTTATACCGAGCTTTTTTGAACAATTTTGCCATTAAAAGCTACCGAGTTGCTTTGATCTTGAAGTGCTCTGAGTAGTGAATTTTTCGGGCAGTTTTGCTATATGTGATATATTGTCCGCTCTTTTGGTTAACATTTTGGATCTCAATGAAAATAAATCATGAGGTTGTCTTACAACAGACAAAAACCGAGGGCTGAAAATATAGCTTCACGGCCCTTTTAGAGCTTTCGCCTGAAGTACAATTCTACACCAGGCATCATGAGAGATATAAACATAGAACACCTCTAGATCTGTCTTCGCGATATTACTACACCAACTAAATACGGATATATAAAAAAAATATTAAAATATGGTAATTCCCTCAGTATTGGCACTATTTTCTATACAATAAATGTTTAATGTGACCTCTTTTGGCTGCATTGCAAACATTTAATAGGTAGCTAAACTCGTTCCACACTTGATGATTTTGTAGACCCAATATGCGAACGTTGTTTGTTTACTTTCATAGTGAGGTAGAACAAAGCACCATTGCCAAAATTAAACACGAGAGAAAATTAACAACATCCGTGTTTCAAGCATTTGTTGACAAAATCCAACACGTTTTCGTTTGTCATTACCGTGAAGAGCCTGCACAAGTTGTAGATGACATGGCTTGAACAGTAAACGTCTTCTTGCTTGATGACATGGCTTAAACAGTAAAAGGTTCAAAACACGCCACACAGTCGGTTGAGGTAGGCCATGTTCTCTGCTCCCTCTCAATTGCTACGTAAATCATTCTCATGCAACGCATAATTCAGGAAATATAGCAGTATGAAATTGAGTCCATTTTGAATAACCCTGCACATTATTTCTAGTAAAACTCGTGTGTCTATTATGTGTTTTAACATTTCAAATAATTTATAAACTAATTATGTAATCAATTGATAATATATTGATGGGTCACTTCGTCATTGAATTTCAGAAATTCGAAGAAAATTAGATTACTTCCAAAAATATCAATAAACATAATATTTTTCTGTGTGAAGAATTTTTCCGAAAATATGATAGAAGAATGTGCCTGAGTAAAAGATAAATTCCTCACCCTGCTCGACCATACCTACAAATTTTATTTCATATGGAATATTGATAAAGTGGTCTAGCTCACGGAATATATATTACGATGAACCCTACAAGAATGAAGCGTGCGCCGGTACCATGCACACGTCAAATTCAGAATTTTTTCACCCGTTTATTTTTACTCATATCCATTTTATTATTTCTTTGAGAGAAATATTCTTGCGCCGGGTTCACAAATGTTATTTCTAAAACATTTGTGTTTGTAATATTTTATATTCAGCGTCACTGTTCATTAACATAAACACAATGCTGCCTTTTTTTAGAGTGTGAAACAAAATACCATATTCATATACAATATTATTAAATTACATATTTTGCCTAGACAGAGTAAAAAAAACTTCTGTTCGTTCCGAGTTCTAAGTTAAGTTAAGTTGAGTTATAAAAAGTCTCGTCTCGTCACGTAAAAACTCATTCTTTAGTATTCAAAGAAACACAAAACGAATTTTACGTAACTCTAAGTAACTTATTTAATGATGAAAAGGCTTTAAGATTTTACAATGGTTCTATCTAACGCTCGGCTGACTGAGGAAATTTTCTTTACCCTGCTCCAAAATACGAGCCCGTGCCGCCTATTTTTAGAAAATCTTCGCAAAGGCCGTCATTATACCGGTGTTCCTAATATACAGGGTGATCACAATTCTCCGTGATCATGTGATCAAATAACCCTCCGATGGCTGTCATTGCTGTTCGATCGCCGTTAAAATCAAGCGACCACGGCGCACGGCCGAGTATCTAGAACTCGCGTACGGTACTATCTGAACAACAAAACCATAACTCAGGAAAATCAACAGCTATCTTTCGGTTGTTTTGGGGACACGGAGACGAGACTGCGAGGGGTCTCTGTGTCGGGTGGGCGGGGGCCGGCGCGAGTCGGGGTTTTATGGGAATGAATGGAGAACTTTCCGAGGGTCGGTCCGGGTGGGGGAGGGGGGGCTGGTTTGCGGGATCCAGGGATGCGATAAGGAGCGAGACAGGTGAAAAATCTCCAGAGCGTAGCCGCGAATTTCAGAGGAGGGATAAAAATAACTTTTGTCAAGCGTAATCTGAAAAACTAAGAAAATAAATTATACTAAAAGAGGTCGAATTGAATCTGTAAATATCTCTCTTATTTCAAAATCTTTAATGTAATTTTATATAATTTATCGTTATGGATAAGCTTGAAAATCAATCGCTGGACAAGAAATTCAGAAATAACACAAAATATTCAGAAATTTAACAAGACCAATTTGTATTTCAAATTAAGAACGCTCATTTTTAAAAATTTTGTAAGTGCACTTCCCCGGATTGGAAATGAAGATCCAGGTTCGAATCCCGGTGACGCTAAAACAATATTTTTCGACAAAATTGATTTTATATGTATATATTTATAATTAATACATTAATTTAGTATTTAAAATTATCATTCAATTAAGAAATGTGATATTTAATAAATTAAGAACTATTCATAAAAGATACTCAACAAAACTCAAAATCTTGAGATTGTTATAAGATAGTCGATGAAAATATTGTAAAATAAATGTTGTTAAATAACAGAAAAAAAGTGTCGAACACGTCATAACCGGAATGCAACCCCGGAACCGAAGATAGCTTTTTTCATTTATTTCTCGAAAAAATAAATTAAACTACATACTCGTATTTCCGTTTACATTGAACCTAGAGAAAATAGTAAAAGCGTACATACACGCAGACAAAATCTATCCGATTCTTGTATCCAGTGCTAATAGGATTTTAAAATGTAATGTTTATAGTTATGTTTTCACAAGGCATTACAAACACTGCACACCTCAATATTATAATTGATGTAATCGATGTCATTATTAAATAAAATTAAATATTTGTTTGAGAATGTTTATTAATTTTTAAAGATCAGTAGTTACTGAGCAAACTTTCAGATTTTGTGAAATATAACATAATATGTTTTTATTGCGCAATGCCTTCAATATTCCATCTCTGACTCTTAAATTGAAAGGTTGTATTTTATGGTACCGGATCAGGCATTTCTATTTCTGTGTTTATACAGTGACAACGGTCAACCAAATCGAAAAGAAAATTCTGAGCTCTTTATTTATTTCTATCCCGTGTATTATTCATTCTGCTGTTGAAGTGTGTAACTCAGATATTTCTTAAAGTATCTAGGCATTGTAAGGGCTGAAAGAGTTTTTATAAACCTATTTTAATCCAGTTAAATATAAAATAGTGCACCTTATATGGTTAGGTTAAACGTAATAACATTATAAATACTTTTATCCGTTCAACCCGGCCCAGCCACCAAGATTAAATTCTGGGTTCTGTAGAATGTTATAACATACAGATTTATAACGCATATTCTCGTTAGCTAATATTTTCCTTCCCAACATCCTCTCTTATGGAATGCCATTGAAAAATGATGAGCAGATTTACAAACAGAATAATTAAGTAGAATAAATATATATGAAACTGGCGTCTCTTATAGGTTAGATCGCATTTTTTTGTAAATGGCTTCGTTGGAGAAACATAAGCCGACGTCAGAATGTTGGTTTTTGAGTTAAAAAACTCAGTAATGGTTTGAATTCGAACTAAAATTAACTCCACTATGGGAGATTTATATCTTCTGCGAACATGTATGGTTGTACCGTAAGTTTGTGAGTCAATGTCTTGACAATAGCAGGTGTTATCGTGCCGAAACGTTGGCCTAAGTTTCTTTAATGAAGCAGTCTACAAAAAACGCGATCTAACCTAGAATAGACGCCAGTTCCGTACAACAGTGTTCACTGAAACCTTAAATAAAACATATATAAATATATGTGTATCTATAATACATGTATTCGTCTATGTATCATACTCGTATGTGTGTATGTGTAACATATATGTTGTGGTAACTCAAATAATAAATGTAAGTCTTTACGCTACAGTTATGTAAATATATTATGTAACTATACTTTCTTACAAATATATGTAATATTTGTGTGATCTCAAAATAAAATAATTTTAAATACCTTCCCTTGTTTCTACTGCTTCTATCTTCTTGTAGTCTTGCAGTATTGTTGCACTAAGACATTCAACAATTATTATCGTGGCCGCTAAACGTAGCTTGATCCTTAAAAAACCAAAGGCTTAGCGAATATGACGCACGTAGAGAATTTCTTTTCAGAAATAACGTCCCGTTACTAATTTTATACGCGTATTTGATATTTACAAATGACGTACTGATATCTTATATCTTTTACTTTTTAATGGATGGCATTAATGATATCTAAGGATTTTAGGTATTACGGTATGATAATTATTGCTTGGTGATGAATTTTACTAAATTCCGCAACTACAACATACTTTTTTAACCACCAGATATTTCACGAAATACATGAATTACGCACTTAAAATGTAGCTCAGAATAATGTTTCATACAACGTGGCTCGATTTGCTTTAACGCGGACGAAATAGCCGTCACTCGAATTAAGGACGACGCGAGGCTCCTTTATGTAAAGTGATTGATGATCACATGACACCGCGCTCACGTTCATCCCTGAGTTCGATGGGTGGATCTAGGTGCTGGCAGTTTCTTCAATAAGCCAGGAATAGAACCGTCAAGTTTATTATTCTGGGCGGGCATCGTACAACCCCTATTCGGGTCGCTGGATTATTACAACCCCTCGCAATCAATACTCATTCATTATTAGAATAGTGGCATGAATCCGTCAAAAACGATGGGGAACAATCTGATTTTCCGTACGATTTAAATATAGTAAAATCTGCGTGTCATAAAAACCACTAAGTACATAATTGCAACTTTGATATTTTTAAAACAAATATAGATTTTCTCCGATATTTACGTACATTGATATTAATAATGGAGGACGTCCGTAGAAGACTTGGCAGGACCAGGAAAACCAGATACAGGAAGATGTTCCTATTAGAAGCCTCAATAAAATAATATGTATTAATGTGTATGCGGCGAGAATTGTGTGTCAGGACAGAAGAGTATGGTATTATATCCTATCTGCCTACCCCCGCGGGGAAATGGAATGATGGCGAGTTAGTTAGTAAAATTAAAAACGTACGTATTTGTGCATGGCGAATGGTATACAGGATTTTTTAAAATAGCGTGTAAAGTAAGCTCAGTACGAATTTTGTGAAGAATCTGATGCAATAGCATATTATGAAAACTATAAATATTTTTAAAATGTTACTTCTACCTACGATGGATATTTAAAAACCTGTAAGCAACAAAATAAATGATGTGGGCTTTTTGAACTCACTTATTTTTTGTACGTTGAACTCAGATTTCATCTATCACGATAAAATGTCTCATCTATCAAAAAATAAATGGTTGATATCACCATTGTTTAATGCAAAAATCTAAAGCAACAATATCGGACTAAAATATACTCGCAAACTCAGTTACGACGTATTTCAATTACGAGGTCAAAACCCTTTAAAAGCCAATCTTGTCACGCCACTAGCAAAATAATTCGAAAGTATTGTTCGACCATTGTGACGTAATTAAAAGTAAAAATTAGTTAAGTTCAGAGAATAAGAAAACCCTTTAAAAATTGTACGTTTTGCCTTAGCCTAATCCATATTAAGATATTCAATTTTCACAGGGGGAGTTTAAGAGCCATCTACTCCCTTTGGAAACGATTCAAAGTAAATTACTACAAAAAATTATGAAGAATCCTAGAAATTTTCTCACATAAGAACATTTTCATAATTTTTAAAAAGTAGAATATATTTTGGTACAAGAAATCGCGCTGTTGTAGATTCAAATTATGGATATGCAATAAGTTATCGACCGATGACACGTGACTCGATAATAATTCCTATGGTTAGTACTACCACACCTCTTTTCCACAATTATGCAGATGATAAATATTTTAATTAATTTCTCATTTCCATAAAGAGTGAAGTTCAAAATATTAAATACAAAGAAATTAGACAGGTATGATGTCTAAAATAAAAATGTAAAACAAATCTAATACTTTTTTTTTGAATTATCAGTTTTATATATTATATTATGTACTCAATGAGATTAATATTACGGTTTAAATTCTATCAATGATTTGCATAAAGCATATTTTTTTTAATATACTTTGAATTTAATTAATAAACTTTCTCCGATTGAAGCAAGTAGCCATATTTTTTTTTCGGTAATTGATATCATTTATTAAATCCACGTTGTTGGTTCCAGGATCTACTATGAATAGAGGCTTGTATGTAGAAAGATGGATAGGTATCGCTAGTTGTTTCATGGTGTTAATTTTGTATGTGATAGATATTACGTTTTTTATTTCTAATATAATATCAAGCTTTTTAATTATCCCCCACTCTGGAATGACGAAAGAAAAATATTGTATCTGAATTTATTTTTCCTTACTTAAGCTCCATAGATAAACTAAATATCAGATAACTAACTACACTCATTGTAGGAAATAAACTTTTATTCTGACTGATTAACACGAAATCATAAAAGAGTCAAAATATGAAAATTAAAAATACGAATAATTTTAATTTTATAAATAAATTGTTATATAGCTTATATGCCGTATTGCATTGATGTATTTTTACCCAGGGGTAGTTTCCGTTACGAGGGCTATTCGAACAAACGTGATTGCGTGATAAGCGTCGCTGCAAAACGATGTATAAACGCTATTTATGGATTGCTTCATAAGACACAGTAATGGTGATTTCTTTTTGTCGAAAATTCGAATATGAAGACATGTTATTTTGTTTCAAGACTTCTTATATTTATATATATATATATATATACACATCAGTTATAAACATTATAAAATATATATACAAATAAGTTATGTAAAACTAAATGAGCACAAAAAGATATTAAATAAATATTTTACTATTTATGTATAGCCAATAGTAATAATTTCAGCTAATTACCTATTTTTAAAAAATCCACATAATGAAGTATAAAAATATATCTTTCGATCGTTTTTAAAATATAACCAGGATATCCGTTTTTTAATTTAATATCATTAAATGGTAATCATTAAAGTAGAAATGGGTGAGTCGTGCATTGATACTTCAGTTATCCGAGCAAACCACGAGGCAAAGTGAAATCGCGCTGGTTTGACGGAATTCGACACCATTCAGAAACTTGTGAATTACAGTTTGGAGAGAGAGTGGATTGACTTAGTCTGATGATGATGATGATGATGATGATGATGATGATTATGATTATATTCCTTATACATATTGAGTTTTGAAAAAACTGTAGATTAATAATTGGAGAAGATGGAAAAACTATTTCATTATTGACCATTGAAAACAGAAGTGCGCAAACTATTTTTAGATTGATTGTTAGAAAATAAATAAATAAAACGTATTGCGAATAACTCCTGGAATAAAGGGGATCAATCTGAAAAGGTGTAAAGAAAGCCTGTTGAATACGTAAAATTATATTTAACAATTTCAGTGTTTATTACGGCATTAAAGAAAATTAATGCGTTGTTAACTTCGTGTTATTCCATAAAATATGAAAGAAAAATAAATTTCTCTAGTACCGCCGAAATATGTTGGCAAACACCTCATAATGTAAGATATCTTGCGCTATTTTTTTTTCTTAATATTGCTCCAAGCATTCACTTATCCATAGAAGGCGTGATGTAATTTTATTAGGAAAGAAGATAAATAATGGGGCTATACTGTTTTTCCCCACCATCCATTATGATTTAATAAAATATGTGACCACGGTTTTTTCACACCAAAATAATACACGTCATGTAATATTGTTGAGCGTACCAAATCTGATGACCAAATTGCGACCATGCTCAAAACGTAAATATTTATGGCGAAGAACAAAAAATTCTCAATGAAAAAAGAATTCTCACATGAATTTGATCATTTAATTAAATAATATTTAATCATTTACTGACTTATAATGGGCGGGCTATATATAAAGATACACAACTAATCGATAGAAAAAAAAGTTTCTACGAGAAAAAAAAAACGATCCATCTGTTTGCGCGTTTTTATACTTCGATAGGTAGGTCTGATATACAATTTTGAATATGTGTGGATTTAAAAACAGAAAACAAAAGAGAATCTGCTTCTGGGAAATCTGCTTGCGATTCGGACGGACTTTTACGGCGGCGATAATAAAAACATTTTGTATAATATATTTTCGGATTATCGGTTGTGAGAAGGATTTCGGTGGCTGACCAGCAGATTTAAGGACCATCAGACTACAAGGAGAGCGACGTCGGCGTTAACCAGCACAGGTTCACAAAGGTTTGTGTAATTTGAATTTACGTAGATTGAATTACTGTATTCATCATTACCTATAGAAAACCCAGAACTAGCTATCTGAGTATTTACGGCAACACGATCAGACATTCAAAATTTCGTCTGGTAGTTAAAATTATCGGAGCAGTAGAAGTGACGACGGCTGACAGTAATGAACTTGTCAGACGTTTGTAGCAGTCTTTCCAGCTGAATGCTGATTCATAAAACTCCCCTTAATTTAAAAATGTTATAAAATGCTATTTAAAAGTTTTCGTGTTATTAAATAAAATAACTTTAGTGAACAATTATTTACGCATTTACTCTGTCAGTGTTATTTTAAGATGGAAGAGAAAACAATGAGCAGAATTAAATTAAATTTAGAAAATTAAAGATGATAAAAACCATTTTAAAAGTTATTTACAATTTATTATAGATGTTTAAATTATGTAACTTACTTGAATTTTATTTGTTGTTTGAAAAATATTATATTTCAAAATTTATTATCCATGTTTTAAAACAAAATTCTTTTAAATATGATATATTTATATTAACAAATGGATAATAAAAACTAAATTTGTATATATTTTTAGTAAAGTTATAAAATTGTTAAGATTTGTATCTCTACTCATCCAGGTAAATATTAAACATTGTTTTTTATCAAGTAAATAAACTGGTGGATTATAAATTCTCGCAATATTTTTATTTTTCTTACTTTATTGTTTCGATTCCCTAGTGCGCACTGAAGAAAATGTATTCAGAATAATATAAACACAAAATGGATTATATAAATTTGCATATAAAATATATATTAAAAAAGAGATATTGCAAAAAGGAACTGAGCAAATTCACTTACCAATTTGCGGCACGTCATATTGTCTGTTCCCTCTGACGCTGCGCAGCATGAGCTGGCTGGCCAGTCCCGCAGGCAGCTGCGGTGGGGAGTTACTCCCCCTCTTGCTCCAGCCCCCAGCCCTTCGAAGCTTGCTGATGCCCCCACCTTTGCCGCCCCAAGATTCTCCGCTCCTGTTCCACGGATAGTCTCGGGAGATGGACTCTCCTAAGCTTTTCTTCCATGGGATTTCGTTAGTTGTTGCATCCGTCCTTTTATCACTTCTAGCTTTGTTCTTTTCCCCGTTTTTCGCGTTGTTCTTCTTCGTGTATCTCTTCTTGGTGGTCAGTTCATCCAGTTTGGATATATTCTCGTCGGGGTTCGGGGGTCCGAATAAGCTCTGGAGTCCGATGTCTTGGATTCTATCATTTGCGAATCCCGCATCGTGGGTCGGAAGATCGTCAACGTGGAAGGTGAAGTGGTTGTACTTGTCGTCTCGGAAGTGCGAGAAAGGGGAAGGCGGGGGGACGGGGTCCAAAGACATGGGGGAGCCCTCATACAGCAGCCAGCGATCCGCTCCGGGTCTCCTGTGAGCGTCCCTCGTCAGGTGTCCGGTTGATTCTCCGTGACACGGACTGGCCACGGCCAGGATAAAGCTCATCAAAGCCGCCGTCTTCATCTCTATTCTACTCCACATTATCTTATTAAATGTCAATGTTACTATAAGTCAGTATTTTTGTAAACGCGTTTGGATCGCTTTAGTTGTTTGAACTACAGGGGATGGATACAGGGTATCATTGCACTCCGCACGTACGAAGCATCATTCTTTCTCATGACCTCTGAACTGTACGTTAAGTACCATTGAATGCTATCATGTTGCCCTTCTCAGGGTACTCTGTTAACTGTGTACTCCGGAAGAAAGTTGATAAAAAAGGATTTAGAACTACGTGACACAGAATTATATATCGATCTTAATGGTCTTACTTATTCTTCACCAAAATTCCTCGTCAAGAGCTAAACAAAAAATGTAAAGCTATACAAGTCACTTCGCGTTAATCGAAGAAATATTTTTTAAATAAAATATGTATCCTCCGAGAGATGCGATGACTGCGGGATTTTTAATTACCTGCCAGCTTATTTTTGGATCTTTAGTGTCTTTTTACGATCACTTTTGTATTCGGGAGCAACGTTTTAATATCTTAGAAATTATATCGCTGAACTTTGGTATTCTTCCTTGATGTTCAATTTATTTAAAATCTTCTCTCAGGGATGAGCGTTTTTCGTGCAGGAGTCGACTGGTATGATATCTGAAATTAAAAATAACAGTATGATTAAACTAATGAAATATTTCAGCGTTTTACGAATTCATACATAATATGTATATATTTATTATCTATTATTATTAGCTTCTATAAATATTTATTGGGATGATTTCTTGTATGCCGAGTAATCAGCTACAAGAGTTATTTTACATAAATATATATATCAATACTATGCTAATAATTTTTTACCTCGTTATACGATTCCTTAATTATAATATTCCATTACCATATTTATGGTTCAAAAATATTTTTAAATAATAATCATTCGTTGAATTGATTTTATACATTATATGCCTAGAGCGTGTTGAATTGTTTGCAATCTGGAACTAAATATAATAAAATAATTTTAAGAATAGAAAAAGTAAAAGAAGAAACAATCAAATAAATAAAACAAAAGGAGAGAGAGAGAGAGAGAGCGGTTTCATGAGAAAGTAGAGAAAATAAAGAATTTATCTGGAGGTCAAGTATAAATACTGACCATTAAAGTACCCGAGGAGCTAACCAAACGCCGCGGGATAAAAATAATGTTTGGGCAGGGGTCCAAGTTCTCAACAAGTATAGATAGATGTGAGATCCTTCCTGCCGGATATCGGATGCAGTGGTCCAGTCAGGACCGGAAATGATCAGTCCTTAGCGTTACCAACGTGAAACTCATTTCTTATTTCTTTACTCCTACTAGGTTTTGTTGCCAAAGTGTTTAGCATACCCGAAGATGATACAGCAAGAATTTAAATTATTTTGGGCTTTTTGCCTCTATTACATAATCGTGATCTGTGGTGACATGCTCGGAATATTCAACAATTTAACAGCAACTGTTAAACTCGTATGAATAATTATATGGAGAAACTTAGCTATGTACGAGTAAAGATATTATAATTTGAATATCAGAGTACCGAAACCATGTAGCTGGACTATTTATGTATTAGCAATGATAGATAGATGATAGTGATTAAATCAACAAGCCTACTCAAGAGCTCAACAGCTTTTATTGCAAAAATATGATAAACACTTAGTAACCCAAAATTGAAACAATATAAAATGATTATTTTTAATCAAAATAATACAAATACAGTCATCTGATGATTCATAGAAGAGCACTGTTTAAATACAATTACTCCTAATATTAATATTGTCACCAACGACAGCCACTCAGATATGTTAATAAAACTTGTAGCTATATCGCACGAGCTTTCATAATTACAATTAAGTTCCCCAGTGGAAGGAAATATGTTACGTGATACATTAATGACCAAAATGTATATCAAACTGTAAATGTATAATATTCGCACAGGGAGGAGAGGCAAATAATGTAAAACATCATACACTTTTTCCACATCTATTTGCTTAAACACGCAGCCAACTCTTTAAGATGCCACGCGGTGGAGTCTTACGTTACTCTCCATTCAAGTTATTTATATTTGTTCATGGCAAAACTTTCATTGTAATGCAGGTACAACGAAAACATAAACGAACTCTAGGTTTCTATTTTTTCCTATTTTTCGAGTCAAAGTACGGTACTAGTGGTTGTCCAACCTCAGTTCAGGATTTTATTTTGGATTTTCCATTAGTCATTTGATGATATCGTTCTCCCCAGACGCCACAAACGCCACGAGGATTAGACTTTTTCCTTTTTTACATATATAAGAACTGTACAATAGTGCAATGTTCAAAAAGCGTCTCTATCCTGAACACTATACAATAGTAATATGTAGGTGTATGCATTCGCCTTATTCATTATTTGGTGAATATATTTTTCCCTCAATTACATTACTGAGGTATGCGTTGTGTAATAATGCGTTCTATTCATTGATCTCTTCGATTTTCTAAAGGGTTTATTGTGCTCTTCTTTTCTTGAACTCTTCTCAGAACACCCTCATTTGTAATCATTTCAGTCCAACTTATTCTTTCTATACCTTTCTAACACGATATCTCGAATGTTTCTTTTCTCTTTATTTCTTATTATTAATATTTCTTTCTCTGTTGTTATTATCCAAGTTTTACTTCTACATGGTACTATAAATGAAAGAAATTTTTGTAGTTTATTTGTGATTTAAAGTTGTATTTTTTTGTATCAAATGTTTGTTTTGTTGTTGTAACTAATTTGATTTTTATATCCATTCAATTTTAGCACCAAGTGTGATTCTACTTCTTAAGTATTTGTAATTTTCTACTTGATTATTTTCAATGCTGATGTTCAAAGTGACCTGTTGTAATTTTGTTGTTGACATCACCTATATTTTATTTTTTTATTAATTTTTAATTGTTCAGTTTATTTTATTCAGCGTAATTTGTAGTTGTTCCATGTTTTTCGTTATTGCTGTCATCTTGCTAATTCCTTATATATACTCGTATGTTGGTCACCTCTGTCTTACCAGTCAGATTACTATACGTAGTAGTTGCTAGTCATATCTCGAGATTAGTCTATTCGTGCACATCACACCCCAGAAGTAATAGCAAGAAATAGTAAATTAGAAGTATGTATGTGACTAAATACACATGTAGAAGTTGTCATGAGGGCGATTCATGACAACATTTTTGGGGATCTAAGTTTGAAACCTCAATTTAACCATCTCATTAGTGATGGTTGAGCAGGAGCACGCGTGGTAAGGCACTCAACTCGGACGGTTAACTATTATTAAGTGGTATTACCTAAGCGATGAACTTTAGCAAAAGAGTAAGGAAAGAAGTTGTTAGCAAATCGGATTACTCGAGTCTAGAACTCAGAAAAAACCAATTTCCCCGAAAGCGAAAGGTTACGAGATCTTATCTTTACAGCTGAAAACATATATTTAATCTTTTTTTGTTGTAAAAACACATTATTATTGTGAAATTGCAGTTATTCAAAACATACTTTTATAATACTTTAATACAAATTAAATGTATCAATTAATAATAAAATCGATTTGTCAAACAAGTTGATTTTATCTTTGTATGTTTGATACATTTAATTTATATTAATATATTTAAACATTTAGATAAATATTTTTGGTGGATATAACTAAAACATTTCTTGTAACATTTTTCTAAAAGTTTATTTATCGGATATTATCGATCCGATATTTTATATTTTACAAAGGTTAGCACTAAAACAGGAAATACTATACGTCATCTGTTCGGGAACTGATCTCGTCTATCTAGATATTTTGTCAAAAAGCTGGATTGAGTGGTGCTCTTTAGTAAATAGTAAAAATATGATACATTTAATTTGTATATAAAAATACTGTTAGCACAAAACCGCGAAAAGTAATATAGTCCAGAAAAAACGTTTGCGTATTGTGTAATGGGCTATCGTTGAATCCATTGCCGTTAACTTTGAAAAAAAATACAATTTAGGCGTACATGGCAATCGTTTTTTTCTCCCAACTCTGTAATCCCATAAAGTAAGGGAGGGAAGGCTCCAATGGTGTTCCGTTTTATCGCTTGCTTCATCGCTTCAACACTATATTAATCTACTTGATGAGTTTAGAGTGCAATGTTGGAGAACGCTCCTTAACAAATATCCCCCGAGACTGTTGACTTAACATCTTTTCCCAAAAAAGTTTTTATTGGATTAATAAATAAAACTACTGACGTAAAATATAGATAGGCTTTCGACGGAAATGAAGGCATATTTTGGTTCCCAAAATTCTTGTCCCAAGACATTTCGAGCAGTATAAAATTGGATCATATTTTTTTCTCAACTCTTTTATGTCAAATATACATTTTTTTCAATTTATTAACATTTACTTTTTAATTCTAATCTAAATATTTATTTCTTTTGCATATTTATGTTCTTGCACACATATTATTTGTTAGTTTGGATAATACATTATACAAAATAAATTCAAATATAATATAAATACATATTATATTTGTATTCAAATTGTATTTATTTTTATTTCATTCGTTTACCACAACCTTAAAAGAGACTTTCATCTAGTGATATGGTAAAATTCATTACTGTAGAAAATTATGCTTGTTTAGTCTATAATAGGTAAGAAATTCGCCTAGAAAACAAGTTGTCGGTGGTTCAAGCTTCTTTCTGTTACCAAACTTTTTAATTAGTTTGATTTCTTAAATATATCAACTCTCGGTACAGAAATATTTTCAGTGCGCCTTTCTTGATGTCTGGGTCGTCTTCTGAAATCATATATACTGCAGAGTTTCTAAGGTTTCTCTCTAATTGTACTAGAGTTTGAATATCTTTGGTTAAATAATCCATTAACATTATTATGATAAACAACAATAGATTCAGGATCGAGCCCTGACCTGGTGGACCTTTACTTTAACCTCAAAACGTCCACTATTTATTTACTAATTACATTATATATTATATATCATTATTTTTATATACGTTATCGTAACTACTGCGTAATGCTTATCATTTATTAATATAATTCTAAACACAGACGAAATTAGTATGAACTCAATAAAATGATAAATTATATGTATGTTATATTATACATATGTGTATGTATGCGTGTTACGTGATACACACATGTGTGATGTATTCCTGTTTGTCACACGCAGCCGCTCATTACACTAACAATGAAAAATTCCTTACAAAGCCCCTACCCAACCCACGTTACCGCATACTATTTAATTATGAAGTTCAGAATTATCACGTATATATTCTTCTTTGAGCTGTGCGCATCATAAGAAAACCTCTTTTGAAACTAGCTTCGGCCTTATTCACAGGGTGATGCGTAGTTTGCCATTTCGTATCATATTTACACTACCGCTCCGTGACCGGCCTGCAAATACTACCCACACTGTAGAGCACACCCTCGCCCAGTGCAGCATCAACTTTTTATTTTATTATTTTGGGTTGTTTTTAAATTTCAGCTCAATTTAATACACGCACTTCAGGCATTATTTAAAAGAACAATAGTATCCAATGGTAATTCGGATGTCTTATTATACTTCGTAAAAAAAATATATGCACAATAACTATAACAAATGGTTATATGAATTTCTCTTTATAAATGATTAATTTTGCAGGAACATTTTTTTTTTATTTCTAATAAAAATTGAAACATTAAATTTTATCTGTTAACAGAATAAAATTAATGTTTCGTTTTATTAATAATAAATTTCACGAAGAAAGTTTGTTATACCCTAAAGTTTAAAAAAATTCTTGCTTCTCTTTGATATACACATTATACTGAAAGTCAGAAAATTAATATTCAATTAAAAAAAATAAAGTAAATGTTAGAATAAAATTGTTCATGTTTAATTTTAAATTTTTTTGATGTTTAAGGTAATTAAGGTAAGTAGACAAAAACGTTTTTCATTGGAATTTAAATCGACTACCATCCTCTTCAGTGCAATTGATTATTTAAATAATAAGACAAATCACTTTGTTTAAACCATTATTTATTGATAAATCAACATGTTTCAATACCTGTGGTATCTTCTTCAGGAAACAATGTATTCTAAAATTAAAAATACAATCATAGATAAAAACTAAAGTATAAGTGGTGGGTAACTAAGTAGGAACTACAATGAAAACAAATTTAAAAGGTGACTATTTGCAAAAAGGATTTGGTTATTTATAATATTTAGCTTGCAATTAACATTTTTTCTTATTTCTAAAATTTCATATTCATCTATCTGTAAACCCCTAGTATTTGTATTATTATAATTTCTATTATAATAATACAAATACTAATTATAATTTCTATTATAATAATACAAATACTAATTATAATTATAATTATAATTTCTATACCCTTGTTAATGTCAAAAGAATGGTTTGTTTTCAGAAGGTGATTGGTGAATTCAAAATATCATTAAAATAGTATTTGGTCACAAAGTAATTTTGCTAATATTAAAGAAGTAATTGATTATTGTTCAATTAACTGCAATCGAGAATTGGCATTTTTATGTGAGATACATCCCGTGTACGTTGCACATGTCGTTAATTTGGAGTTCATCCTCATAGAACAAGATACTGTACTTTCATTAGAGGTCACTCATAATTTATTTATTTATTTATATATATTGACATACATAATGTTACAATATTTGTGTTAAAAAGGAATTTAGACATGCAATCGAAAAGATTTAATCATTCTTCTTTAGCTTGTTTCATTACTGAACATATTGCCTTCCATAATCCTCGTTTCTATGCGAACCTCTTCCGACAAAAGTCATCGATCTTCTTAGTATCGTCAGACTAGTGTATTTGTGTTCGGCCTCTAATTATTTTCCCAAACCATGAATACCACTGAAGAATTTCATCAGTCAGTCTCGTTAAATAGTTTCATTTTAGTTTCGTGACAGTTTATACGATACATCGGGAACCTTAGATTTTCTTTTCACCCATTAGTTAGTTTTTCTGCCTCTCAATACTCAGCTGGTCTATCCATGGCTCTATTTAAGGTTCTTTGCGTAACTGCTAGTTTTAATTTTTTTTTTGTGTAAAACAATTTGTGCTCCAAGAGTTAGTGTGAGCGGAATACCAGTTAAGACATTTCTCTGAGATGCTGTGGTTTATTTTTGTTTTATGTATATGGCTATTGAAAACATAATAAATAGTTCGAAAAAATATATTCTTGTAATAATACAATATGGTAATAATGGTAATCTCCATTAAACTATAAAAATAAATATACCTACTTTACGAAATTAACTTAACAGGATTCATTATATTATCAATAATTGTCTTCAACACATATTAAAGAGTTTTTGCTCAACATGTTATTACGGTGTTAAAGTACGATGTCTTGTAAATTTGATTTATTTTCAAATTAATCTGGCGCCCCACAGTTATGTAATCCCTTCCCTTGAAACCTCCGCTACCCCTAAAACTACGCTCAAGCGTCTGAGGGGTAGAAAAGGTAAGACCCGAGCTATTTTTAGCCGTGTCTACATAATATTCTTCTTTGTTCGTAAAGTTAATGTATTGTACCTAAACATTTCAGTTTTTTTTAAGGTTTTCGCCATTCACTAAACCTTCTATCGATTAAGTGGATTTCTATAATGCTCTTGTAAGCGTTGTTAGAAAATTCATTGCAAATATTATAACAGATTTATTTTTAATATTTTATAATAAATGACGCGGTTTCCATTTTCATTTATATTTCTAAAGCGTGTTTTTAATTTTACAAGAAACAAGAAACCAAAAGCAATGTAAATATTAAATATTTTGAAACACTCACTTTTATAAAGTGCTTATTAGTTGACTAATTTATTTAATTATTTTTTATTTTACATCTTTCCGCAGTAGAAAATAGAAATTATAAAGTGGCAAACTTTTATCCAGTCATGTATCTTTTGCCTCCACATATATATATATGTTTAATTTAAGGTTTCTGTGAGCACTAGTGTACTTTTTCGTAGGATATATATATCTCCCACAGATGAGATGAGATCCCAATGTGAGATTTATATCTCAACTGTAGTTTTGAAAACATTTTTAGTAGAAAGTTACAGATTGAATTTTATTTTTGATGTCTACATATACGTTACACTCAGCCCTAGGGTACTTTTTTGAATGACCGAAATATAAATAAATTTAATTAAAAAAGATTTAATATGTTTAATTATAATACAGCAAAGCTGTGATATATTTTAAAACTTTCTAATAAATACCACGTCAGAACTCTTTTTTGTAACGAAATATGCCATTATTTAAACATTTTTGGAATTAAAATTGTCCTAGATTATACCACCAACCTTATGTTGGAATAAAACCTTTAACTAATATTTCTACAGGGGATCGATTTCAATTCAAACGAGTAAATATTTAGCTAGCCAGAATGTATACCTACGCAATGCTGTTATTATTTTAGCGTTGAATTCTGAGGGAAATAATATTTATGAAGATTAAGGTCAAATTTATGAGTGGACATTAGTTTAATAATACGCAAAATGGCGGGTACCGCTACGCAGGCTAAAATTGGAAGTGAAATTACTTTAAAATACATCAAAATCCGCCTCAAATGTGTATTTCGCCGTTCATAGCGCGCCATTTTTGACGAGGGCAAAAAACAGTTGAACTGCCCGAGTTCCTGATATGAAAATTTCTTTGTTTCGTAATGAATCTTTGGTGATATGCTTTATGAATTAAGAATAATGGCCTCCCAAAATAGAAACATTTAAATTACTTTCGTAATATGCGATTTATAAAACCTTGTGTGACTGTAGCTCACAAAAGTAGGTTATTACGTTTACAATTACTGCGCCAAAAGTCTCCAAACTAATGAGTTCACTTTTGTTTTTTTAATAACTACATTTTTAATAAAAGATATTTAACTACGCGTATCGCTGGTTAAGTAATATCATTATTTTTACAATAAATAGTCACATTTTATAATGTACATGTGTAAAACGTACGTCCTACTCATTTACCGATATTTTTAGATGAAATTGTGTACAAATATAAATAAGATCTCCAAAACGTGCGAAAAACATTTTCAATTTTGTAGTGTAAAATTCGCTTAACGTGTGCTTTTATTCAAAGTCCATCCCGAGTGAAGGCATTACATAGCAAGTTTTGCGTGTCGTATAGTAAGTGCATAGTTACGAGAAATAAATAACGCGTAATGTAATGAGTGCAATTAAGTATACATAATTCCATTGGGAAAATAAATTGATCATAGACTACACAAGAATGTCAAATATATGAGGAAATAAAATACTCGCAATTTTCAACGTCACAAAGATTTATTGAAAATAATTTTAAAGTATATAAATTCGAAATGTTCTGTGAAAAAAAATCCCGGAGAAATGTGACCAATTTTTTTATCGTTGAACAAATGGATATTTTAGACAAAAACACGTCAACGATATCTCATAAATAGAAAATGTAACCGAAAATAATAACACTTGATGTCATTAAAATCATTAAGTCTTAATAGCATAAAAACTATAAATTAATAACTGATGAAAAATAACTGAATAAATATTTTCAAGTATCATGTTAATAACAAGACGATTCGAAGTCGCATATGTAGCTGGCACGTGGCGTGGCAGCACGTGCGGCACATTCTTGTATTAATATTATAAATATCTTGTGTATCATACGCGCGACAAATTGTATTTTAATGGAAATATTTTGATAACTAAAAGAAAAATATATAAAAGAAGAAAAATACAAAAAGGAAATACAAATGGAAGAAAAATACACACACGAATAAACGAGCACCTTAAGAGGTAAAGAATTTCAGCATCAATTCAGAGACCGCGCAAGATCAGAGAGTCATCGTTTCGCCCATGACAACATAGAAGTACTACATATATGCAGAAAGGGGAGAAAATTAGACATTCTAAAAAACATAGAAATTAATATTAATCTTAATTTCACTTTTCACCAAAACCCCCCCTCTCCCCAATCCCACTCTCATCCACCCCTCCATGTAGTCGATAAAATATCTTCTAGTTTAAAGTTTTAGTTTATTACTGAATATGATGCAGTAGGTGTCGAAAATGTTTTAATTTTAATTAAAGTGTAGTGTGAAGTAAACAACGTTAGTTTTACTTTATTAATTAAATCATTTTCTACAAGTTAATTAAGTACTAAATGAAAGTTTAATAAATAAAATTCACGACTTTTGTTAGTTTCTTAAAATAAATAATGTTATGTGTAATTAAGAAATGTTTTTTTTTTATAATTTTATGTCAATGGGTGACTTATTTCAAGGGTTCAAATGTTATGTACGAGAGGAAGAAATTAAAAGACGTAGAAATAAATTAAGATAAGGTCATAACTACTTATGTAATATGTACTTACATGTAGATTAATATAATTTTTGAACAATATATAACATCGATTGACACAAAAACATGATTTTCTAATGCATACTTCTAATACATTTCTAGTACATTTGCGATACATAGATTCTCAACAAAAGAGAGGTCTAAAAAGTTCGTCATACGAAAAGATTGGAAAAGAAACGTGTAGATAAGAGAAGAGACAAGAGTATGCCACAAATAAAATTATAATAAAATATGTCTAGAAAATAGGCAGGCCAAATTGCATCGAAAGAGAGACAATCGTTTGACAAATGCGGTCATCCAGTGGTACACGAAAGATATCAAGATGCCGACAGGCTATCTGGAAAAATAATCGATAAGCACCTTTTCCGTTTGTTCCTTTAAAAATAGCTCTAAAAATAAAAAAATAAATTATTTGAAAAGTATTGTAAATTAGATAAACCTACAAATAGCAGTAAAATCCGCGGGCCAACTCAGAAACCTCGCTTAGCAATCGACGTGATTTTTAATACGTTGATGCTTTAGAGGTTAATGATAATGAATACAAGAGCTTGCCAATAAAGAGCTCCTAAGAACTGAATTTCAGGTATGAATTCTCCATATACGCTTCTCTTTGATGGTATTATTCTTTGAATTAATCTTGAACTAATCAAGTTTCAAAATCCTTGTTCTGTAATGAAACATGACATATGGTTGAAATTCCTATTAATTTTAATGAAATTTTCTTCCATATTAGCCTGAGTTGGAAAAACCTCAATATTCAGATTAGTGTTAGCAATTTAATTTAAATTAAGAATTTATATTAGATATTGAAGCATAACAATTCAATATATATATAAATACTTATAAATAAATAGCTTAATTTGTTTTCAGACAGCTTTAAAATTAAATGTTCACTCAGGTAGCATTCCCACAACGAGACATTTACCGCGCAAAATATAACGTAAACCTACATAATATTTTCTTAGGGCGGTTTGGAAGCAGGTGTGTTTCTCCACTTGTTGAGTTAGCCTAGCTTAGGTTGGTTAAACTAAACACGGCTCGCTATTTTTAGCAAAGCACCGGCCCATACCATTCCGCGCAGCCCCTAATATCGAACCACGCGAGGCCAGACGGGCCTTCCTGAGCCTCTCTCGCCCCTAGCCGATTCCCTCCGAGAGCTTTTAGCGCTGTATCTACCCGCGCTTCGAAACCTTTTTTTATTACAAAATACAATTTATTTTCAAGGAGGTATTTTTAATGATTAAAAATTTGTCATATTCCTCATAAATATGAAATATAAAACACATTAAACAAATAATTAATCTAAAATATCTTTGTATTTATTAAGATTATATTTTTAAATGTTGACTATTTTAATCACTTCTGATAGTGACACCAAGTTTTTGTTATAATAATATAATTACGAGATTAATTATTTAAAATGATAGTATTTTTAAGAAAAACAGTATTTAATTAGCTTTCCTTTATAGCTCTTCACTGGTATAGGCTAGGAATCAGGCTGTGTCAGAACAGATGTTTTTATACCTAAAGCGGACCTTACGCGCTCATTCAGAATGACATTCACTAGTGTGATTGAAATTCGGACTGACAGTGTATTGTGACAATTAAAGGAATGATGACCGTGAATGACAAATATCTAGATATTTTGAAATCCGAGCATCAATCATGTCAAATGGAGGGGAGACTGTCAGTCGGAATGATCGTATAGTGGGATGCGTCATTCCATTACATCAGTCTTGCGTCAACTCACAATGATGAAAGATGGTGTAAAAGGTGACGTCAACGATCCTACCGACTACGAATATGATAATGTGTTGTGACGATTTATTGAACCATACGAAACTTTGCCCTGCCGGGTGTTTTGCTAGTTATAGCGATCTCTAATCTCTCTTTATTGATTTAACTAAATAAATATAATAGTAACTACATAAATATAAACTGTTTGAATTAATACAGAAATACGAGCATCATTTTCGTTTGGGCTTAGATGTAGTCCTGAAGAACGAAGACAATTGTCTGACATGTTTCCATTAAAGCTTGCAAAATAGTTGAAGGAGATATTATAACTGAAAACTTGAGATGTTTGTAAGAATGTCCAGTTGCCCTCATTATTATATTTTATCTAATTAAATGTAGTGTTACCATCTTGAGTAATTTTTTAAAAAGCACTTTGTTCATGCTATAGTAGTTTCTGTAGTCATCGCCATCTTCGACCAATATCTCTGAAATCTCACGCAACAAGTTCAAACGTGTGTATTTTTTACGTTTTTTAGGCCATTCTTTTTCCAAGATTTTACGGTTCACCTTTCTTGAAGTATATAAAGCTAATATAATTGCCAAACACGCCTTTTTCTTATTATTAATCTTCATAATTTTGTCTAACCAGTCACTTAGCACGATATTTTGGATCTAAAATATCTCATTCCGAATGATAGTCTAAGTCTAATTGAATTTCATTCTGATTGACTCACTGTAAATATCATTATAAATTATTGTGTATGTCATTTTAATGATTCAAATGTTATTCTTAACGATTCATTCAGTCAATCACTGTTCTTGTATTAGGATTCTTTATTTTTTACTTAAAATAATTTAACTGTTGAATTAGATTGAACTAGATTTAATTAAAACTATTTTGTATCCTCTTAATTGAATATATATATTATATTAACTATTTCATTTTTATTCTATTAAAACCATTCTACGTTTATTCCATTAGTTTTATAATTAGAATTAGAAATGTCCGATATAAATTAAACAAAACTTTTCTGAATCTTTCTACACCGTTTTTTTTTTACAATATACTATACATTTTTTAAATTTTTCGTCACCGTGTACAGATGTGATAGAAATATGGTTAAGTATATTTATGTACAGAAAACAAGGTTTATTGGAACATATCATACTTTTAGGAAAATTTACTTTTATGGTTTTCATAGTGTAAGTATGTAGTTATATATTTATAACAATGGAAAAATCAATAAACGCATTCGACTACAACAAATATTGGTAATAATATAAAAATTCAAAAAGACAACTCATATTATAAAAAAAATAACACAAATAAATATAAACTTTCCTAATTTACAATATTCAAACATTCCGGACATTTTTTTGTTGGTACCGTGTTATGACTAATTTCAAATGATAACCACTCCCACTGATTAATTAAAGTACTAGGCGGCATCAATACACTGTTACAATGTGCACATTACTCACAGTAATACAATTGTTCCTTCTAAATGAAAAGAGTTTGCTGTCTGGTGATTTAAAATTTTTCTAAAGTTAGCTTTGTTGGTTGGAATTTTAAAGATTGCATTTTGTTTTATGAGGTATCAGTCTAGCGTTCAAAAAAGACAAAACATATATTTCCGTTTTAAGTGAACTATATTTGTTATTCTGGCAGTATCATTTAAATAATCTTAGACAGAATTGGCTAATCCTAAAGCTAATTTCCTCAAAAAGATTCATATTGAGATAGAACACGTCATTTCCTATTACAGAAAACAGTAAAGTGGAAGTGAAAAATTGAAAGCTTGGAAATTCTAGGCTTATTTGAACGTGTAAACAAATTTATGGAAATTTATGACCGAATTTAACTGTCGTACTGAAAATTGCGGACATCTTTGGCGTCAGTGAATTTCTAATAAAAAGCATTGTCATTCCAAAACTAGAAACATAAATAAATCGTTTTATATATGTTTACACACAAAGTTTTTACAGATGTTTATTTCATTCATACAATAAGTGACTAAGGTTCTCGTACATGATTATATATATATATATATATATATATATATATATATATATATATATATATATATATATAGATAGTATTATTATTATTTTGATCTATTTAATGATCTTATCAACTAGGTACACATGAAATTTGAACTTATAACGAATTTTAATAATTTTATTCAAGAGAAATGAAAATTGGTACTGAATATAAAATAATTCTGAAATTTTCATTATTATTGAATCTTGGAGGCAACAGAAACAATATACGTTTGTACTAAACTTTGATCTCGTTATAAGTTTTAGTAATCGAAAAACGTACATTAAAGATTAACCCTTTGCACTCGAATGTCGTCATAGCGGCCGCATTCATGGTTTGCCGCATTACTCTGATGCCGCCACTAGGCGGTATGAAAAAAATGTGATTTCTTAATATTATTAATATATTCAGACTTTTAGTTTTCAATATTATTCAACCAAGGATTATATTTGTACAAATTAATAATAATAAGTTATTAAATTTGATAGAGAATCGAGTAATATGTCATAAAAATTTTACACATTTTCCGCAACACTTAAGAAGCGAGATAACACCACATCAGCAAGTACACAAGCAAGACAACAAAAAAACATAGAATAAGATCTTTTTTATTAGTTTAGATTATAAATCTTGATATTTATTTGAAATTTGGATATGCCGACAAAGTACCAGCACATGGACTGCCGGTCACTATGCATGCATTGACGTATTGTTTTATGGGTAAGTTACTAAAATGGTGGAGAAAACTCCTTTTTTGGTAAATGAAGGTGTGTGACATAAACTCTTATATACTTTATAAAGTTTCCAAGGAAAGAAAAAAAAATTAAAACTGACGACACATTTGAAGTTTATAAAATTATTAGATGATCAATTAGTAGGAGATTTTCTTAAAGGTAAAGGCGAATTTTGAAGACGTTATGCTACTTTCTCTACATTATCACCTTACTTATCCTTCGTTCTGGAACTAAGCACTGCACAGTGTGTTCTAACAGAAAAATTTCGGGTAGATGAAAAAGAACGTAGCTATTTTGCGAAATCTGCGAAAGTAAACTTGGACTTAACGTCGGGGATTGTTATGTAAAATACCATACAATGATAAACTTTAATTTATATTTTACATGTTTATTCTATTCAACATGTACATATTTTAACGAATTCAATTATAAAAATAAAAGTTTTTTTTTATATATCCATTTAATTGTATTATAAAATGAATATAGCTTTTTCTTAAAAAAGTCTTAAAAAACACACATACGAAAAAATGTCGAGTGCAAAGGGTTAATAAAAAGTATTATCATGAAAGTTATAATTTATAAAAATGTTACTTTAGTCTATTATACGAATAACTAGTAAACCAGTATTTTTTCAAACCACTGGGGTAGATTAAAAAATATGGTTTAAGGATTGTAGTTCAGCACTTGTTTATTTATCGCATGAATAGTAATTAAACAAGCGATCTTGATAATCAACAGCACGCAACATGCGCTGAGAAAAGAGTTATGGGATTTCCTTGTACACAAATCGACGGCCGCAGGGTTCTATCAATCTATTGAATTATACATTTTTTAAGTGTATTCTGTTTATATTAAAAAAAAAAAACAAAAATATAATTCTAAAACCAGGCCGTGTTCCAGAAATAGCGCTTTGAATTACAAGGTACATCAGTATGCATAGGACTTCCCACCTAATTTTATACCGACTGAAGCGGAACTGAGTCAAAGCCCGAATTTAACGGCAGCTATTCGGATGCTCTCATTACGGACAAATTTCAGATATTATCGTTACCTAACTGTATTTCAGGCACGTACAGTGTACTACAGTTGGATGAAAAGTAACGTAACTAACTATATAACTGTATAGATATTAATTATTTTTGTTATTTCGTTTTTGAAGTTTTAAATAAATAAATAAATTTAAATAATATATTACTAGTCAATTTTTATATAGATCACAGAAAAAACACAATAATTATTGGGATGCTACTACAAAATATTGGACCGGCGTTTTATATAAATAATAATATAGGAAAATTACTCACAAAGATGATATATTTAATAATTCATGTGTTTATAAACTTAGCTGTAAAGATTGTATCGTATTGGAAAAACAGACCGAACTAGCATAAGTCAAAGAGCATTTAAGATGTTTAATTAGCAATGGTTTTTCAAAATTTTCCAATCATTTATTAGAAAATATTTATACTTTTGATATAAATTTTGAATTATTTTTTTACATATAAACAATGTTGGTCTTTAATTAAATAATTTTAAATTATTAGAAATAAATAAAGCTTGTATAATTAACCAAAATATTGTAAGTAACCAACTAAATTTAATTAATCACACGTCCTATTCTACATTATTTTCAATCATTTTGTATCATTAAATCAATTTCAATTTCAATCTTTCATCATCGCAACAATTTAAGTTGGCCACTAAATTTATTTTTAAATTGTTATTTTTAAATATTAAACTAATTTAATATATATGGTTTTAATTAGTTCATTAAACATACTGTCGAAGGAAATGGTATTTTCCGAAACCAGTTGGTGTATTAAAATAACTCATTAAGTGGTTAAAAACAAAGTTAAATAATCTTTATTAAGAAGTAAGGATTATTTAAGAATTATGTAAAGGTTTTGATCAACCCATCTCTGCAACCTGGCTAGGGTTATTCATCCTAAACTAGCGAGAGTCACGTGATCCTGGAAAACTTAGAAGTTTCATCATACTCTTTATAAATAAAAAATTACACCGTGCTGGGTTGAGTCAACTTCTAAGAGTTCAAGACCCCGATTCTCTCATAAAACTTTCGCCACTCCCTCAAAGTTAAGAGAGTGTGCTAGCGTTAAGACTGTTAAGAGATGTATTTGTGTTGTTCATCAAGTTGATTGATGATGTAGTTCAGTGTCCCTAGAAGAAAGCAATCAGTGCGCAATCTAAAGTTATAAAGTAAAGATACAATAATTGAGAAAGATCCGCCACGAAATTCTGTTAATTTTTGATTTTTTGAGAGTTTCGAACATTTAATGAGATAAATAATTGTAATTTTGTAGCAAAGATGTTTTACACAAATATAATAGAGTGGTTTGCGCGTTCTTCGAAAGTACTAAGGTCGCCCTGACATTCTATACATTCGTACTTTTTTTTTCTCCATCGAAGATAAACGTTACATTGTGTGATATGATCGATGACTTCACTGTGATATTTCTAACATCAATTGTTATATAAATTTACGTATATAAATTTTTATAAACAAACAATTCATAAATCTATACAGCATAAAAATAGTTATTGATAAGCTGTAGAAGGTAATAGATTTTTAAAAAGGGATAACGTGACATATATGATTTTAATTAGTTCGATCGACATACTGGAAAGGAAATTACATTTTCCGAAACCGGTTAATGTATTAAAATAACTCATTAAGTGGTTAAAAATAAAATAATCTATATTAAAATGAACATAAATCACAAAGTTCAATTTGAAAATATTAAAAAGCATATTAAATTCTACATTAGAAAATACCTATAAACTTCACATTTCAGAATCAATATCTATTTGAAGTATTAACGAAACTCTCATCGCGTTAATATAATCATTAATGCCAAACTTATTTCCGTCCGGTACCTAGCACTACTGCGCTTACTCGGGTTTAATTCAATCATGTCGGCTCCAACTTCAAATGATGTTTCCTATTGCAAACTTCAAGTTAACTTACTTTACTAGACACGCAATTATGCAAATTCACCATCAAATGCCTCCCCGAAAGAAAGTTTTAGAAAGAACTGTGGCAAAAAATGTCACATAATGTATATTTTACGTGATTTTATACAATGGCAGTGTATTTTAAGAAGCCACAAAATTTATTTATACGATGTCACAATAAAATTCGACAACTCAATTCAACGTGGCGAATTTATGATCTATTGTTCGTGTCGTTTTCGTGACACTGCGATGAGATAATAAGGCACCGGACTGTTGTATTAGTTGTAAATATGTTTATGCATAAATAAATAACACAATTTTAATGTTATCAAACGTATTCAATTTATACGCATCGTGTGTCCGAGAATGGAAAAGACACAGTATCTAGATAACAATATTTTTAAACTTTTCCTCGTGCTGATGATTTTTTTGTAATAAATTGTGAAATTATAAAACGTGATTTAAAATTTTTTTTTTACCGGAATTTTAACTATATAGCTTCAAATATATATAATATTAAAATTATTTTAACAAATAGCGTCTCATTCTAACTAAAATATTAGTTTATTTTAGCACTCCTAGATTTAATGTCTTGTCCATAATTATGAATGAATGCTTGTTGATTATTAAAGTATGGCTAGAATAATCATGATAAAACCAAATGGAGTTTTTAACTAAACGTGTATATATATACAATATAAATGTATATCTATATCTATAATATAAATAAATATTTTTTTTTTCTATCCTAAAAATTATAGTAAAATGTATATTTAAATCAAAAATTAATTTAACGATGTATTCTATCATATATTTAATTTATTTTTGTCAATTTTGGTTTAAAATTATATTTTTTAAAATTCAGGTTAGGCTAGAAAGTACGTAAAAATATGTTGGTAATATTTTGTGTTATTAAGTATTTAAAATAAAACATTTTCCAGCTATAAGAAACATGTGTGATGACATTTGTCTCAAATGTTCCATTGTTCCATCGTTTACCTCGAGTAATTTAACTATAAGCGTACCGACACCGCTGATAATTCAAGAGCGTACACTCGCACCGACACCGCTGATAATTGCAGAGAGCGTACACTCGCATCGGGCATTGCTCGACGCTGATGGTGTTGTATTATTCTCTGCTCTTTGTTGCGAGATGTCTAAACACTTAGTAATGCTTATACACAAGAAAATTTAGACAAAGGACGTTGTTTTTGAATAAATAATTTGCAATTAGAATCGCATTTACATGGCTACAATTAGTTATGTTGTATAACTGTTTACGGTGTGATAATTTTGTTCTTGAAAAACCAAAATAAATCTCTAAATAGATAAATAATATTAATTCTTAAAAGCTCAGAAAATCACATCTGATAACACCCCGAATTACGGCGCTTTTAAAATAATTATATTTTAAGTAGATTTATGGCATGAAGGATTATCATTGGGGTCACGAGCGGAGGTGTGACGGATTACGACGCGTGCTCCATGTAGCCTCACGGGAATTACTTTTATTACTGGTTCCCATAATTAAAAAAAAATGTTAGATCTAGTACTTTGCTTTAGGAGGGAACTACTATGAAACTTGTCTGTGGACATATTATTTATAATAAATATGTCCTATGATATAATAAAAGAATTCTACGAATTTAATAATAAGTCTTCGTTTTTATAGCACGCTTCTGCGCAACATATTTCACAGTCTACTCAATATTCCGTAACTAAAAATAGTAACGTTATAAAATGCTCAAAGGCATTTATTATTATTATTGTTACTAGAATATTTATAATTTTATCCATGTTTAAAGCGTAACATCGTTATCATATTTGTATAAACAAAATTTTAGTCAGTTTCTGTAGCGCGGTGATGCAAGATTACCAACTTTGTTGCATGTTTGGAGACCATGTATGAATAGCCATGCATTCTTTAAATTTTTATTCTGTGGAATAACATAGGAGACAAATCATAACTAAATTTGTGACTGAAAGATATGAGGATACGCATGTACATAAATATATGTTACATATATATTATTGTCTTGCTCGTTGCCTAAACAGAGAATTGATTCTTGTCCTGGGAAACTATTAAGTCTCTATTAGCGTTCGGTATTTATGATAGATCCACAGATTGCTGATGGCCTTGCGCGTGTGGATGCTCTATTATGTTTACTATAGTTATCTTCCCCCCCCTCTCTTTACCCTTACCTTAGAGAACTATTTTTTCTATGTATTGTCTATAGTCTGTATAAATATTGAACTGCCAAGGAGAGTGGATGTTTTGCAATGTGCTCGTCATTAATTTTAAGTTTTTGTAAAGTTATTTATATGTATTCGGTTCCTGGCGTGTGCGTACCTTAACCGCTATTGTGGATCACACTGCTTCGTGTCGATTATCGAAGAAGGTTTCTATTCTGAATTTCAGGAGCTGTGACTACAGGAAAGAAAACCCAAGTGAGTCGTGTTCTCATGTTTGGTTCTCGAATCTTTATTGTCCTGTCCTTATTGCCAAATTCCTATCACCCTTCCTACATCCCGTTTTTCCACCCCTCGTGTGTACAGTTAGCACATAGCTAGTTTTAAAAATAATGACAAAATTAATCTGATACATGTAATATGTTGTGTATGTTTATATATAAATGTACCTACATTGAAGATCAGAGGTCAAGTTTTATTAAGGTCATTTTATATACCATTTTGGGCAAATAATAAATGTAGGCTTGTCTCGATTTCATTTGTTTAAGATCTGCCAACGTAACGAAATGACGTGCGTCACAACACTTGTATGACGTCACCAACAGTATTGTAATGTTAAAAAGATAAAATGTAAATTCCGGTGTTGACATACATTTTTTTAAACTGAAGATATCTCGTTTGCCAAGTATGGTATTCAATTCAGTGCCAAATTGTATAACCGACATACTAGACGTACATATAACTTCTGACCTGCAGTCCACTAGGATCTCCATACTTTTGAGAACAAAAGTTTTGCATTAAAACTGTTAAAATGAGGATTTTTAAAAGAAAATCTTATAAATAACAATAATTAAGACAGTATAATACTTTTAAATGCCTTGTCAATCTATTAATACCTTTTCCACGGACTTACTTGTATATTTCGCCACTTCGTATATTTTTTCTCATAAAGATAAATATTTATTCATTTCCGTTCTGGAAATATGGAAAATGTCATATTTCTAAAATGGAATGAAGACAATATAAAGATTGTTACACCTGTACAATTTTACAATTATTGGAATTTATTAATAAAAATGATGAGTACACGAGTACTGGATGTTTTGTATCGATTTTATAATACATACATATATATACTCATTCATTCGTTATTAAGATTTTTAAACATATAGTGTTGTGATTCCTGAAATTGTTCAGCGGTTCCGGGCCCTATGGGTTCCGGCTGGTTGCCAGGCTACGTCACTGAGTGTCCCTAAAAAGTGTCGTTCTTTGCCATAAGATAGGGAGAGTGAGTCTCTTTGTCAGATTTGTAAATACACCTTAAAATTATAAATTTTACAAAATAAAATTATATTATGTAATGAATTATACGATAAAACTGTCGTTGATAACAAAACCAAACTTTGAAAAGATCTAATAATTTTATATGGATTAAGATTATATATATATATAATATATGTAGATCTGAAATACTTTTTGTGTTTTGCTGAATACTGGAAACAAGCATAATAAATTAAATATTTCAGAATTTACATGTGTAATATAACCTCATTTCTTAATAAATAATAAAATCAGATTAGCTACATATATATACATATGTATATATATGTAGCTACACCTACCTGGCTTGAGGATTTGGTAAATGTGGTCTGAGAAACAACTGATTAATTCGGATGGTTCGATTAAACTAAAAAGTGTCTTATCGAATACCGTATTTTTGTTTTGAATAAGTAGGTACCACAAAAATACATTTTTAAATATTGCCTACCTTTAGGTATTTTAACCGAGCTGTAAATATTTAATACTTATGTATATGTATGTATATACATTTCTGGCAAACTCTAATTCTTTTTGGTCTACAAATTGACCCGCTACACTAACATTCTAAAGTTGGACACTATTGTCATATTTTTAGTTGTGGGATATTTTTATTTAACAATTATCTTACAGAATACGTGAATTAATTTTCTACATTTTCTTTCGTGCAAGGTTATTTTAATAATGCAACTCTCCACATGCAACAAACATCGATCGCAGTGATAATAAGTATATGTAGGTCTGATCTAACAATCGTCCATGATACAAGAAAAAGAAGTTATTTTATTCCTTTTGTAGAGTTTTATTTTTTTAATAAAATCTCGCTAATTTGTCAATCAAAAATTTATATAGAACTGTTCAGATCTGTTTTTGCCATGGTCTTATTTAGAAATACAAATGTCATTATTATTTACAATTATTGGTATGACATTCTAAAAAACAATCCATATTTGAAAGATCCCGCACATTCGTATTCTCCAAAAGTTAACAGCGGGTGTACATGACTCATTAGAGAAAAACAAATCAAAAGCATAGATTTCATTCATAAATTTATAATGTACCAAAATTGTCATGTCAGTTATTCAATAATACGTCAAATAATAACAGAATAACATTTTGGAAACAAAACAAATGTGTATTAGAACATATTTTAATCTAGGTAATATAATCCCTTTTGATTATAGAGTTAGGATATTTTGTGATATTAAAATATTCAGAATTAAAAACAAATATAAGTATTTAACAACTCTTAAGGGTAGTATTACGAATTATTGTACGTGCATTAGATGATATTTACGTTACCTATTTTTATTTAATTTCTTGTATGATATTATAATGGTTATTTTAAAATTTAAACATATGGTTATTTGAAGTTATTTTAAGCAATTAACGTATAAATCTATAATATAATTATCTGTATAATTTTACACGCTGCGGTTTTCGTAAAGGCAATATTTCACAAGTGAAGAAAAATATTTTCAAAATGAGCACGTTAAGTACAAAGAGCCTTCTTCACATAGCAATTAGTAGAACTAAATTAAATTTGTTGTAATTTTGAATTAAACATAAATAAAATAAAAATGTGTTTTTTAATAGTATCTAATTTGATTTTATCCTTTGAGTCCTCGTAGTTATGTACTTACAGTTAAAAGAAAATTTCAAAAAATGTTTGCCTTTGACCTAAACATAATCTACAAATCTAAATTTTGAGTTTTATTTATTTTATTCTTTACATATAAATTACATTAAAATGAGTTAACGATAGCGTCAGAATAAATTAAAGCTACGGTACCAATTTTCACGACTATTTATTTAGAAGCGCTTTCCGGTACAACTGTTTAGTTAAAAAAAATAAAGTGTGTGAATATATGAATATCTCTTCTAAAAATAGACTTTCATAACTAACGAATAAAGTGAAAATGTCACTTGTTTATGTGATGACAATTATTCGAATCGTTAGCTCAATTTCACGGAAAATAAATAAAGTACCAATAAAATACAAATAACATAAAATTGGTAGGTAATTTTCCTGTTTCTTAGCCAAGGATACTTGTATTTATTTATTTATACGTGAGCTTATTTAAATATTTAACATGTATTTCATCCTTGATGTTTGTCGTTTTTAGGGAAACTTTCAATATTTCATTTAAAAATGAATGAAATATTCAATTAATTATTTACAACGCATTTACGTGCTTTTAATTAAACTAAAAATATAGAACTCTGGCACCACTTAACTCGAGATCGCATGATATTTATTTATTTATGTTAATTTATCTTTCATTTTTATTTGTAAAGGTAATTTCAATAGCAATGAACTGGATCCATATCCCGGCAGTACTACTCTAACAGCCTTGCTTCTAAATGAAAATTAAAAAATCAATCATAATCGTGAGCACATGTCTGTAATATACGAGGTGCGTTTTTTAAGTAAGTGCCGTTGCCGGATATTTCCGGTGTAGCGCTGCGGTTGCGTTGTTTCTGGTATTCAAATCGTAGTGAAAAGAATTTGAATAAATAACGTTACCATAATTACTCGTACTGCCAATTTATCACAGAAACAAAGTTAAGCAAATAGATCAGAATATATTTTTTTAATTTATCAAATAATTATTTTAATAATAAATTATTCCACGGATCATTTAAAATTTGGGCGTTAAATTTATAGATGAAAAGCTTACCTTTAAAGTAACCCAAGAAGGAATATATATTTCTCAATCCAACTGCAAATAATTTATTATCAAAAACACTACCAGTGAAACTTATAATCCTTAATATCAGAAAAACTTTTGATAACACAACATGTCACGGTAGCAAGTGCACAAAGTCACACAAAATATTTCAAATGAAACACAACAAATACTAAATAAATTTCATGTATTCGCCATGTATTTAAACCGTAGCATTTTAATTACCCCGTGGTAAAACTCCGTGAGTGTCACTAAATTCCTTGAAAATGTGCAAATATTGTTATAGTATCAGAGGAATTAATTAAGGGCAGAGTTGAGTGTTTCAGAGTGACTGTTGTTAATATAATGAATCACTTAATTAAATTTTGTCAGATTCCTATTAAAACCAGCGATATTTAAAAAAATATATGAAGTTACTCTGCATAAATGATTACCCTATTATTGAATTTGACTAAATGTTTTTGTGTTCAGGTGACAGTTTTGTTTTTGCAAAATAATTATTTGTCAGCAATATTTGAATATGTCCAAGAACACACAATTACTAGAATTTTAACAACAAAGGCACTGTTATTAAACAAATATCAGATATCTCATAGAGACTAAGGTATTTTTTATTATATTTAATGGAAAATTTATGGATGTATGGGGTAATTACAGGGCTAACGACCTGTATTCGGATAGCTTAAGTGATCACTTTATATATATACAACGTTCACCAATTCTCACCCCTCAATAAAAATAATTAACCCATACTTCCATATATTTTCCATTAAATATAATAAAAAACAGATTTGTCTCTATGAAATATCTGATATTTGTCATTTGAATTACTTCGGCAACGTGTTTTTAGATTAATTAAATTTTCAAGGAATTATATATTTTTAAGAATCGTTCGTAACTTCACCGATAAAAAACGTGTAATTCTATATATATATATATATATCTTTGTTAAATACTCCGGACATAAATATAACCTGGTGCCACCTAGCAGGTTTAATTTAAAGTTTAATTTGAGAAACATTGCATTTCAAGATGATAGCCTTCCAATTGAAAAAAACGTGTCACTAAATTAAGATACATATAACAAATGTAACGAGATTTCCAAGTTTATAAACAGTGGCTGTAACTATGCTAATGCAGTCAATGCGGTGCATCGGGGTCCACGTTAGATAGAGGCCCAAAAAGTTCGCGCCTTAAAACCTATTTCAAATCTTTATTTTTGGGAGTATCGATACCACTTCCAGCTTTAATAGTAATCCATAGCAAGAATAGAATTATAAAATTAAAATAATCATTTCTCAAGTCTATTTAGAAAATATTATCGATCTATACAGTAAGATCCTACTAATATGTCGGGTTAGAGACCAGCACATCACCGTAAGGCGAAGTATTTTTAAAATATTAATTGTAAAAGTATAGATCCCTTACAAAGTGTAAATATTATAAAAGACAAGAGACTAGTTTTTTTCTTATATACAATACTTATTTAGGGGACCCTTTTTTTCATTAGGGCCCAATTATTGTAGTTACGTCACTGATTACAAAGCTCAAGTATAAGAGCAGTATACCGACATACTGCTCTTATTAGATCAGTTTATTTCATCATACGTATATTTTTATTTTTCAATCTTTGATTGATATTTTAAATACTAATTTAATGTATTAATTATAAATATATACATATAAAATCAATTTTATCAAAAATATTGTTTTTGCGCTACTGGGATACAACTTTACAATAAGAATGTGTTCTCCTTAATTTGATTAATATGTTTGCGATAGTAAGAGAGTCAAATGGGCATACTTGTATATATAGGAGATTTAAGTAATGTTGGCAGCATACAAAGATACAATTGTTTTTGTTTGTAAATTCATATTTCGACTTTTATCAAAATAATCTCAAATTCAGGTGTCGCAAATTATTATATTATTATAAAATAATATTGTATATAAACCCCAACATATAATTTTTTTCAAAACTAATATGCCAAATATATTTGTACCAGAAATTACCTAAACTATTCATATAGTTTTATATACATACATGTAGGTTGGTAAATATTATAGTATTTTTATTAAATTGAGTCAACGTGTCAAACTTTCACAATTATGAATTATTTATACAAATTAAATGTTTCGTTTCTGTGTGTTTGTTACAAATACATAAATTGGAGATGTGATAACTTCTTCTTCTTCTTTTAATTAGGCAATCCACCCTTCAAGAGTGACTTGTGCATTAATAAAGTTTTAACATTATTTTATAGCAAAAAGTACAATTATATTATAGAATAGAAAATATATTACAAATATTAATTAAATGTATTAATTAGAAATATATACATATAAAATCAATTTTATCGAAAAAATTGTTGTTGTGCCACTGAAATTCGAACATGGATTAAATGGTTAAAAATATATCAATTTAAAAAAGGTAACATACAGGTTCGAAAATTTGTCGTCATTAAATAATGCACCTTTCCCGGTTTAGAAAGAGATCCAGGTTTGAATCCCGGTGGCGCAACAACAATTTTTTCGATAAAATTGATTTTTTATATACATCTTTCTAATTAATTCATTTAATTGTTATTTAAAATATCACAGACCTATGTTCTGAATAATTACAACTTCACAGTAAGAATGTGTTCTAATAATATATTACAAGTCAATATCATTGTCGTTCAAAAAATTTGCTATTATAAAGATTATATGTGGCGAGTTAAGGAAAAGAAGATGGCACAAGTTAACCGAGAGTTGAAAATTACCATTGACGAGACTACTGTAAAAAAAACCTGTGATCCACAATGGAATAGACAAAAAAGATATAGTCAAGAATTATTGATTGATATGATTATTTAGATCCATCCATTATGCAGTCCAGACAGAATTCGTACATTTTTTATTCATTTTAAGTCTATCATACATCAGGATATAGAATATGTGATAACTTAAAACATTTTTCTTTTCTTTGTGAGATTATATACAAAAACGCATTATATAATCATATTTTTAAATGTTTTTAGGTTTTCACAGCTGTTCAGAATCTTCAGTGTATAGTTGTTTAATTGATATTACATCATCCCCGATGATGGATCCTGCAATGGGATCCAAAATGTCAGGCAGAAAGGTTAGATATATACGGCAAATTAGCCCAGAAAACTGTACACTGAAAATAATATTTAATATCTAATATTTTGCATTATGTTTTGAACCAAGTGGTGCAAACACATAATATCATATTTGAATCCTGAGAACACGGCAGAATTTTTATTTGAATTTCTTATTTTTCTTTATATGTTTTACTCTTTAGCTTTGTAGAATAACGGCTCCACTGGTTGTCATTAATAATATTTAATATAGTATGTGCAGATTGTGTAAAGCGTACACTTATCAGTAATTATACAATATATAGTATTAATAATATATCGAATATTTGAATTAATACAAGGATCAACCATATTAATCCACTGGTATTTGCTAAATTAATCTATTACATGTTTTATTAAATTTTCTGTTATTGGATTCTACTATCCTCTATTTATTTACCTCTCAACTTCAGTGTTCTAATCTAATCACTGAGTTTTTTAATTAATCATTTCAGCGCAGGATAATCTTACCAACAGATATGTACCAATATACCTTTAATCAAAGAAAAACTGCGAATTGATGAAATACAATGAAAATATCAAGTTTATAAAACGTATCGCGGTCACAAAATGACGCGTGTAATTAATTTTGCATTCATTTATGGTAATTCATGGAAATTAGTGAGATCACTCTGTCCATGAATATTTACAAGTTAATACAATCGGTCAGTGTACACTATTTTAGATCAGTAGATTAAAATAACACTTTAATAGGGATATTTTATGGATTTTAAATTATAAATGTTTTATCGCGGGATACTTTTATAACGTATTATAAAAATAAAATAAGGTGACATGACATGATAAAATAATTCAATTCCTCGTTAAATAAAAAGATCTCTTTGATGTATGTACTGCATATATAATATATTTGAAGCACTATGTTAGCAATTGCTTATACATCAATTTAATAGGGAAATAAAATAAAAAACGTATTTTCATGTCCTTACAAAATACTAATTTATCAGTAGTCAAACTCGAGTTATATTCAAACAGAATAATATTATCAGGAAAGTCAGTAGGACTTACACAGGATCGTAAATCTAAAATATTTATTATCAAAGTACGTATGCAAAAATATAAATTATTTTATTCATTACAAATTTATTTTGACCTACGATTTCTTTCAAAACTCAAAAAATGTTCTTGTGAATCAGCTAGATAAATCAATTATTAGTGTTTTCTTTTCTTGAAATGTGCAACTTTTCCGGGACAATACTATTTATGAAAAACTCAATTTTTTAATAAGATAGTAGGCGTTTGGTTGTTGCGAAATTTTTAAGACTGGATGATTTTTATGAATTGAATATGAATGAAGGCTGTATGTAAATTATCTAATCTTATTATATGATTATTTGAAACTGATTTCAAATTCGATGAGAATAAATTTTAAACATAATATATTTATTTTTAATAAATTTATTTTCATGTTATCTACACCCAGGTACAAATGAGTTAAATAATTTGATACTAAAAAGGTTTTTTTATTATTTTAAGAAATAATTTGTGGCTATAATCACTAATTTTGTAATGCAAGCGGAGGACGGCATCGTTTATATACTAGTTAAGTACATACACTCTATTTATTATTAATGTTTCTTTTATTTAATACTTTGTTTGATATACTTTACTCTTTTTTCATCAAATGTATTTTTTATTCGAATTTTGCACCCATAAATAGATCATGCGTATATAAACAAATTATAATTATTATCGTAATACAGATTCTACAGGAAAATATAATTTAATTAACTGTAACTAAAATATTACAAAAAGAGCGTGTAATTAAACTAAATAAATAAAACACTTAATTAAATTAGCCATTTGATAAAATTTCTTTAGTTATGTTCTTATTTGGTGCAAAGTTGACTTCAGGGTAATAAAATGAAGAATAAAAACTCTGTTCTAAAAATACAACTCTAAATTTATTGTATTTCTTTGGTCGTAATGAAAAATTACCGTTAATTTGAATGTATTTCTTTCGTTTCTGTACGCTGAAATAAATTAAATGGTCAAATAAAACTAACGAGAAAGAAGAACGTTGCTTGATGGAAAAAAAATGACCGTTAAATATATTTACGGTACGAGATAAAAAATACCCGTGTGTGAAAACATTTTGTTTCGTTAAGGAAATTAGTTCTAGTCCAGACAATGAAAAATCCTATCTGTCGCGATGCTAAAATTAAGGTCGACTACGAAAAGGTTCTAGAACGCTGTGTCATACACATTTTGAACATTCTTAACGATGAAATCTATTGAGAAAGCGTCGTGCTACGTTCACTGTAATATTCCCAGACCAGGTATTTTGCTGTGGGGTTGGTTAAGAAAGAATTGTTACCCTTGGGGTTAATGATAATTTAGGGTAGACCCATGCCATTGGGATTAGCCAGCTAGGTAATAAAACTAATTAATTATGTAATTTAGAGCAACATTATCAAAAAGGAAGAATATTTTCACTGAAAACCAACTTTCGTTAGATAATATTTCACGCTTTTTATGACTTGATGCTATTTTGACTTACACCGAAGAAGAAAATGTTAAAGTGAGATCAATAAATTTAATTGTGACCTCTATAGAGACAGGTGACGATTTTCAAAACACCAAGTAACGTTAACTTAATCAAAGTTCGAGTGTGCTCATTAATGAACTTAAAACTATGAAATTATTTTAGATACAGCCCTGAAATACTTAAGTATAAATACATTTCTTTGATAGTAAAATACTGGGTAAAACAGAAACTACCCACGAAAAATGGAATTTTAAATATTCCCAAATGAAAAATGACAGTGATAAATAAATAATGTGATATACTCACTACAATTTCTTTAATGTGTAATTATAGGTATCGATCTAATTTTCCCTAAGTGCAAACTTACTACCCGGTGGGTCAAAACAAAATACGTCCGGCGGTGGTGGTCTAAAAAGACCTACTCCAAGTTTTCAATTTTTTAATTGTATTTTGGGAGATTTTTTATAGATATATATATATTTTTTAATATGATTTAATGAAATGGCGTGATGTGTTGTAATCTTTTTAAAAAAAAGTTTTAATAAAAAATATTATGAATAATGTACGTATTCTTGCGCATCAACAAACGGCCTATTCGGACCAAATACTAATATCCACTGAATACGCAACCTTCTCGTCAGCTCAACTATTTGCCGGTATGTCAATGATTATAAACATTTTACCTTTTCTCAATTATAATTAATTTTTTATATATTAGTGTTTTTTATTTTTTTACACATAAACAGAATGAAAATAATTTGAACAAAATATTTATAGAAGTGAAATAAAAATATAAATAAAATAATAAAAAAATACATCCTTTTTTATACGAAATGCTATCAACAATATTATAAGCAGAAGCAAATGTAAAAATAAATAAAGCAAAGACAACTTTTATTCAAAATATATATAATTTTGATTGTGTTCTGTGAATTCCGGTCAGTAAATTATTTGTTATTCTCAGAATATAATTATTTAAAATAATAATTGACGTTATTTTAAAAAATAAGTAGGTAAAATAAGCCGCCTTTCGTCATTTAAATATTTTTCAACTACAATGTATTTTTAAACAACATTTATTGTTATAATTCAAAAGCAACAACAATATTGGAAAGCCGACTCTATCTTACCAGGTAGTATCATAAAATGTTATTGGTGACCCTTTCTGGGGAACCCAGAAAGGCGCAACATACTTGAGGCGTGTATTACCGCCAGACGAAAATAAGTCAAAACAAATAACAATATAAATACATGTACAACAATTGAACTAGATCACAATACACAAATCAGGCATGTGTTCTTTGCACCTCTCCACGGAACGTTAAAAAGGAGAGTAAAAAATATGCTGAAGGTTGACAATATATGTTTGAGCGTGAGCGGTGAAAGGCAATTCCATAAAAGCGACTGTCTTAGGTCAGTTTTTGTGCGTTTTTTGACATTTTTATCAATACCTCATTTGAATCTTGTCTGAAAATATTAATTTGTGTCTCAAATTATTTGTAAATGTTTAATAAATGATTAAATAGAAGGAAAACAGCATTAAACGAATATCTGTCGCATTATTCATGTTTTTACAAATACCTGGGTCAAATCTGACCCACCACCGCAGAGGATGTGTTAATACTCTCTTTTCCTCTGGGGGGAGAGCTACGCCAATCAGGCTAAGTTTTTATTTTTAACATCAAATTTTTGATTAATGGATCTTACTAATGTAATAAAGATCATTACGTTGATAGACATACGTTAATGTATTATTTTCTGTGACATTTTAGTTTTTTATCATTATATCCAGATCATTTGATATTCCTCCCACTTTCATATTTTTTTCACATTAACTAGATTTGTTAAAAGTAAAACTAAAGCCGATGTTAAAAACGTTTGTTCTATAAAATACTTTTTTTTCAGAATTTGTATTAGTTTTTTCATGGACAATGGACAATGTCAAGATATGATAGATATTGCAAAAGCCTTCTACAGTATCTTCGTGTTGTGTTTTTCCTCTCTGATATTTAGTCTGTTTATATTCCTTCCCATTCTTTAAATATTTGATCAAAATCTAATAAATGTAGTTTTGTAGAACGCCGTAATTAACTAACGCATAAGAAAGGAGACTTATATTTTTAAAAACTTGAAAAATGTGCTGATTATAATATTATTATTTTACAGCTGGCATGCTTTCCTTTAATTAAACACATTAATCGTCTAAAAATATATAAAGTTTTTACCTAATTTATTTTTTACCTAAGTTATTTAGAAAAAATGTGCCTTCCATATTCAATTAGTAACGAAATGAAGGGTTTGAATTTAAGATAGTTTCAGTCAAAAATTTGGTGTTTCAGGATGTACATAAAACTGTTAAAAATTTCAAAAATCTTAAATACACCTTTCTTAAATATTCTTATTTTCATTAAAACATTACAAATAATTATATACTAAACAAATTTAAAGCTCCATTTGATAAGCTAATATGTAGTATTATCCAAAGATTCAATGTTATTACATTAAGTTTTGGAACATAAATTATATCGAACTTACTGTCGCATTAAAATAAAATTTTGGTTGCATTTTTCATATTCCTTTTTAATTAAATATGGAATAATATACACTTACGTATGAGTCAGCCGTCTCCTATTACTAAGATCTAAGAAATGGAAATTCTAAGCAAGGTTATTTTAGGGGTTAAATTAGTACTAATCGTATAATTTTAGGTGGGTATTGCTGCAATAGGTTCTGAAGGGTATATACACACGTAGTCTGGCTTTTAGAAAGGAGGCTAGATTATGTAAATTTGATAACAGGATTCGTTAATTTTAATTTACTAGTAGGTACAAAATAATATTTAGGGGAAGCCGTGTTATGATATTTAGATTTATTAGGTAGAAGATAAATACATATTTATATGAGAATACTAGTATAAGAGAATTCGAGATTGTTCGTAGTTAATTAAGTAGTGTTTCTTAGATTAAATAAATTATTTTAATATTTTCTTAGATAAATGGTCAAAACTCACTTAAGGTGCAAATAAAAATATCCTAAATAACTTTAAAAGTAGGTGTTTGTTACTGCCCAAGATATTGAAAAAATTCTGTTTTTTCGTGAATATGATAATAATTTAACAATTATTAGGAATGAACCCTAAATCATTGAAATTAATCTATAATATACAATAAACCTCTGCACAAGAAACTTAATATTTGTTTATCTTAGCTCCAAATTCCGAATCCCTTTGTGGGGTAGAGATCTGCGTTCTTCCCAGTCACCGGCTAGTCAGTGACGAGCACAAGATCCGCGGATTCTTTACCTCAGAAGCTCATTCCGCTATCCTAAACTGGGAAAAATTTATAAGAAACATCTAAAGGTGATCAATAAAAAGATGTTAATCATTATAAAAATTGCTTCTAATCAAAAAAGCAACATGAACAAATGAAATAAAATAATAATACAATCCACTTTAATTAATCCTCATCTCGTCGGGTTGGGCACGATTACGACGTTCTTCAGGCAGGTGACAACCAAATGTTCCATTAAATGGCATCCCTCCGGTCCATGCCATCCGAACATCCCACTTTCTTAGCCTATCATCGTAGATGATCCTTAGCAATCAGGCCGACGCGATGGGATCCGTAAGCGGAATTGTAGATGATCACATTACATCAAAATGTAGCCTACAGTGAGGTAAATAAATCAAAGGTGAAGAAACTATTGGCGGAAACCAAAGGTGAAATCCAAAGGGAAACATCTTGTTTCTTGTAAAAATTATTTACCATGTGATTAGATTAACAAATTAATATTTATTTATTTATTTACACCCTATCCTATATTTATATCCTGAATCGTTTTGAGAGTTGTTTACTCTCGTTTCGATTCGTCATAATAACATATATATTTTTTTTATTACATTCAGTTATTATTAACATTATCATCATAATACCATCATAGGTTGACTCCGGTATCATTGTACCAAAGCCATACCTACACAATTTGACGAATTAATAGTAAATTATGCACTAGTGATCGAATAACGTTATTATATTTATACTTTTGAAATTAAAAAAATATATATTATTATATTTACACTTTGGTCATACTGGATCGCTCAACGTTACATTTTATAACCGCTGATCAATAGCAATGACCCGAGCTAATCTGACGGCTCCTTCGATGATTTGAAAAAATCCCGAATATATATATTATCCAAACTATTGAATTGCACAAATTTTAAATAGTGTGTCATGTTTTAATTATACACAACCATAACAATGAATGTGCAGCGAACAGATGTTGTACCATACTAACGGGATATCTGGTGCCGGATAATACTTTCAGAAGGTTCTGGCGCACATCCAATGAAGGCTTAAACGGGCAACATGCTCGTAGACTGCTTAGTCGGCGGGTTTCGAATTCGTATGCAAATAGAATACTATTCAGATTTAGAAACAAAAATTGATAAACAAAACCAAAATAAATTTATAACGAATCCCAAAAGAGATGTTTTAAATTAAATTCTCGTAGAATTTCAATGTGAAATGCAAAAATATATTTCGGAAAATAAAATGTAAAAATTGTGTTTTTATTATTCCCAAATAAAATATTGTATCTACCATCTACGAGATACATTTGGCTATTGTAAAAATTTTGTATGGAAAATTACAGAAAAATTATCTTAAAAAAGAACGTTCAAGTGTTTAAAATACTGTTACTGAATACAGAAAATTTATTGTGTAAAGTTTTTCTTTGAATAAATTATAGCAATTTTCATATATATTATATATAAATAGATCATGCTTTTTAATGTATTAGGAACTGTATTTTTTTTAACTACACTTAAAAATTGTATAAATTTAAAAAAATGTAATTTATAACAGATTATATAATATAATTATATATTAATTATTATGTTTTTACCAAATGTTATTTAGAGTATATACATTATTCACGGGTACCTAGAATCATGTATTTTTAATTTTATATACGTTTTCAACTTAACTCATCAAGAAGAAGCAGTTAGTCATCAAATTTTATAGTTGCTTTAAGTAAAAATATGATTTTCTATTTGTGTAGAATATTTCTTGATGTAGAATAAATGTGTAATGTGTATCTAGGTGTAGAAATCGTTACTTCTAATTTACAAATACATATTTAACTGTAGTAAAATTAATGTATATTTGTAAATTTTTCTATTATTCACGTTTATATTATATAACTCGATCAATTTTAATGAAATAAAACATTTCCAATAGAAAAAACTTACACTAAAATAAGCCTTTTTTTTTTAAATACACGTATTGGAAAAAAACGAGTTTAGTTTACGATCATCCTCTTGCGAGCGCCACGCTGCCGACGCTTTTAAAAATAAATAAATATATTCGTGGATAAATAACATTCTTGAATGATATCGACCAGGGAAACAAAATACACAGAAGACACACAAATATGCTACATGGCAAAGATTGACGGAGTAAATAATAAAACAGCATAGTGACGGGAAGCTCTTCCTCAGGAAGTAGATGGAGCTGACGAAATAGATGGCGATGATGATGGTTATTCAGTACGTTCTAATAATTACGAATAGTATCAAGGTAATCAATTTTCGCAATATGGTGAATGATAAAACCCATTTCAAAATTGTATGGCTTCATCATAGTAAGTCGTGAATTCCAATCAGAAGTCGCCTAGATATTTAATTAACAACGCTTGACTAAATCTATCATTTACACAGAATCTTTTCGTAAATCGTTAAATGCTAGACGTACCAAACGTGAATGGAATCAGTATTGCGCGTTTTAATATTATACATATTCTCGTACAATACTGACAGCTTACTCTGATAAAATACCTGTACAACTTATGTATTTGGAACCTCCATCGTATAACTTTAGGGTTTTAGCAAATATCTGGACGATGACATTAAATTTAATTTATTTACTTAGGTAAACCAGATTCTGCGCTATGTTTGCTCATACACACGAACATAATATATTCTCTCTCAGTGAGTCCCAGACAGTCTTTCACATATTTAATTATACATGTACCTATATTAAAGTTAAAAAAAAATTCTTTGATGAATTATTTATAAGATATTTTATTTTATTTTAATTTTTTTTTAATTGAAATCACGGATCATGAACTTATTAAAATGTAAACAGATATTAAACAATTAAAATCTATTTAAAAATTAATAAAAAAAAATCATATTTTATTGTTCTCGAAGAAAATGTAAAAACATATATATATTTAAAACTAAATACTGAAACGCACATGACATTTACAAAATTTTTTAAAGCAATCAGTTCATCTTTTAGGTTTCATGCTTTTTGCTGCTGGTTTCCATATCGAAGTGAAATTGAATATTCATAACTTTATTTTGATCGCATTCTTCGAAAATACTGAGGTGGGAAAAATGTACGTTGAAAATGAAATAAAAATACCAATACATTTTTTTAAATCAAATATAAATTTCTTAGATTGTCATAGCTGTTCAGAATTTTTTGGATATTTCAACATTTTCTGATTTCTTCGGTTAAAGAAAATTTTGCCTCGGAATTTATCACAGAGTTTTAGTATTGCAATTTACCTAGATCGACAAAACATTGAAATGTTAGAAGAAGAATAAAGTAGATCGTTAAATGTGATGTGATTGGTTGATAAATGACGAAGCCAGAACAAATTCTGAATAATGTATTACTAAAATCCAGAAGCCAAAATTTTTGAGAAGAAAGGAGACTGAAAGAAATTTGTCATGGACCACGATGGAAAATTATTAGCGAGAAAATATATTTAATTTTTTAAATATTGTTCTACTATTATTAATAGCGTGTCACTCATATGTATTAATTCATATTATTATATATATATATATAATTCATATAATTAATATGTATACATATATGCACATGTCATCATTACGTTCATCTTTGGTCATCATCCACGTAGGTCCCTTTTGACTGAGAATCGCGATCTCTATGAACTTCTGTCCTCTTGACTATGCTCCACCACTTTACTCGGCATCCTTTCGATATTAGGGCTGTCATCAGATAAGTTTGCCTGTTGTCTTTTCTACTTGGTCGGTCCAAAGGGTGGAGGATCTTTTTCTTCCTCTTAATCTATCGACGTTGCCCACCATAACAAACTTCGCTAAGCTATATTTCTTTTTTTCAAGATGCCCAAAAAATTGAAGGATTCGTCTCAGGCAAATGGTTAAGAGTCTGTTCTTGATGGAGACATTTGTGTATCTCGCCGTCCATGGTATGCGCAACATGTGTTTCCGGCACCACATCTCAATGGTAACACTCCGTCTTATATCCCTTGTCTTCAGATTGCCACTCCGTATTATATAGTCCATGATGTGTAGGCATATTTATATATATATCCACGGGGGTATCCAGAGAGTGGATTAAACGCCACACACTATTATTCCTACTCACTTCTCTCACCTCATCCATATTTATACGTCTTCGTATGCAAGCTCGTTGGTGTTGAGGCTTTCAACAGGACCATCTCCCAATAGGTATCTAGTTTACCTGATCTCGTCAAGATATGTCACATTTATCTTTCTTACCATTCTCTCTATCCTTTCCTTTCAAGTTTTTGATACTCCCCAACTTAATCTGAGGTGACTCATCAGCTGCCTTCCCTCCGGAGTGTCAGAATTCTCGTTTCTCTGGCAAGACGTGATCACACTGTGACATAGCCACGGACCTTAAGAACTTTGTCTAAAGCGACTTTAAAGATCGGTATACGGATAATGTGTGTATAAATGTGATACAATAAACAAACTGAATAAAATGTTTTTGAGCTATTATTGTTGGTTTGAATACTTATAAGATAAAATACAGTACTTTTAGGAAAATATTTGCAAACATTTTTTGTAATGCGTTTTACTCTCGGGAGAAATACGAAAAGGAAGAACTTGAAGTTGTCTCCACACATAATATTTCTTTTCTTTTCTCGAGAGGCTCAGTTAGGGCTTCAAATGAGAAGTCACTTTAAATTATTATCGAAGTCCTGTCTTGAAAAGCTTTGTAAGACCAACCCTAGGGAGTTAATTATTAATTCTGAAAAAACATTTTTCGGAAAATCAAATCTCATTTTTATATTTTTAATGAGATGAAATATTTTTTACCTCGACGGAGCCTTTGATATTTCAACCCCTAGGCGACAAACTTTTTGCAGTCTTAACTTATTTCTCATAGGTACTCCATAAAAATGTTGGAAAACCTTTTCATAAACAGGTTTTATAACCAAAATTATTTTGACCGTCATCTTTTGGAAGTTGCGATATTGATTTTAAGTATTAAAATTATATAAAATCAGCAGCAGTCAGAAAATATTTCAGATAAAATATTTGGTATTTTTACAGAAACGTCTCTTGTTTTTTGTAATCTTAACCTTATGTCGTTGACTATATTCTACTTGAATACATGACAATTATAAACCCATTACTCTTCAAACTTAGATGAAACATGCATTGTATTGCCTTGACGTAAGATCACATTTCTGTATCGAAATATTGTATGTTAATGAATTAGCGATGTTTTGGTACCAGAGCTGAATAGCAATGTTGCATTAGTTTTCCGCAGCTTTTCATTATATTTAACATTGCACATTAAAGCAGTTCAAATAAATTGTATTTTTAAAATTAGCAATATTAACTTTGTGGTTAAAATTCATACTTTTTATTTATTATCTTTATTTTATTAATCACTGAATTGAGTTTAAATACCCGGTTTCGAAAAATACCATTTTCTTCTTCCATTTAAAAAAAAATAGCAGTTAATAACGGGTATAATACAGATTTGATAGACACTATTTTAAAAAATAAATTAAAAGAATATAAAAATCAATTTTTATATAAATGACAGATAAAACATAATGATAATAATGATAATTGGCGTAGGATTTTATACATAAATAACTTTTCGAAACAAAAATCTAAACACCTACCACGAAATATTAGCATTTTATATAAATAATAGTATAGGAAATTTACTCATAAATTCTAAAGACAAAGATGATAAATTTAACAATTCTGGTGTCTATAAACTTAGTTGCAAGGATTGTGCTGCATTTTATATTGGTAAAACGGGTAGAAATTTTAATATAAGAGTAAGGGAGCATTTGAGATGTTTGAACAATAGTGGGTTTTCAGAATTTTCTAATCATTTGATAGAAAATGCATATAAACGGTGTTGGTCACAAATTAAATAATTTTGAATCGTTGGAGATAAATAAAGCATGTAAAACTAATCAAGAAATTATAAACAACCAACTAAATTTAACTACGAGTCCCATTCTAAAATTTTTTCCTAAAAATTATTCGACTAAATTTGTATCAAACAACAATTTGAGTTAGGTACTAAATTTATTTTTTAAATAATTGTTTTTTTGAAAATAAACTCTGGTGAAGAAACAATTATATATATTTTTAGTTAGTTATGACATCCTAAAGAAGAAAATGGTATTTTTCGAAACTGGTAGATGTATTTAAACTCAATTCAGTGGTTAATAAAACAAAGATAATAAATACAAATAAATTGTTTTAACAAAAATATGCCATTTTCTGCATGGGTTAATATACATATTAGTTTTATTAACCAAGATTGTTATTGACACTCCCGAAATAATATATGTTTTCGATAATGGACTATTTGTATATAAAATCCTTTAATATCTTTATTATCAATTTTTTCTGTTGTTTTGAAACGCTTGTCTTTAATTTATATAACGAACTGTCAAGTACAGGACAAGTTCGATTACAATGAAAATGTCTGAGAAAGTTTTTAGTTTACACAAATGGGTGACTTGCAAAAATCGATATCAATAATAAATTAATCTATCAAGTCACAATTATACAATCTGAAATAACAGTATTTCATCCAGTCACTTCATAAATTAATAAACTAAGTAAGCTTATAAATATACTACAAATTAAATGTATTAATTAGAAAGATATACATATAAAATCAATTTTATCAAAAAATATTTTTATCGCTACCGAGATTCGAACCTGGATCTCTTCCACATCTGGTGAACGTGCATTAAACGATTATGCTATAGTACTACAGTGAATTGAAGACAAATTATCGAACCTGTGTGTTACACTTTTCAAATGAATATATCTATCGTCCCATTGTTTAATTATAATTCGTATTAAAAACATCGCAGACCGTCTGTTCTGAATAATTACAACTTTACAATAAGAATGTGTTCTCCTAAATATTTTAAATATAAGCTTTTATTTTTTTTCGAAACATCAGTAACAGTAGGGAGGTGCAGCATATATATACATATATTAAACAAGTATTAAGAGTACAAAAGGCTATAATAATAGTAATATTCAAAATGCCAATTTCAACGAGCTCAAAATAAATATTCAATAAATAAATAAAGATTTGACAATATTTCTGATATATACAAAAATTTACTAATCCATAAACACAACAGTTTACGAGACAGCAAAAAAAAATCCAAAATACCGTATATAAAAACTATATTTGGGCAGAGAACGTTAAAATATTAATTACTCCACAAAATTATACAACAAAGAAAGTAAAAAATACAACAAATTGAGAAATATTTACAAACTAATTATGCAATGGATTAAAGAATTAGGCAACAAAATGATAAAAAAGACTTGTAGTACCTATACAAAAAACATAAAATAAATAAGTCATAGAATTTGCGCACAAAAATAATAAAATACTCAAATAACACGGGAATATCCTAGTGAGGTGGCTTCAACATTGGTGGAATAGCTTCAATTGAAAATTCTCAAACATTAATAAAAAAAAACGAAAATTATAATACGATAAATAAATTTTTCAGATAGACGGGGATATTCTGAGACTTGTATACTTTTATATTTTAATTATTGTAAATAAAATTTGATCAATATTTACAATTAAAATTATTATTGTGACTAAGAAATTTTTTTTACAACATGGTTCTGTGATTTTTTAATACAAATTGAATGTATCAATTAGAAAGATATACAGACAAAATAAATTAATCGCAACAATATTTTTGTTGCTAACGGGATTTTATCTGATATCTTATTTATATATTTTATTTGATTTTATCTGTATATCTTTCTCATTAGTACATTCAATTTGTAATAAAAAATTCTGTTAAGAATTTAGATAAATAATTACTAGAATATTTCAAAAATTAACAAAAAAATCAACGTCATAAAAAAAAGATAGAAATTATTTTTCTTACTTCACCGTAAAACTCTAAGCTTAAAATAGTCCCGTTGAAGCGAGTACGAAAAGTGGTTCGACCGCGTTTTCAGGATATAAATATATATATGACGCATCATCGAAACAAACCGCGTTGTTTTATCACCTATTGTAATACATGGGAAGAAAGGGGATGAATACATTTCGCACTCGAGGTATAAATGAGACGTTGTGAAAAGCACCTGATTTTACGCAACGCACGTTCACGATTCTTCTAGAGTAGATGCGGGAATAAATAAATTATATCAAAATACTATAAAACATTGTTTCATTGCGCAACTTCAGGTGATATTTCTTTTCAAATTGATCAAATATGTGTACTAAAAGCAATTTATTTTAAGTGGAAAACAAAAGAAAACAATCAAATATAATTTGTTTTCTTTATAAAAATAGCAACACAAATTAATACATATACACAAGTACACTAATGAAAATATGGATATTTTTTTATTCTACTTGCTTAATTACCATGAGTCGCGTTTCGCTTTATGAAAGCATTATCAATCTAACCATTTTCAATTCAACTTGTGTATATATATATATATGAAATCTATACAGGTTTGTTGACTTTAAAATGGTTAGATTGATAAGGTGAAATGCGTCTCATGGAAAGTAAACGAGTAGAACTAAATAACAAAGTATTTTAATTTTTATATGTGCTGTTATGGAACAAATTTAAATAGGCGCCTCGATGGAAATTTCTATGCGCGTCACGAGATATTGGCCGCGCACGAAACGGAGGCATGAAAGACCCTCTGCGCACGCGTATTGCGCAGCTCATGAAGTAGAAGAAGCAGTCGCGCGCGGGCAAAGATGACCCGTGGACGCATTTTTGGTGCGGATACTTACAGCCCTCTAAATTGTAGTTATAGCGCAGATAATTGCCAGACGTCAGCGCGTCTGAGAATTCAATAATTACTTACATGTGTTCTATTCGGTCTCACCTCGAAGCAAAATAGTTAATTCAATCATAACGTTGTACTACAAACCAATTTTCGCCATTTGCGACTGACCTTACCAAAACTGTCTTGCGATACACTACCTGAGTGGGACCGCCGTTTTAAGGGCATCTCGTGATCGAGGTAAGATCACGAGAAAGAGGAAGTTAAATTTTTCGTAACTGTGTGATTATGGAATTCTACGAACTTACCTCCGAAATAATAAATGTAGGACTCTACAATATTAATGCGAACATTGAAATTAATACGTTGTTCCATAGAAAGAATTATTTATACAATAAAATAATACAAATTTAGGAAGATTGGGTTAGCTTAGGCTAGGTTAGGTTAGATAAGTTATGTATTCTTAATTGAACAAACATATATTTATTTAAATGTATTTTAATATTTACAGAAAGTATTTTTTTTAAATATTTCTTTATTTATCAACGACATATCGCATCGGCGTTGTTTAGATCTGATGATACTTGATATTGTCACGAAATTTGTCAACGTATCTACCTATATATTTGTTATAAAATGCGTTAAAACAATGTTTAACATTATAATTTCAACAGCGTGAAGTTAGACTGCAAAATAGCATCTATTCTACTGCTATTGTTGTATGATTTTTCAGAATGATAATAATTGACGCTGAAAGTAATAACGTAAATTATAGATAATTTAATTACACGATACATTTTTACCCATTAGCCAGTCAATGAAACATTTTCATAAAAAGATCCCTAATGACCGTAGTGCATTATTATCAACAGTTTTTTATTGTTTGTCAATTGAAGGTTTATGCGGTGTTTTATAATATAACTGGACACTGTTATGATAAATCGATCTTTTTATGGTAGATATAATTATAGCAGACATGCATATATAAACCAAAGCAGTTCAGTACCAGGTATCAGTGTGCAAAATCTTAGCGGCATTCGATATAAATTGTAACAAAATGAAATTTGTGGCTTTTGTCACCTTTTATATATTTTGTGTGTACGGTAATAGTGCTGAAACGGTAAGACGAGTTTTTTTTAATTCTAAAAATCAACGAACATGAAGCCTCAACATGACCAGTTTCCTTAATAATAAATTAAGTAAACAATACTTAATATTATAATAAAATAAGTAAAATCTAAGCAGAAAATCAACATAATATAATATTAAACATGATCATGTTGAATTATCATTTTTGAATAGGTATTCAAGTTTGTTATGTTTAGGGAATTTGAATTTTTTTTATAAAACAATAACTTATATAGGACCTTTACATTAATGTAAAACTAATAAACTGAATATTATTTGCCATAATTAAGAAAATACAAGCATTTTAAGAAAGATCGCAACGATTAATTTTTTTAGCGTACCATAAAATTACCATCATATTTAAATTACTTGCATATACGAAATATATTATCTTATAATTTTGAAGCCAAGATTACGGAGATAAATCTGCACTGAACCAAATTAAATTAATAGTTATAAACAATTCAATTTGCAGTACATATGATCAATTTTCGACGAACACTTTGTGTTAGTATAAACAAATTATTTTAAATATTTTATTATATTTACTTACATGTTTTGAGACTTAAGCTACTATTTATTTCGTACTTATCATTAAAAATGTTGCGTTAATTTAAGGTCGATAAAAATGAACCAATTTTGAATTGCGGACGAATAATATTTTTTTAAAGGTTAAAACAACCAAAAATCCGGTTTAATAATACTTTTGTTATATTATAAATACTTGACTCAACCATTTTAAAATGTTGTAATATAACTATGTCCTTAAAAAATATTGGCTAATAGCCTAATTGTATTTAGATAAATTTACTTTTATTAAAAATTTGATTAAATTTCCTAAATTTATTTAAAATAACACTGGTTATTAATTATACGATTGCTCTAATGCATATAAATAAGGAAAATCCGTTTTAAAAAAATATTATTCTAATACTCTTATTTTAATCAAATAAAAAAATCTAGGTGTTTAATAAATATCGAATTTTATTCGAATTTCATATTTTATTTGTATTTTGCATTTCATCGATCTTTGCGTTGCATAATAGTTCTTCAATTTTAATATATTGTTTGTTTTTCATTGCAGGTTGTGAACTGTAACGGGAAACACTGCATCATGAAGGCAGGACTGGTCAAGAAACAGACCGTGGAGTTCAGCGCAGCTCAGCTGGAAACGAGGCGAATCCGGGAAGCGCCCAACATAAACAGACTACCTGAGAAAATCTTACACCAGGTCGAGAGGGGCATGGTGTCTTTTGGTGACAGGGTTCAGAGGGGACAGGGACAAAGCGGAAATTTTGAAAGAGCCCAAGAAAATGAACCATAAATGGAAACTTAAAATAACTGTTTTGCGTTGTAAAACAATTATGATTTAGTAAAAACCCACTAAATAAATACGAATTGATCATATTCTTTAAATATTTTTATTGTTTTATATTGTAGTTTTTATTATAATTGATTATTCAGATTTAGTTTCATAAAAACGTATTTTCAATCAAACAATTTCAACATTTATTTTAGACGTATCGAAGATTTTGAGTCGCGCCATCACATATGCGTGACGGGCAGCCAATAATTAACAAGTTTGAGATGTTACAATTGCACATACCGGCGTCAACCAATCACAACAAAGAGATGTACACGTATAAATATCGATTTCCAGTATTGATCGCAAAGCAGCCACTACCATATAACAAGTTGCGCTGATTTTCACTATTTAATTTGATTTTTATAGATATTTACTTAGAAACATATACATTTTAAAAATAGAGTGCATTAAATGTTCATCACTACCCCCTTTTATACCTAAGAAAATATAGAACACCACTTTGAGATTCATTTATACCTCTATCATATATCACATTACCGAGATCCCGTAACAAGGGATCGAGGGTAGCAACAACTTTTTAAACAAAGGGGGTAGTTTGAGAAGGAAAATGATTGATGGACCAAAAACATAAATAGATTTGTGGAATTTGTAATATTTAAGATGAGGGTGGTTTAATATCAGTATTATGATTTATCGTTTTTTCTTGTTCAAAGTTAGACGCACAATTGCGAGTAAATTGATTCCCCTGTACAACCCTTGATTAAAATGCTTCAGAGAAAGCCTTTATGTGATATAAAAGTTTTCTAACTGTACGATGCTGTTACTATATCTGTAAAGCTTCGTGATCATATTACATATAATAGTCCGATGAGATTCTGTGCGTCACGCATAGGGAAATTTGCAAGGAAACATATAATTGCATGAAATTTGAAAGGAAGTTTATACATTACATAAAAAAATTAAAGGAAACTGATAACATCACATGGGAATAAATACAAGTATTAGATGGTTATGTGACCTTTTATTCTGAGGGTAGATTTTAAAAATGGAAAACAAACAATCTCATTTCTTTTATCAGTAATTTTATAATTATAACACTAAAATGTTGCTATCCTGTAGTTATTATACTAATGAGAACATTAATGAAGAATTTCGTGACTCAAAAAGCTTAGAAAATGGTTTAAAAGCCAGATATCTACATCTCTCTTCCAGACAATTTTACGTAAAGTCCAAACAACAGACATGATAGCAACCATCCGTTAGTGGATATTACTCAAACATGACTAATTAATTCTGATTAAGAAATAGTATCGAATCAACATCTTTACAAGGCGATGGCAAAGATGTCTCTGAAATATCACTACCCTAAATTCTGAAAAATACAAATGAGATAAGGAGAGAGGATTCGACCCACATCATATTGGAGTACAACGCTTGGGGCAAGTTTTGTGTGTGACAGAGAGTGGAGCTGTTAAAGGGGATTTAAAAATTCCAGATTGTAAATTGAATGAAACACAAAAGTTGGAAAAAATTTCCACAGATGTGGTATTGTACGTTCACATTATCATTAGCCAGTACGAAGAATCTTTTAATTAGTATGCCAGGATGCGCTAACTCGCATTCATTATTCCGTTCTCTAACTTGTCACAATATGCCTCGCGGAGATTAAGCACTCATTTAGAAATTTCTCGATAATCATTCCAGAATGCTTCCAGAATATCACTTTTACGGCTTCGGATAGGGTACCGCATAGTTACTTTCCGGTAGAGTAACTCTACAAGTGGCGGACAGCCCATTTATTTATTCATTAGAATGGCTTCACACGTTTTATTACTCCTGGTAATTTATATTAATACTTTTATTTAATACAGTCAATTAAAAAAATAATAATTTGGCCGTATGTCAAAATTTTAATAAATTGAAATTTAGGTATGGGTGTAGGAAAATGTGACTTATTATCAAAAATTATTGATTAAATAAGAAAATTGACATTAAGTTTTCACATGGATGTCATAAGTCACGTCTTTTCTGTAAGATTTGTGATTTTGTTACGGTGCGTGCACAGGACTCTCGTCTTTATTTATTCGTAGATTTACCAGTAAAGGTCAATGTGTACACCATTCTACTCTGCGCACAAAATATGATACATAATGATAATACCTTGCCACGCACTCAACTTAGTACACTATACATTATCAGCCTTTTGAAATAAGCCTCTGAGATAAATTTCGTACGTGAACACATGCTACTACTACATACTTCGAAGGTTTATCTGTTAAAAAATCGTGAATCACCTCTTTTTTCTTTTTTATGACCGTAAGTTTGTCAAATTTTCGCAGATGCAGTATAACAATTTTAAGATTATCCTGTGGATTTCTAAAGTGTCTCCGGAAAAGTGGAGATTTTTCAGGTATCCGCTATATGTTCCGTTTTATAATGCATATGTTACGCAGATATGACTACTTTAGCAAGTAAATTATGTATACGATTTTTAAAGAAAAATTAGATTGTTAACATTTTTGCTATATTTTTCTTGTGAACTATTGTGAAATAAATTATTTAAATAGCAAATCAAATTTTAAGAAAATTGAATCAGAACAATAAGTATTATATGAATAAAATCATAATATAATTTTTGGTGCTTAATTATTAATTTATTAGAGTTTACTAAAATATCCAACACCGGGTTGTTCTTTCATTGATTGATGTTTTTTTAGAGTTTTAAATAAGAACCGTTTTATATTAAACTTATTATTAATGCGCAGCAAATGATATTTTCTAGTCAAAGATCGATTTCTACAGCTTTTCAAAAAGTTACAGGAACGTTATTTGTCATCTCCCTTTTAGATCTGTTATGCCCTTTGATGTTGTTTTCTGCTTTTTGAATACTCATTCAGAAAGATGAATAATAATAAAGTGGATGAAACAAAGCGGATGAATCTAAATATTTATTTATTTTGGATGAGAGAACTTTGAAAACTACGCAAAAGTTTAAGCTCTGCTTCTAAAATACTGAAGTAGCGAAGAGTATAGTTTATTATTGTTTCTCCATCTTATTTCTGCAGGGGGCTGTTTTCAAGCGTGAATTTTTTAAGTGAGAAGAAAAATCATTCCTTGAAAGTTATCTACTAATAAATACTGTGAGAGGAGAGTAAGGTGGGAGGATTTAAGGGTGTGAAAAAAGAGCAAAAATGTTTATTATTAAGAACACATTCTTATTGTGAACTTGTAATTATTCACAACATAGGTCTGTGATATTTTAAATACTTATTAAATGTATTAATTAGAAAGATATACATATAAAATCAATTTTATCGAAAAATATCATTGTTGCGCTACCGGGATTCGAACCTGGATCTCTATCCAATCGGGGGAAGGTGCATCATCCAACTATGCTACAGCGACAGTACTTTTGACGATAAATTTTCGAACCCACATGTTACATTTTTCAAATTAATACATCTATCATTCCATTATTAGTATTTAAAATATCACAGACCTATGTTCTCCTTAATAATATATAAGTTGTAACAATGTGTTTAAAATTTAATAAAAATAATGTGTTAATTTTGGCATCTGCTATTGGTTTACTAAAAGGTATTTGAGATTCCGTAAAAATAAAGTAAATGGCTTTCAAATAAGTTATTCAGCCATTAAGTCAACGGATAGTCAAGCTACATAATTGAGATAAATTTATGAGTGACGTAACGTTGAGTAGTTTGATATTATTTGTATTATAAGATGGAGAATCTTAATTATTAGATTGTTCCCAAAATAACGGCTGATTTTTAATTTTATTTTAATTTATTTAATTTGATTTTAAATACAACTTCAGAGCAAATTAATGTTACTAATTAAAGTATGAGTTAATTGAGTCTACGCATTTTCTCCAATGAATTGAAAACTTATTATAATGACTGTAGATTAAAATTCAGTTGGATTACAATTCAATAATTTTTTTAATGCATTTTCTATTGTTTCTCTGTAACTGAATTTTTTGCCGTAAATTGTTATCGATGTGCTTCAAAAGGTATAAATAGTAGTTTCGCATAGCTACAGGCGCGTAGGGCCGCGACAACTGCGGCCCGGGAAAGAGCTTCACGCGGACTCGATCTTTTCCGCGTCAGGGACACTTTTCTCCCGTCACACCGCATCGCTGGAAACTCTACGTCCCTGCGCTCGGCGGACCGCCGGGTGGAGGGGCTACCTGGCCGATGCGAGGCTCCGCCCATTCAACAGCGGCAGTATTAGATTTTAGTTTTTGTGGAATAACTAAAGATGACATGATAAAATAATGTATTTTTATAACCAATAAAAAGAGTATGATAGGGGCGATCGCCCGGTGATAATATTACGCACCTTAAACATTTATTAAAGGAAGAGAGAGTTAACAATATAAATACCCCACCACACTACTTCAAGAGTCTGCCCTATCACATGAACTATCATTTTTCCTAATCTACCACCATCGTAAAATGACCTCAAAGTGACGTATCACCCACGAATATTTTATTTTAACTGTAGGGGATTTAAAATCTCCGCTGCCTGCACGAATGTGAAAAACAACGTTTATAAAATGCAAAAAATATAATTAAATGCTTGATTTATTCATGACTAGCGTTTGCAGTATTTGCTCACGACTCCGCGTGAAATACTAAAAGTGCTCAAATTAAATCTAAGGGTTGACAACCCTGCCTCATGAGTAAATATATTAAACACAGCGAGATTTTTTAAATTCTGGTACAACAAAATAAAAGTATTAAAAAATGTAAAATTCTGGTACATTAAAGACAAGATAACGTTAATGTTGTAAAACTAATTTTGCATTCCAAAGAGAGTTTGAAGATACCCGCGGATAGCCCTGCGGTTAGTCGAGTGTTAAAATTATTATAATATTATTAACCGAAAGAAAAGAAATGTTTTTTGCGACACGAATAAAAATTAATGTTAATATTTAACTTTGACTACTACACAAAGATCTTTTCTCGTTATTTAATTATAGTTCACTGACATTGTGCCAAATGTGTCGAGTGCAGTTCGATTTGATAATACTTAATTTAGTTTTTAGTCTCAAAAGTTTTGTGGGTTTATTGATGCAGACCCGCTACTTCTAAAATACAGATAAAGAAAACGAGCACTCAAATCGGGTCAGTGCGCAGACCGATTGACTTGGCCGTAGAGCGGGAATAATCGATTTGGCAACATTTGTTTTTAAATCATAATTTTCTGCCTGCCTGCATATTTAAATAAATTAGATTCTTCATTTGAAAAGGTACACAGAAAAAAAAATCAATCTATCAAAAAATATATATATTCACCTCCGGGTACTTGAATTCGGATCTTCTATTCCTGATCAACAGCTTTAATCAATTAAGCTATAGTGACAGTATACAATAATCTATATATCATCGAATAATTAGCAACACCGCGTATATTAATCAAAATTTTTGTGACAAATTGAGATTAATATACCGTTTGGTTTGTATTTTCGCACTAATTTGATAAAAAACAAAATTCTGCACTAGCGTTAGTTCAAAATGTAAAGAAAAGAAGAACATAGTAATACTGAAAGTAGGGAATATAAAGTTTTTTAGTTCTTTAGAAAAGTTAAACATTTTGTTGCTAATTACTCGACGATATATTACTTTATTTGTGAAACATCTATTTCTTCCCTTTGGATGTTGTACACAAATAACATGTGATATCAATAAAATTGATATTATATTGTGTGTACTCGTAGGAAAGGATTTTTTAAAAATCTATTCTATATACTCGTCACTTGACCCTTTTTTATAAATTCAGTACCTAAGTCTATCTTAGAATCTAAAACACATGCTATTGAACATTCCGAACAAAATATTTATAGTATTTATACTTTTGAATTGTTTACTTGCGCGAAGACGAAACCTAAGCTTCAGCGACCATTAAATCAATGTGTTTGTCGAGAGTAAGTTTACAGTCTAGAGAAACAGCAAGATCCTTGGCCTCTGTTTTAATACTCAATGGGGACTCGTTTGAGGAATACTCCAAATGTATACCACAGTGCAAAGATATTTTTACTATTTATTTAGACTATAATCATTTAGGCTATGATCTTCCTGTATTTTGAGATAGCCGTCAACGAAACGGAAGGCACATTTTCAAATTATCTACGTATAATAAATTATGTGAATTAAAAAAACATATCCGATATAATCAATATAAAAATTAAAAAAAAAAGATTTTAATAATTAGCCTTGAATGACAATAAAGGGAATTCCAACAAAATTATATTACGCGTACAATATCACATATTCATATCTTCACATATTATAAATTCACATAAACAATTCTTCCGTGGCCCATACAATTACGTTAATTAACCCAGGCATACGTGTCATGTAAACCCAGGTAAACTGAAATTGATTCAAAAATCTAGACGGGAAGAAATAAAAATTCTAATGAAAACCTGTTTGGATTCAGAGTCTTGTGATTGCCTTTGTTTAATTAAAATATATAAATATTACATTATAAAGAAGAAAGGCAATAGCGTACTATTTCTAAGAAGATCTCATTTTGATAGCAATCTATGCATAGGTCAGTCGACAAGTTCATACTTATTTCAAGACTATTCTGAATGATTAATACGAATAAACTTATGAATATTTGATTATATAAACGAAGGCAACAAACAGTTACTATATTTCATAATGTGTCTACTCCTACTAATATTTACAAATATTTATAGTAATTCAAGTTGGCATGGATACCTTATGAAACTAGTATGGGTAAGCTAGTCTGCCGTACGACATTTTGTGTTCATTTTGAACTCTCGTGACCAAAATGTATTAAAAAATGCATTAAAAATACTCACTAAACTCCATCTTCTACTACTTTTTGTATTCAACATTTAAAAAAAATTATTGACGACACAAAATTCTTATACCTCTGACGCAGTCGGACCTTTACACACACAGGTTAATATTTTCTACTTAAATTTTGAAAATGTGTCCCTTACTGAAATATTGTAGACTAAATATGTTACTCTGTTAGTATATATTATATAAACCTACAAATTTAAATAACGGCCATGCCTGCCACTCCGGTGGAACACCAGCATGTCACATGTTGCGTGGCAATTAGGAATTGTTCTAATGGAAACATGATATGACTCGCAAACAGCCGCACCCAATTCTTCATTTCCCGACAAATACTTAGTTTTTCCAGGAAACGCGTACATATTAAAATCGAACCAGAAAATGATTAAATACCTGACGCGGACATTTTCTGCGAATTTAACCATCTCCATCATTGATAACCATATTTAATCATGCTAAGTAAAACACTATCACAAAAATATGAAAAATTACGTAAATTTCTGTATGAGGTTATACAGTTTTTTTATTTTTCACTACGCTGTCATGAAGAAACCACTTTCAAAGAACGATTTACGAAACCTGTCTATTACTTCAATATTCTAGAGCTACATAGCTTCTTCTTACAACTAAGTAAAAGTATACTATAAGAAATTGTTTTTAAAATAATGTATTTTTTATAAAATGTATTACATCATACAGACAGTATGTTTTATGAAGTTTATAATGCAACTTTGGGAAAAAATACCAACGAGCTAAAAATATTATGATTTTAATATTTCAGAAAATTTGTGATATAAAAGATCTTCTTAATTTTTGGTAAAGAAAATAGCTATTACCTGTTGTTTTTTGAATCTCCAAGTTAACTACATCAGCTTCATCAGGTACTGTTGTAGGTGTGGAGTGTCTAGCTACATTATTTTACGATAATTAGATATTTAATGAACGTATTTGAAAAATTGACCACAAATCAACTTTATTTTAAATTCGCGAAATTAAAAAATGTTTCATTTTTCTTTGTAGTTTATTTAAAAGTGATAATGTCGGTATAATAATATATTCATATGTAAACCAATTGAACTCTACAAATGTCTTTATTTAGGTTTAAAATTGATCTGAGTACTTAGAGATAATTTGTATGTAATCATCGTCTACTTTTCATGAAATACCAAAATAAATTAATGATTGTAAGTATTATTTATTTAATGTAATAAATGAATTTGTATGTTTTATACATATTACACAAAACAAATTCATGTATTTATTTATCATTGATTTTAAATATCTCAGGGTGCATCAGTTAGAATAAATCTTTAAAAAAATCAAAAGGTAAATGTCGCGAGACGAAATCTTGTTACAGTCTTGTTACTCTCGCCAATTGTGTTCCACAGCACATATTGCATTCACGGCTCAAAGTTATACGGTAGTATGTGTTTACTACATGTTCATCCGACAGAGTGACTGCGAGTGTAACGGCCAAACGTTTCATCGTCAACAACTTGCACTATTTCTTATTAATAAAGACGAAAGTCCCACGCTTTTGAACTTGTCACAGCTAACGCCAAAACGTTGTCCTTTGACGATGCCTGTTAGGTTTCATAATTTTTCCTGAGACTATAAGGCTAACGTGAGAGTTCGATGCTTACTATTTATATTTATTTTTATAATCAGTACAATTGGAAAACAAGAAACGGGCCAATTCTGTTCAAGTTAAATAATATAATGCGCGATAGTGTACAAATCTAAATATTATTGGCATTCAGTATAAAATGCGGTTTATACAAGTAATAGATTGTCATAAGAAATATTACTAAAAAAAATCTTTCACGCAGAAGTCTACTAAGGGTGTTAAAATCTTTATTTGAATTGTGAATAAATAGTTAAACGTCAATAAGATCAAAATATACGATATTGATAGACATCATTTTCAACAATATGCAAATTGGATCAGTTTACATTCATATATTTAAAATATTATATACTAGTAATATACACCACTTAATATCAAATCATAGGACACAAAGTGTAAATTACTTGACGACCGAAAGTACGGCGAATAGGTGAAGTAGGTGAAGTTTTGTGTACGTTAGGTATACAAGTAGAAGTTCGAGTAATTAGTCAATGGTGAAATATTGTATACGTTATTGTGATGTATAGGTGGAAGTGGAAATTAATTAAATTAAAAATTATAACTGAATGTTTTTAAAATGTTAAAATTTTATACTGTTGTATTCCGTTATAACTTTGTGGTAATTTATTATAAATACAGTTAAAAACAAACTTTGTTTATACACCACTTTATTTATTAACTAACCGGTTTCGAAAACACCGTTCCTTTTTCAGGGTGTACAAGATACTAACTTAGCCTTACAGATTATGAGCAATTATATATTAGTATCAGGTGTTAAAGTTACGGTGAGTGACTAGTGTGACGGGGGGGAAGGAAAACAGACATGGCATGGTGAAAAGGAACATATTTAAGATTACTGTAGGTTAGATTTTTTTAGTTGTTAATTATTAATGCGTTCATTATTATTTATGGACTTCTTGATTTGGAGATGTGGATGTGATGTGGAGAATATTGACTACTATGTGATTGGAAAATTCTGAAAAAGTATTATTATTTAGGCATCTCATATGTTCCTTAATCCAAGTATCAAAATTACGACTCATTTTTCCTATATAAAATAAGGGGCAGTCCTTACATTTTAATTTATAAATACCAGAGTGAGTCAGTTTATGATCCTTATCTTTAACGTTTTTTAGAAAATATCGTTATTATTTTTACAAGTAATGAATAAGAAAATTGTTCAAATTTTCTTTGTTAAATGAATATGCTTTTTTCAGCAGCTCGGCTCAGTCGCCAAGTTCCGACCCCCGGTTTCATTATCCCCTAATATAATATTTACCAGCCAGACGAGTTGGACATACTTAGAGGATCGCTTTAAAGAAATGGATTCGAAAGCACCGTTCACAACTCCGAACCTACCGAGCTGCGCGCTGTGCGTCGCTCCGAAACAGAACTTATTTTGCGTTCTGCGAGAACGCTGTACACAGCTGTTTCCATAAATCAAATATTTACTTAAAATCGATACAATTGTCTGTTGCTATTTTCGATGGCGATGAAGGAAAATATAATTGAAGTGAAAAAAAGTGCAGAACAAATTTTTACAAACAATGTTTATCAGGGAGTACTTATTTCAATAAAATTTGTCACAAAAACTTCGTACGTAATAGAATGTTGAAATATAATATGTTTATGTGCTCTCACTTTTACCTTGGAGTTGCCAGGTATCATATGCTAAACGAGCATTCCACTATTTTTCTACTCCCCCATTTGACTGGTGTCAAATTTTAATATTTGTGCGCTAATTATTTAGAATATCATATAATGCATTGAATTATATTTTTACATTACTTACATTCAAATTTATTTTAATCCTAATAAATAATTTTATTTAGAAACCAGCCATCCCTGGTAAAATTAATTTCAAGCTAGTATTAATAAATATATAAAGATATTTCATATCTTATTTTAATTTTTTGGTAGTATACTGGTAAATACCTCCGCCAATGAAGGTGGGGTTCGTATATAATATTTTTCTCAAATCAAAAAAACATTTTCTATGCAGGAGTAGTGTGACATATGTAACTGAGATATGTAAAGAGATATTTTTATTTTATTAAAAGACTTGCTGATACCAGCGTTTAATAATCTGTTTTCTTATTATGTCAAAATTCTCAACGTTATAAAATTTGTATTTATTTTTAATAAAATATATGTTTTTGACAACAAATAAAAACAATTATATTTTTATGTGATGATGTAGTTTTTATTGTGATTTAAAACTCTAGCAATTTTTTAAAATTTTAATTTTAATTAAGAAAAATGTTCTCACAACATTCAGTAAGCAGATTTATCTAAGTCAGGAAAAATACTCTAGTTTTTAATACTGGCAACAAAAAAGTTCACGTTCAAACCTCAGCGGAAGTTTTATTTTTCTAACCCCTTCAGACCAGAATTAATGCCTTTGGATGACATATTTTTTTCTTACTCAAACTTGTATTAGGGAGCATTAAAAAGCAGGAAATATATTTTTATAGATGTTACATGCCTGTAGACACGACGGCTTACACTCAAACTTAGTGTACATTGTAATGCACCAGGTCTGAAGGGGTTAAAGAGTATTTTTTCGTTTGCATTTTTCATTCATATATTTACTTTGGTTTTATATATAGGTATAATATTCAATATATCTTATTATTTCGATTGTGGTCTAATGGCTGTTTTCAAAGAATGTCACAGAACTATTCTTAAACCATAATTGATAATTAAATATGTTCCCATGAATATACAAACATTTGTTAAAAATGAAGTATCGAATTACATAATTAAACATAAGCGTTAAATTTCGTAATCATTTAAACTCCATTATGTTTAACCTTTGAAAGAAAATTAGAAGGTACGATGTTTTATGTAACAAAAATACCCAAAATAAATAATATTATTTTATAAATCTGTGAAAGTAAATTGGATACAGTTGTGCTGTTGAGAGTAAAAATCAATGTTTGCATTATATATGAAGAACGCAAATAGTAGCTTTATTTGAATACTGAAATAGGAATTGTATTATATATTGACTGCTTGTTTATGTTCGCAGGTATTTATGGGAAAATTCCAAAAGTATTATTATACTTTCAGAAGGACATTTGAAAACTTTTTCAAAAAAATACCTTAATTTGTGTAGCATTGTACCTGTCAAAATTATTCATATTGTTATATTGTTCCATACAAGATATATTATTTTGTTAAGGTATTAAAAAATTACATTCATAATTGATTTATCAGTGAAAATTAGTATATTTAACCTGGACACACTTTTATTAATTAAAAATCTGAATATTTCGAATTTTACTTTATTTTGTTACATAGAACAAGATATTTCAAAATGAATGTGAAATACATTATTTTAAATTTTATTGTCATGGATGTAGTTTTGAGATCGTCAATTTTTTCATGTTTTCATCATACACATGTAATTGATACACATTGCTCAATTGAAAATGATACATTTTTCATAAAATTAATATACTTAAAAATGAAGTTTGAAATAATACACCCACGAGCCCTCGAGTTACGTTATAGGTACCTAGAGTATACGTCCCGTATAATGATTGGTTCAATCTTATTGACATATAAAATGCAAGCGGAATTTTTAAAGTAATTTTCCACTGCTACGTGTGTACTGATTTTTATTATTTTAACTTTGATAATTTTATAACAGCCATTATTTTAGCAATGTTTGAAATGTCCAAGAACACAAAAAATTCAGATTCTCATAGTGATGACATATGTGCTGTTTAAAAATAAATAAAAATGAATTATTAAATTTGATCCATAGATGGCGGTGGTGTAGTGGTACTCTAAGCTAGTCTACATACATAACATATATGCAATTTTTTAAAAAAAAGAAAATAAATGTGGAGATTGAGGAGTGAGAATTAGTGTACGTTATATAAGCCAGCCAAAGACAGGCCGTAAGCCCTGTAATTTCTCCACACTTCCATATATTTTCCATTAAATATAAAAAAAATGGCTCTATGAGATATCTGACATTTATTTAATAATCATTATTAGTTGTCAATAGCTATATATGTTCAGCTCCTGTTTTAATGTATTTCCTGATATTCTTGCCACGGTAAAGTCAGATTTTAATTAACTTTTATATTCTTCCTACAATCTGAGTTTAGAATAAATCCATATCGACATACATCCAGTTACTATTATCAACAAATTATCTTGCCTGGTATAAAAGTAATGATATTTTTTGTAATATAAAAGAAGATTAATTGTTAATTTGGATAAAATACTGATTATTATTTTATGATTGAAAAATATATCGATAAGTCGTGCATAGTGAAAAAATAAGGAATAATAATAGAGGTGCTATGGAAACTAAGCAAATTTAGTTGAACGTTAGAAATATTTTACAAAATGTTGATTTAAATAAATATATTTCCATCTATTTTTGGGTATATGGTTTGTTTTTTATATGAAGTTTAAATTGTTTTAATTAAGCAGGGAAACCCTCAACGTACACAAAATTTTAGAAGCATTCATCTACAAACGTACTTATCTCTTGAAGTTAATTAATTAAGAACTTTATTTCGTTTTTATAAATATTTTATTGTATAGTAAATATGTAATTTAGAATTTGGTAGAGAAAATTTAAAAGAAATATAATTCTTCGTGAAAAACTGACACTTAATTATAAAAGATCGTAGTTATTTTGTGCTTCCCTCAAATACGCAAAAATATAAACCTGGATATATATATTGTTTGTACGCAACTGACAAACAAAATAAGATGTGCTTGTATGTTTTCGCCTTGGGGATATTTTTCCCATAAAAACTTGAATTTCTCGCATAGAAAAGCATTAAAAACGGCTTATCATAGTATTGTGTTTTCTGATAGAAATGAAAGCACTAATAAATCAGGCAAAATGTCAAGAATTAAGACAGGCCGTATTCCATTTTGGATTCGCTATCTTCTTGTTTTTGGCTCAATTTTCAATCTATGGGGCCGCACTTAATGGAACCAAAAATCGATATACGCATTGTTAGTGTTTGCAAAATATAATGATTCATAAATAAAAAATACCACTTTCGACGATTTGAATCATTGATTTATTGTTCTGTAATGTCTTCTGCAAGAACAAACTTGTGAACTTACACACAAGTTTGTTTAAATGTATTATTTTCAACTTTAGTCTGCGTGCTTAAAATACAGGATAAACTCTCTAGATTAACGATGTGATGACTGTGCGATTAATGGGTGGCGAATGAAATAAAATCAAATGAATAATTTTATTTTGACTAGTTTAAGACAGACAAAAGTCTAGCAAAGTACCAGGACAAGAGTGAATGTCTACCGAAGATAATACCAAGTACATCCCTTACAAAAGTCTAACAAAGTACCAGGACAAGAGTGAATGTCTACCGAAGATAATACCAAGTACATCCCTTACAAAAGTATCACTTGTAATCTAAAATAGCAATTTATCTCTAATAGATATATATGATTATTTGATTAAATTATTGTTATTGTTGTTCACCTCTCGCGTAAAACACCAAAAAATGTTATCTTATTATTCTGTTGTTGCCTGAAAGAGTTTATCTTATGGGTTGTTTTTCAAGTGAATGGGCTATTTCCCCACCCTCTGCTTATGTTCTGATTAAAGTTATTAGATGGATACAATTTTCGATGGATACGGCCACTTACTAGTGCCATTCCACGAATAGCCTTATCCCAGTGATAAGATTTGTTTATCTTACGATCAACAATAAAAATTATAAGAGGTGAATTACCATAAAAAAAAAAATTCATAAATATCTTTTATTTGATTTCAAAAATAAATAAGCAAGTATTACGTTATGAATATAAGTATTCTTTGCGATTTGATTTAATGTAACAGGCTAATATTGGAAGTACAAATTAACAGAAATTACGTAATTCGATTTAAATTCAATTAAAAAATGTATTATACATCATTGACGTCAATGCCTGGTTGATAATAGTTCTATTTATATCTCAGAAATTGCATTTTTTTATAAATTACGTTTATATGAAAAGAAGAATAAAACAAAACATAAATAATATGGCGCCTGCCAAGTAAAAAGCGGAGGCGAGCAACTCAGATTTAAAATAAACCAGGTCGCAGGCATGATTGCTGACCGAAATTTATAGCGGCATAATACCCACAAAATAATCGATTACTCCGTTCCTGCGTAGTACACGTAAAAGGACTCTAGACGTCTTTGAAAGAAAAATTCTCCGTAAAATTTACGGCCCCGTAAATGACAGTGGCGTCTGAAAAGAAAGGTATATTGCGGTACTCTACAACTCGTATGGAGATGCCGGTGTCGTCTAACAACTAACACTGGTGATTTTGCTGGCTGGTGCACTTGCGGCGCATGGAATAGCAGGAACCCGCGAATAACACCTTGTACAGCCGTATGTAAGGTGTGAGAATGCATAAAATAACCTTAAAATAATCTTAAGAACCGATTATGCTCGGCTGCCGTCGGGTATTCATAACTTTGTATGCACTCGGATTTTATCAGGTCGACTAGGGAGCTCTAGGATCCGCCATCAAAATGAAAAATTTAATGATTCGGAACTATCGATAATATTAAAATTTTTGCATATATACAATATTAATACATTTTACAGCTACATGTTAATTGCAAGCATATATGTTTACATACACGTACATACTATGTTTTCATGCACGTATGTACATACATGTATGTTTATATACATGTTTATTTAAAATAACGAACAGGAGCTGTAATTGAAATACAAGGGACATCATGAGTTGGAGTTGCATTTGTGAGAACCCCATGAACCGGAGCTATATTTGTGAGAATCCCCTAACTGGATTATCCTATTTATGGATTTATATTTACGCCTGCTGTAAAATCAATCACATCATCGAACCGTATCGCTACGGATATAAACACGTACCATGGAAGCTAAATTTAGCTGAGCTGTAGCTGTAGCGTTATTATCGTATATTCAGTTATAATCCTTTTTACACCCTCATGAAAACAAATACGCTAGGTATATATATATTAGTTATACAATTTGTATATACTGAAATATTAGCTTTACATTAATGATAACTGTAATAATAATCGATCTATTTAATAATTTAGGGGACTAATTGTAATCTTAGAAATCTTCATATTTTTTAATTTGGAAATAAACATGAAAATCTGATAGAACATGAAGAACAATAACCGAATATATGCAACATTCGATTATTTTTCGTTAAAATAACATTATCATTTTATTTGTCAATAAAAAGTTCTTCTCGTACAGGAAAAGAATCGTTAAAAAAAAATACAGGGGCAGTTATTAAGAAAAAATTTAAATTACCGATACATAAAAATCTTTTGGATTTTTTTCTGATGTAAAAGCAAATAGCTTGAATCCTCTTAATACTCTTAATTTCACTAATAGATGATTCAAATGTAAATATAATACTATCGTAGTTACCAGAACCGGATGAAATTTTTATCTCTAAACTCGCGTAATCTTAGCCAGCAGGTACAGCGTTAGTGTGAAGTGAGCTGCCACACGTTGTATATTGTATTTTGTATCCAGAACTTAGCATGCTCTTACAATGATACTAAATAGAATAAAGGTACTCGCAATAATACCGGAACTTGTGACTATGTTAATGGGAGATTTATTATATGAAAACTATACAAAATCCAACATTACACAAATAAAACTCATTATATTATTTCAATTTCAATTATAAATTATATTTCTTCAAAGACTTATTGTACCAAATAAGTTTATAAAATAAAATTACGCAGTTGTTTTGTTCTACTAGATTAGGGTACAAAAACAAAGTTTACATTTTAAAGAACTTATTTTCTATTCAAATATAAAATTATATATTTAACCCAATGAATAGATATTTTGTAAATAAGTATTGCTCAGGGGCGTACACTGCGTAAAATAAATCTAAATGACATGTTACTTGGTTTTCGTTGTTTTAAACGGGTGTGTATGTTCAAGTTTACGCACAAATACTTCAACAAAGATGTTCTAGTATGTTATTCCAGTGTTAACAAGAATTGTCTAGCGGAAAATTTATAAATAACACAAAAATATGCATGATTTAGCGCAAAATGTATCCATATATACACGAACTAAATTGACATGTACTTGATTTGCTCGCGCAGAGACCAGTACATGTTGAACGTGAGTAACTTAAGGCGCGACTTGCAATAATAATTCATATTTTCGCGTTTTTTACGAAAATGTGGGTTTTTATTGTTCATTTATATCAGAAATTATTCAATAGATTTGACTTTTTTTTCAACTATTACTTAGATTGGACCTTTACATTGATATAAAACTGAATGTTATTTGTTATAATTAAGACGATACAAATGTTATAAGACTGCGACCATTAGATGCATTTTCTTATAATCTTGAAGCCAAGATTACGGAGACAAATCTGTAGGAAACCAAATTAGCAAAATGTTAAAAATGAATAGAGTTATAAATCATTCAATTTGCAGTACATTTGATGAATTTTTGACGTTTTTAAAATACTTTGTTTTAGTAAAAACATACGTTTTTAAATAATAAACTATATTTACTCACATGCTTTGAGGCTTCAACTACTAAACTAAGTTTAATATCAGAAACACAATAATCATGTTTTAAATAATATATTTCCAGTCTTATGAAACACGATAATTTTAATTGTCCATCGGACTTTCAGTACGCCGTTGGATTCGGCCATGACGATCGTGGGATCTGTGCTCCGTTGGATTTTCATTAAATTTGCCTATAAAACACATTTTATTACAAATTTTGACTACACTATGAATGAATATTATACTTATTCTCGATACCAATTGCTTATTTTTGTAAATTATATGGTTTTGGGCTGTTTTTATACGAAACAGATTATAATTTTGACTTCTCAACATAATACATGTGTCAAAACTTACGTTACGGATCGGAGCGCTAAGAATCTGACAACGCATGCGCTAGACGCGCATGCGCCTCAGCGCATAAAATTCATTTATTCACAAGATTCAACGTGAAATTCGCGAACCCGTGTTTTTTTTTTGTTGGGTTTGGTTCTCATTATATTTTATTATACAAATTATTGTTCTGAAATTACTGCCTCATGTGACTTAAGATGCCTAAGGTCAAAAGTATGCATTGACACGCTCTACGAAATATTCCAACAAAATTTTAAATGGTTATCTTGGAATAAAAATCGCAACGTAAGTTGATAATTTTTACCATTTCTATAACAATTATCTATTTAATTTAACAATACAAATTACATAGTTCAATATTCATATATTATGTAGTGCAGATATATTATTTTTTATTGGAAATACATATCTTTAAAGATAAATAATCTTATCAAAAGAATTATACATGACAGACCTGTCTGATACAAATATATTTGTTATAGTCATATAAATGAATAAACATGTATTTTAATATTTCAGACATAAAAATACTGATAACTAAATAACAATAATAATAATATTATTAATTATTTTCAGGATGTTTCCGAATTGAGCATTGAATGTGCGGACTCGTGTGAACTTCCTAAATTGGATGACATACAACAATTATTTTCTCTAATTAATCAAATTTACTCCCACAAATCGATGTTTGGGTGCATGAACGAATATTGAATATGTGAAAGAACATAAAATTTTATTTCTAAATTCAGTTTAAATTGTAATATGTGTGAATCAAATCTGTTTTGAATACGTGTAAAGAAAAAAAATAACGAAATTCTGAATAACGATAATGTGGTCGATGAACAACTAATTATTTAACAGTGAATAATAATACTTTTGTCATATTTTCATTTATATTTTAATATTAAATATATATGTAATTTATTAAAACAATAAATAAATATTTTTAAAAAAAACTTTTTTTTATTACAACCATAGTATGATTATTATACAATATTAGCATAAATAGTTTTCTCTTCACAAATACAGCTGCTTCAAAAGTTGTAAATATTATTTATTAGTATGAATTTACGTCAATTTTTTCCTTATAAATCGGGGCATAATTGTAATAATCATGTTTATCGACACAAACAATGGTTTTTTATCTAATATAACAATTCTTAGATGAGAACTTTAACAAATTATTTAATTTTCGCTTGATAACTTCAAATGGCAACACATATGTATTATGAATGTTGAAGAAATGCCTATTTTCTGATAGCTTTATTACCTAGGAATTTAAAAAAACCAACAACTGTATACTTTTCCTTTTCTATTGATACCTTTCACTCTAGCAATATTTACGTAAAAAATAACGCACTTTTATGTTTACTTGATATTGTAAATTAATTAATTATTAGTCTCGTCTTGAAAGGGTATGCAAATTGCAAAAATATCTCGAAATTCAAACTGGAAAAATGAAAGTAGCCTCTTAACGTATTTTCTTGAACTGACATGATTGGAAATGTTTTCAACTACAGAGCGCAAGTATATATTTGAAGTGGACTTAAATGTATGCATTTTATAACTAAATTTATATATTTTTACCGTTATAAAGATTGTTCAATATTACTATTAATCGTCCTTTATCAATTATGCCTACTTAGCATTTTAAAGAACTTTTTTTTAAATAATAATAATAAATATTAGTAAATAATAGAAAATCACTCGAAATTTGTGAAAATTATCGGGAAATAAAATTTTACTTGACAAATTTGTCGGAATTTAACAGCAGTCTTTTTTTTTAATTTTCGCCTGAAAATACATTATACATTACGTCTGAAAATAATACGATTTTTTGAAGAAATCTTTCATAAACTTTCAAAAATAGTCGCAAAGCTGTAAAACCATTTCCGGTGTCCCTTGATTCTTTTCCCGCTTTTTGTTGAAAAACTTTCCAACCAATTTTACGTAATTACGGGGGGAATAGCGTTCACATTTTTATTATTATTTTATTACTATTACTGTGGAGATAAAGATGTCTATTACGTGTATAATACTTTTAAAAATATGTGATTAAAAGTACCTATTCTAAAATTCTATTTGTATATTTTTTTTTATTTGTCGCAAAAAGTTATATTAAAGCTTATATCAAAATTAAAATATTTTATTTTATAGACAGCACTTTCTTTATTGATTACCTACCTAAAAAGTTTATTTGAAGTAAAAAAATTACGTTTATTTCTTTACTTATTTATTAACTTGATCAGTAGCTTAAGGCATCACTGAGGAATGTGACTTAGTGCATTATTGATAATGATAATGGTCATTTGAAATGTTGACATTAAAATCATTTGTTAAAAATAATATTTTCAAAGGTTTTTTATGTTACTTCGATGTAAATTGTTTGCTTTTGTTAAAAAATTTAATCTTATTTCCACATTATAAAACAATTTAATTATTGTTGTATTAAGAATGCAAATTATGACTGTTGTTCAAATTGTTATAATTTTTTAAGAATACGAATCATGCTTATTTTGGTGGCATTTAAATTATATTTCATCGTTGAAAGATCTAAAAGTTATGATTTTATCCAAAAACTAAATATAGGTTTTATATTTATTGATTTATTGCATTATATAATTAGGTTTACGTTAATCCCCCTAAAAAGATGTAATATTAATTACAATATTTCTTATGAGAAAATATATTTTTAAGTAATATATTAAGTATATAGGACTCATTCATTCGATTCATTCATCAAATCTTAAACGGAAAGTTTATTTATTTTACACGATAATATGTAGATACGTTTGATTTATTAGGACGTAACAGGTGTTTTAATAATAGTCGCGCTTTAAGTGTCTATATAAAATTGAAAATGCAACTTTAAATGCTGATGATTTAAATAGTGTTTCTACATCCTATTTTATGTCTTTTAAAATCAATATACTTTGTACAGAACCACACTAAAAGAGACATTTTAGTAAACTTCTGCATTGACTCCTGGCCAAGTCAATTTTTCGAAAGTTTTATGAAAAAATGTAACTTAAACTTTTAACTGCGGCTTTGAAATTTAAAAATTGTGGTTTTTCTTCCTTTTATGTGAATTCACGAATTAAAATATAGAGTCATGAACTACTTTAGCCTTTTTTGAACATTCTCGTTAGCCTCATTTCTTTATCTTGATAGTGGGTTTCTACTTTTAGGTACACAATTTTAGAACTCTATTTTTAGAACGTTGTGAATAAATTTTACCTGTAAAAATCTTTTATTAAGTAAATCGTAATATATTATATATATAATTTATAAAAAATTATGTAAAAAAGAGGATTCCTGAATATATGATATAAGCATTCTTCATTTCTAACAACAAAAGTACAATAATTAAGTTTAATAATAAATTTTAATTTAATTTACAAATAAAATACATTACTTACATTGTTATATTCATGCGGTGCTCCACAAATGATGAGAAATAATATATTTACATAAATATATATATATATATCGATTTTTGAGTGTTTAGACTTAAAAATTAAGTACTACAAAAAAACTGAAATCTACACGCATTAGAAAAATATTAAGGATCTATGTGAATCGAACTCATCACCCCTTGATTGAGAGTTCAGTCGAATTCCTATCTGTCCCGCCGGGAATTTTTTTATTTACTAATAAAATTCTTTGAATTAATGTAAATTGCTTATGACAAAACATAACATTTTAATTAAAATATATGATTAATTGTAATTTTAAAAAAGGGTATTATTTTATAAATCTTACGAAAAGTTGTAAGTCACTTAAATAATGAATGACGTTAATTTTAATATCGGTTATTTTTAATTATCATAATTTTTAAAGTTTAATTAGGTGCTAAATATCCCGTAGTAGTGTGTTAAAAAATCTATTTATGATACATTATATGTTTTTAAAATAATTAAATAATTGTCAACAGGTGGCATAAAAAAAACTAACCTTATGATTGTTTCCAGAAGTCCTAAAAATGGTCACAGCAAGGAACGAACAAAACTTTTCGATCACAAATCGGAGTGTGATTTTTTTTCAAAATTGTCAAATGAATTAATGCCGACAGCAAAAATAAATATGAAATAAATGAAAAAAATAAATTAATAAAAAGTTGTAAACGGTCGTGCTATAGCGACGCGATACAGTTTAATTTATTTTTTTCAAATCACATTTCATTCGGGCCAAGAGAATCGGGGGTGACTTTATTTAGTTTCAGTTTTCTCGGGTAGTGCTGCCGCCGCGGCGCTTCCTGACGGACTGAAGGCGGTCGGGCGCCTCCCCCAGCCGGGCCTGCGCCCTGGCCCCGCCCACGCGCGCCACCCTCACCCCTATCTACCGCGACGCCGCCCCGCCGCCGACCCCTCCGGCGCCCGGAGTCGCGAAAGGTGAAAGGTTGCAGATTCATCCCCCACAACTGCTCCTCCGTGGCGGCTCGGCCGGCAGCCGAAAAGGTAATAGGCAAATGAAATCGGGCTTGAATAAAAAGTTACGTTCTTCGGCGCGACATCTCGGGTCATAAATTAAATAATTATTAAATATATCAATAGCATAAATTAAATAGATATACTATATACACATTCATTAATGAAATTCGTAGTTTTAGTCGATTTTACAATTACGTGCGTTTGGCCTGTTAATAATAATAATAATATTGGATCACTTTTATAGCACCAATTCGTATAAAATTTTACCCTATGGACGCTTTACACATAATTTGAATTAAATTTAAAATTGTTATTAGAACTTATTGAAATGATTTATTTTGTAAATGCGTGCGTTTTTAGTATCTTTTTAAATAAATTCTCCGATGCACTGTTTTTTATGACGATGGGCAAATAGTTCCACGCTTTTGGGCCTGCCATCGCAAATGTCTCTAGACTTCTAGCAACGTCTAGTCGGTTCTACAATCCTTCAAGAGACTGAAGCAGAGGCTGACCTGAAAATTTAACGTCTACTATTCAAATTGTCTGGAATGCAAAGCTCTTGAAGATACAGTGCCCCTATGTCGCTAAAATGAAACCAATTAGCTCACTCAAAAGGGATGTTATGTAAAGAATTTGCATACGCCATATATTGTATTATCCGTGCTGCTGTATTTAGAATGAGTTGTAATCTATTCAGCTGAAACATTAACAGGCCTGCATAAATACTGATACTATAGTCCTCACCCGACAATATAAACGCATTTAAGAGTAGACGGGCTCCCTCAGGGAGAAGATGACTCCGAATACTTGCAATCTGTCTCAGTTGATAAAAGCATGCATTGATAGTTTTGTTCATTAAAAGATAATGAACACACAAAGTAGTGGACCTGTTTTGGATGGATTCAATGTTTAGTGTCATCTACTCGCCTATCTTCTTGACACATTTTTCAATTTTTCCTTTTCCTATTCTGGTCATTAATTGAAAAGTAGATTTAAAATATATTATTTTTAAGTTTAGACCGTAACATTAATACTTATGTCCTAGTATTTAAGTTTAACATAATTTACAAGGGATAATTTTTAACAATTGTGTATAAAATCCGCCAATATACAATACACCCGCAAAACCAGCAAAAAGTTACTCACGTCAAACAAAGAACCCAAACCAACAGTAGCAGTGTGACTGTCGTAATCGTCACAAATTCTAATAGGGAAATGATTTTTTTTAGTTATTTTACCTTAAGAATATTCACATGAGATACCTGGTATATATTGTAAAAATTACAAAAATATCGCCCCATATATTATATAATATTATTATAAGTGTTCAACATTGTGTGAAATATAAGGTGCGATTTTTATCATTTTAAATGCCATGAGCGCGTTAACATGCCAAACTTTGTATGTCAAGCAAAGCTATATGCGTGTTAACACGCACTTTTGAACCTTACTAACTTGCAGGGATTAAAGTCACATTTTTAAATCCAATTGTGAACGACAGGTCCCAGCTTTTAATAGATAAGTCAAGATCCTTAAAGCCTAGTTTTACTCTTTCTTACAGTGTCTTCCATTTCGAATAGAGTTTGCAGTTAAAAAATTAATAGAAATTAAAATGCTTGTAATAAAAAGGTAAATAAATTATAAAATAAATTCCTTTCGATATCAGCTATCCAAAAATAATAGATCAGGATGGTTAACGAACTTAGCCGAGATATAAGATCAATATACATCTGCCAACTTTTCAGATTTTTTTAACCGAAAGCTGCCAAGAACTACGTAAGTTATCGTATCCACAGAAACCACTACATCACACAAATAAACATATATACGTATATAGAGATTGAATTTTTTTAGACATTGCGTGATAAAACCCAATTTCTATCGATATCTACTTAAAATCACTCATTTTATCAGTGAGATTTTTTACAATATCTTCTTTATATAATATGAAAAAAAATTCATGGATAGTTAACAATTTACTTAAATTACTTTAATTTTATTTTTAAAATCTGAAGGGTAGCAAGATGTAGCATGCCCAAAGCAATGTTGTGGCGCCTTGTCGGTAATGGATGAAAATGATGACTATGATAACTAAAAATAATACCACGCATTAAATGAATATATGATAAAGAATTCTTTATGAACTACCTGGCATTGTATTTTTTTGATTTCTGTTTTCAATAATTCTTTAAACATAATAAAATGAACCATAAAAAAGTTAATTATATAGATTTTTTTAAAGAGAACACAGTTTTTTCAAAACATAGTTCTGTGGTATTTTAATACAAATTAAATGTATCAACTAGAAAGATATACGGAAACAATCATTTTATAGAAAAAAATTTTTGGTTGCTCCAGGATTCGAACCTGGATCTTTTCCTATCTGGGGAAATGCGTTAGCAACTAAAATATTTTTTTATAAACTGTTTTTTTCTCTATATCTTTCTAGTTGATATATTGAATTCGTATCAATATAAAGTTGATTGCTTTTAAAAATGGAATAATAGATGTATCAATTGGAAAGGTTACAAAGTTCAAAATTTGTCGAAAATGTATTCGATTGCTATAATGAAATCGTGAACGCGCTTCCATGGATAGGAAGAGGTTCAAGTTTGGAATCCGATAGCAACTAAATATTTTTTCGATAGATAGGTTTTTTCTGTATACCTTTTCTTGTTAGTTCTTTAATTTGTATTAAGTTAATTATAGTTGTTAGTACGTATTCGGTTCATGTACGAATTTCGAGCTGAGTTTGTATTAGGATACCTTTGGTGATGTTAACTTATATGCTGAGGTTGTTTGCCTTTAAGTTGAAGTCGAGCCTCGGGTATCTCTGGAAAATAAAACTAATAATTAACCAATTAGAATTTTTATAAACAATGAAATGAAAAGAATTATTATTTTTCAACGAATATTCTTTAAAAGAAATTCACTAGATGACATCAAATTTTTTTTTTTGAAGCATAAATAGTACATATGAAAAAATAAAGGTTATTACTTTACTAGACGTGGTCTGTTCTAAAGCAATTATCTATACAGTTTTTAGAAGTTGTAATTGTTTAGATGTAAGTAAGTATAATGTTAAGTAAGTTATAAAAGGTTATGTGAAAAAAGTACGACCTGAAAAGTACGACCGTTATAAAATATTATTGAAAAAAAAGTTATAATTATTGTCTGTAATATACATGTTATGTAAAACGTATTTCATTCACAAATTCTATTAATTTAATATAGTCTAGTTTAGGCACAGGTACTGTATTTACTGTACCGCCTTATTCTTGAATAAAAACTAAAATAATTGTACACTACAGTTTCTTAAGATAATTTATTAATTTATGTACGAGTCATAGCAGATTTATTATAATTATTATTTATTATAATATTAATGTTATTTAAAGGGAATCGTTTCATATTTGCGACTAAGAACTAAGAAAAATATTATTTATGTATGAGTGTATAGTTACGCTCAGTAAATAATATAACAGAGTTTCCCGGTAAGAAAAGTTCCATTCATATCCCGGTAGTAACCAAATATTTTTTAGATTGATATTTATTTTCTGTACATCTTTATAATCGATTCATCTAACTTGTTTTATTTTACATTTTTTATTATTATTATTTTATTTTTATATATATACATTCGACAAAGTAAAACAGCAATAATATTATGCACCCCCAAATAAGAAAGATCTTAAATTATAGGGTTGGCTATATATACATTTATATAAAACAAGATTAAGATTCATCATCATTCTTATATACATTCAAATAAATTATATGAATCACTTATATAATGTCTAATTCGATCATTTTAGGTCTTCTCATACATTTCGTGTGTTTTATCATACCTCTATCATTTTTGTTCAGTTGTCTGCCTAGTGCAAACACTAAAAATTCATAATTTGTTTGAACGTATATTTATGTCCATTCCAGTAAAACTTAACATATGTTAAGTTTCACTGGAATGCTTTACAGTGTTCTTATATATTACGTTCTACATCGTTAGACCCAAATCGTCTTCCAAAGCATTAAAACATGCGGCATAATATTTATATATTTGACATACGCATAAATAATTAAACGTTGGAATTTTTTTTTACTTCCTCCCGTGTACTTAGTATAAGAGATAACTTTTTAAAAATTATTTTTAAACTAGATCTATGATGACTGTTTACGCGCGTTTTAATCCCTTCGACTGGCATCCCTGGGTTTTTTTGTCATGGTATGCCTGCCTATGCGGTGTGAAGGTCACCGCTTTTTGCGACTGGCGTCAATTGCGGTCAGTAGCTCGTCGGAAAAGGATATTTTAACAAGCGGCGCTCCGAGAGTTAATTATTTCAATCGGTTGAAATAATACGCGTATGTCGATCCGAGCACATACAATAAACATCGGAGATCTATGTACAACCAACATCAGAGATTCATCAACGAAGGCAACTATCATTCCAGGTTAGTGGTGATCTTTCTTACAGTATAGATGGTCATATTGTCAATAGAAAGAACGGGGACAACACAAACTATCGTAGGAATTCATGAGAACAATGACAATGGCAATATGGTTGACTTGATTACACAACCTTTTAATAATGATCTACTCCCACTCTATTGATGATATAAACAAGAATGTAAATGCCACATTTTTGGAAAGAATCGACTCAAATTACAGGCTCGTAACTCCTTTAACAAACAGAAGGATATGTTGATTTAAAAAATATACAAATCAAACTACTTATATTTAACGTCTCTCTTATCCAATATAAAATAAAACAGTCGACTTTATCAATCATAAATCATCGCTCAAATTGAATATTGACTTTGAAAATGTATGCAGATGGTTCAAGAGAAAGCTGAGAACCTTGTCTGCCAAGAACTCAATATCACGCAAATATATAATACATGCATATGGAAAAGGCGTATCCTGGAGCTAAGGAATGACGCCTAACTTAAACATTTGTAGAAATCCAGTGTTTTGTAAAAGTTTATTTTCATGTTCAGTATTGTTACACCAAAAAAAATGTGTTTAGAAAAATATTTTAATTTTGAGTTGAGTCTATAAAATTAAAAGAAAATAACAACTTTAAAATTAAAAAGTTAATAAAACGTTAGTAAATAGCAATATTAAATAAATATATATTATTAATATTAACCATTTTATTATAGATAAATTTAAAAAAATACCGTTATACCAATAATGTATTGTGTATTATTCTCACATTCCAAAATGTTGCAGGTTTACTAATATTTTGAAAAGTTTATTATTTTTCAGTAAAATAAATGCCGTCATTTTTTTGAACTGATTAAACTGTTATTGAGTTACTTTACCGTGCATATTTAGACTAATCTGCCAGAAATGTCAGCTAAAAGCTGACCTTAAAGAAAACCTTTCAAACATGTTCCAATCGATAATCAAACCTTGCCGGTATAGTAAATAAAATTAAAATCATTTCTGTATCATGTTTCAAGACAGTTGATACACTAAATAATTTAAAGAAATGATAAATCCATGTTTTCGGATTTATCCTTTTTTATACCTAATGAAAAAGATACAAGATGATGTTAATTTCTCATACATAGTATGATCAAAAGTATATGCAATTATGTAAGATGTTGGTCCAATTTTATATTTTAGCCCTTCATTCATGTTTGGGTTTTCATTTATTACCGTTAATTTCAACATGGCTTGTGTTTAATTGCTTATAAAATTTAATAAAAGTATGCATTCAAAAATACTTTTGTTTCTTAAAAATAGTAAATGTTCACCAAATTTTAGATCTAATATAAAAATAATACCTAGATTATTATTTTTTGTTACTTCATTATATTATTTTTCACTAAAAAACTTCTTGTCTTTGTGTTAACCTAATCTTACTAAACGTTTAGAAACTTAATCCCTGAGATATTTTGGGCGATTGTATGTGCCATTTAGCCAATCAGTCTTATTCTGTGGTAATTCTACTTCCCACTCGCTAAAATGTTGTTTCCTGTACTTATCAAATGTTTCCCAGGTATTGTCGTAAATTTCATCTTTCAATGCGTCACCATCTGGAATTATGTAACATCGCTTCAGTTCAAGGATTAATTCGACATACATTTAATTTTATCCCTTTCAATATACTCGTACTTTGGTTGCAGTGAAGGATGGAAAAAATTGAGTCAGGGGCGCGAACAAATGATGCAGTTACTTGAGAACAATTGATTTATTCAACGCAGGTTGTAATATAGGTTAATGAAATGCGGAATTGTAATTATAATTAAAGTTCAATTGAAAGCTGTGTTCAGACCTTGGTAGAGCACCTGCGAAGGCGGAATCTCCCACTTCTCGGCATGCCGCGCGTGCCGTGGTCGGTCGTCGGTCGTCATTTGGTGCTATCGCTAGATGTGTATACATGCTAACACCAGCGTCAATACAAATAATGCACCAAATATAAAAACGTGAAACAATTAGAATTTAGCAAAGTTTAAAGGGTGCAGCGTTCTGGTTCCAGCCAGGTGGTAAATAGTCCAATGTCAATACATCATTCTCAAATGGTTTTCGTGAGAATTTGAATATTAAACACAACGTTTTCCCCGTGGGAAATATACTGAATGTACTTTTGTAAATTAATTGTGCTCTTGAAGCCTACATTACGCCGGTAAAATACTTAATTAATAAGTTACGTAGCACTATACAACGTATATTTATAACTCACATAAACAGTTCAACATAACAGACAAAACAAATTTGTAAAATGTTGACTAAACCAGCAACATTGGTGTTGGGGCTTTATTATATAATTGAATTCATCATCATCAGCTACGTAGTATTATTATTTTGTTTTTTTGTGTCTTTGCTGATCTGATATCGTAAAAAAGCGTTGTTTAGGTTATAGGCTGATAGGCACGAAATGAATGAATAAGAAAAGGTTGGTTTATCTTTCATGTCGGGCTCTCATGAATCTGCATGAACTCTCGTATATAACTCTTGATATATTTCTTTACTTTTCTCTGCATTCTACAGATCTGAGTGATGTGATGAGAAAAGTGCATATTTATTTATTTTACTTCGGTCGTTCCAACGGATTTCCTTATTTTTCATCCATTGGCTTGGCCCACTTCAACACGCTTTTCCAAGCTATCTTTATTCTCTTCTCGCAAAGAATTCAAAAATTGACAATATGCATGTTAAACACCTTCAATAACAATGAATCCTGATCCTAAGTTTTCTGTTGACAATTAGACCTTGTTACTCTAGATTACCACTAACGTGGACAGTTGGCTGATCTCCCAGATACCATCAAGACTGCCGGCTAATCCTCTGCTGATTTCTGATGTATGTTGTTGGTCTGTCTTCAAAAATTCAGAAAAACCTTCATATAGAGTTTTTGATAGCGGACCGATTCAAACTGCGGCTGGATACTTTCTGTCAAGTTAAGTGGCGCTTCGCCAGTACAGAACAAAACAAGCATACCACCAATATAAAAATCCAGGGCTATCAATACGCGCAAATAGACGGATTCACTTCAAGTAAATGATTGTATGTTCAACGTCGGAGAATTAAGACATTTGTACTTCTCGTATGCGCAGCATGTATTTCCAAAACTATCTCAAATATAATATTTTTAAATATATTAATCCCTAGCTCAAATGCAGCCAGCCACCAAAGACTCAAAGGCAGAAATAATAAATATACTTTAGCATATCAGATACTAGTGTTAATAGCACCAGAAATAGAGGTGTCTCCGAAAGTTTTGTTAGAAATCTTAATAATCTCATGTTTTATAAGATATAAGAATCTGGACGATAAGTACAAAAATGTGAATAACAAAAAAATTCGGAACTCTACTCTGATGATGATTTGAAACGGCGTGATTATTGGATCCTATTGAAAGTGACCGTCGTTTTAATTACAATGTTTCTCAAAAACCTTTGAGTGAAATCTACTAGGTGGCACCCGAATTTTCAGTCTATTTTATTAACATGAAACGAAAAAATAGATGTATGCAATTTCCGGAATGCACATCCCGTGGAGGGAATACAGGGAATATAGAGAAAATTGGGATATGGGTATAATAAAATTACTGAGAAAAATTACTCTATCAATCTATGGACCAGTGGTCTTGGGTGACCATGATTTGAAAGGATTGCTCATTTTACCTCAAATACGACGCCTGTAGTCGCCGCTAAAATCATGCGCGAGTATATTCAATTATCTCCGCTCCTGATTATCCGGTGACTTTATCCAAGGCATATGCAATTCACTAATCCAAATCGAAACACTAAATACAGTGCACCATAGTACCGGAAATAAATGATCCGCAACGCGAAGAATACAGCCGTTGTCGGGTCTAATTCTAATTTTGAGTTAGTGATAGCGCGATAGGGTCGGGATCAAAAATCCATCCTGGGGAGTCAAACGTTAGGGATGAATCGGGGATGGGAATATGTGACAATTATGTCAATGTGGAATACGCGGATATGTGACAATTTATTGTTGACAAATATTTTTGCATCGATATCATAGTTCGCCACAAGTGTGTTACTATGTCTCTCTAATAAAGTAACATATGTGGATGGAATTTAACGATATTGTATAATGCTATTAAAGATTAGTCGGTTAATGCTATGCTATCTTATGCTATTAATAGATGTTTTAGGGTTTGTGTTTCAGTGATGACTATATTTTTTCATACACATTTTTTTTTCTCAATATCTTTCAAGTGAGTCATATAATTTATTTTAATATCATACGTGTTCTAAAAAAACATAATTTCACAAAGAAAAAATATTTTTTTTCATAAATAAAATGATAGGACCAACCGAATGCGTCGAATGAATATTAAAATATTTTCATATACTTACTGACTCTAGATAATTTCAATACATATATGTACACTGATCGACTGTGATCATTATTAAAAAATTGTACCTTTGAGTAATTTTCCATAAACCAATTTAAAGTTTCCCGTGGTGCAATATGACACCAAATTAAATTCCCCATACTTCTGGGGGTGTAAACCTGTGAAAATGCGGTGGCTCACCTTTCTATATTAATGGAAGGCTGTATAATTTGACACCTCGCGCAGGAAACGGCGTTCTCTGTTGTGATTTCCTAATCATGCTGTCTTCGTGTTAATGCCATGAGCCACGCACACCAGAAACCATTTTACATTACCCCAACTCTACCTTTAGTTCGTTAATCAATGTAATAATATATTTGTACATAAAAGAGAAAATGTTTTTTATAAGACTATTTATCTTCCTTAACCATAACCAGTAAATATAATAATTATACAATATCAAAAAGTAATTGTCGGCAATTAAACACAGGGAAACAATGTTTCAATATATTATGCAAACCACCCATATATTTGTCCCCTTTTTACCCTCAAACAAAATATTATATGAATTGTATGGAGAAGTTTGAAGGCAAAACGTTATGCCTTCAGTTAGTAAATTAGTTAGTAAAAATGTTCGCTATTTCCATGAAAATATCAGTTTATTTTGGATACAGGATTAAAGAATAAAGAAATGGATTCGTAATATTTCACAATTTAACGGTGTAAGTGACGTCAATTTTTTAAACGAAACCAGTCTTTCTGTTAAACATTTTCAGCCATATTTTTAATTATCCAAAATAATGTAATTTTCGTGTCAAATCCATGTGACCATGGCCTTGAATATTGATTGAAATTACTATACTGTGGCTAAATTTTAATATATCATATATATTAGGACATATATATATTTACATATGTATGCACTATATTAAAAATAAATAAATAAAGAAGCTTTATTTTATTAATATTAATGTATTCATTATAAATATATACGTATAAAGTCAATTTTGTCGAAAAATATTGTTTTTGCGCTACCGGTATTCAAACCTGGATTTCTATTTCCAATCCGGGGAAGTAAACTACCAATTGTGCCAGTATTTTTCATGAAAAATTTTCGAACCTACATGTTTCACTTTTTTCAAATTAATACATCTGTCGTTCCACTATTTGAAAGCCATCTACATTGTTTTTACGGAATCTCAAATACCTTTGAGTAAACCGACTGCAGATGCCAGAATTATCAATTCATTTTTATTCAATTTTGGACACATTGATACAACTTATATAACTATTATTTAAAACATCACAGACCTATTTTCTGAATAATTACAACTTCACAGTAAGAATGTGTTCTCCTTAATTAACAGTTTTGTTAATATATTCAGTACCAGCTTAATTTAAAAAGGGAGCTTCTTATTCGTGTAATTGTATACTTTGGAAAGATGATCTACTACTTTCTTCATGCAGGTAGGTCCCTATTTTTATACTTACGACCATAAGTCATGTACAACAGTCATCAATGACCTCTATTGATAAAATTTTTGACAATATTTGACAATGTATAGCCTGTTTTTAGAAGAAAACACTCAAATTTTGCATCTATCATTCCAATTTTCCAAGCCGTCCCTGGGTTTCATGAATACGTTATTATGCGAAGAGAATATCAACAACTCAAGGACATTAAATAAAAAATCAGATTACGTGAACTAACGGAAGTGTTACTAGAAATTTATATTTTATTATATCATAGACAAATTATATTTATTGTACACCACTTCCCACATAAATTGCAGGGGCGGAATATTGTAGGTGTTTTGGCGCCCCTTACGTAATACAAAATATGCTCCTTACGTAATACAAAATGTGCATCTTCTTCGTGAAAAAGAACGATATAAAGCTATGGGTTGTGTATATTCAGAAATTATACAAAAATATATCCCTTTTTATGAGCTAGTATGAAAAAATAATACGGAAAATGAACATTAAATCATCACTTTGAAAAAATTGGTAGAAATATGTTCACGCATTATAGCTTTTATAGTCAAATTGGTGCAACGACACTTGTATTAAGAACGATACCCTTTCTTTTTTCTTTTTTGAAGTTAAGAAATGTGCACATGTGCTCGGGGATACTGCTTACCCCTAGCTTCACCCCTGGTGGTTTATATTATATTTAAAAAATAAAATGTCCACTAATTCGGATAAAATAGAGGCAATTTTCTGTTTCGAATATTGAATTATTGCAACTCATGTTTCTCGCTCAAAATTCAAGTAAACACAACCAAACGGTGTATAAAAAGAATGAGTTGAAAGTATGAGCCTTTTCTATAAAATTTTTAGCTTTAATCAGTATATCTAGTAGACACCGAGCAAGAATCAGACACACTCTTAGCATGAACTTTGATATCATCCTGGATTCAAAACTAATGTGATGCAATCACTTTTATAAGAATATTTGAGTAATATGTACTGTCAGCAATGCATCCTATGATGGATAGAAACAGCAAGCTATAACTAGATAACATACACCCTGTTACGTTATTTCTTCATTCTGCCTCGGCTTCATGTTCAGGGGGGAGGCATATAGCCTATATATAAACTATCATCAAGTCAAATGGTTACTAAATGAAATTACAAAATGCCATTGTTTACAATAAAATTTATTATCTATTTTGTGACTTGCATGTATCAAAAGTTGATAAAAAGCATTTTACCTAATTCTTATTAATAATACAATTTAAAAATGATTACAATTAATTTTACATTATTTATGTGCCCATTATGCCAACATAAAGTTAACTACCAAATTTTTTGTGTCGATTCTTGTGTGATGTTGATTATGCAGGTCCCTCACGTTAGGGATTACCTTATGGAGACGGCCTCCACGTTTAGATGATGGTCCTGGAAGTGAAGTGTGGCCAATAGTTGTGGTGCCAGGGTAGAGTGACGGAGTTCAGGATTGACCACCAGACGATGTCCAATTATCAAGGCAAACCAAGACTCTGGACGCGATGTGCTTAATTGCAATTAGCGCGTGCCGTATATGATCTCGTCTCTTTTGATAGCGACAAGTTATTCTCACTACATCAACGATTAAACACAGAGAACATCACAGTCTAAGCTTTATACTCGAGGCGCACAGTTTAAATTTTCCCCGGAATCACAAATTACATATCAGAGACGATAAGTATTTTTGTTTTCTAATTGAAAACTAGATAGTATTTATGGAGCGATCTCTCCCGGCTAGGATTGGGAGAAATACTGACGCATGAGGGTGATGCATCCCTTATGGTGCATTTGCCTACGTGACTAAAGTCACGTTCGTTGGATTTTTTATTGGCGTTCGCACGCCGCACCGTCCATCTAACAATACCGACGTTTATTGGCCTCCGTCCCTTACTTCGACTAAGTGCTTTTGTATCCTTGAAAAACAAAATATTGTTTTGGATAATTTTGCATTCTTACAGCCCCATCTGTAAGACTATAATAAGGTATATTTATTAATGCAGTCCTCGTCTGCGACCATAGTGCAAAATCACATAAAAATACTGCAAATTTTGCAAAACAAAGTTATCCGAGTTGCCCTGGATGCGCCTAAGTAGATCAGAATTACACAGCTTCACAACTCGGGTATTTCTACCGAAAAGGAATACATTAAATACCTGAGAGAACATTTTTATGCTGGGATAAGCCACATGAAAATTCCTCAATTAACATTCTGCCTAACTGTGACGTAGACTCATTCAAAACGCAAACGACCAAATATGTCGTCCACAACGAGTAAACCTCTGCCCCATCGTCGCAGAAACTGTTTTAACCTAACACCGCATGATTAAATTTTCAATCTTTATTCTAATTCTACACCGTTATGAAGGCGCAAGGGGTCCATTGACTCGGTACTTTATTAGCCAGAAGTTATAAGTCAAGTCAAGCCGTTCATTTTTAAATTGCCAAAAATCCCTGAAGATCCTAATGATATTCAAGGGATACGTCGGAAAAGAGACCTATTTAGACCTATTTCCAAGGTCCGATTCCGACCGCATCCTTGCTCTCAGATCAGACTCGTTCAGACTCCAGACCTGGTAACTTATCCTCTTACTCGACATTCTTATAACTGTCCAGCCCCATTTCTAGGGCCGTTTAACAAAAGAAATATCCATTGTTAAACCTTTATATTGATGTAACATCATTTCAAATATTCGTCCCTCGATTATGTCGTATGTTTACCGCAAATTGCGAAGTCTACAGCAACTGTTCACGCTTTAAATTCTCGGTGTGCAAGGGACGCCGTTCATTAGAACATTCTGGAAGTGCACGCCGTAGAATATTTTCAATCATTTTATATTTGCTGAGACTTCTTGCCATGTCGAATTTGTACCGATACAAGTACATATTTTAAACAACTATTATAGATATTATACATAATTATTTTTTATCATTAAAAAACTAATATTCTTGAAGACTTTGAGGTGATCTTTGATTTAATCTACCAGGGATATCTTGTCTCGAGAATGGAGGGTAAAAAATCGAGGTCCAAATGAAAATTGGTATTGCTAAGTCAAGGATGACGAAACTGACAAAAATTTGAAAGAACCATTCCAGCTTCGTATTCTACATATCACTGTTTGTAGTAAAAACATGGACATGGTAAAAAAAGGAAAGAAAGAAATATGCTTGATGACTTTGAGATGTGATGTTGGCGTATTATGCTGCGGCGTTCGTCATGCCTCTATCCTTCAAGAACTCTGTGCTGAAGGATAGAGGCATATTCGCATCATGCATGTAATTAATTTCATACTTTGGGTATATTTCTATAATAGTTGGAGATAGCCTAAAGTAAGCTTCGCTATACGTCGATCTAAACACGGCTATAGATCGCGAAGAGTGAAAGCAAATAATTTGTACTTCTTAGATCGGAGCATGTCAACTCAGACAAGATACAGAAACATATATTATATATAAAATTACCACAGAATCCGCATACTGAATAAATAAACTAAAATTAATAAAGTACTTAAACAAATTTGATATATATAATTTCATAAAAATATATTTGAAATAAACAAAAAATATTCATTATCGTTTACAAATTGGTAATTTTTGTTTAAAATTAAAAAAATCTACGTATTATATTGCAGCGGTTTGGCTGACAAGCGAAAAATCAAATTTGTTCTGAACTTTTCAGAACAAATATTATCACGTTTTTTTACAAACGCAAACCTTGCTGTGTAGTAAAGATTATAACCGCACATATTATTTTTTATTCGTCACCCGACAAACGTTTTAATTTATTCATATTTACTTTGACGTCCGATACACAGAACATTCAAAATTTTAAAAATTATAAATTTTACTTTACGCGCTCAAAACAGATGGGTATTTTTTATATGTTTTTTTTATATTTTATTTTTATATTATAGTATGTGTAGTATTTTTATGTCAGTTCTTTACAGTATCCATAATTATAAATGATCCGGAATGTAAATGATCTGAAAATGTCAATAAGATGGGTAACCAATATTTTTTGTGACCATAATTTATTTAAAAAATCAACGAAAATAAAAAACATTACTATTTTACTACGCGATAGTCCCATACTTGGTGGAAGCAGATCTTTATTTTTTTATGTTGCAATTTGTTCAACTGTTAGATTTATATTGCTGTGCAACACTGTTTGAGACATAAGATGTAAGAAAATTATACATGAAGGTTAATTGTGCACAAAATGTATACTTTTTTTATTAATACATTTAAACAAAAAATATTATGCTTATAAAAGTATGAATTTTGAACCAAATATATACGAGTATAATATATACTCAACTGTGGGAGATTTATATCACTTGCGAACAATTACAGTTGTTTCTTTGCAGCGCCTTAACAATGGCACGTATTACCGTGATTTCCTTAAGGAAATCATCTGGAAAAACGTGGCTGAACTTGTATATATATTGTAACAGTTGAAATTACGCGCGCAGACCTAATGCGACATCTACCGATGCGAGCAGTTGCGGCCGGTTCAGCGGGGTCGCATGAAATAGAGGGGACTTCGTTACGAGCGCCGGGAGAGAGAGGTCGTGTCGGTAGCGGACGCGTTGCGGCGCCCTGCCGAGTTCGGCGAATTATTGTAGCAATGGCGCGAATGAAGACGGAATTTTAATAAACACGGAAGAACAAGAGGTATTTGGGCCTTGTTCTGTCCGTGGGCATACCGAAAGGAAGGACCCTTCGCCTAGGGTTTCAGCCACGGCAGGAACAAGAGGAATTTGGGTCTTGTTCTGCCGTGAATGTAAATACAAGGACTCTCAAGAGGCTGCGAGCAAATGCAGAAGCGGGACGAGCACCGTCCGCGCTATAACAACAGGATTGGTCCCCAGGAAACCTCCCGACGACGAGACGATGCTGTGGCCCGGCCAAGGAATGTTAGGAATCCCTCTGCGTGTAATGATGAAAGACAATTCTACCCTGTTATGTAAATAAAGTGAAATTAATGTGATGATAGTGTTATTATTGTCTGAGACCTCCCCCACACATCTGAGATAGGCATTCTGACACCAACCCAAGGTACCCACAGACTGAGCTTAGCTGGCGTTGTGGACCGGATTCCATCGGCAGATGAAGGTCACGGTGTTACAATATATATATATATATATATATATATATATATATATGTATGTATGTTATGTACTGGGTAATGTACTCGGATGATGTAGAGTGAAGTTTTTAACATATTTTATAATCAAAACTCGTCATCTTTTAAAAAACCCCATTCATTATATAATCAGCAGGAACAATTCTAGAGTTAATAAAGAAAGCCACTATGTTTTATTAGTATTATTACTAATTTATTAAATATGACCTAAGAGACACCTATAAATGTTTGTATAATGTTAAACCTCCTACTTATATAATTCCACAAACGTGAGAAGTGATATTTTAGGATCCTTTTTTGTTCGAGGTTAAGTTTTATAAGATAAATTAGCGTATCTCCAGCATAAACCATGTTCTGACTTCTTTATATCATAAATATGATGTCGTTTACATAATTACTGGTACATTGAGGAAGTAATTATATCTTTATTACAATTTTAATGGCGTTTTTCCAAGAGTAGAAGGAATTCGGTCAGCATTAATTTATTTCATGTAGGTCCATAGTACGTGAACCTGTTATTAATGATAACAATAATGTCATTCTATGTTATTTTTCTTTCATAATTTAGTATGTCAAATAAACCTTAATCGCCAGAGGGTGTAACAGGAAGAGGTAATTAGGAAAGTTCAGATTTACATACAACCCGCGAAATAGCAACCGCGTAGGAAGGATATGTTACAGTTAAGGTATGAAATCCAATACATAATTTCTCTAAATATTGAGATTTTATATAAATGATTTGGTTGAATGATTCGTATACATATTCATTAGTATCTAATACTATATATATATATATATATATATATATACTATATAAAATTGGAACATGCATGCTTTGTTATCAGATAGCTTAACGTTTCTGATACTGCCTGGTGAACTTCTGACATGTCTCCTGGGTTAGGATGAATTTGACAGGTATTCACAAGATTTTTCCGCACTCACATCAGCGTGACTTCTTTACAACGCATTTATAAATCAAATATGCACACTGACTGTGATTCATATTCCTCCATACTTTCTGAAAACTTTAAGATATGACTTTTCTATCGTAGGGTCTACTACAGGTTTTTTTCTAACTAATGAGACTATAGGCGGACATTTTGTCTAGTGGATACTATATGTGCGATCTCCGGGTCGCACTTCCCGTGGAATGGATTACGATAATTCCGATTTTAAGTCGGAATTACCGCAAGGTGGGGAAGGAAAATTGAGAGACGGATATAGTAAAAGGTTGGTGAGGGGAAAAAGAATGTTTGAAATACCAGCGATCTCGGGAACCGGGATTTAGGACTGCTCAACCGGAACCGGGATTTAAAACTGGGATTTAGGACTTACCTCAAGTATGACGCCTCCAAAATCCCTGGTGGCGCCGCCGAAATCGCACTCTGCGTCTACGGTACGGGAGGTAACAACTGTCCACACCGCGAATGGTATTGCAATGTCGAGATCAAACAAACAATATTGATCAAGTCATGTCCGATGGCGTCGGACATTCAATTCACACTGACGGCGAACAGTAGGATGGGTTATGGGTAGTAATTTGGACACGGATATGTGCCAATAATATTATTCGAGGCCGATATTAAAGGCACCAAAAGTATATTTTTACGAATACGAAACACTATTCAAGAATATTATTTGTACATCTATATCTGTACGTCTTGTAATTAGTTCCTTTCATTGCTATCTACGCTATGGTCCACGCTTTAACCCATGTGTTTTTTTTTGTCTTTTCTAGTTATTCTTTGAATAGTTATTTCTATACTACACAGTGTTACCTGGAACTTCTGAGTTTTCTGAGAACTTTAATAAATAATATTCAGAGTCCAGATCGCATTACCAAGAATTGAAGAAATTCATTCATCAGCGACTATTTTATTATATCTCTAAAGGAATGTTCCTTTATTATTTCATCAAAGTCGCTCATTTGGAAATATAACTTGTTTTAGGTTGAGTATACCAATTCTAAATTGCAACCATACACCGAATAATTTCCCACGCCCATGGTACAAAGCAATGTATTGTGACTTAATTTTTCTTGAAATTCATTTTGAATCCAGCAATTTTCAAAGTACTGGCCAGTTTATTTAAGATTGAGGGGATGGGGGCAAATGATTATAATATAATCTTAAAATCTGAACTGCGAAAAATGTATCACTTTTAAATTATCTATATATTTTTTTAACTTTGTTGTAACAATAAGTGGTTAATGAAACAAAGTTAAAAAGTAAAAATAATGAATTTTAACCACAATGTTAATTTCAAAAGGGAATAATTTTGTTAATATGTGTCCTCGTCTTCTTTCCAAGATATTCAGGGATGTTCCTGAATTAACACTTTAATAGTAACAGTGTACACCTCACAAGCACACTTCAAAGATAAAGATGTTAATATCATATATTTTTCCTTTGACTTATTTATTATATAAATGATGTTTTAACGATTCCTGTACATTTAATCACCTTATAACATTCTAAGAATACTTACTTATGTATTACTTGAATAATATACATTATTTAATAAATAAATAAGATAATACTATATGACACATAATTTAACAATACCTTTACTTTTTTTATATCTCCAAAATTTTAACAGGTCTTAGAATAATTTGTGTCATTTATTATTTTACTTGATTTATAACAGAGAAAATTTATATCAGTAATTGTAGGTACATTTGTGTCTATTATTATGAAAGTGGTCTATGTCATGTTTCTTTCGTTTTAGAAATATTTAAAAGTTTACGTTTTAATTGAGTAAAAAATATTTTTATATTACACAACACAATGTTTCAAAGTTTATTTAGTCTAATAGATTTATAATTAATTTCGGCATATAATGGTGCATCAAGCTTATGAGGAAATAAAAAATTTAAGGTTGAAATGATTTACTCTAATATCAAAATAATCACTAGCGGAATACCGTTGAACTTCATACTAATAATACACTGAATAATAATGATTCAAATTTTTAAATTTCTTGACTTAGACCACTTTCATAATAATGGGCATATATATGATATAACTACACTGTTGAACGACTAACTATTTACTAACTTTTGTGTTTAATTAATGTCTTAAAGTTTATTATACGTATGGTTCGTATTCGCTAGGAGACGCCAGAGATTTTTCAATTTCATTTTATTACTTTTTTGGATATACCTTAAAACAACTTAGTGAATATTTCTCAAAGTTATTCAAATTAAAAGGTGATAGCTTTTAAATAAATTCAATGTAAGATGAATCAGTTTGAAATAGCTGATGGATTTAATTTGTATTAAAATAAAAATGTTGTTTTGAGCTCCATTTGTTTTGAGGTCGGCTCCAAGTCTACTCTAAGAATGAAACTGCAACATAAGCAGATTTCCTCGCATACATATTTTGCAATGCACCTAAACTGGGTATCGTATGAAACTTGTGCAATTTACTCCCACACATTCTTGGAATTATTATGTCGCTAGCATAACTCAGCCTGGAGCCCGCGACTAACAAAGTGTGCGTTACGTGGAAAGTTCAACCCTTAAAATGACAACGGGTTGTATTTACCAGGGTAAAATCGAAAAACCAAATCTATTCGTGTGCACGCCGCATTACCACAGCATTTTGGGGCGACCGCAGTGGCTATAAATCGTTACCGGGTTCTAAAAGGGTTAAAGAATACCAGGTGAATTTGTGGGTTACCGCTTTCCGTGTACTTATGGAATAATGTGTGAAAGGTTCAACTAGTAAATTTCAAACTTTAAAGCTTACGATAATCTATATTCTATCTATAAGAATAAAAGATACCTGAAGCAAATTGGTAATGTGTGGTTAAGTAAGCCACACGTAAGTAAGATTTCACATATTATTACGATTTACTTTGTATTCATATTTACTAGTAAAACTTCATTTTATAAAACTCCATTGTTAATCAACATAATAAATCAAACACGATTTTTTTGGTGCTACATTAAATTCTTACAAATAATTGGACGATCGTTTCGGCTATCTAGGCCATTATCAACTGATAAAACATAGAACAGTATGGTGAGCTTATATACAAATTTTGTTACAAAGTTGGATATTGCCTAATATGTATCAGTTGAAAATGGGATAAACAGCCAAAACGATCATCATTAAGGAGAACACATTCTTATTGTGAAGTTGTAATTATTCAGAACAGACGGTCTGTGATATTTAAAATACTAAATTAATGTATTAATTATAAATATATACATATAAAATCAATGTTGTCGAAAAATATTGTTTTTGCGTCACCGGGATTCTAACCTGGATCTCTATTTCCAATCCGGGGACAAAATTGATTTTATATGTATATATTTATAATTAATACATTAATTTAGTATTTAAAATATCACAGACCTATGTTCTGAATAATTACAACTTCACAATAAGAATGTGTTTTCCTTAATAATATATGTTGTATCAATGTGTCCAAAATTTAATAAAAATGAATTGATAATTCTGGCGTCTGCAGTCGGTTTACTCAAAGGTATTTGAGATTCTGTAAAAATAATGTAGATGGCTTTCAAATAATGGAACGACAGGTGTATTAATTTGAAAAAATGTAACATATAGGTTCGAAAATTTGTCAAGAAAAATACTGGCGTTATAGCACAAAGGTAGTGCACTTCCCCGGATTGGAAATAGAGATCCAGGTTCGAATCCCGGTGACGCAAAAACAATATTTTTCGACAAAATTGATTTTATATGTATATATTTATAATTAATACATTAATTTAGTATTTAAAACGATCATCTAATTATTTGGAAAAATGAAGTATAGAACCCAAAATATCGTGTTTGATTTATTGTGTTAATTAAAAACTTAATTAATTATCATTTAAAAGGGAGGGACTCTTATGAGATTTATCACACTTAACCAATCAACGCTAACAAATACCCAATCTGGCATTAAAATTCACGTACCGTTCTAGCGGTAACAGTACAAACGTGTGCCACGTAAAAAAAGTGACTGTCGATACTACCTGGAGACAGATTATATGAACTGCAGCGCGTCCATATGCTTAAGAATATAAAACTAATACTATCTGAAATCATTACGTTTTTTTTACCATAGGTGGTTCATTCGCACGTTTTCTCTCGCAGTGTACATTTAGTTTCTCTGCATTTTATTTTGGTTTAATTGTTAGTAAAAATGTAAACATGTTAGTATAAAATATAAAGTATTAGAAAATAGTAGCAAGCTCTTCCTTCAATTAACATTATATGTACCTAGAGACATTCGTGGAAATATAAAATAAAAATGTATTAATATAAAACCAGTTACTACGGTGACTGCAAATATAGGGTGGGTCAACTTGGCTTTATGACTTTGGTGGGGTTTATTTTTAATTATATATTTTTTTGCAGACAACGAAGAATTTATGAAAGTTTGTAATGGCTACATACCACCCAGTGTAAGAGCACGTTAAAATTATTGAATTTTATTATGTTTCGCGACGATCTATTTTCGGTGACCGGCTAATTTAAAAAAATGCAGAGTTTGCTTGGCCTCTCCGTTCCCCAGATTAAACAGCGCCTGATTTTTTTTGTGGGGCTACTTAAAAAGCCGAGTTAACATGAACAAACCAGCAACAATTCAGGAGCTTAAACAAAATATTCGTGGATAAATAATAAATTTGGAGACTCTGCGTAATGTAATGCAAAATACATTAGAAAGATCAATTATTTGTCAACAAGAAAATGGAAGTTATTTAAATGGTGTTATTTTCTACACGTAGATTAAAAAAACGTTAACAAAGTGCACTTTTATGTAATAATATTTTTTTTTCAATAAATATTAAAATTACAAAAGTTATATGCATTTTACATCAGTTAGTCCAAGTTGGTACACTCTGTACAATCTCGCAAGCCGCGAGCGCAATAAATTGTGTAGGCCTGTGATCTATGTATGTATTTTTAATTGTCCATTTTTATTTCAAATTCATGTGATGGTGACCTTTGACCGATTTAATTTACTATACTCAGGCTAAAGAAATTATACTTTTAAAATTAGCAATATTAACTTTGTGGTTAAAATTCATATTTTTTATTTATTATCTTTGTTTTATTAACCACTTGAATTGAGTTTAAATACATCTATCGGTTTCGGTTTCGAAAGATAATAAATAAAAAATAAAGAATTATGTTCTAATGTAGTATTGTTATGCTTTTATATATTTTACATGGTAATTTATTCAAATATACATATACTGTAACATCTCATTTTCATATACTTGTATTTTATTGTCAATGTAATAATACAAGTATTTGAATTCAATACTCATACTCAATATTGCACTATAAAATTGCGGTGGGTGGTCACATTATAATGAATGCACGTGATGAGTATTTTTAAGCGGTTCAATAACTATATTTTTAATATAGCTAATTTATTCTGACCTATGTTGTAACATTGAACTGTAAATTCTCAGTATAAAATAAAATAAATGAATGTTGTAAAATCGTTGGATCGGGAGTGGATTATATATTTCCTCGCCTTCTGATTATGATGATGATACAAAAATATTTTTTTGTTATTTTGCAGCCATATTTAGTCTTCAATTTCGGAGCCAGGATTTAAACTCAGTCATTTCTTCAAGCCGTAATGCAATGTGTCGCGTAACAATACTACATTTTGATTACATAGATGAAACCGGATGATAATTTATGATACTTTTAGTCACAGAATTTATATTTACCGGAATGATTTATTACAACTGTTCCGGTAACACAAAAACTCAATTAAAATAATTAATGATTTTACATTGGTAACGGAAACGTTAAACGGTACGTTGTTTCAGTATAAGAATATAAAATCAATACTATATAATAAGATACCTCGCCAATAACAATTTTTCTGAAATTTTCTAACAATTTTTAGACAGGCAAAATTATTATTTAAATTTTACGTATAAAGAATAGAAGTCTTAGATGAGATAATTTAGAAAAATTAAAAAACTCTAAATATAATTAATTAAATCTAATAAATTATCCGCTATTTTACATTCCCCAGTTTAGTAATCTATTCCTCTATTCCCACGACTGTGGCCACGCCAATATCCGATAATTGATGTCTTAGTATGTTTTATTTTATGGATTAATTAGTTTGTGCGTCCTGACTAATCGATGTTAAATTAATTAAAGTGGTTCATGCAAAATTTCGTGTTTATAAAATAAATAACTTGAAAATATATCTAGTTTATACGTAACATAGTTCACACAGAATATTATTGGATCGTCCAAGATCAATTATACTAAAATTTAAACGCAACCTGGGGAATCTATTTTGTAAGAATGAACTGTACCGTTGAGCTTTTAGAAGATTCTGCAATGCCAAAGGATAACAAGATTTCGGAAATAATCGGAATCCGAAGGTCATAATTTTGGCGCTCCACATTTCATTCATAAAAGCGCGTAGCGCAAGGGACCTTAAAAAAATAAAAAAGTAAAACCTATTCGCCTCTCCCTTCCCCGTTATTTCCCGCCTGCCGCAGCCTACCATCCCTCAACCCCTCCCCACTTCCAGACCCACCCGAATCGCCTCATAGCGAAGAGGGGCTCGGCACTGCGTAAGGCTGCTGATTTATGCGGGATGGTATGTTAGCAATTTTTATTTTATAAAATATTTTATTTTGGTGTGGCTATTTAATTTTAATAATAATTAAATTAAATATACTATGACAAATCAAATGTATTAATTTGAACGATATACGGGAAAATTCAAATTATTAAAAACATATTTTTGTTGCGCCCCGGATTCTCGGTAGCAACAAGAGGAATATAAACTGTATAATAAACAAAAGGAAATAAAAATATGTAACTTGGTAGCTTGTTATAGAATCAACTAAAACATATACAGTAATTGTAAGTAGAGAGTAAGTGTTAATATATATATATAAGATAAACTTCAAACCGCAAAATGTAAAATGTTCTCATTTCTCAGTTCGTCAGTTTCTCTTTCTCGAAGAAGTCCAGTTTCGAATTCCGGTAGCATCTAAATATTTTTTTAGATAGATAGATTTTTTGTATATATTTCTAGTTGATTAATTTAATTTGTATTAAGGTTCTGAAAATGCAACTTTACAACAAAAATGTGTTCTCTTTCAAAATATTATAATATAGTGCTTATGTATCTATTGGAAAGTTTTTTCGGGCATGCATTATTTTTGTAGGTACCAACAAGATAGAAATATGTAAAAAAAAACATATTCTATGGAGGAATGAAATGATGGGATGTCTCCGTGCTTGTTGGTTAATTTATTGGGAAAAATTCCCCTCAGCTTTTCCATTGAAACTCTAGCTGTGTTTCTATCTCTCATATTCAAGCATACCACCCTAGTCTCGTCCAATTTGTTTTGTTGTACATTCCTAATCATGTCATGTTTTGCTGGTGTATCCAACATTTACTCTTGTACTTATCTTCACCATCCTCCTCTCATTCATTTACTAAACATGCTTAAACCATCTTAGCGATACTCTTTTAATATTTACTACGCCCCAATTAGTTATATATTCATTTTTAATTTGTGATCAGAATGGCTTGTAAGACATACTCGTATAAAAGAGTAACACCCACTGACGTCATTTGATTCGGTCTTCCATTCATGTTCTGTACAAGGTTGTACATCCATGTGTAAGTGTATAGAGCAGAAGAATTTCTGTAAGCTGTACAACCACATACATATTATACATGCGTATGTATAGGGGTAAGATTTATTATATCAATGTGTGAGAGAGGGAGCGCTGTATTTCGGATTTATTTCGTATTTATCCACGACAGATATTCTCTGTTCGCAGCTCTGCCCCTATATCCCATGAAAGTGGAATAGCTTACATAATATATATTAAAATAACGTTCCAAATGATGTTCTACTCATGTTTTCAGTACGTTACACTTTAGAACTTTAAAAAATTTATTCAAACTTGTTATTACTTGCTGTTATATTTTAAAAACATTTAGATAAGTAACAATTATTAAAAAAAAAAAAAAAACATAATATTTGTATGATTGTGTGGCATATTTTTTTTATTTTGTTCGGCAATTATAAAATACGCGTATACTCGTATTATGTGTCATGAAATTTAGTAATTAATAACTGACAAATTCCGTTAGAAAACACGTATATGTATCATATATTATGTCATACATAGTGTAATAATAAATAATACATAATAAAATCACATTTATCTGTCAAAAAATATATAGATACCACCAGAACACGATCCCAGAACTTTCTCCTGTCGGAAGAAAGAGTTACCGATTTCTGTGTTAACTTTTTCTTTCACGTCAAACTTTAATTTATTTGATTGAGACATCTATTATTTCCTACAAATAATTTTACGATAGGTAGATAGATTTTTTTCTATGTATATTCTTAGTAATTTGTCTAAATTATTTTATTTAATTTACGTTTTTTTTTTACAACAAATTACATTATTAACTTGGGTAACGAGTGAGTTCACTGTTAGAAAAACCGTCAAGTCTATAAATTAATACTTAATTATTGTTTAATTAGAAAAAAAATATCACCTACCGATTATTACACTTTCTGTATAATTTTATTAAAAAAATTTATGTGCATTTTTGGGCTATTTTTTCATTTGTACCTTGCTTCTCCAGTCAATGTTAAAAAGAATATTTTGAATTTCCATTTAAACTAGTAAAATATTTAGTACGTATTTCTATTTTCTTTAAACATTTATCTTTCACTTAGAGTCAAAGAGAATTCAACAGAATATTCTTGCTATTTTCATGAGATAATAAAATACTATAGGAGCAATATACAGGGTTATTCAAAATTATGGATTCAATTTCGTGGTGCCTACCTCAATCACCTATGTGGCGTGTTTTGAGGCACCGTATACTGTTCAGGAGCCACACCGCCTACAACTTATGCAGGCTCTTCACGGTAACGACAATACAAACGAAAACATGTTGGGTTTTGTCAACAAACGCTTGAAAACACGGAAGATGTCAATTTTCTCTGGCGTTTAATTTTTAGCAACGAAGCTATTTTCCACCGCAGCGGGAAAGTAAGCAGACACAACGCTCGCCGTTCGCGTATGGGGATGCAAAATCCCCATAAAACACTGCAATATGAGAGAGACTTATCGATGGGGTTAATGTGTTTTGTGCCGTATCGCAAACAAAGGTTCATGTACCATTATTTGTTGCTTTTTTGCGGAAAACACGGTTACTAGGGTAACGTATCACGACATGCTGGAAAACTGGCTTCTTCCGCAATTAAACGAAGATTCAGAAGACTTCATCTTTCTCCGAGATCTCCTGATCTCACACTCGGTGACTTTGTCTTGTAAGGGTTTGTAAAAGCGTAAAAAACCATATTTTATATACCATCTCTAGCTGACCTGCGGAACCGTATCACAGCTACGGTGAACTCAGTAACACAAGACGTGCTTCATCGGGTGTGGAACGAGTTCAGCTACCGATTAGATGTTTGCTGTGCAGCCAAAGAGGTCACTTTGAGCATAAATGTATTTGTAAACCTAATTTTGAGTATTATCAAATGCATTTTTTTTTCTTCAGTATTCGTCTTAAAGAATCTTAAATGTTTAAACAGTAATGGTTTCTAAGAATTTTCCAACCATATTATTGAAAAAGACCATTCTTTTAATAATATCACAGGCGTCAACATCCTCCATAAAAACGGGTTTGGCCTACTGTTGGACAATTTAGAAGCCCTTGAAATAAAAAAGGCAATAAATAGTAGTACACCAGTTTTTAATAATCAAATTAATTCATCCATTAGCCCCATATCAAGTATGTTTCCTTTAAAATCAATCTAATTTCTTCTCCCTTATTGTTCTGTCTATCTGTATATGTATTTTGTCTCTCTCTTTCACGTATAATTTTATATTCTATCTCCCTTAATGTTCTATATAACTATATATGTATTTTGTCTCTCTCTCTTTCAAATGTAGTTTTATATTATATCTTCTTCTTTATATATACTTAAGTGCACTCTTTTTGTACTTATGATTAGTTTTAAATACGTCCTGATGAAGTTTGAGACAAGCGAAATTGGGTGACGTATAATAAATTTCGTGGTTTCATACAAAGTGATTGTTATTTTATTTAATATAAATGTAATTTACTTCAAACGAAATTGAGTTCATCATTTAAATAACCTTGTATAATAATATGTACATATTATATGCATAAAGTTAACATTGTTTAATTTATATGTACATAGATATATTAGATATGTATGTTAGATTTGTAAAAATAATGTAGATGGCTTTCAAATAATGGAACGACAGGTGTATTAATTTGAAAAATGTAACATATAGGTTCGAAAATTTGTCAAGAAAAATACTGGCGTTATAGCATATCCCCGGATTGGAAATAGAGATCTAGGTTCGAATCCCGGTGACGCAAAAACAATATTTTTCGACAAAATTGATTTTATATGTATATATTTATAATTAATACATTTATTTAGTATTTAACATAGATATGTATTTAATTATTTTGTTTCTCAACTTTTCTGCGAAAAAGATCTATAAAATAAAAAAGGCCTATAAAATAGAAAAACATATTACGAATAACATAAAATATTTTTTGCGAGAATTCTGGTAAATTATTCTTGATTACACGTAATAATTATTCAAAAATGCTTTTATATTATACGTAATATATACAATTCACAGCACATAAGTACTAGAAAGCCTTCAGATAACAACCACGATATACAACCACGTAGAAATTCTTTTTATCACGTGAAATCCGAATATCATTTGATTAAATTATCCAGCGTTATGAGTGGCTCCTGTCTTTCCAAATAGAGTGTACCGTCCATAAAATTTTATAGCATCAAGATTCGATGAGTTCATGTGTAACAACTTGGAGATAAAAAAAAACGACTCCAATAAAGACACGTCCAGAATGGAACCAAAAATAGAACTCATTTGTAAACAGAACACATTTATTTGTATATTGTAAGAATGAATAACTTTCGGGATATAACAGGGTTATGTGTGTGTTGTTCTCTGTTATTTACTGGGTTTGGGGAGTCTCGTCATGAAATATATTGATTATTCAAATGTCTCCAGCTCTGCTGCTGAGGCAAGAGATGGAGACCACGAATGTTCCACTTTTATGTTGTGACGTAGTGGAGAAAAGCTCAGTCGGTATGACAGTATCCTTTACAATTATCTCCTATTCGTATATTGTAATCAAACATTTTAAGATACACGATCAATCCGTTTTATCTTTACATTTCATCAGCTCATGTTATTGAATTTATTGTAGTAGAATAAAAAACGTACATGGTTTGCAAATATCACATTCACCAAACATCATTATATCCTACAATATTCAATTATTTATCTCTTTTGGTTATTCTAAATAAAACAAATAAGATTAATTAAATAGAAAGATGTACCTACAGGCACAATATTTGATTACCACGACAAATTTTAGACACATAAATGTATGTAGTCTTTTCTAAATGAGACACATATGTTATATATATACATCAGAGTTGTCATTAAAAAATATTTTTATTGTAGCTTCAATGGTAATAATTGTTATACCCTTGTTGTCGTTAACAAGTGGTCAATGATAAAAAAGGAGTCCAATATATCCATAATTTTTTTTCCTGATTCGCGATCCTCTTTTAGTTAAAAAATTTAATAAATATACAGAATATTTATATTTTGATAACAGAACATAAATAACAAATGAAATGTTACAATAGAAATATTCATCTCCCCATTTAAAAATGCTTACTACATGTGTGAGAATTTTGACAACCAGCATCCAACATTTACAATATGACAACCCATTAACAGTCTTCTACATTAGATACAAATTATACATTACATATAAAATAAAATTTTATGTAAAAGTCCGAACAAAATTAAATGACCCAAAACATATGATTTCTTAAGAAACACGGAACATAATAGAATTATAATATTTAGAACATAATATATATAAAAAAAGTTTCGTAAAAAAATGTCATGTAATTTAAGGTTTTTTGTTGATACTTATTTAAATAATGCATTGTAAAATATGATAAATTAATTTTTAATGCCAATGATATTGTGTAAACTATATATTCGTGAAATGGGGTTATTATGTGCAATACTATAAGTTTTATCCTTTGTGTTATTAAGCTTACGGAAAATGATGTAATTAATATCCTCGTCATCTTCAGATATTGGTTTAACTAAATCAAATAATACCTATCATAGAAATATAACTAAATATTAATATTCTCGTAGCAAAATACTTTTGCTGGCGAAGGATTTAGCTTTGAATTTACTTACCTTATTAACCTTTTCTCTCCGATTATGTAAACTGAGTTAACATTGCCTCTAATTATGTGAACATCTCTGTTAATATACTAAATACAGAGTTCATATCTTAGGTATTCATCCATAATATATTTATGTATTGGATAAAATAATTACAATATATAAGTGTTTACCATATGCAACAATAAAAAATGTTTTCTCAAAGAACCTGACGTGAATTTGTCAATACGTGAATGTGTACGCGTGGAGCGGTGCGGATGGTTCAAGGGTTGGGGGGGGCGCTGCGTCACACGTCGCAGAGCGAGCACTAGCCGAGTTAGACGTATCTTATGCTATCGACTTTTACATAATAATTGATATACATATATCAATTATTATGTAAAAGTGCAAAAAATCAGAAAAAACATTATTATATATATATATATATATACATGTCAACTATTATTTTAATGATTAATGTAAGAAATGTACAATATTCATGTTTATCTGACTTAAAATTCGTCAAAGTCTATTTGCACACTGAGTTTATAGCACCGGAATGTACGTTTTTATTTTAGCACCCTAAGGGAAAGTATTCATTCATTAACAATCCACGAATCCACTCTTAGCTATGTCTAATTTATTCTGTTCATGTTCTTAATATACGTACATATTATACATTATAAACATTCTTATAAATATACAAAAAAAGGGATGTTCACTGTCTTCTTAACTAGACCTAAGTCTGTAGTAAAGGAGATAGGTTCATCCGTTTTCTATCATACAAATATGAAAACTATTATTATTATTAATATATATATATATATATATATATATATATATATTTATCTAAATCAAAAATATTAGGAATTAAGTAAACAGGGTTATAAAAAATTCTAATAACATAATAAATAATTAAAATCCTATCGCTATCCCATGATTGAAACACTATGCAAAACAGAAAAATGAATATAAATACTGCGAATGAAAAATTAAACATACAGTTCAGAAGTATATGACATAGTCACTGTGTAGTATTAAGATGATTGACTCGTGATCAAGAGATTGGCGATTATTCTGTCTTGAAAGACCAGTAACTACTTTTCGTTGCACAAGCGTATGAAATAATTTAAAAATTAGTAAAAATATTGATATCACTTGTTTTTTACACTCGCATTTTATAATTTATTTAATCTTTAACTCACTGTACCAAAAAATATTCCGCTATATGTTATAATATGTTATAAAATAATATTGTTTTAGGTATTTGAAATTTTAACAGAAAAAAATGGTGAGGCATTTAAACGGGCAGAATATCTGCTGTAACATGAAGGAAGTATCTCGCTTTAGTCAATCCCTAATCCTTAGTAATATTTAGGCTATCGTTTCATTGCATTTGAAAATGACAAAAGTAATAAAGTAACGAAAGTTTTTGAATTTTAAAAATTCAAAATTGTAAAAAATTCGCTTCAAATCCTAAACCATATCAAAACTCCTGGACATTCTCTGAGCTTTTAAACAAATAATATGGTCACTATATAAATACTTGCTCAAATACATTTTTCTCCGGTTTCTTTGTATTGTAATGGTTTTTCTAGCTCAACTAATAATTTATTTATTCTACTTTTTCCGCCTGCCTAAACATATTTTTACTTATTTATTCTTAATATAGCACATATATAAGTATATTTTATTTATTTATTGGTAACTTTATAATATAGAGACGGGCATAGTTTACAAGCAATTGTACAAATAAATTAGTATTACAAGTAGTAGATAGAATTACCATTTGTTACCTATTATATATAATACATGAGGTGTATGGGGAAAAAACAATTTTAAAGTGGACTTTCAAATAAATTATTTTGGAGAAATGTGTGGCAATAATTATTAAAGGTTAGGTTAAATATATTTGATTATTATTATATATATTATAAATTGATAAATAAATTATAATTATTAAAGATTAGGATAAATATATGCGCTTGCCGCATTGTGTCTAAACCCGGCTTTCGGGTCCGAAATTCACATCGCGATATTCTCATCACGGCTGCGCGTGCCTCTCGGAAGCCCGCCGATCGCTACACCCCGCCTATTTGGTCAAGGACCGAACCAGCTTTCTGTGGTGGCATCGTCTCCTCTATGAATTTCACACGACATTTATTTTTGTTAGTGGCAACCGTTCTCGTAATTCTCGTAACATATTGTATACTAATTTGAAATTTTTTCTAATAAAAATAATAATACAGTATTTGAGATTCATCGCAATACATTGCAAATGTTACTTCATAATCTGTTTTCTTTTAAAAACATACGTTTTCCTTTTCTATCCGTTTTGTTATTTAAATTTTTTGTGGTATTTTATTAATGTGGAAGAAAATCCTGTTCAGAAAAAAATATTCTTAAACAATGTCTTAGGACGGGTTTCATATACTAATGTGATTGTATCATTTAAGACTCATTGTATCATTAAATATTCATTACACTTTTCCAATTTGTTGTTTCTGTTGTTCACATCTAGCTCTGATAATGAACCCTGACAAAAGATGGGAAAATGCAGAACAATGGTATTGTAGACATGCCTTTCAGATTATTCGGGATCCATGAGGTCAGTTGTAGTAACTATGTGACATATTCGTGTCTCATAGGTAGTACTAAAACAACAATGTATTAGTTGCAATATATTTTTGTCAGCAAGAAGCTGAAGACCTTTCTCAATCTTAGTAACCAGGAGTCCTCGTCCTCTGTGTATAGTTTGACTGGATTGTGACCTTTATATTTTTGTATGTCCAATGATTGAACGCTAAATTCAATTTAGAGGGTCACCTTATTTTTCTCAAGCCTTTTATGAATATTTGTTAGAATTACAAATATTTTGAAAGATTTATATGGTATACTAAATAATGCTATTATTATAGTGTGTAGGATGATGAAAACTATATTTTAACTTACCAGTTAAATATATATATATAAATTCAATAAATAAAAGAAAATAGAAAATACATTTTACAATAATAATACAATTTTAATGAATTTTGATTTATTTGTTAGAAATCTAAGTAATTAAAAAATAAAGAGATTGTTGTTTTCAACATGTGATACGTATATAAATATAATTTTTTTTTTTAATAAAATACATACCTACCCATAGTAGGTATATGACTTTACTGAAAGAATTCACTAAAAATAACATATTGTGGAAATCCTCACTTAACAGTTATAGACTGATCCCTCACCTGACATATGAGGGTACATGCTGTGGATACTTTTTGGGATTTTTTAAATTAAAATTTTTAAAAATCAAATCGTAATAAATATTTTTATTGAGTACTGCTAGTTTGCATAAAGCATTACTTAAATATAAAAACTGTTTCGCCGGTTAAGGCCAATTTGAAAATGGCCTTATCCGCCGAAATAGGTGTAATATTTTAATAATGTTTTACGTAAACTACTAGAACTCAATAATAATATTATTTAAAATTTCATTAAAAAATAAACATGAAGTTCTACAAACTAAACACAATAACAATAAATAAATAAAACTTTTTGGTCCCCGATGCACTGAATTGGCATAGTTACGCCGCTGGTTGAGATATCTCTTAGGTCAATTATTCAGGAATGTTTGATCAAAATCTGATGGGAGTCACGGAATAAACGTTCCGGAAGTACCCGTTTATGTGCACGTTTATCAAAATGGGCGCGTGATTAAACAAAACCGTCAGATTTGGTGCACAGATAATCCTGGAGTGATTCTGAAGAAGTTATGGCATGCACCGCGAGTCACTATTTAATGCGGATTTCGGGATGTCGGAGTGATTGTACAGTACTTTTTCAAAAATTCGATCAGCAATGCACTCACAGAGTACAGTGGTACATTATCGCAACGCGATAAAGGAATTTGTTGTCTTAATTGGATGGTATGAATATCCAACAGAACGGTGCAATCTGTAACACTGCGCTTTGAGTTGTTCAAGAAAAAAATCCTGGTTGTGTAATCTCGCGCAATGGTGACCAGGATTAGATACCGTTAGATCGCATCTGGATCAATAAATCAACAACGACTGTTGAGCTCGAGAAGATTCTATACGCCATTGATGATATTGAGCAGCAATTATGCAAAATTGTAATCGAAAATATCCTTAATACTGTGCCCACAAAGACGCAGAAAATATTTGATTTATTCTTTATTTCTTAGTAAATCGTGATTTGTCTCTTTTATACAGAAATAAAAATATCGGCATTATTCAAAAAAATTATATTTTTTATAAAAATAAATCGTTCTTGTCGGGACACTATATAATGTACATTGAAAATGTGTGTCAAAAAAGAACATTTAAACATAACACAAATAAATAACAAAGATTTATACGTACCTATCTATAAAAGATGCCTATACAATGTAGTCTCGCCCGCTATCATTGAACTTTGTTCTTTTACATTCAAAGTTTTGTATTTAATTTCTAACCCCTACCCTCAGCCCGTGAACAACCGAGCTTCGGCTAATGAAAACAAATGTTCATCGCGAATTATTTATAAGATATTAATAAAATCGCAAAGTTGTTGCAAATTTAAACATCGACGTGATATATAGCTGGAGGGATGTCACATTCAGTTTGCAACCTATTTTTCAGGAAGATAAATCCGACCGCTTACACACACACACACACACACGCACGCGTTTACTCGGCAGGGCATCGGCGGTAATTTCCAAGAGTGAGCCAAGTATTTGTCTCCCTCGAATACCTTTGGGAAAATATCGGAAAACGTGAAAAACATACCGGTTCACACTGTAAATACTGCCAACACATTTACATAAATTTCAGTTATGCGCTTCTACGCTCTCGGTTACTGAAAACGCGTCCAACAATATAATTAAAAAAGTTCTCATATAAAAATAAAGTTTATAATTTCAAGAAAAATCAACAATTCACCATCAAAAACTGTATTTAAGTAAAAAAAAAACCATCCAGCGAAATAACATATGGAACGAATCGTTTTATCCAAACGAAATAAAGCAGAATTTCACTGCAATTTTTCCTGTGACATTTGTTTCTGGAAAAGGCTTTGTGATGTCGCGTAACAAGTTGATTAACTATCTGGTTAGTAGAGCGGATGTTTTGGATATCAACCAATTACAACCAGATTTTTTTCTAAACGCGCAATGAATTTCCTACGAAAGCCAAATAATAGGTATTGACTTTACCTATAAAATGAATAAAATAATTATCACTTCTTCAATATTAGCAAAATTACTTTGTGACCTCATTTTATATAAATAATTAGGCAAAGTACTTTGTTTAAACTACAATTTATTGATAATTCAACAAGTTTCGATACCTATGGTATCTTCTTCGGGAAACAATGTACACTGAAATTAAAAATACAACCATAGATAAAAAAAAAACTATAAAATGGTGAATAAGTAAGAACTAATATGAAAACAAATTTAAAAGGTGACTATTTGCAAAGAGGATTTGGTTATTTATAATATTTAGCTTGCTATTAACACTTTTTCTTATTTCTAAAATTTCAAATTTATCTAACTGTAAAGCCATAGTATTTTTATGGATAATTTTTAAACCCTTGTTGATATCAAAAGAATGGTTTGTTTCTAAAAACTGATTGGAAAATTCTGAATTAAAGAACACTTGAGATGCCTAAGTAGCAACAACTATTCTAATTAGGTCTAATTATTTATTTAATATAATAATCAGCTCATAAAGGGTGAATATTATGTTCCAAGCCAATTTTGTTTGGCGACTATTTTGGTTTGGCAAATATTTGTCAGTTCGCATTTAGAAGTCGATTACAATTTATTATGGAGCATCTAACGCCTCAACAATATGCTAAAGTCATTAAAATATTTTATCTAAATAATAATGGCAATCCTATAACCATTAACAGTAATCACTATTGTCACATGTTGGAAAACTTCTTGATGGCCGAAATAGGTCGATTGGGCTTGCAATATATGTGATTTCAACAGGACGGTGCCACCTCATACACAGCCCGAGTTAGACTTGAAATTTTGTGAGAAATTTTTCTCGGTCGCATATTATCAAAAAGTGTTGATATCGACTGGTCTCCTCGATTACTTGATTTGACGGCTCCTGACTATTTTTTGTAAAGGTACTTGAAAAAAAAAGTCTACGCCAATAATTCAAAAACAATATTCGAAAGAAAATTATTGAAATGACACGCGAAGTGTGCAAGCACTTGACCAATTTCATATTTTGTACATAATTGTAATAAATTAGATAATTTATAAGTTTACTTTGAATTAAAAAATTGCTTTTTTATTTTATAGTTATTCAAAAATAATATCGGCCTGAAACATAATATTCACCTGTACCTAGGATAGATTTTTATTTTCCAAAAAATATTTGTCTATTTTTTATGCATGTACGTTACGTAACAACATTGAATAGGAAAATGAATTTAATTATATTTTAATTGAAGATTAATGTTATTGGAATCAGTTTTTGTTATGTTCGGAATACCATAGTAAAATTATTTCAAAAATATTTTTAATTAGTTCTAACTTATAATATTATTGTCCTAAATGTCTATTCAAAATTCAAAGCCCTTAAAGCTTCATAAAATTTAAGTCTAAATTTAAGTATAAATTTTTTTATGATATCGATATAAATCGAAACAATAATATAATTTCAAATGGCATTAAAGCCGTTATGTATTTAATATATTTTTTAAAGTCATTAGTACTTATATACATATGTTGAAGTTAACAAGGGGTGAGTACGTTAAATAGAAGTGAAATGAATATTGATCAAAAACTTGTCTTAAATATTACTAAAATGGTATTAGTAATTAAACTATACGTACGAGTAATCTATATAAATTAGTATATACAGGGTGTCTAGCGGAAAATTTTCAAGTTTAATATTAAATAAAAAAAAACTACAAAGTTATTCTCATATTTTATTTATACAAAATAGAGTTTAACGATGCGGATTTTACGTTTTATAAACAATATCGTCTAAATGCCTTCCATTTCTCTCAAGACACTCTTGCAATCGGACTTAAATTTGCGAATACGCGAGAGCAAAGGGTTGGTTCAATGGCACCAACTTCACGACGGATACTTTCTTGTAGGGCCTGAATTGTTCAAAGATTGTTACTGTAAACGCTCAACTTAAGGTATCCTCATAAAAAAAAGTTGCATGGTGTAAGATCCGGTGACCGAGGTGCCCAAGGTATGTCTCCGTGCTAACTGATTAATTTATTGTAAAAATTCCCCTCAGCTTCTCCATTGATGCTGTGGAGTGGCCCCATCTTGCTGAAATTGTATTCTGTTATTGAACCGGAGAAACAGCTGTAGTTGCGGTACCAAAAACTCGTCGATCATTCGGCAATACACGTCAGCAGTGACTGTCTCTCGCTGGTTAAAAAAATAAGGGTCAATTATTTTTCGGGCAGAAATTGCACGCCGCACTATCGTTTTTGGACAATGCAAACGTTTTTGATGGGGTTCGCTTAAATTGTCAGGACCCCAATATCTCATATTCTGTTTATTAACATAGCCATCGATATGCTTCGTCAGTAAAAAATATGTTTCCAAGCGTTCGTGCTATTCCAAAACGTTCCAGAATCGTTCTCGTTAAGGTTTCACCTAAGGAATAGTCATTTTCGTTGAGAAACTAAGTGATACTGTAGTTTATTTTTCAAACACTGTTGATAATATACACTGTTGATTTTTTTATTCCAATATAGTCTGAAATCTTCCTTATCGATTTACGCGAATCGAGCTTAATTTCACGTCGAACTTGAGCCACATGTTCTGGCGTCGCTGCTAACGTTGATCGTCCCGGAGGAGTTTGGTTAACTATTGTTTCTTCTTATTTGAACTTTTGAACCCAACACCAGATAAGTTTCGTGCTCGGACCATTACTTACTCGTCGAATATTAGAGTGAGTACAAAAAGCGCGACGCGCACGAACCAATGAATCACCGCACGTTAAACATTGATCAACCGCGAACGCGCGGTGCACTCCCGACCAGGGTTCTAGGACACTAACCCCGTGGACATATACCCCCCGGACAATAACCCTCCATCAAAACCCCCCAGGACATTAACCCCCGTACAAATAACCCCCCCGTGCAAATAACTCCCCGACAATTAACTCCTCGTACAAATAATTCCCTGATAATTAACCCCCCGTGCAAATAACCCCCCTGAGAATTAACCACCGCTACGTATAAAGAAATTAGAGATATTACTTAACACGTTTCGTGACGCTCTATTATACTTAATAAAACATATAATAACGCCATTACCGAAGTTTAGCTGTATTATACATACGTATTTATCTAGCCTAAAAAAAGGGAAATAATATTTTTTTTAAACTCTATATAACAATTTTGATCGCGCCGATCACTGATACAAAATACACAATACGTATCTAACCTAACCTAAACCTACATTTATATTTCATTAATTTAATTTTTTAATTTTTTTTATATATTATTTTCAGACTATCCATGGTGGAATTTGTAAAATCGAAAAAAGGAAAAGAGAAAGTGATTTTTTAAGGTTCTGTATATATAAAACAGAAAAAATTAACAAATAGTCTTGTGCCAAGTCATTAATAGTCTATTACCCGTTCCGTTGAAAATAAGTGATATCGATATTCCAGATCATTACAAAGTTATACATGATGGGCGAAATTTCCTTTTTAATGATTCCGACCGAGATAATAACAATCAAATATTAATCTTTGGAACACGTGACAGTCTCAGACTGTAGGAAACAACATCGCATTGGTTTTTGGATGGGACTTTCAAAACTGCTCCTGCGTTATTTTTTCAATTATATACAATTCATGCACTTATTCATGGACGAGTCATTCCGTGTGTTAGTTTTATTGATATTTTAAAGATTCTGTATTTTGATGAGTGAAATAAATTAGTATTGATACTGACCCTTTATTATAAATACTAACAACTTATATAAAATACTTATTTTTATACGTGTCGGGGGTTAATTATCAGGGGGTTAATTGCCATGGTGTTATTTTCACGGGGGTTTAATTGTCGAGGGGTTATTTGTACGGGGGGTTAATGTTCAGGGGGGTTTTGACGGGGGGTTATTGTCCGGGGGTTATATGTCCAGGGGGTATTTGTCCTGATACCCCCGACTAGTAACTCTTTGCGACTGGCAATCCCGCAAATCACGCGCGTCGAACAATGCCCCTCCACTTACTCTCACCTCACCCTGATGGTTTACTAGCAATTACAATTTAATCTTGAAATCTTTCCGTTGGACATCCTTTATGTATATATTTTATTTTTAAGGTGTTGTAATGCATGTATGTATGTTTATATTAAATCAAATCAATTTTGGATTAGGTTAGTGGAATAATAAAACACCTTTAAGTCAACTTATCATTCGTATTTCAATATTTTTGTATTTATACCTTGTTGATGGAAAGAGGGAGATGTTTAAACAGAGGCGTGAGCGATTAGAATACCTAACTCAGATGGGAAGCACTGAGTTTGTTATATTACGTTTTAATTGTAAAGCATAATACAACAAACGCAGTTATTATTAATTGAAGTAATTAATCTCGTAAAATGCAAATACAGAGGCTGCAGCGAAATGCTGTTAATCGATTCAAGAGCGATACAGAACGCTCAACCGGCCAAAAACCAAATATCTTAGTCGAAAAAACTAAGATAGGCTAGACATGTTGCTATACATGACGAGTAACTACACCTGAATACCTACTCCGCAAGGTCTACGATGGAACGCAAACGGAAACTCGACTCTTATGACGCCCAAGAATGACAGGGGCGTATAATATTTGAAAAGATGCAGAGAAATGAGATGAATTCCTGAACTGTTTTGGGGGACTCTGACGAGCTATTGTGCGGTCGGCTCGGGACCAAAAAGGTCCTTAAAGTCCTAAAATAATAAAATATTTACCGCGGGTTTTGGGAGTCTTCCTCATTTTTTAATTTACCTTCGTTTAAATGTCAGGACCCTTTGAAAGCACTAGTGTACGATATTTGAGAATGTTAATAATCTAAATCTAAATTTTATTTTTAAAGAAATGTTAAATTGTTCACATAATTATGTACATTCATTAAACTTTTTTTTTTTATAATACGTACGTGCAACCTTTCTATAGAAAATAGAATCTTGCGCTTAAAGAGGGAGATAGTTTACAATTTTGAGGTATACATTGTAAAAATACTATTAATAATCTTACATATATAACTCTTTTTAAAATAAAGGAACAATAGAGCGTTTTGTATAAATAAAATATAGAAAAAAGTTACAACAAAACCGAGAAAAACGTATATCATAAAATATATATCAATACATAATATATGAAATACTGTTGAATACTACAAGTATAAGTAAAATGTTTCTCACAATAATAATAGATATTACTTAATATTCAAAGTAAATATGTAGAATTTATAAAATAATTATACAAACAAAAGTATTATATACCTACCTACTGTATTTAATAAATCTTTTATTACAAATAATCCCAAGGCCAGCTCAAAAAATATTCAATATATGTTAACATTTTAAAACATTATTTGTGATTTAACGTACGGGCGCATCATTAAAGAAGCCACTGGCGTTATTGGTAAAAAAAATACTAAAATAGTTCTGTCAAGCTTCGGGCTAATTTTCTGGGTAGTAAATCGAACGATACATATATTTGGTTATCTTTATACGTACATATTATCAAACATGTTACGAAATTTACTTTAATCATTTATTCTTTAATAACTTTTCTTACAACACGACCACGTATTATCCGTTATTACTAAAATGGATATTCTTTACATAACATAAGCGTTTATGAGACAAATTCCTAGTTTGTTAAATATAGTTTAAACGAGCGATTTTAAAAATCAGTAGTAAAAGGACTTAGATATTTTATTTTTAATCGCACCGTCTATTTATTGTCTTATTTTTAATTTTTAATCACATCATCTATAAGCTTATTTTTTATTATTAATCACACCATATATTTATTGTCTTATTTTTTTAATTTTTAATCACATCATCTATTACCTTATTTTTTATTTTTAATCACACCATCTATTGTCTATTTTTTTATTTTTGATCACACCATCTACCATCTTATATTATATTTTTAATCACACCATCTACTGTCTTATTTTTTATTTTTAATCACATCATCAATTATCTTATTTTTACACCACAAGGACTAAAGTTTAGTTTTAATATTGTAAAAATACTTTTGTGACATTTTTTTACACTATTTTATGTAATAATATTTAAATTTCACTAACAAGTCTGTAATTATTCTATCAATCAAGGGTTCACTGCAATGTTACAATTTTTTTTTTTTGTAGTTAAGAATGCCATTCGATAGCTTAGTTTGTAGCGCAACTTTCTTCATTTCTAAAATATTCAATATCACTCACAGTCTCGAGAAAAATTACCTTTTCTAAAATCGACGCACGGCTAGAATTAATGACTTTTTTTATTGGTTGTATATTGTAACATTTTATATTTTTTGTTATTGTTAACAGTACTATTATTATCTTAAAATCAGTTTACATAGACATTCAACGGTCTTGCAGTGGACCCTTCAATTGTAGAAAGAAACAATTAATTTTTACCAGTTTAACATATTGTACTTAAATTTATTATCACTAGAATATTGCGTAGAAGTTGGAAAAAAACTAGAGTCAGTAGATTTTTCTATCGAAATCTACTATTTAGATAAATTTTGATTTTTAAAAACTACCCATTGCAAGAAGTCTTCACGCAAATGTTATCTATGTGTACATATTAGATTTTATCATCACGATAACTCCCGTAATTCTTATCAGATTTCAATAAAACTTTTCTAAAAAATTAACCTTGTATATATCTAATCACATATGTTGAGCATCATACGAAGAGTTACATTAGATACTAAAGGGTGTTCCAACAAGGATTATCATTTTAATATTTCAATAAGACGCATATTCATATATTTATTCGAAAATATTAATTTTTATTCATATTCATAATGATAAGGACTGGTATTAATCAAGTGGGGCTCAATTTAACAAATCCGCTACGATTATGTTTAATAATAACAAAATTGGATACGCCATTTTTATAAAAAAATTCACATCAAGGTCGTTTTACATACAAACTGTTTTCTTCTACACTATTATTGTATTCAAAATAAAAAACTCTTATTTGAACTTATGGATACAAGTTTTTGAAAAGGTGCGTTTTTAGTATGATATATTTTTAAATAAGGCTCCGATTCACTGTTCCTTATGACAGAAGGAAAAAATGTTCATGCTTTTAGACCTGCCACTGCAAATACCCGTTCACTAAACTTCTGGTACCGGCTGGTCGGTTCTACAACTCTTCCTGCAGCTGAAGTAGAGTGTGTTTGTACACATTCACAAAAAAAATCTTGACTTTTCACATAATTTCGGTTTCATTACGCCAATAATGTATCGAATCTTACTCTTAAGCTATGAAATTGTTTTACATATATATCTTCTTTCATAAAACGCCAGAAAAAAAAGGCCAGTGGCGTGATTACGCAAAATTTTGGTGCGCAATTTTGATAGCTAAATCGAGAGATGAGAAGCCCCGGAAACTTTGCGTGCAATAACTGTACTGTCTCTCACTGTGTAGCAGATTACATTTTCTTACTGAAACTATGTCTTCTTAATTGATACCGTCCGATTCATATCGCAAAAAGTTCGCTGTCATGTCAAGATAACGCAAACCATTGGAAATTAACGTGGCTTCAGCAGCATTTCCAAAGTACGTAGTCAAACATAGTCACAGTACATGTTTTCAAAGCACTAGTCACTATTCTAAGATGTAAAGATGTCTCTGTATCTGAGCCGACACGTCAGAATTTTTGGATTAAATTAACAATTACGATTGACGACAATGAAATGTTTACGCAGTTTACGAAGTGTTATTGTCGAAGTGCCGTCGTTTCGGATCCCATTGCAGGGTTCATCATCAGGGATGATATTATGTGTAACAGATAGTATTGTGATTAAGTACTAGCTTACAGTAGAAAAAACAGATGTTGTGTGAAACGAGTAGTGTTATGTTACGTGTAAGTTCTATCTACTGTAGGATCACTATCTGTGCAGATTCTTCGACTCCTTTGACTTCAAGCGCAGGATACCACGAGGTATTTAATTTTAGGCCGTGATCCCTATTAACGTGCACTGGGTGTTCAAGAATAAAAAAGATCAGATATACACGGCAGATTAGCCAAGAAAACTACACAGAAGATTCGTAAGTGAATTGCTCAAGTTGAGCAGATGCGACTGATTTTTTTTCCATTTGCATTTTAAAAACTGAGCCTGGCTCTTCATAAAGAAGATATGATTGTGTACTTCATATCGGATGTATCATGTACTTTATTAGTCAATTTATCGTAACAGAGCAAGAACACGCACACGTGACCGTAAATAGACCCATTAATGTGGGAAAGATTGCCCACGATCGCCAACACTGGCCGGGTACCATACTCTCCTAATAGGCCAATAATACGATGATACCAAATAATATTTTTGTGACCTTATTTAATACTTTTCTTTATACTCAATTGGGCTTTGAAAATAGCTGTAACGTATTTTTTAATTTCAGACGCAAAATAAAATCCCCATCAAAATAAATTCTTTTTACACGATCGATGTAATTAATATGTTGTATTTTAATAATACTGTTAATCCTACGCTGTTAATAAAAAATTCACATCAAATTTGCATCATAAAAATATAAACATCATTACGGACAATAAATAAAGGGTGATTAAATAAAGACATTTCCCATCTTTACGACATTATGAGTTAGCTCACCCTAAGACGTTGTACCTATCTAATAGAATCTAATTTATAATTATATTATATGTAGAGGTTAGCTTATCTAAGGTTTTTATGATTAATAAAATATGTAAAAATAGGTTAATCAAATAAATGAAAGATAAAACCAAGTATAAAACATAGAATTTATACTTGGTTTCATAACTCTCTCTTGATAATTCTTGATTATTTAAAAACTTTAATTTCAAATATCTAATTGTGTACCACATTCTATTTAAATTGATGTTTATCTCAAAGACACTGTCTTTTTTTTAGATTCCCTATTATTCCAAATTTCTCCCAGTCTAGATTTATGTTTGTGTCACTTCAATGAAAATGGAAAAGTCATATAAATTTCATTTGCATATTTTGAATCTCCACAATTGATTGTAGGGACAAAACATTAACTTTTTGAAGTCTCAACATTTAGCAATAATTTTAAAAAAAATCTTGTTTAGAGCAATTACAACTCCACACAATTTTTACTTCAAATAAAATTTACACGTAACTCCGATTCAAAGTTTCTTTTTAAACCCTACAAAAAAACATGAGACACAAAATTGAATTTCCATGAACATTTTTAGTATTAAATTTATTCACGTATTATATGTTATGTTAGTGTTGAAGTAAGTATGTAAGTTTAACGATCTATAAAATCTTTTATTTAATATCGTACACAAAATGTAAAATCTGTGGGTCTGATGATTGCTTTTTGGTTTTATAACATTTAAATGAAACTGTAAAATTATCCTGAGTTTAACTTTAGGGCAAAAAGACCTAGAAGAATACCACACCTGTGGATAAATGTGCCTGTTAATATGAAAGTGGTCTAAGTCAAGAAATTGGTCTAAGTCAATAAATTGAAAAAAATAGGTCATCAATTATTTCGCATCACTTTGTTTTAAGTTAATATCATATGATGCACACTTTAATAATTGTGAAAATTTTGAAGCGTTGTATTCTGTGTATTGTTACGACGTTTGACGGTATTTCGCTAGTGTTTATTTTGATAATAGAATAAGTCATTTCAACCTTAAAAAAATTTATTTCCTTATAAGCTACCTGCAAAATTTATATGTCGAATTAAATGATAAATCTAGTAGACTAATTAAATTTTAAAACATTATATTGTGTTATATGAAAATATTTATTTATCAATTCAAACGCCAACTTTTGAGTATCTCGAAACGAAAGAAACATGACTTAAACCACATTCATAATAATGGGCACAAATGTGTCGCATCTAGCTGGAAAAATAATGGCGTAAGCTGTGAGGATGGCCCAGGACCGATTCTTATAGAAATTACTAGCTGTGAAATTTCATATGACTGAGACCATTGTATCAAAATTCGAAATAATAGTATAAATGTCAACCAATTATATCAGCAGATTTTTTATTATTATAAAATAATTAACGCAGTCGCGTTATCTTAGTTTTTATTAAAATAGTTTAAATTGCTGTATTGTCCTCGCGCTGATGTGTAGTATTGATGTGTAAGTGTCGTTGAATCCAATAATAATAATCGTTACAAAACACAATCAGCTGTCAAATTTAATAATCATGCCGTCAAAAAATAATATCTCTGTAATATAGTTGGATAATACACCTTCCCCGGTTTGGAAACAGATCCAGGTTCGAATCCCGGTGGCGCATCAACAATGTTATTCGATAAAATTGATTTTATATGTATATCTTCTTAACTAATTCATTTAATTAATATTTGAAATTATATTTGTTATTTTATCTAAAGACATGATGTTAGATAACTTTACAATTATATAAAGTTTTAGAATGTTTTAGAATAAATGTGAAAGTTTTATGCAAATGAGACAATAAAAAGATTGTCAAAACTACCAACTTTATGCGGGGCTTGCAGTGTGTAACGCTTCATAGTGCATTTCTGAATCTAATTTTCCACTAAGGGTTTTAAACTTTTGCACAAATGCAACTTTTACAATGTAATAAATTCAACCCATTCAAGCACGCTGATTTCAACATTTTATTTTTTATTATTTAAAAACATATAAGTAATTGAACCTATATTTTATTTATCTATTTATTATTGTAAAGAATATTATGATGAACTTATTAAGTTTCTGAATTTTATGACCGGCTCGTTTATGACATTTGAAGTTCGACAAACACCATGCGTGATGTGAGATGCGAAACGGTGAACTCTGAGACTCGGTGGATTACAAAAACTGAGAGTATTTTCAAAGAATTTTCCAGTCTCAGAGAATGTCTCGTGTAAAAATCTCATCCCTGGACACGGTCCGATACAGTTTATGCTTTTATTTACCCTTTGCGTGCAGCGCAACGCTTCGAAAATATTAAAATAAATACTTACACGAGAATCGTCTCTTTGCCCATTCGCAAAATGTCGACAAATTTAACATCTCGATTTCGAGTGGGATATTTTCGCAGATAGCTTTGAATGTTTCCAAAGAGCACATCGCAAACCACTGCAATTTTTCGCCCACGCAACCCGAAATAAAGAATAAGTACATATCGACCGGGCAGAGGCGAGCGCGGCGAGAAATCTCCCGCCCTCGCAGCGTCCCTAGTATTAAGGAATTTACAAATGGCGATTGTTATTTCTTCAGACATTATCAATAGGCGATAAAACAGGGCGGGAGGGGGAAGCGTTTGGCATTGGATAGGATCACTTAGTCAAAACGCGTGGGGTAGATGGCGCCCCGGTCGCAACCCCCGTTTTATTTTCCCCGGCAACTTTCGTCTCACGCACTGGCGAGATAATCCAACCCCAGTGAAATAATAATATTTTTGGCATCAACAGTTTTAATCGCGGTGTAAATAATAAATTATACGTCACGACTCCGAGGCAGATTAATGCGTGAACTTCCATGATACCATAACCTTACGTATCTCGGCTTATCTTACGTATTGTAGAGTTTGTTTTCATAGCGTTCTTGATTTCGATAATGGTCTTCAGACTAGTTGGAAGCGAAGTCGGTAAATCGGTTATTAACTAATATTAACATAGTTGTGAGAAAAAAATAGTTTGTTAGAGAGTTTCGTAAAAATATCTTATTTAAAAATTAATGAATTAAAAGACCTATAAAATAATAACATATTATCCAATTTGTCTGTAAAAATGCATGAGCGGGCTAACTCTACATAATATTTCTGCTGTGCCAAGAAAAGAGGAAATGAAATTAGTTTTTAAAAATGATTATCTCGGTGGCTGTGGATACGGGCGTGGGTGTGGGTATTGCAGTGGGTGGATACCTACACGTTTAATGATAACAAGGTCGAGCGTGCAGTCTCAATATCCAAAAATTTTCACATTTGAAAGCAAAGATTGAGTTTATATTTTTTTTTAATTTGTTACGAAATATCATAATGTACTTCTTTCTCCTCGTTTGAACAGTACAAAAAAGCTGGTGTTCCAATTTGTATGATTATATATCACCACCACCCCGGGCCGTCGTCGCGGCTGCCCGCCACAAAAATGAAATCCGTTAAATATATCCAAACTTACGTCATGGAAATCGGAGATGAGTCAAGTAGAATACTGTCTACCCTGTAACGCATCCCACTTGAAAAATATTCACTCATCCCCATTTTCGTGCCCCCGCAGACATATTACACAATGAGAGCACACAAGTTGTGAAATCGTAGACGTAAGGTCGTATCGACTCTTCTGTATTGGCCATCGCATTTATTAAATTCACATTCGAGATCTACTAATTTAATTATTTGTCATAAGTAACAACAATAGACGTATTAACTAGAAAGATATGCAGAAAAAAACAATTTATTTAAAAAATAGTTTAGAATAGAAAAATATTTCGAACCTGGATCTTTTCCTATTCGGGAAAATGCGTTATCAGTTACACCACGCAAACCGAGTAAGTTGATATCATACATATTTATATGCTGCAGCTCTTTCAAATTGATGAACTTTGATAAGACATAAAATTTTTTTAAATATTTTTTCGATAAATTGTTTTTTCTGTATATCTTTCTAGTTGATATATTTAATTTGTATTAAATTACCACAGAACTATGTGGTAAAAAATTGCAACTTCACAATAATAATGTGTTCTCATTAAAAATTTAAAAAAAAAAAACAAATTTAAATATTTAAATCATCCCTAATATTATATAGTAGTAGGAAAACCAACATTAGGACCGTATGTCCAATGTACTCGTAATATTCACTAAAAATCGCTTAAATGGAGTATGTCAATAATGGATGGGATTAGTTCAATAATAAATTAGTCTTGTAAATAACCGTAGGCAATGTAGAAAGATGTGTTATGCTTAAAAATTTTAAGGAATATTATGTCACAAAAATAATTATATATTTTAAAGATTTATATTTACATTACTTTAATTTAAAAAAAAATCAAATAACGGTATCTTCATCGACATGTGGTCAGCCATTAGTATTAACTTAGTTACATATATATGTAGTCCTGATTGTAAGATAATTCTACACCACTTTGTAACAAACTCGTAATTACAAAGAGTTGCTTGGGATTAGATTAGCAATGTTAATAATATTAACACGTACGTTAATTAGATCTCCCTTCTTAAGTTTCGACATCCTTCAATCTTCCTTTCTCACATACAGAATCGTAACAAATAAAATATACTGCGTCATAGCGCTGTACAACATGAGATCGGTGTCAGATAAGTATAACTAACAATTCCGGCAAATATTATCGAAGTTTTGTTTTTTTTTTAAATTTCATCAGCCACCATATTGAAACAAAATTGCGAATTATTCAAGCTGAATGATAGCCAAAATATATCCAAGGTCAATTTTTCGGAAAAATTTTAGTTGAGTCATCCAACCTTCTGCAATAGTATTTCTTTCGAAATGAACCTAAGACGATTTTTATTATTCTCATTCAGTTTGATAATTCAGTGAAAGAAAAATAATGGATGTGATTATATTGATTACTAAGATTCCCGATAGTCAGGTAGGAGATGACAACACGCTACGTGCGCTCGTAGCATACACAGCGAGCGAAAAATGCATTTCACTTACTAGTACAAACAGAGAACATTTGACATCTTTATTTATAATCTGATCAATTTTCCAACATTTTTATATATTATTATTTTTTAAATTGTATTGTTACAGATGCATATATATTATCTTTTTCCGTTTGTTATAATCAAATTCTTACATTTAGTTTATATTGATTTTGTATTATATAAATATTGAAAGACACCCCCATAATTCAAGATCTTTCTTATTTGGGGGTGCATAACTCCACTTTTGATTTTTTTTATTATCTAATATATAAATAAATAAATAAATCACTCAAGTTTTTAAATAATGTACTGTTATATCTAAATAAAAATATATATTATTGTTTACGTAAAAGCCCACAAGGGCGTAGTTGGTAATAAAATAAATAAAATCAATAACCTAACGCACTTTCAAACTAGAGGAAAATAAATTAAAATCGTTATAAAAACGTGTGTAAGCCCGTTTGGTATTTGCTGTATGTAGCTGAATGTTGGTCTCTGAGAAACAACTTCTCCAATAACAGAGACATACATTCTCCGGCAGTCATTAGCCATCGCCAAATTGTTCAGAATCAAGGTGGCACCGATAGTGGTATTCTTTGTTGAAGGAGACAGCGAACCTACAATTTCCCTAGGTGCATAGGTGAACCAAACCTACATAGGTGCCGGAGTAGATCGAAGAAGATACTGAATTACAAACTAATGAAGAACATGTTCCAACTTTGGGAGAGAAGGAAATTGGATGTCCAAACTGCTGACTCTAAAAATAAGAAGAAAAAATTATTCTTCCTACGAAATTGACTGTGGTACAGGTAATATTACAGTCACGTGATCATGAAAATTTCCCTGAAAAGACGAATTCCTTTATCGTTTCGAGCGTTAACTTTGATAATTTTCATAATTCCGTTTATACATAGAAGAAGCGATGAAACATTTTGAGTTTCATAAGTCGGTATTTAAGAGACTTAAGGTGCTCTCGGGATGACTTACGTACAGCCCCAGAGGGGTGGATTGACACCTTGAAGTCACCGAAAATATATAAAATATTTTTACTAGATCATTTTTAATTGAGACAAAAATTATTTTTTAGGTATAATTTAATTGAAACAAATTGAACATATGTATAAGGATTGTCATTAAGAAATTCAAGAAATGTATTCGATAAAATTAACAAGAAATTGTATGCGTAATTAGTTACTCCCTTCAATTAAAATCGATGAAACCTTAACTATACTAAAAACCTAGGTTAGAATTATTATAAAATTGTATCTATATTTAACTTTTCTTAAACCACTATATTATTTTTACATCAACTGGTTTCGATATTAACATATCTTCGTACATTGCACGCCAGCGTGACGAAGTTAGTATCGAAACCGGTTAACGTAAAAACAACCTAGTGGTTTAAATAAAGTTAAATATAGTTACAGTTTTAAATAATGTTTAACCACAAAGTTAACACTACAAACATAATTAATATAAAATTACTATTTTCACCAAATATAGGTTCAAATGTGTTAAGACTACAAGCCTTGATAAACCCATATAAACTTGTCATACGCTTGCATTTGACAAAGGTCAAAAGTTAAACGAAATTAATTTATAATTTCCTCCCAGTCACGGTACTTTTGCGGGAATAAACATTTTAATATTATTATTTAAAATACGTATCATAAATATTATTTTCAGTTTAACTGGATTTCATCTGAAATATTTTGTCAGGTATTTATTTATATAGTTATGATTCAATTATTTTCAAATTAAATGAATCAACTAGAAATATATATACAAAAAAAATCTATCCATCGAAAAAATATTTTGTTGCTACCGGGATAATCTAATTTGTATTAAATACCATAGAGCTATGTTCTGAAAATGCAACTCTATAATAAAAATGAGTTTTCCTTAATTAAATTATTTTCAATTTTTAATCAAAAACAAAATACCTGGCAATAAGCCAATCATCACAAGAGACCAAGTTTTTGGACTGGTTGAACAGTTGAATTATCTGGAAATAAATGTGACAGTGACAAGAAACATGTGCTATTGCAACAAATTAAAAATATTTATTATCTTAGTTTTATTAACCAATTTTTTTTTTTTTTTTTAAATTTAAAAATAGATTCTGGTGGAGAAACAATGCTATATTTTTAGTTAGTTATGACATCCTTAAGAAGGAAAAGGTGTTTTCCGAAACCGGTAGATGTTTTTTAAACTCAATTATGGTTAATAAAACTAAGATAATAAATAAAAAATATGAATTTTAACCACCAAGTTAATATTGCTAATTTTAAAAGAATTAAAAATAAGTACCGCTTGTTACTTTCCTGTGGGGAAATTACTGTTGAAGTTGTTATCCCATATAGTCCGATTCGACGAGCACCCTTTCTTCTCCCACAGACGTCACATACGAAGCGGTCCTGTTGCTCTGATCGGTTCCATTGTCGCTTGACCGTGGCTCTCTGTTCATTTCTAGCTCGTCGCCCGTAAATTAAAAATAAAAATAATAAATTAAAAATAAGTAAATTAAAAATAAAAAACCGAGAGCAGATACTCCTCCAACTCCCAAGATCTTGAGCCATCTGCTCCCAGTCATCGGGTGCTCCACACGAATTCAGCGTTTCCTGGAGGCAATCCTCGTACCGTTTCTTCTATCTCCGAGCCCTTCGCTTGCTTACGTTCTCCCCGTATATAACACGTTTCGGAAGTCAAGGTATGTTAGTTTGTATACTAAATGATTAATATCTAAAGTAACCTGTAGACACTGCGTACCCATAATTGAATTTGTTTTAGAAGATCTTATTATAAACTGTAACATATTATATATACAACAATCCACTGTAACATGTTATATATATACAAATGATTAATATCTAAAGTAACCTGTAGACACTGCGTACCCATAATTGAATTTGTTTTAGAAGATCTTATTATAAACTGTAACATATGACATATATAACAATCCCAGGTTTAACAAAATATGCTTAAAAATAATTGACACAACTTATAACTTTTCAGCGGTTATAACCATTTTTGTATGCGATTAACAGTTATTGTTTATGAGATTTATTATTAAAATATTGTTTCAAAGTGAGCAAAATTATCCAAGAAGATAGACTAATTATTGTTTCTAATACTGCAGTGATGAAAGGCTGTATAAATATTTATTTATTAGTGATTAACAAAAAAGTTTATTTAATTATTTAATCACTCAAAAACAAATATTAATAAATCGCTAAAAAAAGATGCATAGAAAAAATCTATTTATCGAAAAAATATATTCACCACTGGGGATAATATATTTTTTAGATTTACTAATAATAATGTATCTTTCTAAGTGACTTATCTAAATTTAAAAAAAATAATAATTACTGTGTATAAATAAAAAGGGATTATAATAAAATTAATTTATTTATTCCACGAACCTGAACCGTCTAATTTGACGTTTCTAAATATTTCATCTATCATTTATATTCATATGTATACACATATAATATGCATGCATACTCGTATAGTTCTATATTAATTTATTAATATGGTCTTACCTACTCTATCTTTTTAAATTGATAAGTACATAAATATATGTTAAGATGTACGGCTAATAATTTTCCAGTCGAACGATGTTCTTAGACCTATCTTTAAAACGCGGTCTAGCCGATTTAAAAGCAGAATGGTATCATTTTCTAAACTCACTGAAAGATACATACCTCAACTGGTTTTACTTTATGCCATTTTAGTAACTATTTTGTATATGTAATAATAGTTTAGAAACACACTATTTTATATAATAAATAATTTAATTATAATTAAATATTTTTCCATACTTAAACAAATATAAAAAGCATTATGCACTTTACTGGATCAAGAGATATATTATATTATGTAAGCAAATGCGTTGAGAAAGAAAATATTAAAGTTAAAATAATGCACTTTCGCATTTTACAGTGCACTAACGTGTAGGATAAATTTATGCAAAGTAACAAAAAGTACAAAATACGGTGGCATGAAAATGAAAGAATAGAAAATTGTATATTTATGAAAAGTTATGGATAAAATATTTTTTCATATTACAATAATTTCATAATATACTGACATTAAAAACTAATAGTGTAATTAAGCATTAATGGATAGGTAGATATATATATTTTTTTATAACATGGCGAAAATTAAACAAAATATTAATTATCATTATAAATAATAAAAATATTTTGAAAATACCATACATAATGAATCACGCCAATTATTTCGTTAAAATTGAATATTCATAAGTTGTTGCGAGTATGTCTTAAAATGAAGTTGATTTTATTTCAATATTAAATAAAGGGAATATACTATGAATGTTTAAAAAAATATCCACTGCATGTACTCATGTATGCTCCCCGTACATGCATTCTGAATAAGTGACTTTATTTAAATTAATTATAAATGTTGAAAAATATATTCCAATAAAATACATCTTGAATTTAGTGATTCTCTATCTTTCAAACTATTAAAAATAGTTTATTTAATATATTAATCAATAGAATTATGCCCTTTGCGATTTACTATTTTGCTGTCCAGGAGCTCCAGCACCGTCTGTCGGCCAGGAGTATACAGCTCCTCGATCCCTGAGTCTTGGCTGCTTTGTGCTGGGATAGCCATGAACACTCGCCTTAGCTCGCGAACTTTCTATTTAAAGGGTCGCCACTCTATATAGTTACTAGAATTTAAAAATCTATTTATCGCATGATATAAATATATATCTATTCGAATACCACCTAGAACCGATCTTCCATTTTGGCGAAAATATGTCGGAGGAAAAGGAAAGCACTTACTTTTTTCGTCGGCTGAATGCTGACTGGTTCATAGATTTCCTCTGTACCACAGGTTACAAGGGTCACAGCGTTAACTAACACTTACGAAAGAATTATTGAGTATAATTAGCGAATAATTATTAATATGCGGTAGCGGACGTTGATCACCTTACCGATGGTATGAACCCGTAGAACATTCGATGCACACTAAAATTGCTGCAGTTGGTAGATATTTAATTATTGCAATATCTTATTTCTTCCTTGTGCTTAAGAATGGTTTTATAGGAAAGAAAGAGTAGATTAAATTTTAACGTGGTAAATAACACGTTAGTATGTGATAATTGAGTGCATGAATGTAACAGCTCAAACTCAAAAAATTATAAAAATTGTAATTTCTTTTAAACGGTTTAACACTTTTAGTCTCTCACATTGTCATCTTTGGCGATCTCTCATGACGTCAACAGATGATGCTTTACATTGTAACACTAATACCTAACAAAACTCTTTCTTTTACCGAGCTTCCCTACATTTCATTTTGCACTTTAAGGTGCTAGATTCTTCAGCTACCACAATTACATCAAAATATATTATATAGACCACAATACCCGTATACTTCTTATATTTTATTATTATTATACAGATTTTAATCCCCACCTCATCTTCTGTTCCCTTGACCTTGCCGAAGTAGGGAAACTTTGATACAGGATGAAATCGATGAGGGGATAAGGGTTCCAGTCGAAGGACCAGTGATCTCGGGAACCAGGGATTCGGTAGGACTGCTCGCCTTACCTTGTATATGACGCTTCCGTTATCCTTCCAGTCGCCGCCGAGATCACACAATGGTACGCGGATGAGTCGATCTCCGATCCCATTTGAATACGGCGATGTCACAAGTTCACCCACGGCACACATATAACATACAGAATACAATATCACAAAATACAGTGCTAGTGCACTGGAACTGAAAGTCCACACCGCCAAGTTGACGTCTGTTGACGTTAAGATCACAGTTCACACTGACAAGACGAACATTAAGAAATATATGGATTGAATTTGGATGCAGAATTGTGTCAATAACAACGATTGCGGCTGATTCGAAAGGTACGCCGATAATGACTGTATGTAACAAATAAAAAAAATATGATAATATCAGCAATATCCGAGTAGACCAAGTTGGCAAATTCAGAAATCTCCGGTCAGACAATTTAATTAAATTTAATTAGCCATGACACATCACTTTAATGTTGTTTGGAATAAAATAATAAATACCTTGTTTCATCCATGAACCTATGATCAAAAATATATAATTATTTTAAAAAATATGAGAGGTATATCGTAATAGGCTCGTAATTACATGTAGATATATGTAGACATAATTACTATTTAAAATGAATTTATATGATCCGTTTTCGCAGTTTATTGAAGCTTGTGATGTACCTACGCATAAAACACTTAAAAAATATGGGGCATTAAAATTGAAGGTGTGAATGTGCATAAAATGGGTTTACGACCTATTCCGTCTGTCAAGCACCCCGGAGTCCATTAACTTCTACTGTAGGTAACAGGTAAGGTAGTTTACTACTCTATTACAATACGGGTATATTATATTTAATATTTGAATATAACAAAAGACTAGTGTAGCAGACAGAGAAATTATATTTTGCTACCAAAACCCTCAGTAACGATATTATTGATTTGTGTACATATCTCTGTATATAAGGGCTGTCAACTTTTTTAAATTTACTCTAAAAAATTCATTATTTTAAATATTCGATGGAAGTTAGACACCATTTGACCGTCTCTGTACAGATTGTTCTAGTTTGATGATCCACATATAACCAACTGATAAAAAGTACGAATTCCGCGAAATTTCTAGAGCGGTCGGCCGGAATGAGAAGACAGCGGGTCGAGGGATGAGATGACGGAGGGTAGTTGTGAACGCTTCTTTAGGCAGTCGGTTTCGGGAAGGCGAGAGGGTCGCACGTTTGAAGAGTCACTTTTGAACCGGGAAATTGAGGGGTCGCTTTGAAAGAGGGAAAGTTGTAGGTGGTTCTTAGAGCGGACGAGGGGGACGTCTTGACACGAGGGGGTCGCACCTGTGCCGGTCGGTTGGGAGTTTACGCGGCCGCGACAGTTGTTGAAGTTGATCTAATGTGTTAAAGTGATAATCAAATAACCTTACGACCGTCGCGAAAGTGTTGGCTGACCATTTATTCGATCCGGATATTATCGCGGGATAGGTGTGTTGGTGCCCAGAAGGACGTCAGCAACGAGAACCTGCTTGAATCTTGATGAGTTTCTTTTGCGTGCCTTTGTTGATTACCATACTATTTTACGCATTTGTAATATATGTTTTGACTCTTTATGGTTACTCAAAATTATAATTGAACGATAACCACCTTAGCTGCTGCGGGGCTCGGTCTTTAATAAGATAAACAGGTGTAATCATGAAGAATCGAAGTGTCAATATGTATTTTAACCATTTGTTATATTATATATTGCACGATTAATCCCCAAAAGGAATTAACAAGCTACTACTATTGTTGAATGCCTTCGGCGATATTACACACCACAAAATGAGGAGCCGCATTTATTTATTTACTTTTTTCGGCCAGCGAGCTGAACTGAATATTCTGATACATAAGCCTGCTTGAAGGATTTCGAACGTGAGCAAAAGGGTTTAGGCTGACCTTCAGAACATCTGGTACCAATGGTGAAGTATAGTTTGGCATTGATATATGGGCGAGTTTTTCTGATTTTGGACCAATCGCTGAGAGAATTTAGATCCGCTACTATGTCTTATCGTCACCTACAAGAGGCTACAGGCTAAGGTGATGATTCCGCGGCGGTTTCGGTCCTCTCAACGTACGTCATGTACGCCACAAACTGTATGTAGCTTTCGAGTGTATCAGATGGGTTCCTGTAAGATTTTCCGAACGCCCCGTACCTCAGTATAGTTGAAGAGGATGATAGTAGGATCTCTAGCATATTACCCAGAAGTATTCCTGAAACGATCTGCAATTATACAAACACACACACATGCACCAGCATACAGTGATAACAATCCTAACCATTTGTTCCTGGCTCTATTCGAGATGCATTGTTCGAGACGTCGTCATCTAACGCGAATATACACCAGGCGCATGGGTTTCTTAATCTGGGGTTTTAGGGAAGCCAAGCTAGCGCCACAGTCTGATGTCTAGAGAACTTATCATAATCACGGAACATATTTTCCTAGCGAGGCAGGCACTTAGCATGTCGCATATTGTTTCACATGTCTACATAATTTATGAACAGCTAGGCTAGCTAATTACATTCCAGCTCTGAATAATACATACCCAACTTTATTCACTTGTGTACATGCGCGCAAATGACTTGGAATTGGAGGTACTGAATTGAAGACTAGTAAAATTAATGTTATAACGAGTGCGCTCGGGTATCATACCGCATGATCAGAGATTTTTCCTTTATTTAATCGAGTACTATAAGATAATCGGTATATTTATTCTAACAATTGATCTATAAGTATTTGAACGGTTATAATATTTGGATGTTTGGAAACTTTAGATATTTGGTAATTGAAAACGTGTGTTAAAAGAACTTAGATTATTACGGAAACAATATGGGGAATATTCTTAATCATTAAATCGATCACGTTGGCTAAATTTAGATATTAAGCGTAAAAACTAGTATTAAGCGTCCAAATTTCGAATAACACTTATTCATGAAATAAGTTGTCATTCACGAAGCGAGATCTCTGAGCTCGCGCGATACAAGCGGGCGAATATATGTATTATAAGAGTAGTTAAATAAAACATCAGTTTCGTAATATAGAATTTACGGATACATTACAGTGGTGCCTTGCGACCAGGAGCATTGCACATTTTTTAGAATATCATTAACACAGGAAGTAATTGGATACTTTACAGTGGTGCCGAAGACCAGGAGTAATTAATAGTTTAATAAGGAGCAACGCGCCGTATTGAAATAATTTAATAAAATACTTCCTAACAATTACATATATCGTCATGGTTAAATATAATATACTTGAATCAGGAGAATATAACGGATACATTACACTAGTGAGGCGGGCACACTCCAAATACTATTATACAGGGGTTATTCAATAAATGTGATAGAATTTCAAATAACATTAGTTGCCTTGTTTATTAATATTTTGACATCTTTCATTGTTATCTTTATTCAGTATAATCTTTTATTTTATCGGGGAGCGTTTCACATTGGAGCAACATTTACAAGTTATAAAATATATTATTAAAAACTAAGACGATCGATTTATTGAATACAACATTAAACGATTCAATTATTTCTAGAACTGAACCTGTCAATTGGCCGCCTAGGTAATGTGATATCTCTCCGTTAGAATATTTTCTGTGGGGATATGTGGTCACTTATGAATGCTGATACACCAACAATAACTGAACAATTAAAAAACAACAGTACTCATGTTATTGGACAAATAGCACCAAATGTATGTGAAAGAGTGGCTGAAAATTGGATTCAAATAATGCATTGTATCAAACGTAGTCGTGATGCACATTTGGATGAAATTTTATGTGTTCTATTGCTAAATAGCATCCAGTGATCTTTCAAATAAATAAAAAATCATTGATATTATTTACACGAGGGGGTGAGGAATATGAGAGTCGCAGGAAGGATGCAAATAACTCAAGAGAAGGACAGGGGCTGGCAGAAGGACCACCAGAACCAGAAAACACGTCTCACCTGCGAAAGGATTCTTTCGGTATCTTCTTACACTAGATCTACTGGTTTTCTGACTCTAAGACTCGTACAACTCTGTTCAGTACGAAGTACGACACATGAATATGCACTTTCAGTGATAGCGCGAAAGTGTCATAACACAACTTGCACAATCGCACAATGTACTGGTTTCGGTATGCATGGTAGCGAGGAACCAAAACAAACACAATAAACTATCAGCCCCGCATAGCAGGATGATAATTCACACAAATAAACACACCCATTGGTAAACGCTATCCTGACATTCTATGATTCAACTTCAACTGTTTTAACAATAGAGAACATACTATCGAAAAAATCGTGTCCTGGTATAGGAAAAATGGGTAGTTATGAAGATTAAACAGATTTGTTTTTATTAATTTAATTCCATTTTAAAGTTCTATCATGCTTGCCGGATATTATATAGAAAATCAATTCAATTTTAGTGAATTTCCAAGTCAATACCTATTATGCCTATGCGGCGTTTATTAATATCAATAAAAATAATGTTGCACGTACACAGAAACTCCTTATTTATTAAAGCAAGCGTATTACTGATATAAAGTCGTATACGAACTTACTCATTGCACGACGCATTGTATAATTTGACTCAGATAACTAAATAATTAATTTAGTTAAGAGAAAGGAAAAATATTGTTTAACTGTACGATGTATGGAAATTAAAAGAAGAGGAATAACATTTTTGGAGATTTAGGACTAAATAGGGAGGCGGTTTTTATTGAGAAGATATTTAAAATGGGTATAATATGGGAATCAATGGGTAGCCATGATGGATCCTTGTCGCGAAGCTATAGATCGCTGCACTTGTAACTTTTGAACTCACACACACAGAATTACAAAACTGTGACACATGTACTACACACTACTAAACCAATACAAAAATTAGCTGAGATCCTGCCGATAGATCTCGGCTTGTTCGAAAATACCACAGACTGAGTATAGACATGAACTAACGGAAATTCCCTCGCGTGATCCCTTCGGGACCACTTACGCAATCAAATAGCTCTTTATTTTCTCTAGATTTTTTTAAAACACATAACTTGATTGGAACGAAAACTTAGACGCTGGCAATATAATACGCATTAATGTAAAAAATACGTCTTGTTTACACAAAGATTTAATTTTCGAAGAGTAAATACGTTTACTGTTGCATAAATTTAGTGAAAACAATTTCACCATAAAACTACTATAAATATGATTATATAATATCATTGGTAACAGCATAGCCTAAATCTATACCTACTGCACGCCACTGGGTATAGTCATCAGTCAAATAAAAAGAAATTCATCTTATTATATTCACCGATGTAGACTGATATTAGTATTTCTAAAACTATATAAGAAATTGTTAAATACGATTACATATAAAAATATTTTTTCTTTTACGCATATGTAATTTTAAAGATCTACTTTTACACATGGTACGCATACCATGGACGACGTGGCGCATAAATGTCTTCATTTTTTAGGAACTGAACATCAAGGAAAGACTCTCAACTATTTGCCTGAGACAAATTCTTCAAATTTTTGGGCCTCTTGTGAGAAGAGAAGATAGCTTGGAAACGCTTGTTGTGGTAAGCCACGTCAAAGGACGAAGAGGAAGAAGAAAATCGATGGATCAAGTGAAAAAAGCAACAGGCACTTCTCTGGTCTGCAAGATGCCGAGAAAAGTGGAGGAGCATAGTCAAGAAATCGCGATTCTGTCACGATGGACCGACGCGAATGATGATCTAAACTAATTAATTAATAATGCTGTTATTATTTACATTTCTAAAATGTAAAACAAATAATTTGCCAATTATTTTTATGCAAAACAATTTAAAATTCACTAAAATATATCACACCAAGTATATTTTTGTTGTAGCATACTCAGCTTGACGTTTCAACTTTTTCTCGCTATAATGAGATACTAGCGAGGAAGATGTTCCGCTGTTCGCTCCGTAGGTGGTAGCTTTCGTTTGTGGACGAGAAACTGCGGGGAGTGCTTTATACGGGTTTGGCATTTCACGATCGTAGCTCCGATCTAATTGAAAAACTGAACATCTTATATAACATTATATATTTGGATATCCACCTCCGCATACATTCTATAAAAAAGTGTCGTAAGTCATCAAAAGTTAATTTTACATTAAGGCGGATACTTTATACTTTAAATAAGGATAAGGAAAATACTTTTTACAGTAAAGAGGCGAAAACAAAAATGAAAATTTTTTTAAATTAAATTTTATCCTAGAGTCTTAATTTGTTTTTTATAAATAGTGAATTTGGTATACTTTTAAATGAAATTGACACGTATCGCTATAGGAATCGCTAATGCTATTTTAATCTTGGGAAATGATGAACAGGCGGTCCTGTCGAAAAGCAGTCGCTCGCGGAAAATAGGTAAACTAACTTCAATACGGTTTTCATGAAGCATAAACAATCTTATTTACTTTACCATTATAAAATAAACCGTAAATCAGAAAAAAAATGATTTTCCACACTTTTCTGCCGTATGGGTGTATTTAATCATTATTATTATTATTTTATTTATTTTTTAATCTGACAAGTACAATGATAAAATACAATTAAAAACATCATGCTACACTTCTCTTGAAAGCATATGCTTGTGCAGAGAAGTGGAAATATGAAAGAAGTGTTATAAAAGCATGTTACGGTCTTCAATATAATATGTAGACAATTTCAAAGTACTTGAAAACAAAAGTATTGTTGGATGGATATAAATAAAAAAATGTTATAACTCTACTTGAATTTATTAGCTCGAGTTTCGAGAGAAACAGTAACTCTCATCGAGTAGTGCTAATAAATTCAAGTAGAGTTATAACATTGTTTCATTTATATCCATGCATTATGATGAAACTCTACAAAGTTAACGCCGATTATATCAATAATGCAAATGTTATGTGTTCAAGTGTTAATAATATATGTACAGGATGCGCGGTTTAAGTCAGTTAATCAAAAATGTATAATTTATTTAATTATTCCTAATATAGTGCACAATTAAGTATATTTACATACGATCTAATATAAACAAAAGCAACATTTTCCTTTTTACTACAACTAATCTTGCACATATTTGCTTAGTTTAATTTTGAATCTATGTAGTTTCTCCTGCTTTCTTATATCTTCTGGCATTTCAATAAAAGATCTTCATTACGCTGTACATATTTGATTTATGAGATTAAGCCTTCTACCTGAATGGCTCTTTTCCTCTTGTTCGTGCTTATGTTGATTTGCATCATTTTTTATTATAAATTCTGCCGATATTTTTTTTACTGAGGATTTTAAAAATAAATACCATATCATTGAAATATATTTTCTGCTTAAAAGTCATCATATTCAGATCGTTCAGCATTGCACTGATCCGAGTATATCTAGTTTTCTGAGTATTATTCTCAAAGCTTTTTATTGTTGCACAGACAATTGTTGCATTTCTTCTTAATTAGCCAAAAAAAAAATGTTGCTGCAGTAGTTAATGTGGGGAATAATAACAGAGTTCTGTACTATTTTACAAGACTCAGTACTAATATCTGGTCTTTTCCAAAGGTGAGATTTTTTCAGCAAATCTTTTCCATCACGTGTCTTGTATTTTGCGATACATTCAATTTTTAATCTATTATGACTCCCAAATATTTTATTTTAGTCACTTCCTTCAGACTTTCACCATCTATGGTAATTACTGGTGATTCCTATTATTTTATTTCTAATGTTCATGAATTTAATTTTGTTTACATTCAGTTTTAGTTTACATTATGTAAGCAATGTTTCTTTTTTAAATTTAACAATATTCTGCACGGAGTCTTCGATCTGGATCATCCTTCTTTAAGCCTAATGCGAGACATCAGGAACGTAAGCTAGTAAGGTTTCATATGAAACGTATGCAACATTCTTCTTAGGGTTATGGTCCCACTGTTACGCAGACGATATGCAATTTTTTTTTTCCATAAGCCAGGTGAGACAGAGGTATTAAAAGAAAAAAATGCAAGATGCGTAGAAAAAATAGGCAAGTGGATGGCACAAAATAGACTAATATTAAATCTATCCAAAACGGAACTACTATGGACAGCAACACCTACAAGGCAAAACTTAATACAGGAATCAATGTCTGAGAACGATAAATCAGCAGTGAAGTTGTTGGGCGTGGACATTAATTCATCTTTCAATATCTTTCATCAGCGATCTTTCAATAAATACACAAATCAGCAAAACCGTCAGTGCATGCTTTTATCAACTGAGACACATTAAAAGTATTCGGAGACATCTTCCTCTTGAGATAGCCCGTCTACTTATAAATGCATTTATGGTGTCACGTGTGGACTATTGTAACAGCACCTATGCTGGCCTGCCAATATTTCAGCTGGATAGATTACAATCCATTCTAAATGCGGTAGCACGGATAATATATGGAGTTTCCAAATTCTCTCATATAACATCCCTTTTACAGCAACTTCAATGGCTTCGATTCTCTGAAAGAGTTGAATTTAAATTGTGCTGGTTGAGTAACACAGCGACACATAAAATGATGCCTCTGTATCTTCAAGAACTTTGTATACCAGATAATTTGAATGGTACACGTCAAACTTTCTGGTTATTTGAATGGTAAACGTCAAACTACAGTTGCAGGAAGGATTGTAGAACCGACTAAAAAACGCATCTTTTCAAAAAATCATTCGCATAAGTGAAAATAACAATTTTTAATTTTAAAAAACAAAGACAATGTAACTATAAACAGTTTGTGTATAAATCGCCCTTGAGGTGAAAGTTTTTACGAAAATGGCGCTATACAAATTATCCAATATTATTATTAATAAAATATTTATAGTTCCCCAGAAGCGCTTATTGTTGATTTCTTAGGTGACTAAGCGAACATCTCTGCAACGATCTGCATTCTGTCTTTTGTAGTTACTGATTTTGAGCTACCACAGCTTGTAAGCTGGCTATTTGGCTATTTGTCTCTATATTGTAACCAAATAATTTAAAAGCTTCTTATCTGTTTGATGATCTGAAATTGTTGAATGAAGGCTTCTTTTACATTTGACAAAATTATCACAATTTATTTTTAAAAAATACATACTGTATAGTGGAAAGTTTTGTGTAACCTGGAACAAAAATAACAGTGAAGCCAAAGTAGCTAGATAGATTTCCCCTCTTACTACTCTCTAAAATAGGTTCCCCAATAAAGTAATTATTTTATTCATTAAATTACAATATGATATAACTCATTTTCTCAGCCCTTCACACTTTGGTTGTGGTCAGTACATTCTTAGTTCGATCCGACAACCGGGTTGAATGATTGTGATGAGAGTCAGTATTAATCTTATTAGTTATACTTACATGTTACTTTTTGTCAATTGGTAACATTTTTAAAACGTCGAACATCTTCTAGTGGTCGATTATTTACTTCTAATGATGTAGACTAAATGAGTCGCATAGTGGCTGATGAATATTCTCCCACTTATAAACATATTTAAGCCGCTACTGAAATCTTCTTATTTCGGATGCGTATTCTCGAAGAATGTTGACGATCTATCATGCGGATGAGAACCTACATTCCTTTAGCCTTCTTCTTCTCTTTTCATGTCCAATTTGGCTAGAAATCTTTGATCTCTCCTACCATATCTGAGTCAGTATATTATTGTCTGTATCAGTGAAATTGAATTATGGAGTTGAACTTTAATTATACCTTTGTTTCCATTATAACAGTTGATTAACAATTACCAAGAATTGTTATTAAGAATACAGTCACGGCAGAGTAGTTATCGAATGAGAACTACATACAACCTTCGTACATTACCAGTGCTTGTATCATGAATTCCGATCACGAAATAATGGTTATACGATAGGTAATTTTCCTAGAAGGCTAGGCTACCCAAGTCATTTATTTTCTTGTATCTACCCTTTGAAAACACCAGAAGAAGAATTATTTCAATAATTGGTTGATAAGGATTATTTTTGACATTTTTAAAAATTTGTTGCTTCACGTAAGTGATAATATTTTTATACTTATTTAAAATTTCAAAATCTTTTGTGTAAAATTCTCTGAAATATTCTGCAGTGTTTTACCAACATGGCTAACATTTCGGATCCCATTTCAGAGTCCCTCATTAAGATTGCTGTCATCGACAGTCTCTATTCAGAATAATTATCTGCATTTATTTTTGTAGGCATGAGAAACACGAGTTAAAAAAATCAAATTATAGTGTTCCGAATTCTTAAAACAGGTTCAAAAAATTGAGAAACATTAAACATTGTTTAAATTTTTTCGCTCCTTTTTGATTTTCTTTGTTCATAGTAATTTTTTAAGATGTCGAAGGCCAACCAGAAAAGTTATAAGTTAATAAGTATACCTGCATATCAAAATTAAATAACAGTTCAGATATCCGAATACTTTCTAAGACATTAAAAATTAATGTTGTCGATTCAATATATTATCTACGCAGTTAGTAAAAGACAATATTTAAATGAATGACTGATATTTACCGCCAATTTCTGTGTGCATCGCGTATACGTATCAAATAACTCATTAATATTGATATTAATAATTGTAATAAGTACGATATTTATTTACTATTTAATTTAAACGCTGACAGTATAACATGCATTAGTGTAAAAAATACATTTTGTTAATACTAATTATTAATGAAAAAGTTAATATTTTTACTACTGCATAAATGTGTCATAATCTATCGGATTTATGTATCGTTGGACAAATGTGTATAGAATGCCCCTCGCCTCGCAAACAATATTCCAAACCTCTATCCTATATATATATATATACTTCATATCATGTCTATTCATTTACAATAAAAATATAGAACCACAAAAAAATATTTTTTTTATTTACAAAAGTAATATTTTTCCTCCATTCTGCATGTGCTGAAAATCAAGGGCAGATTATTTTAATTTTTTGGGCAACTTGCGAGAAGAGAAGATAGCTTCAATATGCTTTTGTGGAGGACCACGTCGAAGGACAAAAAGAAAAAAAATATCACCCACCCGTTGGACCGACCGAGTGGAAAAAGCTACAGGGAACTTCTAAAGTGAAGGATCATAGTCAAGTGGGCGAGAGTTCACGAATATCACGATCCTCAGCCATGAGAAACTGATGAATATGATATATTGTTTCGTCCAATAAATTCTACAGGTTTCTATAATTAGTTTCCTATATTAAATTTGGAACAAATTTGCCATTTTATTTGTTTGGATTAAAAATGTCCTTAGAAGTCCCAAAAGATAGGATAGATCTCTAGAGGAATCAGGAATTAACCTTCTCGCAATCTTTGCTCTTTACTGATTAAGCGCTAGAGCTTAACAGAGAATATTTGCATTAACGCCTGTGATGTAGAGCTTCTAAGACATCATCTGGCATACAGGATCTGGATTACTTTTAAAGGTATGTTCAGTTTTTCAAATATAACTTTCATGAATATATTTTTAATTTTCACCCAAAGACCTACTTATCTCACAACTTAATTAATTTCATCTATCAGGATACTGTAATGTATGTAAAGCAATGTAAAGAAGCAAAAATGAGAAAAAGGGACTAACTCAAGTCATTAAAACTTACCTTTTAATATGAACACATTCTTATTATGAACAGATCTATGTTCTGAAAAATTGGAACTTCATCATAAGAATGTGTTCTCTTTAAAAATATATAAGTCGCATTAATGTTTTCGAAAAAAAAAAAAAAGAATAATTAATTAATTTTGGCATCTCCCATCGGATTTACTTAAAAGTGTTTGAGATTCCGTAAATATAAAGAATATGGCTTTCAAATAATGAAACGACAGATGTATCAATTTGAAAATACAACATATAAGTTCGAAAATTTGTCATAACTTACTATGTTGGTATAGCATAAACGGTTAATGCATTTCCCTGAATAGGAAAAGATTCAGGTTCGAATCTCGGTAGCAACAAACATATTTTTTCAATAAATTGATTTAATATGTATATCTTTCTAATTTATACATTTAATTTATATAACTAAAACTTACATTATGAATCAACTATCCACTACTTTTTTTAGTTTTTGGCATACATAGATGTTGAATCATTGTCTCAGACCAGCAAGAAAGCACTTAGTTTAGTTTGAAAAATAATCAATTTAAATTCATTTTCCGCGTACCACAAAATTGACTTAATATAAAAAATTCTTGTATATGCAAGAATTAAATGGTCGCGGTCTTTCTTATTATTCTTGTACTTTCTTAATTATGGAAAATAACATTATTTTTATTAGTTTTACATTATCTAAGTAATAATTTAAAAAAAAGTCAAATCTAATATATAACTTCTGTTATAAATTAATAATAAAAATCCATATTTTCGTAAATAAATGAGTAAATGTGAATTATTTTATTATTAAGAAACATGTCTTTACCGATTGGTTGTACTGGAAATACTCATACAATAAATAAACCATTAATTATTATTACATACATATTATATTACTAGTGTTTAAAACCTATCTTGGAACGGGAACATGGGACGGTTTCGTAATTTTAAAATTCCAACAAAGTTTTTAAGTAGTTGGTCATTCGTAGATATGATAGTTTATTACTTCCATGATGGCGATATGTACACTTCTTTACTGATATCACATTATTGGTTAAAAACGTCACATTTCGGCCACAGTCTTAAAACGTTAAGAAAATAGTTTGATATTTTAACTTGAGAGAAAAATGAATCAACCCATTGTCCTGAGCGGAAGACATATCAGTGTGATACAGTGTACGCGATGACCATACAGAACCAATCCTTAGTTACGTCACTACCGTATTTAGTTACCAAATTTGAGGAAAAGTGGATCAGAAATATCTACCTATAAAAAATATTATATATCAAAAATAGCATTTAAAAACGTAATTTAGAACTACGAAATCGTATCGTGGTAATAATATACAATTTATTTAATAAAAACATGTATATATTACATAACAATATGTTAATTTACCATTAAGTGTAGCTTGTACTTCTTTCATTCTAGGAAATAGACATCTTGAGATAAACCGAACCATGTGTCTATCGCCATCTAATTTGATACCATCGCATAGTGCTAAAATATTTCCCAGCCATCGTATGAACTTGGTAATTTTAACAGCTTGGTTTGTGGGATTATAATAAACACAAACCGAATAAACAAGTGATTTTGGTAATTCAACTCGAGCAGAACTATATTATTGTATTCCAGGAATTAATAACACGGCCTCACCAACTAGTTCTAGGAATATTGAACTAAATTTTGCACAGTACTATGCATAGCAGATTTATCTTGACAATGTAAATGTTCAATAACGCTTGTGAATTTTCAATTTGCAATAACAAATTTTCATTACACTTGTATACCATGATTCGTAGTAATATATTAGATTGTTAGTTTTAATCCTTGAGATTTTGTTGTCAGACATCTTGATAGATTTGTATTCATGTAACTATGACACCGTACCTGTATTAATAAATGTATAATTGGATTCAATCAAACATTCATTTTTACGTTTTTCAGTATTACTCAAAAATTCATACAACACAAACACAAAGTCAGTGAGAGAAAAAACTGGTTTCTAGAGTGAAAAACTAGATTACTTGATGAGAACGAGTATAGTGCGATATATAATTTGAATAATTGTATTTGCCACTTCTGCAAATAAACATATCTACCTGTATAAATAAATACTATATTATAAAACCGATATAATTATACAGGGTGAATATACTATGTTCCAGGCCGATTTAGTTTTTGAATAACAAGTAAACGAAACACAATTTTTTAATTTGGTTTTTACTTATAAATTATTTGGTTTATTACAATTATGTTTTAAATATGACATTGGTTAAGTGGCCGCCTCTGGCAGCAGCACAAATACGTGGACTTTTGACCATTTTTTTCAAAATATTCTCGCACACTTCGCGTGTTATTTCAGCAATTTCATTTTGTATGTTGTCCTGTAGCTTTTTTCTTTCAAGTAGGCCCGCAGAAAATAGTCGGAAATCATGAAATCAGGTAATCAAGGAGGCCAGTTGATATCATTACTTTTACTTTTTGATATTATGCGGCCGTAAAAAATTTCGAGCACAGCTCGGGCTGTATGTGATGTTGAGGTGGCACCGTCTTGTTAAATCCACGTGTGTCGTAAGCCCAATCGGCCACCAAGAAGTTTTCCAAGTTACTATAGCGATCATCGTTAATGGTTGTAACATTTCAATTATTGTTTAAATAAAATATTTTCATGATTTAAACACGTTGTTGAGGCGTTAAATGCTCCATAATAAATTATAATCAAGTATTCTCTACGACTACTAAATGCAAACTGATAAATATTTGTCAAACCAAAACGGCGGCCATATAAAATCGGCCTGGAACATAATATTCACCTGTACATACGATGAATTATATTTAAAACATATCTACAATTAATTATGTTGAATGAGAATATATTGTATTAAAATGTTACAGAAACCCGTTTTTATTTATAACTTTGAATAAACGAATAATACATTATAATTACATTACATCAAATCTCAACAATATGAAACACTATTAACTCATTATTGATATTTCGCCTACATAAAAAAATTCTACTTAATGTGATTGTTCACTCAAAAATTATGTTACGTCGTAGTTTTTTGACATATTTTGGAATGTTTGACATAATTTATCATCAAAAATACGACTTTGCAAATATGTGAAAATGGTGAGCTAAACTGTTATTTTAATTGTATTTGTGAGATTTAATAAAACAACGGTTTAATTCATCACAAATATGTAGATAATCTTACGATAACTTATACCTTTGACAATTAATAATAAAAAATTAACAAGGGTTTCAGTGAAAAAAACTTTTAATTTTAGTAATTACATAACGTAGCATCAAAGTATTCTAATTTTTCAAATTTCTGATATTAGAAGTGGAGTTGTTTGTTTTTTATTTTAAAAATGTATCTTCAAGACTTGTATATACAATTATTTAATATATTATATTTCTTTTCAATTTTTCTTGAACATACTCACAAAAGGTTATTGGGATATGTATTTATTTTCTTGAACGCCCTTGTGGGCTTTTATATAAGAATCCATTTATATTAATTTAAAATATAACAGTATATTTTTAATTGACATTTAAATTATTTGACATTTAAGTTTAAATATAAAATAAAAAATGAGTATAATTTATATTCAAATATTTCTTCAGTTTCAAGTATGCTCCTGCAACTAAACTCAACTTGTTACCTAGCCGATGCATCCGCGATATTGGCGAGTTAACAGCATTATATTATTATACATTAACATATTTCTATGTGTACCTACAAAAAACACTTCATGTTGTTTCGTTTGAATCGGTACTTTATACGAAACCATTTGTATCAACTCAGGGGAGTCCAATATGCTATTGATCATTTTATATAGATATACTATATCGCTCACATCCCTCCTCCAGACTCATTAAATAATCGTAATTTATATTTTCTATCGGAATATACAATTTAAAATTAATAAATCTTAGAAATTTATGTTCCATTCTTTTGATTTTTATAATATGTGAGCCATAGTAGGGAGATCACAGAGTGGAGTTAACTTCCAGCGTACTTAAAATAGAGTTGTTAGAGAGCGGAGCGAGTTAAAGTTTTCGGCTGTCCTTAACACAAATCCTAAGGATTTCATCGCCTTGTTGCAAATTTCGTTGTAATGTTAATTTATTATTATATATAAGATAGAATGAATAAATTAAATATCGAGAAACAATGTAATCTTGAAACGAAATGTAAATAAAATAAATAGTTCATGATTTAACTTGAAATAAAATGGTTATTTACCATAATAAAATAAAATGGTAAATATAACAAATAATTATCAATATTAGAATATGTCTAAAAAGAAGTGATATATAAGTGTAATATAAATCTCATAGTGATGATATAATGCTGTTTAAAAAAAAGGGAAAAATGATTTACCAAATTTGGTCCATATATGGCGATGGTGTAGTGGTACTCGAAGCGAGTCCATATATTAACATATATACAACTTTTGAGATTTAGGAGTGATAATTGGTGAACGTTATATATTTATATATATACTTATTCCATTAAAATGTAATTAAAAAATAGCTTTGTCTCTATGAGACATTTAATATTTGTTTAACAAATGCTTTGTTCATGATTTAACTTGAAACAAAATGATAAATGGAACAAACAGTCGTGATTTAAATTACGAAATCTCCGTGCACCAATTCTAAATTCGACCCATTATAAATTTGTCACAGGTCATGTTCCGTCAGTCTGTAGGTCATTGTATATGTGTGTGAGTCTGTTATCCAATGGTCGAAAAAAGTTTGGATATTTTTAGAAATCCTGTCTGTCTAGTACATTTCATGGTCTACGAATTTTCTTTTACGTTTTTACATAATTTTATACATTAGCGTTACTTTACATTATGTATTAATTAATTAATATTTATTTTATATTTTTATTAACATTATATATAGTTAGTTAATTTCTTTCGACAAGTTACATATAAATTTTTTCGGTTTATTACATATTTGTAATTTATATTCGTATTCACCGGTATTTGTAAATACAGATATATTGAAGATCTTCTATAGTTAAAAATTACGTAGTTAAGTTGAACAATACTACTTAATTTATTGAATGACAGAGTAACAAAATAAGAGAAAAAGTTGCGAAACATCCGAACTTATATGAAAGTATTAGGTTAGATTTAAAAGTACTAAGGATACCATATATGTAATTCTTTTATGTCCGCCAGTGCTACGTAGCAACACAAAACAAACATATGTTATATATCCGGTCGCGTGGCAATAAAAAACAAAAAACATTTGTAACCAATTATATCACGTGATAGTGTGCGAGTATAACTACAAATTAACGCTACAGGAAAAAAATTATTATATATGTACATTAATGCAGATCTCGTACTGAACCAGAGTCTACCAATTAGTATGGTTATAAGACATAAAAGTGGACTGAAACTATTAGCGATCGAGTAAAAAACATCATTTCAAGGCAAGAGAAATATAACATATAAATGTTTATTTATATATTTCGGACACAAACAGAAATAAAACGTATGATATATTTAAAGAAATGATCAATCGAAATTAAAAAAAATATTTTATTAAAGAGAACACATTTTTGTTGTGAAGTTGAATTTTCAGAATGTTCATGTGGTGTATGTATTCTGTCGCTCACTTTATATATATATATATATATATATATATATATACACACATATAAGTGCACTCTTCTTGTATTTATTGTTAATTTTAAATAAGCCCTGACAAAGCTTTAGCTAAGCGAGATCGGCTGGCGCTTAATAAAATTCGTGGTTCTACTCAAACCTGTGGCATAGCTATCCAAGGAAGGAAGAAAGGTGACGCATGGTGGAACGATAGCATAAAGGAACTTGTGAAAGAAAATAAGAATGCGTGGCGCTATCTGTTGACAGTAAATGGGGATGAATACACGAGAGCAAAAGACCTGTACAATGTCTGTAAGAAAAAAATTAAATCTGGTGTGAAAGGAAGGAAAGAGCGACTGAAAAGAGAGGAAGGGGTGAAAATGACAATTTTTAAGATAATATAAAATTCTTCTGGAAGGCGGTCAAAAAATCCCGATGTAGTGCTGAAAGCAGTATGAAAGCTATTAAGTCAGTAAATGGAGAGATATTAACGAATGAAGATGAAATAAAAGATATATGGATGAAATATTTCCAGGAAACGTATGAGAATGTAGAGAATGGAAATGAGGAATCACCTGAGAGACTCTCTGGGGTAAGTATGAATGAAGAAAACGATATAAATGCAATAAGTATGGAAGAAATAAATTAAGTAAGTCAGTGTTTTATTTAATCAAATATTTCATTGCTACCGCGATTCGAACCTCTAAATTAAATACATCGATCTCTAGATCTATATCATCATCTATAATAAATTATAACAAAATGTAATGCCAGAATCTATATATATATATATATTGAACAGTTCTATAAAAAAATAAATGATCTTAAAAATCTGACAATGGGTTTGGTCTCGTGGCTTGTGCGACCACAAAATCAACATAGTGGTTATGTTTATTTTTTAATTTCACCCGATGAAACTCGAATGAGACCGACGCTTTTCGACATTGCGCCAGATTATTGCCATTCCTATGGTCCAGCTTCCTTCCGTTTTCTCATCATTCTCCGACTATCATAACAGATTAAATATTATACATAGTTATGCAAATAAAATTTAATTTCCTGTGTACCATTTAAAAAAAAATTAGCATCAAGCTAGAAAGTGATCCCAATTTCTGTGCGGCGGGCGGCGGGCGGCAGGCGGCGGGTCAACGTGGGCGATACTAACACGGGGCTCGGATTCTCGTATCGTAATTAAGTGGTTATTGTAAAAAGGGCCATTCTCTGCGAAATTGCTTTCATAATTAGGAAAGATGGCCGTAGCGTGTCCGCCCACCCCTTGCGTGGGTGGCCCCTGCAGCGTCGGCGAGCAACTCGGAGTTCACCACCAGAGGCGGTTCAGGGCTTTAACCAATGAAACGAGGGCGTTATTTTTTTTTATTAAAAAATAAATATTGCTATCTCAGTTTCAAAACTGATCTTTTTAACTATGCGTTTGTGCTTTTAAAATATAACTAACGTGATGGTCACTCGGGAGGTGATGAAAAAAATTTTAAACACTTGTCTTACCGGTAAACCGAAAAAAAGGCACTCGATAATAATAATAATAATAATAATAATAATAATAATAATAATAATAATAATAATAATAATAATAATAATAATAATAATAATAATAATATTAATAAATGCAATGAATACGGGGTTCTCTAATAGAAATAAAAATGAGTTATCGGCAAACAAAATTACAATATTAAACGATTAAAAAAAAGTATTTGATTATGTGACTTGTATTTTTTTACTTTTTGCTTTTCTTAGTTATATTATTATTTTGTATACTTTGAAACCTATCTCGACACAAGTTGTTTTTTTACCTCATGAACCGAGTCAAAAATATTGTGATATATTTTGTTTACATATAAAATTAAAAAAGAGCAGACTTTAGAAGTCAAAACGGAAACTGTACTTTGTTCGTGCCTTATGTAATATGATGATATATTTAAAAAAATATATAATTTTTCATTTAGGCAATTTTTTTATAATATAATAATTAGTTATATCATTTCACCTATTTTTTTCGTCTCGGCTTTATATTATTACATAAGCTATTTTTATATTAAAACACATTAATATTACGAATCAATTCAGGTTTGGTACAGAAAGCAAAACACAATTTACATTTTCTGTTTCTAATTATTTTTTATATTATTTATTTAAACTATTATTTGTGTCGTAAAAATAAAAAAAATGAATAGAAAATATCTCAATATGTCACGTGACATCTTGGGCGGATTTTTTTAATGAGCGAGGAATATTCATCCTATTAGAGATTATAATATCTTCACATATTATGAATGAGTTATGATTATCGTCGTTTTTTAAATATCTTATAGAAATTTTATTAACTGTAGTGGACAGCTTATGGAATTGATACAATGAAAAATATTATTAATATAATTTTAACCAATACACCAGCCCTTTCTGTTTCCAGCCGATGTTTGCGGCTGAAACGCATGACAGAAATCAGGAAAGTTTTGGATCAGAACACCGGTTTATTAAAGCAAAATCAAATTATAATATGTACTATTTGATTAAATTCATGTATTTCTATAAATACTATATTGAACAATTACAAAATAAGAATTGGGATATACGAAAATGAATGATTTGCTTAACCTTTATTAACTAACGAATCGATTAAGTTAACATCGCTCTGTAGAGGTCTATCGCCTCCGCAATCAGCAACACCGCCGACGGCTCTTGAAGGCATCTTGCAGATACATTAGTGTAAATGTAAAACTAGACTCTCATCAGCTTTAAAAATACGCCCCATAACAATAATGTAGAGAGCCGACCGCTGCGCGCCACCTTTCTTACGGCCGTCTTCACAATAAGATCACTAGCGAACGCTCCTCGTTGTAGATTTTCTACTGCATATACTTGTAATCGTAACTCTGCGACGATCATCGATAAACGTCTGTTAACTGTGAGTAGTATTTCTTGTTTAACTTGCCCTGGCCACATACACACATTCCGCGATCATAATCAAAAGGGCATGTTTTTTTTATTTCAACCATATTTCGTACATGATATAACTTTTTTTTTCCTAACTACACAGCAGGTTTGCGGCAAGGATTGCCCTTCAATTATAGTAATTAACGTAGAAAATAAAGTTAAATCTATTTACAAAAAGCATAAAAATTTTAACAATGAAGTAACATGGCAAAGTAAACAAAAATTTTTTCTATAACAAAAATTTTGGTGTACTTTATAGAGATACCAAGCGCGTACACACGTAACCTTCATTAACCATTTTGATCAATCAATTAAATAATCTCTTCTTCAATATTAGCAAAATTACTTTGTGGCCTCATTTTATATAAACAATTAGACAAAATACTTTATTTAAACCACTATTTATTGATTATTCTAAACGTTTCGATACCTATGGTATCTACTTCAGGAAAAGAAGTTTACTGAAATTAAAAATAAAAGCATAGATAAAACCAAAACTATAAAGTGGTGGGTAATTAAGTAGGAACTAATATGAAAAGAAATTTAAAAAGTGACAATTTGTAGAGGATTTGTTTGTTTATAATATTTAGCTTGCTAATAACACTTTTTTTTATTTCTAATTTATCTAACTGTAAGTCCCTAATATCTTTTAAATCAGTTTTCATATTAGTTCTTACTTATTAAACACTTTATAGTTTTGTTTTTATCTATACATGTATTTTTAATTTCAGTATACATTCCTTCCTGAAGAAGATATCATAGGTATCAAAACATGTTGAATAATCAATAAATAGTGGTTTAAACAAAATATTTTGTCTAATTTATTATAATTAATTAATCATTTTAACCGCATCCTCTCTCATATCCTGAATGCTCTGTTTCTCAGCAGAAATAAGAAGAGTGGATATTCACACTTTATTCACTCTCCTTACTCCGGCTTTTAGACTCATTCCCACTGCCTCCAAGACACCTAAAAAATCTACTCAAATATTTATGTTAAATATAATTTTCAGATCCCACGCAACAGATCATTAACTATTTAAGTCAAATAATATTACTGAGTACCAAGACTCAGGATCGTATACAATCAGCCTATTAGAAAAATTTAAAAGTCTTGAAGAGCTCCCGTCTTCGCCTCTTAAAATCTACATAATAATGCGTACAATGAGCTTAGTCTCTTCAAGATTTGGAGAGCTCAATGGCCTCTGAAAAATACTTGAAAAATCTCTATACCTAAAACTAAATATGTAAATACATTTTTTAAATATGTGTTCGAATATCTTTTAAAACCCTGCGCAAAACATTGGCCCCTTCCCCAGGCCACCACACGCTTTCCCCACAATTTAATGTATATTATATTGAATGCCATCCTCGAACTCTTGGGAAGGTGCAATATGAATCGCCTGATCAAACTACACAGACTCAAGCTACGCCACTGAATTCCGCAGTGGTATGTATGTATTGCCCTGGTGAGACTTCACCATTCAGTATTGAAATGCTGTCGATAACAGTTTTGCTGTTTAGTGATTAGCCATATAACATTTGCTCCCTATAATCTTCCATCCTTCATTTTCTATTTACTCAAACTAAATTTAATTTTTTGTTATCTCTATTTTTATTTCTGTCGAGTCTTTATCTTAAATAACACCAAACAGCACGAAAAAACTGGCTACTTTAACACAGACTTCAGTCTAGCAAAGTAGCCAGAACAACGTTGCGTGTATCAGAGGTGGAGTTTCCTCCATCCCACACAATAAACTACTAGTGTATACTTAATTGCAATATAATTGTATCTTATGTTTATCATGTTATATTATAATAAATTCACCTCTGTTACAACAAAGTATGTATGTTAATAAAGTCTAAATAAATAAAAATAAAATATCTTAACACAATATGGCGCTTAATGTGTGGATTAATATGAAAAACAATTTATCGAAACAAGAATGTTTTAGCATCGTTATGTTTTTTGTATAATTATGACGTTCGTTTTTAATTTAATTTAATATTTGAAAGAATTCCACTTTCTCACTGTAGACGTTGTATTTCACATCGGATTTGTTTTGATCGGTTACTTATGTTTAGTAATCTGCGAAAGGTTATACGCATATTTCAGTAAACCCTCAATTCGTCGATTTCTTGAAAGCCATTCTTAAAAATATAATTTTGAAGTCCCACACTTGTGAATTATTTATTACACCACTGCATATAATACGTTATTATTATAAGAAAAATATATTCATAAATGAAATTCAATTAATGAAATCTCCCCGACGGAGAACCGAATCCCGGAAGACAAGTCGGCATAGCCACTGCACTACCGATGGATACGAATAAGACTTGAAAACAGATGTTTATAAATTTATCCGTGCGATGAAGAAATATATCAACTAGAAAAATATACATAAATAAATCAACTTATCGAAAAAATATTTTAGTTGCTACCAGGATTCGATCCTGGATCTTTTCCTATCAGCGAGCGTTACCATGCCAACCGAGTAAGTTAACTACAAACTTTCGAACTTATATGCTACAGCTCTTTCAAATGGATACATCTGTTATTAGTTTTTTTTAAAACTATCACCATCGTTTGCTCATATATCAAAATCAGATTTCTAGTTCATACATTTAATTTGTATTAAAATACTAAAGAACTATGTTCCGAATAAAACTGCAACTTCACAATAATAAAATAAAAATGTTTATATATATATACCATATATATATTTATATAGGATTACAAATAAATAAATATCTCAAACAAATTATTAATTAGCTCTTTAATAACTTACACTTACTAAATAATATGTACGACGTTCACCAGGTGTGACTATTTTCAAATAATATTCAATATTATTTTTGAAAAATTATATTTGTTTTTGCAATAATGTTAAGTTTTATGATAATTCAAGAATGTATAAATAATATTTCATAAAATTTTAATACAAAATAATTGCTATTATATATCCATTATATGACAATTTGACATCGCTATCTAAGAATAAATAATAATAAAAGGGAGGAGTAGAAAGATGGTGGAGTGCTCGCTTAGCGGTATTGATGCACCATAAAACCTTTTTGATTTCAAAAATGTTTTTGGGGTGCCTATTATTATCCCCGATACCGGCAAAGGTGATAATTAAACAAAAAATTAAAGTGAAATTATCTAAAAATGTTAAACATGTCATCTGTTTAAAAAAAATCTTTTACTTCAAGAAAATTATTACATGGAGGGTACCCGAGTAGGTTTATATTTTGTATCTCAGAGACCGCATCCTTTACTACGTTTAAATTTATAATTTAATATTGTATATATTTTCTGAGAGGTTATTAAAATACACCTACCTCGTTACGTTCCAATACTTCTACAAGAACACTGCGTAACAGTCAACGTTCAAACGTTTCAATTGACCGTGCTCAAAGGTTGAAAATTTCTTTGACTGTCAATTGAATTCGCTTTAAAAATATCCTATAGATAAAATCAGTTACAGATTTCTAAGATTTATAAATTGAATTTCTTTTGAAGGATTTCTGAGGTGCAGGGCAAAATATTTATTTTTTTCGAAAGGTAGCAAAATACTCCGGAGAATTAATTTTTTTAAATAAATATTAAATACTTCTTCAATATTAGCGAAATTACTTTGTGGCCACATATTATTTAAATAATAAGATAAAACAGTTTATTTAAACCACTTTTTATTGATAAATCAACATTAGTTACCCACAACTTATATAGGGTTGTTTTTATCTGTGCTTGCATTTTCAATTTGAGTATACATCGTTTCCTGAATAAGATACCGTAGGTATCGAGACATGCTGATTTATCAATATGTAGTGGTTTGAACAAAGTATTTCATTTTATTATTTAAATGTAAAATAACTTATTAGTAATATTTATAGCGTTAACCCTGTGTCTAGTCTGTGTGTGTGTGAGGTGGCACCGATCGACCTAATTCTGCCACTAAGAAATTTTCCAACATGTGACGATAGCGATCACCATTAATGGTTATAGTATTGTCATTATTATTTTGATAAAATGTTTTGATGACTTAAACACGTTTATTGAGGCGTTAAATGCTCCATAATAAATTATAATCAACTACTCTCTACGACTACCAAATGCAAACTGACACATGTCTGCCAAACTAAAACAAAATAACTAAATAAAATTAAATAACGGGACCATTATAGAATGAACTCTCATCGCTAAAATAGCGGGATATCGAATGATCAATTGTCGTATACTGCAACATTCAAAGTATCAATGTGACAGATAACTTTTGAAACAGCTGTGAAGAGTCTGCATTATTTAACCAACGATTTTCAGTTTTTACCATCCAATATTCGAAAGTAATATTAGTTAACCATCGCATTCACCAACGATCAAACGACCCGTTTTCGCAAAAAAATTTACTTTAGCAACTTGTTTTACTATAGTAAAAAGTAACCAATGATCACATAACCTGCTGAAAAAATTATCGAAAAAATATACAGTTAACACCAACACATAAACCCGGAAATTTATCTAGCTGGAAGAACGCGTTAATCAATTAAGCCATGGTAATCTTATACTTTCAAGTGAAATTTGTTGGTCTGAACTTTAAGTGAAATCTTATCCTGGCACTCGTTCTAATAAAGGCACAATTAAAACAGTCGGTGAGTAATGTTTCTACTTATCAAATTTCACGGATTAATGAAGAAATACGGTGAGTAAGAAAGAAAGAGAAACCCATCATATGATGTTTTAGCAACAATACGTGATTTCAAAACAAAATAATGTAATGTACGAGGCATCATTTATCATTATTACAACACTCAACATGGTCGCCGCCACTATTAAGGCACTTGTCATAGGCACCAATTTTTGTATATTTTCGTTATACAACGACGTTGCATGGGATTAAAACCATATCTGAACTCCGTCTTTGAGTTGATCATCATTATCAAAACGTTTGGCACCAAGGAACCACTTCAATCGAAAGAAAATATGGAAATCACTTGACGATGAATGTCAGTTGGTTTCATGTTTCGTGCATTCAAGAAACGATCGGTCGGCGGGCTGATCTATTGTCTTGAACATTTCAATCACTCACTACAAGATGGCCATACTATGTTACTTTCTCTAACGTTGAATGTAGTGAGTCAACAGATGAAGAAAACCATTGCGCATGCCCAACATCGCAATGGGAATATTCGGCAACGGTACTTACTTATAAAACGCGCCTCGTATATGATTTTAGTTAACTTATTTAACATTTATTTAATTTTCGTATTTTCCGAAACGAAATTTCCGGTTGGTGAATTAAATTTTACTTATAAAGTAGTTAAAAACAAAGTTTTAAATAATTTATATTAAAATGAATTAAAACCACAATATTATAAATATATATATATACATATTTGTATGTATGTGTGTGTGTATAAAATATAACTAAATAAAGAGACTTTTGTAATTGTTAAAAAATATATATAGAATATATGTGTATAAGGAGAACGATATAGTTAAAGCGCATAGGATTTTTTTTATTTTTTTTAAATAATATATGAAGCATTTAGATAAAACAACGCTAGCAACCTGATACTTAGCGCGGGAATACAGTACAAAATCAAATCTGTTAAATAATGGCGTCTAGCATGCCGTTTAGAAGTCAGAAGAGTTTGAAGTCAATAAACCTTAAAAATTTAATAATCCTCTAATTTTAAATGATGCACTTTATAGAATGGAGACCAAATTGTCGAGATTATTTTAGTTTTAGCAGTTCCATTTAACAGCATTTTTAGGGGATCTTAACTCTTTGCTGATCTTAGCACGTCCTTCAGTTTAAAGTTTATTTCAAATTCCATCATAATATCGCGGATTCTCGGTTATCAGACAATTCTATCTCTTCGTTTCTTACAAGAGAGAGAAAATCTAAGCCTTTAAACTCTGCATTAGCATGTTTTTCATCAGACTATCATTCGTTTCTAGTGACCAACCAATAATACTAGTTCCGATGATGGGCCTGGCAAATAGATTCGAAACGTTTACTAAACAAGAAAACTGTAAATAACGATGAGCTAAACCGTTATTCTAACCATGATTGTGACTGATAAAGTGAGATTTGTGTTCAATTGTAACGATGATTGGTAACTGATTATTCATAATTAAGCTTGCAATCACTAACACTCAAAAAAGTAAAGCTCCAACAGTAAAATGTCAGTTGACAATCATCGTTACAATCTAATATCAATCATATAAACCTAGTCATAATAACGGATAAGCTCGTCACTATTGGTGATGATAAACAGTAATGTGACTGATTGTGACGATGATTGGTAACTGAGATTTAACGACGAATGTTAACTAATATTTAACAATTGCAGGTTTACTTTTTAGTGTACCAGTTATCGTTCGAATAATTACGTATAATCCAATCAATTATCATTACAATCGAACAGAATTATAGTCAAAACAACGATTTAACCATCACCAATAACTACGTAGTTATAAATAGCAAATACTAATAAACTGATTACAGAAATTTTAATACAATATTTGATTACAAACTTTATTGTAACAATGTTATTAAAACTTTGCAGTATAATCCTTTTCTTAATTTTTGTACCTAGAATGTTCTCAGAATTAAAAATTAGTCTCGAGCTGTATATAACATTTTCATGACCTTTATAGTTTAAATTTACGACTTTGACTGTGAAATGTCGCCGAGATAACCTCTCGCGAGCTCCTGTAAGTTGATCCTTAAACATTATGCTCAAGACGTACTGTGATCCCTTTTACTCAGTTTAGAATTCTCGTTTATATCAGAGTAAGTCATGGTGAATTAATTCAGGCTCGTGTTACTGCAGGGGTTTTTCATGAGTCGCTGGTTATCATAACCGAGCGTATTAAGTTTCAATCGATACTCAAATCCAGGTACCATAGTTATGGCATCCAATACCATCAGTATTCCTGTGCTAACAGTGTTGGTTACCGCTAAAATCAGAACAGATCAATATTCAATTCAATTACCGAATAAATGTCAATTCGATGTTTATTCTCTAAAACAACAGATATTAATAAATACGTGTATATAGGATATATAAGAAGAATTTACTTAATCGTTTGAAAAAAAATGTGTACATATCTTAAGTATTAAACCTGTGTGGAATAAAGAAGTGTAATTTTTAATGCATGTATTTTTCAAAATATTGATGAATGAGAAGGATATTTCACCATTCACTACATATTCGTTTGTATTATAACGCGGAATGTGTTATGTGTGTGTGTGGTCAGAGTAGGATAAACAATAAATGACTTCTTATAGCAGTTAGATAATGAGCTTGTCTGGAAGGCTACTGCGAGAGAAGTGACACTGTAGGGCCGGCACCCTGGGCGACTATGACGCGTTGTATTGGCACCATTTTTTCGATCGTTACCGGCGTGATTTTGAGATTGATGTGAGCCCCGTTTTGCACCCAGATATACGCAGGTATAGGCAACCCTCGTAGTTCAGAGGTCAAAACACTAGCTTTTCTTACCTGGTTTGATTGCCGGTGGGAAAAAATACGTCTATGTGCTTTTCTCAAGGTTAAATATTTTAGAGAAATTCTGTATCTTCCTCACACTATTTAGGATTTTAAGGATGATTCACCAGTGTTCTTAATTAAGTGTCATAAATATGAGATAATTCATCTGATAGTTACAAATTATTAAAGTTTAATATATTCTTAGGAATAGAAATAAAAAACCTCCTCAAAGGCACAAATTTGCTCGGACTCAAAATTCTATTTGGCGGACAAACTAGTTTTCTAAGTTCGCGTCTCCGTAGATTTCCTAAGTTGTACCCTCAAAGGGAATAGATATATTACGCAAGCATACAGATGAAATACAGTAATATCATGCAAACAGAGATGACCAAGTATAATTGTAATTAACAGAACCAAATAAACGTCTTAATATATCTTGAGCAGTGTTAATAAATTAAGAAGTATATCTTTCACGACAACAGTTCTTACTGAACGTATTTAAATGTACGTTCTTTGGTTTTAGCTCCAGATCATCAAAAACATCGAAAAAAAGCATATAAAGCGGGCGGTGGTTGGAGGAGGCAGGTGCGCGTGGTCTCTCTCTGTTTCGTCAGTGACCTCATTTTAGTAGAAAACATGATTTGAATCGGGGCATATCAGGAGTTTGCCGTGCGCGCGTATTTTGAAAATAACCGATCTGTAATCGCAACGCATAGAGCTTTCTTCAGTAGCGATGAGGCATATTTTCACCTCAGTGTAACTGTGAGTAACCAAAATTTTCGGTTTTGAGCTGAATTATTCACAGACCGCTACAATCCCTTAAAATAACGGGGCGGTATGCCGTATCACATTTTGGCGTGACGAGGCCCGTACTTTTTCGAGGAGGAAGGTGTAACGGTGACCCTGAATTCCGAATCTTATGTCTCAATGTTGCAAAATTATCTGCAGCCTACAATGGAAGAGAAAATTAAAATTTTGGGACAAGGAATTTGCGTTATGATCAAATCATATAAAAATGTTTAGTAAACAACTGTATATCGAAATTAATATGTAGGTAAAATATTTAAATTCTGATTATTTTAATATTATTAGGACCCCCCCCCCCCCACTGCCACTCCTCCCCACAAGGACAAGTCATCATGAAACTATATTTGGTTCAGTTATCATGTTAAATCATACTTTTATTTGTAGACAATAATCCCCAGTTTACATAAATGAAAAAAAAATTCGTAATTTAAAAAAAATATTCTGATGAGCTCACAATTTCTCTCTATATTAGACTATTTTTTATATTTTACCACTGTTACTTACTGTCAAAATAAATGCTATTAATTTACCCTCAGAGTATTATTTAATGTTACAGTAAACAGAGGAAATATAAGAAAGATTATGTACGAGTCAAGACTATGTGGTGTCAGAACTCTTGGTGCCAGAATAGACGCAAATTCACATATCAACGATTTATAGTTATAAGAATAATCTTATTTTTATAAAATAAATGATAAAAAACAAATGATTATACAGGATGTAACAGACCTAGTCCACAATATTTTACTGTTCGATACATGACTAAATTTCTAGTCGAAAATGTTAAAGGAATATGTGCAAATTCTGCACCGTTACGGAATATATTATTGTTTGAATTTTTTACAAAATCATGTTAAGCTTTCGATTTACGTACTTCGAAATAAATATTTGCGAAATGTAACGATTTTGCTTCAGGCCTTATATCATCTAACAAAAAATAGTCTGGTGTCTCGAAATTCGATGACCTTTATTTTTTTATATTCAATATATAATTTGGAATCATTACAATATTTTGAATAATCAAATTAATCGAAAAATTACACATTATTTTTAAATGCTTATATCTCTGACATGGTTGACATTAGGCACCTATCCCTTGAACATTTTCGACTAATAATTTAGCCAGTATCCACCCATAAAACATTGTGGACTATGGACTGTTATACTCTGTATATAAATAATAAGAAAAAACACTTTGTTTAAAACAGTAACTTTTTAAATTTGCTTTCACAGTATTTCATTATATTTTTAGTATACCTTGTTTCCTGAAGAAGGGACCATAGGTTTTGAAATATGTTGATGTATCAATAAATAGTGGTTTTAAATGAAGTATTTTTTCTTATTATTTGTATAATATGTTGCCACAAAATAATTTTGCAAATATTGAAGAAGTGAAATGATTATATTTTTAAAACGTAGTCGAAGCAGATATTTGCATATAAATCTTATCGATAATTTGCAACATTTTTTTATTTTCTTCCTCTTCACCTAGAGGTCCATTACACCGAGGTGCTGAACAGCACTGTAAAGGTGCTGACGCCACCTGAATTAGATAAACCACCCCCGGAGAAACTTTCGCGGTAACGAGCAAACAAGTCTAGTGCATGCGGGCGGACCGGGAATAAGAGGGTGGTAGCCTGGGGGGGTGGGAATTTTAAGGGGATGCACTAGAACAAATTTGTGATAGCCAATGTGCCTTTCTACAGAAACTGTTTATCTGTGAAAAGCTTAGATTGTGAAATAGTTTAGTGTTTTATGAACAGAAAAATATTTTAGTTACACTGTTAAAATTACAACTCTGTTTTTCACATTAAATCTATTTAAAATTTAAGTTCTGCTAAATTAAAATACGTTTTAGTATAATACTGACAAGAACCATAAACAGTAAACCTCAAAAATACTCAAATATCCATTTTTAAAATAATGCATAGAAATCCATATAGTTTCCTTCTGACGCATCGCTTTTTGAGCTAATAAAACTTGATTCCTCTATTGTCACGGTATCTTGGGGTTTCATCAATATCCATCGTATAACTATCTGATGAGAGTAAAAGAGAATAGATTACCATTAAACCCAAAATGAGATTAAGCTTTGGTCAATACTTCCACGAGTATTTGTTATTCAAAGCTTCCAACATTTTGCCAAATTATGTGAAACATTTCTCGATGAGGAGAAGCAACTTGAAATATCTAAAAAACTTTATATTGAATGGTGGCAAAAAAAAAGAATTTTTTTTCTAGTATGCTTACATGAACTGAACTTGTTGAATTAAATATTTATAATTATCAAAAATGATACTTTGTTGTTTCTCTTTTCTTATTTCATAGTATGTATACGAGTATACAATGATAGTATGCATATTTGCAGTGGCGTGCAGTAGATATAGATTTAGGTTATGCTGTTACCAATGACATTATATAATCATATATAATATATGAAATATAATACATGTACTTTTGTTTAACTAACATCTTTAGACAAAATAAATTCGTCGTTAGTATGACCCTACCATGTATTTAATTGTAATTTTAGAGTACTATTAATAGGGTTTTATAGTTTAAGTTTTAACGTAAAATAATATCTTCTTACCCATATAAAAAATGTATGGACGTTTTTAAGAACAGTTTCTTTGACTAAACATGATTAATTTATTGTTTGAAAATCATTCATGTAATAATTATTTCAATTAAAGGTTAACGTAGGAAATAGTTCTGCCAACTGCTTTTTGTTTTTCCCAAAATGAAAACCAATCCATGCATAAAATTTAAAGCACAATCATGAAATTAACACGTTAAAAACAGTAAAATAGTAAAATTTGCGAATTAGTAAAAGAGGAAGAAGACACTTCAATGACTTGCACGCAGTTGTAAGCCTTTCTGATAATATTCTTTTAAAAAACAGCATAGGTAACAACTCCATACAAAACGGATCAATCGAAAGGAATTTTCAATTTCAATCAATCCATTTATAGGAATCAAGCCATTTATATGACTAGAGTAATTCACTATCTTGAAGACAAAACAGAGAGTAATATGAATAACTCGATGCGGCAAATACAAAAAAGCGCCATGGGTACAGCGATGAGTTATCGTAGTAGTTTTTAGAACTAAGCAATTAAAGTTTCTATTGGTTCTAATTGTAAAATAATGTTTTTGTTTATGTTAATTCAATTATTTAATTTATATTTGTTTCCCTGAATTTTTAGTAATGCACAGCTTTTTTCCTTGTATGCACTGCACGTCCCTGCATATTTGTTATAATATCTTATTTTTTTAGTTATTAAATATAGTAATTTATTAATGAAATTATAATTTTCGACTTGTATTTAATAGGAAAATACGGATGGATAACCTGGTCTCTTTTACTACAGACACCAGAATAGTTAATAAGACAGAACATTTTTACTTTAACTAAAATATTATAAATTGCTTAAAACTTGCAAACTATTGTTAATTAAACAAAAATGCCACACATTAAATTAATCAGTTATAAAGATATACACAATTAAATCAAAATAATATTTGATTGCTATCGTGTAGCAATAAAATAGATGTACTCTGTATTTCTTTCAAGTTCATTTCATTTGTGTTAAAAATATCACAAAACTATGTTCTGAAATTGTAACTTCACAATAAAAATGTGATTTTAGTTTAAAAAAAATTATGTCTTTATTAGTTTAGTGATAAGACATACCCATTGAGCAAGTTCGGATTTAGAATAATTTAAAATTAGTAATATGTATCATTTCTACTAGATAGGAATGTGTTGCTCTATTCACAATGTTAAATTGGAATATATTTAATGATAACACTGTAATCGCTATTTTAATTTGCAAAGCTTATTGCAACGAGAACATCAAGGCAAGCAAGTACGAACCTCCGCCTAGCTATATGGGATCATTTTATGGGCCCATAAAAGTTTTGCGGCTATCCGTAAAACATTCATATCCCCGCGACTTCTATGCTTTCAAATAATATTCAATTTTATGTGAATCGAAAAAGTAAGAAACGTTCGCTAGCGAAATTCATCATTTTCTATTTGACTTCGACATAACGAATATTGCTAGCAAGTTACGCGTTCTCGATTTTGATTAAAAATCGTCCAATTTTAACGTTTCAAGATATCAGTAATTAATAATAATTAAGTATTCATATTAGAGAGGTAAGTGTCCAGCAAACGACCCCAAAGGCGATATTAAGGGACGGATGTTGCTCTATCATAATATTACTGCGGCCATAAACTTCCGAGCTCCACGAGGCCGCTAAAGAAGAACCATGGCAACGTTAACACGTACACAAAATAAAGTAATTATTCCATCACGCCAATATAACACATATACAGTTTATAATCATGAAATCATTGACATCTATATTACTGATACTTTATAATAACTTTATTTTGGCATCATTATGTTTGAAACACTAGATCGTATTGCACATTTGGTATTTTTTAATTTTTCACTGTTTTTTTTAACTTTTATATATTTTAAATATTTTCACGTTTACTTGCCTTGTATATTACGTATTCAATTTTACTGTGTTTGTCTTTTGTTTACCAATTTGCCCTTAAACAAGCTTGCCTAGTTGGGCAATGCATTTTAAAATGTGTATAAAATATATGTAAAAAACTGTTTTTTTTTGCAGCTGTTCAAATGTTATATATGTCTTTAAAAAAATGTCTAACATGTTGAATGCCTTCGAGATGTGGTTCTGGAGGTAGATGGTGCATATACCGAGAACTTCGATGCGCGCGAATGTCTTAATCTTCCAGGAGATCATTCTAGTACAGATCGAAAAAAACATCAATTTAAGGCATTGTATGACACTGAAATTTTGAAAACCGAAAAAGTTATAGTTTTAGAAATTCTACTCCTATTTTTTTTAAATATTACAATTAAATTATCAAATTTAAAATATATTTTATCTATGGATAGCAAAAACGACTTGTTTTCACGCCATTTATGTCAAAAAATTTTGGATTCTGGGCACATGTTCTTTGAAGTAAAAGAGTGTGTTTTGTCCTCAATATAAAACGACAGATAATGTACTAAGCTGACCCAGGATGGTCGGTCCGGTAGAGAATTATTGTATGTTAATTTTGTTTTATATATTTTTAATTATTCTTATTCAATTATTAGTTGATTCTCCGTGGATGAGTCAGACAAGTATTATATTTTAAATTTGAATTAAATATATTAATTAGAAAGATATACATATAAAATCAATTATATCGAAAAATATTGTTGTTGCGCCACCGGGATTCGAACCTGGATTTCTTTCCTAACCGAAATTTAAAAAAAAAAAGTATTGTCGCTGTAATAGTTGGATAATGCACCTTCCCCGATTAGGAAAGAGATCCAGGTTCGAATCCCGGTGGCGCAACAACAATATTTTTCGATAAAATAGATTTTATATGTATATCTTTTTAATTAATATATTTAATTCATGTTTAAAATATCACAGAGCGTCTGTTCTGGATAATTACAACTTCACAATAAGAATGTGTTCTTCTAATAATATTATATTTTTAATTCAAACAAATAAGTGTTAGAAATTAGAAAAAGACATCTGTTTGCTCTCACTCATTTTTAATCATAATGAAATTAATGGAATAAGTGTCTTCCTTTATTGTATACTTCGAGATTTTCTCCTTCTTACAATATTTTTTTATGAATCGAAATAACTGTAATTATCTACCCTCGGGTCAAAACCCAACAACTTTTTTTTGTAAAAAAAATATTTTCAATTATTGAACTTTGATAACATTGGGTAGAATTCTAGGGGAGCGAAGCGCTCCACAGGTTAACAGGGGTGGTTAATTATTAAAGCCTTCGGTCTAACAGCCCCAGCGTGAAAAGCTTGCAGGAGGCGTAGCGACTAAATGAGCAACGTTTAGGTCGGTGAATACAATACCGCACAAACGCGTTGACTGCGTGAATGAGAACGGGAGTGAGTTCATTCAGACTATGAAAAACGAAAAGGGAAAATTGTACGTTTATCAAATTACGCTCAAGTTACACTGGAAGGCAGAGGACGTTTTTAAATTATTAAATTTATAACATAAATGTGACATAAAAACATATACGTTTAACTAACTAACTTATCAACAACAATTTTTCCGATAATTGAGCGCTACACTCTTTTTTCCTGATACACAACTTTCACCTTATCCACATTCATACATTGTTGAGGTTTTCAGTATTGGATTTACCTGGTGTAATATTTACGTCACTTCTAATTACTCTGGTTTATCTACACCGCTCCCATTCGCTTCTCCTATCTCAGGCACTAACTTTGATAAGATAGAGAAAGCGGGCGGGAAAACTTGTCCACACTCGATTTTATAAAAATACGGTTTTAATTTCAAAGCTATAGGGTGAATATTATGTTCCAGGCCAATTTTTTTTAGCGGCCATTTTGGTTTGACAGCTATTCGTCATTTCGGATTTGGTTATCGTAGAGAGTAGTTGATTATAATTTATTATGGAACAATGCCTTAAACAAACTCCACTTTTGGAAGAAAATCATCATGTTAATAAGCAAAATAGCCATTATCGGGGCACTGAAAATCCTAAATTGATACACCAACAATCTTTACACCCACGCAGAGTTACTCTATGATGCGTCATGTGAGCCAACGAAATCATTGATCTCTATTTCTTTCAGGATGTAGGATAGGAAGCAATGCTGTAAAAACTTATTGAGGCCGAATTGGGTAGATTGGGTCTGCAACACATGTGATATCAAAAGGACGGTGCCATCTCACACACAGCCCAAGCAAAGTTTGAAATTTTTATGAATGAAACAACATCGACCTGGAGCATAATATTCACTCTGTAGTTGTAAATGCTAATAATCTATAAGAATAGATCGAATATTCGGATGTTGTCACATAAAATAAACTTTTTTTGTAATTACAAGAAAACACATACATTTACATCATATACTTCATAGAAGACTCTATCTTATGTCATGATTCGACCTATTTCATATTTTAATGTCCTACGTGAGAGAACATACGAGTATATTATATATCACGACGATATACTATTTACAAGATTGAAACATTATGCGTGAGCAGCGATGTAAATCACAATAAAATTAAAATAGCTAGGTGTATTTTAAGAACTTAAACATTTTTATTTGTTATATGGTGAGTTGGACACGAACGGCATCTGTGAAAATAAAGTCAAACTGACAGCGCCGCGCGTCGCTAGAGCGCGACACGCCGAGTATCACTGGCGCCACGAGCGGGACAGCCGGGCGCTTCATTAGGCGAGCTACTAGACGCGTCACTTCTCCACCGAGCTCCATCTACCCTACAACCTTACTCACAGTGATACATTTTGTTCTTAATATTGTAACAAATATCAGATATCTCATAGAGACAAAACTATACATATTTGTATATATACAAATATATATATGGGTCGTAAGCCCTGTAATTATCTCATACTTCCATATATTTTCCATTAAATATAATAAAATAGCTTTGTCTCTATGATATATCTGATATTAGATTAACAACAGTACTTTTATAGATAAAAATCCAGTAATTGTGTGCTCTTTGACATATTCAAATATTGCTAAAACCGTATGTGCTTTTTTTTTATTAAAATAGAATGGAATACATATCACATCGACATTCTTACTATTTTCAAACTAAGTGAAACGCTTGTACTATGAAAATAGAACTTGCTGGTCTTCTGTAATCAGACACAAATACCCGACCACCAGATCTCGAAACCAGCGTCATTACCACTAGACCAACAAGCTACTCACACACTTTTGGAAATGAAATATCTGAACACGAATTATAAGGCGAATAATCATTGCATATCTTCCCGATCATAACCTCCATATATTAATTACTTTTGCATCTCTGTATATGCATAGTACATTTAAAATTTGTATTAATATGTGTTTTAAATATAAATTCTTAGTTCAATTTTCATTTTTAATAAACTATTTTACATTACCAAAATTAATATCGAAAATTTTACTTTCATATGAACGTATCAAAGAAGCAATCTTGTAAGTGTAATTTAAAGCAAAATACTTTAATTGTGATATTCGCAAGAATAAATTATTATATATGTACGCAGTGTTTAATGCCTGAGTGAAAGTATATCAAATTATTATACTTATATTATACTTTTGTTAACTGGGTTATTAAATCTACAAAAGCTCTATGGATGTGTAATCCTAAGAATATAATTTCCTTAATCTGAGCATTAGAAACTTAACTTCATGCTATGAATAAATTATAATTTCCACGTATTGATGAATATTGTTTATTAAGTAAAAATTCATAATCAAAGGAAGTTTGCAAAAAGACACAATCCAGTTTTGTGGTTGTAAATTGGATTTTAAGCATAGACCAGTAAATGAATAAACATGAAATAAAGTGAACATATAGGAGAGGGGTTTCAAACATTAGTTGCGGGACGAAAGACATTCTACACACGTTCTTGGTGGAAATTTAAATCTGATAGTTTATAACACATTTATGTAACAGTAAAAGTATTTACTCTTCAAAAATTAAATCTTTGCGTAAACCAGACGTATTTTTTACATTAATGTATATTATATTATCAACGTTTAATTTTTTATTCCAATCGAGTCATATTTTTAAAAAAAGTTGCGGAGCTATTTGATTGTTTGCTACATAAGTGATCACGTGAGTGACACCAAAATTAAAATATCGAGACAAGGAATAACATTTTAAACGGAAATGAATACGAATTTTGGATGATTGGTTGGAAGAATTTTTAAATTATCGAAATATGATTTTTTGAAGTTTTCCAGCATTGTTATCTATGATGGCACTATCTGACATGTCGTATCCAAACTGTTTTTGGTACTTACCTATCATGGTTGGTTTATCTTTAAATTATTTTTCTCCATTAATATTAACTGGTTTTCATCTAGTAATAATAATAATGAAGTCATTTATGTTTTACGTATTAGTATCCATCTAAATAATGAGAAGGCTTTTGATATAAATTGTCACATTTTACTGTTTATTTTATTTATTTATTACTAACTATATAATATACATATAAAAATTGTTTAGACTATGCCCGTCTCACTATGAATTATTATTGAATAAGTTAAAATCTTTTAGGCTTCTAAAGCTAATTAAATGCACAAATGGGATTGAAGCAGTCACCCTCGAGTGAATGAGGATTCCCTCAAACAACAGTTCACGTCGCGGAGGTACGGAGGTGCCCATCTACACATTCCCGGGGGGCATTTCAGAAACCACAAAGCAACCCCAGAAGCGCTGGGGTGGCTGAGAGAACTGTCAGTGTCATTGCCAACCATTACTGACATACGGAAGAAAATAAGTTAAATAATTGATTATTTTAGATTTTGAAGTACTGTACAAAAAAACTGTATAAATCATAATAATATAAAACTCTTTCGTAATCAAATTAATATACGTCTTATAAATATTATCCCTTCCTATTAAGGAGAACATATTCTTATTCGGAAATTGTAATTATTCAGAACATATATCTGTGATATTTTTAATATAAATTCAATTATATTCATATAAAATCAATTTTATCGAAAAATATTGTTGTTCTGGATCTCTTCCAATCCGGGGAACGTGCATTAACGTACTTCTGTCCAGTCTCTAATTAAAAGACTTGAAATGTATTAAAAAAATAAAATAATGATTTATTTTATATTATAAAAATTCCGTAATATATACTAACTAACTATACTTTTTTTATCAAGGCTAGTTTGCATATTTGAATAAATTTTATATTTTTTTTAATGTAGCCTCTGTTTGTAGCGTAGTTGACAGAATGACGAAATAATCGCTGAAATGATTTGGTCATGTGGAACGTATAAAATGACGCTAAAGGAAAAAAAAATATATATATATATAAGTTTTGAAAACCACGGAAATAAAGAGCATTTTTACGAAATACCTGGAATGGTCAGATAAACCAAATATTGGAGAATGGTCTTGTCGAAAACTTCAACAATCGACGAGCATGCATGAGAACTTGTATGAAATTGAACGAGGCAAGAACAGTTTGCCATGACAGAAGAATGTACTGTACTGTTTGCTACCCCTGCTGGGAAACGGCGTGATTTTAACCTAGTTAGTTCATATTATTTAATTGCTTCAAAAATATTTCATTAACATACCTACATCCATTCCGGTACATTCTCGTATCGAAAAGACAAAATTTACATCCATTTCAAAAAGTTTGATATATAATACGTTTATTTATTTTCCCAAAAAATTAACAACACTTCAAGTAGATGTATTTCGTTAATTTAATTTAATTTTTTATTAATTAGATAAATTAATTAAATTACTTTTTCTTCATGTGAAGATTTAATAAATAAAATAATATGATTTTTTTTTTCATTTTCCACCAGGTATAAACGTACCTCACCTTTGAACTTAGGTGAAATGAAATTATTCAACTAATATTTTACTTCAAAAAGTAATTCTAATGTTATTGACCTAGGTTCACATCCTGTGTTATTGTATTATGATAACCTGTTAACCTGCAGATGACATTATTTATGATTTTATCTTACGAGAAGGGAAGATAGCTTGGAGAAGCTTGTAGTGGACTATCTCAAAGAACAGAGAGGACGAGAAAGATCCCCCACCCGTTGGACTGACCGAGTGAAAAAAACAACAGGCACTTCGAACTGAAGGGAGTCTTCTCCATCTTTCTCGACCAGAACTACATAAGGGCGGGAGTTTATGGAGATTACGATCCTCAGTCGTGAGGGACTGACCTGAATGATATTAAGTATCGAAGTGTTTATTTGTATTCTTTGCTAGTTATATATGGAAAAAAAAATCCCTTGTCCCATCATGCCATAATCGGAAACAAAACTGGATTAAAACAATTTTCATTAACATTTGACAATAATTTTAAATAAATAAAATGATTTGCGATAATCCCTTTCAAAACTACAGAAGTTAAAAATACTTATACAATATTATATTTTTATATATCGAGTTGATTTAGAATTTTGAGTTTACTTTAGTTTTTTTGTCAATTTTAATGTGACGGTAAACTGTGCGTATTTATTATATCATGATTTAATCGAAAAGTGTTAGGTATATTGCGTAATATATTGATAACAATATTTGAATATGTCTAAAAACACACAATTACTGGATTTTCACCTATTTGGACTGATTAATGGGTGAGAATGGTGAACGTTATATATACATAAAGTGATCAGTTAAACCAGTCGAAGACAGATCGTAAGCCCTGTAATTAACCATACATCCAATTATTCTTATTAAATATAATAAAAAAATAGCATCGACTCTATGAGATATCTGTTATTTGTTTAATATATTGATTTTTATACTTAAACAAGTGACATTAGAATAAATTGTATCAGACTTTTTTATAGAGAGGCATATTTGAACCCGAATAATCGATGTAACCTCTACATTTGTTTCACTTCTTTCTGAAAACTTCATCGTTCCTATGATGCCAAATCATCACTGTGCATACCTAGAAATCTTCATGTTCAGATTTTTTTTTCAAATACAATGTGGTGTGTCAATACAAGAAGAAATCTGGTATCAGATCGCACAAAAACCATTTAGAGGGAACCTAGTAAGAAACACATTTAAAAATTTCAAAATTTAAAACAAGGGCAGAAGAAATATTTTTATTACCGTGAAAATGTATAATATCTGCACGCGGAAGATATTAAGGGTCCTTCCAAATCCTAATGAGAGGCGTTAATCGCTTAAACTATGTCTAATTTTTAATATTATTAATGTTACTTTAATGCTAAGATGTTTTCTATATTTAATTTAAAAAGAAGCCTCTCTCTTCGGTGCTCGTACTACAACATTTGTAATACTGTTTAGTCCCTTAACAATTTTTAATGAGATTAACCGAGATACATTTCGGATCCCAAAATATTAAATTTTAGAATAATTTTTAAAGGCTATTCAAATATTTCAAAAAATGCGTATGTTTGTATTTTATCAAAACAGATTAAGATTTATATTTTGCAGGTGCATATAAAATTTAAGAATATTTTTTAAAGGTTATCATTGCTACCAACCATACTATATGTTTAAAACTATATATATATAATGATTCATATATGTATTTTTATTTAGTCTTCATAATAATAAAACGTAATTGACTTTGAATCTGTGTTAGTTATCTATTTAATGTAATGGTAGTTAGACATTCGAAGGTTAAATAATTTCAATTATCCCTTGTAATTCCGCAGGACGGAAACGTTTCTCAGAGGCATATGACGGGAAGCTGTAACAAGTTGGAAGGCTTCAGAGGAGATTACTTCAAAGGTCATGTTGACATTTTCGATCCGGAATCCCTTCCATCCCTAGCGTCTTTATAACATAAACTTAATATGTAATATGTGTCTAGCGATATGGTTTCTCAATTTTGTTTAACAATTTTATTAACTTAATAAGAAAAAGTATATAATTTTTAAATATGTTATTCTAGTCAAATTCATATTACATCGTAAGATATTTTAGCAAATTATTATATTCATATTCAAAATTATTCTCGAATATATATAACACACAGTGGTGGAAATATGAGGAAGAAAGGAAGGTACTTACTTTTTCGTCTGCCGGATGCTGGTTCATTTCTTGATTCCTCTCCACAACAAGAACAAGCATTGCGGCGTGTATACTAACACTCGCGAAAAGGATTATTGTATATGTATATAAGCAGAATTAAGGTAATATTATTAACTAAAAAGCTGAGAGAAGCGACTGTAGTGTTTCCGTAAAAAATTCTAAGAGCACTGAACTTGCTGCAGTTGGAACAATTTCAATTACTGCGACATCTTTTTTTTCCTTGTTCTTAAGGATAGGTTAGGAAAGAAAATGATGGAGATACGTAGGTTAAATTTTAGCAAATGTGTGGTTGTATGCATGAGTGAGGCAACAAGTCAAATGCCAAAAAACTAAATAAAATTTAATTTAGTTTAAACAGCGCTAACACATAGGTACTGACATAAACTAATCTATCATTTTTTTTTAGTAATTTACTTGTACTTCAGTGCAGTGATGAGGAAATCCGAATTAAGTCTCAAATTTAAAATCTTTGCAAACTGTGTACAGACCCACTTTAATACATGGTCACCAAATATGAATTCTTACGGAGAGAATGCTGAAATGTGTTATCTTAGTAGAGTAGCTAATGTATCATTAATGGACCGAGTGAAAAGTACTGAGACCTTGGCACGAAACCTCTGCTTCTAAAAATGTAAAAATTTCAATTAAGGTGGCTTGGACACGTCTTGCGAACGCCAGAGAAACAACTACCAAGAATCGTATTGACAAATCCGGAGGGAAGGTGGCTGGTGGGTCAAGGAAAAAATAGTGACAAAGTTTGTATGAACACTGACTGGGACTTGATTGGCCAATAAATACTGAAACAGCGTAAAACGGAACGGATGAAAGCTCCTTGTTGAAAATTTGAACCCCCAACCCCGCTTTCCGACGAAAATGATAACGAATATTTATTTTATTTTTAATTGTATATATATTTCCAACTATCAGTCAGTTAAAATTAGACGTATTTCTACTCTTTTCTATTTCTTTTATTGAAAAATTAATAAATCTGTTTAAATATAATTTAAATTTAAATGTATCAATTAGAAATATATAATCAATTTATAGAAAAAATATTTATGTTACCACCGGGATCAAGAACTATGTTCTGAAAAATTGCAACTTCATAATAATAATACACTAACTAACTTACATTCATGCCGTTTCCCCGCATGGGTAGACAGAGAGGATAGAGTGCCACATACTTCCACTGTTATACATTTTTTCATATAAACTTGCCGATTATTAAAGCTTCTAATAAGACCATCCTCCAGTTTACCTGGTCATGCTAAGTCTTCCGCGGACGTCCTCTATTTCTGGTGCCATCAACACTTGCGTCATATATCTTCTTAACCAATTTCTCCCTCATTCATCCGTTCCATATGACCAACCACCTCAGAAACCTTTCTTAATCGTATTCACTATACTAACATCATATTTTAATTCTTTCCTTATTTCTTCATTCTTTACTCTGTCACAAATCGATCTGCCATACATACGCCTAAGCGATCTCATTTCCACTGCATTCAGTCTACTTTCATGTTTTTCTTAAAAAAATATTCTTATTTAAGTTTATGTGAATTTTTAATTTATAAACTTGCATCCACATTTAAAACCTCAAATCGTAGTACTAGTCTTAATGTGCTTTATTCATTGATATTGATACAACACACTCTGCTACTGCTGTACTCACTAATAATACTGATATCTCCACTATTAACTCATTTTATTTTCATTTTTCCCAAAATAACTATAACATATATTCAGGTACTTGTAAATTTAATTCCATGAATTTAGAATAACTCCCCAAGGTACATCCATCTCATCTTAATTATATTAAGGTTCATGTAAACTTTAGTTTTTGGTATCCAAAGACTTACACTTTACCAGAAGTGTGGCTTGCTCAAAATATTTCAATTCAAAGATTAATTAACCTCTCAAGTATTTCATAAAAACTTATTAATCAAAATATAAAAGTATAAAAGTTTTACAATGTTTAATTAAGAGGTTGTTAGACTTCCTGTATATTTTACAACATTTAAGTATTTCAGAATAAGTATTTATTATTTATATCTATATTTAACACAGGTTAACTCCTGCTAGTAGGCTCAGAATTATGTGTCATATATGTATTGTACAATACTTTGGACATCTCGTTAGAAGAAATGACAGCCTAGAATAGGTTGTGCTGGAATGAAAAAGCAATAGACATTCTGAAGTCCACCTGCTGGATTGACCTGATGAAGACCGCAACAGGTGCTAGTCTTGTAGCAGCGCTAAAAATTATGGAACCGAGCCGAGAGGAATGAAGGAATACCATTAGAAGAACCATAAAAAATCGCGTTTTTCAGTAATGACGAAACGACCTGGAAAAAAAGAAGGAATAGAAGTTCTGAAGCCAACCTGTAAAATATCACTGTAATGAAACCGCGTTAAAAGTGCATCACATTCATTATAAGGTTAGTTATATAGAAGATTGAGAATATAATTATATAAACGTTTTCTACAGATATTTAGTACCTTTCTAGATATTTTTCCAAAACAAAAGATCACATCTGAATTTGAAATATAATTCAGACAAGATCTAAAGAGATGTTTAATTTATTCAAAATAATTTTCCTAAATAAACAGAAGTTTTGTTGATATGCGCATTTTCATTCCACGGGCTTAATTTAAAAACCGGATAAGGTCAAAGTATATTTCCCGCACGCTTCTCGCTTATGAGCTGAGATATCATCAATCCGTATAAATAAGGTGGTGCTCCGACGGCCACAAAACGGTTATCTCCTCCACTCGATCGTAAATACTTCCTTCCAAGTAAGCGGTCCGCTAAGTTGGAAAACTTTTCAATTATCCGCAAGCTTAAAAAAGCGCTGATGCAGGAGATAGTTTTGCTTCGCGATAAATAAATCCTGCATATTTTAGGAGGTACAAAACAAATTGTATGATAATTTTTTGATGTAACATATATTTTAAAAACAACTTTTTGTAGTACTTAAACACAGAATGACACATATATACAAATAATAAACAAATAGATGTATGCTTTATATTATTATATGCAGTGCTATTTTTGTACATGAAGCTTTTTCTTTAAAAATAATAGTGTGAGTAATCGCGACACTGTTCAGTAAAACTCCAAAGCCTCAGAATATAAAAAGATTATTATTGTGATAAAGTATACTATGGTTGGTACAATAATATTGATTTATTTAGATATAGGTACAAGTATTCATAATCTTAATAATTGTATAATTTAATAATTTAATATTTTTTAACAACACTGTTTCCGCAACAAATAGACCATAATAATTCAATTTATACTGAATGATTATTTTAAATATTATACCTACATAGTTTTTGAATTATTATTCTGTATAGAATATGTATTTTCTTATAAACGCTGTTTTTTTATTATTTTACACCCTTTTAGTTACTTTTGCTTTTATTCTTTCTTCGTACACAGAAATGTTCAAAGTTTACTTCCCGTCCCCAGAACGCATATTTCGCCCCCCTCCCGATAAGATTATGTGATATTGTTTTGTTTTAAGTGGTTCAAAAAATGTGGTTAATAAATGTATTTAAACAACGATAATTGCGAAACAACATATTTTATATTATATTGGCAATTTTTAACACAATATTTTTTTTTTCTATTTTATTACATATATATATATATATATACATGATAATTTCATTATTTTCCAAAATACATAACAGTTTTACTGCAAGGATTGCCTTTTACATAGTAATTATTAATTTTTAGCAAAAACATTATTTTTTATAAAGCAAACAAAAATATAGGTAAGAATGTGTTCTTTCACTTTATATTTTAGGGTGATCACTGGGTGGGTGGGTATTTCTTAAGTCGGTTAGTGAAATGATAATGTTATAAATTATGATTGAATATTTGATATCACCAATATTTGAATATATCCAATAACACACAATTACTGGATTTTTACCTACAAAGGCACCGTTATTAAACAAATATCAGATATCTCATAGAGACAAAGCTGTTTTTTATTATATTTAATGGAAAATATATGGAAGTATGGGAATCATTACAGAGTCAGAGTCAACCTGTTTTCGGTTGGCTTAACTGATCACCAATATTGTTAATGTAATATACCGATCAAAATAAAAAAAATGGAAAATATTGATTTTTCAGGCGTATTCTAGTATAATATGTTAAAAAATACTTTACAGATAAATATTGCTTCAAAATAATTTCAAAAGAATCAGATTCTCATAACGATGACATATATGCTGTTTAAAAAAAATTAATAAAAGGAAAAATGAATTATTAAATTTAATCCATAGATGGCGATGATGTAGTGGTACTCGAAGCGAGTCTACATACTAATAAATACATACACAACAAACAAAAATTTGATAAATGTGAAGATTGAGGGGTGAGAACTGGTGAGAACTGAATATACATATATATATGTAAAAACATAAGTCATATTTTGGCAATCGTAAGAATGGTTTGTCAATTTTATATAAGTGTCGGTGCGTATGACTTGGGCACGGGCACATAATTAAAAAATTTCAAAATGTTATATGCCTTAAACGTCGTTAATTTATTAAACGAAAGCAGTCTTTCTGTAAAGCGTTTTAGTATTTATTTTTGTGAATATTGATACGATGTGTATGGTTCTTATTTCAGTTTATATATGAGTTGTTCAGATTCAATACTATTATGCCGAAAAATTTACGTGATTATTAAAATTGATTTAATAAATAATTATTATACTTCTCGTCGTTTTCTCTGGGGGTAGACAGAGAAAATACAACCTTGCACTCTTCTATCTTAGCAGGTCACCCTTGTCCACTCTCATTCAACTTATCATACACACTGGTAGATTGTTTAAGAACCATCTTCCATTACTCGATTTATTCCGTGTCAAAGGTTTTCTTTATTTTCTTTTACACACTCAAAGTCTAAAACTTACAAGATGCTTTTAATCGGATGAATACAGACAAGAAAGTTACCAAAACAATTAAATCCGCAAACTGCAACATCTGGAACACATTATGAGATAACCAGAAAAGTATCAAATCCTAGATCTTATAATTCAAGGAAAGGTTTCTAGACACCATAGTCTCGGAAAACGCCGAACTTCATGCCTGAAGAATCTACGACAATGATTTGAATAGACGGCGGTACAGTTCCGGACAGCTTCTAAGAAATATCTGACGGATCCAATATGACAGCCAACGTACGGTAAACCGAATACGGCAAGAAAAGAAGAAAACTTATTCACATGTTTCACGTTCCCAAACCATCTTAGTGACATTTTCTTAATCCTGTGAACAGTAGAACTACAATCAGATTTACGTGTTTGCGTGTTTTTATTAGTCATCCCATAAATAATGGGGTTTTTAATACTTCTTAATTTTTTCAAATGAAGATAAACAAAGTTATTTATATAAGGTAAAACGGAAAGGAATGACATTTTTTTTTTACTGTAACAAAAAAATTATTTTTAAAAAACTATACAATATTATTCTATTTAATAATTTCCCTCGTTGTCTATTATCTTCCTCCATAAAAGAGGCAACTTTTTGATATCCTTTTCGTAAAACTCTGGTGACTTACTGGCAAAATACGAATCCAGGTGATTTTTCATCTGGTCAGCGTTTGTAAATTTTTTGTCACGAAGTGAATGCTCCATCGACTTGAAGAGATAATAATCCGAAGGTGCTATGTCTGGTGAATATGGAGGATGTAGCAGAAGTTCGAAATCAAGTTCTCTTATTTTTTGCTGAGTAATTTTTGCCGCATGAGGTCTTGCATCATCATGTTGTAAAATCCGCCTATTGTTATTGACCAAAACAGATCATTTTTTTAATAACTCTGCTTTTAATCGTTCTAGTTGGGCACAGTATAGCTCTGCCGTAACTGTTTGACCAGATTTCAACAATTCAAAATGTATTATCCCCGAAACATCCCACCAAACACATAACAAAACTTTTTTTAACGTCAATGTTGGCCGAGGGGTAGGCACAGGTACTTGATTTGGTGATAGCCATTGTTTTTTTCTCCTGTGTTACGTAACCAAACCAACACAATTAAATATATAGTTTGATTAGCATGAGGTACCCTCATCAGGTCGTTCGGCTGTACCGAAATGGATTCGATTCACTGCATCGATCACTCAATCAAGGGGGAAGAAGGAATTTTCAATGAAAATTAATATTGGGATTTTTCTATAAACATTTATTCTCATTGGTCTAGATAAAAAATAAAGTAAAATTAGATGTTACATGCAAGGTAGTATCCTCACCAGTTTATAGTTTTAAAGAAATTCACAATTTTTAAATTTGAGCTAAAAGGTCTTACAACTATGTTACAACATAAATACAAATAAGTGGGAACTTTTTGAGCGGGAGGGAAGGACTTGTGCCAAGGCGCGCTCCATAAATAAATGTAGGTAGTGTGAGTTAGCAGTACCTTTCTTTATTCTGCTGTGGTGGGTGGCGATGGTCTACTCAAGCGTTTTGGCGTCGGCCTCAAACAAGGCCTGATGGTGGAGTTCAGTCCGACGTGGCTTCAAAAACAGGTGTTTATCACGTAATTACATGTATATATAACAATATTATTATTATTGTAGCGCAAAGGTTTCCACGGCTTTCTTGGTCACGTGTGAGATGTGACCATTGTCTCACTTGATTTTACTCAATACTAGTTATATGATTATTAGCTAAGTAACACTCCAAATCACATGCCTCGCAGTCATTAAAATGGGCTGTGGTTTAAATCTACGTGATTTTACTGATAAATCTTAATATTATTAGATTATAGGTAGGTTAACCCGAGAGTGAAAACCGAAATGCGCGTGTTATAAATTGAGTTATTCCGCACTTTGGAGGAACCGCTTTCTTGACCCGATGCCAGGACTGAACTATCGCTCGCAGATGAGCACGCGATTTATTCTGTACCGTATCAATAAAGATAACTCTGGGATAGAAATTCGCGCTCCTTCACCTACACATACTGATGTTGGAAAGAGAAAGTATATAATTAGCACCTTGTCGGACACTATATTTTGTACCGACAGGAAGTGTTCCTGCACGCGTATCTGCAGATTGCGTGCAGAACTTTCTCCAGTATGCGTAAGTTAATTTCGCGTCTTTTCATCCAAAGTGATCAGCGCTCAGACCAAAATGACGCGCGAGAGTTAGAACCTTTCTATCCAGCGCCTGGTTTGCTAATTATGCGCCATCTAGCCCGGATTGTCCTTGACACATGCCGACTCTCCTCGACTCTAACGGAGTTACTTTAAATAAAATTATAATTACGAAATGTTTTTACGTAACACCTGGTATTACTGTAAAGGACCCATTTCTCGTCCTCGGTAAGTATCCTTCTTAGAAATGGATCCGTTTCGTGCCTGGACAATAGGGAAGCACAGATGGTCACGCGTTGCTCCAAGGCCGTTTGAGAGAGATCATGCGGCACCCAAATTCCTTGCCTGTGTTTTTTCCTCAACCTTTTCAGATGATCTTGCACAGGACAGCCAAGGTTGTGTGACAATTCCTTCACTGTTTTACAAGGATCAGCTTCCACCAATGATTTTAGGACGTCATTGTCGATTTTGAGGGGTCTTCCGGTTTTTGGTTTGTCCTTTAATTCCTTATCACCACTTTTGAACTTTAGAAACCATCTAAAGCACTTTCGAAGTTTCAAGACGTCATCGTAAATGTCACAAATGGTTTGCGTAGCTTCTTTTGGTTTTAATCCTTTATCGAATAAAAATAGCATAAAATAGCGCAAATGTGTTTCTTCAATCTCAGGCTTCTCCATTTTTCTACAACGGCAAAAAAAATAAAAAATATCTTGAAATGGAAAGAGTTCTACACACAGAGCTTTAAAATTATACTAACCACGAGTGCTAACTCAACGGCAACCGTTGACAAACTAATTTTAAAGTAACGCGCCAGAAAAAATGTAATTTCTTTCCGTTTTACCTAATATTATTATATTTTAATACACTCGTTTATTTTTTACAATGCTCTTTTATTTTTTTGGCATATACTGGTATACTTGCGAGATCCTTCTTTCAAACTTAACTTGTCCGTGACGAAAAATACTCTTCCAGTACTGTTCTAACCTCGTCTACAGAATTCATATTATTTCCATCTTCTGGGCTCCAGTTTCCGGCTCGAAATTTCTGGAACCACCATTGGCAGTAGCTTACGCTTATTATTCGATTCCCACATACTGCATTAATATTCCTAGCACTTTTCGTTGCGTTGTTGCCTTAATTGTACTCATAAAGCTAAATATGCTGATTATGCTCCTTTGTCACTTCCATTACAGTTTTAAAAAGATAACTAATAAAAATCGAACTGCACTCTTCTAAATATACACTAATAATAAATTACTATCTGCTTTTATAGCAGGTATTAATAAAATCTGATGCAGGTAGTTAATTTTACCCTACGATTTCTTTGGAATGTTCTAAACAATGTATCTGATTGTTAGCTAAAATTGCATACAAAGCGTGTTTTTTTCAGAGGTTTGTTTTTCGAATTGGCAACATTTTTTCCAACGACAGTCAATTTGATAGCTGATAGCTGATTTGTACTCAGTTTAGTTTGCCATTTCACCATGAATATACTTACATCAGAACAATGCCTGTAAATTGTGCAAATTTATTTCGAAAATCGTAGTTCAGTTCGCGAAACTTACCGTGCGCTACGGTTATTTTACGGTCAATATAATCATCCATCCGAACAAATAATTCGAATAATCATGGATCGTTTTTGCACCGCGCATATAATAATTGATAATACGCATCCGCAGAGACGTTGTACAGTGCGCACCGAAGAAGCTGTTGCACCAGTGGAACGTAGTATTGAGGAGAACCCGAATGAGTCGATTTGTCATCAAGCACAGCAATTGAAGCTGTGTCCATCCACTTTATGAAAGATTTTGCGGAAAGATCTTAGTTTACAAGCTTACAAGATCCAGCTCGTGAAAGAATTGAAGCCGCTTGACCATCGTGTGCGTCGTACGTTCGAAATTGCTCTTGGTCCTCATTTTCAACACAAAATTTTATTCAGCGAAGAGGTTCATTTTTGGTTGTATGACTACATCAACAAATTTCCGCATTTGGAGTGAATAAAATCCATAAACTATTATTGAGACGACGTTACATTCACAAAAGGTCACTGCATTATGTGTTTTACGGGCTAGTGGAATCATTGGTCCATAGTTACAGTAATGGAGAGCGCTACAGATTCATGATTACTGATATTTTGGTTCTTCAATTGAATGATATTAGTGTGAAACAGCTGTGGTTTCAACAAAAACAATCAATTTATTGAACGAAACATTTGATGAGCGCATAATTTCGCATAATTGATCTGTGAATTAGCCTCCAAGGTCGTGTGATTTAACACCTTTGAATTATTTTCTGTGGGCATATGTGAAGCAACTAATCTATCCCGATAAACCAGAGAAGATAGATGACTTGGAAGCCAACATTCGTTACGTTATTGCCGATATATGACCCCAGCTGCTCCAAAAAGTGGTAGAAAATTGGACTTCTTCCATCCAGATTGCATTTTATTCGAACCAGCCGCGGCACTCATATGCGCGAAATCATTTTTAAATACTAATGGTATAAAATTATCCTTCCAATAAATCCAATACCATGGTTTTTACCACGAGTTTTATTTCATTTTAAAGTTCTATACCTATAAAAAAACACCTTTTAAATAGACATGAACTAACGCAAATTCCTTGTTTTAAGATTATCAATTTGGTGTCACTCATGTGATCACTTTGGTACCACTTACGCAATCAAATAGCTCCGCGACTTTTTAAAAATATAATATATGACTCGATTGAAATGAAAATTTAAGCGCTGACAATATAATATGTATAATAATGTCAATGTAAAAAATTTCATTTTCAAAGAGCAAATACTTTTACTATTGCATAAATGTGTCATAAACTATCGGATTTATGTTTCCACAAATAATGTTTGTCGAATGCCCCTCGTCCCGCAACTAATGTTACAAACCCCTCTCCCATATGTACACTTTATTTCATGTCTATTCATTTACTGGTCTGTGGTTCAAACACTGTACAGAAATACGACACATCTGAATCACATATATTTTTAGAATTCAAAGTTACCTACCCTGCATTTGGTTGTGTTTACCCTGGAGCAGCCACTTGTTGGTTGGCCGGGCGAGGGGGCGCACGCGCGCTCCTCCCCCCGGGTGGCGCAGGTAGAGCCAGGTGAGGCGCCCATACAAGCCAGATATTGATCCCATGCAGGAAAAACAATGAAGACACTATAACACTTATGCCGCAAAAACACTACGTAGCTAAAAATAATACACTTTATCATGAAACGGATCGGACATTCGTTTTGAAATCTAAATATCTATTAACAACACACTATTAACAATTATATAAACATGTACATTACAGCAAATTCCTTGTTTTAATATTTGCATTTTGGTATTACCCACGTGATAATGTTGGTACCACTTATGCAATCAAATAGCTCCGAGACTGTTTTTAAATATATGATTCGATTGGAACGAAGTATTTAAACGCTGATAATATAACCCACTAACTAACTTACCATCATGTCGTTTCCCCGCGTGGATAAACAGAGAGGATAGAGCACCTTCTGTCCTAACACACAGTTCTCGCCTCATCCACATTCATGATCTTCTCAAACAAGCTCGCCGATTGTCTCGATATCTGGTTTACCTGGTCGTGCCAAGTCTTTCTCTGACGTTCTCTATTTCTGGTGCCATCAACACTTGCGTCATATATCTTCCTTACCATTCTCTCTTCATTCATCCCTTCACTATACTAAGATCAGCTTTACATTATTTCCTTATTTCTCCATTCTATACTCTGTCATAAATGGATAATAGAATATGCATCAATGTAAAAAATACGATTTGTTTACACAAAGAAGAATAACGTTTGTCGAATGCCCCTCGTCTCGCAACTAATGTTCCAAACTCCTTCCTTTTATGTACACTTTATATCATGTCTATTCATTAACTGGTCTGTGATTAACTATCACAGAACTATTGATGTAACGCATAGCAGAATATCTATTTGGTCTTGTAAATGTCTTTGGTCGCTCCTCATTTCTTAAACTAGTCTTATACGCAATGTCAATATCATCAGCATCCTTAGCTGTTTTATATTCACTGCTGGATGAAACCTTCTCCGTATGTGTCCCACTTTACTGTATCCATTATTTTTCGCTGCGACAGAGTGGCACGTTTTTCTACATATTTTTAATCAATAATAATAAAAAGAATAATTCAATCTACTATATTATTTTTAAATCACGTTAAATTATCTACATCTTCTATAGATCTTAACTAGAGCATTAAAAATAACGCGAAATTTTATTCGCAACCAGCGCAAGTGAACTACTGTGAAAGTCTTCACCAGGTGAAATCAGAATGAGCGGGGTACTGTCTCCCTACCTTGAAATACTCAAAGGTCGGGTTCGAGTCTTGAGTTTGAGTTTGACTATTTCTCGTAGGGAATTGACGTGGTGATAAGTTAGCTAGTTATAACATTTGTACAATACTCAGACTCACATAAAAGCGTAATTCATTATTATTTTGAGTAAGAACTATCACTTTTATATGTGTGTGTCAGATGAGTGGTGGGGGTCATGGGATATAAGAGGCCATCAACAGGGCTCTTTCTCATCGTTATAAGCAAGATCAGAGTTATATTATTGTACATTACTGTAATTATATTATTGTAATAAACGAAGTGTTACACATATTTACAACAGGCAACTTGAGTATACAAAGTAAGGAAGTAAACCAAAGGAATCTGGTGGTATTTCTAAAGGCACCACACTGGTATAGTCAAATTGATAAGTCACTACATTTTGTTTCATACATTGTTTTGTATATTTTAGTATTGATGCGAGACAGAATACGAGAAACGCCCTGACCCGGTCTGCTACGAACAATCTCAAAGATTTGGCAAAACCGAAGCGTAACCAAGAAAACAAAAATGATTAAAACATGGATTATGAGAGATAACTGGAATACAACTAGTTTTGGAAATGTGGTATTGGCGACGCATGTTACGTCTTCCGTAAACAGTCCACAGAATGAATGCCTCGACCATAGAAAAATTAAACATCGAGCAGCTATCTTATCCTCAATTACACGGCACCGGATCTTGACATATTTTTACAATGTTACCAGATATGGGGACACCATGAAAACATTGGTGATCCATGAAAGAGTTGAAGGAATCAGATCTTGTGGTTGGATCAACTCGGTCAAAACTTCGATGCAGAGCCTATTCTGCAATATGAAAAAAATGCCACGGACTGACATCCAAAATAATTCGTCGCAATTTCATAATCACTACTACTCTCAATAAAATCAAGACAAAGAAGAGGAAAAAATGTTTTACAAAAAAATCTTAATAAATATATACTTTATTTATATTTTAGAGCATTAATTTCAAACTTTCTCATTTAAATGATCTGGAAATTAGAGTGAGTGATTGGCATTTTCTTAAAAATTATTATTTGATTTTAGATTACAATAAAGATTAAGCACAGGAATGCAAAGTGATCTTCAAATTTCGACCTTTTATTGAATTAAAGATCATCTTACACGGAGTACTTCAAAGTCAGAAGTGTTTGTGACATTACAATTTCACTAACAGCACTTCAAAGTAAACGTAAATACATCCCCCGAGGGCTGTCCTGTAAAGATTGACCTTTAAGGTTTAATTATAAGTATTGGCATTATGACCCAATCAGCTTAGAGTTTTTCTAATGGCTGAAGGGTGAATAGCTTAAATGATGAGATAGATCTCTAGATTTTTCATTTTCAATTCATGGGGTACATAGGCCGCGAGTTTACAGATAAAATCTAGTTTCAGATATTGGTGAAGATAAATCTCAATACGTATTAATATTTTCTCTCTAATTGATCATCTCAATACAGACGTTCTATTTACTATATTTTGCAGCAATTATTATCTGTGAGACTCAAACAGATCAAGAATACGCCATCTTGGATCCTCAATTGTTTCAAGCTTAAGGTATCGCTATCTAAAGCGTTTGGAACTTATATATATATATATTTTTTTTTTTTTTTTTTTTGTAGCATAAATAGTACATATTAAAAATAAGGGTAATTGCTTTAATAGACGTAGTCTGTTCTAAAGCAGTTACCTGTACAGTTTTTAAAAGTTGTAAATGTTAAGAGGTAGGTAATTATAATGTTAAGTGAGATATAAAAAGTTATGTGAAAATAAGTATAATCAGAAGTTATAAAAAGATATTGAAAAAAGTTATAAAAATATTATTGTCAGTAATATACAATAGTCGTTGACAAGAATGTGTGGATAGTTAGGTTAGCACAAATGACAAATTGGTTTCATTTTGCTTTCTACCCACATCAAGTCATATTTATATATGATATAACTTGAACTTATGTTCAGTGCATTCTACCACCCCTTCCCTCCCCGACCTTTAATCGGAACGGTTAAACGCTCTTATCAACCTCGAAGGCTCCATGTAAAATAGTGATATAATTCAATACAGTCCACTGTATCCAGAGGTGACTGAAAGATCCAAGAGAAGCGGAGTTCGGTAAGTCTCTTTTCTCTGTTCCTATGTTTCTGGCACCTATTGTGCGATTTCACGACAAAGGATTCAAATCATTTGATTCTAACATCACATTTCAAAAACGTCAAGTTTATTTCTCTCGTTTATCTTTGTTGCGTACAAGCACAGATGTCGGAAAAATTCAGATACGAAAGGAGTTTGAAACTCACCACAATCCGGATTCTGCTGGTACTTTCAAAATGTGGACTGTATGTTTTAATCACTATTTCGTCAAAGGTTCCTTTAGGCGACGACGAGTTCCGATACTGCATAGACGCGAAGTCTCAAATTAGTATAATATTGTAATCGTTTAGGTAAACGTATACCGCACTGGCTCAAGGTCGCCAATTGACTATTTTTGAAAAACGAATTACTATATTCATTCCAAACTAAATGATGTGCCATGAACGCTAGAACCCCAGACCACGAGATCATTAGGCGAGTGTTGTAACCGCTAGACCAACAAGTACGTTTGACCTCCCAATCACTATTGACGAACCAGTGAAGTCATATTATTATTACTGCGCACATTATTTGTTGGTAGTCTCAATCGTGTGCTCGAGTGAAATTTTGTAGCGCTGTTTCTATATTTAATAAATTGTTTGTAATTATAATTAATTAATAAATGTCTTAAAATATATAATAAATGAACTAACTATCGATTAGGTGGCTGACGACACAGTTCATTAGCCTGCGTGACGACTTACCCAAATCTCCCTAATCTATATTTCTCCCCTTGAATATATCGATTTAATAATGTTGTACCTGTTGTTATTTTTTATTCCTATTTTGAATATTGTTGATCTTGTGATTGCAATATTAAATAAGTTTAAAGAAACTTATTTTCGTATGATTTTCGTATAAATTCAAATTTACTCGACTTGATGTAAAAAATGAACAGTGATAGGTGATTATCGAACTTAGTACGCGACTAATATTATGAAATAGAACCAACTATTTCGCATCATCAAATGCATGTGCGGCAAAAAAAATACATATAAAACTGACTGTTAAGGAAAATGTCAGTCACAAGCTGATTGATATATAATATTTTTATGTTCAACTTTAAAAAGTTGAACGTTAAAAATATTGAAGTTGAACGTTAAAATGTTGAAAGAAGTGGAACGTAAAAACATTGAAAATGTTGAACGTAAAAATATTATATATGGTGATAAAAATATTATATATGGTGATAAAAATATAAATAAAATAAAAATATAAATATAAAAAATAAAAAAAACGTATTTGTAACTTAAAGTTAACACTATCTAATATATACGATAACACATGGGCGTCTAACCGATCGATCGCGAGCCAAAACTTGGTCGATCCCGAAACCCATCAAGAAAAGATTTTAGATTAGATTTTTGTATTATTGTAAAACAATAAAAAGTTGTATGATTTTTATTTTTTGTTTTTTTTTGCTCCCTAAAACGTTAAGACAGAAATAATAATATTGGATCATTTTTTAATATACATATAACGACGTTTCGTCTTTAAAGTGTACATTTAAACTTTGAAGATTGATATAAAATCAAATCAAGCAAATTTAAAATAGAAAAGTAGCTCCCAGTGATCAAAAGGTTGGACACCCTTGCGGTAACATATTCACATCTCGCAACATGGCATAGCTGTTAAGGCATCTGACTAAATTCTCTCTAGGATTATAGGTTCGAATCCTATTGACTGCATTTGGCGTTCTTTAAAACTTTATTTATTCACGTAATTATTTTATAATATAATATAATTATATACATGTTTGCCCTAAAAATACATAAGTTGTTTTAAAGTTTATCCAAATGTAATAAAAATTTATTGATTTAATCTCTAGCGTCTCCTAGCGTATATTACTCAAAGGTTTTGTCGCAATTAAAGGTGATAGTTTTTAAAAATGGAATAACTTATGTATCAATTTGATAAAGCTGAAACATATAGAATCAAAAATGTGTCGTTAACTTACTAGGTTAACGTGGTATAATAGTTAGCGTATTTTCCGGATAGGAAAAGTTCCTGGTTCGATCCCGGTGGCAACCAAAATATTTTTTCGATAAATTGATTTTATCTGTACATCTTTCTAATCGATACATTTAATTAGTATTAATTATTATAACTTCTTCAATATTACCAAAATTACTTTGTGGCCTCATTTTATATAAATAATTAGACAAAATTCTTTGTTTAAACCACTATTTATTGATTATTCTACATGTTTCGATACCTATGGTATCCTCTTCAGGAAACAATGTATGCTGCATTATACATATAAATTAAAAATATAAGCATAGATAAAAACAAAACAAAACGATAAGTAGTGAATATGAAAACAAATTTAAAAGGCGACCATTTGCAAAAAGGATTTGGTTATTTATAATATTGAGCTTGCTATCGACACTTTTTCTTATTTCTAAAATTTCAAATCTATTTATCTGTAAACCCCCTAGTATTTATCTGTATAATTTCAAAACCCTTGTTAATATCAAAAGAATAGTTTGTTTCCAAAAGGTGATTGGAAAATTCTGAATAATTGTAATTATAATATAATTATAATTTTGTTATTACACTACATACCAATAATGATGGTGTAAAATCTTATTAACTAACTTACCATCACACAGTTTCCCTTCGGAGGTAGAAGCAGAAAGGATAGAGTGACATATTATTCTGTTCAGACACACAATCCTCGCCTCATCCATATTCATACATCTTCTCATACAAGCTCGTTGTTTATTGAGGCTTTTAATAGAACAATCCTCCAGCGTCTGATTTATCTGATCATGCCAAGTCTAACGTTCTTTATTTCTGGTAAAATTTTTACATTTATCAAAGACACCAACAGATTTATTTATATTTCAAAGTATTTTCCCTGTGCTGTCGAAATGTTTAAGAGGAGCTATTTATATAACAAGGTACATGACTATAAAAATTTTAAACATGTTATGATATAATTATGTGAACAAAACGTAAACCCACATGAAACCGTGACTACTGCTATAAGGAAATAAAAATCAAATAATCTAAGTACTGAGACATTGAATTAAAAAGATTTACCTATAATTTTGTTCATATATGATACAATAAGATAGAAAACTAAAATAGATAATATTATACAAACCATTATTCTCAATATTAGACGTGGTTTAAATCTTTTATACATATACTATGAGATGTGTGGTGTAGTGGTTGCTATAACCTTAATGGTGATCAGTACCCAACGTTGTCCAGAATTTAGATTTTATTATTATTTAAATTTAGGGAGTTAGGGAGAGGTTAACCTGTTTGTCAAACTTTTAAAGCAATTTTTTTATTAACAATATTTGAATACGTCCAAGAACATACAACTACTCAATTTTTATCTACAAAGGCACTGTTATCAAACAAATATCAGATATCTCATATAGACAAAGCTAAGTTAAAAGCTAAGCTAAGATTTAATGATGATTGGTAACTAAGATTTAACTGTTAGAAGTTTACTTTTTAGTACCAGTCACTGCTTGAAGAATTACGTCAATCAATTAACAATCATTGTTACAATCGAACACAATCACAATAACGGTTTAAATAACGATTTTAACATCACTAGTTTTTAATGACTGGATCTCTGAGCATCTGCCTTGTACTACTGCATCTTAATTTACCATCTATATGTAAGCTATCTATGTATGTAAGGGACGCCGAAAGATCTAAATGAATCTTTTGAGAAAATTGCTAATAATCAAATTTTTTTTTATACTGCATAAACTTTTTTTGAATATTTTATTGAGTTAAAGTCGCGTATTTTTATTAGCTTTGATGAATGGAACCGATAAGGGAGTCTTAGCTTTTAAACCGGTCCCGAAAAAAGGTGGGTCCCCTCCTCCAGCTGTCCTTTTACAATACATGATGGCCACATTTTGCTATTAACTGCAACGAACTGTACTGCCTGAAAATAACTAACTTCACTTATACGGCTTAGTGTTACAATACATACCTGTATCATTTACATGAATATAATATACTAACGGATTTTAATTACGACGATACGCAGTAAAGAAAGCCTATTTAATTAAGGCACACACTAACATTAATGTTTATACGTTATGTTGAGTTCTAATTTGTTAGTCTCAGGGTTGCTAACCAGAAAAATTGTATTGGTTCCGTTTCGAGCCTAATTTTGTGCAAAACAACATTAAATTAAACAATAAAACAACAACAGTGAAACAACAACAGTGAAATAACAACAGCAATATTTTATTTTTTATTTATTATCTTAGTTTTATTAACCACAATTGAGTTTAAAAAACATCTTAGTTATGACATCCTGAAGAAGGAAAAGTGTTTTCCGAAACCGGTAGATGTTTTTTAAACTCAATTGTGGTTAATAAAACTAAGATAATAAATAAAAAATATGAATCTTAACCACCAAGTTAATATTGCTAATTTTAAAAGTAGTAATATTTTATCTCACAGAATTACTATAAACCAAAAATTAGACTGTAAACATCCTAATTGCACAAAGGATTAATGTTTTCACTTACGCTGAACTGCCACCATAAAAAGATATGTTCCACGATCGTTTTAGAGCACTCCACCGATAAATCATTCCCTGAAGATGGGTAATGAGATTTATTTGATTTATGAAATTTATCCGAAACGTTGGAATAACAATGATCCTTCTGAAAACCAACAACGCGGGATAACCAATTTGAATTTATACTAATTATAATATATAAGGCTGAATAAAAAATACTCGTAATACATAGTCGATTATATAGTTGTTATAAACATCATTTAAATTTCAATAAATTGTGGCGAAAAATATGAACGAAACACAATTGTTCCCTAACCGATGAAACCTCTATTCATGAGCAATAAATCAGTGATTTTTAAACGATTTGATTGATTTGAAGATTGGAAAGGTGAGACATACCTCGCATACCTACTCAGTACCTTTAACTGAAGTATTCGTAGCACTTCACAAATGTAGTGCTAGGAATGTCGTCAATTATTTTAAACATAAACTTGCAGTCTTTCTAGTTCGTTAAAAAAATTTTTATAGTAATACTTAAATAAAAAATTCAGCTGACGTCAATAATTTAATTGTTCAGCAAATATACATAATTTGAATACACGCTTTCAAATTATATATATATATATATATATCTGATATGAATCTCTACATTCTAATTCTATATAATTTTATCGATCAAAACCAAATTTTGCATAGATACCTACTATATAGGACTCTGGGCAAAATATGGACATCCTCTCCTTAAGCCAATAAACTCTCGTAAAACACTATAAAATTTGACAATATTTTTTTTCTTATCTCATCAAATATTAACATTGATTTTAAATTTTATTTGTAAACAGTTGATACCCTTGGCGATCTTTATAACAAAATAATATTAAAAAATATTTATAAACGATTTCGTTTGTATTTGTTAGTAGTGCAATGGTTAGTATCCTCACTTTTAGGTTCTCCGCCAAGGACTATTTAATTTTATTAATTTAGCTGAATTTAGAAATATTTTTCAGGAATATCAGAAAATCAAATTCTATACAGATGTATCCGAGACATATTTTATTTATGAAAGGAACCTTGAATCAAATTGTCACTAAAATTATGTGTTATGATATTTTAGATTCAGGAATCAATTTGGTTCACGTTAGATCGGGCTCGGGTGGCAACCCTGGGTGTGGGGCTCACGGTGTGTGGTTAGAGTAACGAGTTTTTACTGTAATAAAGGGCTGCTGAATCACGTAATGTCCTAACTAATGAACAAACAAAAGGGCTATTTTTGGACATGACAGTTTGTGTGTTTGGTTAAAGCTTAGATACATGTCCACAAATTGTTTTTTTTTTCATATATATACTTGTTACATAATGTGGGTGGGTACTCTAAGAACAGATTTCATGTTTACATAATATTGCGTGATGAGGTATTTAAATTCGGTCAGGTATGTTTGTTATTTTATTATGGCACTCGTAAAAATAGCTACTTCAAGGAAAAGCAATTCGCTTTTTGGCACAAAATAAGTCTTATAAAGGTATGTGTTAAAGTATTTTTAAATGCTCTTGAAAAATACTGTATTACTAAAATATTGCGGAATCATACGGAAACGTTATTTTTGTGCGCGATTTTTATTAATTTTATTTTATTTTGTACAGAGTGAATATTATTTTCCAGGCCGATATTATTTTTACATAACTAAAAAATTAAACATATTTTTTAAATTTAGATTTTAATAATCAATTATTTGGTTTATTATAACTATGAATTAAATATGATATCGGCCAAGTGGCTATTTCTGGTAGCGGCACAAATGCATGCTTTTTTAACCATATTTTTCATAACATTCGCGCACACTTCGCGTATTATTTCAGCAATTTCGTTTCGACTAATTTCATGTAGCACTGGAATTGTTGTTAACTTATTGGCCTAGACCATTCCTTTTAAGTACTTCCACAGGAAATAGTCTAGAGCTGCCATATCAGGTGATCAAGGAATTCACTTTTTGACATTATGCGGCTGGGAAAAATTTTTCGTAATGCAGCTGGGGCTGTGTGTGAAGTAGCACCGTTCAGTTGAAACCACATGTATTGCAGGCCCAATTGATCCAATTTGGCCAAGATAGCGATCACCATTAATGTTTACAGCATTGCTATTATTAATTGGATAAAATTTTTTAATAACTTCAACACATTGTTTAGGGGTTAAATACTCCATAATAAATTGTAATTAACTTTTTTGTACGACTACCAAATTCAAATTGACAAACATTTGCCAAATCACAACGGCAGCTAAACAAAATCGGCCTGGAACATAATATTCACCCTGTATTTACTAGAAGATCGGTAGTATTCTAGTCACTTTACAAAGTCATCCAAACCTATGGGTATCAAACATGAATCCTCACTAAGAAATCCTTCGAAGATTCAAGCAGCTAAAATTAAGTTTCTAAGGATAGTGGCGAAAATGGCAATATAAAACCGAGTAAAAAACTTCACAATTAGTCAGTACCTTGGTACAAAATATCTGCATATTTTTATAAAGAGAATAACTGGTCAGGATATGTAATAAGTATGCCAATGAATTAATTATACTGCAAGATGTCTCTCGGTGATCCCCGAGGTACCGCAGTTGGCTTACCTATAAAATACAGGTATAGAACCTGTATGAAAAGAGTTAACATACAAAGGTCTGCAGTCACCGAAACAGCGATTACAGGGAAACCAGAAGATGCCTCGTTGAGACGATGAACTCTTGACTATCCTAGAATTGATAATGCGTTGATAATGAGATTAAACAAGACAGTTAGAAGAACATTAATTAAATAAAATTTTAAAATCAAACTCAAAACTTCCTTAATGGTAGAAGATATTTCTCGATCATATTCTTCTTCCACTTATTCCATCGTAGACAAGACACGTCCAATGTTCCTATCCTATGCCGTCTGAGTATCCTGGCCCGGATTGTACTTGCAACCTCTCCTCGAACAACCGAGTGCATAGTTGGTCGTCATCCTTCTACTTCTGTGGATAAGATTCGCTTCACTAATTTCTTATTTGGTATTTCGGGGATAATTTCAGACTCGATTAGTTCTTGAGAAATACAAATTATCGCACTAGAGGCCGTAATGTACAGCGGCAAGGATTCTGTTTGGTCCTAATTCTCGCTCCTCACTCAAAAATCATTTATATTTTATAAAAATAATAAGTAATTACATGTACTTGTACATGTACTATTTTATAAAAATAATAAGTAATTACATGTAAGATCACAAAAAACACAACAAAAATATATTTATTTTATTTTTATTCATTTGACATTTGTTTGACATAATTTTTATAAATATCAGAAGTGAATATAACACACTTATTAGTTGACTATGTGGGATGCAGGTGATATCCACCTCCGATACATAAAACATTATCCTGGCTACTTTTCTAGACTACCGTTTGTGTTAAGATAGAAAGTTTTATCCGTGTTATTGCGGTGTTATTTAATTAAAATTAAAAAGTAAGAGTAAGATTCAACAGAGATATATAAAAAAAAATAGAGACAATAAAAAATTGTAGTGAATGTGTTGTAAATCTAAAGTGAATCATTAGTGTATATTATATTGTGATGCTTCTGACAGATCTCTACCTAATTGAATCTTGAATTGAGTCCAAATCTGCGTAATTTTTTTTGAGTGAACAATTTCCAGTCAGTGTTAAGTGTGTTGTGCAGTTTCGGAGCTAAAAACACAGAAACGTTGAAATCATGTCATCGTTGCTCTCGGAACAGGTGTGATATACAGAAAAAATATTTTTGTTAGTCATTTTTAATAAAATCATATATTAAGTAGTGAATAATTATATTAAATTGCTCTTTCTTCATCGCGAACTTCAAAGTTAAATTAAAGACCAGTGATGATCGAATCTACTCAATTGCGTTTTTGATGTTAAATCTACTAATTATTAGAAAGTAATAGCACCTAAGACAGTGTGCCAACTATGGCCAAACTGAAGTGAAACTACGCCAGAGACATAACGAGAGAACAAGTGAATGTTGAATGAATGGAAGAAGGAATTTTGAAATCCTGCCATGGCATCCATGGCTAGGCATTGCGTTTATTCAAGGAGAGCCGCCCAAAACCGAGAATTGTGGAAAACCACGAGGGGGTTTTATATTCAACATTGGACACAGACACGCTACAAAAGAAAACGAAGTTGAAAATTACTAAAAAACGAAGATGAAATAGATTAAACATCGAGACTGCATCACTTCAGGAATATCAACTGTCGAAACCAGTTACTCCAGCTAGTTGATCAAATATTTTAAATTACATTAATTTTTCAGGATTAATAACACAAGCATGTCCCCGATATACTTTTAATTGTACCGCCTTGGGGTGAAAATCGAATTGAATTCCATTCTGCGACCATCGGAATCATATTAGAATTCTGTTCAATCTCATTTTCGACATAATTCTCCACCGATTCAATCGACTTGGAGATTGGATTCGCTAGAAGTCATTAGCGATTTTGGGCTTTGTGTTAAAATCAATCCAGAATAGAAATCCTATTTTTTTTAAAAAGTCAATTCATATACGAAACATTTTATATTATTACATGGACTTGAATCATTAGAAAATTCAGTTTTAAAATTTTCGTAATTTTGAATTTCGTAAAAGACCTCGTAATTATAACAATTATTCTAGTACCAGATTTGATGATACACTATATTCCTAAAAGGCAGTAAAAAAATATCACAGTAATTAGTATAACGTTCAGTTTTTCTCTCGTTTATTTTTTTTACTCGTTTATATTTCGTCACATTAATAAATATTTGAAATATAATGGCCTATATCCACAGATGAAATTTCTCAATCCGAGTGCGCATATAGAACAGTAGTAAAGTGGTCTATGATCATCACCGCGTATGTTTTGCTCATGGATTAAAAAGACGTATATCCTTTACTGACTCAGAAAGAAAAGGTCTCATCGAGAGATTATCGTGGACACGAACTACTGTGTATCAAACCATGATCCTACTTTTCTTCAAAAATTACATAAATTTTTTATATTTTATTTTAAAATTTCATATAATTTTGTTAAATTATACATCATAGATTATTTTCTAGATGAACCGTGAATGAAAGTACATTAGGTCAATATTTTTAAAATTACAAATTGCCTACTTTAAGGATTTTTATTGTAGTTTTTTCAGAACATAGTTATGTGGTATTTTAATACAAATTAAATATATCAACTAGAAAAATATACAGAAAGAATCTATTTATCTTAATTTCAGTTACCGAGAATCTAAACTGGATCTTTTCCTATACGGGAAAATGTATTTTCGTTACACCACGCCAGCCGAGTAAGTTGACGACAAATTTTCAAACCTATATGTTGCAGCTCTTTCAAATTGATACATTTATTATTACATTTTTAAAAGCTATCACCTTTATATTTCCACAAATCTCAAATAAATATAAGTAATACACGCTAGGAGATGCCAAAAATTTAATTAATTTCATTTTTTTAAATTTGGATAAACTTTGATACAACTTTTAAGGATTATTATTCTTAAGTTGCAGTTTTTTCAAAACTAAAATGTTTTTTTGATAAATCGATCTTTCTAATTTTCACATTTAATTTGTAAACAAATCTTGGCTGGGAAGGATTTGGATGATTAATAAATGAAGAGATGATTGATACTGTAAAAGATTATTTTGCGGAGAACCTGGATAAACGTTGGACCAAGTGTGTTGAGTATCGAGGGGATTACGTTTTAAAACAAAATGTAATTTTAATCAAATTAATTTTAACTTCACTGTTTTCCCGGATACTTTTCAATTTATCCTGGTGGCTTGAGAACAATTCTATTTTTTTAAAGCAATATATGAAAACTGTCATTGTTATATGGTCATTCATGGTAACACTGAACCACTTTCAGATGTTTTTAGTGATATTTTGTCAAAAATATCAACAGTTATTAGTAGCTTTTAGATGTTTTTAGTGATATTAGCACTTTCAGATGTTTTTAGTGATATTTTTTTGGAAATAGTTGCAGCTATTAGTAGATATTAATATTTGCAGCTATTTAGATTACATATATACATTCATACATACTATTTAGTTCTTACAACTTCATTTCTTTATATTAGCACTTTCAGATATTTTTTTGTGATATTTTTTTGAAAATAGTTGCAGCTATTAGTAGATATTAATATCTGCAGCTATTTAGATTATAAGGTGTTCTTACAACTTCATTTCTTTAATTTTGGCCACAATATCGACGAAAATACAGGAAAATATGACTAAAACCCTGTTTTCATGGATGGTTCTATCTTGATAGTTGGGTAACATTGCACTAGATTTGGTCATTACTAATTTGACATTGGTCGGAGCAACGTGGATAGATGTAGTCAACTAAATTTTATCCAGAGCTTCTTACAATGATTATACTGGTCAACAATGAAAATGTTTCTGACTTGAAAATGCTTATATCTTATTGATTTTAGTATGATTGACAAAGCCTTATATTTGTTGTTAGAAATGGGAAGTCATTGTAAGCCTTATTTTGTTGATTGTATGTTTACAGCTTGCTTAGAGTGAAAGTTTGAGCGGTGTTCCTTTCATTGTTCGGAGTTTTGTTTTGTTTTGAACTTGACAACCCAGGAAGCCACGTAACTGTATCAAAATTTGACAATTTCTGTTATATGTATGGTGATGTAACATTTTCCGCCAAGAAACGCCCAATTACTTTTATTATTTTGGTATGAGATGAGGGAATCGAGACAAAACGTAGCCACCTCATATCTGCTGCAATACGTGTTCTGTGAAACTACGTGAATGGATCCAAAAAACGAACGTTCAATGCCATTTGGCATTCCTATGATTTGAAAAAAGCCGACAAATAACTGCTATTTCTACATGGTACCACTTATTAAGCATAGTACATACAGAAATAAGAAGTTGAGCATAAAACACCTCAAAATTCCATCAGCTATCCAGTGTCACGTGGGGACGATCTGCCTATGCCTACCCCTCCATAGGAGTGCAGCCTGCACTCAGATGAAGATGAAGACAGTACCGAGGTGACATAAGACCCATACCTCAAGGTTTCGGTATCACATGATCCTGATTTCGCAGTCACTAGGTGAGTCACACAGACTTATCCAAAATAAACAAAGTGATTTAATTCGAGACCTTAAAAATTTCGAGCCTTTAAAAGTGTTGTGCGTGGCTTATTGGGTAATCGAAAAGCTGAAAATTATGTTGAGCTTGTAAGCAACCTTCTAGACAAGTATCAACAATTAGACCGCAACATGTATCAAAGTGCACTTTTTACACTCTCTTTTAGATTTCTTCCCAATAAAGTGCCGTGCAGGAGTGATGAGCAAGGTGAACGGTTCCACGAAGATTTTTCAACAATAGAATGAAGATATCAGGATTGGTGGATTTTTTTTTTGTAGCATAAATAGTAAATATGAAAAATAAAGGTAATTGCTTTTCTAGACGTAGTCTGTTACCTGTACAGTTTTTGAAAATTGTAAATGTTAAGAGGTAAGTAAGTATAATGAGTGAGTTATAAAAAGTTATGTGAAAAAAAGTATAATCAGAAGTTATAAAAAGATATTGAAAAAAGTTATAAAAATATTATTGTCAGTAATATACAATAGTCGGTGACAAGAATGAATTCTGCAATGCTTGCAAATTACTGTTGGATATTGTCTAGAGATGTCTCAGAACAGGATTATAGGCGACAATCAAAGAAAAAGCGCACTGATTTAGGCCACTATTTCAGTATTTCATGCAGTAACTTTAATTCCTGCATGTTTTTATTATTTCGTGTTATTTGCTATTGATTTAATAGAAATTAATTTAATTTACATTGTAGTAATATGATAATATGACACTGTTGAAATTTTGTTTTTCACTATTATACATAAAATAACAAGTTGTGTATTTTCAAAACTAGAGCTAATCTAAAAAAAATCTATCATCAGATTCGTTTTTTTCTTGCCGAAGTTAGTAATGTTTGACTACTTTTATTCAGGAATTTAAAAAAAAAATAATTGTTGTATTGTGTTATTGAATATAGTTGGTAAAGACAATGAAAACTTTCTCGGCGTATTAAAATCTTGGGAACAGTATTTTTAACATAAGGTTCTGATTTTTAAGAAACACAAATTTATTTAGTTCTTAAATAATAAATAAGTATAATTGTGATATCCAAAGATACCCAAAATAACCAAACACTTATAAGATATATCCAATGTCACCCTGAATGAGGTCTTATCATAAGATAGTCTCAATTAAACACGTTTTTTTTCCTAAGAAAAGCATAATTTAATAAAATTTTAGGTTGGAAACTAATTGTGAAGTTTATAATTATAGTTTTGAATAAAATTTACCTTCTTGAGATACTAAATATATACTAGATGAAGAATTGAAAACAACCTTCAAATACATAAATGCTGCTCTTGTTCGACATATCAAAAGTATTTTCTTCTGTTAAATACAGATAGATAGATAAATGCGGTTTGGCATTAACATCAATTTCCATAATACTCCTTATCACAAGATAACAGAAGATGAAGCACTTACTCAGGTTTTGTCCAATATTACATTGAATTCTATGTTATTCGTATTCTTGAATGTTACTCGAAATGGCTGTAGCTTTAATACGATGATATTACATACACGTGAATATTTTGTTAAAAATACTCTGCATCAGGCGTTTTTATGGGGAAACATTAACATAAATTCATATTTAGCACATTTCTCTTTTCTTTGTAATTCCATTTTATTAAATCTCCACACGAGTTCATAATGAAAATATCGTGTTTATTCAAAGTAATATATGGCGACAATATTAACCACAAAAGAAAACATAAACACAAAGAACGTATTAAAACAGATATGAAATGCGCATCGTTTATACACTTTTTTCGAAAATTTAAAATAATGGCTTGTGTGGTTGTTGGTTGGGGAATAGATTCCGTTAGGCTTGCATTATAATATGACCATATCCAATATCATAACAAACGCCTTTGACTAATACTTTTTTTTATGTTTTACCATATCCTTGCCAAGTTGTGCAAGATATTCTAAATCCACTAAAATATTAAAACGAATTTAGAAAAATCACTTACGTACACAGAAAAAATTCAGAACGGACATATCTCGCTTACCAAACGTATTTAGAAAAAATTTTGTGACTTTTGCATAGATCATCGTAATTTAATCGGTTATAGCTCTCTTCCAGCATAGGAAGTTTTGAATTCGAATTCCGGTGATAACATTTTAGATACATAAATTTTTCTATGTACTTTGCTAAGTGGTTTATCTAATATGATTGAGTGTAATTTATGTTATCGACAGATAATAAATTCCTAAAGTTTGTCCGCCAGTTAAAAGACATTCTAAGTCAGGCCCGGTCTTTTGTATCGCTCTTATGATTCATTATTGAAACGTTGTTTTTTCAGAGATCAGGTCCGAGGAGCGGTGATATAATATATTTTCCAAAGAATCTTGATGAATGAATTTCATACTTAATTAACACGTAGAAAATTTCTGTAATATTATAATTTTTCAAGCCTACTATATATATATATATATATATATATATATAATTTAAGGTTCCCGCGAGCACTAGTGTATGGAACTGGTGTTTCTTCTAGGCTAAATCAGGTTTTTTGTAGATAGTTTCTTTGATGAAATCTAAGCCAACATTTCAAATATGAGATATTTATATTTCAGCGTTATATCGAAACTTTTGAAGCATAGCCTTGACAGTGGCACGTGTTACCGTACCGAAACGTGGATAGATTTCCTCAAGGAAACCATCTACAAAAAATGCGATCTAGCTTAGAAAGAACACCTGCTCCGTATATACTCTTATATACTTTTCTTGCATTATAGATTCTGAATATCATGAAATCTTTAAAAAAATTGAACTATTTTCTTGGATCTTCTAAATCTGTGAAAAAAATAATCAGTCCAAAGACGCATTTATGAAATTTTTCTACGTAAAAGGTGAACTATAATAACAAATATAATAAATTAAATATGAAGATTCTTCTTTATATAATAATTTTTAGGTTATTAAAAATAAATAACGTATTGATTAGAAAGAATAACATTACATTTTTTATTACAATTTATTTTTATGTGGGATTATCTTTATATTATCTTTGATAGAGTCTTGTCCTGACTACTTTGCTAGACTTTTGTCTGCGTTAAAGTAGCCAATTTTTTTGGCTTACGAAACAAACGATAATAACGTAAAATTAAATGAATATGATCAATACTAAACGTTTAAACGTTCACTCATATGCTCTAGCAAAAATTAAGTTTAAAACAGAAGAATGTTTATTTTAATGTTGCTATGAATTGAATTTTTTTTTCGTGTCAACCCAGGTTCAGTCAAATCTCCGAAGATTCTAGAAGTCACCCCTGCTCTATCATTATTAGATTGGTTGGCGCTTTTAAAATAAGGTAACAAAATTATAAATCTCATTAAACTTTTCGGTGGCACTTTTTTTGTTCGTTTATTCACTTAGCCAACCGAGCCCTAGGGCTGGAGACTGGTGGCTGATAACTGGTAACTCGAAACTGGAAACTGGAAACTCTCGCTGTAAAAATTTCAGATATTGGCAAATTCATTATTCTCGAAAAAATGTAATTTTATTTTAATGCAACATTTCTTTTGACGAACGAAGTGGTATAGACATTTCGCTAAATTTTCATCCAGGATTCTGTTTGCGAATGTCTCGAAGCAGGGCTGAAGGAAAATCATTTTTAAAGAAAATAACTATTGCTGTTTTTCGTTTAATGCTGAATCACTTTGCATCAAAAATATAATATACTACCCATTGAAAATGTTTTGTTATTGTTTTTTTTTTCTAAAATTAATATTAAAAATGACAAACCAATCGTAAAATGTCAATTTTTTTCATAACAATGCAAAATTAAATTTTTTTTTATTTTACAATTCATTTGCATTAAAATATTTCTTATATTAAAATAATGTATGAAAATAAAAATACCACACATGTAATATAAAAAAGAATTAGATAGATTTTATGTGTGCGAGTGTGTATATTCTTTAAATTTTTCTCTCTAGGTTCAATTTAACAAGTTACATTTTTTAGGTTTTTGAAGAGCCGTCATTTTAAATCAAGATGGTAGATCAGGCTGGCAATAAACTTAAACGAGATATTTACTAGATCAATTTTTAGAACATTTTATTAATAACTCATAAGAACTACGGGATGCTTCGTATTTTTAACAAAATTCATTATATCCCTAAATAATACTTAAATTAGATTATACGACAAAATAATTTATATTGCCAAAGGAATTTTATTTTATATTAAAACATGCATTGATAATACCAGGTAAAAGAGTTTTAGGAATGAAAAGATCTAATAGGCCAGACCCTAGACCGAGATGGCCACAATCCCTAGACCGAAATGTTTAAAACGTAATTAATATCAAAATCTCTCACCAGTAGACTATCAAGCGTGTCTTAAATAATTAATTTTTGTTTTATTTAATACATGCTTGATATTCTAGTGGTGAAACACTTGCTAGTTAGTGGTCGAGGGTTCGACCCTGTCTCGAGACCAAGTTAATATATTTTCATAGCACAGGCCATCTGTACGTCTCCCTATTTTTTTAAATTCATGTTTATTTGGATCCTAATACGACACGGCGTGAAAACACGCATCACGGCCAAAGACTCACTGAGTGACTGAGCTATTAGTGGCACTAAAACATCTTAATAATACAATTTTGTAAAATTACGTACTGGCTGGGTGTTGGGTACTGCCGCTATTAAAGATATTATATATACATTTAATTTTTGACAATAACTTTAATTTGGGCTGAACAACTGCAATACTTACGTAAATTTGGAGTTTCCATGGAAATGCCAAAAATACCAGAATCTTATGAGGTGTACAGTTGAGCAATTCCTAGGATGTGCGCCACATACAGGCAAAAAATATATTTTTGTAGCACCCTAATTGCATAATTCTCTCCCTAAATACATAAAAAATATTGAGCAACACAGAAAGTAATAAAATTCTGGCTAAAAAACTCAGACCGAACGTATGTTCATAGCATGGTCACCCCTTAAATATGAACACATACGGAGTCAAGGCTTCAGATCCAACACCGATGAGTGAGCAGGCTGTGCATTCGTATGTATGTGTGTTAAATTAAATTGTACTGTATTATTTAAACTGGTTAAAATGTATAGGTAGACTATAAATTTCTCAAGATCAAATATTGCATAATATTTTGTTACTTACACTTAATATGTTTTATTTTTTTCTTCTTTTTTGTCTTAATTTATAGTTAATAAACTAATTATGTACCTATAATATGATTTTTGATTAAAAATGTTAAATTTTTGCCTCAGCACGGGCGAAGCCCAGTGAGGCAGACATTAAAATACGAAATGTACTTACAACATATGATATTAAATAGATAAATAAAATAAAATAAATTACTTATATCATTTTTGTAGATAAAACCGGAAGACAACTATTATCATAATTGCATAGTTTACAAAAAAATAAACCGTCTTAATTTTAAAAATCGAATTGCTAGTACAGTTCATTAATTATTTATATATGTAACTTTTTATGCTCAAGTGCACTACTTATTTCACCGAATCAATGCTAGCAACTGAGGTAAGAGAAACGAGACGAATCAGTAGAAATTCAGCCAGTTCAAGAATACAAATTGAGAGTGACGTGAGCCTTTCCGTTTCAGATTTTCGATACCAATCAACGGCTCAAATTTGGGTTGAGGCATTTAGAATAGCATACTTATTATGGCAAGATTCACTGTACGTTATACCGAAATAAGAATCGGCCTATCCAGTCTAGCTATAAAGCATTCAGTAATCGATCAAAGATGGATTCCAGAAAATTAAATTATAAATAATCGATAAAAGTGCATATGGGTGTTCCAATTGTTTTCAGATTGTTTATTCGTTAAATTAGTTCGTAGTTAAATTCTTGAAAAATAAATAATACTTGTATCCCTAGTTTCAACAAACTTACATAAAATGTACCGGAATAGTAAATTAATTAAATGCATTAATTAGAAAGATATACACATAAAAACATATTTTATCGAAAAATATTGTCGTTGCCCTACCGGGATTCGATACCTGGATACCTGGATCTCTTTCCAAACCGGGGAAGGTGCATTATCCAACTATGCTACAGCAACAGTACTTCTGACGACAAATTTTTGAACCTTTTTCAAATTAATAGATCTATCGCTCCATTATTTGAAACCCATCTACTTTTACTACTTTTTACGCAATCTCAAACACCTTTGAGTAAACCGATAGCAGACATGAATATTTTTATAAAATTGATTTTATATGAATATCTGTCTAATTAGTATTAATTAGTACATTTAATTAGTATTTAAAATATCACAGACCTATGTTCTGAATAATTACAACTTCACAAGGATAATGTATTCTCCTTAATAGTAAATTAATTAAATCAAATATCTTTAACTCTTGTTAGCCCATGAAAATACCAACATTGTTGACATAGCAATACGAAAACTCTCTCAACGTTCTATGTTGAAGAGTGTGAATCCAAATTTAGTCTAATTTAAACTATTAAATAACAGTACCAACTATTTAAATAATTAGAACCGTTTGAATTGTTAAGTTTACTACTACGTATATATTGTTCTACATTGTAAGCATATTTTCAATGGTTTTTGTATTTCATTTTACAGTCTTTGAATAGTTAAACCTTTTATTTTGCAGATTATTAAAAATACAACCGCTATAATAATGCCTGATTTACTCATACTTTTATAAATACGTCAGTACTATCCAATAACCACTTTCTACCGACGAACTTATTAAATTATTAATACGAAATGAAAATGAAATGGTAAAAAAATCTTATTAAGAGGACACATTCTTATTGCGAAGTTGTAATTATTCAGAACAGATGGTCTGTGATATTTTAAATGTGAATTGAATATATTTCATACATATTTTAAAAAATCTTGCATTCTCTATAGCTGACTCTCTAAATGCAATTCTGACAAGTTCGGTTAAAAAAAAAAAGAATGTTTTTAAAAAAAAAGTTTCTGAAATTTTAATAAGTATGCCAAAATAGATGAAAAGCGATTATATATGTGATGCTGCTGGATGCTGATATATAGTAATTTTAATTTTAAATTAATAAACCCCAAATATTAAAAAAACTGAAATTTTCTGAAAAAATAAGGACGAAAAATGAAAATAATGACATAGACTTGGATACGATCCAAGCAGAGGATCAAACACTACATTATGAGTATCGAGACTAACAAAAGAAGTCTGGGAAGAGCAACACGGATAGTTGCATTAATAATGCAGCCCAACATAGAATAGCGAACCAAAGTTAATAAGAGTAGTCGACCCTATACGAAAAAATTAAGAATAATTGACTATTTTACTAATATAGTCATAAATTATATTTTAATAAATTTTATTTATCGAAAAAATATTTTTATAAATACTACTTATATGTATTAATTATAAAGATATATAAAAAAATCAATTTTTCGAAAAATATTATTGTTGCGCTACCTGGATTCGAACCTGAATCTCTTTTCCAATCCGGGGAAGATGCATTACGAACTATGCTATGGCGACATTATTTTTAACGACAAATTTTCTAATCCATATACATCGATATATATCGAACGCAAACATTGTAGATGCGCTACAAAAACGCGCCAATATTCTGTATGAATTGTTGTACTGAATTCGGAGACGAATATGCACTTCAACCAGAGCTCACAGGTATACATGCTGATGAAGAACTAGTAGTCTATTTAACTTTGTACGTAGTTCACGTTGTGTTGAGATATTATCATTTTGGGGACCCCTTGTCTCAAGACTAGGGCCCAAAATGTCCAGTAAGACAGGCCCCCGAATATGTACGATTTCTTCACAATGTTGTACATCGTATTTCGTTCCGTTCTCGAACATCATTTGAGTTATTAAATTTTGTACTGCAAGCGACCATCAACACAAAATATATCTGAATACTTGTCGGAAAGGAGAAGATCAGTCATCGTCAGCAGTTGTCTCCTACGGAATATCTGAGCACTAAATATATTAAGTTTTATGTTCATTCCGGATTGCTCACTTAGCGGAGACCGAAAGCTCTATCTAAAAGGAAACAGGGGTTGAAAATATGCAGAAATATTTAATAAAAATTTAATTGATCAAATCAACTCTTCCCCATTACTGCAATAACTTAGATTCTGGAGCATTACGAACAATTGTTGGACGATAAGTCATCCAAATGTATCCGAGAAAAATCAAAAAACCGATAGACCGTCTTAAAACCCGCTGGACTCATGAAATTATCAAACCCTATGAAAGTAAGTAGTAGCGAATAACAATAAAGAAAGGAGTAAGCCTTCTCCAACAGCTGATAATAATGATGATGGTGATGATACTATCGAGTTACCATAAATAAATATATCTACTCAGACAAATATACATCGCTCATATAATTGTATTATTACAGACCACCTCAACATGTTTTTAAACTACAAATATGCTATAAAGACAATTGTCTTTCAATAAAAAGTTTGCTAAAACGAACATATTCACAATAAATATGCACAATACTAGATCATTAATTAATATAATTAAACATCGTGTAATTTTGAGTAATGTCTAATAATATAAAACGATAAAGTACAGAATATTATATGCATTCGTAAACTGTAACGTGTTTGTAATTCTGTTTTAATTATTTAACTTCAAAGTACACATAAGCAGTTTTAGGAATATATCAAATAAGAATGGGAACAATATGTTGCCATATCATGGTGTGATTCTAACTCCTTTTAGTAAAAATTAAACATACTTGTCACTGAATTGTAAGTACTTAGAAGTTCCAAGGAAGTGTGGGTAGGAGTTAATAGAATGTGCTGCAAAGTATTTACATATTTAGTGTTTATTAAATTTGTTTATCAGTGTAGCGATTGTTGTTTTAACAGCCAGAAGTTATAGATTAACTAGTGATGCAAGAAAGATCAGAAATATACCAAAATATCTACTCTCTCAGATTCCGTTTAAAAGAACCAGTAATTTAATGAATTTAACGTTCGAAACAGATATATTATATAAATAACTGAATTGTTCATATAAAATATCCACTGTATGATATATTAGGTATTAATATTAAATGCGCCGTACATATTCTCGTTCCGCTGATTTTTCCAGATCTATCCAGCGACCTTTTTCATTTAAGATATTCAAACTGTCATATCTCTCCAGAATTATATTATTTAAACGTGCCAATGTTGCAATATAAGTGATATACATTATTTATTTAATGTTAATGTTAAAAATAATAATACTTAAAAATATATAATGTCGCAGACAAAGAAATATGAGGCAAAAATAAAATTTTGGGTGGAGGTTATTAATCTCTAAGATAGACTGACTAGGCTATTTGGTGTGAACACCATATTTTTGATAAATAGATAAAGTAGAAACATATCAGAATCGGGATTAAAGTCCAACATTGGACGGGAGTGGTAAATTTAAGAGTGCATGTTTCAGATTTTTTTTTTAATTTATGTAAAATTTACCTTATATTTCGACCGGCATTTAGCACCCCTGCGCACTCAGTATCCTCAAAAAGCTCTCTCATCCCCCCACGTACGCGGAATACCAAGCATACAGGCAGCCCCATACAGCCAGCCCCATTCAAGGAGCGCCACGACTGCATTAACATTCCGGACAAACACTACAAATTGCGGCGATATTTTCAATCAAATTGTGCATTTTGTAACGGCGATTCTAGTTCACAATGATGGGTTACGATTCGAGAAGAAAACATGTTTATTACTAGAAAGATCCTTTCAAATAAACGCTCCTCAGATAAAATTCCATTCGACCAAACTATATCCTTTACCTCGAAAAAATGTTTAGCAATCTTGGTTCTTTCAATTATTCTGGCATACGTCAATTGTTTTGTATCTAGGTGTTAATACTGTCAATAAAACAATTATCAAATAATATAAGTTAATGGACAGATCTATAATTATTTATAATTAATTCTTGTAAAAATAGGTGCCTACCTACTATATTACGTATTTATATTTATTTAGGGTTGACTTATAATGCTTGTGGACGTTTTTTTCTTCTAGTTAAGATGGATGAAATGCTAGTTAGCTACGCTGGCTAGTCGAAATGCTAGTTAGCTATGTTGGCTAGTCGAAATTCTGAGCATTTTGATTCTTATCACAAGAGTCTGACCTTTTTAAATTGATCTGCTTGGATACTCCCTTAAAGCTACCTTTTAATATAATAATAATGTATGTGATCTAGCATTGTTACACCCACCCTATCTCAGTATCTTTATTTAATTGCTCGTGGGATTCGGTTCCATACAAGATTGCAACACGGACTGCCTTTACTTATATACCTTGCTTTTGGATTGGATAGGCATTCTGTAAGCGCACACAACTAGCGGCTCTTGTAGGTTTCTACATATAATCAATAATTATAAAAATGTACAAACTAACCTAGCTCGAGGAAAACTAGCAACAAAAATGAAAAATATTTACGTAAAAATCATTTATCAATCAGAATTTTCATGTTCGTGATTTACTAAAATACGTTTTTGTTACGAAATCATTCATTTCTGTTTTTAGAAAAAATAATCGGATCGGTGTTCCTCGTTTGATACCACAGAGTGGGCCATAAGTTCTTGTACTTTTTAAATTGGTTTTGCACGGGAACCATGCGAAGTAGAGGCACGTGGGCGACAGCGCGCGGGAGCTTGGTAAAAAAACAATGATTCTTATGTGATTATTCGGCATAAATATTAATTTAATTAAACTTTTTTTAAATTCAATAAAAAAAACTACAGGTCGTATGATAATAAATGTTTATTTCACTAAAAGAGCACAATTGGGAAAATCATATGTTAAAAATAATATCGTCTAAATATCAACCTTCCCGCCGCTGGCATTCCACGAATCTGGCATCTAAATTTTGAAACAATCTCTTGACGAATATTCGCCATAAGTTGGGTTATTGTGGCTGTTTTATCATTTCTTATTATTTAAATTAATCTTGGTATCGCCATAGAAGCAAAACGCTTGCTAGTTGATAAGGCCGGATCTTCTCGTACAGACTCGTTAACTTGCGCGATATTCACAGCTTCTTCTGCTCCGTGGCAGCCTGGTTTTCTTCTTATTTAGCGTTGAACCGGTCTCCTCGAACTTACTGAGCCACTTAATTAAATTAACATATAATAAATACTCGGACATAATTCACACTGTGTAATCGGTAGTGAGCGAAACAGGCGTCAAACAATCACATAAAAATCATTTTTGTAAAACTGTTTTTCGCAGAACGCGCGTTGTTCCCTTGTGAAGCGATCCATTGCGACTAAATTTCCATGGACCAAACTTTCGCGTATTGCGCTGTTGCCCGCGTACCCCTCCTTCGCGCGGTTCCCGCACAGAAGCGATTTAAAAAGTGCAAAAACTTATGGCTCACCTGTATAGCTTCTTATCTAGGATCATTCATTTTTCAGTCTGCACGCTTTGTTCTTCAATTTTAAAATAGTGTTTTCGATTATTTCTTATTGAAAAGTTTGATTGCATGAATTGTATAAACTGCGCTAAAAACCGACAACCGCCAATTAAAGTTTAATACGTACCCTAGTAAAATTTGTCACTAACACTGAGTTAGAAAAGTTCGTAACATTTTAATTTACTTTAACTTTTATTAAACGGATTTAACCAACGAAATATATTATACAGAAGCTAAGCGAACTCTCCGCCGTGTTAATATTCCTATCACACCAATATTATTGCTTTTTAGCAATAACTGCAAAATAATACTTATTTAAAATAAATCGAGTATTTCAGATGAGAAAAATATTAAAGTATTTTATATTCATATTATATTAAATACTTTAAATGTTAATTTTTCTTTAAATATTCATTTTTTTGTGAAAATTGTTTTATTTCTTGATTTAGAGTGCTACAATATAATTATATTATTTCGAGGTTGTTAACATGGAATTTGACAGTTTGTCACTCGAACTTATGCCCGTTGGAGAAGTTTCCATCTCGTCACGCGTAAAGGTAAAAAAATAATAATTTTGAAAGTTGACAAATAAAAAGGAATTTGAACTCGGGTATTGATTTGTTAAACAACATTACATTTTCTAACGCAGCTCCTCTCCTCTCAATATTTCCGTTACAACCACCCTCCACCTTCTACCAGTAATTTCGCCCTCTCCCCCTCCATCTGCCAGTACCTAATTACTTGTATGTCTACTGTCTAAGCCTGTGTTGCCTAAGAGGTGCTAATAAACTCAAGCAGAGTTATAACATTGTTTCATTTATATCCATCCATTATGATGAAACTCGACAAACTTAATTCCGATTTTATCAATAATATATTTGAATTTACTGCAAAGTAGCTAAAGAAGTCTCGCTTCAAAATATTGTGTAAATAATTTAATTAATATTATTGTCAGCTCTTTATGGTAGGTAATGTGAATAATTTATTTTTATATAAAGATGTTTTTGCTTAAACTTAAAATAAATGGAACTTGTGCGTGTGCGGATTGCGTGTTGAAGTGAGAAACAAAATTATATTAACAATATTTTCATTTTAAATAGCAGAGTTGCGTCATAAAAATTATCTAAATACTTTATTGGGCACAAACTCGTGGCACAATCGTAGTTATTTCAAAAGAAAATTTCATATTTAAGTTTGCATTAATTTTTAATAAACAAAGTCAATCAACCTAAAGCTATCGGTTCAAGTAATGTTTGCTGCTACTCGTATGTTAGAGACACTCTGATTATATGGGGTTTATTTAAATTGGAAGTCTAAATAAAAGCTTAGTTCCCGAAGGATCCAATTAAGGGTCCAAAACAAAATCACTAGAATATTTAAGTACGGACGTACAAAAACCTAAAACCTTACTTTTCTCTAAGCTAAATTTAGTTGGGTACGGCACGGGACTAGCCGAGGGTTCCAAAGTCGTTCTGGTTGAGTAATGTTTTCATAAATCTCTCAGTATGAGGACCTTTGTTTAACTCCAGCATACGGACAAAATAATCTGCAGACCGAAGGATCTACGTCTTCGAATTAGATAAAGTCAAATAAGGGACCGGAAATAATTACATAATTTTTATAAATAAAAGCACCCTCTCTATAATTTCAACACTACCAAATATATAGATCTGTAATTTGATGTAAAAACTTGATGAATTCAATCGCCTGAAGATGACATTTCTTATCATTCTAAAAGGCATCTGCACTGGTGAAGTATCTCTAGGGAAGAGACGGTGACTTTAAGATGGCAGTAGCGATGGCGAAGAGAACTCCGAGAATAGTCAAGTCTTGTATTCATTACTAAATCATTCTTCTGAACGCAGTAATTTCAGCCAGCAGCGCCACATTTCAAGGTGACATCGTGCTAACTTATATGAGCATCAATATTTTTACTAAGTGTACACATAAGTGTACGTGTAACGATAGTATTTTAATAACTTGGATGGCCCCCACTTCTGTCAAACATAAATTACTTGAAGTGTAATAATCTGATATATGCAACTATACATTTTAAAGGAAAGTGATATATTACATTAGAGAGATTTTTAATTTTTAAGCTATAAAATTTTTTTTTTTTGTGAATTTAAAATCATTCTTAAGTACTTTTTTTACTTTCTAATGTTTTACTTTTGCTAATCTGTCAGTCCAGTGTTAAGAATAGGTCTAACTTTTTTCGATTTTCAAAACTCGAGAATTGTTACTTGGAATAATTGGCAGCAAAAGCTCAAGAACAGGGGAGAAAGAGAAACCCTACATTCAAGAATGAACAGAGACTTGCAAAAGACGAAGATTAAAAAATTAAAAGGTTCAAGTCCAAGGTGTTTTCCCAACAACTTGACTGATGCATTTTTTATTAATTAATTAATTATACAGAACATAAACATTTACGAAATGTTACAATAAAAATTTGGTAATGAAACTATTTACAAATGTTCACCACATAAGTGAATCATAATTTGTTAATCCTGCAACATTCATACAAAGAGTAAAAATTTTATACAATATATAAAATCAATTATTAATTAAAAGTCTGATAATTTAAACACATAATTAAATTACTTATTAAACTTAAAAATTCGCAGAATCCTTAAGAAACATGGACCACAGATATAATTATATATATAATAACGTCATATTTTTTCATTGTTTCATGAAAATATTTAAAGCTTTTTGTACATGAATAACATATTGTAAAATTCGTTCAACACATTTTTCGTGGCACTGACATTATATAATCTACACATGAAATAATATTTTAGTATGGTAAGTTTTACTTGAGAAATGAATTAAGTCTCGACTAGATTATTGACATCATTAGGGAGACCCGCAAGACCAGCAATATTGCGTCTCGTGCTACGACCGCTGCAATCTGTTGCTTTTCAAACATTCGAACCGGGTACGTTTTAAAATCTCTGCTAAAAATGTGACCATTGCATCTTCCTCTTTATTCATATTAAAAAACTAGGTTCTTGTATGTGCATTTCTCACCAAATATTCCTGTCCTGGACACTAGAAGTCTTGGTCATTATTTGGTAAATATATTTTTCTTTCCACAATTTTTCCCATTTTTTCCAATTTCTGAGGTATCCATTTATGTCTATGAATTCGATTATGTAATAAAACTCTCGTTTTACACTCTTCTCATAACCTCATTTTTTCTCCTTATTCTTTCAGCGTATTATTCCTATTACTCTCCATTACCATATTTCGAATGCTTTCAATCACTTTTCCCCTCTAATTAATTAATTGTTCATGTTTTACGCATATATAGTGCTGTCCTTCGGATGTACGTTTTGATAAATTGTTTTTTTTTGTTTTTAAGCCTTTTTAGACGTTACTAATATAGTGTTATTATCAACGCATCTAAAAATGGGCTACCGGCTAATATCTAATAATATTGTACAAATGTCATAAAATTTTCCATAGGAAATGATGTGTGTTTTGATATGCTATGATACTAATCCCTACTTCGTGATTTCACTTAGCGCTGAACTGCTGGCTTGAATAGTCGTGTTTCACGATCACTTTAGAGCTACATTTCATCGATAAGTTATTTTCTTAAGATGGAAAATGAAATTTATGCTAAACGTTAGAAAAACAATGGTCCTTCTCAGAAACAACAGACGCGGGATAACCAAGAAACTAGAGTTAAATATACTACAGAATATACAAAAAACTTTCTACATCTAAAACATATACTTTTTTATCTTATATAATCCAATTGAATTTAATATACTGAACATCAAACTCTAAAAATAAAGTGTGTCACAATCGCAGCCAGGGAGACGCTGCTTCAATATAGGAATTCTAGGGCTTTCTGGTTCATCAAAGTTTATTTTGTTACGTAAAAATGTGGACGACAGAATGATATTTTTACTGTGGAATTATGCGAGCATTCTGGCTCATGTATTCGATAATTTTATTCTCCTTTTCATTACATCAGTCATATTGCTAAATTTATTCCACGTCATACTGTTATAATGTTCTGATTTTCACGAAGATGGATAAATAAAATTCACGGAAAATACGATTTCTTTTCATACATATTTGAAATTCTTTTACGTACGGAAATATTGTAATTTCAGGCAGTTTCTAAAAAAGGCATATTATTTTTTTGGTCTGATCAAAAATAATGATTTAAAGATTTCTGCGGTGATGACGAAAAATCAGAATGTCTAAAAAAATATAAAAATAGCGTTAGGTTAGGTTATATACGAGTTTTTTTTACCACACGTTCTGTCAAATAGCTTTTTTGCGTTGATTTGTAAATAATAATTTATTATTTACACTGGTTAAAGTTATTATGGTGTATTTCCATGGAGCATAACATCACGTACTGGGACATAATTTACTAATGTTATTTTTACATTTTGTATGGATAAAAGTTAATATTCAATAAACTTCAAAACGATTTAAAGCGCCTCGATATATATTGCAACCAACATAACCTGTAAATCAATACCATCAAGTGTTCCATGATACAGTTTACCGAAAACAATAAACTCTCAGTCTCTTAATAAACAACTTTTGACCAAGAAATCTGAAACTAAAGATCTTGGAATTATATTGGATTCTAAATTACTCATTAACCATACCAAAATGTTAGGTTTCATCCTTCGGGTTTGTAAACAATTCAACAACATAAACACCATGAAAACTCTGTCCTCATAAGTTCGAAGTATCATCGAATATACCTCCCAAGTATGGAATCCAAGATATACCACATACATCAACAGAATTGAAAAAATATAGAACAGCTTCCTGAAATATCTTAACTTTCGTAGTTATCGAACCTTAACCAGTACTGCTGAGTCATCTATCATTTTCAAAGTTCCATCACTACAAACTGACATGGCCGATGTCATTTTCTTACACAAAATAGCCAACTCTAAAGTAGACTGTCCTGATTTACTCAGACGTATATCCATTCGAGTGACAGCCAGGTCAACCAGAACTAATTTTACATTTGATCTTCCACATTGTTACACCAACTCATTTTTCTACCGAGCACCCCTTTATTTTAATTCACACTTAAACGAACTAGATATTTTCAATACTCCAGTTACCTCAATTAAATCAAAATTCAATACATAAACCTTAATGGCTTTTATTTTTATTTTTATCACACAGATTTTATTCTCTATCTCATTTTTCTTTTCCTTTCTCCTCACCCTCCCGTTCCATTCGAATATTTTCTTTTTTATAACTTTTTCTCTCACATTTTTCTGCATTATATTATCTTTTATAAATTTTAAATTGTACTTACTGTATAAAGTATATTATATCTTTTGAGAAAACATATAACTGGTTTAATTATTATTTAGCTTTTATTATGATTTTCGTATTTACTGATAATAATAAAATAAAATATACAAAAAAATAACGATATCTACGACACGCTTACTTATTTTATGTAAAACTTTTTGTATCATCTTAAATTATATTTTCATTACTTGCACATGACATAGAGCATTTTTATCTGAGATCACTTTAAAAAGATTAATTGATGTAAGTAAACATTTTTACATAAAAATTATAAATTCAGATACAAAAATAGCAAGCACTTTAATCGAGAGTAACCGTTTAAAAAATTATATAGGGGAGCAAGGGGTAATGAGACCCGGCGGGTAATGGGAGCCACTACAAAATATGAACTTACTAAAGCCGGCTGAACACGGTTCAGGTAAACATGACAAGCTAACCGAAGCTCAACTTTGGGCATACACGTAGCGGCCAACTTATGATAATCTCTCAGTAAACCATGGTAACGCCATTTTTTCGAACTACGCATCGTGATCTTTCCCTTCGCAAAGAACGGAATGATTGAGACCTGACCTGACCTAACATACACGCTCAGGTTTGCCTGAAATTAGCACTTACCCACGGGTAGAAAATATGAATTTTCAATTGTTGTCAGGTCGCCTGTACAGGTAGGAATACCTGCCAGTTTTGTCACACACACGCACCGGTTTACCTGTATAAGCGACAACAACCCACAATGTTCAATATTTTCGTCAACGTTCGATTAAATCAGTCGATTGCTGCCGTCCGCTTAGTAGCTTGCATATGCGTATGACGAATTAAAGTGTGTTTTGTACACAGCACGCTGGAATCACGATAAGTAGTTAAATTTGTCAAACTTTATAATATTTTGTGTTTGTAAAATGTGTTTTTTATAAAAAAAAATTTGTAACTTTTTTTAAGTTAACATCACAATAACATTATAGCTGTGTAACCAACCATTGGACACATTTAAATTCATAATAAAAAATTAGAACAATTTCTCAGTAGGCTCCAATTTCCCAACGCTTCCCTATTATTTATTTATCTTGAAATCTAAGAATAAAAATAAATTAAAATAAAGTTTCACTAAAAATAGTAAAAAGAAAACCAGACTCAAGATGGCGCTAACTTTTTATAAATAATTCATTATTTTAAACAAGTATAAATTATTATTTTAACAAATTTCGTGTAATAATTCAACTAGTTCTTAGGTACGTTGTAGTATTGTTTCTCTAGAATTTTATGTGGATGTATAATATTGATAGCTGTTGATGAAAGTATTTGAAGTGTAATGGTTTAGACCTATCGCCTTCGAAATCCCATATTCTTGTCTTTACGTGGAAACGCGAAGTCCCTCCCGTGTCAGTGACCATCGATAAAGTAAGTATTCCAGTCAAAAACCAAGTTAAATTTTTAAGATTGATTTCGGACAGAAACCTTTTCTAGAAATCCCATATAGATATGATTCTAGCTAAATGTGAAAATATATTCATATTCTAAGATCGGTTTGTGGAGTACAGTGGGGCTTTCATCCATCGACCATGAAACTCATGTATCAAGCCCTGGTACGAAGTCATTTAGACTATGCTAGTATTTTGTTAGATCCTCTACCAGCTTACCTTCAATCCAAGTTTGACAGAATCCAGTTCAAATGTTTGAGACTTATTTTGGGAGCTATGAATTAATCTCCAATCAATTCTCTCCGAGTAGAATGCATAGAGATGCCTCTCCTCATTAGGCGACAATATTTATCAGATAATTTTTTTCTAAAAAAATTCTATTTAATTCCCCACTCACTAATCACAAAAGATTTCGGCTCTCACTTCTCTGATAGATCACTGAGATACTTATCAAATAAATCTCGCCCAAATTTATGCAATAGCTTTTCCTACTTACTACTTAAAAACAAAATATCCCGATTCACCACGCTATTCTACTCTTCAGTCTATTCTACCCTCTATCGTGCTATAGTCTTTTCTCAGCAGTCTTTTCTCTCCTAATATTGATGTAATCTCTGGACTAGACAAACAATCCAGTTAAATTAAAATCATGTAAACAAGTTGTTTAATAGTGTACTTGATTCAAAATGATTTAATTATCTCCACATCTATACCGACGGTTCTAAACGTTGTCCTGAGGACTATTACGGTGCTGTAGTCTCCATGCCTCAATTAGAAATAAATATAAAACTACCACTTCCTTCGGATTCATTGGTTTTCTCTGCAGAATGTTAGGTAATTAAAGAGGTATTGGACACCTGCGTACTCCGGAATATCGATAAGGCTTGTTAAAATGCAAAATCACCCAAAACAAAATTTTGTTGTTCAAGGTTACAAAAGCACTTAGCCGGAGTAAGGGACAATCTAGCAATAAAAATGGGTATTTTTAGATGGACGACGTGGCGTGGGAACGCCAATAAAATCCGGCATACACGATTTTAGTCACGTAGGCGAAATGCACCACAAGGGATGCATCACCCTCATACGTCAGTCTTTCTACCAATCTCAACCGGGAGAGATCGCTCCGTAAATACGATCTAGTTTTCAGTTAGAAAACAAAATTAGGATCGTCTTTTTAATCGTTGATATTGAAGCACCAAAAGGGTCCCGGTGGATCTATATCAAAAGAGACAAATCATATACGGTACGCGCAAATTGTGATTAAGAAAATCGCGTCCAGAGTCCCAGTTTGCCTGGATAATTGGACATCGTCTGGTGGTCAATCCTGAACTCTAATAACATTAATATTAATAATATGTATCGCTAATTTGAGATGAGTTAAAATAGATAGAAAAAAAATTAAGCTATTCACTTTTAAAGCTCTCCTATTAAAAAAATATTTATACTCATTTTATTCTCCAAAAAACATTTTTATTCCTCAATGACAATATTCTGGTTTTACTTATGGTATGTTACACTAAAAGTCCAATGTATGCATTTACTAAGATTTTAGCAAAAATGTTTCAAAAATTCAAACATGCAGTGACTAGTAAATGTATTCATTTTCTGCATACTGTATGTTTGACATCTTTTGAACAATGCATTTGCTACAACACATTAGTAAGTGTAATACCGCGAGTCAAATTTTTTGAAATAGGTATATTTGAAGAATGAAAACTTGTAATACTTTATTTAACCTAACCTGATTCAACTATTTGCTTTAATTATTCAATTGTTTTTTATATAATTTAACGTTCATAAACAGGCGTAAAATATCTGTTTCACTATATTGTAGTCCGATATAATATCTTGTACATTGTTCAGTATATTGTAGTCCATTATAATATCTTGTATATTTTTCACTATATTGTAGTCCAATATAATATCTTGCATATTTTTCACTATATTGTAGTCCAATATAATGTCTTGTATATTTTTCACTATATTGGAATTTTTATCTTGTTTAAGTATGTTACATTCATGTTACTTTTTAAATATATTTTAACACTACAACAAGCCACGAGGGTCAATTAATATAGAGAAATACATCACAAAAATACACATGCTTGAATAAATCTCGTAGATATATTGTGACCCTACCGAGAATCAAAAGCAAAGCTCTCAGTTTGAGAAGCTCGCACCTTGCTTTACTGAACTACAAGGTTATGTATTAAGTTACTATAATTTACTTATTGTAAATGATGCAAGACTTCTATTTGTGCATATTTTTAACAAATCAAGTATGAAAATGTATACATCTACCAGTTAAAGTTTAAATTTTATTCGTTTTTAATATATATATTTACTGAATAAACACATTTACCGAAGTATATATAACTACTGAAATATTTTACACACTATTATCATTATTATATTGAGTTGATTAAAAATATACCTAATGCGTAGATTTTTTTAAAGTTTGTATTAATTATTGTGAAACATTACTTCATTTGATATTTTTTTAGAGACAGTAAATTTTTTATGCCGCCTCGTTCTTACTTTACATTTAATCTTTATGCTAAGAGACGACTATCCATCAGTACCGTAGCCCCAAAGCAAAGCAAATGAATTTCAATGACTCAGCAAGGATATTTTGGTATCTTCCTTTCACATTGCTATTTTCACTTTGATGTATCTGACAATCAAATTTACCAGGGTAACTGGGATCCAAGTTAACCCCGACTTGACAGGGGTGGATTATGCACCAATATTTATTCAATTATTATAAATTCCTGGCATAATATTTTCTATCTCTATTCTCTAGGAAGCTCCAACTATTTATTTTACCGGAAAAATTTGGTTACTTCTTCGCAAATCCTTTCTTTCTTAATGCTCGCGCTACGATCAAGTTAGTTCACGAGGAGACGAGTTAGTTTAGAAAACTTCTTACAGCTCGCATCCATAGAATGAGACACGATATGTTAAGTTTCAGAGATTTAGAAAAGATAAATTTCAGTACCGTGTATATATTGCTACGATTTTGATATGGAGATAAACTCAAAGTCTAGCTTGAAATTGGAAGAAAAAATCAAAAACTTAAAAACTATTTATTCCAAAATTTAGGAAAAAAAGTCGTTAAATTACAATCATGTTTTTTGTTTTAAATGCTGCTTAGGAAAAATTCAAATTCACCTAACGGAATAACAATGGCTAATGGACTGACATTTGACATACAACAAGCGTGAAGTGAAGCACGAGACGGCAAATCTCTGAGACATTGTGTACACATGATGAACTATGAAAAAGAGCTGTTTCCAAATATTATCTTGGGAGAATAATCCCTGTCTTGAATTGGATTATTAAGGGTAGCATATATATGTAAGACCTTAAGTTAAGTTACGAAGACATTTGCAGTAGGATCAAAGAAGAAAGACTGGCAAGAGGCTGGGATGAGCTGGGAAGAGGCTATTAAGAAACTGACAATCTTAAGAATAAAAAAGTACACTGACATCCGAAACGTAGGTCAACCTCCAGCTCGCTGGACCGATGACATAATAAAGATTTCTGGAAGCAGATGGATGCTAAGCAAAGAGGAATAAGAGAATGGAGGTTATTAATAAAGATCTATGTCCAACGGTGAATGGACAGGGGTTGAAGAAGAATTTAAATAAAACGCTTTAAGATACAAATCTCATCTCTATCATTGTTTCAAGCCGTCAGTTTATTGTTATATTTATTGTTATAATTCATTTCAACAAGTTATTGGAATGCAATGACATATTCATAGGTATTTTATTTTAAAAAGACCAGGGACCTTTGAAATATGATTGGAAATGTACTAGATCTTAACATAAAAGAGATAAGAATATAATATAATAACAATTCACCTTTTTATTGTATTCTAAACGGGGTATTTTTGAATTGTTAGACTTAAAACTAATTGAATACATGGAGCTTTTAATATATTTTCATTACAACTTATACCCTTGAGCTCATAAAAGGATCCAGTAAAAAAATTATATCTCATTTAAACAGATTTTCTAATGATTAAAAATACAAACAATTTCACAGCCCCACATCTACCCCTGAACCTTGGAACATGGGCGCTGAATCTCTCGGCTTGTATTTTAGTAAAATGTTTTACAAATTCAAAGCATCGGGAATATAATAACTAATTGATTGAAGGTTCCTGGTCCTATTAACAAAACTTTCTACATTTTGTCAGAAATAGAATTTCCATTGTTGAAGAAATTACGAAAGTTGAAAAGAAGATAGGGATTTTTTAACATAGAATATATATACTATAGTAAAATCCATCACGAAAACTATATTAGATAATTTCGTAAAATGTTTAAATACTTTTGTTTTATTTTCACTCTTACCGATACCAAGCGGCTTCAAAATTTTTTGAAATCAAAAAAAAAATTAAGGCACCTAGTATCGATCCCGCTACCTCTCACGTGCTAAGTAAGTACTCTTGCCGTCTTGCTATTCCTCTTTTAGACTTTGGTATGGGGACTCTAATTCGAATACAGAATTTCTATGACAGATTGTCCAGAATATCCGACGAAATATTTATGACAGTTCATTAAGCCATATTTAAGACCATATTTTGAGAACGATCTATAATTTCACATGTACCTGTATTCATTTATCAAACTATTTTTTAGATTCTTCATAACTTTACGAGTATATTTGAATATTTTATTTTTTACTATTCGATAGTTGAAAGTAACGAATATTTGGAAACTCTACTTTCGTATTATATTGTCATATAAATATATAATGCTATTTTTTTGTGTTAGAATTGAATAAATTGATTAATATGTTGATATAATTTATTGGTTACATATTATTATAATCAAATTTTAATATTGATATTGAATTTTAATTGAAAATAGCCACACACGATGAACTTAATTATTAAAAAGTTAGAGATGTTTATAAACATATGTTTTCACGTTTCATCCGTCAGCAGTGCAGTGATTTGTATGTTTCCTATCACGCGGAGACCAGGGTTCGGTTTTCCGGCGGAGAAATTTTCATTTTATTTATTTAACTTATTTTATGAATTTGAAAATATTGAATAACATATTTTAAATAAGACTTGCATAATGTATCTAAGATGTATACGTAAATAAAGTCTAAAAAGCCAACATGACATTAAATATTCCTTAGCGAATAATACTCAAAGAAGATGAGACGCCTCGAGATCTTTTTATTTTTTAAACAAATTTTTTTATTAGCCGGTTGCTTCTAAATGTAAATGCCATTTATTTTATTTTAATTATTCAACTTTAGCATTATCTCGCGTATAAAGAATGATTTTTAATTATTCTTGAATAACATCTATGCCATTATAATGGACTTTCATATCAGATACCTCATATTTGTATCAAACTTGAAAAAAATTTAGAATACATTACTAGTGTTTTTACATCGCTGCCATTCTCCAACACGTCAACAACTCTTCTCACATCGTTCGTACATTGTAATCACACATTTCATTGTAGCATGTGTTGAATAAATCGATTGTTCTCAAGTATTTTATTTGGTTCACGCCACGCCTTACTGAATTCCTTCATTCCTCATTGTAACCGAGGTGAATATTAAAATATCCGAATACGTAGCATATCTTTCTGATTATAACCTGTCTCCATATACCACTCTAATAAAATTTTAGTATGTTTATTAAATTTTTATTATTCTTAAATATTATTATCTTAAATAAAGGGATAATAATAAAAAAAATTAAAAAAAGATAATAGCAATAATTTATCTTATTATAATAAGGTGAAAGCATCCTACGTTCAGAAGCATTTTAGTAAAAAAAAAGGGTGAATTTGTACTTTTCGGGCTAGTTTTAACAAATATCATATACTATCTATTATCAGAATTACGTGTACTAGGAAATTAGTAAAATTTACCAATTTCACACAACATGTGCGTCAATACATTATACCGAAATATTTTTAAAATATTACATGCTGAAATCATAGACTTTCGCCAATATCCATTCCCATGACGCTTTCAATAAAACATTACATTTCTCGAAAGAATAATTTTGTTGAAAGAGTCTCTCGCTTTTTCTTTCGCTTTCTCTCTCTATTTCTTAGTTTATTTTACAAAATTTAATTATAAATATTTTAATAATCTATTTTTAAACTGTTAAACTATTGTATTAGACTCGTTTCTATTATGGAGAACTCGGCAAATAATTAGTTTAATTATTCAATAAAAAATTAACACGTGAAGTTAGACTAGCGGTATGTAAATTAGGCCTTGTGCTCAGAATTAGATAATAATGAAATAAATATGACCGAATGCGCTAAAAATGAGATCGGTCATGGAGAATCTGTATACGATTAAGCGAATAATGAGCAAATTAGAAGCGATTGTATATTTGTATGTAGCGAAGCGATAGAGTTATGAAATGGTCACTGGTCGTGAATATTGGAAAATGATTGTGTTTAACAAAAACTTCAACAACCATAGAGCCAGCATGAGAAGAATATGAAAATGAACAAGGCTAGAGTGGTATGCCAGGATAGAAGAGTATGGCGTTCTATGCTCATTGCCTATCCCCGCGGAGGCGTTTCGGTAAATAACTTAGTTATTTATATTTAAAATAAATTAAACTGTTATGAAATTTGCCTTTTTAATTAAAAATATTTCATTTGAGGATTGTACAAAAATGGTAAACGAAAAAGAAAATTGAAATTCATGAACTTATTTAACACTGATTCAATGCTGTTTGGACTGAAAGAAAAATAATCAGATCTACTAAATAAATACTTCAAGAGAGAACTAACGCAATATTCTGACAAATGTGCTAATTGAAAAAGTTCAATATTCATGAAGTGATCAATAATACAGTATTAAGAAAGTGGTTTGTACGTCAGTAACTAGTATCTATGTAAATAAAACTGAATATCTATCCGTTCTCTATACAATCCTACACCCTTTGACCAATTTAAACCAAATTTTTTAAATATTCAAAATTACTCTTTAGAGCTCTGCATAAGAAATAAGCACCACCTCCTTTACTCCTAACCACCCCACCCTCTCCACTAATATAAATGTGTATTAAATCGAATGCCACAAATTCCAAATTTTGCATAATTACTCTTTAGAACTCTGCACAAAATATAGACTCTCCCTGGCTATCGTTTTATTTTCGATTTTAACCGTAATTAGTTTCTGTATTACTGAAAGTAAATTTTGGTTAGTTTGCCGCTGTTATCGATAATATTAAATGGGAATGGTCACTAATTGCGATACAATAAATAGAGAAACATTTCAGTCATAATCTTAAAAAACCTTTTAAATGAAAGATTTTATATGAAAACGAATAATATTTCATAATTTTGTGCCGTGAGGTGACCGTTAATACTGAAAAATAAAATCGATTACCAATCTCAGAAATCTTATATATTGTGTGTGATACTGGGTATGGTACCATTATTATTTAACCATCCAATGTCGTCATATCCCTGACAAAGTTGCTTGAGTGGCTTCCAAATCCTATACATCCGTAGCCGGCCCAACTTTTCAATCATATTAATATCGGCAGAACTACCTTAAATCCCCCACAGACGCAGTGTTAAAAATTTTCAGAAAATATTATACAATTTTGTTTTCCCTGGTGTTATTAAAAATTTTGGAAGAGAGAAATAATGACATCCACGTTTTAAAAGTAGAATGTCATTATTTTTCTTTACCTTTAAGGTAAACTGCAGATCAGTGAATGAATAGACATGAAACAAAGTGTACATATAGGAGAGGAGTTTGAAATATTAGTTACGGGACGAGGGTCATTCTACACACATTATTTGTGGAAATATAAATCCTATAATTTATGACACGTTTATGCAACAGTAAAAGTATTTACTATTCAAAAATCAAATATTTGTGTAAATTAGACGTATTTTTTAGATAAATGCATTTTTTAATTTTTTTTTTCATTTATTACGTTCGTGTTCTTAATATACGTATACAGTATACATTGTAAACATTCTTATAAATATATAAAAAAAGACGAACAAGATGTTCACTGTCTCCTTAACTAGACCGAAGTCTGTACTAAAAGAGACAGGTTCATCCGCTGTCTATCATACAAATATGAAAACCATTATTATTATTAATTAATATATATTTTTTTTTATCTAAACCAAAATATTAGGATTGAATTACATTGTCAGCGTGTAAATTTTCGTTCCGATCAAGTCATATATTTTTAAAAAGTTGCTGAGCTATTTTATTGCGTCAGTGATACAAAGTGATCATGTGAGTGACACCAAAATCAAAATATTGAAACAAGGAATTTGCGTTAGTTCATGTCAATACATTTGATAGTTTGTAAGGTAAACGTATTACTACAAAATAATACACCTCCAATTTTAAAGCCAGTTAATAATTAAAATATTTTAATAAATTTAATATTAAGGCACTGATAATTTCAAATTAAGAATTTTGAATGGGGTAAATGAATTGAGAACAGAAAAATATGACCATCGATTTAACTTAATTACATATATGTTGTCTGATTGATAACGTGTCATGTAATGTAAAAAACGTTAGACCTAGTGCTTTGCTTTAGAAAGGACTATGTTGAAAAGTAACGTGAACCAGATAACAAAAAAGTAGGATCTATAATTGTATTTTTTTTCTACGAACTTAATTTTCATTCCTCGTTTATCGTCAGTTTCTAGGTAAACTACTAATAAAATCTTTTATTAAAAATAACTAGTAACATGTATTTTTCTTATTACCTTATCTTCAATTTTAAAATATAATTTCAGTTGCAACCTTTTTTAAACAAAACATACTGTTATTTTATACATTACTTTATTTTTTTGATAAATGTATCGCGCACGTAAAGATTTGAAAGTTTATGGAACTTTTATGGCAAATCTCAAAGGATTATTAAAAAGAGGAAGCTAATAAATACTAAAAAATTTAAAATTCATGTATAAACTGATACATATATATTTATTAGAAAAAATATATTCTACCAAAACTAAATTTTATATCAACAAAATTGTTTATAGTACGTTTTCTCTGAGGCAGGCTTTGAGTATACATACAGTTGAAGGTTGCTGAACTCAAAAAATAACTCTTGATTTTCCTTTACAAAAGTAAAGGAGAAACACAAAAGAAATATTCTTTTCAGTATTGTGAGTAATATCTGTGTTTATTTAAATCAAGCCTACGTACATATTATATTACATAAAAACATTTTGCCGTGTTCTTCGAAAACAAAAAGCGACGCTGCGCATTTTTTCATGAAAGTATAATATATTATTTCGCGAGAAAATATATATACAGAATTTCTCTCAAACCTTGCAGACCCATTTTGCGATGCAGATATTAAAAAGGGCTGTGCTAAAATTTTTTCTAATTTGATAGACAGAACACTCTGGTAAAATATTCTTATAGACTTGAAAGGTGAGTTAATTCAATTATAAAAGTAAAGTCTGGTTATGGATAAAGCCTTTTATTTAATATTCTTCTTTAAATAAGTGAAAGAGGTTTTCAATAATAGTGTCACGGAGCATGAAAAAATACCACTTCTCTGTTACGAATATTTTTCCCCTTAAAAATATCCAGTCACTATTAGTATCAGAGATGATAGATATATTTTATAATTAGTACCAGTAAGTAATGAAGTGAGAATTCATTTGTCAAAAATACATTAAAAAATTGAAATATGTCTTTATAAAGGGTATCCAGCGGAAAATTTTCAAATTTAATATTAAATAAATAAAAAACTACAATGGTATTCTCATATTTTATTTATACAAAATGGAGTTTAATAATGCATATTTTACGTTTTATATACAATATCATCTAAATGCCATATATTTCTCTCAAGACACTCTTGCAATCGGACTCTTAAATTTGCGAACACGCGAGAGCACAGCGTTGGTTCAACGGCAGCAACTTCGCGGCGGATATTGTCTTGTAAGGCCTGAATTGTTCGAGGATTGTCGCTGTTAACTCTCGACTTAAGGTCCGAAGTGCCCGGGGTATGTGTCCGTACTTGCTGATTAATTTATTGGGAAAAATTCTAGCTGAAACTGAAACTCTAGCTGTGCGTGGAGTGGCCTCGTCTTGCTGAAATTGTGTTTTGTTGTTGTTTTTGATGGCGTTCCCTTCAGTTGTCGGAGCACCTCATGTTCTGTATATTAACATAGCCATCGATGTGAAAATGTTAGTGCTGTTCCAAAACGTTCCAGCATCGATCTCGCTGAGGTTTTAAGTAAAGAATAGTAATTTTCGTTGAGAAACTGCAAGATTTGCAGTTTATGTGGGTGAAACTGTAGTATCTTTTTCAAAATAACGTGCACTGTCGATTTTTTTATTCCAGTAAAGGCTGCAATTTTCTTTATCGATTTACGTGGATTGCGCATAATTTCACGTCGAACTTGAGCCCTATGTTCTGGCGTCGCTGCTGACGTTGATCGTCTCGGAGGAGTTTAGTTATACGTATAGTATAGTTACGAGCGATTATAATTATATATTATAGTTTACGAGCGATTATAATTTAATCTTGAAACACACTAACAACAATTTATTTATAACAAGTAGATATAAGGTGTCCAGCGGACACCTTATATCTACTTGTTATAAATAAATATAAATAAATGGAAATTCTTGCATTTCATTGAAGAGAAGGTCAAATCGGTGTAAATGACCTTTTGGTTCTGAAGTTTTTTTTTAAATAGTAAACAAAATCGTTTAATTAAGAGTATTTGTACTGTCAAAAATTTGAAATTGAATAGCAACACTAATATTTCTGATATGAATATTTTGTAGGTAGGTAATAATTATTAAAAACTTTATTTTTAGAAATACACGTGTCCTGCTCAAAACGATTTTTCGCAGGACACCCTATATTACTTAATAAATTAACTATTTAATTTGTTTATGATCATTTTATAATAGCTACTTTTTATTAATGCAGACTATTTTTATTCAGCAGATACTCCAGATCTGTTTATGACCAGAGTAAAGAATGAAGAAATAATGAGTAAATGTAAAGCTGATCTTAGCGTAGTGAGTAAGATTAAGAAATTATCAATGAGGTTGTTTGGTCATATGAAATGGATGAATGATGAGAAAATGGTAAGAAAGAATGCAAGTGTTGATGGCAAAGCGTGTAAAAGTCCCATTCTAAAATTTTTTCCTAAAAATTATTCTAATAATTTTGTATCAAGTAACAATTAAGTTAGGTACTAAATATATTTTTAAAATAATTATTGTTTTTTAAAAATACATTCTGTTAAAGAAACAATGTAACATATGTTTTGGATTAGTTAATGACATCCTGAAGAAAAAAATGATATTTTTCGAAACCGGTAGATGTATTTAATTTCATATGTTAATAATCTAAAATAATAGTAAAATATATCACTTAGTTTAATGTAAAATGTAATCTAGGTGTTAGTGAATGGAGACTATAATTAGAATAGGGCAATCGATGATTAAATTAATTTTAAATTTGTTCTCCAAATAATCCATTAATTTCAGCTAACACATCTAGATAGGGTATGATGTAGTTGATAAATAATTTAATTTAGCTTTAGGGGATTGTTAAAAAAACTATGACACGGTGTACGTAAATAAGAAAAATCACATTTTACTTATTTTAAACTACCAGAAAAAATTCCGACAAGCGCCGCTTGTAATCTGATTGGCTCGACACAGCGATGTGACGGAATGTGGGAGGACAGGCACTTAGGCCGCTGGCGAAATTGTCCGAACCATAAAGACAGAAAAAAGTTGTTGCCGCTCGCCGAACGCCGCCCTTTGCAAATATGCCGCTCTGCAGCACGTGTAGACATATTCATTTGCAAGTCGCCATGTCCGTGATATCAAACTTTGTCGTGATGAAAAGTTTCGTGTACATCTTTCGGAGGGCGGATTAAATCGCTCTCAAAGGGAGCAAATGTAATCACGGAGACAACAAGTCAGATCAATAAACTTTCCAGACGTGATTTAAGTTCGCCTTCGTGATTTTGACTTACGTCTGTTTTATAAAATTTAAGCTTTCCGGGTGATCGTGAAACGCTGCGTTTTGAAAAAAAAAAATCAGCTGCGCCAATGTTAAGTACTTGAATTGTTTGCAACTGCTCAATGTAGCTACTCAAAATACGATTCTCTGTAGTTCAGTAATGAAACACTTTAGGTGTCAATTACAATCTTTATTACAAGAATACCATTATGATACAATATTATACACATATTTACGGAGATGCGAATGGCAGAGAAAGAGACCGCGTTTCCGCGTGCGTCACTTTTTAAACTCCTCTTTCACACATACCAATACATCGCCTACAGGTGGATCTCTCGCGATGACATACACACATCATTATCTCAAAGACATCACATCATAAAAAAAATTGTGAATCGATTAGAAAGATATACATAAAAAAATCTATTTACCGAAAAAATATTTTTATATCACAGGGATACGAACCCGGAACATTTATTTGCTAGGAGAATAAATATGGCCATATTGACATTTAAATTTACGAAAAATGTTTTACTTATAAATGAGTTGCTGACTTTCAATACCCGCTATAACACGTCAGAGTTTTGAAAAAATCAAGCAAAACTGACACATTGTTACTTTGTTTATAAAATAAAATAACTACTTTCATCTAAAATAAAATTATTGTGCATTAATTACGTTAATAATTGTATTAATGATTATAAAAAAACAGGTTTTGAAAGTCGGGTCGCGTTATTTCAGGTTTTGCTCACTCTAACATTTTACTTAATATTGTATAGCTAACTAAGCGTATTTTGAAAATGAAACACACATTTTAAATTTTAAATATTCAATGGTATATATAACACAAATTTGTAAAAAACGTTTTGTACCGGGTTTAGAATTTCAGTGACACAAATAAGATATCTAGTATTTGACAACGAGTCGAGTCTCGTGAGCATAAACGCCACCTATGCCTATACCTTTCAGAAAAAAATTTCTGCAGTTTGACAATATTGTTACTATTATTAGGAGATAAATCTCGTGCTTAGAGAGGAAAATTGTTTATAATTGTGAACACAATTATTTTAATATATATGAATATATAATTGCGAGAAATAAAATAATTTTAATTAAAATAAAGGATAGTGATGATTTATTTTTTAAGGTATTTAGTATTTTTTTTAATGTTATATTCTTTTTGACTTAATTTGATTTACCAAATTAAAAAACTTTTTCACTGATTTTAGTTGGCGTGTTTTCTTTCCTCTCGCATGAGATAGAAAAGATAGTTTTCTCATCACTTTTTCAGAAGAAACCGTCAGAGAATTTTATCGAGTTCCCCTTTAATTTCTTTTGATTCGGAAAAGTTCTTCCCTTTTGTAATGTCTTTTGTTTCTTACGTATGATACTCATTAGTTCTACTGGCTCTTCTCTAGGAAGCTTCTTTAAATTCCCCTCGGCCGCAGCGTGTTGAATTCGTTTTTTTTTTACAAACTCTCTGAGAAATTTAACTGCACGGTTAAGCAATTTCAATGTTGGATGATAAATATCATTTTTATTTAAAGATGGACTAAAATTTTTACTTGAATCTTTCAATACATTTATTCAAACTATTTACCGACTTCTTTACACGTTTCAGTTATTAAGCAATTAAGTCATTTAAATGTTTTAAATCAAATTTATTGTCTTTTGAATTTACAAATAACTTTATAAAATATGTTGTACATATATTTTAAAATCTATGTCAAATGCTTAACAACGTAGGTTATTTTGTCATTATCGTGATATTGGTACCGTTAAGCGAGACTTTTTCGATCAAATTTAAGAATAAATCTTGAATATCTCTATATGTTGTAATTTTTAAAATGTAAAATACTTAATTCATGTTATAAAAAATTGTAAACAAAATAATAATAAAAAATGTTATAAAATTATGGAATTATGGACAATAAAAAAACAATTTTTAAACATTTTTTCTCATTTTTAAAAAACTACTAATAAATAAAAAATATCAAAATTAGACAGAAAACAAATGGAATTATCTAAAATATATTCTTAAATAATTATCATAATAATTCAATTAAATATTGAAATCATCTTAACTTAAATGTATGTTTCTTTAACTCCAATATAATTAATAAAATAAACACCATTTTACTAAAACACAAAATTTAACAAAAATCTTTAATAAACGTAAAAATTCAATACCAATCTGATAAACACAGCCAAATTATTTAATAAGTATCTTCAACTATAGACCTTAGGATCGTTAATTATTACCACAGATCATCGATTGAAGAAAACTGCACAATAAAAATTATAGAACTATATATCAAAAGTGAAAATAGTAATGGAATGAAATTAAACCTACTTTAAATACAATATATGTATGTTTATTAAACTGTATTTTTACAATAATTATATTTTTATTTATTAACCACTTATTGAATTAAAATACATCTACCGGTTTCGAAAAATATCATTTTCTTTTTCAGGATGTCAATAACTAATCAAATACATAAGTTATTGTTTCTTTAACAAAATCTATTTAAAAAAAAACAATAATTGTTCAAAAAATAAATTTAGTACCTAACTCAAATTGTTACTTGATGATACAAAATTACTAGAAAATTTAGAATGGAACTTGTAGTTAAATTTAGTTGGCTGTTTATAACTTTTTGATTAGTTTTACCGCTTTATTTATCTCCAACGGTTCCAAATTATTTTATTAAGGAAAACATATTCTTATTGTGAAGTTGTAATTATTCAGAACATAGGTCTGTGATATTTTAAATACTAAATTAATGTATTAATTATAAATATATACATATAAAATCAATTTTGTCGAAAAATATTGTTTTAGCGTCACCGGGATTCGAACCTGGATCTTCATTTCCAATCCGGGGAAGTGCACTACCTTTGTGCTATAACGCCAGTATTTTTCTTGACAAATTTGTCAAGAAAAATACTGGCGTTATTGCACAAAGGTAGTGCACTTCCCCGGATTGGAAATGAAGATCCAGGTTCGAATCCCGGTGACGCTAAAACAATATTTTTCGACAAAATTGATTTTATATGTATATATTTATAATTAATACATTAATTTAGTATTCCAAATTATTTTATTTATAACCAACATTGTGTATATGCAAAATTGACAATCCCCATTTTTTATTATTGATTAAATAAAATAAATATAAATGATTAAAAAATTCTGAAAACTCACTATTATTCAAACATCACAAATGCTCCTTTACTCTTATATTAAAATTTCAACCCATTTTACCAATATAAAATGCAGCACAATCCATGCAACTAAGTTTATGGATACTCGTTTTATGTTATTTTAGAACAATGAAATATTTTTAAATAAAAAATTGGCCCAATTTGGCTGTATTTATTATTTAATATTTAAGGTTTACTTTGATTATATACAATTCAATTCGATATAATCTTTTGTTCAAAAATGGATAACTGTTTTTATCAATAATTTATCAAGAAGCTCGTTACTTTTCTAAGGCAAATTAGGAAAGTTTTTTTGCAAAAATAACCCAAATAATCACCACAGAATCTAAGAAGAAGGCGATTAATTAATGTAAAACTACGCACACAACTAAGTTATAGTTTTGTAATAATAATAATAATGTGTTTATTTCAGCGTGATCAGATTTTTTTTTAACCCGATTTTCCATAGAGATAATTCATATTATGTTATACATTAAAGTTATGAAATAAATATAATGCTATGAAAAGAAAAGAAAACCAAAGAAAATATTAATAAATAAAAAGTAAAAAGTTCACACATATATACTCACAAAATACACATAAATATTACATATTTAACTACTTCAGTTACGGCCATTATTGTATATGTAGCTATTCCAGTCAAGGAACCAGCTTTCCATGAGAGCGCTGCTTGCACTAGAGAGTTGGTGCTGAACTCCAGTCGCATCTTTACGCCCGCAACTCGATGTCTCAGAAGCGGAACGAACCTATGTATACGGCCTTCGGTAAACATTGTAGATATGCTGCAATAATGCGCCAATCCGAACAGTATGAGTTGTTGTACTGAATTCGGAGACGGTTATACGTCACTTGCTTGTATTTCGACCAATGTAATACTTGCTAAGCTATGCTTTTGAGTTATGCAGGTGTACGAGTAGATGTATATCAAAGATATATTATCAACAGGCATAAATAACAACTTACTCCTATTAACAGGGGGACAACTTACACCTATTAATAATTATAGGTTATTAAGGAGAACATAGGTCTGTGATATTTTATATACTAATTAAATGTATTAATTAGAAAGATATACATATAAAATCAATTTTATCGAAAAATATTTTGTTCTCCTGGATCTCTTCTAATCCTGGGAACGTGCGTAATATCACAGACCTATCTTCTGAATAATTACAACTTCACAATAAGAATGTGTTTTCCTTAGTAATATTGTATCAATTTGTTCAAAATTGAATAAAACTGAATTGTTTATTCTGACGTCTCCTATCGGTTTACTCAAAGCTATTTGAGATTCCGTAAAAACGAAGTAGATGGCTTTCAAATAATGGAAGGTTAGATGATTAATTTGAAAAGTGATATAGGTTAGAAAATTTGTCGTCAATCCACTGTGTTGGTATAGAGTAATCGGATAATGCACGTTCCCATATTGGAAGTGATCTAGGTTCAAATTCTGGTAGCAACAACAATTTTTTTTTTAATTTAAAAAAAAAAAGAGAAGCGTACACGGAATACATGTCACATCAATATTCTTACTATTTTCAAACTAAGCTAAATGCTTGTGCTATGAAAATAGGACTAACTTGCTGGTGTCCCGGAACGAGGCGCGAACCCCCGACCACTAGATCACTAGGCCAACGTTTTGACCACTACACCAACAAGCTACTCAAAATATTTTTCGCTAAAATTGATTTTATATGTACATCTTATTAATTAATACATTCAATTTATATTTAATAATTAGAAGAACTAAATGATGAAAAGACTTGAAACTACAATAAAATCATGTAGTACCACAAATCACCTACTATTTCAATTAATAATACAAATATTTTTATTTTTGAATCAGTTAGTCAACACATTACCACACGGTCCAATTGTCTTGTGTATTGTAAACAATATCTAAATATTTTAATATATAAAATTTGTATAACAAAATCACTGAAACAAAATTACGTAAATAATTATAGTGTAAATACCTAAACCAAAATATTTACGTAGATGTATAGGCACGCCAAATTATTTAGCCCAGGGCGCTTGCCCAACTGCTTACACCGGCTCTGATAGCTGTAATTTTAATTAAGTATAATATCCCAGATTAAATATTGTTTTTTCTTGATTATTGCAAATATACATTTTTTTAAGATTAATTTTAAAATACCACCAAAACTGTTTTAAGCATTTTGTCTGGTTTTGATTATTTTATAAAATATAATTATTCCATAAAATTCTCCATAATTACATAAAATCAAGCGTTTTTTAAATAGTCTATTAATATTAATATAATCCTTTGTTTGAAATGTTTCGTTATATACTAATATATGGAAAACCTTACATAGTTTATACGAATAGCAATCAACTAATAAAAATGATATTTTTATTGTAAACTCAGAATGGCATATTAAACATTATTTAAGCCATTCGCTGAAATACGAAAAATCCAGTATTTTTTAATAATATCAATAGTAGCAAGTATGTTATAAATATGTTCACTTTTATAAAAACAAACGAACGAATGTCTCCATTAATATCATTGATTGATTAAAGCTAAGAATGTATGATTCAACGAGGAGATGATTTGAATTTTACAAGTCAATTTCTAATTTGTTTAAAAATATATCAGCTAAAATAATCATATTATTAAAATCAAACATTTTTTTGACAGCCAAGATCTAAAATTACTCCACTCGTTACCATATAGGAGAATAGTAATGAGTAATAGTGAAATAATAGAAATCCAGAAATTTTTGTTCGGAAAAAACATTAATAAACGATATCGCATTTTTAAATACTTCATCGCTATTGTCGATGTTTCTAAGAAACAAAAAGGCCGCTTCCACCCTTACGACTTCCATAGCCAACTACATTTAGTTTATTTCAATTTACACCTGTAAATGAGGAGAACTGTTCTTTCCGAAACTAGTCGTGATATTAACTCAAAAATTGTATGTGTGGTACATAGTCAATATAAAAACTATATTTTTTTTAATTAGAATATCTCCATTCTCCGGGAACTCCGCACTAAAAAAAACTCTTTCCAATATGTAGGAAAATAATTATTTAATATTAGCTATATTTGAATATGTCCAAGAACACATAATTACTGGATTTTTACCTATAAAGGCACTGTTATTAATATAAATATCATATATTATATAATCATAGATAAAGCTATTTTTTATTATATTTAATGGAAAATATATGGAAGTTTGGTGTAATTGCGGGGTTACGACCTGTCTTTGGCTGGATTCAGATTCTTATAGTAATTACATATATGCTGTTTAAAAAAAAGATAGAAAAAAAAAAAAAAAAAAAAAAAAAAAAAAATATATATATATATATATATATATATATATATATATATATATATGTAAACCACACATATAAAGTGATCACTTAAGCCAGTCGAAGACAGGTCGTAAGCCTTGTAATTACCCCATACTTCCATATATTTTCCATTAATTATATTAAAAAGTAGCTTCGTCTCTATGAGATATCTGATATTTGTTTAATTATTTAATACTTTAGGCACGTTGCTAGAAATGGAGATTGGAGAAATCGGTGATTACGGGGAAAATTACGTGGTAAGTTCCAGACATGATCGGAGCTTTGCTAAACGTCATAATATACGTCATAATACCCAAGACAGTGAAGAGTGGGGATAAGCAATTCACTCTATAGCGAATATCATTCGAAGCATAATAGAGGACCATAACCACATCGACCAAGAGAAAGAGAATAAAAATAGAAAAATTATGTTTATAACTATATAAATATTATACAGCGTGGCCATTAAAAGACTAAATGATATAAAAAAATAATAACTTTTCAAACACGTTTTTTTAAATATTATATTTCCAAATAAAATAAATTTAAATAAAAATAAAATTTATTTAAAAATATAATTAATGTTATTTTTCAATATTATATGTGAAAAATAATATCCCTCAAATAAGCATCATTTTTCTGCTCACAAATACAGGCTCTTTTCACTGAATTTCCCATGACCGTACGCAGAGTTTCTGGTTTCAGGTCCTAAACGTTGGATTTTGGTTCGAATGTTTTCGAGATTTATTCATGTAAACCTGTATTTTTAAGTAGCTCAACAAAAGGAAGTTTGGTGCTGTCAAATTAGGTGAATGCAAAGACCAAATATTTTTTTTTTTTTTTAATTATTCGTTCATAACCGATCCAGTTCTTTCAAACCGGGCGATTAGGTTCCGAATTACGTTATCGCTACGAGATACTCTCACATTAAAATGTTTCCGGTATTTTCTCTGAAATTTACTTATTGCTGGACGTCATACATAGCCATTTTAATCTCCAAGAGATACTCTATAACCTACAAAAAAAGAAAATAAAAAAAATTTCAAACGAACAAGTTACGACTTCAGTCTTTCAGTGAGCATTCTGTATAAATGCGGTACGTGGGTATTATAAAGGCTTCATTATCTTTTCGTAATATTTTTTTAAACATTTTATTTTGTTCCTCCTTTGAAAGAAAGTTGTTCAAAGTCTCCAATTGCTTTGTTTCAAAGTGTATTTATAGAATACTGGGTAAGGTTTTTTTTTAACTTTTTCATCCCTGGGATACACTTTCAAGATCAAAAAGAACAGAAACAACCCACAAGAAGAGCATTTAAAAGTCCGGAAAATGTTCCGGCTCTGGTGACGCAGGTGGAGCCACCCCCTTCCCTCAGAAGAATTTCCACTCACTAAAAGGCAACGTTTCTACCTTTGTAATTTGGTAGATAGCTGCTTAATATTCTCTGTAAAAATGCACGTTAATTGGAATAATTAATCGAAGTACATTAGTTTTAATATTACCTGATTTTTAAATAAAATTCATTCGTTATTCACTAATAAAAAATTCATATTGCAAGTAAAATGTATTCAGTTCCAAGAAACATAAATAAATTTAAATTGATGCGAGTGATGTTCATATTATTTACCATCTATATTAAAAAACATTAAATTTAGATGTATATGGGGTACCTAGTGTTACTATAGCTATCTATTGTGTATAAAAATAATAACAGTATTTTTATTCCAGCGTATGGTCGAGTCGATTGTGCAAGACCGTCATATAAATAATATTTATGTTGACAAAAAGATGATGAAATACACGCATATACACAAACAAAATAATAGTAATATGTTTCAGTTACGGCTATTATTAAACCTGTAAATATTCTACGGTTGACGCCATTCTCTAGTCAGAGAGCCAGCTTTCCATGATATAAAGTGGTGCTAAGCTCCAGCTACAACTACGTCAGCAACTCGATGTCTCAGAAGCAGAACGAACCCATGCACACAGCCTTCTGCAAACATTGTAGATGCACTATAATAATGCACCAAACCAAACAATATTCTGTACGAGTTGTTATATTAAATTTGTAGATGGTTATTATAGTTCGATCAGAACTCGCAGGAATACATGTCGGTGAAGAATTATTTAAAAATAATGCTCTTCGCCTCTTTACTGCATCGGTAAAAACGCCATGATAACATAATCGCATGAACACTTGACTGTCTCCTCTGCCGTTTGATGTCATCATCGTCTTGTTCATCTTCATTGAAGATATGGTCGAGACGCTCAATTTCGTCCTGTCCAGCCAAGCGGGAGGGATATTATCTGGTCTCTTTCCACATTTGAATGACATTATAACCGATTTGCTGACGTTGTATAAAATATTATGTTCACTAACATGCTTATGATTATCAAATCTGAAAAAGCTTTCTTATCGCTTTTGTAGATGGCGCCAGTACAACGACATCATCGGCATAACTAATATGCTTCACATTCACCACGCCCATGTGGCAGCCAAGTTTTGCGTCGCTTACTCTCAACAACTATACTTCCATTGACCGAGAATCACTGACGATAGTAGTTGCGAGCCAGAAATTAAACGACGAATAGGTATGGCGAAAAGTTCTATGTCCAAACTTGACAAAATATGGTATTTCTAAGACAACGAAGGTCCAGCTTGTACAGTCACTGGTGTATTATATATTTTTATATGGTGTGAAATCGTGGACCTTGAAAGTAAGGAAGAGAAGACGGATTGATCCCTTTGAGATGTGGTGCTGGAGACACATATTACCCATACCATCGACGGCGAGACGCATGAATGTCTCCTATTCTCCATTTGCCTAAGATGAATCCTTCAATTTTTTTGGGCATCTTGTGAGAAGGGCGGATAGCTTAGAGAAGCTTGTTGCGGTGGACCACGTCAAAAGACGAAGAGAAAAAGGAAAATCCCCCACCCATTGGACCGAAGTGGAAAATGCAACAGGCACTTCTCTGGTGACAGCCTTAAAGTTTGCAGGATGCCGAGAAAAATGGAGAAACGTAGTTAAGTGGGCTAGAGTTCACGGAGATCGCAATCCTCAGTCATGAGGGACAGAAGTGGATGAGGGAACTGGATTACTGTGATAGAAACAGAAATCAGGTTAAACAAAAAATGAATGGTTCGATTAACCACAGTATCTTGTTTATAAAGGTTCTTCTGGTTCCCAGGAGTAGGTATGAAAGGAAACAAAGTGCTTGCTCAACTCAGGGCAACTTTCTACTCTTCGCCGCCGACGATGGGACCCTCTGTTGTCCTTTATAGCACCGTACATTGCATAGCATATTCGTATGTGTCCTTGCTTTCTACTTTGCATACCATATCAAAATTGAGAAAGCGCCTGTGCAATACAAATCTCTGATAAAACTGCTCCACATATTGCAAAAACGAATATTGGCAGGCGCAGGCCATTCAAACGTAATAAACTACCGGGTACGTATGATATATTACATCTAGACTGAATTTGTACTTAAGATTACGAAACCATGGAAAAAAAATAGTATTCTTGATATCACTTAAAAAAATTATATAATATCAAATTTTCAAAATTAATTCTAATTCTTAAATACAATTAGGAAATCTGTAAACTTTGTTTCGATATTTTTTATTATTATTTATATTTTTGAACATATCTTCCAACATATGTTAATTTATATACGCGTGGGGACCACTAAATAGTAAATAATCACGAGATTCATATTTTTTACGTGCTAAATTTTATGTAACTGAATATATTGAGATGACAAAAATTATTAAGAAAGAAAAAATAAAACATTCCCATGTTGCTCATCTTCATGTATCATTTCATTCATGTATCAAGAAATCTCCTAATTGGACAATTGTAATTGAAAAAATTCCTTCACTTGACATGGTTCTCTAATTTATTTTGCCAATAATGCAATAATAGGTGCGATGATTCACCGACAGAGGACAGAATAAAATGCACCCTCTACAATTTCTGGTGACGCGAAAACTGCATGGACTACGAAGGCAAGTGTACCCAATAGAGTAGGCGTATAATTGCCCCATGTATGGGATAAGTATAAGTATTCGACGTGTGCACGTTATTATAAAATTAAAGACCAATCAATGTTTATATATTTCTAATGATTCCTGAATAACCAATAAAATAATATATAATATTTCTGGCGTCTCCTATCAGATTACTCAAAGGTGTTTGAGATTCTGTAAAAATAAGGTAGATTCCTCTTTCAAATAATGAAACGATTAAATGTATTATTATCAAAAAGGTAACATATAAGTTCGAAAATTTGTCGCTAAAAATATTGTCGCTGTAGCATAGTTAGATAATGCATCTTCCCCGGTTAGGAAAGAGATCCAGGTTCGAATCCTGGTAGCGCAACTACAATATTTTTCAATAAAATTGATTTTATATGTATATATTTCTCATTAATATATTTAATTCATATTTAAAATAATATTGATCATTTTTCTCTAAAAAAAAAAGTTTCACTGATTTTTTATTAATTTAAATGTATAACGTGGGAACAACTACCCTACGTGACTATCATATAGCGATATCCGATACAGTATACCTACCTATAACTTGATATATTTAAATGTATGTTTTATTTTCACATATTTATTCTTGTACTATTGTGATCTTGAAGTTACAATCACATTTATCAAGTCTAGGGGATTGTTTCAAAGGATTCAAAAGTCTCAGAAAACATCTACAAGAAACTGTCAATAAAGACTGAAAGACTTTTCTTTTGAAATATAATTTGTAGTAAGTTTGTAGCAAAAATATTCTTGTTTACAAGTAATACAACACAGTGAAAACAAAATTGAAACAGAAAAATATTTGATTAAAATAATTTAGGGTTCTAGTTGCTAAGTCAGTAACCTCAATTTTTTTTCCGTTCTGTCTTTTAATGTTCTTCTCACGTAGCTTTAAACGCATGGTATTAATTTATTCACATTTTAACATAGCTCTTTTCGATGTAAATTGGATATTCAAAATGTGTTATTTGCAAAGTCAGTTGATTTTGCCAGCCGCCATTTATATTAGGATTCAACTAATATCAGTCTTCGCTACTCTGAAATTTAACTAGCCACCAGTGTGGAAGCTGTGTTGTTTTTGAAAAAATGTTTTAAATTTATTTTATTTTGTATTTTAAACCAGATTACGGAGATTATCATTTATATGTGCATTAATAAATATAATGTCCTTTATATTATTCTCCGAATAAAATATATACAGGTTATTCAGATTGTCACTAGTACTCTTGATTACAACTCAGTTAACTTTTTTTATCTAGTATGCTGTAAACTGTGACATCGACCCGACCATTTGATCATTAGGCGCCGTATCTTATCAACGAAAATACTATTTTTTAATGATAAATGATTTCAAAAACTTAAATATATCAATATACCTACTTACGCCCATCATAGTAGTTATGGACTCCGTGAATAATTCCACAAATCACAACACTTAAATTCAATCAGAATTTAATTTTAATTTGTTTCCCAGAAATTATATTTAGGTATAGGTACACAGTTGTTTTAATGTACGTACTGCTCGCCAGTGTTTCAATTTTTGAATAGACTCGTACAAACAGGATATACCGAGTATATATTTTCCATTTCCGAAGGGCTGCCGGGTTCCCAAAGGTCATGTCCCAATTGGAGATTTTCATATCACTCGAAACCGAATAACAAAGTATCCTGTCAAACCAATTGTGTTTGCTCTTCACTCTTGGCGAATTTTGGCCTTTTTAAGATAAAAAAACGAATTTCACTATCTGACGTCATCGTTAATTTTTTTTTTAAATGTTTTATAAGATTTAAAATTTTTAATACATTATACATAGTTTTATTATTTTTTAACAGAAACGTGAAATAAATATTACAATTTCTACCTATTTACTTCCCTTATATATATGTTTACTTCCCTTAGCCTTTGTAAAATGTTTCACCTTCAAATCGCATTTGATCTTTCAATTGCGTTATCACAGTAGCTTTCTGCATTATTAAATCATTAAAGCACCTTTCTTTTTAAAGTACTATTTTAACTTTTCAATGTCAATCGAATCACGCATATCCAAAATAGGATTCTAATTGTATGATATTATTTCTAATTATTCTTGTTTTAATAACTTCTTCAATTTTCACAGTAAAATGTTGGCTTATCTACTATTCTAAAATAATATAGTTATATTTATAATGATTTTTAGTTTTGTCTTAACTAGCTGTTCAGTAGTTCAGTGTTTCACGCGGTCGCACTGCCCTTCACGCGGCTTCGTCGCTAATTGCGGCAATCGACGAAATTATAAAAATAAAATTGGATTTTTAATGAAAACTCATTTTTTGGTAAAGTTACAATTTCAGTTAATGGTTCTGTGGTATAGTATAATACAAATTAAATTAATCAATTAGAAATATAGGTAGGATAGAAAAAAAATATTTATCGTAAAAATGTTTGGTTTGTAATATATTGGATAATTTGTATAGCGCCATTTTTTTAAAAACTTTTACCTCAAGGGCGATTACTAGCAGGATTCGAATATATTGATATAAAAGGATATATTGCAATTTTTGTTAAAGATCTATAAAATAAATTATAATGTCAAATATTCACACATAAGATATCAAATTATTCGAGTTTTTGTGTATTGTGATATTTAATTTTATACACATTTAAATACATTGGAATATAAGAAAAAAAATTATATCACACGCTTTGTAATCTAACTTTCTTTTCTCTAGAATATCGAAATTTTATGAAACAACTAAAAATCGATTATTTAATACGACCACTCCGAGACGAGCACCGGGCAGCCTTAAAAGTATCACATCTATTAAAGGTTACATAATTAAATTCTCACCAACTCCATCACATTTAGAAAAAGTGCTACATCTCACCCAGATATTTTTTATACAGGTATAAAGAGAAAAAAAAATTCAGGAAATCAAATATCGACAAATCCAACAATATGTAGAGCATTTCATCCAGAATTATGTCTTATGGCCGGTTATGATCAGTAAGAACTTTTTACTTTAGTAAAAAAAGTTACTCAAGTATTTTTTTGTGCGGAAACGGGTTGTTTGATCGTACATTTTACTCTCCAACATCCGATAGTTAAAACGGGAACCGATAGTCCGAGATAAATATGGCGGACTTTTCACAGCTGTTCGAAAAAGTCATCTGACACATTGCTACTTTGAATGTTTCAGTAAACGACAATTAATCATTCAATATCCCGCTATTTTAGTGATGAGAGTTCGTTCGATGATTATTTCGTTGTTTAATGTACATTAGCACATAATCAAAAAAAATACCACCAAAATGACAGATTTTGAACGCAGGCAAAAAATCTAATATCTAAATATCAATCCTAAAATATTTAAAAAAATAACTTTACATACACGATACGATTCAAAAGAAATTTGAAGCAAGACCTAAAAATAAATACTAAATTTAGTCAACAAACTTTTTTGTTTTGTGCACCGCGTATATTTAATAAATTGCCACTTAAACCACCTTAAAGAGTTTAAAGTGATTAACGATTTTAAACTAAAAATAACCAAGTGGTTGATTGATGTGGGTAGAAAGCAAAACGAAACTAATTTGTCATTTGTGCTAACCTAACTACCTACACATTTTGTCTCCAACTATATTATAGACAAAAATCTTTTTATAACTTTTTACGATAATATTTTATAACTTCGGAACCTGTACCTTAACAATTATTTTAAAAGGTTACTACTGATCACACAACCGGCCTTTAGGTTTATTAGAATTTATGCTATTTAAAGCTATTTTCTTGTGGTACTGAATTTTTTAGAATTATTTATTTCTCAATTTTTATATTTATTTATAGTTAATGTAATTGACGGTCGATCTTCAGTTTTTTCCATTGACTATCACACAAGCCACCTTTTCGTCTACTGGTATTCATTACGTGTGCGCTCGTTATCGCTCCTCGAACGTGACAATTTGTGATAGTGTATCACGCGAGAATCTCACAGGGCGACTGCTGTAATATAATACATGAAGGGTTATTTTCATCCCGATTGTACCGGAACCATAAAGGGATGGGATTTTTTTTCTCTACAGGTGCCGAGCAAAGAATTGGGTCCTTATTGAGAATGTCAGGTGTGAAACACTTTGCTCTAAAAAAATATATTTGTTAGAGTCTTCATTTTATTTACTCTAGGTCAAATTCTCAAGTAAAAAAGCAAAAAAACAAGAATTTCTTTGTAACACATATATTTCATAATTTGTTTTTTTACATTTTGATATTTACGGTCGAGTAAGAAGTATTGATGATAAATACAGTCTTCCGAAAATGTCATAAGCGAGTTTACTTGCCAGAGCCCTTTCGATCGTGTAGATACTATATTAAAAACGCTTTTAAATGTCATATTGGAAATCATTCAGGTGTTAGTTTACATTTATTTACAGACATTTTAAATAAAAACACTTTAAGCCTACTTTATGTGGTGACCTCTATGTGGTGACCTCTATGTGGTGACCTCTATGTGGTGACCTCTATGTGGTGACCTTTATATGGTGACTTCCATGCCAAATATCGTTGGCAGTGCGTATGTAGAGTATGACGCAGAAGAAAGAATTAAACAAACTGAACGTAAAAAAAATGGAAGAGATTAAAAAATGTATGGAAATTTCTGCATGTCGTAAGAAGAAATCGCAATCTTAGCAATCGCAGATAATACAATCACAATAAAAGCTCGCTAATTATGGCATATCGGTTATTCATAAAACAAATGTAAATTATATGGGCTTCGCTATAAACTAAACATATAATACTCTAGTCGGATGCAATCGATTTACTAGTTTTTATTTTTGTTAAACTATTTTTAGATAAATAACTTAGAAATATACACTAAAAAAATGTTTATATTGAAAAATGCAGTTTTACCGGTATTCGAACTCAACAGATTTACTAATTAAGCTACAATTACATTACAAAAAGTCGTCAAATTTTATCTATATACGTTTTTAAGTGAGATATTTAAGTTTATCCGTTAGAAGCAACCTTTTTTTAAATTTCAAAGTTTCTAAAATCTTTTGGGTAAATCTTATGACACCATTTTAGTACTATATATTGACAGTAAATAATAACGAAACTGGTTAACTGACCATCCAAATACTGTCAAATAGATCTACGAACTAAAATAAAACATTGAGAATCTAATTCCATATAGTATAGTTTCAACAGTCAGATAAAATGCCAATATTCGGCAATTATCAGACCTAACAGATATTAAAGCAGCATTAATTAAATGTTTAATAAACAACTGAATTTCAACGTAATGGCAAAAATTATTCAGTATTTAAATTAGCTTTTGGCCAAACTGGCCAAAAATGCGAATATTAAACATATAAATATGGACGTGCACTGCATACAAGCAAAAAAAAGTGCATTACTAAAAATTTTGGGAAACAAATATAAATGAAATAATCCATATTATGTTATAATTATGCTTGCACCCACCGTATATGTATCAATATAATCATAAGTTGCGGAGTTCTGGATGCCACCGCGCAACGCCACCGAAGCGCTGTAATCCTCTACTGGGTTATTATTCATTTATTGCTACTATAATTGCTAGCCATTGTTTTAATCTATCATTATATTCAAGCTATGTAATTCCTACGTACTGAATTGAATATTCCATTCGGCAGAGTCAGAAATAAATTAGCTGATTCATATTGTACGGAGTCCTAACTTATGCTGTTTTTTAACAGAATGACATTTGAAAGGTTTTGAACATGGCTTAGGGCTGATCGAAGCATCTTGTTTTCATAATTATTTTTTGCGTTCGAAAATAATGTATTTTTATTATGATGGATTAATTTTGCCCAAAGACGTCGGTTAAACCAAAGTTTATAAATCTATGCATAGTATATTATTTAAACCAGTTTAATAAAATAGTTTATCGTGATTATTATTTATTTAATAAAATAGTTAATTACTGAAGATGACGCATGCGTGAAGTAAACAACGTTGTGTTTTATTTTATTAATTAATTAATATTTCAAAAGTTTTTTTAAAGTTAATTACAATGGACTTCTACAAGGTCAATTATGAAAATTTTGAAATACATATATTTTTTTAAATGACCAGTGCCTTCATATGTGTCTGATAATCTCGAACGGATTTTAGTACAAAAGCTATTCGCGACAGAAAACGTTCTTTCTGTATTGGTCGACGTATTGTTGTTCAAAATTTCACTAGGATTCAATGATTTACAAATTTCCACGGTTCGTAATAGAAAAATATTGTATGAAAAAAAGACTCGGTCTCACCGACTCTTAGACCGGGTATCGGGTCCGAGTGTTTTTACTTGAACCCAATGGATCCGAGTCCGGGTACGAAAAACCCTACACGGATATTACCTTATTTTAATATTTCCTCGCTTAATTAATATAAGCACCATTTCGTGTTATCGCAAGAGATTTCCATACATCCAGAAGATGTTGCCACTTGGCAATAAACGAGCGATGAATAGTTTAAATAAATACAAACGACCAAAGAGACCCGCTTTACGGACGGCTTAAGCCTTTTTATAGCGCTAAATGAATTTATCCCGCACACTTGTAAAGTGAAACATCACCGTCCAAGTGCCGGGCCCTGAGGACTCGGCGTCCTCGGTGGAGTAGAACTTTGCCAGGAATTGTTTTGTTTTTTCCTCCCAAATTTCAGTTCGACCATGTTATTTTTAAATTATTATTCCAGCCTGTGTGCTCAACCTTTTTATCCTTTTACAGCAAAGCTGAAGAACTTTGCGAATTTTCCTTTAATAAATTCGCGAAACAACACACATTTCGCCAACGAGATTTGATAACGCCCCGCGGCAACAGGTTGAATAATTTTCCTTCACAAATTGGATGAATATTTTCAAAATATTTCTGTTTTCCAACCAAAGAATTTTTTTTTTAGACAAAATACACTTCTTAAACCATTTTTGTACTTTCTAAAACACTTATTTTCTAAAACTTTGTATTTATAAATATGAATAGTTTTCAAAATGATTTGGGTAAATAATTTTATAATATATCATTTCTGATTTTTAAATTCTAATTTTGTTCCATTATATTTAGATCATAGATACTCTTTTATTTATTTGTTTTTGTAGTTTTTATAGAAAAATATAATAAAATTTGAGTAAATAAATTATGAAAGACATAAAGATAAAAATGGTGGTACTACAAAAGATTTTTTTATTTTACTGTGTATAAGGGAAAAAGAATATAGACATCTTAAATTATATTATATAAAGGAAAAACGTGACGTCCTATCGACCATAGCAGATCACACAAGCACTTGTAAAATGCTTCGTATATATTTATGAGTACAAAAAAATGCAGACAATTCGGAATTATTCGATGTTATTAGTTATTACTATTTTAGAACTAAGCTTAATGCTTGTGCTATGAAAATAGGGAAAACTTGGTGGTCACCTAGGACGAGGCTCGAACCCCCGACCGCTTGATCACTAGGCGGCGGGTGACTAGACAAAGCACGTATTTTTTTTAAGGTTTTTAAACAACGGGACGGATTTTGAAGCTACTTTTCATGTCCCAAAAAATAATAATTTAAGCCAAGTCAAAAATTATCTTTCAACGCTCTTGTTTTCTTAATGTCTCTAGCTCGTACAGAACAAATAAAAAATCTAGTTATCTGACAATCTTCAACTTGAATGGTTTCTGGTGTAAGTTGAAAATTTACTACACAACTACAAGCATACTCCGTAAACCATAAAAACAGTAGTCCATCTCGTATCACAAAATGATATTAAGATAAGTTATATGGTTTTTTATAATTAATAATTTCTAATACAGCCTCTAATCACCGCTGTAATCAAGAAGAAGAGGTAAACGTGTATAAGACACGTTATGCGAATGCCTAAATACTTGCTTTTTAAGCACATCAGTAAGAACCCGGCATTCCGGACGCACTGCAATGACCATACATTGGTAGTATTTGGCAGAACTATGGCATGCGGTATATAGATGATTTGACACGACATAAGATGCGGAAGGATTGGCGCGTACCACACTCAATGAAGAAGTTTTATAGCGCTATCAGCTCCAGCTAAAAAAACATGAGAATGGCAAAGAAATGGCAAAGGTAGAATTAATATAAATATTTAACACAAATTAAATTAATCGACTATATATACTAGGTATACAGAAAAAATCTATTTATCGAAAAAATATTTCGTTGCTACCGGGATTCGAACCTTGACCTCCTCCGATCTGGGTAAATGTGTTTACCAATTGCATTTACGAAAAATTTTTGAACTTATATTCTGTGACTCTTTAAAATTGATACATCTCTTATTCCATCATAGTTGATTCATTTAATTTGTATTTAAAATACTACAGAACCATGTTCTGAAACTCCACAGCAAAAATGTATTCTCCTTAAAAAAAAATATTAGTCGCGAGGAAATATGTTCAAAAGTAATTATTTTAAATATGAATTAAATATATATTTCTAATTAATATATTTAATTCATTATTAAGGAAAACACATTCTTATTGTGAAGTTGTAATTATTTAGATTATAGGTCTGTGATATTTTAAATACTAAACTAATGTATTAATTATAAATATATACATATAAAATCAATTTTGTCAAATCTAATCAAAGTCAATCAATCAAAATCAAAAATATTTATATGTATATCCCGGTGACGCAAAAACAATATTTTTCGACAAAATTGATTTTATATGTATATATTTATAATTAATACATTAATTTAGTATTTAAAATATCACAGACCTATATTCTGAATAATTACAACTTCACAATAAGAATGTGTTTTCCTTAATAATATTTGTTGTATCAATGTGTCCAAAATTTAATAAAAATGAATTGATAATTCTGGCGTCTGCAGTCGGTTTACTCAAAGGTATTTGAGATTCTGTAAAAATAATGTAGATGGCTTTCAAATAATGGAACGACAGGTATATTAATTTGAAAAAATGTAACATATAGGTTCGAAAATTTGTCAAGAAAAATACTGGCGTTATAGCACAAAGATAGTGCACTTCCCCGGATTGAAAATAGAGATCCAGGTTCGTATCCCGGTGACGCAAAAACAATATTTTTCGACAAAATTGATTTTATATGTATATATTTATAATTAATACACTAATTTAGTATTTAATTCATATTTAAAATATCACAGATCTACGTTCTGAATAATTACAACTTCACAATAAAAATGTGTTCTCCAAGTAATTATTTAATTAATGCAGTCCTGTAAACTGGACTGGATAATATTAAGGCACCAAGAATAGAAACAGTAAAATGGAGCCTTCAAACAAAAATGTAAATCATTTATAATATTGTCCCAACACAAGAAAGACTAAACAACGCAATATTCGGTTGTCCCGCCTCTGCGGTCCGTCCCTGCCGCCCCGCCCGCGTCTGGGAGGGTCTTTAGAATTCGCCGATGTGAAAAATAATCTGTATTCCAGATTATTTTTCGGGGCTTAGAAAGCGGCAGACAATTTGTCCTCTCCCGAGAATATTTTTATTGCGCCTCCAAATAAAGACTTTTGTCAGAAACGAAACATTGAATGTGATGATGGAAATGCTTATTCCGAGATAAAAATAAGAACACAACACAGTCATCCGACGGTTATTTATGATTCCACGGGTTTTAATGTAATTTTTTAACCGACTCAAATCGGTTTTTTTTTCTCAAAGATGTACTCGAATTAATTTAACAAAATAAAATATGATAGATTTTGGAATGGACCTGTCACCATGATGAACGTGATGGTTTCAAAGTGGACTACCGTTTCTTTTTTTAAACAACTTCAACAACAATAAGGCTGAACTGGCTGGAAATGGATGCGCCCCGTCGAGTCTTTGGGCCTCGATAATGATGATGATGATAGTCGATAATGATTTAATATTTTTTTAGTAGAGATTTAGCAGTAGTTTTTATTATGTGTTAAGAAATCATCATCTTCAGCCATTGTCGATCCACTAATTAATAAAGGCCTTCCAATGACTCTTCCGATAATTTAATTATTTTATTATTAACATTCTTATTGTGAAGTTCTAATTATTCAGAACGTAGCTCTGTGATATTTTAAATACTAATTAAATGTATTAATTAGAAATATATTGATGTTGCCACCGGGATTTGAACCCGGATCTCTTTCCAATCCGGAAAAGTTGCACCTTGAAAAATAAATATAGATTTTATATGTATATCTTTCTAATTAATACATTTAATTACTATTTTTGATTATTTTATTATTGAAGAAAAAAAAAACGATTTTTTAAACATTTTTTTTGTATTTTCTCTCCTTATACATATGAACTTCTACTGTATTTTTATTCTCATAAAAATATTTACTGAATTTGATTTTATGTACTTCTATTTTTTCGTCAATTTTTAAATCTTTTTATAATTTTCTTCTCTTAGCCTAGGTTTCCTCAAAAAAACTATCTACCAAAACGCGATCTAACCTAAAAGAGATGTCAATTCCATGCACATATATACAGTAAAAGTCCATAAGGATGTATATATAAATAAACAAATAATAATTTTGATACTAGGATTAAGGAACGTATAAGATGTTTAAATAATAATTATTTTTTCGATAAAAAGATAAGAGTCAATATTCTTCACATTGATTATAAAGGTAAACGTTTGGATAACTTAGAAGCTCTAGAAATCAAGAAGTCCATAAATGTATAATCAATAACCAAAAAAATCTAAACTTTATTCATTTATTAGACTTTATTGACAGACATGTTTTTGTTGTAACAGAGGTGAATATATTATAATATAACATGATAAACATAAGATACAATTATATTGCAATTAAATACTCGTAGTTTATTGTATGGGATGGAGTAGACTCCACCTCTGATATATGCAGCATTGTCCTGGCTACTTTGTTAGACTTCCGTCTGTGTTAAAGTAGCCAGTTTTTGTCGTGCTGTTGTGGTGTTATTTAATTCAAGAAAGGTAAAGATTTGACAAGAATAAAAATAAAACTAGAGACCACAGTCTTATCTTAAATATGTTTCATTCACCATACCATCTCTTTCCCTCCCCTCATCATTTATTACACCCCTCCCTCTAGTCATCCACCCACCGCCACTATAATACCTAATACTAATGTTTGATCGTCCATATTCTGTAATGTTAAGTTAGTGTCTTGTTTACTCTGAAGAAGGGACAGTGGTTCCGAAACCAGTTGGTGATATCAAAAATAACGTGGTTTTAAACAAAGTAATTTTTTTACAATTTCAAGTATTATATCAGAATACATGTATATGAATATAACAGAATAAATAAATAATTGAGTCTATCCATCGATATTGCGGGTGTCCTCCATCGGTTACCTTTGCGTCTTAAAATAGGGGCCCGTCCATTGTCATTTACACTTTTTAGCAGTGACTATGACTTCCTTCACCTTGGTCTGCACTCCAACGCACGTGCTTCTTTTTGCGTCTCTTCTGGTGATTTTCAACATACTTTATTTTAATTTAAAAATTATATATTTATTTATAATTAATAATTAACTTTAATTTAAAAATTATGCAAATTTAAGTATTTTAATAACATAGTAAAATAAACTAAAATTTTATCACCAACATTTTTTTTAATGTAATACAATAGAGATATCAAATAATTAGGTAATAATGTGTTTGATTTTATATTTGAGTGTGTTCACTAAAGTCTCTTTATTGCCTTTTTTACTGATTTTATTAAAAATTCTTGGCACAACATATTCTCTGCTTCTCTCATCGTACACATTGTTCGCGATCAGTACTCTCATGGTTCGTCAATTTTTCATCAATTATTAAACCTAAATATTTATATTCTTCCACTTTTTCAATTTTTTCACATTTGCAATTTATTAGATTTGTATGTAAGCATTTAATTAATTCCATACCACACTGTGTCCTCTGAGTTAGCTCAGCATCCGGAGTCTGGGTTTCAATACCATATGTGTAAGGATTGAAACGAGTCACTGGTCAAAGACTCTTCATTTAAGACACAGTAGCATGTTACTCTTATAGCTCATATATCTTCCGTGCGCACTCTAGCTAAGTTTATTTATTCTTGTCAAAGTTCTTGGTTTAGAAATATGACTTGCCCTATCGGTGTATTTATATATATATATACATATAAGGAACCCAATTTTAAGTTCATACCATCCACCGTACCTAATGTTTTGTTGCTGTGCGGCCATTTTGTCGTCCACCTTTCAAAAAGGCGTATCTCGTTTTTCATTAAAATTGAGTTGTGAACTAATATTACATAAAAACAATATGACATAACCACTCTTATTTCTATGTGTCATTCTTACACATGATAATAATAAGTAATATTTATGAGATAAATACACCACATAACATCTTTAAATCAAAAAATCTCCATAGAAATCGGTAAGATGTTTTTTTCCATTTTCATTCAACATAATTTATTAATATATATTTTTCAGTTATTAAATTATAATTATTTTTATTAATTTATTTTTATTTGTTAACTTTGTTTCATCAACCACTTATTGAGTTTAAATACATCTACCGGTTTTGAAAAATACCATGTTCTTCTTCAGGATGTGAATACTAATCAAAAAGATATGTTGTTTCTTTATTAGAATCTATTTTTTTTTAAATTATTTCAAATATAGTAGTTGAATAATTCCAACTTCACAATAAGAACGTGTTCTCCTTAATAATATATAAGTTGTATCAATGCACAATTGCTTGTAAACTATGCCCGTCTCGACACAGAATTTCTCTAGGGAGACAGGCACAGTCCAAACAAATTTTTATATGTATTATATAGTTACTAATAAATAAATAAATAAATGTGTCCAAAATTTTATTAATATGAATTGTTAATTTTATCGTCTCTTATCGGACTACTCAGAGGTATTTAAGATTCCGTAAAAATAAGGTAGATGACTTTCAAATAATGGAACGATAGATGTATTTATTTAAAAAGTGTAACATATGGGTTTGAAAATTTGTCGTCAAAAATACTTTCTGCTGTAGCATCGTCGGTTAATGTACCTTCCTCGGATTGAAAAGAGGTTCAGGTTCGAATCCCAGTAGCAACACCAATATCAAATTGATTTTATATATATGTTTGATTGAAAGTTTAAAACGATGTATATAACCGGTCACTGTCACTAGACTGGTGATAATATGGAGGTAGATTATGATCAGATATAATGAAGTGATGATGATGATGATGATCCACCTCAATACTTCAGATCATTATTCAATCTGGTTTCAAGAATGAAAAGAGTCAAGACAATGACTTGGCATGAACAAAATAGTACTTACATGAAAACGTTTAATTTATTAAATACAGGCTACAATGAAATTTGTGAGATTATAATTTACGAACGAGGCAGAGTGAAAGATATGCTATGTTACTGTTTTGTGTGTATAGCTCACCATAATATGTTGACATATATATATATATACTAAGTTAATTAGTATTTAAAAATTAGCGTTTAAAACCCGTCTTGGGACGTACATTTTTTCTTAAATGCAGTTAATGTTGTTTTTATTGTTTTTTTATTATGAATCTCATGCATTGTTAGCATATAATATTAGATTATAATATATAATGAAGTATTTTCAACATATTATGGTGAGCTATACACACAAAACAGTAACATAGCATATAATATTAGATTATAATATATAATGAAGTATTTTCAACATATTATGGTGAGCTATACACACAAAACAGTAACATAGCATATAATATTAGATTATAATACATAATGAAGTATTTTCAACATATTATGGTGAGCTATACACACAAAACAGTAACATAGCATATAATATTAGATTATAATACATAATGAAGTATTTTCAACATATTATGGTGAGCTATACACACAAAACAGTAACATAGCATATAATATTAGATTATAATATATAATGAAGTATTTTCAACATATTATGGTGAGCTATACACACAAAACAGTAACATAGCATATAATATTAGATTATAATACATAATGAAGTATTTTCAACATATTATGGTGAGCTATACACACAAAACAGTAACATAGCATATAATATTAGATTATAATATATAATGAAGTATTTTCAACATATTATGGTGAGCTATACACACAAAACAGTAACATAGCATATAATATTAGATTATAATATATAATGAAGTATTTTCAACATATTATGGTGAGCTATACACACAAAACAGTAACATAGCATATAATATTAGATTATAATACATAATGAAGTATTTTCAACATATTATGGTGAGCTATACACACAAAACAGTAACATAGCATATAATATTAGATTATAATATATAATGAAGTATTTTCAACATATTATGGTGAGCTATACACACAAAACAGTAACATAGCATATAATATTAGATTATAATACATAATGAAGTATTTTCAACATATTATGGTGAGCTATACACACAAAACAGTAACATAGCATATAATATTAGATTATAATATATAATGAAGTATTTTCAACATATTATGGTGAGCTATACACACAAAACAGTAACATAGCATATAATATTAGATTATAATACATAATGAAGTATTTTCAACATATTATGGTGAGCTATACACACAAAACAGTAACATAGCATATAATATTAGATTATAATATATAATGAAGTATTTTCAATATATTATGGTGAGCTATACACACAAAACAGTAACATAGCATATAATATTAGATTATAATACATAATGAAGTATTTTCAACATATTATGGTAAGCTATACACACAAAACAGTAACATAGCATATAATATTAGATTATAATATATAATGAAGTATTTTCAACATATTATGGTGAGCTATACACACAAAACAGTAACATAGCATATAATATTAGATTATAATACATAATGAAGTATTTTCAACATATTATGGTGAGCTATACACACAAAACAGTAACATAGCATATAATATTAGATTATAATATATAATGAAGTATTTTCAACATATTATGGTGAGCTATACACACAAAACAGTAACATAGCATATCTTTCACTCTAACTCGTTCGTAAATTATAATCTCACAAATTTCATTGTAGCCTGTATTTAATAAATTAAACGTTTTCATGTAAGTACTATTTTGTTCATGCCAAATCATTGTCTCGACTCTTTTAATTCTTGAAACCAGATTGAATAATGATCTGAAGTGTTGAGGTGGATCATCATCATCACTTCATTATATCTGATCATAATCTACCTCCATATCATCATCAGTCTAGTGACAGTGACCGGTTATATACATCGTTTTAAACTTTCAATCAAACATTTTTCCCGACGAAAATTTTAGTCGAATTTGTTAAAAATATTTTCTACGTGAACAGTTATAACACAATTGAAAACACGTTCGCACCACTAGAAGCAAAAAATTCAACATGTTGCCTCACGAAAATTAAATTGAACAGCTTTACGTGGTACGAACACACCCGTTTGTGTATCCACATAAAAAAAAATCTGTTACTTTTACGCACCATTTCTGTAGAACCAGGCAGAGAATTAATTTCATGTACGCAGTGTTATAGCTTTTAATACTATATTTCAAATTAGATACTATGTTACAATGGTACTACTACTACAATCCATACACCTAATTTTCTAATTATTATTAATCATTTTTTTAAATTAAATGATTAGTTTTGTAAATCTATTTTTAATGTATAAACATCTTTGCTTGTGCCCTAAGAAAAAAAGACCAACAAATACGCCATACTCATAACCATGGTGATTACGTATTTTACTCAGTACTCGTAAACGTCAAACTTATGTTTTGATACGTTTTTTAGTAATTTTAATTTTCGAGAAACCCAAACGTAGGCATGTAAAAAATTATTTCTTAGTGAACTCAGCACGTACACGGTACCTACCTACAATTTTTATTTAAAAAACAATACGCACCAAGTTTGTACCTACACAAAGTATAATGCCACCATTTTCCAACAAATTGAAGTTTGAATTATCAAAAATGTATAATTTAATACAAATTAAATAAATCAACTAAAAAGATATACAGAAAAAAATGTATCAAAAAATATTTAGTTGCTACCGGGATACGAACCTGAACCTCTTCCTATCCGTTAAAGCGCGTTCTTCACTTTCGCTACAGCAATCGAATTCATTTTCGACTAATCTTTAAACTTATATAATGCAATATTTTCAATTAATATATCTAATATTCCAATTTTAAAAGCAATCAACTTTATTTTACGGTGAATCTTAAGTACATTTAAGTAAATCCGATAAAAGACTCCAGAATTTAATTAATTAATTCATTTTACTAAATTTGTAAACTTTAATACAACTTATTTATTAATACATTTTTGTTACACACACAAACACAGACACACACGCAATGTTTATACATGAGAGTAGATACAGATTGTACTAACACGATTTTAAATTTATCTTTGTCTCTTTAATATACCGCTATTTAGAAAAAAAAACTAACCTCATTAAAACATTTAAAAAATAATGCAACTAATCTACATGAATTGGTTAGTGTGCCGAGAACAAGGAATGGAGATTGCGATGGGGTGCAGAGGGATTACTACCCGTGCAACTCCGGGTGTATCAACTAGTATAAAATAAAATGTTTATAAGAAGAAAAAACTTCGGAATAGGAGTAAAAACACAAATGCGATTATACGTATAGCATGATAGACAAGTAGTTAACGGCCTGAAAAGGTAAAGTAACATATTAAACTACGCAAGACCGCACAGAAGATATTCTGAACAGACATGAAAATTGAAGAGCTCGGTGTATTTGGAAAAGGGTTACGTTTCCGAGAATAGTAAAAACGTAATGTGTATGATTTAAGGCAACTCAAACAACCACCGCGCCAGTGAGTAATGTTTTAAAATAACCTCTCCACACCCTGAAACGGGAATTAATTAGTTTCGGCTCCTGCCCACAAGCACCGCCCAGAATGAATTGTTATGCAGCGTGCGAACGAGACTTTATACATTCAAATAATGAAAGTGTGAACAAACATAACTTCGGCAATATTTCAAGAAGTGCCGAGAAGTGTCGTGTATTCAGAGATATTTTCATTTCTTGTGTATATTTATTAGGGATGAAACAAATATTCGGCAACTGCTCGACTTTCGGTCGAAATATTGTACCATTATTTTACGAATTTTTATTTTCAAGTTTTAATAACAATGTGCAAGGTTTCTGTTATTTTTTAAATTAGCAAAATAATGAAGAAGACTATAATTTTCATTAAATAAGTATTGTAAACCAGGTAAAGTTTTAATGTGAGAACACGACACCTTTATAGAGGTACGATATAATCAGAAAAATTAGAAATGGTGATTGGCCCATCAATGATGTCCAGTATACTACTCTTCATGGTTTAATAGTGAGGAAGTAGCATCTGATACACTAGCATGGTGTAAACACAAGGAATTACTTATATAAGAACAACTGGTTAATTGAATACTAGTTACGTTAGGATGTAGACTTATAAAGGGTGTCCAGTAGAAAATTTTCAAGTTTAATATTAAATAATAAAAAAAACTAAAATGTTATTGTCATATTTTAATTATACAAAATAGAGTTTAACAATGCGTATTTTATGTTTTATAAATAATATCGTCTGAATGCCGTCCATTTCTCTCCAGATACTCTTGCAATCGGACTCTTAAGTTTGCTAATACGCGAGAGCAAAGCGTTGGTTTAATGGCAGCAACTTCACGGCGGATATTTTCTTGTACGGCCTGAATTGTTCGAGGATTATCGCTCTCGACTTGCATGGTATGGCTGCCAATCAAAGACTATTTACTGTCCGTACAGTGCGGAAAAAATAAACAGAAATAAATCAAAGGCACACAACAGTAATAGATAAAATATACACACAAGAGGCCCTGAGTGTTACTGCGAATGGTGGTTCCTAAGTCCCTCACACACCCCTTAAAGGGAACAAGACGACAATACACAAAAACAAAAAACGTTCCTTCAGGAAAAAGGAAACCAGGGCCGATAGATATTGATCCAAAAGTTTTGTTTTTAAGCAATAAAGGGGCCCTTTTTCTAAATACCTGATTATCTCAAAATCTCCCAGCGAGACACCTACACACATACGAAATCCCGAAAAAATCCGAAATTCCTTTTGTTCCTTATCAGGTCATCGTTCCGAGCTGAACCATGACCTGCCACATCCAATCCTGCGAACTTCTCAAAGCGAATTTTTATAATTTAAAGTCTTACAGAGGCTCTTAAAGTCTCTTAAAGTCATACATAGCTTTTTTATGAAAACAGTAGCATAATATTTATTTATTTTATTTATACAAGATTAATTGTAAAGTTGATTGTCGACTAAGCCTATTTTACTAAAATAATCTGTGTTTTGGTGGTCAAAGTATAAAAAGAATAATTTAAAGTAATCATGTATCTAATAAGTAAAAATAAGATGTAAAAAAAAATAAAGTAATGTTCAAGAATAAATTGAAAACAAGAGATTTTCTAGTATAAATTAGCATGTTAAGTTAATTACTGAAAATCAATTTGACGCAAGAACTAATTGGTATTATGTATTTCTTTAGAATACGTCATCCATTTATTTACCTGCCAATATTTATACAGCAATAAATTTTATTAATTAAAGTTTTTTTATCAGTGTACTTCGATCTTGAATAAAAAATTCTCTAACTTTTGCCGAATTTTCGGTAATCGAGTAAAAAACTATCGCTAACATCCCTAATTTTAAGCCCCGACATGGGCTGGAGTTATTCGCGGTAATCTACAAACTGCTTCTCTCGGCCGGGATTTACGTTTTTATTCCACAATAAAGTGGCACTGCAACTGACTTTGATGTGGCAGTGAACTTGGCGATGTTTTATTTTACCAAACAAAACTCAGAGAAAAATGTTTACTCTCCCTTCGCGGAGATACGCGTCTTGAATCTCTCATAACCTCAGAGTAAAAATGAATGAGTTAGAGTTTACGTTGCCGCCTTTAAAATTTTTCAAATTAATTTCTATAATGAAATTTTTAGAGTCGGCACATTTTATCCATTAATTAACCGGCTAGAAATGATTAATTCGTGAGTTATATTTATACCTATCATCAGTGGCTTAACAAAAAAAATTGGGCCCCAGTGCATAATGAAAAAAAAGACATAGTGGGCTAATGCAAATTGAAAGACCCCCATTCGTATGAAGTGTCCAGCGGAAAATTTACAAGTTTAATATTAAATAATAAAAAAAACTACAATGTTATTCTCATATTTTATTTATACAAAATGGAGTTAAACGATGCAGATTTAATGTTTTATAAACAGTATCGTCTAAATGCCGTCCACTTCTCTTAAGACACTCTTAAATTTGCGAACGCGTGAGAGCAAAGCGTTGGTTGAATGGCAGCCACTTTACAGCCGATATTTTCTTGTAGGACCTGAATTGTTCGAGGATTGTCGCTGTTAACTCTCGACTTAAGGTCCGAAGTGCCCATGGTATGTGTCCGTACTTGCTGATTAATTTATTGAGAAAAATTCTAGCTGAAACTGAAACTAGATGTGTGTGGAGTGGCCCCGTCTTGCTGAAATTGTGTTCTGTTGTTGTTTTAGATGGCGTTCCCTTGGGTTGTCGGGACACCGTATCTCATGTTCTGTTTATTAACATGGTTGTCGATATAAAAATGAGCTTCGTCAGTAAACAATATGTTTTCAAGCGTTCGTGCTGTTCCAAAACGTTCCAGCATCGTTCTCTCTAAGGTTTCACGTAAAGAATAGTCATTTTCGTTGAGAAACTGCACGATTTGCAATTTTTATGATGAAACTGTAGTTTATTTTTCAAAATAACGTGCACTGTTGATTTTTTTTATGCCAGTACAAGCTGCAATCCTTCTTATCAATTTACGCGGATTTCGCATAATTTTACGTCGAACTTGAGACACATGCTCTGGCGTCACTGCTGACGTTGGTGGTCCTGGAGAAGTTTGGTTAACCATTGTCCCTTCTTGTCTGAACTTTAGAACACAAAACCGGATATGTTACGTGCTCGGCCTAGCACTTACTCGTCGAATATTAAACTGAGTACAAAAAGGGCAACGCGCACGAATCAATGAATCACCGTACTTTAAATATTGCTCAACCGCACACACGCGGTGCGCTCCCGACCAGTGACTTACTGCACTGGCAAATCCGCAAATCACATGCGTCGAAAAATACCCCTGCCGCTTACCTTACCTTGATGGTTTACGAGCAATTAAAATTTAATCTTGAAATTTTTCCGCTGAACACTGTTTAAATATCATGTACAGGGAGTAAAAAAAAATAAAATTGATTTCTTACCTCTCATAATATTCACATTTTCATGCAAAAATATGTTATTTTAGGCATTTATACACACTCGCATTTGAAAAAATTATTTCTTTACTTTATGGCGAAGACCTGGTTTCTAACTCAATATATTAATATAGTACTAGTAATAATGTGAGAAATAATTTTTTATTTTTTTTTATATATGTACACCTTGTGTATAGTTCATCAAAACTAACAAAATTGTTGAAATTTGTTGACTGTTTTATTTTATATCGTCATCAGGCTTAATTCATTAACTTCCTGACAATACTGAGTACCGGTGCGTGGCGATTCTAATGGCTTGGCTACCTGCCGTCAGTAGCTTATGGGGTTGGCCATCCTTTGATTGTATTTTATTTGGTGAACAAATAAATGATAGATAATAAGTGTCCGTTCAAACATTAACAATTTCCATTAGTAACATGAACCCTGACAGCTAGTTTCATGTACAAATTCAAATGAAAAGTTCGATGCTAACCTAAACTCGAATATTCCTCTTCATAAATAGCAATGGAAGCTGCTAGGAAGAATAGAACCCGAGAACATACAAAAGTAGCAGAAAAAAGTAGAAAAAACTGGGAAATGGCATTGTCTTACTGTACTCTATAAGATGAAGAATTCACACAACTTATAAACTATGTAGATATGATATGAAAATCAAGAAATACATGAAAAGTTACATACATTTCTGAAAGTTACCAACATTAGTAGACTGATGTCTGACGATTATTGTTATTCTTCTACGTTTTTTAATGTGTGCTCCACAGACTACCAAATTTATAGGCATGAACTAACGCAATATTTTCAATTTGGTATCACTCACGTGAACATATTGGTACCACTTACGCAATCAAATAGCTCCGCGACTCTTTTTTAAATACATGATTCGATTAGAACGAAAACTTAAACGCTAACAATATATTATGCATTAATGTAAAATATACGTCTTTTTTACACAAACATTTAATTTTCGAAGGGTGAAGACTTTTACAATTGTATAAATTTATACATGTAGTATTTATATTTTGTTTATGTTTATATATATGTGTGAACTTTTTATTTATTTATATTTTCCTTGGTTTTCTTTTTATAACATAAATAATATTTCGGAACTTTATATTATTACATAATATGTATTATCTTTATGTATGGACTTAAAAAAAAACCGATCACGCCGAAATAAACGCATTATAATAAACTGGTCTGTGGTATACTCTTAATTTATTTTGTTAAACTTATTACGATTATTATTCTATTGTAAAATTTAAGTGACTGTTTATTTCCGAAAAAGAAAGGAAAGAAAATGAAATTTTGTTAAAATTTAAAGTAGTTCTACTTTTGTTTTTCACGCGTACTATAACTAGAATATATTTTGTACTGCTAGATTTCCCAATAATTAAATAATCAATAAGATTATTTAAACTTTTTAAAAACGCCAGGATTATTGAAATTCTTTTAGTACGTATTTTTTATCGCACTACGAATATTAGACTGAATTAATTCAAACTTTATTTTAATAATAGGTTACTTCAATCGGCAGTTCAATCCTTGGATTCAATGACCATAATTTCTCTAGAATATGAAGATTAGTCCTTATAATATGATTAGATCTTTACCACAAAATAATCAGGTGCATTTTAATCTAAAGAGATGGTAAAATCTTTATTTTTTACTTAGAAAAATAATAGTTGCCGAGTCCGAGATCTTAACCCTTTTATATTTCCATCAGGAGGAGAGGTATATTCTCACCCTGGGTTAATGACCGTCCATCCAGGTTTCGAAAGTGTAATGTAGACACGTCAAGTAGCAAGAAATCAAAAAGTTAGGGATTCTATTAAAGCTTGTGCTTCCATTTAGAAGTTATCCCGTGACATCAAAGGTGCACAGGACGTGACTGCGCTCAAGAGGTCCTCGAAAACTGCTATTTAAGTTTCAGAAAACTTTTAGGAAGAACAGGTATTCCAATATTAATCCGATATCGCTCTTATTAAAATAATCTTATTTTTAGCAATATTTCAATATTAGAAGAACAAATTCTTATTAGATGTAATTCACATTCACATTCTTATTGTGAATTACATCTTTACAATAAGAATGTGTTCTCCTAATAACAAAGTTGTATCAATGTGTCCCAAATTTAATAAAAATAAATTGATAATTCTGGCGTCTGCTATCAGATTACTCAAAGGTAATTGAGATTCCGTAAAAATAAGGTAGATGGCTATTTCAAATAATAGAACGATTAAATGTATTAATATCAAGAAAGGTAACATATAGGTTCGAAAATTTGTCGCTAAAAATATCGTCGCTGTAGCATAGTTAGATAATGCACCTTCTCCAGTTTGGAAAGAGATCCAGGTTCGAATCCCAGTGGCCCAACAGCAATATTTTTTGATAAAATTAATTTTATATGTATAACTTTCTAATTAATATATTTTATTCATATTTAAAATATTTGAATATATCCAAGAACACACAATTACTGGATTTACATCTACAAAGACACTGTTATTAAAGAAATAATAGATATCTCATAGAAACGAAGCTGTATTCTATTATATTTTAATATATGAAAGTATTGGTAATTACAGGCCTTACGCTTATAAAATGTTCCGCCGAAGCCAAAGCCAGCCGAAGACAGGACGTGAGCCTTATAATTACCCATACTTACATATAATAAAAAATAGCTTCGTCTCTATGAGATATCTAATATTTCTTTAATTTTATTTTTCTCCAAAGTTCCACTCCATCTGGAGAGTAGTAATCATCACTCCTATTTGTACTTCGGAGGCGGTTGTTCTGAATAATGACGCAGTGAGCAGTCACAAAATTGATTCAACCTAATAAATAATAAAATAAATAATAAATAAATAATAAATAATAAAATAATAAAATAAAAATACATCATTTTCGAGATCATCGCGTATTTTTTTTCACTCGTTTCAAGACGTCTCCATTTTGCACGTTGTCCACCCAAGTGATTTCATTTTCCTTTCATACCACTGTATTTCAAAACCCAGTATCTTTGCTTGCCAGCTTGGGTTAGTGTCCGTATTTCAACCTTGTAAAAAAGAACTGAGAAGATATGATAACTTCGCAAATTGCTCGTTAATAGGTTTAAATCAAAGTCTCCATTAAAGAGTAAATAGACCTCACATTATGAAAAAACAGTTTTACGCCATCTCTTTTCTGGCTTTGATCTCTTGCGAATGATCCCATTGATTATTCAGCCAGCACCCCAGATATTTATATCGGTGAACTCGTTCAATATTTTCCGTTCTATTTTCAGTGAAACCGCCGATTCTTGTAGTTTCTCCCTAATGACCATAAATTTGGTTTTTGAAATGTTCGTTTCGAACTATATTCAAATTAGCTATATATGCTGTCAAAATTTATTTGAGGGTCTTCCGTTCTATCAGAAGGACAAAAATTCTGAAATTAATTTAGAATTTATATGTCTCTAGTAGTTCAATGCTATTATTTTTCAACTAACGAATATCTTTTCTGTTCTATCGTGCATCGTCATTATTACAATTTTTTCTTCCATAGCACTTTATTTATTTTTTACCATGACCATTAACTTTTCCTACATTTTGTAATTTATTTGTTTTTTACGGCATCATTAATTAATTGGTTTAATTAATTATTTGCTGGTGACGATTATTGCGACTATTATACGGTTGGGTATTCTAGTATGAACAATTGGTTCTAGAACATCATTCGTTATAGTAACTGTTTAGATGTATTATATAAGTACTTAAGGATAATCCGTTTCAGGTCCACAAAGTTACCATTAAACCATTTTAACAGAAAAATTAATAGAAATTTAAAAATATAATTAAAAATAATATAAAATTATTTTATTTAACTTTCATATAAGAAAACCAAAAAAATATATAAGATAAATAGTTTTTCAGGATAGATAATCGGGTTTGCGGACGATACAGTTATCCGAATCAGCGGAGATACCTGGGAACAAATTTTTGAAGAAGCGATAAGAAATTCGATCAATTAAAAAATGGCAATAAAACTAATTATATTATATTACCTTATCTGCAACAAAAGTAGGGCAACCGACTAACGAATATAAACTCATCTTACATTCCTGTGATTGTGATTTCGTAACAAACTCTATTTGTCAATGTAACTGTAAAACCAATATACAAAGAATAACTAAGTACAAATATTTAGGATTTGTCCTAGATAATATTTTAAACTTTAAAGAAGACATAACCCTGTTAAATAATAAATTACATAAATTTTTATTCTACTTTTATATCTTTAGACAATATTGTAATTTGCGAACTCTTAAAATGATATACCACGCATTGGTTGAATCAATATTACAATACGGAATACTGGGTTGGGACAGAACTTGTCCCATACATCTCAAACCAATAATTACAACTATACAACAATCATAAACATATTTTTTTTTAAAACTAGAGATTCCTCAACCAAATAAATTTTTCAAGATTTTCCTGTATTGAATTTATCTTCTTTATATAAAAAAAACTGTCTTATTTCATTTTTTAAAGAGAGTAAAATAAAAATTCACCATAAATATCAGACTAGGAGTAAAATGATTGAACATGTTATTTTTAAAATGTCCAAATTAGGAATAGAACGGAGAAATGCATCATACATTGCTCCTAATCGGTCAATATCAATTAAATTTGCATCAAATATAAATGTTTTCAAAAAAGTTTAACATCTTTCCCTATTTATAATCTGATCATTTTCCCAACATCTTTACATATTGTTAATTTTTATATTGTATTATTATAGATGTATATATATTTTTTTTTTTTTTAATATGTTGTAAACAAATTCTTATATCGAGTTTATATTGATCTTATATTATATAAGCGTTGAAAGCCACCCCCATAATTCAAGATCTTTCTTTTTTGGGGTGCATAATTCTACTATTGTTTTTTTTATTATTGAATATTTAAATAAATAAATAAAATATTTTCTCATTGAATACATGTATACATACTTACATACAAAAAATCACGAAGTCAAGCGCAAAATCCCGTCATACATCGATACGTCATTCGCAAGCACTAGCTACTAAACACTGAACTTTACAAAGAATAATAAAAGCGGAAAGTCAAAGGATAATAAAGGCAGAAAGCGGTCACCGACACGTTGACACGTCATTCGCAAGAGGTCAACGGTATATTGCCATCCGGTTCATTCTAACATTTTGATTTTGTTGATAACAACTATTCGTTACAACATTTATTATCGTGGTATCGTTCTTTAAGCTCACGATTGTATTTCTATTGAACGGTTATCTAAGGCAACTCACTCATTGAAGAGCTGATTTATAGGATAGGATAAGAAAAAGACCTTGAGACATTTCAAAATTGCGAGGCAGATCGAGCGTTATATTATCGATCCGAGTTGTGACGGCTGGAAAGAGAAAGAAGGCGAAAAGAGACGAGGGGGACATGGACTCGAACCGGCGAGGCGGGTGGAGCGCACCGAACGGCGCTCCGCCGACAATGTGGAGAGATTAGGAAGAAGGATTTCTGAGATGCGGTGGATACGGGAGGTTTGAGGTCTCCGATCCATACGCTTTATCGATCCATCCCCTGGTCGAAGGCAGAGAAGAATCTCCGCTGATAGCTATGCGGACCGGCGTGGTAGAAATGGATCATATTGCAATCTGAACGTCTCTCGATGGCGTGAGATAATTCTGCACGGCTGCTATATCATTCATTCAACATTCAAGTAACCCCTCAACCTCGTAATAACCGTAGTATTAGTATCAAATTCATAACGAACTAGTGTTCTCGCCTGGAGGAAATAACGATGACAAGTGAAGAAGATAAAAAGACTCAATTCGTGCAAATATGTTGTCGGGTATTTGTTGTGATCGTGAATAAATAGTATTACACGTGTCATGTATAAACCAAGTGTTTCATTTGTTTAAGACTATTCCCATCTATCTGAGACAGCCACACTGATACATTACACTACAGATACCCACAGACTGAGCCTAGTCGGTGACGAAATGCGCTGGCCTCGACAACCTCTCATGAACAAATCATAATACCACTGTATGGACCTTACTTTATGATACTATCACCAACTGAACTATAATTTATTTGACTTCCCTTAAAAAATAGGCTAGATTAATATTTCTGGTAGTTAGATTTTAGTCTATTTACATTCCTAGTACCAAATATTCACGTATACTCTCCAACCGTTGAATATTGATATTCTAGATAGTAGTTTGTTCTGAAATATTCAGATAGAAAAATTACACAGACTTTAACGTCTATATCGTCAGTGTATTTTTAAGTGTTTAGTTAAAAATCAAATTTTCCGTTATATATGGTCTACACACTTCATTGTACACTCGACAACGGTTCAAAGAATCCAGAGAAAGTTTCTAAGATTTATTCATTTTAAATTAAATATACGCTCTGAGAATATTAATTATGATTATCTCCTTAGCCGTCTGAAATTGTTAAACTTATCAGTGAGACGTACGATGACCGAACTTATATTTCTATACAAGATCATCAATGGTATGATTGACTGCCCCCAGATTATCGGTCTGATTGACTTTTACGCACCATTGAGGTCATCGAGACACAATGCATTGTTTTATTACAGTGGTATTGTCAGAACTCATACATTAGCTAACTCCACAGTCTTCCAAATGCATTCTTTTCGGAATGAATATGCAGAGGTAGTCGACATTTTTGCTGTTAATTTAATTCTTTATAGAACTACACTATTAGAATTTTTTATGTCTCAACTCAATGGTGACGGATAAATTGCTACTTCACATTTTACATTTATTATTTACTTTTAATTATATAAAAACATGCAAACACTAGGTAATTTTTTTTCATTGTACTTCTGTAGTAATTTTCTGTTATTTTATAAATTATGTAAACGCTCGAATAAGGCGTGTATAATAATAATTAAATGTATAGATGCGTAACATCGTAATTTTCATATTTCGATAATAAATTAGTATATTCTTTATTAGACATTGTTCCTAACCTTTTATTATAAATAAATTTATTCGTTTAGTTATTTGAGCATTTGAAATCAATAATTTTTTATCCACGTTCCAAGTTGATTTGACCCATTTTTTCGTCTTCTAGATTTCATCGTGTAGTTTTGACCATGTAGTCTTCCTATTTTTTGTTGTATATAATTAATATCTATAGTTTTACACGTATCGCATGTGTATTAGATTAAATCACGACACTATCAAGACCATGTAGACTTCCTATTTTTCGTTGTATACAATTAATATCCATTGTTTTATATATATCGCATGTATATTAGATTAAATCACGACACTATCAAGACCATGTAGACTTCCTATTTTTCATTGTATATAATTAATATTCATATATTTTATGTATCGCATGTATATTAAATTAAATCATGACACTATAAAATATTATTTTTTAAATCCATTATTTAAAACGCATTACTCAGACACATGTATCATATACCCTTGTATAGAATATTACTAACTCTTTGGTGTCTACACTGATACCTCCCACGAAAAGTTAAAACTTTTTTTTTAAATTTTTAACAAGTTATTTAAAGTGTTTGGGCGCAGCCTCCGATAAAACATATTCTAGTTAGTTTATTAACAGCATTGTTAATAAAATAATTCAGTAAGTGACAAAGAGACTTCGAGAAATTATGTAGAGCATCACACGAAGAGACACGAAAATAAATACGTAGATAAAAATAATTTACATGAATCATTGATATAATAAAATACGTCAAAGAAATAAGATAGCTATAGGTAGGTTACATCGATCGAAAGAAGAACAATCGTTAGACGAATACAGTCATCCAATAAAGTCCAAAGGGAATCGATAAGCCGGAAAACCGCTCTAAAATCCACATATCTGCAAAAATGCATGGTTGCGAATAACAATCGACAGAAAAGGTGTAAAGTGTAACCACTATAATTATGATGATAATAAATATGGTAAATAAATAATATGTTCTAACTTTAATTTTGCAAATCCACTAGATAGCAGGCATGTTCAAGATTGTATATTTATGTATTCATCATTTTTTAAATGTTATAACAAAAATATACTGTCTTCACGGCGTGCTATAAATAAGACAAGTGAGGAGAAGACGTATCGATCTTAAACATTTTCTGTTACTTTTACAAAATGTTCCGGAGAGTAATCTTTCGTGACGACCATTATTCATCTGCATCCCGCTTCGAGTGGAAACTTTTAATCACTTTGTTAGCCCAGATTTTGAGAAGATCACAAATGTTTATTTCGAAATCTTTCAAAGCTTAAAATATTATATTTTAGGAAAGCTTCAAAACAATGATTTGTGTCTATCTTTTTGTTATTCAAATATAACTTGTTTTGTATTCTTAAAATACCAACACATCAAGAGTGACCTCGTGATCTGGTTAAATAATCAACTCCTTAAGTGAGAGAAATATTTTGTATTTTTCTGATTTCTGATAGTAATTTTACAAAAATATTCCAAGTAGGTAATTCATATATAAATAATTCAGTAACTGTCAATCTGAATCTACATGGAAACAGGACGTAATAACAAAAATTGTAAGCGAGGAGAACAGAGCAGGATTAATCCTCTGAATGTAGAGCCATACAGGATGCGAACCATCTGCTAATGCCCATTGTCACCAGTCTAGGGCATTAGAAGCGCGAAATTTGTAGGACATTACTGACTGACGAAACTAGGATGATCGCGAATAAGATAAGATAAACTTTATTGACAAATTAATACATTTTATACATCAGATGTAAACATACAACAATAAAATAATATAGTAAATTGTTATTAGTATTTTATTAAATACTAATTAATACATTTAATTAGTATTTAAAACATCACAGACCTATGTTCTGAATAATTACAACATCACAATAAGAATGTGTTCTTAATAATATACAAATTTATTATTTTCACAGGGTGATGCAGTTAGACCTCTGATAGATGCAGCCTCTTTGTGTAAAAGCTATTTAAGTGTAATCTTATTTAAATAAATAAATTTATAAATATACAATAGAACGTTAAGTATGTAAACATCAATTATTTACATGTTAAAGTATTTGTGTTGAATTTATCTACGAATATTAAATGGCGGACATAACTATAACTAATATGAGTAGTAGTTTTAAAAATCTATCAAAAAATACGAGTTAATTTTTCGCAACATCATTAAATTTCGTGATACTTTTAAGTTCTTCGAATTGTTGCAACAATTTCAAATATTTATTACATACATTGTACAAGTCTTTATGTATCTATATATAATCTTTAAATTTAAATTTTTTTCAATCAAAAAATTGTTTTCTTTTTTCCTGTAGATTTTCCTAGCTTTAGATTCAGCTGATTAACGAACTCAGTTGAAATGTTCACCAGATAAAATTTTCAGAAAAATTTTACTGAGATTCGATAAGAAAGACAAATAAAAAAAAATATAAGAAGTCGCGTCTTGAGACCTTCTACAATAGACAGGTATTATTTTTGTCGAAATAGAATAATTTTCATAGCTTACAAATTTTTTTAATGTAAAAAAAAAAGTTCTAATCGCATTTCCTTTTTAGAAACCATTATCTTTCTCATTTTTAAATTTTTAAATAATCTGTTTAATATCATTTAACTAACGTCTATTTGTCCATAAATAGTCAGAAAAATTCAAAAAATATCTTTAATATCTATGCGCAGATATGAAGAATGGTTTATGATAATATAATTAGTTATTGCATTCCCTCCAGCCTACGGATTGCTCTCAATGTTCTTGCAACTAGACATTTCTTACGCATTAAGCTTTTGTATTTTGAAACTGATAGTAACGATTAATAAAATTAGTCAGTAAGTCATACGTGCCGCGGTGAGGAAGTGCGGTGGGAAAAGGGGCAACTAAAAATACAAACAGACTACTGACTGTGCCAAAAATACTTGCGGTTACTGTACGCCATTTGCAATAAACCATCGTGTCAGCGTAAATTACAAAAATTATATTCAATTTTTCGTAGGTATACAATTTTTTTTTTTTGTTTTTTATGTTAGTCTCTAGTTTTATTTATTACTAATGTAAATTTTATACAGTAATCTGTCGTACATTCCTTTATTTTATTTTTCATTTTCTTCCTCTTTCCTGCTTCAGTATATGTCAGTATTGACATATAGTGGCCTTAATCGGAAGAGATTCAGCTCGTAATACAACTCCCGGTCGCGAGTCCCATCACGATAGGGCTTGCTATGGTGCTTGTGTTGGGTTGTTGCAAGATTGAAGCATTAATGCTTCGTCCAGGGGACCCGATACATCCTCCAGCGATATATTTCGGTGATGTCTATTTAACTGTTGCAGCTATCACGGACTGTCCGCTGAATACATGAAAATTGGAAAAGAAAAGTGTGAACCGACATAATTTTAGATGCTTACGTGATGTCATCATATTTCCATATTCTCGTATGTTAATTCATTACAATTTTATCTAATTATGTGCGTCTTCAATGTGCATAATTATGTGTGTTTCTGCCCATTGTCACAGTATTCGTGATCAGCGCGTTAAAATAAATCTCCTCTTATACTACCTCACTCCCTGTAATTTGGGAAGTTTGTTTTGATATATGAGCACGATTTTTCATTTAATAAATTATAAATGTACATATATAATAGTGAATAAGTATGAAGAAATAAGTAAAGAATGTAAAGCTGATCTTAGTATAATGAGTAAGATTAAGAAAGGATAACTTAGGTGGTTTGGTCACATGGAACGGATGAATGAGGAGAGACTGGTAAGAAAGATATGTGACGAAGATGTTGATGGAACCAGAAATAGAGGACATCCGTGGAAGACTTACTACGATCAGGTAAACCAATTACTGGAATATGGTCTTGTTAGAAGCTACAATAACCAGCGAGCTTGTATGAGAAGATGTATGAACATGGATGAGGCAATAATCGTGTATCAGGAAAGTGTGGGGCTCTATCTTCTCTGCGTGGAAATGACGTGATGGTATGTAAGTAAGTCCATATAGTAACTTGTTACACAGATTGTTATTTTTCTTGTATTACTGATTTTATTATTTTATGATTTCTATTTAAAAATAAGAATGATTTAAATAAATAAATAAATAATCTTTGTTAATCTTCACAACTAACCTAATCTTTGAAAAGACTCCAATATTAAAAATGTTGGGTACGCTACTCACGGAGACTAATGATATGTTTACCGAAATAAATACAAGGATAAATATTGAAAATGGCATTTACTTCTGAAGCTATTAATATCCAGAACCCTGATCCTGAGCTACTTTATTTGAGCTGGTTATCTGTAACTTAATTGTAACTTATTGCGTCTTTTCTTATAATCTACCAAGGTGCTGGAAAGATTATAAGAAAACAGTCTTGATAGATTATAAGAGACGCAACAAGTAACAGTTAAGTTACAGCTAAAACAAACTAGCTCAGGACTGCGGTGCCTGGAGAGGAAATAAATAAGGTGAATAAATTGTTTACATATTTTATTAAAAAAATAAACATATTTTAAAGATATCTATTTTTAATAAATGTTCGTATTTCTTCAGTTGGTTATCAATGAGACGGAAATGATATACTGAATGTTCGCGATAGATCACAAATGTCACAGATTTTATTTTCTACTTAGAAAGTCAATTAATTCCTCTTTAATAATACGTTTATCTGTCAGCATTACATAATGTTATTTTCATTTAAAAATATCTCGCATTGAATGTGTAGAAATATTGCCGTATTGATAATTCACCGCGAAAATATCTTCATAGAAATTCATAATTATGAAAAAAGATCCATTTTAATCGGGGAATCTAACTCTTATTGAAGTGGTGTAAAAATTATATTATTATATAATGTAGCGGTGAGAGGGAAGGGCCTATATGGGAAAAGGTTAATACGACCCTTAAGAAGACCCGAGTATAAATCGCAGCACACGATTTAAAACAAAAATAATATTTAATTCCAATGTTTAGAATAGTTCTGTTGAAAAATATCTCTCCATACTATCACAAAATTAAAGTAAAAAATGTTCTTGGGTTTTCACTGCCGTTCAGAATCTTGTTTCCAGTTTTCTGGGTGAATATGCCATGTACTAGAGTATATGTAGGCCAGAATCGTCAGGTGTACACGGATTAGCCCAGAAAACTGTACACAGAATAAGACAATTTTTTTTTAATCTATATGAAACATTTAAATAATTGAGGTTGGACTGTTCCAGTCTCATCAGAAAAATCTGTTTTGAGACGGGTATGGTTCACAAACAGGTAAACAAGGTAATTATTTACAAGTATGGTAATATAAGAATGAACTAACAGTTTTATCCAAATATAAGTTGAGAAAGGGTATATGTACTCACATAAGGCATATATTTAATATACTAATTGGAAGAAATGTACAACAATAAATATTATAAAATTCATCAGTGTGTTTGGATGAGTGCCCTAGTACTAGAATTATCCATATTGCAAATCCGAGTTTTAATTTTTATTTTGATGTTTTCAGGATAATTTAATTAAATGTATTAAAAATTACAAAATATTCATTAAAAAATTATTATTGATCATTTAAAACTGAATATATAAGATATTTTCATGAAATTTAAATAAAGACTACGATGTACGTGGGCGGTTGTTAGACACGTAGGTATTTGACACATTTTCCTTTCATATTCGATAAGGTACCAGTAACAATTTCTCAAAATAACGCATTCCCCTATAACGGATACTAGACCATATCTCGATATAGTTAGTTTAGGTATAGATAAAAATAATAATTTGCTATATAATTAAATTCATAATTTCTTTCGTAAAAATAGAACTAACTTGGTGGCCTATGACAAATATTAAACCCCATTCACTTGATCACTAGACGACTATATGCACTTGATAGTGTTATTTAAGAAATGCAGTTTAAATGGTATAATAATTAAAAAATACTTTAACAATATTTGAGTATAAGAACACACAATTACTGGATTTTTACCTCCAAAAGCATTGTTATTAAGCATTGTTGTTAAAAATTATAGATATTTCATAGACAAAGCTATTTATATTATATTATATTAAAAATATATAGATATGGAGGTTTATTGTGGGTGGAATGGTGAACGTTACATTGTGTAAAGTGATCACTTACGCCCACCGAAGACAGGTCGAAAGCCCTGTCTTACTCGTCCATACTTGCATATTTTCCCATATAATATAATATAAATAGCTTTGTCTCAACGAGATATCTATAATTTGTTTAAAAAATACATATTTAAAATGAAAGTATTTTAATTAAAAAGGTAATGTTTATTTTTGAAAACTTTGCTTTCATAAAAAAAATGGTTAGACGTTTCTTTAGACGTCGGTCAATCACCTAAATTTTCCGAAAACTGAGAAATTAAAAATTATATCTCAGGCCAAAAATTATTTCTCAGCGAAAAATGTAATTGCTTTATTTTAGATACGACCTTAATTTATGTCGAGAGAAAACTTACAAAAATATACTTCAATGAAAATATATTTTTTCTAAAAATCTTTAATACATTATTTTCGTAAGGCCCACGTATTCCCGCAAAATATTGTTTTAATAAATTAAATTCACATATTTGCTTTTCAAAAACAAGGCATTAAAGATCGCTTGTAAATAATATAAATAATGTTTACACATCGCATAAACATCGAAGTATGTTTTTGATCTTCAAATATGTGCTGCTAATCTTAAACATTAAAAAAATTATTCAATTTTGTAAGATGACAATATTACAAAAAAAATACCATTAAGTTGCTCCAAAAATAATACTGAATTTAACTTTCTAATTCAGTTAAATGTGATTCTATTAAATAAATTCAATTAGACTCTATTAATCATAGGTGAGCCGTTTGTACACATTTTTGATAATGAATTATTTATATCTGTAGAATAAAACAGGAGGATTAGAATCCAAGACTTTTTAAAAGATATTTTCCACTACTTCTTTTGTAATTGATTTTTTTGCGGTAAATATAATTGTTATCGTAGTGCTTGAAAATATAATTTTTATCGTGGTGCTTGAAAATATAATTGTTATCGTGATGCTTGAAAATATAATTGTTGTCGTGATGCTTGAAAATATAACAATTGTCGTGAAATAAGATTGATCATCTTCGATTAATCAAAAGCTGGTTGTTTGTTGCGTATTTTTTTCCAAGTTTTAATTTAAACAAAAAAAATTGCACATAATTCTTATTTTATCCAAATAATTATAAGGCTAATTGACTTAAACTAATTCAAAGATCTATTCCCCGCACCCCAAAAGGAAAGTCTCCAAAAGAACAATATCAAATATCCCTAGAATGAGAATTGGGCATTGCCAGGTAGCCTCACTTATTCAAATTGAAATTAATAGATTCCCCAATGTGTGAGTCTGGTGCCGAGGAGGAAACCCTTGACCATATCTTTTTTGCCTGTCCATTGCGGATCACAGGTTATTTTTACAGTAATCTCTCCAATGGTAATTTTCAACTCCCGGTTAACTTGTGTCATATTCTTTCCCTTAACTCGCTACATTTAATTTATATAATAACTTTTTTTTTAAACGACAATGGTATTGACTTGTAATATAATATTTCCTATTCTATAATATTATGTACTTTTTTCTATAAAATAAAGTTTTTACTTGATTAATGGACAAATCACTCTTGAAGTTGGATTGCCTATTTAAAAACAGAAGAAGAAGAATTCTTATTTTATCAAAATTCAATTTTTGAAGGATTTAAATATATCAGATTCAGAACTGTCAAACAAAAACAAAAGAATAAATATTTCCTTTTTAAGAACGTGCAAAATGGTATATAATTAAAATCGGTCATTATTTTCTGAATAAGTACAAATACGTGCGCTAATACAATAATAATCAAATGGTATAAAATTAAAATCGGTCATTATTTTCTGAATAAGTACTGATACGTGCCGTAATATAATATTGATTGTAAATGACAAAACAATTTTTTTAAATTTTTCACTTTATATTTGTGTTATCTATGCAAATATTTTATTTTTATATTTCAGGACTGCAATTTTTATATTTTCAGTGCACCGCATTCAAATTCCTTCATTTTCAAAACCCTAAATAACTTTATTAAGGAGAACACATTCTTATTGTGATGTAATTATTCAGAACACAGGTTTGTAATATTTTAAATACGAATTAAATGTATTAATTAGAAAGATATACACATAAAATCAATTTTATCGAAAAATATTGTTGTGCTACTGGGATACGAACCTGGATCTCTTTCCAATTCGGAGAAGGCGCATTAACCGACTATGCTACAGCAGATAGTACTTTTAACGACAAATTTTCGAACCTATATGTTACACTTTTCGAATTAATACATCTATCGTTCCATTATTTGAAAGCCATCTACTTCATTTTTACGGAATCTCAAATACCTTTGAGTAGCTCGATAGGAGACGCCAGAATAAACAATTCATTTTTATTATGTTTTGGACACATTGATACAAGTTATATATTATTAAAGAGAACATCTTCTTATTGTGATGTTGTAATTATTCAGAACATAGGCCTGTGATATTTTAAATACTAATTTAATGTATCCCGATTGCAACAATAATATTTTTCGATAAAATTGATTTTAAATGTATATTTTTCTAATTAAAAATAAATTTAACTGATTTAAGAAATAATGCATCATGAGTGCATGCCCACACTACACGAGACACTGAATGATTTACCATAAGTGTGGAAATACTTGGTAGTTCAAAAAATGGTTCAGTTTGCGAATAATGTTTCCATTTACGAACAGGCAGGCAGTTTCAGAACTCACTATGAAAGAACTGGAACAGCTTTTTAATGAGCAGGAAAAGACGTTGATAGAGGAAATATTATTTTTAGAGACTGATGAATGAATGGAAGATGTTTAAGGTTCTCGATCCGCGAAATGTGCGCGAAGTATAGTGAGATGTAAAGTTTTGTGGAAAAATATCACCGTGATAAAATTTAATCAAATCGTGTTATAAATCTGTCTCATTTCTGCAATATTATAAAAAGCAAGAAGAAACAAATATCGTTGAATAGGTTTTTCGTAAGACAGAAACCTGGTGAACTTCAAGCACCCGATGTTTTCATGGAAAGAGAGTCCCCTTCCAAACAATAACACTTTACTACATATTTTGTAAGATAAGTTAAAATAAAGTTTGTTTTTACGTTTATTCTTTTCGTTTTACTAGTTCCAATTCCCTTTAAGTTAAAACCATGATTTTTTATTGCTTTTATAGGATTTCAAGTAAAAAGTATAAAATAATTATGGAAAATTGAATTGAATCTAGGGATCTTAAATATATTATACATTTTACATTGATTCTTATAAGAATAATTGTTTCGGTTTACGAATAACTATATTTTCGAACAGTTTTACGCAACGAATTGACTTCATAAACTGAGGCTCCACTGTATTAGGTATAAAAGATAAATAATTAAGATTGATGTTGTACATCTTGGTGTGAAATAAATATAGAGGCCTCAAATGTTAGATCTCAACGATTTAAATTATTTGATACAATCACATGAAATCGTTTCTGTTATCTAAATCATAAATACGTGACAGACTGGATTTGAAATGAGTTTTCTGATCTATAAAAATCAAATCTTTTCAATTTCTTTCTTCAATTCAATTTATTTTTATCAATTTTTAAAATGTCCACGGACCCACCTAATTAAATAAATAATTTTAAATAAAATGATATCAAAATATCATTACTTATAATTTATACATGTGAGTTTTCTTTGCACAAACATTAAATGAATCGATCAAGGTCACGTGTGCCTAGAAGCTTTTGTAAATAGACGCAACAGAAATAGCTCCAACCGCAGCCAAATCAGTTAATGAAAATATTTATATTCTAAATTTACCTAAGTCAATAACAAAGTTTTTAAACGTCTTAATTTTCCATCGCGCATTTGATTTTTAACCATTTTACGACCGAAACTGTTTATTCAAACAGGTATTCAAACGATCTAGCGTTCAGATGTTTGGCTTATTTTAATTTTTTGTTGGTTCTTGGAGCAACAAACTCCCAACGGTACCTGGAGCTACTAGGAGCGTCAAGCTCTATACCAGTGTTTTACAAACGGTGTGCCGCGAGCGTCCTTTTAGTGTGCCGCCAAATTTTGTAAAGCGTACATCATTGTTATTTATCGTGTAAAGAGCATTATATGTCCATCGAAAGAGACGCACTACCAATTTTACAACGAGACTCAACACGTGCACTGAAACGTCACATAGAACCGTAGAGTCCTACAATTATTTATTCAGAAAGTTAGATAAACAAAAGTTATTAAATTACAAATATTTAATGTTTTAACTGCTACTGAGGAGTTTCAAATTGACGATCAGAACATCATTGGCCAGTGGACTAATATGGCGTTTGACGCACAATAAGCGTCAAGTAAGGCGCGAAGCAAATGGTAGTGTTTGAGTTTCTTAGACTTGATGTGTACACAATTGAGAGTTGTTTTCAAAGAACCTCATGAAAGCATAATCAGAGACTGTCTCAAGATAAAAATCTTATAAAAATCTCATCCATGGATGCGGATCATAATTACATCAAACGTTCTAACAACCCACGCCTACGACGTCGATCAGAAAATATGCTACTAGCTTACAATTAAGTTAATAATTGTTTGGCAGCTCATCTACGTGTTTATTAGTTTAACACGGAGATCGATCAGTAAACTCGGTGCTGTAACATGTCGAGTTTTATTATTTATACTTTGTTCCTTGCAACAAATGATTTACTCATCAAAAATCTAAAAATAATATTCAAAATATAAGCATGCGTGGTAAGTAATTTCTGAAGTGTTTTACTACTTTAATTAGATTTTTTTCCATACTATTTCACCATATTGTTGCGAACTGCATTGTTAGCCAAAGCTGCATAAGTCACTGTGAATTTGAAACGTCAATCTAGATCTATAGGATCCAAATGAACGAATTACACAAACTCCGGGGCACACGTCGTAAATCGGATTCACCGCAGGATAGGGAAGGACGTAGGGAAACCTTGGTTTAGGATGAGGTTGGTGAGGGGTTAAGAATTCCAGTTGAAGGACCAGTGATCTCGGGAACCGGGATTCGGAAGGACTGCTCGCCTTACCTTGTATATAATGGCTCCGTCACCCGTGCAATGCCGCCAAGATCACACAAATGGCACGCGGATGAGCAGATCTCCACTTCCAATTGAAGACGGCAATATAACAATTTCACCCATGGTATAAACAAACAACAAACAATACGTGATCAAAAACAATATCACAAAATACAGTGCTCGTGCACGGGAGCTGACAAGTCCACACCGCGAATGCTATTGCGATGTCGAGATCGAACAAATATCCGTCAAGTTAACGTCTGCTGACATCAAGGTCACAATTCACACTGACAAGACGAGCATGAGGAAATCTATGGGTAGGAATTTGAATCCGGAATTGTATCAGTAATAACGGTTACGGCTAAATTGAAAGACGCCAAAAGTATATTTTACGAATCTGTGTGTTCTGGATTCACACAATACACACCGAACACACATGATGAAGTTAAAACTTTGTTAATCACACACAAATGACAAGTACTTGAATTTTTTTTATTAATAATTATTATTATTGTTTTAATCCTCGGTGTACCATGCGAGTGTGACAGAGACAGGAGTGCGACTTTAGTAGAAAGATTGAAAAATCGCGACGAGGAAGTCAAACCATGCGAGAACATTACCCTGGGGGCCATGGCATTTGTAAGAATTGTTTTTTAAAAATATATTCAGTAAGAAAAGTAATATTATACCGTTTGTATGTTATTTTTTAATTCAAAATATTTAAATTAAACATACATCTCACAATCTCGTAAGAGATACAATTTATCTTCAAAGCCAATTTTAGCTTCAAATACATGATAAATCTACATGTAAGCAGTAGTGATTCCGGTAACTTTTCGATCGTGGGCCCAACCTCTACATAGATTTTTTTTTTTAAATTCGTATATTTCCTGAAGCTTATATATTTGTACAAAATTGTATGAAAAATTAACGAGATAGATAATCATATACTATAACAGTGACAACATATGAATTATTTAAGATTTTTACAAAATACATATTTTATCAGTGCGTTGGTCTAAAATCTACCCTGGGCACAGATAACACTGTCGCTACTACCGCAGAGACTACTAGCTTTACGTGCTGCATAATGCAAAACAATTTATGTCTACTCGTGATTTTTCCTACATATCGCTCACAATACACAATCAAATATTTTTTAATGAAATTAGATTTTTGTTGTGTAGTTGCAATTTCAGAACATAGTTCTGTAGTATTTTTAATCCAAATTAAATTTATTAACTAGAAACATATATATATATATATATACACGAATATATAGATATCGGTAAAATATTTGATTGTTACCGAAATTCGAACCTGGACCTTTTCATATCTAACGAAAAATGTTTTTCGACACATTTGTAACATAATTCTATGGTTCTTTATAACTGATTCATCTATTATTCTATTTTTATAATTAATTAACTTTATATTGTGATGAATTCCAAATATTTTTGAGCAATACACGCTAGGAGATGATAAAATAGATAGTATAAATTATTGAGTGACCTATATATATATATATTAATATTTTATTTAATAAAATAACAATCACTTTGTTTGAAATCACGACATTTATTTCAAAAGCTTGAAGCCATAAGGACGTATTTAAAACTGATGCATATGTCTTTTGCGTGAAATAGGCTTTTCCTCATATTTCTGAAAAAGTACAGTTTTTGTTGTGTCGATAAATGTTCAAGAAGAAATATAACGTGACGCCCATGTATATTCAAGAACTTGAATAATTGACGTCAAATGCTCGTCAATAGTTATAAAATCGAAAAGACATTTCCAGAAAACTAAGGAGCCAGTGAATGGGCACCTGCAATGGCAGGCCCAAAGTGCGAACCTTTTGCCTCTGTAATTGTAATATCTTATACTTCCTGATGATGTGTGTCTCAAATTCGGAATTATGTTGTCGGAATAATACAAAATATTGTGGTAACAATAAGATATCCATCAGACCTTATATTTAAAGAGTACAATGTCCTTGATATAAGACAAATCTTTATGTTGAGACTCGTTCAATACTTCCATACTAATAACAACTCTCCCCAAGCAATAAATCATGGACACAACACTAGACAAACAACAAACATCTACACACCAGTTCCGAGAGCAACAACGACATTTTATCAAAGATTCTACATGTTCCTAGCTCCGAAACTATACAATACACTTAGTACCAACTGGAAATCGTACAATTACTATAAGATTACACAAATATGGACCCAATATATGATTCAATCAGGTAGAGATGAATCAGAAGCATGGATATCCAACAATTTACTATAATGTATACAATTCTTTTACTAATAACTCACTAGTCCTACAACACTCCCACTCCACATATTTTTATTATATTTTTATTTTATTATACTTTTATTTTTTTAATTTTATTCTTACTTTTTTATTCATATTTGATTTATTTTTTTATTCCAAATAACACCACAACAGCACGAAAAAAAAAAAAAAAAACTGGCTACTTTAACACAGACTTAGTCTAGCAAAGTAGCCAGGACAACGCTGTATATATCAGAGGTGAAGTCTACTCCATCCCACACATTAAAATATGTATTATGTATGTTATGTATCCACCTCTGTAACTACAAAAATATGGATGTCAAAATATATATAAATAAATAAAATAGTATTTATTCTAGATACATGTATACAAAATAATACAAGATGTTTACTGGTTCGTGGTTCTGAGCAAAGAGATCCGACGATGGCGGTGTATCTTCTCTTAATTTTTTCATACGCTCATTTGTAGCAACCTGACGCACGCTTACGCATTCGTCAGCCATAGATACATCACGTTGCCAAAAACATTGCAATAGAGAATTTATTTTAAAAACACCAACTTGAAAACACACCTTTTCACAATATCAAATATGTAAGTTTGCATTATAATTTTTTTTAAAATTTTTATTAAGGGATTTTGACAGTGAAAACATATTGTAATAAACATAATAATTATTTAACATGCGATACTAATAAATAAAATCCACAAAAAATATTTGGATACAAAGTATGTTTAGATAAAAGAAGGAGAAGGGTGGGGAGGCTGCAACTAACGTTGCGGTAAAGGGAGAGCAACATGAGTTTTTATAGGTACAGTGAATGGCCAAAGTTTAGATGGTGGTGGTTCATGAGAAGAACCCTTTGAGCTTGGTAAGGCTAATGTTGAACAAGTCAATTTCTGTAAATTTCTCATTATGGTATTTGCATGACCGGTGAATGAATGAATTTTGCATGTAAGATGTTCTACTTCTGGGAATGTGGAAGAGTACGGATTGCCGGGTTTTTAAATTTAAAATGCTATTGTAGCACTTAAAGACCCTTAATTTTTTTACAAAAATGATGGTTACGAAAATAATTATACATTCTTATTATTATTACTGAAAAGATGCGAATATCAACAAACTCCACTCCTTAATCGGCAAAACGGTGAAATTATTGATCTTCTCACGCCCAAAACGTAATATCGTAAAAGTATTGATATTTATTTTGGTACATCCTTAAAGCTTTAAGGATGTACCAAAATGAGCAATATTCGAAAGACAAGGACTGTGCGAGCTTGTTTTTTGCTTAGTTACGTATTGATCCTTCCAATATTTATTGTAGCTTAGATAATGCATCTCAAGTCAAGGTTTATCTATTTTTGTTTATTTAAGAGTCCGCCTCTTTGCTTTGAATGATAATAAAAAGATGATCCAGGGTGAGGCCCTCTTTACCATGGTCTTTAATCTGGCGTCGTAGGTAAAAACTCGTACAGGCTATATTCATATAATAGATTGCAGACGTGTGCCTATGCTGTTACTTGGTTATTACAAACCGATCTATACATAGAATGATCAACCATGGTACCACCTTGACAAAGGAAGTGGAAAAATTTGAAAGTTATAATCTAAAGTAACGTCAATAACTATAGATTAAATACGCTACTAAATTCCTTTTCTAAAATATTGGAGAAAATTATGAAAATTCAACTCGTAAAATACCTCGAGAATAATAAAATTATTTCTAAAAATCAGTTCGGCTTTAGGTCAAATTTGGGTATAACTTAAGTTATTACCTTTGTCACGGACTTCATTACTAACAATGTGGATAAAAGCCATAAATGTATATCCATTTTCCTTGACCTCGCCAAGGCCTTTGATACAATTTCGCATTCGAGTCCAATCTAACTAAAAAAAAATGGTATCTTAGATAAAAAACTTGATATGTTTAAAAGTTATATCGCAGACAGGAATCAACGAGTTCGTATTAAAGAAATTTCAAGCAATCCTCTTTCCACTTACTTCGGGGTCCCACAGGGTAGCATATTAGGTCTAATACTATTCTTAATATATATTAATGACCTACGCAACATCCCTTTTAACGGAAGCATTACATGTTTTGCGGATGACATTGTTCTTCAATTCCAAGCTGAGCACATCCCTTTTTGCCACGTAAGTATTTAAAAAAGCCGATAAAGGTATAAATATTGTTAAAAAATGGCTCGACCTGAACACCTAAGGCTTACCAATAAAACTAAATACCTAACTTTGAGTATAAAAGAAAATGGGCAGCCCTCGTATGCTTACAAAATAAAACTTCACAATTGTTCCGACTCAGACGACGACACGTGTCAATGCAATTATATAGAACGTACTGATCAAATCAAATACTTATAAATTATATTTGATCCTCATCTCAAATGGAGTTATCATACATAACTCATAACAAATAAAATAAAAAAAACAAAATACTATTTTAGAAATATTAAAGATTTTCTTAATATAAAAATTCTCAAAATGGCGTACTACGCAATCTGCCATAGAGCATGGTATAATTGCTTGGGGTGGAGCGATTATGTCTGCAATTAATCCAATAATAGCAGCTCAGAAAATTATATTAAAAGTTATCCTCAAAACCTCAATCGCAACGAGCACTGACGAAATTTTTAATATTAAATCAAATATTTTGGACCTAAACTATATAATAGAATACTGAAAGATTTAAACCAATTGAATTTTCCCAAGAACATGGAACTATATATTAAAACTTGGATTCGTAATATGGGTAGAGCGAATATCGGTGCACTCACTCAAACATTTAACTCATACCTGTATTAATTATTGCTACAAAGTGATCCAAAATTAATTTAGTAAGTACACTTTAAAATTGTTCTGCATATACACCTATTATATAGTAACAAATGTAATTCTATCTACTACTTGTAATTCTAATTAATTGTACAATTGCTTGTAAACTATGCCCAGCTCGATACAGAATTTTTCTAGTGAGACGGGCACAGTCCAAACATATTTTTACATTGTACTCGTATTATATAGTTACAATTAAATAAATAAATAAATGATCTGTACTAACATTAAGCTATTCTGGTCCGATGTGGTTGTTCATTTAGTTGGTTTGTCTTCTTTAGATTTCGACCAACCGAAGCGCGCAGTGGTGGTTTATTTGGACCGCTGGACTGGTCGAAGCACGGGATGTAATAAGAATGACGCCTGTCAATTACCGTCTTTTTAGCTTCCGAAAAAAGGCAGCAATACTCACATGCACACATTTACATTATTATAAACCAGGAAACCCAGTGGTGCCAATCGATGTAACAAGGCGCTTAAACAATATATGTTATATGTCTCTTGTCCGACTTTCTTCGCATCAGTCATTCTTCCTACAAGTATAGTGCATCGAAAATCAAAAGAAAAGCATCTGTACAAGTATTTGCTTTACAAGGAAGTGTAACATGAAAAAAAAAATTGTAATGTATTATTGTACTTATAACAGATTGATAAATAAATATGTATTTAAAAAAATATGTACTGAATTTGCATCCGTATTTCTATTATCCAAATATGCAATCTACTTAATTGTCTAGCGCGTTTAGTTACGGATCAATACTGAAAGTGCTTTTCTGGTAAATCGCTTCCGTAGTCGCGCTGCATTCACTCAAGCTTCAATCAAAGTTACCAACTTGACAGTGTGCAGAAGGTACCCAGAGACGTTTAATTAATTTCAAAGTCAGCTTCTCTCCCAATGGCGTCAGAACTAAGAGCGCAATATTAATATTCTGTCACAAACGCCTTTGCAGATACCCTTTAAAAATACAAGGCAATGAATCCTTGGAAAATATAATGTACATTTTATTACAAAGATTTTCATTTTAGTTCTAATAAAGTACGAATCTAGTTAATGGTGCGTCAAGATTAATTTCATTGCAGTTGCAGTGGTATTTCTTAACCCTCGATTGCTAACGCTTATTAATAGATCATTATTTATATTTCCGACAAAAATGATATCAATATTAATAATTACAGGGTTAAGCAAGCTCAGAAACGATATTTGGTACGTTGATGAGATTTAATGATGAAAATAAAATACATTTTTCAAATTGTAAAATATTTGAATTTATTGTATCATACTCATAATCAGTATTTTAAATAAAGTTTTCAACTTCTAATCGAATATTTTTTCGCATTTTAAACTACTGAAAATTGACTTAAATTATTATTATTATGATTCTTATTTCTTTACCTTAAAATAATACCAACAATTATTGGCAAAAATTCTATCTTGCATTAATACATAATATAATATGATATTAATGACATGATAGGAATGATGTAATAGGAATGATATGAACTGTGTCCAAACCAAAATAAATAAATACGAATATCGGTCCAATAACGCATTATTGCCGATAGAAATTCAAACAATTAAAATTTCTAATAATAAAATAGACGTTGATATATTTTCACTTTTTTAAATAAAATGAGGTGCGCGTTATAGTAAGTATTACTTTATAAAGCTGAAATCATTTATTTTCTACTATTGAATAAATCATAGTTGTGACAGAAGATTTATAGTTTTGACATTCCGCTGTCAGTGATGGTCGGGGCGGTATTGTTGTATATAATGCGGTTTTTTTTATTGGAAAATGTGTTAAAAATCTGAATTTGTGCGTGGCACTGATTAATTGTTTATTTTATTAATCTTCGATGCACACATATTTGTTATTTTATTATTTGTATGATTTCTGTGTCATTTTGACAAAAAATCCTCACCAACGTTTAAGATTGCATAACAATTGATTTAAGTTTATAATCTTAGTGTAAAATCAATACATTTTGTTGAATAGGTTAAATTCGAAAAATATGTTTTGTTATTTAAATATATCACTATAAATCTATATCTTTATTATTTAAAAATTATAATTATAAATCTACGTTGTGTCTTTAACTTTTTAATGTCCAATCAATCAATCGCGCACTTATTTTTTCTTCTGCTTGCATTTCTTCTTATTCACTTCCATAATATCACTGTAGCGGACAAATATACTATGTGGAGAAAAGAAAATTTTGTATTTTTACATATACCTATCTACTAATAAAATGTTAAAATATTGAGAGCTGAAATGTTATATATAAAGATGTTAAAGTTTTTTGTTGCGATTCTTTATTTGAACAAACAATTAAAGATAAAAAATAAACATAGGAGGATCTTCTTACGTTTTTGAATCAGTAGAAATAAATGTGAAATTTTCATTTTTAAACAGACTGAATATATTATATCAAATAAACATAATCATGTTACATGGCAGTTATTTTGTGGTGCAACATATTTTTTAAATTGTTTTCTATAAACTAAACTTCTTATTACACACACTTTGAGTTATACCTACTATAATGGTAATCCATAATTAGTTCAATCATTTAGACCTGATTATGGGAGGGACTTTATCTCTCAGATTTATAGTTGTGACAAAAGTATAACTCAAACATGTGTGTAGTGCAAAATTGAATTAATTTAAAAAAATTGGCATTATTGTACTAGTGTCATTATTACAATAAAATTAACAATGATATTTATTTTATGTATTAAGAAACATATATAAAAATATATAAATTTACTTATATTTACTATAAATTAGCGCTAGTATTCGAGGGTTAAAATAATAATAATAGTAATGTTTTGTCCCAAAACAAGAAGGAAAATGCAGAAACAACATTGCTAAAGTATTACAATGGTCTTTTCTCTAGAAGTTTACTATTCATTTAACGGTATCTGTTGTAAGATCTGGTCCATTTGAAAGCTGGGTTCTCGAGAGATGATTCTCTTTTGGATAGCTCCGCAAAGAACCGAGTGCATTTTCGTAATTAAAATGTAGCTCGGTCTTTTTATTCGTAAAACAGCAAATTTGTTTCACAGTAAGGAGTTGATAGGAATTGATCCCTCTTTGATGAAGAAAAGCTTATTTCGTTTCTATGATACTTTCACTACATACCTAATTGAAATAATAAAATTTAGTTAAAACACTCTTTTATTCCACTATATTTTGAATTACGTTCAACGTTTTCGGGAACATCTTCCCATTATCAATAATATGATTCAACTAAAATTAAAAACACTTTCAGCGTGTGTTTGGAGTTGACGGTGGTGGGGGTGGGGGTGGAGTTAAAATGGATAAGAAAGGGGATGTAATGGGCGGTAGTTGAATATTTATTATGTTTTTATTGTTATTTTTATTATTAAATATTTACAAATTTTCTTGAATGTCTAACCTTCGTCCTTTGGCGCAACTATGTATAAGTTGTAAATGACTTTTTATCAAATGAATGGCTCTCTATTCTTGCGTGGTCAGCCATTTCGGAGTTTAGACTTAGAAATTTTTTATAGCTTTCTTATTTTATTTCAATCTATTTCTTATTCTTCTTCCGCTCTATCCAATATAAAATACGTCACAATCCCTGCAACTCAACTTGTAGACTCCGCTTTTTTCTTCTTGAGGTGTTTTTGATAATCATAGAATTTCACAAAGTTTCACCAAAAATCTTTGGACAGTTAATAAAATAGAATTATTTAGCATTACATCCCAGAACATTTGCAATCTATATTCGGATAATACCGTTACAGTTAAATTCAATTTCATCTCCTCTAAAAAATTTATAGTGCAAAAAAGAGTCTGTCATTGCGTATCCTGACCTTTTTAACATATATGGAAAGTATATCGCGAGAAATTTACTTGAGAATTGGAATGGTGGAATTAAAATTAGAGGCAGAAAGATATAACTTTAATTTCTACATCAGAATAAGAAATGACTGCACTCCTCGGTCGCATTGAAGAACAAAACAGAAAAATAGGTCTTTAAATAAGCAAATAAAAAACAAAAATAATGATCATTAATCGACGTAACCAACTTTCTCGAACAGATATCCTTCCAGACCTTGAAAGACGAGAGCTTTAATTTTAATTATCTCGTGTCTATAATTACTGATGACGGTAGCAGCGAACTAAAAATCAAACGACACATGGGTATGGCGAAATGAATATTCTATGTTCAGATTTGATAAAATATAGAATCACCGCAGTATATCAATGTATGTATTGTGTATTGTGTATCAAATATATTATGTATTGTGGAATCGTGAACTGAAGGCAAGGGATAGAAAAAGAATTTATACCATTGAGATGTGGTGCTGAAGATATCCCACAAGAACTAAACATCAAAGTAGACTTTCAACTATTTTCTTAAGACGAATTTAATATTTTGGACATCTAGCGAGAAAAGAAAATAGCTTGGAGAAACTTTTTGTGATGAGCCATGTCGAAGGACGAAGAGGAAAAGGAAGATCCCCCATCCGTTGAACCGACCAAGTGGAAAAATCAATAGGCATTTTTCTCCAGATTCTCTCACTTTTCAACAGATCTGTAAGATGCCGATAAATGTGGAGGAGTAGAAATTCATGAAGGTCACGATCCTCAGTCACGAGGGATCGACGTGGAAGGATAAATTTATAATATTTAAACGGTAAATTTGTGATTGGACATTCTTTAATGTAGAAACTAAAATAGCTTTGTATTTAACTGCCGATATTTTGTTGATGCTGACCGACTACCTTCGGAGCAGCCGCTATCTCTTTAGGGTGGTATATATTTATATGGACATTTATACTAATATATTATATATCCCAAAGTCGACTTCGTAATAGTTCTCCATGAATCATTGTCCTAAACTGCTCCATCCAAGCAATTCACAATCTTACTGTGTCCTTTGTCACATTGTCAGCCCACCTCGTGCGTGGGCAGGCAAGAGGTCATTCGAAGGTCCCCCCATTTTAAATGCTCCGGAGTTATCCACCCGAACGACGTGACCTGCCTGCTTTAGTCGTCTCCACTTCAGTACAACTATATTTAGCTTTTTAAATATGTTTTCTTCAACGCCGACCTTCTTTCATCGGTTCAAGTATTTGTCGAAATATTTGGTTTTTAAGTTCTCCGAAAAGAGTTTAATGTCTTATTTTGGTTTGATTGTATTATTTAGTCTCATAAGTCACTGACTTGAGGTGCACAATAAATGTTCTCTAGTCACGCGAGTTCATCCAATATTATAATGGCCCGTGTCCAAGGAATTAGACATGATGAGATAAATCTCAGTACTATAAAACGTGCTCATGTACGCGTGTGGGAAGATACCTCACCAAGAATCACCGCTGCTGGGGAAATATAAATCCACTTAACTGACGAATAGAACATTTGACGTTAGACGTACAACAAGCGTGAAGTAAAGTGCGAGATGGAAAATCTCTGAGACTTGGTGTGTATATGCTGTACTACGAAAGCTATGAGCTTCAACCTTTTATAGGGCAATCTACAAAACCGGGAACATATGAACCCACCTACATTAAGATATATATTTTATGAGAGGCGCTATGAAACATCATTCATATGTTCATATGTTCCCGGTTTTTTAGAATGCCCTATAAAGGGTTAGACCATAATCTCTGTCTCAAAGATTATCTCGAGTCCATTTCTTAATAATCAGATGTTCATTCAATAACGTATGTCCAATCGAATACAAAATTATGTATATATTTTGCAAATTTCGTTTACATAACATTTATCAGAACTTCGGATAAGTCACATATATATTCGCAAAATCCATTTGATGGAGATTTACTAAATTTTATGACAACATAATAAACATAAGTAAAGGATTTTGTATCTAAAGTTCAGTTTTTTCTAATCTGTGAAGTATACGCTATAATAATTTGAATTGTTATTAATATTAATAATTCTCCGGTTATTCAGAAATCCGATTATTGCAACGGAAAATAAGAGTACTCTAAAATATATATATATATATCTTATTTTTAAATGTCTTAATAGCGAGTGAGGGTTGAGAAAGGACTAAGTGTGGTTATTGGAAACGGTTTTCAAATAAGCCTATTCTTGTACCTCCTTTACGATTGGAAAACTCGTAGAAATTATTAGTTTTAAGAATTTCATTATTATTGATTATTAATATCTTTGGATTCATAAATAAGTTTGTCGATATCAGTTCGCAGCCAGCTGAAAAATTTGTTGTTTCAACTTAAAATATATATTTATTTACTAATAATTTTCAGGCACTATGTGCTTTATTCGTGCGCCATGTTTCGCAGCCTATAGGCGTATAGTACGACGCCGCGCTTGAGGATCTCACCGCTGGGCTTTTATCGGCAGCGTTTGACATATATTTGGAAAATAAATTAAGCTAAAAATGGATGGATATAAATAAAACAATGTAATAACTCTACTTGAGTTTATTTGCACTACTCGAGTTACTGTTTCTCTCAAAATCGAGTAGTGCCAATAAGCTCAAGTAGAGTTATAACATTGTTTTATTTATATCCATCCATTTTGATGATGAAACTTTACAAAGTTAACGCCGATTCAATCAATAATATAAATAAAGCTTCTAATGACTTGGCTAAATATACATAACGTATACTGTTGGTAATGGCGTATATTTGAATTTATAATAACGCAAATTTCGTGACAAAGTTTATATTCGGATTCGAACATACGCTTACAGATCTAATGTCTAGTCAGACGCCTAAACCATTACATTACCATTGCTGATTTCGGGTTTATGAAATGTGTATGTTTTTTTAAAATAATTCAATTGTTTCATTTTATCTCAACATAATAAAAACATTGTTTATAAATGAAATTGTTAACATTTCACGGCAACAGAATAAAAAAAACTATAAATTTTGTACTTTATAAAATAAATTTCGCGTAGGCAGGTGAATAAAGGCCAATTTTCATCTTTTTGCGCGTTTTATTCTAGACGCACGTCGAAACTCATTTTCGGGAGTGAGCCGCATCTTCAACCAGTATTTGCTCTACATTTACGTTACTTAAATTTGCTTTTATTTTTCTGATTTTTTTACATCACTAATATTTATAAAAGTAAGCACTTTTTGATTTCACTTTTAAGAAAGATTATTTTACAATGCTAAATTATTTTGAATAAAAACAAAACAGCTCGCATCTTAAGGTGTAAACAGTAGTTATAAATAATTTTGATAAATAGTCAGAAGATAAATAGTCACACGATTTTGGGGGAAACTTCGAAGTAATCTGTTTTGGTTCAGAGAACTTGAGATTTAAGAAGTATATTTAAAGTTTGAATAAGTATTAAATAAATAGATGTTTAAAAACATGTGATATTTTTATTATATTTAATAAAAGATATATAAAAATATAAGGTAATTACAGGGCTTACTCTATATTTATAAGTATTAAATAATTTATACAGAGGTAATTTCGTAAAAATTTCACCCCAATGACACTTTACATACACATATTTGAAACCACCTGATTTTTCACTCCCCTTGCTTTAATTTTTTGGTGACTGTCTTACAATTCGAAATCTGCAGCAGTTCATCTGTATCCTTCTTAAGAAGGATGAAAAATATGAAGATGCGTAAATGCCATCCTCCCAGCGCAGTCGCGGTTATCCCACACGGGTGTCCATTGAGGATTTTTTTAAGATCTGCGCTTCCTGCATCATCTAGACTTACCCATTCATCTGAGTCGCTATATTTTTATGCGGATGGTAAGTCCAGGGTTCTGATAAATGTTATACAACTCGTCATTGTATCTTATTTTCTAAACTTCTCCAGGTTCATAAATTCTCAACAACTAAAAACAAGTCAATACAGCACGGATGATAGTTTGATATAGCTTTGACATAATTTATTTGTAAACATTCCATGATTCCAGTATTGGTTTACGTATCCTTTTCCTAACATATATGACCTCTCATTGTGTTTGGTTAAATTGGACTCTAAATATGTGGAGTCTTCAGCCACCCAATTTTTTTTCAGCAATACAAAGTTTATTATTATTGTAACGTATTTAGCCGAGACACTGTATTGTCCTTTATATCGTCTGTGCCACGGCAGCAATTTTACAAATTCCCTGAAGGTTCGGTGATATTTCGGTAGTAGAAATAAGAGTCCCATATCCATATAGTTAATAAGTTATTTCTACTTTTACAACTGTACAACAATATAATATACACAATCTGATACCTTATTTTGAGAACCGAAGAGTATTGAAAGAGAGCGCAACTACGCTTCTAGGGTATTTTAATGCCATCTGGCTCCCCCCTCCCCCCGCGGACTACTGAGCACCGATAAGCTTTTTCACACTTGTCACCAAGCGGCCACACACACACACATACACTTTAACGGATGTCAAATATCTCACCTGACTTAATTCTGTCAACCGCTCATATAGCACACCCCTTAAGTCTCCCGGACGCTGTGGCTACGAGGATGGTGACATCAGGGTAGGAGCAAGCGGCTACACACACACACATACACTTTGATGTCAAATATGTCATAATATCAACAATGTTGTTTGCTAACCAGCATATGTTATACAATTGTATTAGTTGTATTTAGCTCTGATCCAAAAGTCTTCACTACTTGGTTCAGCAGATGTTACAGATCCTCAATATTATTTGGCATAACTCAGGTTATTCAAAATTTTCCTATTTTTAAGAAGCCCATGAGTAGCTTCTTGATAATTAATGAAATAAAAAGCAAAATTTATATTATTTCTATCTGCTACTCTCTTGTATCTTTCACTGTCTCCATCCATCCTTCCAACCGTAATAAATCCCTTTTCAAGATGTACAAATTCCTGAACTGGCTCCGAGCTTTATTCATGCGCTCGTATGAAATCCTCAGTCGCCACTTCATCCTTCTCCAACACCATTATCTTGGACTTGGGTACTTTTAGTCATAGTACGCTTTCATACGGCGCTAATATTTTTGTAGCCGAGATGACATCGCATCGATAGACGACTCTCAGGAATTATTTTGGTTCTCCGAAAATACACTGTGCGATGATAGCACACGATACATAAAACAAAAAGAGTAATGTAGTAGAAAGGAAAACGGTTTAATGGGCTACACGCGAAATGAATTTAAATATAATTTATTGCTTAATGGCATAGCACGTTGGACAGCAACTGATTGAGAAGAATTTTGCTGGCAGGCCTGACCCACGACGGGTTATTGGGCTTTTATTAAAGATGACTATGATGCCGATAATGGAATAGACTTGGATGGGAAATTAAAGTATTTTACACAACATACTATAAATAATACGAAGATAATTGAAAAAGAATAGTGTGAAATATTTCGAGTAGGGTCAACTACGGTCAATTGTACCATGGGGCAGTAGTCCCAATATATTCCCAAATAACTCGTAAACTAAATTAGGAACAGGAAGAGAGTTTGACATATACGGACTTGTCTCCTGTAGCTCACAGGACTTGGCGGAACGCGGACGGTTACATTTATAAAATGAGTTTTCTGTGCGTCAATTTTTTTTTTTTTTTTATCATATTAATAGTTGAATATTATGATTTATATGCTCTGTTTTTATCATTCCGTTAATCCACGTGTATTATTCGACATTTGTATTTTTTATGACGTGTTTTGAAACGCTTGTGAGTAGAGAATAATCGAAATTCTATATTTTAATTTGAAATGGCCGTTAAAGCGCATTGAACTTATATTAATGTATGTTTGTTTTGTCATTTTAATATATTGAAATAGTGAATTTTTATTCTAACACTTCAATTAACAAAAATTTGAAGAATTTTCATGAAGTTAGATAGATTTTGTATTATATTAAATGTAGTGGAACCTTTTAACTACAATTACAATGGTTAAAGTACGAATACTGCTTACCTAAATTCAGTGTTTTAATAATTTCCCTACTGGTCAGTTGTACCATTTCCCTCAGTGTATTTAAAAACTAATATAGTTTTATTCCTTAATTATAATTAGAGAAATGAAAATATAATTATTTTGAAGGCAACTAAATTATCTACTGTTGAGATAATAAGTTTCCTATATATTTCTTACAGCAAGATGCAAAAAAATTGCAAAATTCATTTTGTTACAGTTGATCCCGGTCTACCCCATTTTATGAACTGTTCTAACTCATGTAGATTAAAACAAAACTACAGCTCACATAAAAAGTGTACAAATAGACACTAAAAATTCTGAACTATTCAGATTTTAGTTAATTTTTTTTCATTTTCAAAACTAAATTAAGCAATCTTTTAAATTTAAATAAATAAAATATAATATATAAGTATATACTGTAATAAATAATATCGGTTTGGCGTTTTATTCCTACAAATAAATTTACACGAAGTCTGCTCTGAGACAGATGTTCATCTAGTACGGCGGAGATCGGATTATAAAAAATAAAAATATTACATTGTAATTCATTGTAACATACGCATATTGGTGAAATAAAAAATATATAAATAATTAGATACATTTACGATTAAGTGGGTTATTAATATCTTACAACTTAAAGATACCAGCAATGTTAATATGCATTGAAATTTTGTAAAAATTATTGAAAATAATCTTAGCTTAACTAAAATTCATTAGATTTTTTCATAAAATCTTCAATTTACTTATAATCCGTAATAATAATATTGTGTCGTAAATAGATCGTGTAAAGTGCATTAAAGTTATTTTATAGTCAATATCTATTTTATTAAAGAGAACACATTCTTATTCTGAAGTTGTAATTATTCAGAACATGGGTACGTGATATTTTAAATATTAATTAAATATATTAATTAGAAAGATATATATATCTATAAGATATATAACAAAGTAGATGGCTTTCAAATAATGGAACGATACATGTATTAATTTGAAAAGTGTAACATATGGGTACGAAAATTTGTCGTCAAAAGTACTATCGCTGTACCATAATTGGATAATGCACCTTCCACGGTTTGGAAAAAGATCCAGGTTCGAATCCCGGCAGCGCAACAACAATATTTTTCAATAAAATTGATTTTATATGTATATCTTTTTAATTAGTATTTTTAAATTCTTTTCATTTCTAAAAACACAAATAAGTAGGACATTGTCAATTCTTGTAAAATATCAAATTTTATTACGATTATATATTATAGAATAGTTCTACTAATAATTTTCGTCTAACAAACTTAAATGAAGAAAATAGTAATAAAAAGAAGTTTATTCGAAAAATGTTATGTGCCTGCAATAATTTTAATGCCAGCCTCACTAGGCTTAATATTAGGTAATGGAATTGAGTCGGTTAGCATTCTATTTTTTTGTTGTTGATAAAAATAGGCTACGTGGCCATCAATTTTAGTTGATTTTTTGTCTCCACAGAGCAGCGCTCGAATTGGACCAGTAAAATAAAAACAGTTCAGCTTTATTCAGTGTTTATTTAATTAAAAGCCTCCCTCGCACGATTTAAAAATAATGTAATGTATCGGTGCTGCACCCTACTGTTATATTGTAGAACTATTTAGAGTGATCAGCTAGTCTTGAAGTGGTTTATAGTAAACAATATTCTACGAGAAGTATTACATTATAAATGATTTGGCGGCAATTTTAAACTGACGTATTTTTAAGACCTCATATGAGGGTTTAATGTACGAGAGGGTTAAATCCTACAGTAATTCCTCGTGTCCATTCTTCCGTCCTTTCGTGATGCATAGCAACATAAAACAAACATATATTGACATGGTATGTCATGGCAATATAAAATCTGTTATCAATTATATCACTTGAAATTGAATGGTTATCGCGTCAAAGTAAATTATTTTGATTGATTTTATAAATTAATTAATTTTATAAAAAACATAAGTTTCCTACCATTATACATGGATTATTTATTGTAGTAATAACATTGTTAATTGCTGATTTGTAAAAGATTATTTTTCTAGTTTTAATTATATTATTTACGAAAAATTATTAACTCTGTGTATTATAAACAGATAAGATAGTTTTCAAATTCTTTTTAGCAGTGTTTATCAAAATATTAACACTTTATTTATAAATACTAATTAAATGTATTAAGTAGAAAGACATACATATAAAATCAATTTTATCGAAAAATATTGTTGTTGCGCTACCGGGATTCGAACCTGGATCTATTTTTCAATCCGTGGATGATGCATTACCAACTATGCTACAGCGACAGTACTTTTGACGACAAATTTTCTAACCCATATGTTACACTTTTCAAATTAATACATCTATCATTCAGATTGGAAAAGAGATCCTGATTCGAATTTCGGTAGCGCAACAACAATATTTTTCGATAAAATTGATTTTATATATATATATATATATCTTTCTAATTAATACATTTAATTAGTATTTTAAATATCGCAGACCTATTTTCTGAATAATTACAACTTCACAATAAAAATGTGTTATCCTTAATAATAATTTATTTATCATATTGAAAGAGAACGCTTAATAAAAAATTCTTAACATTTTATCTGAGTTACAATAATATTATACATTCTTTATTTTTTGCTAGCTCTTGTAGTCGAACTTATCCAAGATTGAGTCAATGGGGTAGATTCAAGAAAAATATCCACACTTTAGGTAGAGATATCTTGAAAACCTTTTTTGGATTGTATCCAGTAATAGTTATGTAGTCCTACTATCGTACTAATATAATAATCCACGCACGTCTTTAATATTTTCATTTTGTATGTAAATTTAAAAGGAAGTGAATCAGGTGGACATGTGACTTTTTTGTTCTGAAGATACATTTAAAAAAAAAATTGTACCTTACAAATAAAATCAAGCAAGTTATTGGAAAAAAAACTGAAGCAAAGCGCAAGACTTGCAAGAAATAGAAGACCTATATTTAAGAAGAACGTAGAAGAAGAATATTAAAGAGTGAAAAGATTCAAATGCAAGGTATCGTTGTCGTAGAACATAGCTTAGAAGGTATATTTATTTACATACTGCTTGAACAACAGCTTTCATAGCCTGCAGGCTAGTATTTAAATAGTCTTTCATAATAATAATAAGTGAGTCAATCACTGATATCTATAAGTCACACTCACTCTCAGTGATTGAATATCTGGGAATATCGTGATTCGTGATTAAATTTTTTTTTTCGTTAAAAATTCTATTAATTTTCTGACGCCGCTGTTTAAACCAATTATCACTTGAATCAACGCCATCTACAGGATTTTCCGTAATTTAATTAACGCCATATGTTGGAATCTGTTTTTGTTGGTAATGTTTATGCTATTTTGTTCGTTTTTTTTTTTTTTAATTTCGTAGGTACATATGTATATGCAATAATTTTAATATGTGCAATAATTTTCTAATATCTATTCTTATTATTTATGCTAGAATATGTTTTTCACGCAAATGATGTTTTAATAATATAAATAAGTACCTTCAAAATTATGTATATTTTTAAATTATTTCGTGTATTGTACCCAGTCGCAGTTTTCAATCACCGATATTATCGAATACCAATCACAATCACACCAGAAGAGTGGTATTTTATCTCACCACTAATAATTATACAAATTAAATGTATCAATAAGAAAATAAACAGATAAAATCAATTTATAGAAAATATATTTTTATTGCCACCAGGACTCCAACTATGAACCCTTCCTATTCGGGGAAGTGCGCTGACCAATTCACCACGTTAACATTGTAAGTTAACAACAAATTTTTGAACTTATATGTTGCACATTCGAATTGATCCATCTATTATTCCGTTATTTGAAAGTAATCCACTTTATATTTACGGAAAATCTCAAACACCTTTGAGTAAAATTATATAGGAGACGCCCGAATTAAATGAACTAATTCATTTTTATTCAATTTTGAAAACATGAATACAACTCATGTATTATGGAGGAGAATACATTATTATTGTGAAGTTGCAGTTTTTCAGAACATAATTCTGTGATATTTTATTACAAATTAAATGCATCAATAAGAAAGGTACACAGATAAAATCAACTTATCGAAAAAATATTTTTGTTCATAATTATCGATGTTTTTTTTAAATTACTTTATAAGTGTCCCATCACTACAATTGTTTTTTGTGGATATAGTGTAAAGCAATTGGTTCAGTTCATGCAATATATTTGTTAACGCGTCACAATAATGCGTGGCGACATGCTACGAAAAATGGCTTAAACAACAAGAAACAATCGTTTAACCTTACACCTACAGGGTGAATATTATGTTCCAGGCCGATATTATTTGGCCACCATTTTAATTTGGCTGATATTTGTCAGTTTGTATTTAGACGCCGTAGAGAGTAGTTGACTACAAATTATTATGATATATTAAAAGCCTCAACAATGTGTTAAAGTCTTTAACCCATTTTTTCTAAATAATAATGGAAGTGCTGTAACCAATAATGGTGATAATATTTTTGAGTATGTCCAAATCTTTGTAGAAACCAATTACTGAGATTTATGTCTTGAGAGATTGTCATCAAGACATAAATGTCTCACGTACTGGTCTATAAATGAAGTTAAAAATTGAAAAATACTTTCTTTTCAGACGTATTCTAGTATATATGTAAATAATTCGAATGAATTTCATATATACACATAAAGGATATACCCTTATACTTCAGAAAAAAATAATCTCAGCTTCAGCGACATCTGTACTGTTACATGAGAATAAATATCAAATTTTCAAAAAATCCATAGATGGCGACAGCGTAGTTGAAATATTCCAACATGATAACACATGTATGACTTCCAAAAATTTGATAAATATGGTAGCATAGGTAAATAGGTGAACATTACATTGTGTAAAGTGATACCACACATATGACATACACTTAAACCAGTCGATGACAGGTCATAAGTCTTCTAATGCTTTGTGCCGCTGCCAGAGGCGACTACTTGGCCAATATTATAATTATATGCATAATTGTAATAAAATACGTAATTGAAAAATAAAAAACAAATTAAATAATTATGTTTCATTTCTCAGTTATTTAAAAATAACATCGACCTGGAACATAATTTTCACCCTGTGTATCATAAACATGAAAATTATTTATTAATGAACAAAAAATCTGTTATGTTATCTCCTTAATTACTTACTTACCATCACGCCGTTTCTCAGAGAGGCAGAGAGGATAGAAGCCATACGCTTCTGTCCTGACACACAATTCTAGCTTCATCCACATTCATACATCTTCTCATACAAGCACGCCAATTATTGAGGATTCTAACAGAACCATCCTCCATTATCTGGTTTACCTGGTTGTGCCAAGTCTTCCGCGGACGTCCTCTATTTCTGATGCCATCAACACTTGCATATTACGAATATTTACCTCGTTGATCAATGATCACTAAAGGTTAAGTCATGCACCCAGATACCGATCGTGCCTCATTCCTGGATTTCTCACCATCAAACTAAGATCTTTATTTATTGCTGAGTAATCACATGCGTGTTCGACCAATCAAAATCAGGCAGTCCTAGCAAGTGAGTTGAATGATATGTTCGCTTAGAAAGATATGGAATTTTATGGGAATGGGATATACCTATATGCTCATACCTACATTTAATATCGTTTATTTTTTTCGGAAAAATATTACGAATGTTTTCATTTCACGCTTACAATTTTGGGCACATACTTTATTAAATACGCATTGATAAGAAATCAGAAAGAATATGCATAGACTATTTAGTCTCCATAAAATTCCCAATGAATGTCTGATAATTATGGACTCGAATACCCCTAGATAAGTTAAATTACAACTTCCATGTCTCAATTAAATTTAATTAACTCGGATAGACGAATAATTCCCGACCTTGTGGTTCTTCAGAAAATTTTAAATTCGTAATTTGATAGCCCCGAGTTGTTTATTTTAATTAATTTACATATTCCACGAAGTACCTACATGATTCAACTCTTATTCTTTAGTCAAATTATTTCATTGCGAAGCTTAACAAAGTACCTTTTTAAATATGAATTAAATATATTAATTAGAAAGAGATATATATATAAACAAATTTATCGAAAAATAGTGCTATTGCGCTACCGGGATTCGAACCTGGATCTCTTTCCAAACCGGGGAAGGCGCATTACCTTGCATGCACCTTCCCCGGCTTGGAAAGAGATCCAGGTTCGAACCCCGGTGGCGCAACAACAATATTTTTCAATAATATTGATTTTACATGTATATCTTTCTAATTAATATATTTAATTCATATTTAAAATATCACAGACCTGTGTTCTGAATAATTGCAACTTTACAATAAGAATGTGTTCTCCTAATAAGCAACTTTTTGATGTTTTTTGAATGCTCATCTTAGGATGGGTATAGACCTATCCTAAGATAAGCTTAGGATGATGAATTGATTTTAAAATATTTTGTTACCATTAACGATCTTTCAGCATAACACATTCGTGCGTCAGTGAGGGGTAGCTGATTCTAGAAAGTTTTTGAGAAAAAATATCTACACCTGCGACATCAGTTTATTTACTATAAAATCAAAACCGTCTTTTATTTGCATACTGGCTTTGCAATGTTCGAAACATGTTAATATTATTGCGGCCATAATAATATTAAATGTTTGAAACCTTATTAGGCAGTCCATCAAAATAAATATACTCTCCAAATATAACATAGTTGTTAACTTGTGGCCATTATTACGCTGTAAAATTTAATTTATTAATTTTATTCTTGAATAATTAATAAATATTATTATTGTAGCAGACCGGTCTTAATGTGCGGCACGCGGTTTTCCTTCAAAAATGTTTAATTTACCCAAAAGCACGATTTCTCGACATGAAAACTCTATATAAATACTCAAATTGAGCCTCGCGGCGGTGGTGAGATATTATTTATAGTTTATACTAAATAGACATCATTTCTTGGCGTGAGACCAAAAATATTCCGTTACATTAATAACATTATTCTGAGACACGATGTTCTATTTTAAGCGACTTTAATCTCAAACCTAAGTAGGTAGGAACCAACTCATGTGTTAGAAAATGACTTGATTTTGACCTAGGGAAAAAACATCTCTCTGACTCATGTATCCATATATTGTGTATTGTTTTATTTAAAATAATATTCTTAAATTCAGTTAAATAAATAAAATAAAAATTTTAAGCTCGGACTGAACCCCGATCTCCCATACGACAGGCAGCGATTCTTACCACTACACTATCGAGAAACACGAGAAAAGCGTGAAAATAGCTATTTATAAATAACGTGAGCCCTATATTAATACTCGTTCGTTACTTACTTACAAACATTCGACACTAATATTTAAATAAACTTATTAAAAGTGTTATTATTCAAATTTGAGAAAGGTTAAAAGTTAGGAATTTAAAAAAAAATACACATTAATGTTTTAAATTCTAACCCAAAAAAAATTATACTTATACTAATAGTCTCCTAGGGGGGTAGCTAAGGTACCAGAGTGCTTGCATACCATGTGAGATGTACCAGAATCAATATAAGGTAAAAGTGAGAAAATATAAATATATCAGCATTTTTGACTTTACCCATATGTCGACCAATCGATCGCCCTGAATAGAAAATATTTATGTATCGACCATTCATTGTCGAAACAAAAACGTAAAGGTTAGTAACCAAGAGGTCAGTACTGCGATCTGTGTTCCGTGTGATTAGTAAGTTGGTTGTATTTTCATAGCGCAACATATTTTGAAAAGTAATATATTGATTTGATTTGTATTCTAAATAAGTACATATTATTCATCGATATATGTGAATAAATGGCATTGTTTAATTTAATACTGGATCGGAGTAACTAAACTCCACCCTTCTTCTTGAGTTCTTCAATTTTCCCTTATAAAGGGTTCGGCAATAGGTATTCACAGTTTTTATCGTATGATTGTTAGCTTAGTAATAGAAATACAGATATTGAAACGATACATATTTATTCTGTACATATGCAGTTATCAAATATGTTTACATTTTTTAAATAATATTAAACGATCTTGTCTTTCATATTCTTAGAGCCAGCTGCGAAAAGATTGCATAACATTGTGCAAAACGGTTGCATTGTTTCTAAACTCCTGTAATAACAAACACTTTTGACTTCAGATATCCACATACGATAAAATCGCAGCAAGTCAAAACCGTTGATCTTACCGGCCAATTGACTTAACCATTTCGAGATACCGCTTAACCTCTGGATCCACGTAACACAAAAAGTTATTTGCTGTACGGACAAAGAATTCATGGATTGTGAAACTGCATAATATATCAAACTTATTACACACTATACAGTTCCCCACTGTCACTGTCTTCCCACCTGTATATATATCTACTGTACATAACCTCCAGTCACCTCCATAATCGGCTTGTTATGTATAATATGGCGTACACAACACTGTTCTCTTCCAATGTAGCTTCTTCTACATCTATCTCCACCGCATCCTCAATAACTTTTCAAATTAATAAGATGACAATGCTGGCCGCCTTACACAGTCTGCTCACTCCATCCATGCGTTAACTAAGCAGGCTACAAAATATGTCAACAGAAAAGTGTGGTAATACTCACGTATTTAAAAAACGGTTTAGGTAGCTCATGTCCGATACTTACTCTACTGAATCAGTGTTTGAAACTGTGGTAGGGAAGAGTAAGGCGACAAACTTTAAACCGTTTAAATTTTAGAAACTTGGGGGTCACGTAAGCGCTGGTGTCTCGCATTTTTGTTACCAATCAGCATTATTGATTAATTAACGATATTAATGACGTTTTCGCACCAAAAAATTTTTTTTTAATTTTTGCGAACTAAGTAGCACGAAATTAATTAAATCATGGTTTGGATTAGTGTAGCGATAATTAACTATTAGTAATACATGATGAAGGATCTCTACCACCTTAACGTGGATCAATCTTTGCAATATATTGACGTGTTTGTTGATCTAATGGTAAGACACGTGCGGTCTACTGTTCAAGGGTTCGAGGCTCGTCCCAGGACACTGCCAAGTTAGTCTTATATTCATAACAGATATTAGATAGCTTTATTATAATATCCATAACATTGTTGCGACTCGTACCCGTGCAGGGCCGCACCTTCATATAAATATTTTAATCTCAGTTATTACGGATTATCACGCTATTATTAATTGAACGCAATCGTGTACATTAGTGTAATTTAATTGTACCAATATTTGTATTCGTATTAAATAATTTCAAACGAATGTCATGTTATCGCACACATCCCTAAACTAGTTACTAAATATAATATTGTCCACTCCGTAGTCGATGCACCGGCAGTTTGTTAAAGAACAACATTGCATGATAGGTTAGCTGCAGCCGTCAATGTCAATGTTTGTCTTTATATTATCATTTTCAGTGCTACTCGTGTCCATGCATGTTCGTAAAATATCAATATCTCAAGGACTGCGTTTAATACCGAGCGCATTTGGCCGACGCAGTTATTAATTATTTCGTAGCGGTGTTAAATTATAATCCTGTATATATTACACAGGCCTTTACATCGGTGCTTACTGTAATCGGTATGCACACGTTTATCGTAGAAATGCGAAGGTAATTAAAAGAGCACGGCCGCCATCTATTAGCGAATGCTAAACTATTATAATAATAGTTTACATTTTCAACAACAGATGATGTTCAAACAAATAATCTAAGTAACAATTCTTTCATTCTAAACACACATCATGCGTACTCTTTAAATCTTGTTATATGTTTATGGAACTGGAGTCTCTTCTAGACTCGATCGCGTTTTTCGTAGATAACAATGGTAGGTGTTACCGTGCCGAAACCATCTACAAAAAACGCGATCTAGCATAGAAGAGATGCCAGTTCCATACATTAGTGTTCACGGAAGCCTTAAATCAAATATATATGTGGCATTTCTGCGTCTTGCTTATCCACAAATGTGTAGCATGTGCCTCCAACACCACATCTTAAATACATCAATCCATTTGCTCTTAAAGTGAGTTTACCTTCAGACTCTTTAATTTTTTATCATTCTCAATTTCTGGTTTGCAACTACCGTCTAGACCAGAGATAATAATTAAACCGCTTGATAAATATTTTCAATTTTTATGTAAGGATTTTCGTCCGGGTGATTATTATTTATTATTATTATACTTATTATACACGCCCTAGTCAGGTATTAACATAATTTGTAAAATAAGAGAAAATTTCATCAGAAGTGCAATACACAAAGAAAAATGTATTTTTTCATAATCAAAATTAAAAATAAATATAAAATATGAAGTAATGTGCAATTTATCCGTCACCAGTCGATGTAATAATCTAGTCCTATAGAGTTAAATTTACAGCAAAAATGTCGACTACTTCCGTATATTCAATACCCAAAGAATTCATTCTGGAGACTGCGGAGTTAGCTAATGCATGAGTTCTGACATTTTCACTGTAATAGAACGGTTATATCGATTAATAATCATCAGTTTTGTTTTTTCTTTATTTATCTCAACACCAAATTTTCTACTTTTTTCTTCAGTAAGACGGATTTGTGCAAACGTTCTTCTTGTGATTTAGCGATTAATATTCTATCTTTAGCGTACCTGGATTAGAAATCTACCTGCCTCCATAGCTGCTTTTTTTAGTATATTTTGCAAATTGATGAAGTTCTATCTTTTTGGTAAAATTAAAGGCCTATTCAGAAGAAAGAAAACAAAACACTTATATAGCGCTTGATTCCAGCCAAAGATTAAAGTCTTTTATTTTAAAATTTTTTGGTTAATGAAATAAATTTATCAATCTAAAATAAAGGTTAAGTCCTCAAAGCTCCCTATTTTTGCTTTCAATTGGATTTTGTACTGACTTTTATTCAGGTATATTTTTAATAGAAAGGTAATTATTTATCATTCTATTATTTTTTTAGTCTAATAAATGTAAATAATTAAGATAGTAACGGGATCTTCTGAAAATCGGAAACAAAATACATTCACGAGAAGAAGAGAGAACAGTTGAAGAAAGAAGGATTATAAAGGTAGATTATATTTATTTCTCTGGTATACACGACGTAAAATAATATTATAACGGTTACTTTAGATTAATATTTTCCATACTCTCCAATTTAAAAGTTATTTACAGAACAAGTACTCGGAGTGGAGTTATCTATAACAAACTTCTCCATAATACCTCCCCGCTGAAATCCAATAATATCCGTACTATGTGGGTGTGCTGGGTGCTTCCGAAGCAGTTTGCAGATCTGGGAATGGAGAAATTCCAATATCACAGGTAAGTTTTATTTCATAGCTACCAGTGATCTGATTCGCTCGGTGCAACTGATCTTCACCATTGAGAGCGGACTATAGGTGCATATTATACGAGAACTGGTTCAATATCACTTTTATTTGTTAAATCATGCATAACTTATACGAAAAACAGATTTTTTTTCTGCAAAAGCATCGTGGTATTGAGATGTGCGATAATATAATTTTAAAAAAAAGCATTTTTGACAGTAATTTTAAATACTCGTATCATTTTTTCTATGTTATTTTCATTTGATTTTTTTTTTCTTTTGTATAGATAGACTTTAGAGATATTGCAATCTCCATTATAAAGTCTGAAATAAAAAAAGTATTTAGTATTAAAACAAATGTAATTATAAACAAATGTAACTAGAAAGATAAGTAGAAAAAATCTATTTATCAAAAACATATTTGGTTGCAGCCAAGGTTCGAACCTGGACCTTTTCCCATGTGGAGAAACGTTTTTGTCGATAAATAAAAATTTTCTGAATATTTTTCAAATTGATTAATTTAATTTATATTAAAAATGACACAGAACTGTGTTCTGAAATTGCAACTTTCCAATAAAAGTGTATTTTCATTAAAAATAAATTATATTATTTTACTTTTAAAATTAGCAATATTAACTTTGTGGTTAAAATTCATTTTTTTTATTTATTATCTTTGTTTTATTAACCTCTAATATATTATTTTAATCAATAATAATTATATTTTTAAAAGCCTTCCTACAGGAATTCCTAGTATTTAATTTGAGTACATATGTACCTACGTAAAAGATGTTACATGACTAAAATATTTTTAGAGCTTGATATATATATATAATTTTTCTAATTTTATTGATGCAATGTAGACGAAATATTGTGTCGCGGCTTTCCAAGCTATTAATATTGGTTGTGCTGGTCCAACAGTGTTACGACATATATTTCTCTAGTCTAGAATAAATATTTGAAACATTTCACTGTACATATTGAACAATAATAAGCCCCATTTCCACTGTGCTCATTTGAATAATATAATAAACATATATTTTAAACGGATATGACCTGCCAAAAATTACGAGAGTTAATTCTGATTTTTCTTTATGATATAGTGCATAATAAAGCACAAACTAACAATAATATATATACATACTTGAGAATAATTTATTTATGTTTTTTTTTATTTATTTATATATATACATTCGACAACTTAATTCAACAATAGAGTTATGCACCCCTAAATAAGAAAGATCTTGAATTATGAGGGTGACTATCGACATTTATATAAAGTAACATCAAGATCTATAATAATACAATATTAAAATTCATAACAAAATATAAAAAATGTTCAGAAATTGATCAGATTAGAACTTGGTAATCAGAAAGATGTCGAACACATTGAAGACCTGTAAGCCATTTTAGAATCTCTTTTTTGTACACATTTTGTTTGCAGTTGGTTATTCAGTCTATACCATGCATGTCTCTGTCCTATTCTTAATTTTGACATTTTAAAAATAACACGTTCATTAGTTTTGCTCCGAGTCTGAAAGTTGTGATGAATTTTTATTTTGTCATCTTTAAAATTTAAAAAAAAAACTCAAAAAATGAAATTAAGATAAATTTAAAACAGGAAAATCATTGAAAAACTTGTTTGGTTGGGTAATCTCTAGCCATTTTTAAAATTATTTTTATTATTATTTTTTGAGTTGTAATTATTGATTTGAGATATACGGGACAAGTTCTTCCCTAATCTATATTCCATATTTTGCAGTATTGATTCAAACAATACATGGTATATTATTTTAAGAGTTTGCAAATTACAATATTGTCTATGTATATTCGATTCTTGTTCTCGATTCAAATTTATTAGCTATGGTTAAATCGGTGTTTAAACCGTTATTGTGACTATAATTATATACGATTGTAACAATGATTGGTAACTAATTATTTATATTTCTAAGAACTTGTACACTAGAAAGTAAACGTCCAACAGATAAATCTCAGTTACCAATTATCGTTAAATCTAAGTTACCAAGCATCGTCGCAATCATAGTCAATAACAATTTACCATCATTATTATTTGTGCCAGGTATTTTACTTCTCAGTATCTTGTACATCTGTTTTACTCCAGTAACTGGGTCATTAATGTTTTTCTCGTTAGTTCTCTACTTGTTTCTTCCTATAATCTTTCTTTCCACCATTTTGGTTACTAATCAATTATTCCGTTATGACCCAAACATTTTCCGCACCTGTTTGTCATTATCCTCTAGATAAATCTGTTTTTCGAAATGTCGTCATTTTGTTTCCTTTCCGTTCTATACATTTTTATCAATATTCTCTAGCACCAAATTTCAATTCCTTATAATCTCTTGTTTTCTCTTTTCGTTATGTTTCGTATCCAAAGAGTGCTATATTCTATATATCTACATATATCATCATAAGGTTTTCTCAATATTTCAATTAATTTGACTATTTTACAGCTGTGTGCTTACATGCATACATTCGTACACACACTAATCAATTTTTAAAACTTCTGACATAGTTCTACTTCAAGTTGCATTTAGTTAAGCCTGTTTTTTTCATCAAATTTTAACCGTCTAAGTAAACCGTTCATTCTATCTTTACGTTAATCTTTACCTCAAATTAATTTATTGTGAGTAGATAACTTGTTTATATTTCTTACTTAATTTATGTTTTGTTTTATTTCCATAAATGAATCGTGATCTTTTTCCCTCATCAATTCCATATCTCTATGTATGATAGACTTAATATGTTAAAAAAACGTACGAACTCTATTTGGATTGCACAATGGATGGATCCAAATAATCATAAGGGTAATCGGCTTAAAATAATTCAAAGGTCTGTTCCTCGCACTCTCTGGTTTTCCAAAAGGAGAGTTTCCAAAACAACAATATCAAATATCCCTAGAATGAGAATTGGGTGTTGCGAGGTGACCTCACATTTATTCAGATCGAACTTCATAGATTCCCCAATGTGTGAGTGTGGTGTCGAGGAGGAAACCCTTGACCATATATTTTTTGCCTGTTCATTGCGATTCACAAGTTTTTTTTACAGTAATCTTGTCAATGGTAATTTTCAACTCCCAGTTAACTTGTGTTATCTTCTTTCCCTTAACTCGCCATATTTAATCTATATAATAGCAAATTTTTGAACGCCAATGCTGTTGATCTGTAATTCTATAATATTATTGTTCTTTTTTCTATAAAATAAAATTTGAACTTGATTAATAACACAAATCACTCTTGCCTATTTAAAAGAAGAAGAAGAAGAATCGTGATCTGTGCAATACCTGTCGTAAAGTGTATTTAAACAAACTTGAATTATTGATGTTCACATCATGGCATATTTCCCAGACTGTCAAAACTTCCTGGAGGCGATTAACCTTCCACTTAATCTTCCATCGCAGGTTAATTGTTCGAAGTATTTAATACCATATCAAAAGTGAACGCTCCCTTTGAACCGAATTCATCTTAATTTACCTTTGAACCAAAGATGAAGCGAGCACAATTTGCTCATTGAGAAGCTGGGACCGGGACGGGTCCAGCCATCGGAAGCGATCGGCCGACGCCGACCCAACAGTTAGCTCCAGATAAATTTAGCCAACCCAAAAGTTAAAAGCGTACATCATTCACACACATATTATCAGAACATCGCATCGTTCTCCAGTTGGCGAGAATTTCATACGTATTCATACCATTGCATATTACGATGTATCTATAATATTATATATAATAAAACAGAATGTTTTAGTGTTTGTTCCCCACTCACAAAATACGCCGTACGCACACAGCCAGGAGAATTGAAATATTAAAATATACATAGGAAGTTACCCAAAGTTTTACACATATTTGTACATCTGTGTATTGTTTTATTTACTAATTATTCCATTTACAAGAGTTGCACATACTCATAGTTCCTAATGATTTTTTGTTAAAGTCCATTCCAAAAGTTTGACGTAAAATACATATTTATATATTATTCTCAAACCCACATAAAATAAATCAAAGTAGAATAAAAATGCAGTATATATTTTATAAAGCGCTAAAATATATGTACGTGTGCATGTTATTTTAATACTTTCTAATAATAAATATGGTTATATCCAAATGCCTCGCATCACATAATGCTTCTATCCAGAAATTAGATTACCTCTGGGAGGTTCGGCTTAAATCCTACAGGCTGCGAGTTTTTTTTAACTTTGGTGTTTTTTTTTCAATTTGTTAACTGAATGAAACAGATTATCTGAGTTAATTAGCAGAGTATAAATAAATCTGATATCAACGGAGGTGGTGAATCCTGGATCTGGTCAAATAAGTTTACATCAGAACTATGCTTGAATTCAGTAAAATATAATTACACGGGTAGCAATTTATGATACTATGATAAGATAAATTAGAATAGAAAACAGCTTGTCATATTAAAATATTGAATAGATACTCAATTAGATAACTCAATTAGGGGCGATTGAGATAAAAATATCCGGATAACCACTCTTAAATATATATATATATATATTTATCCTCGCCTCCTAAATTATAATAAGTCTTTTTTTTACTTTTTAGTCGCGACTTCTATTCGATGACATTTGGCGTGTACGTTAGATCTCTAAATAAATATTACTTTTGCACTCCGCATAATCGAGAGTATGCTGTACTTCATTTAAGATGTTTAGACTTAGAGCTTTATGATCATGACATGATGGTATGGTCAGTATACGACGCGATACTTATTTATTTGCTTACCTGAAACGTTCTGAAATATTAAAAAACTGTCATGTTTGAAGCCTCAAAAATTGACGACCATAAATTAAAAATCTATGATTATGGATGAGACGATATAGAAATATTATCTTTGATATAGCAAGATTCCATAGATTACATAGATATGCGGCAAAATGTTTTATTTACCTTCTATTCACAAGTTTATCATATATTTGTACCGCCTTATTTATTTACAGATCACTAACATAATCATACTGAACACTGAATTGTAAAAAAATTATACTTTATTTTGAAGATCATCACTAAAAATTGAGTTAATTGAGTTAATGAGTGGATTTATTACATTTCATAGTAAACTTCGGGGATTAACGAGCACTAACTTTCACATTCTTTGAGTAATATCTCCGATTTTGATTCTTTGGAAAATCATTTCATTCCTTATGTGATTCCTGTGTAGTTTATGTGTAGCACACCGGATTGAATTAAGAGAGGGTTGGCAAGATGGTGTTAGAATGTAAAACGCGTTTATGAGGAGAATATAGGAAAAATAATATATCAGTGTTGAAGGCAAGAGGAAAAGAAAACGTCCCATTAAGAAATCGACGAGCACGAATATGAATATGAATATATACAAAAATAAATGAGGCAAAATTGATATGCCAGGATAAAATAAGATAACGTTCTATTCTCTCCGCTCACCTTTACCAGTTAGTTGCGAGTAACAATCCAAGCTATCGCTTAATGAGAACCACGACAAGGTGTTTTTCATTTTAGTCAACACTTTCCGTCCAAACAGAATTTACCACAAGTTAGTTGAAAAACGACATATTAATTGTGGTAATATTATAATCCTTGAGTATCGTCATTTCGCTTAAAGAGACAATGCATTATTAATACAGTTAACTGGCTAAAGGCCGATGGCGCCTGTCAGTATTTATTAACCGGCCATTGAGTGGCCTAAGGCTTCAATTTATTTTAACATTTATTTTCTCTTTATATATTTAGCTATTTAGACACAAACTGCTGTGAACAAACGAAAACCATTTATTTAATATATTTAATCAATGTACATCCCGCCCCGAGGATGCTCAAATAGTAAGTAGTTAATCTAATATTATTTTTTGTTACCTGTTTTTTCAAGCGACAAAAATATATGATATTCAATCCTCATTGCCTAAGTACTTAGAATATGGCAAATTAATGTATTTGAATTCATTGCGTTATCGAACTATTATGTAACTAACAGAATACCACACTCTTATGTTACGACATACTCTTCAGTTCTTGAAGCTTTTTACACGACCGTTCTCTGATATATGGTTTATCTGACGAAGCCAGGTCTTTTTCGGATACCCTCTATTTCTTTAGCATTCTCTCCTTACTTACACGTTCCGCACGACCAAATCATCTCAGTAACCTTTTTCTAATTCTATCGACTGCGCTAGAAACAAACCTACATTCGCTCCAAAGTTGTTCATTCTTAACTCTACCATGTAAAGATATCCAGTCAAATTTCATTATTTATTTGACAATTCCAGGCTTCGCTTTCATATATTAGTGTTGGCACCAGTACTTCATATGCACGCGAAATAAGTGCGCATGTAAAATATTTATATTTAGTATTTTTCACTTAATTAAATATAAATTCAATATGTTTCATTATTAAGGAGAACACATTCTTATTGTGATGTTGTAATTATTCAGAACATAGGTAATATTTGAAATACTAATTAAATATATTAATTAGAAAGATATACATATGAAATCAATTTTATCAAAAAATATTGTTGTTGTGCTACCGGGATTTGAACCTGAATCTCTTACCAATCCGAATTTAAATTAATTTTGGCGTCTGCTATCGGTTTACTCAAAGGCATTTTAGATTCCGTAAAAACAAAGTGGATGGCTTTCAAATAATGGAACGATAGATGTATTCATTTGAAAAGTGTAACGTACAGGTTCGAAGCATACCATAGTTGGTAATACACATTCCACAGATTGAAAAAGAGATCCAGGCTCGAATCTCGATAGCGCAACAACAATATTTTTCGATCAAATTGATTTTATATGTATATTTTCCAATTAATACATTTAATTAGTAGTTAAATATGTTTCAATTCATATGTATATTTGTAACTAAACACAAGAAGTAGAAAAGATGTGTCAAAGAGGATAGTCTCTAATACTGACAAGTGTGGAAGTCGATTCGTTGGGCAAAATTTGAAAGAATAGTCAGCAGCTTTCTTAAATATATTATATTAGTCAGTAACCTCAAGGGGAGAGCTCAGTTCGAACTTTAACTCGAATATACGAAAATTGCCTTGAGATATAATTATGGACGATAAAATATGTTTTTGAGAGTATTTTTGAAGATGTTTTCGAAGAATCTGGAGACATTGGAATTTATCATGACCTCGAAAAGTCCTAAAATATATGTCGTAGTCTCCAAACATCAACTTGATATTGTTATTTTTGAGCAAAGGGCAGTCTCGTCGGTTGATTAATAGAGATGTTTTAAAACCACATTATTTATAACCGTCAAATATCTTGTTATTTTAGCTTTATATGCATCAGAAATAGTATATTAACTTTTGTTGTTATATACTCGGATGTATTTTGTATCAATTCGTGACTCTTTTTATCTTTAATATATGAACACAACATGGAGGGCTATCTTCTACGTTAAGATAAGTAAGATATAAGTTTATTGACAATTTTTTAATATGTTTTACGTGTATATATATATATATATATATATACAGTGGCGTGCAGTAGGTATAGACTAAGGTTATGTTGTTACCAATGATATTATACAATCATATATAATATATGTACTTTCGTTTAATTAACGTCTTTGGACAAAATAAATCCATCGTTTATACGACTCCATCTTGTATTTATTTATAATTTTATAGTACTGTTAATTATGTTTTTAAGGTTTAAGTATTAACGTAAAATAATACATTCTTACCTATATAAAAAATGTAATGACGTTTTTAAAAACACTTTCTAGGACTGAACATGATTAATTTATTGTTTGAAAATACTTCACATAAGAACTAAAGAAAATAATTATTTTTATTAGAGGTTAACGTAGGAAATAGTTATGCCAATTGCTTTTGGTTTTTCTCAAATCAAAAACAATTGTTTTTTTTTGTTTTTCATGCACCAAATTTAAAGAACAATCATGAAAATAACAGGTTAAAAACAGTAAGATAGTAAAATTCGCGAATTAGTAAAAGAAGAAGTAGACACTTCAATGATTTGCACGCAGTTGTAACCCTTTCTAATGTAATTCTGTTTAACAGCATAGGAACGACTCCATACAAAACGTGTCAACGGAAAGCAATTTTCAATTCTGTAAATAGCCATTTATATGAGTTGAGTAATTCACTAGCTTAGTAATGTAAATAGCACGATGAGACGAATAAAAAAAGAGCGCCATGAGTACAGCGGTGAGTTGCGGTGAGTTTTTAGAACTAAGCCTATAAAGTCTCTATTGGTACACAGATGGTACTAATTGCAAAATGATGTGTTTGTTACTGTAAATCCAATTTTTTAATTTATATTTGTTTCCTAGTATTTTTAGTTATGCACAGCTTGTTTACTTGTATGCACTGCACGCCCCTGTATATATATATATATATATATATATATATGTGTGTGTGTGTGTGTGTGTGTGTGTGTGTGTGTGTGTAATATAAACCATTTTACATAACCCATCATACTAATTCAATAAAATAAGAGTATCAGTTAGAAAGTTAAGAAAGCGATAATTCAGTGGAATTTCTTTGAATTGTTGCCAAGACGGGTTGCGTAAAGTACGTAAGAAACCATTTAGTTTTGAAATAGTTAAAGTCCCACCGCGATCTTATTCAACCTGTGTGTTTTTTTAAAGTTTTTTATGATTTTATTTCTAGAAATCTGGTGCCAAATTGTTGGCATAGTTCGAGTTGCACCGTACTATGTCACGTACTACGTCCCGAGCTATGTAATAATATAATCAAAAATCATATATATATAATAAAGCTAAAACTATCATTTAAAATGATAAAATTCATCCGCTTAATTTGCATGCTTGTAATATATCTCCTTAATTATTATTTTATATTATCAAACTGTAGAACAAATATTTCAAGTTTTTGGACACATTGCTTACGCATTTGAAAAGTCTCTTCAAAACCTTGTTATTTTCAGAAAATTTGATTTAAAAGACGTAAATGAAATGCCGCCACCTGACTTGATGAATCATATAAAACAGATGGCCCTTAAGTCCAAACAGCAGAAGACTTTTAAGGAGGATGTTTGAACAGCAAATATGGTTATAGATGGGGTTCTGACTAGACGTAAAGAAAGGTAACCTAAATTTATCGTCGATTAAATAGTGTTTTTAATGGCAAAGTGTACTTTTCGACTTCTCATCTGAAAAATGGATTAACGATGATTTGAAATTATTAGATTATTTTGATTAACAACAAAAGGGTAGGTATTGCTGGATTATTAGAATAGTGGTATAATTATAAAATAAATTAGATTTTTTGTGAAAATTTGAATTTTAAATGACCAAAAAAATGTACAATATATAAAAGAACCACTACAATAATTGGCAGATTCTCTTAGATTTTAAGATCAAGACATCAAACCACTACTCAAAATGATGCAAAAAATAATTTCAAACCACGTGATTGTTGTTCGATTGTAACGAACCATTAGATTACCAACCACGTGATACACATTGTTTATAGTCGGTAAAAGGACGAAAGAATGTGTTATGCCACGAATATGTAATTATATTTTAGTATAGTCTCAGTTTTGCTATATTTTTGTTAATGTTAGTTCTCAAACTTTATTTTGTTATACTTTTATATTAATATCACAGGCAGTTTTTGATTTACGTACGTTCGATTTACGAACATCACCATTTAAAGAAATTTTTTTATTTACGTAACGCGCGAAGTTGTCGAACTGGGAAATCAAATGGAACTCGAACCTGACTCGGCTGATGTAAAAGAACTGTTGGACTCATACTCTGGAGAATTGACAACTGATGAATTAATATAAATAGAAACAAATTTAAACATAGAAGAAATACAAAAAAAACTTGAAATATCACATTCCAAAACATTTACAACGCAAAAATGATTGCAGCTTTTAAGTTAATTTCTGAGGGATTTGGTAATGTTCGAAGAACGAATTCTTACTTGTATGTAAGAACAGGTCTCAAATATGAAGAGAATTGCAAAAGTGGAAAGAGCCGTTTATGATTCACTCGCATACCATAATGAGATTTTTAATGAAAAAAGAAACAAAGTATCCACTTTTCTATTCCGTCAACCGTCAACCGAAGTACAACCGTCTACCTCGAGTGCGCAAAGTGACACGCATGTGAAAATAATCCTGAAGTTAAAATACAATATATGTATGTACCTACATATATATTGTCTTTAAATAAAATTAACTATTATTATTCATATCTTGTGTTCTCTTAGAATTTTTTCATATTATTTTGCGTTTGTAGCGTATCTTTATAATGAAACGTACACATTCGATGTTTAAAGCGATGAATTTTTTTAATATGTAAAAATGACCGCTAACTCGTATGATTGCATCGAATACGCAAAAAAGGCACATTTAGGTGCTTAGACGTGTCTCTCTGATTCGATTGTTAAAGGGGGAGGGATAAGGGCTAAGCCCTCTTACCTCTGACATATGAGGCAACAACAATGGCGTAAGATTTTTTGGTGGACCCTATTCAGGGAACAAGATGAAATTGTTTTATTTTAACTTTGTATATAATTGTATAAAGTAGTAGCGAAAATTGGTAAAGTTGTTTTTTATAAAATATTTATTTTATATTTTGTTAATTCTTTTTTGATTGATTTTATATTTTTTACAATTTTTTTTGTCAGTGAAGTTTTTTAATCTTTTTATAAATTATGTTCAATAGGGTCAAGAACTGGGTAAAGTAGTGAAATGGGACAAAGATGTTGAGGATCGGATGAGGGATCGTATTGGCCGAGGAAGTTTATAGAGGGGTTTGGGATGGAAATTAATTTAGAATAAAATTTAGAAGATAAATCGTCTATGTGTCGTTTGAGTGAAGGTATGTTTGAGTCTCTGTGAATTTTGACGAGCAACGAACAAAAACATATAACTAACGATTTGAAGGAACGAAACTCGTTCGTAAATCGAGAACTGCCTGTATATGAATGGTAATCTTTGCCGTAAATTTTTTTCGTAATTTGCCAAATGGTTTGTATCACAATTTGCATTTAAAAATAATAAAAAAGAATTAAAAAATCGTAATCACAATTTATCTCATCACTAAACGTAAACTAAACACCGACAAAATGTATAGAGCGAGTGTTTTCACATGCTAAAGTATTACAGATAGAAATAAAGATATCTACGTCACAAGACTACAATTATTTTGGTTAAATTAATTATGAACCGACTCCCGGACGCGGCGTGGGAGCAAACTCGTATTTCATCGTCGTGGCTTTGTACCCCACCTTTTCTAAGAGATACAAAAACCATTATCAAATAAACAAACTTTTAATTGAGATACTTATACATACAATCCAAGTAGATAATGAAAAGTTTCGCGGTGGTAGATATATACCTAACAAAAGATTCGATAGATTATTTGAAGAAGCCGCTATTCTATTCAACGATTTTATTATTCTAAAGCCGTAATATATATTCCCGCGCTCATTTATTCTGTAAATACTGATTATTCAATACAGCTAAATACCTACTTGGAAAATATGTTAAACAATTTTATTTATAATTGACAGACTTGTTTTAATATTAGTTTAGTGATTTAAAAATTAATGAACTGTAATTTAGTATATTGTAAGAAGTCATGACTCGTAAAAAAATAAACCTAGATACATAGCTCACTCTTATTTCAATACAATGATAACGTCAGCCACTCACTCTTTCAATTCACTGTAAAAAATGACAAAAATGACAAAAAAAGTGTCGACAACCAATTAGCAGACGCATAGGGGGAATGTTATGTTCCACGCCGATGTTGTTTTTTCGAATAACTAGGAAATGAAACACAATTTTTTTATTCAGTTTTCATTTATCTATTATTCGGTTTATTACAATTATATATGACATCGGCCAAGTGACCGCCTCTGTCAGCGTCATAAATGTGTGCTCTTTTAATCATATGTTTCATAATATTTCACACTTCGCGTATTATTTCGAGTATTGTCCTGTAGCGTCGGAATTGTTGTTGGTTTATTGGCGTAAACCTTTCCCTACAATTACCTCTACATTAAATAGTCGGGAGCCGACAAATCAGGTGATCGAATAGGCCAGTCGATATCACCATTTTCTGACATTACACGGGCGTGAACAAATTTCTCGCAAAATTTAAGCGTAGCTCGAGCTGTGTATAAGGTGACACCGTCTTGTTAAAATCACGTGTGTTGCAGGCTTAATCGACCCAATTCGGTCACCATGAAGTTTTCCAACATATGACAATATCGATCACCATTAATGATTACAGCATTGCCTCTTGCATCCTGAAATAAATAAGCACATCATAAAGTCACTCTGCGGTGAGTGCAAAAGGTCGTTGGTGCATCAATTCAAGATTTTCAGTGCCCTAACAATGACTGATTTGTTTATTAACAAAACCCGCCGAGTCGAAATAAACTTTGATAAATAAATGATTTTTTATAAAAGTCGAAGTTATCAATATTGAGCTGCAAAAGATATGCTGTTGCATATTGGTGAGGCATTAGGTACTCTATAATAAATTGTAATTAACTATTCTCTATAACTGCTAAATGCGAATCGATTAATATTTTTTAAATTAAAATGGCGGTTAAATACAATCAGCCCGTAACTTAATATTCATCCTGTAGCTTGAGAAATTCAACATTATTTTAAAGATTTTTTTGGAAACTAAAAATATCATTTAAAAATGACATCTAGTGAACTAGCCGTGAATTTGATACCATTTTACTTGGTAACATAAACAATAATTCTTTTGATGTGTTGTCGTTAGTCTTGAGCTTTGACTACAGGATAACCAGTTGAAAAATATGGCTACCGAGTTCGGCAATCAAACTTTTATTTTTTTTATTTATTAGACATTTTTACAATTTTTTATAACATGTATTAAGTATTTTAGATGATTAAAATTACATGTTTTTTTCGCTTACCTCTCCAAAAGAGACTAGCTTTTGTGCTTGGAGAGGGAGTTACACTATAATAATTTTATATAATATTTTATATATTTTATTTATTGTCTATTTGTGTGCTTCTAAAGTGTTCAATAATATTGTTTATTTTCTAATTATATGTTTCTGAAATGTTAATTTAATTTCTTTCTAAACTCTTTTATTTTTTTAATTTGTGTAGGGAGGCTATTGAAATTTATTATCCCTAAGTATTATATTTTACTGATAGTGTTTGGTGTTACGTTTAGGGATTTTAAAGTTGTTTTTAAACCTTAATTATGTGCTTGTTTCAAAATTTACAGTTATTTTCTTTAACTAATTGATTAATTGAGATTTTTTGTTAATTTTTCTATTTTGCGAACTATATTAATTTTAATAAATATTTATAAAACATGGGTCCTGATCTTGAATAATATTATGTTTTATGGAACGTTTTACCTATTATTCAGAAAACCCAAAACGTGTCGGAATTTCACTTTTTTATATACTTTGTTACTTTTATAAATTTAATATTCTACTTATTTATAAAAATTTAACAATTTTTTAATTACTATTATTATTTTAAGAGTTAACTCGGGTAACTCTATAAAAAATACAAGCTTTTGAATCGTTTACTAAATATTATTCTAATTTAAGGACAATTGTGAAATGAATGTCTTCAAGATTAATTCTACCCTAGATTCATTTGGCAGTAGATATGTGCTCACTAAGAAGCAATAAACCGTGGGATAATAGATATGAACTGAAATTAAGAATAAATATAAAGCATGTCCGCCTTGAAATTGTTTAAAACTAAACAATGGTATCACATCGTTCATTTTTAATGACGAACATAGTTGCTATCGAAGCGATTTGAGAAAGTTAGGCAACTCTCTCGTCAGTTTCTCAACTAATTGATTGTCTTTTTGATATTTACAACGTCAGACTTCTTTGAAAAATCTTTTGGCTTGCCAAAAAACTGCCATCTAAATGTACATTGTCGTTTGACATGAATTAAAATGAAAACATTATTTTCGTATTCGTAATATTGTTTTGGCAATATGCGTCACAAATTATGTAATTGTTGTGTATAGAAAATATAGCAGCTTGTTTATTTATTGTTATGAGGATATTTTACTTTGTTATTAAGTTGCTAAATAATTAATTTTTGAATTATTGTTTTAGAATCAACTTTTCATTGATCAACAAGGAAACACTTGATACAAAATGTCCTAATGTGTGATAGTTAAATTTCATCAGGTAAGTTGTTGAACAAATAAGATTTAAGTTCTAACATTTGAACCGTTTCATTTTTTAATCTTTGTTTTCGAACAATCTGCTTTTGTTTTTAAACGCGAGCTTCCCCTTTCTTTCTTTTCACAGCTATTGCGCTTTGTTTGCAATTTTGCTTAACAATTTTACTTTAATTGTTATGCAAAACATGTATGGTTTCTGAAGGCAAGAAAGAAGAAAATATCCACAAAATGTATCAAAGTTCATAGAACTGACGTAACATATTTGGAGAGTATTCGATACAGAGATTAGTAAAATTGAACAATTTAAATTTATTTTCAAAGATATTTAAAAAATATGTTTAAAATTTTCAAGTTAATGCCGAAAAGACATTTTAATGTACCGTTATTTTCATGATTTTAGGCGTTCCAAGCATTGCCCTCAAATCTTATTTCTTTTGACTAATCATTCTACTTACAGACAAATATCGCTCTCCTTTTACCACAACAATAGTTGCAACTTCCCCACAGTTTTTCCCACATTTTTTTAATATCTTTTTCATATATAAGTGCACTTTTTTTATATTTATTGTTAGTTTTAAATACATTCTGACGAAGCTTGAGCTAAACGAAACAGGTTGGCGTGTAATAAAATTCATGGTTTCATACAAAGTGATTGTATTTTATTTAATCTAAGAAATCTTTGCTAAGATTGAGAAAAACGGGGTTGAAATATAGGGAATTACATGCAGGATCTGACCATTAGCGAGGATACGAATATATTACAAGACTTTGAGAAAACAAGAGGATTCAGAGTGGTTATGGGGGACAAGTAGGGGTTTTTTTGGTGGAGGCGGATAAGAGGGAGTGTGGAAAATGACATATGTAATTTATTTTATTTTTTAATTAGCCTGACTAAACTCGATATTTTAGATAAATATCTACCAAAGTGATTGATGAAATTTTACAATACGTTTTCACTATGCTATACATAGTCATCGTCAACATAAATGCGCACGAAGGGGTTATGGTTGTATAATATTATTGACTGATTGTATCAGAAGGTTTTGTGGAAGGTGAGACTGAAGCCCCTAACTATCTTCTAGTCTCACGCGTGTTAGTACATGTTGCAGTGCATATGGTGTGCATGTGTTATTATTTATGTTATGTCTAGAGCAAGGCAATAAAATGACAGAGCACTTACAAAAGCTGGCATTCATTGTTGGATGAATTATACAATCGCAGGTTCGACGAGTATACTGTTAAATGCGCGTATAATGTTGAATATACTGGAGTGGCTCGCTCGAGATGTCAATGAAAAGACGATCTACAGAAAAGTGGTCGCTAGCTTCGTGGACTCGTCCATCACGATGTCTTGGTATCCGTTAATTGGTCAGTTTGTTTTGGCTGTTAGGTGAGTCCTTACACGACTATGTATTTGGGGCTCGTGCAGGATCACCACACGCGTGAAAAATGCAGGTGGACCTAGCAAAAATGCGGAATTCTCTTCAATTTTCATGCATCATAGATATACTAGTCTAAATCTCCAAGTATCAAGAAATTTATTTTTAGTAGTAATCTCATTATGTTTATTTTATTTATTTATTTATACATTCGACTATAAAAAAAAAAAATAGTAGAGTTATGCACCCCAAACAAGAAAGATCTTGAATTATAGAGGTGGCTATCAACATTTATATAATACAAAATCAATATATACTAGATGTAAAAATTTGTTTACAATAATTAAAAAATAAAATATATAAATACATACATCTATAATAATACAAAATATGAATATAATTTACAGCATTATTAGCATTACCTATCAAGGAAAGATCATTCCATTTTAGTTTGTTTATAGCATGAATTAAATTTTCTAAATTTATTTTAGTAAATGTATTTTAGATTTGTACAGCGTTTATTACTTTTTTTGTAGTTTTAACATCTATTTAATAGACCTACAGAGAAATGATCAGTAATATTTAAATTTTAATTGATTGCACATTATTTTATATATAAAATATTGTACAATAATAGTATTAATTGAATTCTAAACTGATCTGTCTAAGCACTTTGTTACAAATTTCGCGCATTACAATTAATTTTTAAAATGACCTAAATACAAATATTTTTTGAAAAAAGCTCAATTTTATTTTGTGATGCGGGCAAGTTTACAGATTTTGTACGATAATAATCTCGTCATTGAGTACTTACTATCTTATTTTTGTAATATCCACTGTTTTTTTTATATTAATTGTGTTTGATTGCGCATATGTATTTTAATATTTTTGTTTTTCGTATTATAAAGTTTTGCCTTGAGAAAATCTTTTTACCTCTCAAAGTTAGTTTTCTTTCTTTCATATTCTAGATTTGCCAGTGTACAATCCCTATAACTAATTATAGTTTTATAACTTTCTTGATCTCAAGATTTACATTTACCTTCAAAGTAATCATTCATACCAAATATATATTTTTTTGTATATCATTTAAATAATCATTTTTCATTTGGCTCAATTGTAAAAATTATACTGTTTTTTAAATTAGATGAATAGGCCGAAATTGCAAAGAAATGTAGGTAATAAAAGCGACCTTTTTATGAATGTCAACATGTCGAAAGTGATGGTATTCGAGAAAGAGGAAAGCAAGACACCCTGCTTAATACTTGTAGGTAATGAATGTTTGGAACAAGTAGATGAGTTTGTGTATTTGGGAAGAATGTTTGATAGAAACGGAAATACTAAGAATAATATCGAAAGGAGGGTGACTGCAGGAAATAAAGCGAACGGCGCTTTGAATGGAATTATAGCTAATGAGAACTTGTCAACTGAGGCAAGACTAACGATTCACAATGGAGTCCTGGTACCGACACCGATGTATGGAAGTGAGGCTTGGAGATGGCAGAAGAGAAACGAAAGTAGAAAATGAGATCACTTAGGCGTATATGTGACAGATCCATTTATGACAGAGTAAAGAATGAAGAAATATGGAAAAAATGTAAAGCTTATCTTAATATAGTGAGTACGATAAAGAAAGGATCATTTAGGTGGTTTGGTCATATGGAATGGATGAATGAAGTGAAAGAAAGATATATGGCGCAAGTTTTGATGGCAGCAGAAGTAGAGGACATCCGCGGAAGACTTGGCATGACCAGGTAAACCAGATACTGGAGGATGATCCTGTTAGAAGCCTCAATAATCGTCGAGCTTGTATAAGAAGACGTATGAATGTGGATGAGGCGAGAATTGTGTGTCAAGACAGAAGATTGTGGCGCTCTATTCTCTCTGCCTGATAGTAAGTAATTGGAAAATAATCATACTTTTGCTAAAAATTTGGAATTATCAATTTTATATGTAAATAATTGTTCTTAAATAGGATTATTTAAAATCATTGAAAATATATAAAGTGTACAAAATTAACTAAAATATAATAAATATCATACTAAATGTAATCACCTGTTCTGGAATAATAAAATAAAATAAATAATTTTGTATCATTAAAGGTCATTTTTTCAATTTTTTTATGATCTTACTAATTTTATACTAATGCAGTCAAGAACTAAAATTATTTTTATAATTTAATTTTTTAAATTAGATTCTTAAAATAAAAGATAATAATATAATATTAAAGTTTAGTTTTTACCATGACAAAGGAAAGTGATTTTTCCGAAACCGATTTATTATTAATATAAAACTCACGTAATTAAATGCATAACTTATTGTGTAAATCTGATTATTAATTTATTTATTTTCTGTAGATTCCATCATCTTTCCCTTGGAAGCCTCAATATGTGTGGTCCATGCCAAATGAAGTGGTTTCACTAAACTAAAATAATATGGCTTGTAAAAAATTAGTCACAAATATAAATTTATATTAAATGGAGTAATATCAGAAGTTTTAATGTAATTTTAGCAAGAGTTTATTGTTATCAAAGGTTTTTTAAGTCATTAATGAAGTTTACGAATGAGACTTTGACATCTCGTGTCGAAAGTTTATCGGTAAAAATTGTAATGTATCAATCATAGCTCGATTAGCACTCAAATCTGTACTATATTTTATGCGCCTTCGTCCGTAAAGGGTTAAACAGCTAGTGTTATATATTAATTTCTAATTACCATTTACCTAGAAAAAAAATCATTTTCTTATAATTTGTTGAATATAAAGTAATAAATAATAGTTCCTTCATCAAATTATATTATTCCAACTTCCTAACAATTAAGAAAACCTTAAAACAAAAACTCATTTCGATTAAACAAAATGAACTTTTTTATTTTACACTGATTTTCTCAGAATGCAACATTGTGTCTCGGGAGATTTCGAAATATCACTCATCCATTATTTGTTACCACGCAAAATGTGAACGGTTTCAGAAGCCATCAAGTATAACAAATATTTCAAAGTTCAAAGTGAGGCGCTTGAAGAGAGGGATAAGGGATTGTAAAGAAAAAGTAACAGTTATTTTGCTTTTTACCGAGTTTCGCGTGACCACCTGTGTCAGCGGCCGGCGCGGCTGTGGAGCCGGCGTGCGAGGTCCGCCCCGAAGATGTGATATGTCCGAAAGCAGACTGCCGCTGCACGGATGGGCGATGTCTGGTGCAGTGGAATTAATTTGGGATCCACAGGCGGCTACGGATATGGAGCGGCCATTTCACTTTTGGCGGGAAGCCGACACTCGCGCGGGAACCGGCCCAACAGGGTTGACAAATTAGACAAAATCACAAAATGTAATAAATACTTCAACTAGAAATTTTTTAATTTTATATACATACATATGTGTGTGTGTATGTGTGTGTGTGTGTATATATATGAATATGTATACGTATATACTTTTTTAATTCTTCAAGTAATTTCATATAATTTAATACCCTCCCCACCCTTTCCGCTCAATACAGTATTAAAGCACTTTTTGTTTATCAATTTACGTACAATTTATTAATTTATATGATATTTTTACTTTGTTCAAACCCAAAGGAAATTTACTTGTCATATTTGTATATAAAGGGTGTCCAGAGGAAAATTTTCAAGTTTACTATTAAGTAAAATAAAAATAAAACTACAAAGTTATTCTCATATTTTATTTATACAAAATTGAGTTTAACGATGCGTATTTTACGTTTTATAAACAATATTATCTAAATGTCCATTTATCTCAACACACTCTTGCAATCGGACTCAAAAGAGAGACCAAAGCGTTGGTTCAATGGCAAATATTTTCTTGTAGGGCCAGAACTGCTCAAAGATTGTTGATGTAAATTCTCGACTTAAGGTATCCCTACAAAAAAAAGTCACATGGCGTAAGGTCCGGTGACCGAGGTTCCAATGGTATGTTTCCGTACTTGCTAATTAATTTATTGGTAAAAATTCCCCTCAGCTTCTCCATTGAAACTCTAGCTATGTGTGGAGTAGCCCCATCTTTCTGTAATTATATTCTGTTGTTGAACCTGGGAAACAGCTCCAGTTGCGGTACCAAAAACTTGACGATCATTCAGCAACACACGTCAGTAGTGACTGTCTTTTGATAGTTAAAAAAATTAGGGGCAATTATCGCTCGGGCAGAAATCGCACAACAAACTATCGTTTTTGGACAATGCAAACAATTTTGAAGAAGATCCCTTGGGTTGTCGGAGCTCCAACATCTTATTTTCTGTTTATTAACATAGTCATCGATATGAAAATGTGCTTCGTCAGTAAACAATATGTATCCAAGCGTTCATGCTGTTCTAAAACGTTCCGGCATCGTTCTCGCTAAGGTTTCACGTAAATAATACTCATTTTCGTTGAGAAACTGAATGATTTGCAGTTTGCATGGGTGAAACTGTAATTTTTTTTTCAAAATAACTTGCACTGTTGATTTTTTAATTTCAGTACAAGCTGCAATCTTCCTTATCGATTTACGCGGATTGCGCATAATTTCACGTCGAACTTGAGCCACATGTTCTGGCGTCGCTGCTGACGTTGATGGTCCCGAAAGAGTTTGGTTAGCCATTGTTCCTTCTTGTCTGAACTTTTAAACCCAACACCAGAGAAGTTGCGTGGTCGGCCCATCACTTACTCATCAAATATTAAAGTGAGTACAAAAAGCGCGACCCGCACGAAACAATAAATCACCGCACTTTAAATATTGCTCAACTGTGAACGCGCGGTGTTCTCCCGACCAGTGACTCCGCAAATCACGTACATCGAATAATACCCCTCCCACTTACCTCATCCTGATGGTTTATGAGCAATACAATTGAATCTTGAAATTTTTTCGCTGGTCACCTTTTATTAAGTACTGTTTGTTTCTCTATAATAAGTAAAAAAAATACCAATGCACAAATTCTCTATGTAATCCAAGTATATTCGACCTGCTGCTGCTGACATTTTGGATCCATTTACGTACTGTCTTGAAATACGTGTCGAAAGCATATTGTGTTTGTGTTTATGTATTTCTCTGGGAATACTGTTTCAATGACCGGATGTTGCTTTATGTGTGTATTCCATCTATTGCCGACTCTCTATCTGTGTAAAATTCTCAGCTCGACTAGCTTTAAAGCGCAAGATACTAAGAAATTTTCAGCGTTATCCCTATTGATGTTCACCGGACGTTTATAGATTTTGAGTGCTTCCTTGACATCACCTACGTGTCGAGTATGTAAATCATATCACAGATGAAATACATATAATTACACACGTTTATCATAGATGAAATAGATATAATGAAATGTAAACAATATTCAAGTATATCAAAATACTAAAAACAAATAACTAAGGTATTATTATTTTAGATATATGTAAAAAAAATATTATTCATATTTTTATCACACATTTTCAATAGACTGCTCTCCGTAACGTTTTAAAATCTTGCGAATCACAAATTTCATTATTTATTAATACTTTTAAAGTTCCATTTTTCAGTAATTTATCATAATTTGTTTTGTATAGGAATGTAAAATATGTTTTCTGTCTTCTTAACTAGACAGAGGTCTGTGCTAAATAAAATAGGCTGGTTCATTATTTTCACGAATGAAATCTAAACATAACTACTTAAAATCACGGTTAACAAACGAATTATAAAAAATTGCTTAAAAATTTAATAATAAAAAAGGAAGGAAAATGAAAAAAGTTTAATTGAAATTATTATTATAAATATTTTAATATGTAAGTATTAAGAAACTAGCTTTTTTCATCTCTGAAGAAAGTTCTAGATTTTAATAATTTTCAGTATCCATGTCGAAACTAAATGAAATGCAAAGGTTTGTGTCAACCCTGCTCGCGACGGATGGCATTTAGTCACCTATGAACGCCGGCCCTGCCGCTGGCCGCCGCGGCGTCCAGATTTAAGACTCGGCGCGAACCGACGGCACCGGTGCTGCCAACTCTCTGGAATACCAAACCGGACCGATAATACGCGACAATTGTCCACAAAAGGTATTTTTCAGTGTTTTTTCCGCGGTAAATGGTAACGACGCGCTTTCCCACCCTCCCCCGGCGCCAGGGCGGGCAGTGACCGACGATGTGATTGTTAACGTTTTAAGTTGCAACAATTTTACTCCACAACACTAGTCGATAATTAAAACAAATGAAGAACAATCAACACTGACAGCATTCGAGCGCTGTTTTGCTTTACTGTTCACCAATATTGTTTAGTTACGCATATATCGACACAGTAATTCTTTGACGGTTACGAAACTACATACATACGTATCTCTCTATACCGCTCGAGGAATTGGAACATTCTGGATCTTTTTCGAGTTTCGGCGAATAAATATTCGATAATTTCTTTCTTTCAAGAAAGATCTTCCAATAAAGTGCTTAAAATACTTTTAAGTGATTATATAAATCGGTGTATTTTTTGAGTTTTGATATGTTTTCTAAAATCTGCTTTAAAGCTAGTTATTATAACGTATCGCTCATTTCCCTAGCATCGAAATTCCAAATTATCTAGTTTTTTAACGCACCTCGAATCATCATCAAAGTCAGACAACGGTCAAGTGGTTGCAACATTTGTCGATATAAGAAATTAATTATTTTCCAAAAGTACTCGTCGAATCGGCCGAGTTACTGTACCACATCGCGTATTTTTCGAATAATGAAACATTAAATTAACTATTTTTTAAAAGTGGTCGTCAAATCGGTCAAGTTGTTGCTGTATTCCGTATGTTTTTCGAGTGTCCAAATATGACATTATTTCCTGAAAGTGCTCATTATAAGTTACAAGTCACCGCGAATTTCTCAAGATTTAAAATACGTGATTATCTCTTTTCCAGGAGTGCGCTCGATACTCGTGCCGTCACTTGTTGATTCCGAGAAGACTTATCCTTAACTATAACCACTTCACCCTGTTGACGTTGTTTTCGGATGTGATAAGTTAATTAGTGTTTCAACGCTCTGAATCGCGACTTTGCCGGATTGCGCGAAGTGTTCCGTCGCCGTGGGTCTATTTACAGACGGATGAAAGTGAACGAACGTGCCGGCTGTCTTTTAAATAGCGTCGAATAACACGAAAATACGTTATAATATTAAATTAAGAAAACTATATTTACGCAATTTTTTTTTCATAAATTATTATTATCACTTAATGCTTCTCTTTCAAAAATAATTAATATGATATTTCTACATTTTTTACGAAAATTTAGGTTTTTATTATTCATTTATATCAGAATTTATATACTAAATTTGACTTTTTTTAAATCTATTACTGAGAAAAAGTTTTTACACCAATGTAAAACTAGTAAACTGACTGTTATTTGCCATAATTAAGAAAATAGAAGCATTATGAGAAAGACCGCGAACAATAAATTTAATTTCCGCGTGCCACAAAATTGCCTTAATATATAAAATTCGTGCATATACGAAATATATTATCTTACAATCTTGAAGTTAAGATTACAGAGACAAATCTACATAGAACCAAATTAGCAAAATATTAAAAATTAATAGTTATAAACCATTCAATTTGCAGTGCATGTCTAGTGTATAACTTCTGATATAAATTTGTAATAAAAACCGACATTTTCTTAAAAAAACGCAAATATATTAATTATTTTTGAAAGCACGTCCTTTATTAAATTATTATTTATTAGCAAAAATAATAGACCAAACCTTTTGTTTTTCGAGCCACTGTTTCCGTGCCGATTGCTTTTAATAATAATAATGGATAATTTGTATAGCGCCATTTTCGTATAAACTTTCACCTCAAAGACGCTTTTATCAGCTTCGCAGCCAAGACCGCGTAAAACTTATTTTTTAATGTTGTAAATATTATTTATTATCAAAAGAAGGAACGTCGTCTAACCGAATTTAACCAATTAACGCACAGATAATAACTTCGCATCACTAATATATACAATGATTCAATTTCTACCTTAATATTTATTGTACTGATACAATATAATTTTTACATTGCTAAATAATAACAATAACATTCATTTTATTGCGATTATATTTTTACGTGATTTTTAGCAGTTTTAACTTACGTTAAAAATTCGTTTATTATTATTTTATTTATTTGTAACTATATAATATAATATAAAAAATATGTTTGGACTGTGCCCGTCTCGACACAGAATTTCTCTAGTGAGATAATAGTTTACAAGCCATTGTACAATGAATTAGTATTACAAGTAGTAGATATAATTAAGATGTATTACTTTATAAATATATATATATATATATATAGATGTACATGAAAAATAATTTTAAAGTGGACTTTCAAATAAATTTGTAGCAATAATTTATAAAAGTATGAGTCAATATACTTGGGTGCGTGCACCAATACTGGCTCTACCCATATCCAAGTTTTAATATTTTGTTTCATGTTCTTGGAACAATTCAATTGGTTCTTTTAGCATCCTATTAAATAGTTTAGGTCCAAAATATTTGTAGTTCCTTTGGCCATATGTTGTATATGCTTTTGGGGTTTGTAAGTTATTTGTATTTGTCCGTGTGGAAATTATTTGATATGCTCACGTCAATACAATTAATACAATGAAAGAGACAGTTAATAATCAAAAAATAATTTACATATAAGACATACGATTCCATTAGATTTGATAGAAGGAAACGCTACTTTAAAAAAATTTCTTACTGGCAATAAACATAGCGTAATTGTAAGCCCGCAATTCCGCATTCAAGGATATAGATTAAGCAGATTTGATACACTAACATGTTCTATTTTAGCTAATGTTTTCTGAAAAAACAATATTATCAAAATGTTTCAATACTTTATAAACATAGATTTGTTTATGATTATATAATAATAAAATGCATGCACACAATACTCGCACTATAAAAATAATCTCATAAATGTATAAGTACCTACTCGTATCTTTGCATGTGCCTAAACACATACTAACGATTCATCTTTTTAATTGTCTATTAACAGTGCTAATCATAAACGAATTTTCAATTGTAATTTATCATTCGTTTATTAATCAAAGGAAATTATTATTTTTAAATCGATCGAAACTTTTGAATATGTAAAATTAGTTTAAAAAAATGTTGAAAATGAATTTATTTCACCGATTACTTAAATATTTAAATTTGTATACGTTAAATTTACGAGGATCTAATAAATGTAGTGGAAATCTTGGAATTTTTTTCGCGCAAAGAACGGCTTTCAAGAACTCACGTGGGCTTGATGTAATCTGCTCATATCTTTGCTTTAACGAGAGATGGCCTTAAGCGCTTCCCAACCCACCCAGCGTACAGGATGTTCGTAACTAACATTACTGTTGATTTATTTCCAGTCCTTACCTGTGATGGGTGAACTTTACCTAATCACCGAAACTACATTACACTGTTTTCTTAAACTTCTTCCCTCTTTCGTGTCAGTATTGCCATATAGTGATCTCAGTCATATGAGACTCGCCTTGTAGTACACCTCTACAAGTCTCGGTTCCGGGTTGCCCTCACAGCCCCAGGGTATCTCCAGCCATCTATCTATATAACACTCTTCCAGGTCTTCTTCGACACAAAATTGTACCCAGAATAATCTTTTTTCTAGTCTGTCTCTTTGGCGCACAATGTGGCTGAAGATTTACTAAAATTAAGGAACATATGAGATGCTTAAATAATAATAGTTTTTTCAAATTTGCCAATCATATTATTATTAAAATAACCATAGCTTCGATACAAATACATGAGTCATATTCTCTACAATTATTAACAACCAAAAAAAATCTAACTTACAGTCCTATCTTAAATATGTTCCCTTTCACCATATCGTCTATCTCTTCCCCCCCCCCCCCCCACACCAGTAATCGCCCACCAACACTTTAACACCTGACACTAATGTACAATATGTTCTGTAACGCTAAGTTAGTATTTTGTACACTTTGAAAGAAGAACGGTGGTTCCGAAACCGGTTGGTGTTAGCAAAAATAAAGTGGTGTTTAAACAAAGTGAATTATATTTTCGTAGAAAGCAATCACTTTGTGGTTTGTAGCCCCATATTATGTGTTTCCTTTAAAATCAGTTTAATATATTAGAATACAGTGTTCAAACACTGTATTTTCCCATCTCTTAGTGTTCCGTTTATCTGTATATGTATTCTGTCTCTCGCTTTCGCATATAATTTTATATTCTGTCCCCCTTGATGTTCTATTTAACTGTATATGTATTCTGTCTCTCTCTTTCACATGTAATTTTATATTCTATGTCCCTCTTCATGTATATATAAATACACTATTTTTATATTTATGATCAATTTTAAATACGTCCTGATGAAGCTTGAAATAAGCGAAACCGCTTGACGTATAATAAATTTCGCGGTTTCATACAAAGTTATTGTTATTTTATTTAATATAAAGTGAATTGTTTTTAATTATATTTATAATGAGTTACCACAAAGTTATAACATAGTACAATAGTATATATTTTATCAGTGCTGTAGATGAGGCTTGCTATAGTCAGATCTATTTCAGGATTGGAGCATTCGTACGTCGTGCTCTTCACGGTACGCGGAACATCCTTGTCCATCAAATACATGTTTGAGGCATCTATTTTACACTTGTCACTATTATGGGTACATCAAGGTCACCCCTACATACATGAAGATTGGAAACTAAACAGTTTTAACAGACATAATGTTAGTTCCTTACTTGATGTCACTATATTTCCGTATTCTCAACAGTCGGTTCATAGCAACTTTAACTAGTCATGTGCGATTTTCATATCCCCTGTAATCAGTGTTAGGGATCAGCCCGCCCAAATTAATTACCTCGAACTACCTCACATTCTGCAATTTAGGAAGTTAGTTATGATGCATTAGCACGGTCCATAACCAGTATTTTCGTTTTAAACTGGTTATTTCTAAACCAAACTGTTTAACAAATTAATTCTATTTTTTTGTAAAATGATTTCCAGTTCAATTTCTGTACTGGCCACTAGCGCGATGTCATCAGCAAAACGTAATTAGCTAATCATCTGTCCATCGAAAGTAAATATTGAATAGTAATGGCGAAAGTACGCACTACTATCAACTCCTTTCTTAATGTATTTAAACCTTGTTTGAATTAATATTATCGACTTTAACCATGGCAATATTATCGTTGTTAAGGCTTTTTAGGAGTCCAATCAGATATGGTGGGACTCCCATTTCTTCAAGAGCCATCCATAGTTTCGTCCATTTAACATTACCAAAAACCTTTAAGAAGTCAATGAAGCAAAGAATTCACGTGCCTTGTTTATCATCTGTCGTACATTTAAGATTTGTCCTCTGGTTCCTTGTTCTTTAACAAATCCTGCCTATTATTTTTTTAAACGAGTATATAAATAAATATAAAAAATATAATATCTCGGTCTGACTAAAAATATACCTTTTTCCTATATGCTAGAAAATATCCTGAAAGGAATGTTCCTTAAATTTCTGATATATCGACAAGGCCTAAGCGATCGCTTGATATACACGAAAGGAGACTCGAAATTATTCATCTCTTTAAAAAATATATGAAAAATCATGAACCTGATAACACTACAAAATAACTAATAATAATATCAATACCTTAATTCTCTCACAAATAGGCATAAATATCTCTGTACGATCACTGAGATCTCTAACCCCATTTCACACAAAGTTTTACTCATATAGGATATTTCTCTCCCCTGCGTAGGATGTTAAATTACACCACCGAGATCTCATCATGACACACTCAATTCAAAAACAAAATTATAATATTCATGAGTAATAGCCGCTCGAACGTGTAATACGCGCCTACCATAAACTAATGCTTTTAATACCAAAAACTGTCGCACACACGCTTGTGTACTTCTATGTGATAGTTTTAAATATTATATGTATATTGTTCATTCTTCTAGACACATATAATGTATAAGCAGTATTCAGCTAAAAAAGAAAAAGGCGTTTTGATACATATTTTTTTTTTAATAGATTTTTAATACATTGCCCAACTAGGCCCGCGATATGACCGACTTCCGACTGTAACAGTAAAATTAAAAAAAAATGCTTCAGTATAATATTTTCAGTAGGTAATCTTTTAATTATACCGCTTATTAAACTCATTTTATTTGAAAATGAGTTTAATTAGACAAACGCATTAAATTTGTCGTCAAAAATACTGTCGCTGTAGCGTAGTTTGTAATGCATCTTCCCCGGAATAGAAAAGAGATTTAGGTTCGAATCCCGGTAGCGCAACAACAATATTTTTGGTAAAATTGATTTTATATGTATATTTATTTGTGCAGATATGCAAGATATTGAAACTAGACGATTCAAATAGCACCTTTTGTGTTAAAATAATTTCAATAATAAACGTTCACATACACTAGAAATATAACAGAAATCAACATCACTACACGTGATACAGAGACAAATATTTTTTAAATATATATTTATTTATTATTCTGATATTTTTGATCAAAGTACAATATTACAATGCATTAAAAAAAATCATGCTGCACTTTTCTTGTTGTATATCTGTATATAGTTAATATCAGTGGCACGACAATGATTTAATTCAGCAAGTCATACACGTATGTGACTGCTCATGAAAAAGTGACCTGGTATATTTTAATTTTCTGGTTAATCATTCCTTCTCCAACGACACGGATTCCCCCTTTTCATAACACGCATGGTGTGCGTTCATATTTTTAAATCAAAAATTCAAGACTGTAGTGTTACTACCTTGAAAGTACTACTCGCTGCCGTAACACATTAAAAATATTTTGATTACTACCATAAAATTATAAATAATTATATATTTATTTAACGTTTTGCAGGTGCAATATTGCAATACTAGATTTCAAATAATTGGTATGGATTAATAAAACTGCCCGCCTAAATTAATTTTATGCGGTTTTGTGTAAACCAATAAAATAGCGAACCCAAAATATGACTTCGTTGTGAATAATTCAATCCTTGTCACGTGACGCGACTAATATTATTAGAACACATTTTTATTGTGAAGTTGTAATTATTCAGAACATAGTCTGTGATATTTTAAATACGGTAGATCGCTCTTTCAAATAATGAAACGATTAAATGTATTAATTTCAAAAAGGTAACATATAGGTTCGAAAATTTGTCGCTAAAAATATTGTCGCTGTAGCACAGTTGGACAATGCACCTTCTCCGGTTCAGAAAGAGATCCAGGTTCGAATTCCGGCAGCGCAATAACAATATTTTTCGACAGTATTGATTTTATATGTATATCTTTCTAATTAATATATTTAATTCATATTACTAATATTTTGTCGGAAATTCGCATTATCCATTTTGTCAGTTAAGCATGCTAGCAATTGACGCCAATTACTCAATACATTCCAGAAGTAATTACAGCGGCCATCTCACGGCCAAAGATGGCCATCAGCGGCCATGAACACGGTGTTTCCGTAAAACTTTTTTTAAATGTTGAAAACATCATTTATCATCGAACAAATTAAAGTTATGTACCACATTACAACATAATTCAGACAATACGTGCAAATAATATTTGTGCACGCCTGCATCATACGTATCAGTATTGCAGACCACAAATGAACGATCTTTTTACATAAAAGATTATCATAACCATATTCAAATTTTAACTCAGGTATCGAAGACGAAAGTATGTAATATACGTGAAAAAAGGTGCCTGTAAAAAGCATCAAAAATGATATGTTATGTACATAATGCATAAAATATACTATAAGAAAAAAAAATTTTTTAAAAATGCAATACCGAGATAAGTTTGTAAAAATTGTAAAAGCGTATCATGCCAAAACAAATTCGGAAGAAGGATATTATTAGAATTGATAAATATATTTTTCCCTCCCTTAATGTTCCCTCTATCTGTATATATACTCTGTCTCTCTCTTTCGCATATAATTTTATATTCTGTCTTCTTCTTTATATATATAAGTGAACTCTTTTTGTATTTAGGATTAGTTTCAAATACGTCCTGATGAAGCTTGAGATAAGCAAAACCGATTGACGGATAATAAATTTCGTAGTTTCATACAAAGTGATTGTTATTTTATTTAATATTTTATTACTTGCATTTTTTGCAGGCTATCCCGCTATCAATTAACTATTTTTTTCTGTATATCTTTCTAGTTGATTCATTTAATTTGTATTAAAATGTATATCTACAGTATGAACAACATTGATATGTATTCTGTAAGCATCTACATTAAAAATTGTAAAATAAAATATTATTTATCAAGAACGTTCTAAACTATTTTCACATCGCCCTGTACTTCTCTACGTTTTCTAAAAACTTGTTATTTATAAAGAAAAAAGTCTGACATTTAATTTTGCGAGCAGCATCAATGAAATCTTTGCATATAAATTAATGAATACACAGAACCGTACCTAAATCTATTTTTAATATCCGAGTATAAAATGAGCAAAATTTCACGTCGTTATGTCGGGATTGTCTTTCCTAAAGAAATACTTGACAATTCCATTATGTATAATTTTATACGTGAAATTTATAACTAAAATTTTTTTATTACAAATTAAATTAATCAACTAGAAAGATATACAGAAAAAATGTATTTATCGATTGCAACTAAAATATATTTTCGATTATATATTTGTATTAAAAGTATCAAAGAACTATTATGTTCTAATAATGCAATTTACAACAAAAATGTGTTATTCTTAAAAATTGTTTAATTAAATTTAAATCGCGAATATCGTATCGTATTCCATATTCAACCCGATATTTTTCATGTTATATATTAAGATGCACGATTTTTGTACGAAATGTGGAATAAGAATGAGTATTGTGATTGTGAATCTTAGATGAAGATGTTCGAGAAGATTGAATTCGTATGAATAATGGATGCCAATGGATAGACACAATGCGTACCTTAGAAATGTAATTGAGGGGAGAATTTCGGCCAAAAAGAGGGCCCAAATAAAAATACATTCACCAAATAATGAGCAATGTGTAATAGGGATGGTGTCCAGGGCACAGATGCATGGCAAGCATCGCACCCCCAAAAGAGCAATTATTTAAGTCCAAAAAAAAATTAACTGGAATGTTTGGATTTTCTATACATACTTGAAGGAGTGGAAGCATTTAATAGTCCATGTCCACGGAAGAGATTTTCAACTCGAGATTTCAGAGATACAGATTTTGCTCTCTGAAATGCTTTAGAGACAATTCTCGGCTTTAGTTAGTATTGGCGAGAGGAGCCGAGCACGAGAATATACTGCAGCACTCGGCTTGCATCGTCTATTCTCGTGTCGACTCGGGTCATCTCGTGCCATCTGCTCTCGCCGCGAGTGTACAGCCAACCCTCGGTATCTCTCGCTTCGGTCGGAGCGTGGACGAGGCGAGGCGAAGTGAAAATCACTATTCACACTGACAAGATAAGTTTTAGGAAAGATTATGGGTGTGAATTAGGATGCGGAAAGGTGTCAATAAAATGGGTCGCGGCCGATTCGCAAGACCCGCCAAAATATGAATTACGAATCCGGAACACATATAATATGATATATTACACTACTTTGGTACCAATTGTGTAAGTCCTTTGTGTTTAGCCGAGACGCAAACTACTTTTTTTTCAAATATTGTTTTTCGACTATAAAAATCGGAGAACTTTTAAAGGAATACGGGATACTAATGTGACAAATACAAACACAAATTCAAAGCTGTTTCTTTTTTCTATGAAACACGGTTTTTCATAGTACCTTAGTTTTTCCATGATAACAATATTAGTAACGTAGTATTACAACCACTCGGAAAATTATATGTATTTAATAGCATTATTGTAAAAAATAACTGAATATTTCCCAACAAAGTAATGAAATTCTAAACTGAATCATCACTAATCCTTTTAAACGGTCTTTTCATGAACGCATCTCTATTTTTTTAAATAAATATTAAATAATTATGACATGGCATATTAATCTTGCTTGTTTATTTTAGGGTGAGGCAACGAACCGGGATACATTCCTGAAGACAAAAGTGATTTAAATTACCAAATAAGATGGCGCCCCCTGACGTCACACGCAGAGCATCCCTGAAAAACAGGAGAGCCTCCCGGCGAGGTTCCATCCTCCTGAGGAACCCTAACACGCCCCGCGAGATCCCCTGGGACATCGTGGACAGGTGCCTCACACCCATACTGTTTTGCCACGCTCTAGCTGTGATCGTCTCTACCTTCCTGAATGCTCTCAGAATCTCTCAGGTGTCAGCGTTCACCCTATTCCTGTGGTTCTCCATATCGACCGTAGGAGCAGTCTGGTTTTATCATAACCTAAAGGTAAGATTGAACACGCTTCTAATCAAAGACTGAAATCAATAATGAAACTAAAAGTAATATAATAATAGTTATTAAATAATTATAACAAATTTAAAATAAATTAGAAAGATAAGTACAACAAATATGTATAATTACTGCCAGGACTTGAATCCGAAATTTTCTCATATTGGGAAAAAACGTTACCTATTAAAATTGTTAACCAAGTATTTATATACCAAGGCATAACATATAATATTGAAAATTAACAACAACAATAACAAAGTGTAATGTGAGACAAAGTTCCGGGTTCGACTTCCGATGGTAACTAGACATTTTTTCAATAGATAATTTTTTTCTGTTTATCATTCTAAGTGATTCAACGAATTTATTTTACCACTGGAGTTTTACTATTGATGTTGACCAGTTTCAGAAAGGTACTCTGTAGTGAAAATGGAATAAAATCCCAAATATCTAATACTGTCATTATTCAATTTTAAGGCGGTTGATTCGATTTTTATTGTAGCATATATAGTACATATAAAAAAATAAACATAATTACTTTACTAGACGTGGTCTATTTTAAAGCAATTTCCTGTACAGTTTTTAAAAGTTGTAATTGTTTAGAGGCAAGTTAGTATAATGTTAAATAAGTTATAAAAAGTTATGTGAAAAAAGTACAATCTGAAGTTATAAAATATTATCGAAAGAAAGTTATAAAAATATTTTTGTCTATAATATACAATAGCTGAAGACAAAAATGTGTAGATAGTTAGGTTAGCATAAATGACAAATCAGATTCATTTTGCTTTCTACCCGCATCAAGTAACCACTTTGTTATTTTTGGTTTGAAGTCGTTAATCACTTTAGACCCTTTAAGGTCTAGTGACAATTTATTAAATATTCGCGGAGCACAAAATAAGAAAGTTCGTTGAGCGAATTTGGTACTGAATAGTATCCTAAGGCTTTGCTCCCGGTTTCCTTTGGATCGGATCGTGGAAGTAAAGTTAATTTTTTTTTAAATAGTTTTAAGATTGCTCTGGTAAACAATTGTCTTATATCCAAAACTTGGAAGGATTTAAAGAGTTCTTCAGAGTTATGTCTTAATGGCGTCTTGTTTATTACTCTGATGTCCCATTTCTAAGCCATAATTATAGAATCAACTGAAGTAAGAGCTGCACCGCCCCATACACATATTGCGTAACTGATGAGACTCTGGCAAAGTGAATAGTACACTATTTATAATAAAGTAATATTCATAAAGCTACGTAAAATTTTGAAAATATAAATTAATTTTTTCACTTTGGACATACAATGGACACCAATATTATGAATTCCTATTACCATACTTAAAATGCAATCAGAATTAAAAATATTTTAATTTCATTGTTGAAATGACTAACTAATCAAATAACTACAATTAAAAGGCAATTTTTCTATATATGTTATCTTTATCTTTATTTTTTCTTATATCTCGAAAATAGCTAAACCGATTGTACAATAGATTTTTCCAACATATAGTGCTTTCTTGAAAAAACTTTAATTATATGTTATTAATTACATAATGGATAAAAAAAATATTGATAAAACATTTATAATTTAAAACACCATAGTCAAATTTTATACTTTATAACCAATACTAACTAAAAATATTAATTAAATTAACTAAAGTTAAAAATGAAGAGATTGAATTTATATACAGAAATTAAAGATTTATTCAGCTGAACATTGTTTTATGTGAATTACAATAGCGATATTATAATTTAATAAGAATAATTATTATACAGTACTTCAAAGATCGATTAATAATGAAATAATTCAAAAAAATTTGATAATTTTCATACAAATGGAAAACCTTTTATAATACATTCATTTTTATTCTCAATCTCTTCGCTTTCAAAGTAAATAAAATTCAATGTCAATAACTAATGTATATATTATATCAAAACGAAGAGTTCGATATAAACTGTCAAGATTTAATATTCAAGCTAAACAAAACCTCACTTATGGAATGTTTATTTAATATAAAGTTAAGAAAAAAAACTATATTTTAACTTCCAAAAATAAAATATACCCTTCTCAATGTACTTAGGCAATGAAAAGAGTTTAACTAAATTTCATTTTGAAATTTTGTTGTACAAATTTTATAAAAATCATAATTTTCTCAATTATACAATTAAGGTACCTACATAAAATATTTTTAACATACAAATTTTTTTTTTTTTTGTATTATGTTACTATGATATACTATTCTATAAAACTAGTTACGTGACCAACTAAAAGTAATGAAAATATGTAATCTTGCGGTCCGAACCACTAACTTCTGAATCATTAGTGATGTACACACACTGAGCCTCCAAGTCAATCTATCAATGTTAAGTATGCTTTCGGAAAATAAATTAACAATCTAAAATTAAGCTAGCTCGCTCGCTGAACCTGTGGACTCAAATTGTGGAGATTCCACCTCCACCTCGGTAGTTAAATAATCAATCTTATATATTTATAGCACAGAATAAGGAAAGAATGTATTATGTTCGCAGGACGGTTAGAAAAAATATTTCAGATCCCTCTTTAAATTTGTTAGTGCTAAATCCACAAAATTAAAAGAAATAAAGTATCTTCTATACTACTAAGAACGCTGAAATATGATCCCACGCACTTAGCAATATTAGCTTCTAGCAAAAAAATGTTTACCAAGCATCGTAGCTCTCCCTTGGAGAAAAAAACATTTTTGAAAACCATTGTTTAACTTTGATTAAAAAAACGTAATAAGTAACAATGAAAACACGTGCTCCGATTCAACGTTCTCTGGGAAAATAAAAGTTTTATGACGTCCATAAAAACACTCAATATATTATCCTGTGTACTTGCTGGCACAAAGGAAAACTCGGATTATTAACTAATAATTCATAGAAAAGAAATGTTACGTAAAAATGCAATCCATGGTACATTGCGTTATGATTGATATTATACAAAATACACAACAACGTTTGCTCAATATAATGATATAAGATTGATTAAGTAACAATGTATTGATTCGGATGCGAAAAAAAAAAGAAATCCTCACAATATTTTTTTTATTTCCTCCTTCACGTCATTAATGACCTCAATCAGATGAGATTCGACTTGTAATGCTCTTCCACAAGTGCCGGTCTTGGGTCGGTACTGACTATCTATCAACCGCTGTGGCACTCTTCCAGCCTTCTTCAACCCAAGGTCATTTCCAGGATAATCTCCTGTCCGTCCTATTAAAGTACCGTAACATCTATACAGATACTAAAGTGAAGCCTTAATCTGACCTGAATGCTTGTGTTTAACGAAAATTTTATACATTCCAAAATGTGCGCATGTCAACAATTTAAAAATAAAATTGTACTAACGTTGTTACGATAGCCTATATTGCTAATGTGGTAGATTCTTAGAAGGGTGAGTGTTAGATTAAAGTGTGTATCGTAATTTAGTAGTTTATCAGAATGCCAATACGTATGATATCGCTTTCATCTTCAGTTAGATTACGATTATCTACATTTTTACAGAAACAACTGTAAACTTCAGAAGATTGACCCGCATATTATTATTTTGATCCATTTAATTTAAGAAATTTAAACAATCGTTCTAATGCACGAACAACACCAAAAACAAGCTTCATCAATACTAAATTGTCTCAATAACTAATATGTTTTGAGATGTGGTATAGTTGACATTTTCTTTTTGTTTGTATTAAAGTAGAAGTCATTTTATCGTATTAATTTTTGGGATAAACCAGTGTAAGTCAAATGGTCATTTAAGTAATAACTTTATGGTATTATCTATGTCACAAATTTTACAATGGGTTTTGTATAAAATACACTGTACACAAAATAGATCGCTCTCTTTACTATTTTATTTATTCCAAAAGCAATATCATATGACTGCAAGGCCTTAATACACCATGTTTGATTGCTTTCAGATAGTTATGTAATGTAATATTTACGGAAAAAAAAAATTTTTTTTTGAAAAACCCATTTCCATAATTCCATAATAAGTTAATAATTATTGCAGAATTAGAAATATGATAATGATAAAATATCCGACAGCATTTTAAGCTAATCATCATCGCAGAATTAGAAATATGATAATGATAAAATATTCGACAACATTTTAAGCTAATCATCATCTTCGGCAATAATCAGCAATGGACGTTTCCGTGATTTTGACACATACTGTGGCCGAAGAACTAGAATGGTAAAATTGCTAACAGAAGAAATCCTGGAAGACAGAGAACATACTAGAAGAATTAAAGACAATTCGAGAAATTCTGTCTAACTATTTCTAACTGCTGTAAATAAAATAATGATCGTCAACATGATTAACGTTCGTTGAGTAGGCAAGCGCTAGAAGAAGAATAATAATGATATAAGTATTATCTATGACTAACTTGAGTAGTCGAATGATCAGGATGCCCGGCTTTGACGACAATGTGCGGAATCTGCAAAAATCTCGAACATTTTCGGGATTCATTAGGGTGTGGGTCTCTCACTGGGGGTTTCTGGGATGGACGATGCCGGGAAGAGCAGTGGCTAGAGAGACCTAACGGAGCATTTTACTGGCTCTCCCTCGCACCCGGATAGGGTGAATTTCTGCCGGACTGTGACCGAGTTCTGCGACAGCAACACATAAATGTGACGTCTACCCTCGCCTTTTGGGGGTGTATGATTTCTATAGCTTCTTTCTGGCTGCCTTCTAAATTTAATGTGATAACGAGTCTCACGTCAAATTATACAGGTATGGTACGATAATACCGGAGCCAACCGGTTAATTTTATTACATTCAGTCATTATTAACAACATAATGTTAATAATGACTGAATTTAATAAAATTTAAAAAATATGTAATTATGACGAATCGAAACGAGAGTAAATAACTCTTAAAATGATTCGGGATCACTCTATCCCGAATCGTTACACAAATAAAATTTAAAAAACTGTTCGGAGATTCGAAACTGCCACCGAATTAGTCCTATTTTCATAGCACAGGCCTAAAACATTAATCGTGAATTAGTAATCTATGAAGAAAATTATAGCCTCAAAAATATAGACGTACAGGCGGAAACTCAATTTTTTCTGGACTGAGTGAGTTATTAGTAAATAAACACAATTAATAATGAAATAAAGGATGTACAGCGGAAAATTTTCAAGATTAATATTAAATAAATTTAAAAAAAACTACAATGTTATTCTCATATTTTATTTATACAAAATTGAGTTTAACGATGCAGATTTTACGTTTTATAAACAATATCGTCTAAATGCAGTCCATTTCTCTCAAGACACTCTCTTTTTAATTTTCTTTTAAATTTGCGAACACGCGAGAGTAAAGCGTTGGTTCAATGGCAGCAACTTCACGACGGATATTTTCTTGTAGGCTCTGAACTGTTTTAGAATTTTTACTGTAAACTCTCTACTTAAGGTATCCTCACAAATAAAAGTCGCATGGTATAAGGTCCGGTGACCGAGGTGCCCAGGGTATGTGTCCGTACTGTCTGATTAATTTATTAAGAAAAATTCCTCTCAACTTCTCCAATAAAACTCTATCTGTGTATGTAGTGGCTCAGTCTTGCTGAAATTGTGTTCTGTTATTGATCCCGGGAAATAACTTCAGTTGCGGTACCAAAGACTTGTCGATCATTCGGCAATACACGTTAGCAGTGACTGTTGTCGTTTTTGGACAATGCAAACATTTTTGATGGCGTTTCCTTGGGTTGTCGGGGCACCAGTATCTCATGTTCCGTTTATTAACATAGCCATCGATATGAAAATATGCTTTGTCAGTAAACAATATATTTTCAAGGGTTCGTGCTATTCCTAAACGTTCCAACATCATTCTCGCTAAGAGGTTTCACGTAAAGAATTGTCATTTTCGTTGACAAACTGCACGATTTGCAGTTAGTATGGGTGAAACTGTAGTTTTTTTTTCAAAACAACGTGCACTGTTGATTTTTTATTCCAATAAAGTCTAAAATCTTCCTTATCGATTTACGCGGATTGCGCATTATTTCACGTCGAACTTGAGCCGCATGTTCTGGCGTCGCTGCTGACGTTGATGGTCCCGAAGGAGTTTGGTTAACCCTTGTCTCTTTTTGTCTGAACTTTTGAATACAATACCAGATAAGTTATGTGCTCGACCCATCACTTACTCGTCGAATATTAAAGTGAGTACAAAAAGCTTTACGCGCACGAACAGATGAATCACCGCACTTTAAATATTGCTCAACTGTAAACGTGCGGTGTGCTCCCAACCAGTGACTCATTGTGACTGGCAAATCAGCAAATCACGCGCTTCGAACAATACCGCTCCCTCTTACCTCACTCTGATGGTTTACGAGCAATTACAATTTAATCTTGAAATTTCTCCAGCTGGACAGCCTATATATAGAAGAAAACTGAAATCCTTCGATCATGTTATGAAGTGAAATAAGCACTGAAAACTCCGACTTGTACACGGGAAAATCTATAAAAAAACTATTCACGTCAGAAGACAGAATTCCTGGCTAAAAAATTATCGAGCCTGATTAGGGTGTTGTTTTATTATTCCGTGCCACAGCATCCGAAGTAAAGATTGTCCAGATGATTGCCAAACTCCACTACGAGACGAAATAAAACAGAATAGAGTTTTGGTATTAGTTCCATCCCATGTTTGTGAACATATTGTCCTTAGACCGTGACGTAGAATTTGGCCTCTTAACTTCTGGGAATTCTGAATAACAAAACAAGAAAAATTAACCAAGCTCACTTTAAGCCACGTTCGTTCGCAATACACGACTGAGATATCTATGAGAAAGAGATGGACGTATTACTCTACTAAAGTGTACGACTTTTGAGTACCTCCTCGAGATAAATCCCCAATTTTATTGTTTAGCTATTGACTTTAAGTAGCGTTGTTATAGTACTACTTAGATACGATTTACTAAAAGATAGACTATTTTTACTGAATTATAAAGTCATTTTATAATTTGAAAATAATTTTGTGTAATATATAAAATAAGCACTTTTCACCACATGGTGTACAGGGTTATTCACAGTTCTAAATGATGGACCCAATTTCATATTGCTATATTGGATTTTGTTAACAAATGCTTGAAAATCTGGAAGATGTCTATTTTTTCCCGCGTTTAATTTTTAGTGACGAAGCTACTTTCCACCTCAGCGAGAAAGTAGACACAACGTTCGCATGTGTGGTGTGGAACGAGTTCACTTACCATGATAAGTGACGTGCTGCGAAAGGGGATCACATTCAACATTTATAAACTTTATTGTGAGCATTATCAAATATAATTTATTTCACATTTGTCACTCGTTCATAGTTTTAAATATAGTAGTTACGAAATTGAATTAATTATTTTGAATAACTCTGTATTATGACAACTGAGATCTTTTATTTGAGGTATTACTCGTAGTGTTCCAACACTAAACACTAAACATTAAACTTCAATGTGTTATTGTATCGAAGTCACAATTTCCCTTGAAAAGATCATTTACTCCTACGTCTTTCTGAGTTTACCTACTCACTGTGGAGTTACAGCAAATCTCTGTAACTGCACAGTGAGTACAGTTTAGTGAAAACAGTTGCACAATAATTATGGGTGCTACATAAATTTATCCCTTCACGCTACGAAACTTTAAATAGCCATTACGTTTATAGCGGCGAGGTGTGGTCCACAGTATCGGGCACTTGGGGAAGATTTATTTCAGTTATCTATTGACTTTACAATATAAACCGAGCAGTAAACAAACTAGTCCAATGAACATCGATTAAGAAGGTTTTATTTATATTTATTTTGTCTAGGGATACGAAAATGGCTTAATTTTTAAGATGAAATATGATTTGCTTGGAAAGCTCGCCTCACCTAATTGATTTCATTTTCACATCTCTTCACTACCATCTTTGGGATAAATTTATTTTCTTCTGTCTTCTAAAATATTGTAATTTTATTTCCTTTCCTTACAATTAAATACATTAATTGCATTTCAAATGCGCATTTGTGCTAATTCAACATAATACCATAACATACATAGTAAAAATATAATACAGTAACTAAGTGTATCGTAGGACTGAGTGGATTTTTTGTAAAATATTTTTTTAATAACGCAAAAAGAAATTTTTCAAATAACAATATTCAATCTCGGCTTTATCATTATTTTAATAAAAAATAAAATATTTAAATCTATACACGTAAATACGTATACACTTTACCAATTTTATCATTCGTACCATCACGTATTATTAGGATAGAGGCCTAGAGTATTGATAACCACGAATTTGCTAGTCTTGGCACAATTAACTGTTCGCTCTTCGGCTCGATCACTTCGGAATAATATTTATGTTTAGGAAAACCGTTCATCTGCATTTCATCAGCATTGTCTGACACTACTGACCATCCAAGGTCAAGGCAGACTGCACAGTGAAAAGGTGACCTACCACTTATCCGGGACCGTTACATGAGCGGATGCTCCCAAATCGGTCTCATTCGCCGCCAAGTTGGCATATTCTTAATCCTAAATGGCAGCCGTACGCGGCAACATACAAAATAAACCCTTTACTGTCCCAAGCAAGAAATATTCTTATTATTTATACAACTGTTCAGGCAGACTGCACATTCGTTCTCCGGGCATTCTTGTACTAGGTCAGTTATTTCCAAACTATCTGCATCCTTCTTCACTATATCCATTCATCTCTTTCTTGGACTTGATCATCTATACTTGTTATATTTATCTGGATATTTTTTTATCATTTATTTCTACTATCTAACTTAATTTCTCTCTATTTTAAAATAGTTTCGGTTCTTAATCAATCACAGTCTTCGATCTCCTAAATTATTATTTTTTGTATGTTTATTTGCCATTCAAAATTCTATGCAGGACACATTTCTTTCAGAACCATCCATAGCTTTAACCTTCTGTTGATGCCGTCCGATAGAAGCCTCCTAAAATATCTCTTCTACTAATCGTTTCTACTACCTTAACAGGAATTATCCAGTCCATTGACAATGTCTACGATATCTAATGGCAGCTTAACAAGTCTGGAATCGATATGTTTGTATTTATTGTACTACTATTAATTGACGTGCATATAGTCTAGTGGGTACAATACTTGCTAGTGATCTAGTAGTCGTGGGTTTGAGCCTCGTTCCTGGAGGCCATCAAATTAATCATGTTTTTATAACACAAGCGTTTATCTTAGTTTGAGAGCAGTAAGAATATTGATGTGACACGTATTCCGTGTACGCTTTTCTTATAACTTATTACGTCAGCTATCCTGACCACTTTAGCCATTTTTTTATTATCATTTTAATTTTCACTCGGTTAATATTTTTTTCTCAGATTTACGCGTATTTTTTTATTTACTAGCCTACTTGTTATATACATGTATTTACACAACTAAACAGATGTTCGTGTACCAGTAGCTTTCAACACACATAGTAAACATAAGAAAAATAATAATAAACACATATTTAACACAAACATTTGCGGTCTGACTCTCCAAACAATTTAAAAAAAAACAATACAATGTTCTATATTAAACAATAAGAAAGTATAAATTAATATAGTTCATCGTCATAACAGGATCAGATGCAATTGTCTAATACTATTTAGATTTTAATAATCACTTACCCAGTATTTCATTGAAATAAATTTATATCATTTAACATACATAATTTCGTTAAGTCCGTCCGTGTGGCATAGCAACAAAATAAAATAATTTGTACCCACTGTAGGAGATTGTCGGTGAGTTGTCAAATTATAATTGACGCATTTGGTGAACATATTTTTCCTCTATTTTAATTATAGTCGTGTTGCATAGCAATTATACAATGCAGACCGCATTAAACAAAATTTATAGATTTTTCTAAAACAAATTAAGATTGCAAAAAATATTAACTTCCCGTCAGACTGACGTACATTTCTAGTATAGAAATGAAATCCTTCATGTATTTCGCTGCCAAATTTTCAATAAATTCCCCTAGATCAATTTTAGTGTCGGACAATAAAACAACGCTTTTAAGTATTTTTTATTGGTCAGAAATGTAAACTATTTTGAGTGAACTTTGGGCGTATTTATTTGTCGTGTTTCGCAATACTCGCCGCATCCCAATATAAAAATATCGCTACGTTTCTCGTCCACTAATAAATGTCAGTGGGCGAAAGCAAACGCAATCCCCCGGACCGATTAATAATCCCGTGCCTAGTTTGCACTCCCCTAATAGGAAGACGTCGTCATATCTGCTGTCAGCACCCGCACGTATCCGCCTACCTATTAAACTAATTGATTGACGATGTGAAATCTATTTTCATTCCTCGATTAACCGTTCAGCAAATCTTATATATTACGTAATACATCATTTCTGTGTGTTGTCTTATTACTTACACCGTAAAAACTATAGAAAATCATATACATATTTAATATATGAATGATATTGCGAATGCACAGTTTCTGGACCTGAAAATAAACGTCATTTTAATGTTAGTTGTCTTCAAACTGCCATTAATACTGCATCCCTGAACAAAATCGTTTTCATTACCAGAAACTAAACAGAAAATACTTGAAAACCACATCATCTACGAAATTAAACACGTTATATCTTGAATTATAAATAAATAACTCAGTGATCTCATGAAGTATTTCTGACTGTTCGAACGTACGATATATAATACACAAATGTTAAAATAACATATTACTTCTTACAAATTACCTTTGGTTATTGGGATGATGTAAAAAATAATGTATGTAAAAACATTATATTAAATTACCTAATTGCATAATTGCATCTCTTGATTAAATGTTTATATATATATATATATATTATATTTTTTTTATACATTGATCATAGCACTTTGCTTATTGTTATACTGTCTGCTATAATACAGTAAATTACTAGTGTACCAGGTAGGGTACCCAAATACATGTCTTACTTTCTTATTGATATGTTGTATTTACTTTGCCAAATTTTATATGCATACCCTCGGAACATTTGTCTGATATTTGAAATATTACTCAACACTCAGTAATTAACTAGATAAAAATGTATACTGAATGTTAATTAGGAAGACTAATACGTCAGACCGTTAGACATTATTTATCAATACATTTAAATACATTTAAAATTAAACCTAATAAATGTATTATTATAATTATTATTATTATTATGCAATCTTTATTTTTAGTTTTCAGAATGTTCTCAGAAGTTAAGCTTCGCCCTCGTCTAGCCAATATTGAATGAAAGCTTATCTTAATGATCTCATCAATTCTTCATCTTCCACCTTGGGTATCTTGTTCGTTCTGTAATATATGTTATCATCGGTCCAACAACCTGATTGAACATTTAATATAACATTATTTTACCTATTAGTTCTCTCTCTTTCGATTTAAGTTCCGTCCATCATTATTTAAATTTGGTTTTTCTTCGGACAGTGTATTTACTTTGGTTCTTTGGATACTCCTAAAACAGTCCTTTCCGTGGCTCATTGATTTTTTAGTTGCAACCTAACACTGACATATTTTATATTTGGAACTAAAGATAAATTTAATATAACTTAAAAACTAAACATTATAAATGTATATCTTCACATCGCAGCATTATGACTTACAAATGACATTCCGCTATTATTATCGTAATACATGAAACCTTTCATTGATTATATAAAATTATCAGAGAAATAAACATTTCTGTATATTTACTATTTCCTATGTAAGTTTGTACTACTGCATAGTAGAATTGTGAAAATAAAACTCCACTGATATAATTTAAAATATCATTCTTGTTGAAGATAATTATTACCTAGAATCATGCAAATAATTATATAAACCCCATAATTCAAAAATTCTTGCCTTATTGTCTTCATATGTTAAAAAGTTAATTTTTTATATTTTCAATTTTTAATGAATATACATTTTTATTGTAAAACTGCAATTTATTTGGTATTTTTAATGCAAATTAAATTAATCAATTAGAACGGCGTACGCAAAAAACTTGTTTTATTGTTCCACTACAGCAATCGATTATGTTTACGACAAATTTATAATTTATATTTCGTATATTTTTGTTTTTACATAAGTATATAAATGTGTATATACCTACAACCGTTTCCTATACAGTCATTATATATATATCAAGATTCATTGAATAAGATAATTTAGTTATAAATTTTTGTTTATTTATTTATTTATTTTTATTTTAATACTATTAGAAAATGCTACATCAATAAAATATTAAATGAATGATTGTGGGACACGCGGATGTTGGCGACCGAACCATTAAAAACACATTAAACCTACCTTGAGCAAATTGAACAAATTCTGGCCGAGGCTAATATCAAAACCTTTAACAATAGGTGAATGTTTATGAGAACGTGAGTGTTTGAATAATTTGTAAAATTAAATGTAATTAATAAAACGTGAATGATTTGTAAAAGTTTTCATAATTTTATTCTACTTCAATTTTATTAAACATAATTAATTAATTCCGCGGTGTTCTCCTCCATCAATTTTATCTTCAAATTTTCAATGTTGATGGTGCGCCGGTTTCCCAAAAGCTCCACTTCAACTTCGCTTTACGTGATGAAGTATTCGAGAAGTCTGAACTCTACTTCCTATACCGAAGCACCTAATTATAACTTTATTATCATTATAATGTTCGCCGTTCAGAAAGTTTGTCGAAAATTTAGTCAAAAATGCAGCTTAGAATAGACCTGTGATTTTTAAGTGGTACGTATTTGATTTCAGATTTTTTACACCGAATCCACATAGCTACGGTTCGTCAATAAACCGAAAAAAAATATCTTGCTGAATTAGTTAAACAACTAAATAGCCGCAAAAATTAGTACGATTTTGTCTCTGTGTGGGCATAAACATGTTATTTTTATTTCTCCAAGTTCAAAATTAGGAGTTACGAATAGCAGCTCTTTTAAAATAAGATACTGGATCAAACTGGTTAATGAACTTAGCTGAGATAGTTTTATTGATATTTGAAGAGAAATACGGGTGTTATCTTGTTCACAAAATCTACATATCCAGTATTTCCACTGACCGCCAAATAACGCATATTCTTTGTTCCAATATTTTTATTTTGATGTCACAAACGTGATCATTTTGGTACCACTTACGCAATCAAATAGCTCAGCGACTTTTTTTTTAACTTACGATTTTTTTAACGAAAATTTAAACGCTGACAATATAATATTCATTAATGTAAAAAATACGACTTGTTAACACAAAGATTTAATTTTTGAAGGGTAAAAACTTTTAATATTGCATAAATGTGTCATAAATTATCGTATTTATGTTTCCACCAAGAATGTGTGTAGATTGCCTTTCGTCCCGCATCTAATGTTTCAAATCCATCTCCTATATATACACTTTATTTCATGTCTATTAATTTACTGCTCTGTTAATATTTTTATAGAAATCTACCTAACACAATCTAACAACATCGGTTAATGGTTTATTTAGATTTTGTAATTTAATCTTGTTGATGTTTCAAAAGCAGTGTATTACCAGCACGCATCCAGCTGATGCTCTGGTTGTTTTGACTATTACTTTACAATGCAAATACGTATTGTTGTACAGCAGAACGAACTTTAATGAAATGTGTGTAGGTACTTCAATACAAAAAGGAATTACTCAATTGAGTTGCTTGTTGATCTAGTGCAGGGGTCGGCGGACCGCGGCTTTTCATAGGCATTTGCGACTCTTCAACTCCAGCTCATATTTTCATGTACGTACAATCATATTTGATACATGGGCAACATATGACTCAATAAAAGAACTAGCATATGCACATTCTCATAGTCTTTGGCTCTACCGATGTATGTAAACGAACATTATCTTTCATGAATCGAATAAAAAATAAGTTAGGAAGCAAATTAACTGACCATAATGTCTAAAATTGAACAAGTAGTTACTCGGCAGATATAGAATGCGAGGTCACCGTTCTAACTAGTCAACTTTACAAAACCAGAGCGCCAAAGGACAAAAATTAGACATTTTAGAAATATTTAATAATAAAAATAACAATAAAAACATAATAAGTATTCAAATACCGCCCACTACATCCCCTCTCTTCCATTCCATTTCAACTACTCCCCCAACCCACCTTCGTTCACTTCAAACACACCATATATTACTGTCTGAAAGTGCTTTTAATTTTACTTTTTAAATTAGCAATATTAACTTTGTCGTTAAAATTCATAATTTTTATTTATTATCTTTGTTTCATTAATCACTTAATTGAGTTTAAATACATCTACTGGTTTCGAAAAATACCATTTTCTTCAACAGGATGTCATAACATATGTTATTAACCACTTAATTGAGATTAAATACATCTACCGGTTTCGAAAAATACCTTTTTTTTAACATATGTTATAACATCCTGAAGAAGAAAATGGTATTTTTCGAAACCGGTAGATGTATTTAAACTCAATTAAGTGGTTAATAAAACAAAGATAATAAATAAAAAATACTTTTAATTTTAGTAAATCTATCATATTAATAATGGAAGATGTTCCCTAAAACGTTTTATATCATTTAACACAATGAAAAGTGTAATGGAATAAAAGCAGAATTTGACTCAATTTACAAAAAAACATTTAATTAATATTTAAAATTTCACAGACCTATCTTCTGAATGATTGCAACTTCACAATAAGAATGTGTTCTGCTTAATGATGTTTAATTACTTATGTTTTCTTGTATTATAAGTTGACCACTAAGCTACTGAAGCTTATAACTTCCATATATTATACTCTTCTAAATAGCCCACGATTCAATTTTAAAATTTGAGATTAAAATAAAAATTTAATTTTATAGCTATAGTGAAAGTTTAAAAAATTTTGAGATTCTGTTTACTTAATATTTGGCTCTTCTCACCAGAAAGTCTGCCGACCCCTGGTCTGGTGGTTAATACGCTGGCCTAGTGATGTAGTGGTCGGGTGTTCGCGCTTAGTTCCAGGAGAACGGACAAGTTTGTCTTATTTTCATTGTACAAGCTTTTAGCTTAGTTTGTAAATAGTAAGAATATTTATGTGACATGTGTTTTACATATTTTACACATTGAACAAACAATGTACTTATGTAAAAAAAAAACGCAATTTAGAAACAATGATTATCATCGTTACATGTTTCTCCGCTGGTGTATATACGCCTTATCCAAGAATCACCAATTATATCTGTCATTTCTTTCTCATACATGGGAATCGCTCCACCGACCTTGAAGACAACCAACTTGTATTTTATCTTTTACACCAGAACCATCATCTCTTTGATAGATATGTCTAGCTCAGTGTCACTTGAGTACTAAAGATATTTTGAGGAACATCTGTTACCTCAGTTCTCTCAAAAATTATTATTTTTGACACTCGAAATATTCCAAGCACAGCCCTTTCTATTGCGCTTTGGGAAACTTTTGATTAATTAAATAATATACGTCCTATTTACGGTTCACTTCTTGGCTACGTAAATAAATAAGTACCGTCTACTAGGTTTAGTCCCCAGATATACGATTTAGTATTTCAAATTTCATACCCGTCAGCTGGCCAGTATTTGGAAAGAAATAATAATAGTAAATGTAATAATTTTCTAGCGCCAATTGTGTACAGTAAAAATACTTTACCGATTTGTTTTTAAAAAAGTGAAGTATTTTGTTCAGTTCCGCAAAGTTGCAGAAAAGTAACGTAAGTAATGTAAAGTAGTCGCAGGTAAGGTCGAAGTTGAGATGGCTCGACAGTGCGGTAGTGGATTCTCGCCCTCTGGGAGTAGTAAACTGGAAGAGATGTGGGATTAGCGACATTCCTTGCCGACAACCGAGACTCACACTGGGTAGTAGTGAATATATATTGTTCAATATGGTTTGTGAAACATACGAATTCTATTTGTACTACACAATGAATGGATCCAAATAATCAAAAGTGCTTAAAATAATTCAATGACATATTCTCCGCACCCTCTGGTTCTCCAAAAGGAAAGTCTCCAAAAGAACAATATCAAATATCTCTAGAATAAGAATTGGGTATTGCCAGGTAGCCTCAGATTTATTCAGACTGAACTTAATAGAATTGCCAATGCGTGAGTATGATGCCGAGGAAACCCTCGAACATATCTTTTTGCCTGTCCTTTGCGGATCACAGGTTTTTTTACAGTAATCTTGTTAATGGTAATTTTCAACTCCCGGTTAACTTGTGTCATCTTCTTTCCCTTAACTCGCCACATTTAATCTGTATAATAGCAAATTTTTTAAACGACAATGGTATTGACTTGTAATATAATATTTCCTATTCTATTATATAAAATTATAGTATTTTTTTCTATAAAATGTAGTTTTAACTTGATTAATGGCACAAATCACTCTTGTAGGGTGGATTGCCTATTTAAAAGAAGATGAATATGGTTTGCGAGAAAATAATAAACAAGTGTTCATTGTGTGAGATAGGTATGTGAATAATTATTATCGGAGTAACAGGGATAGGATGTATGATGTACATTATTGAGACATGATCCAGTCCGACCCGGCCCCAGAGTGGGGGATTGTGGAGATCCCAGATTAGATGCTGCAACAATGATGTAACACACGTACTCATTTACTTCCAGTTCCTTCTAGAAACATTCGTTACGAAAGCTACTCCCGTCTGGCCAGGGTAAGGAATATCGCTCTATTATTCATGAATCTCATTGAAATTCGGTCTTTGTCTTACACATTGCGGGATTTCACCCGCCTCCCTTCTCGTTCATCTTATTTGGAATTAATTTACGGTTAAGAAAACATTTTTGAAGGAGATTCTGGTAATTTCAAGGCCATTGAATGTTAATGTACTAAATATTCCAATTCTTATAAAAGTTTTTTGTGTTTTATTATAGCATCATTGATTTATAAATATCATGTTAATTGGGCTTTAAATAATACTGAGAATCACGATTTTTTTAAACATATTTGTAAATTCAATTCCTAAGTCTATTCAAGAAATCTTGGAAAATATCAACATAATATGGTTTGGGAAGCCCCCCGCGAGGAAAATGGAACACAAAAATTCAAACTTCCTACTCAATATATTTCACAAAAGTAAATAATTTCATGTAACTTATTAATTCAAAACTATTGAAAACAAACATGAATCAGTTTTTAGATTTTTTGTAAGTTTATAAGTGCTTATTCAAAAATGTAAATAGAAGTACATAATGGTTGTTAAACTAATGAGAGACTCCCAAGGGCATATTAAATTACGTAATACAAAATTAACTAATTAAAAAATATGAAATAATAAAATTATAATTTGAACACAAAAAATATTTTTATAATTAATACAAGTCTCTAAACAAGTTTAATCTAATAAACGCATAATAAAATTTCTTGGAACATTTACAAAAACAAAAAAAAAAAAAAAAAATAGACACATGCGGATGTATTCTGTGGATAATAATAAAAATCTTACTCTTTGTCAAACTTATCTTAGCCGTCGCGTGAATAATAGGACTAACTTGCTACCTTTCCAGGACGTGGATTAGAGCCCGTAGCAAACAAGTGTCTACGTAATCATTTCACGTTTCATGTTAGTGAAAATGTATATAAAGGTGTCATCCAGCGGAAAATTTTCAAGTATAATATTAAATAAATAAAATAAACTACAATATTGTTACTCTTGCAAACGAACTCTTAAATTTGCGAACACCCGAAAGCAAAGCGTTGATTCAATGGCAGCAACTTCACGGCGGATATTTTCTTGTAGGGCCTAAATTGTTCGAGGATTGTTACTGTAAACTCCCTAAGGTATTCCCACAAAAAAAGAATCGCAAGGTGTAAGGTCCGGTGACCGAGGTGCCCAAGGTATGCTGATTAATTTATTGGGAAAAATTCCTCTCAGCTTCTCCATTGAAACTTTAACTGTATGTGGAATGGCTCTATCTTGCTGAAATTGTGTTCTATTGTTGAACCAGAGAAACAGCTGCAGTTGCGGTACCAAAAACTCGTCGATCATTCGGCAATACACATCAGCAGTGATTGTCTCTTGCTGGTTAAAAAAATAAGGGTAAATTATCCCTCGGGTAAAAATTGCACCCCCCACTGTCGTTTTTGGACTATGCAAACGTTTTTGATGGCGTTCCCTTGGGTTATTGGGGCATCAGTATCTTATGTTCTATTTATTAACATAGTCATCGATATAAAAAAATATGTGACTTATCACGCGCGTCGAACAATACCCATCCCACTTACCTCGCCCTGATGGTATAGGAGCAATTACAATTTAATCTTGAAATTTTTCCGCTGGACACCCTATATAATCAATTTTATCAAAAAATATATTGTTGTTACTATCGGGATTCGAACCTGGATCTCTTTCCAATCCGGGGAAGGTGCATTATCCAACTTTGCTACGAAAATTTGTCGACAATTATCCAACTATGCTTGAAAATTTGTAGGCAAAAGTACTATCTACTGTAGCATAGTTGAATAATCCATCTTTTCCAGATTGGAAAGAGATCCAGGTTCGAATCTCGGTAGCAACAACAATATATTTTTCGATAAAATTGATTATATAGGTATGTATATCTTTCTAATTAATACGTTTAATTAGTATTTTTTTAAACATCACAGACCTATATTCTGAATAATTACAACTTCACAATAAGAATGTGTTCTCCTTGATAATATTTATTTATTATAAGAATTAACGGTGTAAATTACTATTTTTAATTCTTCTATGAAATGTTTTAAAAGGTGCTTAGGTGAGAGGCTCATCAAAATAATATTCTTGACATTATATTTTGCTGGAAATGATATTTGACGATTTAGTCTAGCCATATGTATTATGCTAAATAGGATAATATGTATGATGTATTTTAGATCATTTTTGTGTATTAAATATCGTTTTTTATTATGATCTGAATTATTACACAATCTCGCAACTCTAACTTCTCACAGTATCGAATTACTAGTCCTAAATGGCTTACTTCAATTGACGTCCGAAGAACAACAGCCTAAACACAACCGCCGTGTGTAGCATGAGTAATTAATTCACCCGCGAGCTTTATGTACTCGACGTAGCCAAAGTTTCCGTGTTTGTCTATGATTTACCAAAAACATCCAAACGTCACATTGGAACAATGGCGCGCATTGCGAGAACCTTCTCGACGCTTTATGATTATTTTGGAACCGTGCCAAAGTAGAATTATGTTAAAGAGAACGCCCTGGCAAATTCCAGGTAAAAGAAACATTTCATAACAATGTACAAAAGTCTTCCCAATCTCAAAAAGACGAGAATGTACCTATAGTTGGTAAGTATAAAACTAATGTACAATCTTATTTTTAAAAAGTAGGAAAAATTATTTTAAATAATTTTATTAAATTTATAATCAAATTTAAAATTTAACACGTAATAAATATGTTATTTTAAATTATTAACTTTGTTTTATTAACCACTTAATGAATTAAAATACATCATACAAAAATATCATTTTCTTCTTCAGGATGTCAATAACTAATCAAAAAACATATGTTATTGTTTCTTTAATAGAATCTATTTTCTTCAAAAAAGCAATAATTATTTAAAAAAATTATTTAGTACCTAACTTAAATTGTTACTTTTAGAATGGGACTTGTGGTTAAATTTAGTTGGTCATAAATTAAATAATTTTAGATCATACCAATAAGTTGGAGATAAACAAAGCGTGTAAAACTAATCAAAAAATTATAAACAACCAACTAAATTTAACCATAAGTCCTATTCTAAAAATTTTTCCAAAAATTAGTCAATTTTCATTACAATTAGTCAAATTGTATCAAGTAATAATTTAAGTTAGGTACTAAAATAGTTTTATAAATAATTATTGTTTTTTTTAATATATTCTGTTAAAGATATAATAACATATGTCTTTGATTAGTTATTGACATCCTGAAGAAGAAAATGATAGTTTGGAAACCGGTTGATGTATTTTAATTCGTTAAGTGGTTAATAAAACAAAGTTAACAATTTAAAATAATGCATTTTAACCACAAAGTTGATTTTGCGAATCTTAAAAATATAATAAATACGTATTTTTTTGCAAAAGATTTTTCTTCGATATCCGTAAATCAATCCAATTTAACAATGAGAAAATGTTTTTAGATCATAAATTAATTAATAAAAATATTGAGAAATTATGAAACTTGATTTAAATTTGCTGTTAAAAATGTTATTAATCAATAAAATTATTAATTATTTTTCTAACTAACTTACCATCACGCCGTTTCTCCGCGGGCGTAGGCAGAAAGGATAGAGCGCATCCACATTCATACATATTCTCATACAATCTCGCCTCTTGTTGAGGCTTCTAACAGCACCATCCTCCAGTATATGGTTTGCCTGGTTGTGCCAAATCTTCTGCGGACGTACTCTATTTCTGGTACCATCAACACTTGCGTCATATATCTTTCTTACCATTCTCTCCTCATTCATCCAAACCACCTAAGTGATATCAGCTTTACATTATTTCCTTATTTCTTCATTTTTTACTCTATCATAAACAGATTTGCCACATATACGCCTAATCTCATTTCCAGTGCATTCATTTAATCCAAATAAACAAATAAGCTTAATCTTATTTATTCTATAAAATACCATATAAAATTATAACTTAAGTATAAATTTACATGGATATCAAAATAATGATACTATGTTTAAAGGTTTTATTCTGCCTTCAGATATATCTGAAAGTATTTCTTGTGACATTTTACAAAATGTTATTCTTTATAACAGACCGATTCGCTCAATGATTTCAGTTGACTTATGTGTGGGTATATAGATTTATAAAATATTGGAAAATTTAGTCTCGTACCATTTCATTCCCGGAATATTCAAAACCATTATCTTTTATCTTTTCCGGAACATAAGACTTTTAAAAAATATCAAAGACAACAGATGACAGAAAAGATTTTTCGGATGACCGATTATTTTAAAGAGAATTATTAATATGTCTTGTATCTGAATTCTATTGTGTCCAATTACTCAATTATTTATTTAATACGAAGAAAAAAAGAGAGTTATTTACGTAATCCCATCCATCATCTATAGTTGGACTGACTTTCTCCGACAAATGATAATATATTCTACCAATACTTGAATATGTTCAAAAATACGCAATTACTGGATTTTTACCTATAAAAGCACTGGTATTAAATAAATATCAAATATCTCATAGAGACGAAACTATTTAATTATATTTTTTTTAAAAATGATATATAGAAATATGGGGGTAATTACAGAGCATACGACCTGTCTTCGGCTGGCTTAAGTGATCACTTTAAATATATACATATATAACGTTCACCAATTCTCACCCCTCAATCTCCATATTTATCAAATTTTTACATTTACATGAACTTGCTTCGAGTACTACTACAACATAGACATCTATCGACCAAATTTTATAATTCATTTTTTCGTGAAACAACTCAATGAGAATCTGATTTTTGTTGAAAATTATTTTAAAGCAAAATTGTTTAACACGTTATACTAGAATACGCCTGAAAAATCAATATTTTTCAATTTTTATATATTTTTCTTATTTTGACCAGTATATTATTTTAGCAATATTTGAATATGTTCAAGAACACACATATTTCTATTTATCATTCCTTTAAAATATATAATAAAATATCTTCGTCTCTATGAATATCTGATATTTATTTCGTAATATATTAGCTTTCTACAATAATTTGTTTACTTTCTCGAAATATTATATTATTATTTTATTATATATTTTGACGTCATTTTTTAAAACATGTATGTAAATAAAAGGTACATATAGAACGTAAAAGCACGGAGCCTATAACACTACAAAATAATGTATAATAAACTCGATACCCTCTAAATGCTTTTACAAATATACTTAAATATCCCTGTTGGATCACTTAGAATTCTAATCCTATTTCATATAAAATTTTACAATGCCAATCTAAGGTATTTCTCTCCTCTGTCTATAATGCTAAATTACTACAAAAAGATGTCAGTGATTAACATAAACATGGATATTTTCTTCACTATATAGGCTCAGTTCAAAAACTAAATCATATTATTCGCAGGTTCGTTATATACGGTGCCTATCGTAAACCATCGCTCTTAACCTCTTTTAGACTTCGTAAACCTTGGAAAACACATGCTTCTGTGTGTTTGTTTTAAATATATTATTAATTCTTCTTATCTATCAATTTTCAATATTCTCTTAACTTCTATTTTTTGTGTTTTTAGTTTCTCGACCATAAAAAGTGTATTCTTTAACATATAATCCCATTTTTGCTTTTTTTTAAATAAATTGTACCTTAATTCCATGTTAAAACTATGACGTATATAATGGTCATTAATGATCTGTTGATAATATACAGGGTGTAATAAACCTAGTCCACAATTTGTTATGGGTGGATACCTGACTAAATTATATCTGAGTCGAAAATTTTCGAGGAATATATGCAAAATCTGCACTGTTACGGAAAATATTGTCGGTTGAAGGTTTTACAAAATCATTTTTACGCACTTCGAAATAAATATTTTCAAAATTGTTCCATTATTAATCGATATCATTGCTTCAGGATCTAAATCATCTAACAAAAATAATCTAGCTGCTCGAAATTCGATGACCGTTAATTTGTCATTTTATATGTATGATTTGGAATTAATAAAATATTTCGACTAATCAAATAAATCGCATAATTAGGAATTCTTTTTAATACTTATATCTCTGACACGATTGAGATTAGGCACATATCCCTTGGATCATTTTCGACTCGTAATTTAGTCAGGTATCCACATATAAAATATTGTGGACTAGGTCTATGACAACCTGTAAGTACATGATAAAAAAATAAATCGTGACAATAAATAATACTATAAAAATCTCATTTTGTGTATAGATCCATACATATGTTATATTTCTGAAACTTTCCCGGTGTTGAGAAGTTTTTCCGTAAATCACCGTCAGGCAGTAAGCAGCGCCACCTGCGAAAATTATTGCCGCTTTTTAAAATTCTAATAAATTCCTCAAGCCGATGTTGCAACAGTGTTTGCCACCTGTTGCGAGGCGCGGCGCCCAGGTTGTACAATACTTTGTGCTGGAAATAACGCTATTTTAAAATATTTATTTAGATGTCTCTGGAGTATCCAGCACGAACGCTAAGGGATTTTGATTAAATCCACACTTCGGGGAGGTTACGAATGTATACCTTCCAGACCAGTTAACTGTCAATAAATTGTGCCAAGAAAAATTCAATTTTCAGAGCTGGTGAAGAAATCAAGACTCGACTTGCAATATTTCATCTTTTTCGTTCAATTATTTTTCTTCACTGTCACATTTAGCGTCAATCTAAGGCTAGCATTTGAATTGAATATTTTTATAAGTTAACTTTATACGAAAATCACAAGATGGCGGCCGGATATTTAATAAATATTTATAACTGAAACCATTTTACTAAATTTATATTTTATACGTGTAGTGCGTATTACTACAAACAATAGTTAATATTATACAAATACATTACTATTTTGTATAAAGATGCTTATTTATGAAATTAATAAATATTTTGCATTTTTCTTTGACTTTTATATTCAACTGTAAATGGGCTTTACTTAGTAATTTATTTTAAATTCCTCAAAATACTATATTATTTTTATGGTATTATACAATAATCACCTGTCTACATTATTGTTTCATTTTCAAATTTATTACAGTATTAATTGACTTTTTTGTTTTCTATTTGAAAACATGTACTTTAAGAACAAAAAATCACATATCCTTATTTTAAAGAAAATTGACATCATTCCAATGAAATATATTAATTTCCCTACACGTGACAAACAAAAAAAAAATTATGTTAAAGAATATAAATATACTTTCTATAAACTTATGATTTAACTATTTAAATATCAAAGAGTACATATATATACGTAGTATACATATGTACTATATACGAGTAGAGTATATTTACGATTTATACTATATCCTCTAGGTATAAGCAACAATTCAAGAATAAATTATGCTTTTTCAATCAATATTCTCATCCAATTCCCTTCATTTAACATGTAAATTTTTATAAAATGAAAACATCTGAGCATTTGGTACTCTGGGTTAGGTTTGATTAGGTTCGGTTAGGTTTGATCTTCTGAATTTAATTTTAAATCCCTGCTCATATATATCTGTTGAAATTTTACAATTTTGAGAGAGGATTTGTTTGTTTCGTGAAATGAATATAAATGTCACTTTTTCAACTATTTACATTTGAGTTACAAAATAAACATGTCCGTAATATTTAGTTTAATAAATACATAATTGACGCGCTTGTGGTATAGTGGTTACGATACTCGCCTAGTGATCTAGTGGTCGTTTAGTTTAAAAATAGTAATCATATTGATGTGACACGTATTCCATGTACGCATCCCTATTTTTTTTTAAATCAATCTATTCAATCTCAATAATGTGTGGGAATACCAGGGGCGTGCACTCTATACAATCAAAAGAACTGTGCCTAACTATAATCTTTGCAAAATAAATGTTCATTAAATATTTATTTGATATATTTATATATTGAGTTTGTAAATACGCTTTACATACACAGCATTGAAAACTAAAAGCAACACGTACGGTGACATTAAATTTGTGATTATTTATTTTTTTATTACTTTTGGAGTGAAGTTCTGTTGAGTTTTCTGAAGGCATCCCTTCAGCCCGGGCGGCAATGTAGCGTCATTTAACGCACTCACACCGTATATTCTATCCAAAATTTAACCTGCGTATATCCTTCCTTTTCTTTCTTAACCTGTCCTTAAGAACGAGAAAGAAAGAAGAGATTGCAGTAATCAACACTCTCGAACCGCAACAAATGCAGTGTGCACTTGAAACCTTACGGATTAATTACTGTCGCTTAATAATTAACCGCTAACGCTTAAAATCAATATTAACTTTAATTCCTTGGTATATAAAAACAATCGTTATTACTCGTGTGTTTATACAGGGCTCTTTTTATATTATCTTTCACAGTTGCGACTTCTTTTGTACTGCTCTAGTACAGTTCTCGCAATAAAATTCGCATTTAGACGATTTTTACAAGGTGAATCCGTGAGTAAGTTTACTAACTAAACATAGAAGTTATAAAATGACTTCAGATACCTCTCTAATGAATCCTTTTAAAACATGTTGTATATTATTTATTTTTCTGCTCGGAATGTTCACCGGCTAACGAAACAAATTGCAAGGCATACTATTAAAATTAATCCAAAACATGTACTCAGTAGAATTAAATACGTAATTAAATTAATCAAAGTGTGTGTATAAAACAACACGATTAACAAATTTATGGTTTTCTTTAATTTGAAATTGATATCATCTGTAATAGTATAGTGTAATAGTTTTTAAAAAAGTCAAATCTAGTATATAACTTCTGATATAAATTAATAATAAAAACCCACATTTTCTAAAAAAAACGCTAAAATATGAATTAATTTTAAAAGCTTTCTCTTAACAGTCTCAATTCCTTGCATTCCTCATTATTACACCAAGTTGAATATTGTGTTATTTTGAACACGAATATGTAGCCGGTTCATTATTCAATGTTAATCCTCCTGATTTTCAACAAAGCTCCATAAAGGCAATAGGAGCAGTAGACGTTAGCAAAAGAACTGGCATAATCATATTTTTCTCATTGAATAATATTTGTGAATAACTAACTATAATATGCTTAAAAATTTATTTTTAATCTGATGTATGAAGAATAATCTCATAAAAGCATAAAGCTTCACAGTTTTTCCAATCTTATTACAGAGTTAAAACTAATCTCGCATCATAAATCCGAGCTACAAATAATTAAACTTTTAAAGATGGATCTTATGTGATTATATCTACATAAGCAATATGTAAATGTCATATGATTATTTTGATAAATACTGCCTCACTCTGTCGCTCGAATACTCTAGCATTATTCCACGGTGACAGGACCGGCGCATCCATACGAACGAACTTGGTGATGGCCTAAGGCGGAAGATTTGTGAGGTAGAATTTCGCTTCAAAAATGATAATTCTTATATGCCCTAATAAGACATCAAACGTTAATTTTAAATTTTAAGACTATTTTTTAACAACCGCGTCATTGATGATCGGTTAATCGTAATACAAATATTGTGATTTCGTGATATACCTAAATTGCCGCCCAAGAAAACCATCGATTTTTTGATAGAATAAAAAATGACAAAAACAGAACATAAATTTTTCGAAAACCCAATATTTAGTTTGTATAAATTAGAATAAAACACACGAATCTTAGTAACATTTATTGGATTTTTACATCTTTTCTTTTATTGAAAAGATAAAAAAGCTAATTTATTATACATTTTTCTTTAATGCTTTTTAATTTTATTTACTCATATATTATTATAAGTAACTGATTCACAACAGTCTCACTGGTCTTAGCCAATTGCCCATATTACGTTTACTAAATTAATAATAAATAAATTAACATATAGGTATATAACCAACGCATACACTATAAAGAGGGCGTAAGTGCCCACTATTCAGTATTCATTTATGAATTATTATATCACAATTTTTTATTGATTTTAAGAATTCCGAAATAGTTACCAAAATAGCTTTATATAAACATTCTTCAAGAATACATTCCACACTGTTTATTTATCTTCATTACGTTTGCACGTTTATACACACATCACACTTATAATGTTTATCACATAATGGTGTTGGAAACATTGCTTCCTGCCAGAATTGTTCGCGACCACATTTGTTCGCGGCAACAATTGTATCTTACAAGTTTTTCCTGTTAAATTCAAAAAGGATTAATGAAAACAGTTACCAAAAATTATGTAACTGTTTTCATTAATTTTGGATTATTTAGCTGTTTACGTTCAGAACAAATTATTTTACATTTGTCCAAGACTGTTGTCATCTTTTCATAATAGGATAGTTAGGTCCGGTTAGGTTAGATTAATTCATTTTCTTTTTTATAAAGTCATATCTATGTATAGATAAACATATAAATTATATCAAATAATGATTTAATAAGGGTATGTATGTAGGGCTAGATTAGATTGGTTCATACGTTTTATTAATAGGTGTTTTATTTCGAATACAATATATGATATCTCTTTCTATATATATATATATAGAAAGAGATATTAAATTAATAACTACATTTAAAATAAAATACACGTTAATCTACAATATTTTTTCAGACCAACAATTATAGGCAAACTGTCCCTACACTCGTCACATAATATGGTGATGTATTTTTCCTTGCACCGGCCCTGTGCCGTAAAAACCACGATTACAAATGTGTGTTTTTTACTATTAATTTAAATAAGGGAAACCTGTTTTGTTACCTCGAATTCTTTTTGAAACCTGTTAACGTTCCCTGGAATTTTCTCGAGAACGTGAATAAGCGCCGGGAACGCTTCGGTATTTCTGCTTACTTATTTTCGCTCGCCCGACTCTGCCATATCATTCATATTTATCTGGTATTTGCGGAATAGGAGGAGAGAAACTAAAAATAATTCTGAGACGTTTCTATAAATATCAAAGTGTAATACCAAGCGGCATCACTTAGAAACGACCACACAGAGAGGGGGACATAAATAATTAATTAAGATCCTTTCCGTCACACCGTCAAATCACAAATTTCCGTTACGTCATCTTCAGTCTGACATTTCTCATAATTCTAAATTTTACAGACAAAATGTTGACGACAACTTACATCACATATAAGTTTTGATTATATTTGTGTACTTAGCTTAACTAAACTCATTTAATATAATATTTATGATCAATTAATAATTTATAAATAATTAGATAAAATACTTTGTTTAAACCACTTTTTATTGATGAATCTTTATCAGGAAATAATGTATACTGAAATTAAAAATCCAAGCATTAATAAAAACAAAACTTTAAAATGGGGAATAAGTAAGAACTAATATGAAAACAAATTTAAAAGGTGACTATTTGCAAAGAGAATTGGGTAATTTATAATATTTAGCTTGCTATTAACACTTTTTCTTATTTCTAAAATTTATAATTTTTCTATCTTAAACCCCTAGTATTTGTATGTATCATTTCTAAACCCTTCTTAATATCAAAAGAATGGTTTGTTTCCAAAAGATCATTGGAAAATTCTCAATAAGTAGTGGTTATACAAAGTGTTCTGTCTAATTATTTATATGAAATGAGGCCACAAAGTAATTTTGCTAATATTAAAGAAATTAATTATTTTTTATAATTATAATTTTGCCTTGTGGACACATTAATTAATCTATATTTATATATACGCATATGTATGCTATCTGTCTGTCTGTTCTCCGCACATTATTATACAGGACCCTGAGCAAAACCAAGATCGTTCCTTCTCATCTGACCACCCTAACCCCTTCCCATGATATAAATGTGTACTAAATTAAGTGACATCCATTCCTGAGGAAAATAAAATCACCCCTCTCCAACTTCCCACTGCCTCGACCAAATTTTGTATACATCTTTATACTGCGCAAAACATAGGCATTCCCATCCCACTCTTTCCTCTCCACCCACCTCCTTATATCCTATTTTAAATTATAATTATATCTAGAAGTCAGATTGAGGTAAAACACATTAAAACATTTCAAAAAGTTTAATGTTACTATTGACAATTAAGTAAAATGAAGAAAATATCTTCTATCTAATTTGAGGGTGTATGAAGTGCATAATTCTTATATACATAATTATATTACGTTTCCCTATGTTACATACTCGTACATAACATACAATAATGTCGCGGAAGAGTGCCAGTATTGGGTAATCAAGATTAATTGTTAGAAATACGACTAAAGAGAGCGGAAAATGAGTAATGTACAATATGTTCACGTACAAATATCAAGATCATCTTAAGGCAAATAACTTCGCTTATGCAAATTTAAATAATGTGATTGCTAGATTAGATATGAGAGATTCCACGCTATATAAGATGACTTCAACACGCCATACAGTAAGAAAATCATATTATAATATAATGTAGATACAACTATCTTTACGGCTTGGATGTACATTCTCTAGCAAGCAACAGTTGCAAGCTTTTTGATTTGTCTATTAAATCTACGATCAAACAATGTTTTATTTCAGATTGGCATTAGTCACATCAGTGAGCATGCATTTTTTTGTATAATATATAATTTTTATTTAAACATTAGTCTTACCAATTTTGTAATCAAAATAATTAAGCAAACAACATAAATGGATATTCTCTTTAATAGAGCATACAAATATTATTAATATAATTTCAATTATTTCATAACGTTATATTCTGACATAGAGAATATTTTGTATACGGTATTATTATTTTAAATCAAACGTTATTGAGAGATGTTTTAGAAAATGTCTATCATATTTAATGCAGTAAATATGACTATGTATTTTAAATAAATAAACAGATTCAAATTATTTTGAGTGTGTCCAAATCTTTATAGAAATCAATTACTGGGATTTATCCCCTGAGGGATTATCTTCAAGATGTAGATGTCTCGCAGAGACGAAGCTATTATTTTTACATAGGAAGTATGGAAGTCTCGGGCATTACAGGGCTTACGACATGTCAAGCCGATGACAGATTTGGACATACTCAAAATAATTTGAGTCTGTTTATTTATGCGACTGTCATCAGCTTGACAGGGCGTAAGCCCTGTAATGCCCAAGACTTCCATACTTTCCATGTAAATATAATAGCTTCGTCTCTGTAAGACATCTATATCTAGACACAAATTACTTTGTATCTAGCAGCATGGGTTTTGTTATTTGATAGCTATCGGTTCCACAGTGACCAGTTCGTCATCCTAGCCTAGACATCTATGTTTCTCATTGTTTCTCTAACTATCTCAAGTTGAACATGTAAACTTGCACTTACCGAGTTCCTTAAAGCTCCAAATTGATAAGAAATAGGAATATGGTCGGAAATAAGTTGTGTTTAGTGAGAGCATTTACAAAATTAGACTGATCATTAGATCGTGTTAATTATTCATGCAACAGGTATTTACTTTTGAAACCACATATGCTCCACGCTACAAAATTATTCATTCTTTTTTCAGACTAAATTGACCACAAACAACATGGCTTTGTCAAACGTAGATAAACTGCAATAAATATAATACTATGTCAAAATTATTTAATGAAATCCTATATTTTTATCACTACAAATTGTTTGTCACATAAATTATTAAGGAAAACACATTTTTATTGTGAGGTAGCATTTTTAGAATATAGTTCTATGGTGTGCTTTGTGTTAATATAAATTAAATGAATCAACTAGAAAGATATACAGAAAAAATGTATCTGTCGAAAAAATATTTGGTTGTTGCCGAGATCCCAGAAGCAACTAAATATTTTTTTGATGGAAAGATTTTTTCTGTATGTCTTCTCAGTTGATTCATTTAATTTGTATTACATAAATTATTATCCAACAATCTAAATCATTTTAAAATATGCAGGAGTTTACTAAAAATGGTTTAAAAGTAATTTATCATTCAAAACTCAATTTTTTTAATTAAACTTGTAAAATCATACACTTTTGAAGTAATCAGTGGTTTTGCACAGAATCGCAAAGAGTATTTAAATCGCATTGAATGAATACATTGAATAATGCGAACAAAGAGAAATTTTAAGAATTGAGAAGCGTAGGGATAAATAAAGACATACTCTGTGATAAAAGAATGTCCCTTAAGAAGAAGAAGAAAAAATCTTGAAAATTAAGAGTATTAAAAACCTTGAAAACAGTCGTCTTGAGTCATACTCACTGACCCATCTTCAAGAGCACACAAATCTTCGCCTATTGCATTAGCTTTACGCGAAAAATGATATAAACATTTAAAACTTTAATATCCATACGAAACTTCAATCAGTGTTCAAAGATAAAAGATCACTTGCCAAAATATTTCTAAAACGTTGAGATCAAATTACATGCTTTTACGTAATCTTTCATCTATATATTTTCGTTAATGTGAGTAGCAATATTTTCCTAACGTTTTCTTAATCCGACTCAATCCGTATCAAAGGACACTATCATTAGCATACACAAGTGTAGGGTGATTTTAATGATACGAGTGTCATCAATTATACATGTACTGAAAAAAACGACGGACAAAAATATACTTTCACGCATGAACCTTAAAGAATAAAAATGGAGTTTGAATTTAATTAGGTGGTCAAGTATTATTTTCCGATACTAGTTGACATGGCGTAGGGTCACGTGATGCATTTAAATAAATTAAATCCTAATTGTGCTTAAATGTCTCAAATGAAGAATAAATTTAAATAAAAATCATATTCTCGTTAAGAGAAAATCAAACAAGTAATCGATATGGGTTTCATACTGTAACTAACAAACTAATTTACCATCACACCGTTTCCCCGCGGGGGTAGGCGATAGGATAGAGCGCCACACTCTTCTATCCTGACACAATTCTCGCCTCATCCGCATTCATACATCTTCTCATGCAAGCTCGCCGATTGTTGAGGCTTCTAACAGAACTATCCTCCAGTTTATGGTTTACCTGGTCATGCTAAGCCTTTTGCGGACGTCCTCTATTTCTGATGCCATCAATACTTGCGTCATATATCTTTCTTACCATTCTCTCCTTATTCATCCGTTTCATTTGACAAAACCACCTAAGTGATTCTTTCTTAATCTTACTCATTATACGGACATCAGCTTTACATTATTTCCGTATTACTCATAAATATATTTGCCACATATACGCCTAAGTGTTCTCATTTCCACTGCATTCAGTTACTTTCGTTCCTCTTTTGCCAGTTCCAGGCCTCACTTTCATACATCTATGTTGGTACTAGGACTCCAATGTGTACCGCTAGTCTTGCCTCGGTTGACAAATTCCTGTTAGATATAATTCCATTCAAATCGCCGTTCACTTTATTACCTGCAGTCACCCTCCTTTCGAAATCATTCTCAGCGTTTCCGTTTCTATCAAACATACTTCTCATACATACAATACACAAAGTCATCTACTTGTTCCAAACATTCATTACCTACACAGTGTCTCGTTTTCCTCCTTCTCGAATACTATCACTTTCGATTTGTTGTTAATTAGTTACTAATTATTAATATTTGTAATTATTATACTCGGAAAGGCCCAAATGAGGTTTCTAGTCTCTTTTCGTTGGATTCCAGCCTTTACATTTATTTAATGCTATGCTTACCATGGCTATTCTTTTTACTACTGCCATTTTGATCGATATAATGTCATCTAAGAATGAAAAGTTCTTAACACGCTCGAGAATTTGGTTGTTTAATTATGTCTGAGTTTGAATAGTTGGGTTAGCATTCAATATAATCCGTATTATTGTTTTTCTTTCATCAAATTTCATGTTAAAATAGAATATTGCATTCATTTTATTTAGAATTTTTTGTAATTCTGATTCATTATTTGCTACGATAGCCACATAGTTTGCAAATCTCATTCATATAATGATTTTTTCTGTATGTCACAATTTTACATTATATCGATCTATCGTTCTATAAAACTTAATTTTGCCTTATAGCGATTTTGTTATTGTTCTGCAAAACGCGGTTTTGTTGTATTCTTCAAATCCAGTTTTACTCGTAATTCAAAGCTGTATTAAACTGTTCAGAATATATTTACTTCATCGCTCGCAATCTCCCTTTGATGTAGGGAATAAATTGAAATATAAACCCGTAGCCCCTCCGCAGAAAATACAACGCGAAAGGGGATTAGTGGAAACTCACAATCCGCCTACGAAGAAAAATGAAAATCTTGTATCTGAAAGCTGCTTTTAACTAACGTCAGTTTTGAATAAAGCCAGTTTTACAAATGGATTATTCAATGAAACACATTGGAGTGGAAATTAAAACAAGTAATTTTGCTTTGATGAAACTTGTTTGAGGTAAAATATCATTTATTACTTTTATATTTTCTTGGATTGAAATGATTGTCAATGTATAATTTTTGTCTCGCTAGGTCATGCATATTATTATATTAGATTGTATTAAACCTAATACGGTTATAAAATATCTATTTAAAGCAAGCAAATCGTTCATTGAAATAATCATTCGAAAGTTCAGACAGTGTTAGTTACAGTGAGGGGGCAACCATTTTAACATTTGTTCTGACTTCAGACGTTTAAAAAATGGTAACTCAGAGTATAATACTTTATTACTTTACTGTTTTTAAACCTGAAGAAAAGATAAAAGTAATTTAATTTATGTGACACCCAACGATTCTGAACAGCTCAAATTTTTTTTTAAAACCTAAAAATTAGTGGATAAAAGCTTTTTTAAATCAATATTTTGATCACAAAGTTCCTTTTCTCAAGAGAAAGTTGCCACTTATTCGTAATTACTGTATTTTAGAAACACTCTTGAATTCTTAACTTTTATTTATACTGTCCCTTCTTCGTGATATTATATCTTCTTCCCGCATTTCCATTATTGTGATTCTTCATTTTAATATCATCATCAGCCCACGCCCATCCACTCTTTGATGAAGACGCACTCCAAAGAACACTATTCTTTACTATTTTCTGTCTTCTCCGTATATCTGCTTGTGGTGGCCTTGCTCGTGCCCCATAGACATTCCCGCGTAAGCATTCATTTGAAAGCTATATAGTTTAAAGCTATATGGTACCCGCAGAAAACCAGACAACAATACGTCACGCCGCAACCAGTCAGAGGAACACCGACCATTCTTCTCCTGGTCAGCTCCTCGGATACATCTATTCGCATTTTTTATCTTACACTGTTTATAATCTTTGAAAAAAAACGCAACTATCGTAATTACTATTTTACTCACAATCTACCCGCTCTAGCTGTACGCGAATATCAAATCACTACAATTGGTAACTTTTCATATACATACGGAAAATGCGAGGAGGTATAGGATCCTTAATTCAACACAAATAATCCTTATTGGTGACCCTTAACGAGTCAACATAATCATTCACACGAAATCACCAAATACTTTTGACATCTTTTTTTTGATGCTATCATGATATGATGTCAGTCCAAAGACCCAGGACAAGCTTTTACCAATGACTGTTCCTTAAAAGTATTCAGCTCGTTGCCATTTTTGAATATTTTTTTGTTATAATTTATATATTTTAATGGTTCTACTACAATTACTACTGGCACGCAAAAATACTTCCGTCCCATATTCATGTTACTTTAAATATATTCATGTTACTTTAAATATTATTATTTAAATATTATTATTGATACAAATCAATTTACAGTATATCTTGCTGGGAAGTCACATACATACGAATACGATATATATTATATGATACCACAGTATCAGTAGGCCATACCACAGTAAACATTAGGAAGGAATCCATGTCATCCGTGGAGCTGGTGTTGTATAGATAAGGCTGTTGGATGATATGAAGGACGATTCTTCCTTTTTAAAATCCGGACCTTAAAAATACTGAATGCTTCGTTCTCATCCAACTAATATTAATCATACACTATTCTGAGGACGTATTAAAAGTGTTTTAAAATTACTAAAAAAACTACTATTGACGGCGAGTCCTAATTTTTTTACTTAAAAATATTTTATAAACCGTTTAAAAAGTAATAATTCTATTGCAAGACGAAATATACGATTATACTACACTGAATTATTATACTACATGTTAGATTCGTATATCCGATCGCAAAGTCCAAAGCATTGCCGATCTTATTTCTAGTAGATACTGATTTTCACATTCCCTCCTACGTTCTGAAGTAAATTTGCTTCTGACTTATCATCCATATTCTATTGTAAAGGCTAACGATTCTCGTTAGCGGTAACTTAATTTTGATTTCTATTATATTACGATATTATATTTTGTCAATTGCTACGAACTTTAATTGTTTTGTTGAAACTATTAAAGGTATCTTGACTCGTAAAAAATCTAGTTGATACATTTATTTTGTAATAAAAATACCACAGAATAATATTTTGAAAACACTGCAACTTGAAAATCAACAAAACAATTATAATGTGCTCTGTTTAAAAATATGTAAGTTGTATCAAAGTTAATCCAAAATTATTGAAAATGAGTTAATTTAATTCTGGCATCTAGATTAATCGCAATATAAATACGATTGCTTTTGAAAAATGGACTAACAGGTATCCATTTGATACACGCATATAAGTTCAAAAATTGATGAAAATTTTTGAAAAAGCATTTTCCCGAATAGGAAAAGGTCCAGGCTCGAATCCCAGTAGCAACTAAAATATTTTTTCGATAATTTTTTTTTTTTTGTATTCTTTCTAATTGATTCATTAAATTTATTTTAAAATACTTTATTCTAATACATAAAATGTTGCGTGATTATATTAGGATTATAATTTAAGCAAATACTCAGTATTTACAACTATTTCTAGATGAAAAAGAAACCTACTGATACCTAGTTAGTGAAATTTAACAACTTGCAAGTATCGAAGGCGAAAATAGAATATTAATCAAAATCACTCATTATATCGGGGTCGAGTGTCAATGAAAAGATCAACAGTATTATTTTTCTAAATAATTCGTTAAACCATCTCCTTTCTAAAAAATAAATGAAGGCAGTCGATTACTTTTAGAGTTTTGTTACAACGAATAAATCAAGATTTTTTTCTTAGAAATACGTCGTTTCTTCGATTTTGAAGAAACTTGATACTCGACACGTGATTTGTAAATAAAATAAAAGGAACTGAAAAAAGCTTTTAAAATATTTTTTTTTCGACGTCGCGTTGACTAAATTTACCCAGACACCTTTTGACCTTTAATGTCAGTCATTTGAAGAGATTCCTCATACGTATGATTATACCCTCTTAATTATTCTCCATCCAGATCTTTCATTTACGGCCATGGAGAGACATGAAGTTTTGTTAAATTTCCAAAAAGTTATAAATTGTTCATAATATTTTGTCTAATATCTCACGTACTAATGACATTACAGCCATGTCAACTTTTAAAATAGAATGTGTTTTTACGGAGGCTTTCCCAAAACATTAAAAATAGACCGCTTAAAATAGATAACGCTTTATTATTAAAAATTTCGAAACATTTCATAGGAGGTTTGCTAGTGGACTATAATTTATAACAACGTAGTTACGAGAATTTTCTGTCTTTGTAGACACCAAAGAAGGATAAATATTTAGAAAAAACGTATTATGGGTGATACATGTCTTAGGCATATGATACATATGTGAGAAATATGTAATGAGTTTTTTTATTTATTTAATCGATATGCGAGTAATGGATGATAATTCAGAAGAGTTTTAAAATCTATCTCTTGGATTTAATATTTTTTATTTTATTTATTTCCATCAACGCCCTTGTGGGTTTTTACATAAGAATAATAATTGATTTAATTTAAATATAACAGAACATTTTTAATATATAACTGTTTAAATATGACATAAAAAACTAAGTATAATTTACTTACAAATATTTCTTCAATTCAGGTATGCTCCTACAACGAAAAATGTCAAAGAAATTCGACTCGTTACCAAGCCGATGCATCCGCGATATTGGCAAGTTAACAGCGTAATTATTACTATGTGTACTTTCAAAGAACACTTCATTGATCTCGTTTGCGTTGGTACTTTATACGAAACCATTTGTATTAACTCAGGACAGTCCAGCACGCTATTGATAATTTTATAGATATACTATATCGCGTACATCTCTCCAGGCTATTTTTTTCACATAAGTAATAAAATTTTCAAATTAAATTAATTAAAAATATTTTATTCTAGTTAGGCAGAAGGTGAAGAATACAATAAAATAAAATAATAAAAATATTTAAAAATATATATATTTTAGATAATGAAAAGATTGTGTTACATATTTTGAAATAATATATGATATTGAAATATTATATAGGCAAATAAATTTTACAAAATAGGATCATGTAAGTACTAGATATCTTCTACTTCTTATTTTAAATAGGCAATCCACTCTTCAAGAGTGATTTGTGCTATTAATGAAGTTAAAACTTTATTTTATAGAAAAAAGTACAATCATATTATAGAATAAGAAATATTATATTACAAGTCAATACCATTATCGTTCACAAATTTGCTATTACATAGATAAATTTGGCGAGTTAAGGGAAAGAATATGACACAAGTTAACCGGGAATTGAAAAAACCTGAGATCGCAATGGACAGGCAAAAAAGATATGGTCAAGGGTTTCCTCCTCGGCACCACACTCACACATTGGGGACTCTTTTAAGTTCAATCTGAATAAATGTGAGGCTGGCAATGCCCAATTCTTATTATAGAGATATTTGATATTGTTTTTTTGGAGACGGGGTAACTAGAAAGTGGGGGAAAAGTAGCAGGGTCCTAAGTAGTAACTATATAAAATTTTCTTTACTTCAGCCAAAGGTTGTAGGATACGGTAGACAGGCGTTCATTTTTATGCTTGTATATAGACTCGTCTAACTAAGATTTATCAGGCGTACCTACGTTTCATGTGGCTGAACCGCCCATAGAGATCTAAACTCTCACTGTTACTAATTCGGCAATTGAAATCTCAATGGAGATTATTATAAAAATTACTAATTTCTCAGTATTATTGTCGGATTATTTATTTCAAGTTCTATAATAAGAAAACTATTTTTTTATTAAGCTAATTAGCTTTAAAGTATTATCGCTTATATATCATATTATTAAAATACACGACTGGATCAAGGTCTCCGATGGATCAGCTTTTATAAGACGATGGTTTCATATTTTTTAATCAACAATCTTAGAGGCACAAAGAATTTTTCAAGATCCTTGCCCCGCTAAATTCGCAAGGTCATAAACATCTGCAAAGAGATATACAAAATACGTAAACGCCTTCAAATAATAAATTTATTGTACTTACTGGTAAAAAACGATGTTTTTAAAATTGATCATATATTATTTTTATGGCTGTCTGTGTAGAAATAAAATAAAATAACTAGATAAAAATATGCTGATTTATGATTTGTGAAGAAAATGTATTCCAAAATATTCGTGATTGATGAGAAAATTAAGAATACTCTCCAGATATTTTCATTCCAGACCTATTTTTATTCAACGCTAGCGACGCAAAATTTTTAACCTTTATTCACGAATCGAAACCATAAAACGAATTTTCATTTATAAAAATAATTAACAAATTATATATATTACTTGGTAGGCTGCTAGTTTTTCAATAACATTACATTAAATTAGAGGATAATCATTTTTCCTTTTCCGAGAGGGTAGGTTATTTCATTAATTTATTAAATTTTGTATGTTGGTGTTGTGTAATCGGTTAACGCATTTCCCCGGATAGGAAAGGATCCAGGTTCGAATCCTGGTAGCAACACAAATATTTTTTCGATAAATTAAATTTTCCTTTATAATATATAAGTATATATACACATTTCTAATTGATATATTTAATTTGTATTAAAATACCACAAAACTATGTTCTGAAAAACTGAAACTTCACAATTATAATGTACTCTCTTTAATAAAGTGTTTTATTATTTAATTAAAAATTATTTTATTTCTTACTAGGTGACCGCGGCAGGGAAGGCAGTGCTGGTGACAGGGTGTGATAATGTGATAGGAAACGCAGTCGCTCGACGCCTGGACGATCTCGGCTTCACCGTGTTCGCCGGCTTCTCTACCAAGGCGGACAACCTGGATGCCGACATGTTGAAAAACGACTGCTCAGGAAGACTGAAGACTCTGCAGCTGGATGTGACGTCAGAGACACAGGTAATGTGTTCGCTCGCTTACCGTCACACCGCATCCTTTCGGGGGTAGAACGCTCATCTGTACTGCTACTGACATCAGTGCACCCTAGTCTGCTCGTGACAGGTGGAACTCGGTAGATTATTTGCCGCAACGGTTTCAGGAAATAGCCATGTTGCTATTCATATTAGATATGTTTATATATTTCCAACATAATGGCATCGTTCCACTTGCGATAGATGTCATTTAAAATATATTTATTTTATTTTATTATGCAGATTTCTTATTTCGTAGTTTAACGAAGTAATAACGTATTTTTTTACAATTTTGAGTATTGAAATCATGATAATGAAATTCGTCGACAAGATACAATATCATCTCACATACAGCCGTAAATTTCCTTCTTTAAAAATGTTGTTCGTCTAACTACTATATATTATTAAGAAGAACACATTCTTATTGTGAAGTTGTAATTATTCAGAACAGACGGTCTGTGATATTTTTTAAAATACAAATTGAATGTATTAATTAAAAAGATACACATATAAAATCAATTTTATCGAATAATGTCCCGGTAGCAACAACAATATTTTTCTATAAAATTGATTTTATTTGTGTATCTTTCTAATTAATGTATTTAATTTGTATTTAAAAAAATACTATTATAAGCAGTATCAGCAGTATAACAGGTATCTGAATAAATAAATAGAGAAATTATCAAAAGTCGGTGGCGGAACAAGATAGAAAATAAACGTTTCATGCACTAAAGTATTGTTGAACTACTTTATTACCTCGATAGATATTTACGTTAATGGAACTCATCTTAAACAAGTCGATAATTTTCGAACCAATTTCCATTGCAGGAAGTAATTGTTTACAAAGCTGGATTAGGATGAATTTAGACGTTTGGATATGATTTTCAAAAGTGATCTTCCATTATGTTCAAAACAAAAACGAAACACATTAATATTCTTACTACTATATTTATCAGACTAAGCTTTAAAAAGTCTTACCGCTAGACCAAACAATATTTGATATATTTTTTTAATTATCAGTTCAGACGCCTTTCGTGAAATATTTTTAAATATTAGAGTTCATTCTACGAGAGATATTTTTTTTAAATATGTACAATTTAAAAGACAAGTCAAATATATATTGAAAATATTTTACGTGCCCGAAGCAGTCTGTACCCTTATAATATGTAAAAAATACTTCATCATAATAATGTCACACGTCTCGTCACAGCGGCGTGACATCTTGTATCAACGCAAAACATAGTTTGCGAAAGATTTCAAGAAAAATCGTAAATAGATTATCTTTGATCGAATATCAGGAGTAATCGCATTAGTTCAACAACATCCAGTTTTAGATGGTTAATAAACAACGAAAACAGCTAAGGCACTTGAATGTTTTTCATCATCAGGGCTAGATTGAGTGAGAGATGAAAATATGAAAAAATTCAAGTCTATGATCGTCGATGATTCTTTAAACTACGTTGGATATGGTTTCACTTGACGTCTAAGGATCCCAATTGAATAGATTAGAAGAAGTAAATTTATCAAAAATAATCCATTTTTTTCATTGTATTTCTATTTTATGCATTTTAATTTCAATCCTTCATTTATTCAATTATATGGCACATAATTAAAATATGTGTTTATATAAAAGTAAATTAAACTTGTATATAATTGATGATTATGTTACTATATTACTTGAATTTGTTAGATCGTGTAGATCAAATGAATAAGAAGAGAATAGTAAGAAGGATGTGAGTGTTGCTGGCACATGATAGAGGATATTTATTTATTAACGCCTTTATGGGATTTTACAAAATAGGTTTAGTATTAAAAATACAAAAAATACATGAGCAGCTACACAAGTAACATGGAATACATATATTTAAAAATAATAGAAAAATAGAAATGGGCCAAACAAACTATAAAACTAAAGATAAACAGAAAAAAATTGTATATTATGAATTTACATGGAATAGCACCGCAGGAACGTGGTATACAATCATTTCAGTTAAATTAAGGACGTCCAGTATGCCACTTACTATTTTAAATAAAAATAATAAATCACTTAAAGTTCTTCTACATGACAATTTAGATACGGCGGAAATGCAACATATCACAGTGATTGTTTTTGAAAACAGTTAAAAAAAATTTTAAATGGAATTGTCTACACATCACTAGTTAAAAAAGTTTCCATACAAAAATATACGGCGTACCATATCACCACTGAGTAGATGCACTTCCCCCACGGTGTATAATTTATGGGGTAAGTGTGTCTGATCTTATAAATCGTAATCACCAGCTACAACTCAAAATAAAGGTATTTATCTAATATCAGCATCCTGGCACAAAAGATTATCGAGATATACGAATGATTGAAAAGGCATAGTTTACATCAAACAACTGTCATAATTCAAGCAAACTTATATTTGGATTTGCACCATCTCTGAAATGTCTCTTCAAATATTTATTTATAACATTTCTTAATAGATTGCAGCACTGAAATCTAATTTCTAACGTGATTAGGAGACGTAGATGCACTTTCCCCAAAGACGCACTTACCCCGACTCATCATAAGTTAATTTTTTAAAGATTTTTCTTATTTTTCTAAGATGTCAATAACGGGAAATAATTAGCTTTAACGAATAATATGAACATATAAGACTTTCCCCTCTCCTCAAATTGCTATATATATATCCCCGGTAAGTCGATTCTCTAAAATTTTGTCTTAATTTACAACAAAGCTTAGATCGGAATCTGCGCGCTTAGTCTTAAATCTATTCCTGTAACAATTTGCTGCTAGAAACCATTTAAATCTGTAACCGATATAGTTTACACGATGTTTCATTCAGGGTAGAAAGGTAAGATTGAAGATGAACAATACGAGTGAAGAGCGTCACTCCTTTTGAATCCTGTCATTCATATTGCCAATTTTATTGTCATCGGGTATTTGAGTTCATTTAGAAGTTAATATTTTGAAAGGATCTGCATAATATTGATAATCTCTGAGAACATGTAAATGAAACGATTAACTAGTACCCACCCACGTCTGTGGATTTCGTTATTAGGGCCTTCCTGTCTTCTTTAACCAACAAGAAACAATAGGAATCTTGAAGACAATTCTGAATACGACAATAGGGTAGGCGACAAGTCAACAATGATAAATTATTTGTACTTTTATAATATGTAGTTTTTCTAAACAAAGATTATAAAACATTTTGGAATAAATCATTATACAACACTAAAATTTAACTCTTCTTAAGACGCAGTTGTTACATATATCATATTTCTTCTTTTTGTTCTTCTTCTTCTTCTCGTGCCTTATTCGTTCGACGGACGTTGGCTATCGTCACTTTGTTATCATGTTGGCTATCATCACTTTATTATCATGTTGGCTATCATCACTTTGTTATCATGTTGGCTATCATCACTTTGTTATCATGTTGACTATCATGTTGGCTATCATCTCTTTATTATCATGTTTGCTATTATCACTGCGGCCCGGAAAAGCTCTACAGTACGCTAGCCGAACCATTGCCTTGGGTCCTTTATCTCTGATATTTTTCTTCTTGCCCCCCAACATACAGCAATCTTTGTCTGCATTATGAGATGCAAGATATTATACTTCTCTGGATGTCTCATCAGACATATTTAAGTTTTCAGATTTTTGTTATTTTAAATACCTACTTATTTTTCTTTATCCATTCGAACAATTATATCTTCGATCTTAACTGTATCCATCCAGTTTATTTTGAGAAATTTTCTGTAAATCCACCTCTCAAATGCTTCAAGTTACCTTATCATTTCTTCAGTAAGTATCCACGCTTCTATTCTATAAAATAATATCAAGAACACATACCATCTGACCATTTGCATTCGCAATTTGAGGCTGACTTCATGACTACAGAAAATCTTTTTCATGCCAAAGAAGGTAGCACGAGCTTGCTCAATACGGCATTTAATTTCAACATTAGGATCCCATATTTCATCCCAGATATGTAATACTTTGTATCTTCTCAAATTTTGTCCCAACAATGGAAAGAGTTTCTTTGTCAGGTGTGTTATGTTTGCTAACGAGCATATATTTTGTTTTGGTTGTATCAAGTTCTAACCTTAAAGTCTCAAATGTTATCGCCTTTGCAAAAAAAATAATAGTGAATTGTATTTGGTTTTAAGACTTACCCTGAATACATTTCCAATAGCATTTATCATATCGTAATATGTAAAATGCTTCTATATTTAGATATTTTTTATTTCAAAAGTATTACCGCATTATTTGCTTAAAATATTTTTATATCTCCCTGCGCTGCGACTTGTCTCCGTCCCATAAATTACTCCTTCCCGAGCCGATAAATAGTGGATCCCGCAAGATGATCAAGTTTGCTCCCCAGTCCGATGTAAAATATAGGCTTTGTATGATATTGAAAGGGTGTATGACTGTGTTATACAAAACCTACATCTTTCACCCCTCCCCCTCTGTGGATTCATTTATACCTATTTTTTCCCGATACAGAAGAAAAAGCAATTCATCTTCATTGGGGTAGTTTTTCGAACCAATTTCACATTTGAAGTGTAAAATAACTTTGTTATTTCGAATAAATTTTTTTTGTGTAATTTTTTGAAAGTAAAATAAGATAAAAGTTTACTGATATTTTTTTACAGCGTGTTTTATGGGAAGTGAACTACAATACAATACAATATAAACACATTTACATATTAGAAATAAATAGCCATTTTAAATTATAGTTAAATTAAAGCTAATATTTTGGGCGGAGCGCATCGGATATCACCTCTGATTTAGCCTTGCCCTGACTATTTTACTAGACTGCCATATATGTTAAATTTGCAGTTTTATTCATGGTGTTTAGATGTTATTTAGTTTTTAATAATTAAAAAATAAATACATAATAAATAAGTAGAATACCTAAGAATTGTAATAAAATTATTTTGGATGTAACTCCGAATATCAGACAACGTTGCTTCCGACTGAAATCGACCCATTTGAATCCTATATCGGGTCCATATTAGAATTTTTTTTGTATTAATGATTGATTTCTAATTAGTGTTAAATATATTGTACAGTTTAACTTACCATCACACTGTTTCTGCGCCGGAGTAAGCAGAGATGATGGAGTTCCATACTCTTCTGTCCTGACGCACAATTTTCACTTCACACACATTCAAAGGAAAAGCAAAGAGGATAGAGCATTACACTCTTCTTTACCGGCACACAACTCTTGCCTCTTTCACGTGCATACATCTTATCATGCCTGGTCATACCTGGTCTTTTGCAAACTTTCTTTATTTCTGGTACTATCAACCCTCGCGTCATAATGTTTTTAAATAATAACTATTCATTTTTTTTTTAAATCTTTATTACCGCCCTATTCTTGTTCATTCGTTCCACATGACTAAACTAAATAAGCTTTCCATTCTCAATTCTTATTATCCGTAGAATTATATTAGTTATAATTCAATTTGATTTAAAAATTATCGCTGAAAAATATCCTATGATTTCCGATATATTTAATATTTTAGATAAAAATGTATTAAAGTATTGTGGCGAGGATTTTTGAAATTTTCCGGTAGACATTTAATTTTGTTAAGGTATTGTGTGGAGACATCTATTTGTCAGTTAACGGTTCGTAAACATAAATGACGCTCGATAAGTCACGCATAGTATATCGACATTTCCAGAAACGGCTATATAGCGGCCGCCAGTTCAGTTTATGTTCAATTTCCGAGAGAATAAGTGGAGCAACCCAATTTAATAGTTACGTAAGGTCTGGATATAGTTATAAATAATCTGAAATACAAGGTTTTTTATAAATTTTAACCAAAGATTGCCAAATAGCGACTTATCTTTGATGTCATAGCCATCAAAACTGTCCCTTTTGGAGAATGTAGAGGCCTCTTTGGGGTTCTTCCTGCTACAGGCCTGGAATTCTCCTTATTGACATGCCCATTCAAATAAAAATAAGCTCGTTAGAGAACAAAATATTGTTGAAATTGGTAAACCGCTCGAACATTGTCTCAGCGAATCTCTTAAATTTTGCACCTTATATAGGTGTAGTTTCAAAATTCGACGAAAAGTTGATCTTGGTATCGCCATAGCAGCAGAACGCTTATAAGTCGACAATCCCGGATCTTCTCGTGCAGACTCATTAACTTGCACATCACATTTTCTTTGCTTCTCCTGCTCCATGGCAGCCCAGTTTTCTTCTTATTTAGCGTTGAAGTAGACTCCTCGTACTTCTTGAGCCACGATTTAATTAAATTGACACTCGGACATTGATTCACACTGCAATCGATAGTGAGCGAGAAACAGGCGCCAAACGATCACATAACAATCGTTGTTTTTTAAAACAGTTTTACGCAGAACACGCGTTATTCCCCTGTGAAGCAGTCCATTGCAACTAAATTTCCAAGGACCAAACTTCGCGCAGAAACCATTTAAAAAATGCAAAAACTTATGATTTATAAGAGTTAAAGAAAATTTAAATTACCCTGATTTTCTCAACCAAGTCAATGAGTTATTTAATATTTAATTCATTATCATTTCGTCTCCTAATCGGGGGTCAAAATCTCACTTGTCTCACGCTACTTCGATACTTATTGACCAATGATGAACCGCCTTTCTTCCGAAGTTTCCAAGAAGACGCATTTTAATAGTCCTTTCTCTGGCATTGTTCGTACGCAGTCATGCTGTGAACTCGCGTTACCGTTAGAAATTATAGTTTTATTAGCCTTTGAAATGTGAAAAAATGTTTAATGCCATAAATTTACTATAAATATTGAGCAATAAATACAAAAAATATATATTATATTATAATTCTGAGCATTCATCAAGTCCTGTACAGGAGGTTGCATTGTAAAATACAACTTTCATTTTTATCTATCTTTCTTTAATTAGTGAGGAAAAGACACCATTATTATAATTCTGAGCATTCGTCAAGTCCTGTACTGGAGGTTGCATTGTATAATACAACCTTCATTTTTATCCATCTTTCTTTAATTAGTGAGAAAAAGACACCATTATATTCGTATGTGTGTTATCATTTTCACTGTGAAATTAATGTGTAATTTCTATCATGGTATTTTTTTAACGTATTATTATAAATTTACAACGGATTAAATTGAAAAATAATTATTTTGTAGGATTTGCCTTACATAATTTATTGTTCACTAGTTATTTCTAAGCGTAAATATTTTCCTTTAAATTAACTAAAATATGATTTGCATTTTGCGTGTATTTACTTAAATATTACAGGCTTAATTAGGGTGGTAGATTTGTGTTACAGCATAGTTTGGGAAAGGTTAAAATAACTTATCCACTTGTGTAGGTTTTCTTATATACAATAAATACAAATACACACAAATATTTAAGCGCACCATAAATTTATATTCAAAATAAAATATTTGCAATTTTTATATCGTCTAAAAATAATTCACCATTGAAACTTCGATTAATTTTCTATCCCTTCCAATACAATCACCCACATATTTATTTTCCGTATTGAATTTCACATTTTTACGTAAAAAAGAAAATTTCGCCCTTGAATAATTATTGCGTCGGATGATGAATTGTATTTTTTCCATAATCCATAAATAAATAGGCTTATTATCATGTGAATACCGTATCAGTTATTGGATTAAAGCCACGGTTTCAACATATATAAAATATGTTTAATATTCTTTCGAACTATTCAATACTATTATTTTTATCATTAAACTCGTACACATCATAAATTCCGTTGCAATAGAAAGTTCCCGGTGGTGACTATATTTTTTCGATAGATAGATTTTTTATTTCATCATGTTATGAAAAATTGCTACTTCACAAATAAAATGTGATTTTATTGAAATTAATATAATTATTAACGTTAAATGTTTTGTTTAAAAGTCCACGCGCTTTTTAACTACTTTTTTTTGAGAAACATACAAGCTTACAACGGGAAAAAATACATATATAACCAATAAGGTAACGTATTATGTAGATAGAGTTTAATGGCGTTGTTTCATGTCACTATAGACAAACTGGTTTAAATGCTCTACTACCAGCAATACAAAGTTCCCCGTTTGAATCCCGGTAGTGAACAAATTTTTTTAATTTATCTCATTTATTTTATGTTTTCTGAACAATTAAAATCAAATTACTGTAACCATTAATACATGTTAAATATTTCAGTTCTCATTTATAAAAACAACGAAAAGATTTATATTTTCGTTTTGTTTGTAAATTTGCTGTGCGTTGTAAATAAAATATGTAAATTATTTAGTAGCAAAAGTCAAGAATGTATACCGTACATACCACGTACCGCATTTGTACATTGTACAAACCAACACATCATGTCTAATTCCGTAAGGGTATCAAAATAAATAAATCACTTGTTTCATACGCATTATAGAAAAAGATTGGTTTTCAGATTATTAAATTTTTATCTTCATATTGTATTTCATCGCTCCTACATAAATCATTTATTCCACTTTAATTAAATCGTAAGATATTGTGCAACGATAAGCTTTTCTGGAAACTGAGCAAACTCTTATACGACAGAGTAATGTGCTCAATAACAAACTGTAAAATGCTCAATTAAACTTTGAGAATTGTTTTTATTTTCCCAATAGTTTTACGCGAAAGTTTTAGCGGGGATTCGATCACAGTTTGGCCTTTAGAATAAGACGATGATTTCTGAAGTTGTTTAGCAGAGATTACAAAACGTATTTTTGATTCAAAGCTTTTCCATTACAAGTCATTTACACCCAAGAAAATAGCTGGTTATCGCTTTATTAAGGCCTTCAACAGACGTGTTTTATGGGGCCTATTATTACACCAACATAAAAGCTTTGTGTTTTAATAAACACAAAGCTTTTATGTTGGTGTAATAATTTCAGAATAATTTCTGAGTATTATTTTCGTACTCTAGATATATATATATATATATATATGTTCTTAAACCCACAAATTTATTAACTCTTTATGAGTAAATAAATTTAATAGCGTCGTTTTACAATCTATTATAACGTAACAAAACACGTTTATAATACATAGTATTATAACGCGGTATGAACCTCATCTTAATCATTTTTTGAAATTATCACGAATAGGCTTTTCATAGCAGTCAACACCAATCTTCCCTTTACGGTGTGCGAGTGTGCGTACGCACACTATTTGTCATCATAGCGCACACAAAAAAATATAACGCGCACACAATTTTTAACAAGACTTCTTCATGTGCCGTCTTCTTTCGACTTTTGGTGATCACGTTGCAATGTATTAATTTGTCCTGTACCACATCGTCAATATTTTGAATATCGAACCATCTTTTGAGTTTTTCCAGCTAAGAAAATCTTTATATTTTTCATTGCAAAGGATGTATCCGAAGAATGCAGCATTATTTTATAATTGTTATTAATTTCTTGACTTAATTAAGCATCTTAATACATCTTCATTAGTAATGTAGTCGCCCCATATTTTACCAGTATGATAATGTTTGTAATATTTCTCCCCCAGCGAACAAATAATAGCATTGGTATTTAAAGTTACACGAAAGATTTTTTATGTACACATACACACCGTAATCAAACCTTAGAGGGAACATTGGTCAAAACTGTTATATAGTATACGAAACACCATTTATCCATATCTCTGGAAACAAGTCCTCCCGGTGGACCCGCTTCTCTGATGTTTCGGCAAGGTTCAGGTTCACGTACGACTATGAATGCTAAATTCGAAATGAGGTTCGGATCTCATCCCGGATCACCACCTATTTTCATAACACAACCGTTTACTTTAGTTCTAAAATAATAAAATTATTGATGTAACGTGTACTGGTCTTCTTAATTTTTGGTCTTCTTAATCTTAATTTTTTAAATGTTATTTTTTTACTGCCATATTTTTGAAACGAGAAAATTGCAGAATCATCATTATCAATAGCGCTACAACTCAGTTGGAGTTTTGGTTACCTGTTTTCTAAATTTGTCAGTATTTCATTGCGGGATCTCCCTTATCTTCCTAAAAGAACGACAATTCATCAAAAGCATCATCAAAATATCTCAGCTTTAGGATGTACGAGTAGTATGTCACAAAATTCTCTCTACTTCTAATTTGACGTGACAATTTCCGCAAAATGCGGAATGGCGTCAGCTTATTTTGTGACAACTCACAAATTTTCTTTTTTTTTAAATTTAATCTTACTCAGATGTTTAACATAAAACGTCGCTCGCGTCTATCTAATTTTTTTCACTTCCTCACACTGCCTGCAGTCTGGTATCTCGAGTATACAACCTGCAGCTATACCGCCTTATGTAACAACACAACCTTTGATATTTTCATTTACTGTTATCGAGCTATTAATACCTTAATTAAAATTAAAACTAACAAAAATACACTAAATATTTACTGCTACTGATGAGAATGTTACACTAATTGAAATAAAAAATACTTTTTGACTAATTTTGACAAACGACAATAATTAAAAATAAAATATTTCGCTTTATCCTTGCGGTTGGCAACCTAAATGGAAATACGACGATTCAAAATAAATTAAAATCATTATTTTCAATTATGAAAGAATAAAAAATGGATGAAAACGTAGTTCCCTGAAAAGTACGATCACAAATAATACGAACGTGCGGAAAGATAAATAATAATGACCGAGAAATAAAGGGCGGAGTAATAAAACAATGCTCGGTGAAGATTATCATAATAGATATAAACAATATGCACAAATTACCTATTGGATCGTTTTATTTTATAGAGAAATATCAGGAAAAATATTGTCTGGTAGACGCAGGAATAGGGGTTCCAGAAACAGCAATATCTATACCGGATTCTCGTAACACTAGTAAAAATCAATACTATTAAGGAGAAAACAGTTTTGTTGTTAAGTTGCATTTTCAGAACATAGTTTTGTGGTATTTTAATATAAATTATATTAATCAACTAGATAGATATACGAGGCATTTTTTATAAGTAGAGAATTTTTTTTAAAGAAACACAAAATAATTATTACAACACTTTACTTTCTTCGGACACTATACACCTTAACCGACTTCTCATTATTAAGGCCACCATTGTTATAACGGGGCCCTAATCTTTGTATACACTTATCATAGAAAGACCCCTCCTGGGATGAAAACTATGTCTGTACTTCATCTTTGAGTCCATCATAGTTATCAAAAAGCTTACCACCAAGGAACCGATTCAGAAGAAGGAAAAGATGGAAATCACTGGGCGCCAAATTAGGACAAAACAGAACACACTTGGCGATAAATATCACCAGGTTTCATGTTTCGTGCATTAAAGAAACGAATCACGGATCGTATCCTACATATTGTCTAGAACATTTCAACCATTCACTACAAGACGGCCACACTATGTGAATGTCTCTAACGTTGCATGGGTGAGTCAACAGATGAAGGAGGCCATTGCGCATGCGCAACATCGCAACCGCGGCACCACACCGAGAATATCCGGCAAACAATACTTACGTAAAAAATGCGCCTCGTACTATCGAAAAAATATTCAGTTGCTACCGCTATCAACTAAATATTTTTTCGATAGATAGATTTTTTCTATGTATCTTTCTAGTTGATTAATTTAACTTGTATTAAAAATCAATACCGCTATTTCGAATATTCACACTATACCGTTTTAAAATATTTTAATAGGGTAATTCGGTGGATACCCAGTAGTATGTCCCATGAAAACTGCGTTAAAAATAGTGCGTTAGAAAATTTCGTAATATTTTTGTTATTTTTACCTTGTATTTTATTTTCTCCCTTAACCGATACCAAGATTTATACCAGGCGCTTCCGAAACCTTTTTGAAATAAAAATGGTTTTAGAGGCGACGAATATAGATCCTTTTACCCCTCGCATGATAAGCGGGCTTACCTACCATCTTGCTATTTTTAGCGCTCTGCCAACTATCATTAGTTGTCAAATTCTCATATAAGTATTTAATGCTGATTTTTTTATGCTAGATTTTCATTTTTTTGATACATCTATATACTTTATTATTTATACATTCATAACATCAAATTAGAATTCTAATATTTATTTATTTTTTAGTTTTTTTTATTTGAACAAAGATACAAACGTGTTAGTCTTGTGACGTAATATAGAAATATTAATTTTAAATAAATAAAGATGCGTTCACGAAAAACATATCACATCAATATTTTACTAATTTTAAGCAAGACCTCTGGACTATATAAGCGTGTCAAGCGTATTGCGAAACATAATTTAATTATATTGCATATCAAAAAAGTACATGATTATGTTTAACATAAAATATCCACATTGAGTTATTTTATGATATTGAAAATTTGTAATATTGCGTAACTTAAAAAATTTTAATCCTAGAGAATATGCTACGTTTTAAAGAATTTATAACTACACTTTTAGATTATTTATAGCTGAACTGAACTTTTTAAAGAATTTACAACTGAACTCTTTAAATAAGCACAGCAGAATTCAAGTTATTATAAAATTAAACCAGTTAGATACTCCATACTGAAGCAGTGCCAGGCGGACACTATTATGAAAGGTGATGATATACCTGCTATATATTCATTCTGTTTCTAGAATTAAGGGAGTTATGCATAAATTTAAATTGTTCTTTATTGTAAAAACCGAAACACTTTCCAGTATTGAAAGCCCTGTTCTAGAATACCGAGGGTGTAGATGGCGAAAGAAGTCAGTAATATTCGAAATCTGGAAAAGCTGTTGAGATAAAAAAAAACATATGCTTCGAACAGTATGTGCTATAATGTCTACCTATACGAGTATCTATGTGCATATAGAATATCTAGAGCCTCAAAACATGGTATTCAAATCAGATATGATACTAGAATCCGAATATATTATTACATTACAATGTTTACGTGTTTTCTTATGTGTGGGCGTGTATTCATTATAATATATGTTTGTCTTCAATAAGAACAAATGTAACAAACAGAACTACAAATCAGAGCACGTACGGAAAAGGACTCAAGAATTTATATTAAGATTTTTTTTGGATTTTAAACCTTTTTGGATAGTGAAATATTTTTTATGTAACATATTTGAATTTGATATTAACGAAATATTTCAATATATTTATATATTAGTTTAGGTAACATGATATAATTCCTAAAAAATTTTTAAGGATGCGTTGTTTCTGTCAAAGCAAACATTTTTTTCATTCATTTTGTTTACAGCTTAAATAATATATCGCTTAGTATATAATGGAAATATCACGGTCTCATCTCTTAATGAGTCTTTGATCTCTGAAAGGTATGTGCGTATTGGATTCTAATCCGGAAACAAAGTGATAATGATTCAAATATCGCTTCACACTGAATTCTGTACTTCCTTTATGCGCATTCTAGTCAAATCTCATACGTGAATACGGGCCACTTAACACGAAGAATTGTTTTGTTCACATTGCGTTCTTAAAATACATTATTTTTTGAGGCTAGAATAGTCATTCAATCAGCACTTGGCTATTATTTATTAATATATTTCCGTTTACTGATATATTTTTACAGGAATTACAGTTAATATATAACATAAAAACGTGATGGTTTAAATATAAATAAGTTATTTAAAATTATGATTGCTTAATAAACTAGAAATACGGCATTATGGCATAGCATGGTTGCCAAGTAGTGTTCAAAAATGCCATCCTGACGATGAATGTGAAGAATCCCTTTACCGATATCCGATATGGGAGCTTTTGCTCATAAATCATAAATTTAGAAGGACTGCTCGCCTTACCTTGAGTATGACGCCACCGCAATCCATGCCATCGCCGCCGAAATCACGCAATGGTTGCGCGCGAAGGTCGATCTCCGCTCCCGACTGAAGACGGCGATATCGATGTTCATCCACGACACACACAAACTATAACACTGGGCTCACAAATCACACAAAACAGTTCAGGTGCACTGGTACATCTCATCAACGCGAATGATATCACGTTGTTGAGATCAAACAAAACAAATATTGATAAAGTTGACGTCTGGTGGCGTCAAGGTCACAATTCACACTGATGGGCAAGCAGTAGGACAGGTCACGGTAAGAAATTTGGACACGAACATGTGACAACAATATTTTCCGTAGCGGATATTACAAACGCGCTAAAGCGTATTTTGCGAATACGGAACAACAATTTTATAACATTTTTATGTTTTACTGAATTCCTGTATAGAGAAAAAAATCTCAAAACATGTGTATAGCGTGGAAAAACCGTGTAAAAACTAGGAAAGTATTTTTTAAAGTATACAATATTTAAAGAATACTACAATATAAAGTTTTTACTATTCCTGGGGTAAGTTTGTAGAACTTCATAATCACATATGTGCAAACAAAACACTTGTTTTTTAATCTACTCATTTCATTTACTTGAGACGCATTTCGCCTTGAAAAGGCATTATCAATCTCGTGTCTCAATAATCAATGTGTCATTTTCATCAACCGACTAGATAATGGATGAATTAAAGTATATTATATTAATAATAAGAAAAACACTTTCTTTAAAACCACTACACTTATACTTTTATAGTTTTGTTTGTATCTATCCTCGTATTTTTAATTTTAGTATACATTTTTCTTGTATCAATAAATAGTGGTTTTAAACAAAGCGTTCTTCCTATTATTTATATAATATGTTGCCACAAAGTAATTTTGCAAATATTGAAGAAGTTATTTTATTATAGACTGGATTTAGTTAAAATGTGATCAAACATTTGTTAAAAATTTGTATATGAATGCGAAATATTGTAATATTGTGAATTTTGTAACAACTTATTTACTGATATAATAATAACAAATACATGATACTTTAATTGAGAGAATGGAATAAAATGCATGTGACAAAGTAATGAATAATATTACCTACCCCAAGTCGTAATCTGGGATTGTGTTTTTCATTACAATAGCGGAATTGGTTTTGTACTGCCCCATCCAGGCTTCCCTTAATCTCAACCCCTCTGTGAGCTAATATCACAAGTCATCAAGTTTAATGTTCGCGGCTGGAAACTTCTTAATAATGTTTTTATAAGGACCGGTTTTTCAAAGGGAGGCTCAAAATCTCATTCCAATTTGACATCTCATTTGGCAAATGAAATTATTCATTCATTCATTTACGTTAATTTACCCCGAGTTAGGGTAGCGGTGTCACTACTGCCTTCCAATAGCTCCCTCGGTCTGTTAAGACAACCTCAACTGCCAATCTTTATCGAACCTCCTATTGTACATCTGCTTCTCCAAGCTTTTTTTGGACGTCTGTGAAATCTTCTTGAATTTGGATTAGCTCTGAAAGCAATTCTTGGAATTCCGTCGTTAGACATTCTCGGGTCGCGGCCTGAGAAGTTGAGATATCTTGTGTAGAAATAATTATATTTAAAATAAATATATATATATATATACTGTTCATTGATCAACTTATTCCAATTCAATAAGATTAATAAATAGGATAACATACTTCGTTGAAACACGATTAAAACTATAAATGAGATAAAAATAAATATCCAACAAATTATCTGACTAACGGCACGTGTTCACGATAATCTATCAACAAGACTTTTATCTCTGAGAGTCGATAAAGGTACGTGTGTACTGGATGCGTCATTCTAATCCGTGGCGAGCAAAACACATGAGGTGATGAATCATAGATTGGTGAACTCTGAACTATTCTTTACGCGAACTCGAATCAAATCTTGAGTGAACACAGATTATTAAAGGAAATCGTCTTCTTCTTTCTTCTTTTAAACAGGCAATCCAATAAATGAAATCGACAACACCGAATTCCGATTTTCTGAATGATTTTAAATATCGTATGAAGATTACTAATACCTCCCGCTTAGAAACATTATGACTATCTTAGCTGTTGCGAGTCTGTCTGCACAAATTTCTTTGCTATCGTGCCCTGTATCTCGGAATCTTTTAGCTAACCTTTCGGATTCCATCGTCAGAACTCAATACATGGTTTTACATCCACTTACAAACTGATAATTAATTAAATAAAACTCCCGACTGATAAAATACAGTTTGCATTTGTGCAGTTACGATACGATACTAGTGTGCTCCATACGCATGGTTTGGGTGATAGCGACTGGAGTCCGTACCGCAATACTATATCTGAACATCTGACGAACCGATTTTGAAAAATCAAGCACTGTTTTTTCTTTATATATATTATATACTTTCGAAAGTCTTTAATTTAATAATGCATACAAGTGTATTTTTAAATCTGTGTTTTTTCAGTTCTAAGTCACAAGTTTTTAAATTAATTGTTTTTATGTCAGTTTAATTTTAATATATGTTGTTATATTATTTGATGCTAGAAACACATGTTGCGCATACCATGGAAGAAGAGACGCCCATTCTGCAGGAGCTGAACATCCTTCAATTTTTTAGGCATCTTGCGAAAAGTGAAGATAGCTTGGAGAAGCTTGTTGTAGTTAAAGACGAAGAGAAATAGGAAGATCCCCCACCGTGATCCTCAGTCATAAGAGATGATGTTATGTTTAATTAGTGAATGTCTTTATTTGGCCAAGTATTTGTATAAATATACTATTAAACATATTATAATTAAATAGATTTTTTAAACAAATAAATAAATAATAAAAGTTATGATTTGACATGTTTTGATGTTAACACTTTGTATATTTTTTTATTTGATAAATATTTAACATTAATCTAAAATATTTTCACAAACTGTACCAAGTTTTTAACTCACGGCATTTAGCCGTCAACTCTTGCCGGGATGATGAGGTCCCGCGGGAATGGGTATTGCGAACATGTCATCTCAGCCAGGGCACTGTGGCCAGCTCACGTGTAATAATAATAATAATAATAATAATAATAATATCCGGTAACCATTGGAGATCAAGCGGCGTCTTTAAATTAGAAAAACTTCCGATACCACAGCGGTGAGTCTTATCCTAACCAAGTTGCTACAAATGTCAAAGTATTTGAGTAAATAAATGTTATACAGAGTTTAACTATTATTAGTATTAAAGTTTAAACGCTTCGATTAAATATAAAAAATTATATCGAACAAATAATATCTTATGCAGATGATACAGTACTAATAATTAATGAAAAAACTTGGACTGACGCTAATATATTTGGAAATGAGGATATTAATATCATAAAAAAGTGGACGAATGATAACCTACTATCAATTAATACCGATAAAACATACTTTCTACGATTTGCTATTCAACAGAAAGATAACAATCTAATTAATATTAAAATTCACACCAAAGCCTGTACTCAAGAAGACTCTTGTGACCAATGTTCATCAATTGAAGAAAAAGACTGTATCAAGTACATAGGAATCATAATAGATAACAATCTCAAATAGAAAGAACATATTACTAATCTTACAAAAAAAAAAGGAAATCTGCCTACATATTTTTAAGACTCGGAAACATCTTATCACTTACAAATCTGAAAATAATATATTACGCGTTTGTAGTCACATTTGCAATACGGTATTATTGAATGGGAAGGAGCATATAAAACTTCAATATCACAATTAGAAATCACTCAAAAAATGATAATAAAAATTATTCTAAAAAAAATACTATCCAAGTTTACAACTTTTCACAGATTTCAAAGTACCAAAAATAATAGACATATACAAAAAAAATCAATAATCCAAATTTTCTAAATTAAAAATCAATTAAACTTTAGAAGCGAATTCCGATCTATAATATTTAGAGACCAAATTGATATTCCAAAACAAAAATATACCGCAACTCAAAATCACTATATTTATTAAGACATCAAATTTTTTAACAATCTCCCTATCACAATTAGAAAAATTACAGAATACTATCAATTAATTTCTGAAGTAAAAAAAAGACTAACTGAAACATAAATTATCTCGCATATACTCCTTCTCTATACACGAGTCCTACTCTCATAGAGAAGAAATAAATGTTAAATAAAATATATATATATTAAATACTAAATTAATGTATTAATTATAAATATATACATATAATTTTTGCGTCACCGGGATCCCGGTGACGCAAAAACAATATTTTTCGACAAAATTGATTTTATATGTATATATTTATAATTAATACATTAATTTAGTATTTAAAATATCACAGACCTATGTTCTGAATAATTACAACTTCACAATAAGAATGTGTTTTCCTTAATTATATATATATTGCTGATAATTCTAAAATGTACCATATTTTCCAATACTAAAATAAAAAAAATTGCCACCTCGGCTTCGGCAGCAAATCTTGGTTCTTTTCACAAAATTTTCGAAAACAATTTCACACAATCTCTAATCAATTCGGGATGCATTAACCTCTCTTGAATCATGTTAGGATTTTCCCAGCCCTAAATGCTATAATTTTGTTTGTTAACAAAACCGTTGAGTGGAAAAAGCGCCTTATCGCTGAAGATGATTTTTCGACCAAATTGAGAGTCCACTTCGTGATACTCCATGGCGAACTGTCGACGGTAGGTATGGTCAGCGAGCTACTCGCATTTTATAATCGGACTAATCGTAGATCGTAACCGTCAAAATATCAGAATTACCAACCGCAAAACAAAAAATTATCATAAAATTTAACCTGTTAACCAGAAAAATCGGAGGTGAAACAGCATCATGCCACAATAATGCCAAAATTCATAAAATTCAAAATTCACAGGCTAGCTTTTTCGAAATTTTTATTTTTAGGAAAAAAACCTTGAAAACGTTGGTATAACTAAAAAAAATATGTGAGTACTATTTCACCACAAGCGTCCATCGACCGCGATTTTGTACGGTTTTGAAATGAAAAAAAGGAAAAATAAAAGTTGATAGTGTTGTCAGGCCATAACACTAGAATATTATTTATTTTATATTTGTTTTTTGGAAGGACGACATTAGATTTTATTAATATAATTGTGCTTAAAATAAAGGTATATTAGCACTTTATATCACAACTACGTACACATTATATATCACACTAACAACACGCCTAATGATGCCGCCAGCCGCGGCAATGGCCAATGCTGCCTAACGGCGCACTCACTGTATTTATAGTAAAACGCTCGTATATTCATTTTAATTAATAACTATAAAAAACAATATCTTATTCACTTGACAACAAAAATGAAAAATATCGCGAACGTACGTCAAAATCTAGCTGACAATTTACTCAAATTGGAACGTTCCAGATACTTTTCAACTTATTGCGTCCTTCTCGTCATCGGACTCTGCGGTAGTAATGAGCATATCGGGAATGTCTGAAAAGTCGACAGTCTCCACTAACGAAATAAGTCACCCTCCACCATTTTGTAAAGTAAAAATAAAATAATCATTTTTCAAATATTCGATAACTGTAAGAATATCAGCACTTAGACGTCAACATGTGTATAAAATTTTCAAATTTATACACATGTTGACATAATTGCCATCTGGCAACGCAAAGTAAGTAATTTTGTGTAAAGGAAAAATGACGATTTTTACACTCGATTTCAGACCTAATTCCTTGTGTTCTTGAGTTGAAACAGATTTCTATGGGGCGCCGTACGATATCACTACTGGAAATAATAATTTGGTTAAAGATCCGATTCGCGGCGCCGGTGATATCATGAGTTATTTGATGACCATTTGTCGTGAGAAATAGACGCCGCGGAATATCACGCGGTTGTCTGCTGTACTCACCATAGCCAACTTAAATTCTCATTCTATATCTTTCTCTGTCGGAAAATTGCGACGTGAGTGCCCAAGCAGTTAAATCCAGCGTTCATTTTGGGCCATATTTTCTCGAATCGGCGTAATGATAAGTTAGTTAATTGATTCAAAATTATGTACTGAATACAAAAAATCAATAGCTTCTAACGTCCAGACTATTTATTGTCAGTTGATTTAGGACCTGAAGCAAAGATATAGAATAATAATGAGCAAATTTCACAAATATACATTTTGAAGAATGTAGAGTTAAAGCTTTACATGATTTGGTAAAAATCTCGCGTAATAATATTTTCCGTAACTATACAGAATTTGTACTGCTTGAACATTTTCGACTCATAATTTAGCCAAGCGTCCATCCATGAAATGTTGTGGACTAGGTCTGTATAATATACGACGGTCATCAGATTTACCAGAAGACAAATTAATATCGAGTAATAGTTGAAAGTTCAAGTGCCGTATACAAATTATTTTTCGGAAAGGTGCAAATAAATATTAAACATTACTCAAATCTACTGATTAAGAATGCATGTCGAACACAGGTTTATATGTATATACATATATATATATATATATATATATATATATATATATATATATATATATATATATATAACTCTTCGTTATCATTATCCAATAAAGAATGCTGTTCATTTATTTATTTTAACGGCCGTTGCGTTTGCTATAATGACAGTTGGGGAGCCTAATGTTCGGATTAATGGATAAGAGTAATAAATACACGTTGTATTAATTAGACTAAACAACGATTGACGCCACGTTTCAATAATATTATCTTTTTAGAATATTTACGTAATATACAATAAAACATTAATTTCTTAACAAAATGATGTTATATGTTGTATCCGATCTATTAAATTTGATAATAAATATATAATTTTGACAAAGCGTGTAACAAATGCGACAAAGTTTCTTTGTTTATAACTGCCCTAGTGAACGTTTGACATTTAGAATTCAAAGTAAATTAATTTACTTTGTTTAAGTACTTTCATAATATGGCGGACAAATTTTATTTTTTTGGTTTACACATTAACGATTTCATGGCTCGGTTATCACACACAAATCTAACCAGTCATTATCATTATCGGACGTTTTCTATCCCCTACTGGATGAAGGCCTCCCCAAGTGTCTCAAATTTTTTCAGTCCATTGTTTTTCGCCACCTCGTATTTCAGCAGAATTTTATAATTTCGTCAGTCCAGTTGGTTTCGTGGCAGTCTGTCTGCCTCTCGGTTCCCCTCGTGTGACCTGGCCACTGCCATTTCATTTTTTTGGCATATTCAATAATATCAACAATTATATAACTTAAGTCTTTGAAATGTTTAATCTTCAATTCTACTTCATCACTGACATCTGATAGTTCCTGCATTCTATTTTGAAGAACTTCTGAGATTTTTATGAGAGTTCATAAGAAGATGCACGAATGAGGGATACGAGGGAGGGAAACGGATGAGGGATAAAAATATGGGATATTCGCCTGGAGACCAGTAAGTTAGTCCATTTTCATAGCTTAGTTTGAAAATTGTAAGAATATTGATGTGACACATATTCTGTGTACGAATATCTGTTTTATTTTTCAAATATATATATATATATATATATATATCTTAACCACAGGATCAACAAGCACGTTATACGCAAGCACAGGACCAATCCTCTCTCGTTATATCCTATATTTTTCTTCATTTAGAAAAGCGAATTATTATTATTTATACTTAGAGTTTTATAAGTGCTTAATTATTAGGATACTATTGAAAAAAAGTTACTCTCTGCAGTTACGTCAATATATTATATACAAAAAATTTCAAGGTATCGAATATAAATTAGTCAATAAAAAATACGTGGATTGATAGTGTAAAGCTCGTAATCTTTTAACTAAAAATTATCATTATTTACAAATAAAATGAAAATATTATGTATTTAAGTTAATAATTTTTTCTTTACATAAATGTTACTTTTACTAAAACACACAGAGTATTTTTATCTTGTTTCTATTCATTTTAATAAACTTTACTAGACAATAAGAAAATTCTCTACCAAAATTGAAAGTTTATCTGAAACTTTTCCAATATTCAAAGATCCAATAAGCAACTAAAATAAGCAAAAGTGAACCTTACGGGCTGTACGATTTATATTTACATAAAAAACACTGACTAAATATTTGCGTGAACTTTGTTTGTTTCAGACTTCTACAATATTCTAGACTAGGAATTAATTATCAAGGTTTTAGGTTCCAAAAATAATTTTAGATAATTTAATTCTAAACGCTTACAACAAAAAATTAGTTTATTCGAAATGTTTCTCATATATTTTGATTACAATTTTTTTTGCATTAAAATAATTTCGAGTCCCGCCAGTGTAAAGATTATATTATGTATATTTTGCTTATAACCGATTTTTTATAAAGTTTGTTATAGTTAAGTTCAGTAAAGAGGCGGCACGTGGGGTTTTTTGAAGAGTTTTCGTTTAGTGTAAAGTTTTCGAATCTTTTTGCAAAAACTACAGCAATACGTGCTTTCAATCAATTTATTATGAAAGATCTTTTAAATTTTAAACCATTTCCTTAAAAAAATCTCTAAATAAAGGGTTTTTCATTAAGGGCGCTCAAACTTTTTTTTAAATAAAACAAAAACGAATGAATATATCTACAAAAATTTATTATGTTTTGAAGTACATTTAGTGGCAATTATGTATGAAATTCAATTTCCCTCGCATGACCACCGCGGGCACGTTTGCAGAAGTCCAATCGTTGAATCCAATTTTCCACCACTTTTTCACACAATTCGGCCCGAATCGCACCAATTTCGCGTTCAATATTTTCTCTTAGCTCTTGTAACGTCGCCGGCTTGTTGGTATAGACCAAAGATTTAACATAGCCCCAAAGAAAATAGTCCAATGGTGTTAAATCGCATGATCTAGGCGGCAATTGAACTGGTCCATTTCGCGAAATAACACGCTCACCAAATTTGGTTTTCAATAAGTCAATTGTTGCGTGTGCCGTGTAACTGGTAGCGCCGTCTTGTTGAAACCACATATTGGCCAAGTCCATACCTTGCAATTGAGGCCAAAAATAATCAGTTATCATGGAGCGATAACGATTACCATTCACAGTAACATGACGATTAGCATCATCAACAAAAAAATATGGTCCAATGACACCTCCGGCATGTAATTCACACCAAACAGTGATTTTTCCGGGATGCAATTGTGTTTTGTGAAGCACGTGTGGATTGGTGCCTGCCCAATAATGCATATTTTGCTTGTTTACATATCCATTGAGCCAAAAATGAGCTTCGTCGCTAAAGATGATTTTTCGATGGAATTCAGCATCATTTTCAAATTGTTGTGCAGCCCAATTGAGGAATTGGCGACGCTTCAAATGGTCAAGCGGCTTTAGTTCTTGTGTCAATTGGATCTTGTATGGATGTAGGCCAAGATCTTTTCGCAAAATTCGCCACAATGACGTCACAGAAATCCCCAATTTTTGAGAACGTCGTGTTAGTGACTCATTTGGGTCATCAAGAACAGATGCGGCGGCAATATTTTCCTCACTTCGTGCATTTCTTTGTCTCACTGGCACTGGAACATTGTGTAGCGACAATGTGCTTTCAAATTTTTGCACCAAACGTTGAATTGTTGATGTGGCAGGCAAGTGATGACGACGATAAAATGGTCGTAATGCTCTTAAAGTTGCGGTGAGCGAACGGGAATTTTGGTAGTAGATTTGAATAATTTGCAAGCGTTGCTCCGGTGTGTACTGCTTCATGATGATTTTCCAACTAAGTACGAGTGTTAACCTCAAAAAAAATTGAAGAAATATGGCGTAGTTTCTTGTCCCTGTTGAAAGAAAGTTTGAGCGTTCCTATTGAAAAACCCTTTATATTGTAATTATTATCAAAAAAGTATAATAACGGAATCCTATTAAATCTTTTTCGCAATTATCTTTGGTACAATAGGATTATTAAATACATTTCAAAATATTCCAAATTCACGATCGGTCTCTGAATTATTTAATTAAAATTTATAAGGGTACCCAGAACGATCATTATCATTCCGTGATATATTTTAGTAAACATTTTTAAATCTATTGATTATGATGATTTGATCAATTCAAAAATAATATTGGAATGGCGAGCTTGTTTGTGGTTTTTATGCTTATAAAATCAGACACAGACAAATTCCTACCCATCCTTTTTCCCTACTGCTTGTGTTTAGTGTAAAATGTGACCTAGACGTCAGCAGACGTCACCGTGACCGATACTTGTTCCATCACGACATCACGATAGCGTTCGCGGTGTGGATTTATTAGCTCCAGTGCACCAGCACTGTATTATGTGATCTTGTGTTTGGTGATCACGTAGTGTTGTTTTGTGTGTACCGCGGGTGAAGTTGTGATATCGCCGTCTTCGTTTGGAAGCGGATATTTGCCCATCCGCGTGCCGTTTGTGTGATCTCAGGCTTTGTGTGTATCGACGGCGGGTTGACGGAGGCGTCATACACAAGATAAGGCGAGCAGTCCTTCCACTCCCAGTTCCTCGAGATCACTGGTTCTTCGACTGGAACCCCTATCCCATCACCGACACTTATCCCTTATATCCAGGTTCCTTATTTCCTTATTTCTTCTCCCCTGCGGCTATTTCAATTTACGATCAGAATCGTCGTAATCCAATCCGCGGGACGCGCGACCTGGAGATTACGCAATTCGTTCATTAGATTTTATCGGCACAGGATTTACACCTCCTTTACATGGCGAATTATTAAATACTGGCAGAAACCAATCGGACGTCGCTGATTGCTTGTTACAAGGCTAGATTTTTTATATATTTAATTGAATTTTCCCAATATATTTCGAACATCCTACGATAGAGTACAGAAATTTGGTAAATATTATTTCAAGCCATATTTAAAATAAAAATGATTATTGTGAACATCATAAATATTGATTCGTTTTAATGTAGCAAAAACAATTTATTCATTCAATATTGAGTAATATCTTCAATGATTCTTATTGCCAACCGAAAATTCAAAGCAAAGGCAAAAGTATAATTTCATGGCGTCTCCATACATGAGTAATTTTCCTTTAGCCTCAATTTGCCAACGGTCTTAGCGCTAAGAGCCTTAAATTGATTCAAGTTCAGAATAATTTATGGACTCTTTCGTATTTCATCTTTTCCGTGTGTCAAGGTCTTCACAGAGAGTATCTACTTGGCAGGCGCGTGTAGGAGTCTCAGGATTCGGCCACACTGAAAATATTATATATTTAAAAATTTGACACTGATACCAAGATTATAGATACCAGATACTAAATTAGATTAAATAATGGCAACAGCAAAAAATATTCAATTAATCTAAAAATATCATTGTTGGTTTTAAATTGCTAGCTTCGTTGTCAGGACAAAATAAAACTTTTGAGATAGTATGAATCAACAATATGTGTAGAACATGAAGGGACTTGGATGAAACACAATGATGTAAGGGTCACGTCATACACGGTACAGGCCAAAGGAGTTACGCAGTTTTGTTTGTTTTTAGAATTTGACTTGTGAAAAGTGAAGTGTCTGCGTTCTCCCTGACACGATCTTGTCATCTTCTGCCTAATATACCCCATCTCGTAATCCATATTTTGATGAAATCCCTGTATAGCTGGAAATTCCTTGCATTACTGATCAGGTACGCGTTTTCAGGCGGCCGACCATTGAACCCAGTCAAGCCTCCAATCAAGCGATCACGAGCATCCCTCATTATCACGCAATGCCACAAGATGTGTTTCGGAGTTTGATTCACCCGCTCACGTACACACCACGGGGCATCCACGAGTCTAAAATCAAATAGTTTACTTCGGAATTGGCCGTGCCCCGTAATCATCTGCCACTCAGATTGATTCAGATCCGGAGGTCCCTATACACCCTCGGATTAGAGGGAGTCCATCTACCCTGCGACGCTGTATCCCACCTTTCTAAAGTTAATACACCCATTCTCTTAGCCTGATCATTAAAGGAAGTGTCCGAAGGTCTGAAAAGAGTGCCTAAATAATTCACTTTCACTCCCGATTTCGGACTACGATTTTTCGAGGTCTGCAGGAAGAATTCCAGCTACGACAGGTAACGTTACTGTAGACACCCTTCTATAAGCGCCAGTGAGGGTGAATGAGAGGAATGCGTTGTCCTTTATTCGCGATTACACCTATTCTTATTCGGTGCGTCCACACCTCCGCCGCATACGTAATTTGAGCCACAAAGACTGCTTTATAAATCACTAATGACTGGGGATTTGATACCCCATTCCACTGCAGTTAGTCGACGCATATTACCTTTTTGGCCATAAGCTCGGTATGGGTGAGAAATGAGCCAGCTCTGTCCAAAATACAAACCGAGATACTTAACGTTATCTTCGAATTTTACTCTAGCGCCGGTTTCTCGACGCCGTTGATGGGATGGCGACTGTGAGAAATGAGGTTTGTTAGACGGCCTTCTCAACCGCTGCCGGCCACGATCGTGTTGTTACCTAGTGTTGGTACATAAAACAGGCAGTGGGAAACTTTACAGCTGCCAGGCGTTTGATTTGCAAGGTGCGTACGGTAATGCCGGGCGATGAGGATGGGAATGGAGGCGATAGGCCTCCACAAAAATAATTATAAAATCTATATTTGTCTTTGCTTCGCTAATCAACTCAAAAAGCGTACATACTTAACATGAACTGTGAACACACGTTCCGGTAACCCGTTGGTCAAAAATATATTATTCAAATATCTTGTGACTGCTGGGCGTGGATCTGAGGATTATAGACAGACCGAAGTGTATTTTAGGAATTTTATTACAATTAGTCGTTAAATTTAGCCGGTTATTTAAAACATTCTTTTTTTTATGTGATTACGTTATTTTTAGGAAAATAGTCTAAGACCAAAATACACTGAGAACGTAGATAGTCAATATAAATATAAATATTATTGAGGAGAACACTTTCTTATTGTGAAGTTATAATTATTTGGAACACATATTTGGAACACATCTGAGATATTTTAAATACAAATTATACGTATTAATTATAAAGATATACATATAAAATCAATTGTATCGAAAAATGTTGTCGTTGCTACCGGGATTCCAATCCGGGGAACGTGCATTAACCGGCTTTCAAATAATAGAAAGACAGATGTATCAATTTGAAAAGTGTAACATATAATGTAGTGTGTGCTGTAGCATAATTGGTTAAAGCACGTTTCCCGGATTGGAAGAGATCCAAGTTCAAATCCCGGTAGCAAAAACAATATTTTTCGATAATATAGATTTTACATGTATATCTTTCTAATTGATACATTTAATCTGTATTTATAAATATAAATGTTTGGAAATGTTTGAGAATGAACATGAACGTTACTTGTACGTAATTAAATACATCGCGGTGCTTATACGGGAAATCAATTTTGCATTTAAGCATGTACATATTATTTACTTCTTCTGTCTGCTATAATACAGTAAAATACTAGTGTAGTAGACAGGGCACCGAAATACGTATATATATCTTACTTTGCCGAAATATTTATCTTATTATAACAATATAATACATTGTACTATGACAAAAAAAAAAACAAATTATTATATGTATGTATTTTATAATTATTCAAATTTGATTTGATTGACTTGAGGGGTTTGAACCTGTACCTCTTTCAATTCTATTTTTTATGTATATCTTTCTAGTTGATTAATTTAATTTGTATTAAATACCACAGAACTTTGTTCCTGAAAATGCAACTTTACAGTAAAAATATGTTCTCCTTGATTAAGTATCTCAGTTAGAGTTAAGTATCGCTTAATACACTGTTGCAGAACATCATTCAAATATTTGTATCGGTTGTTTTCGCTTGCTAATGATATTTCAGCATAATTTGTTAATTACAAAAATTATAAATGCATATATTAATTTTATTAATGTAATTATTTATATGTTTATTCCATACATTAAATAGCAGCCCTTAATGAAGATACCTACCCCATTATTAAAAAACAGGCAGGCGTGTTTATGGTCTCTCCTTGAACCTATGTCAAGTATGTCAGGTGGTCTATTTACGCCTGGGCGCATAATTATATTCTTGACCACATACGAAAGTTCGTATAACAGCGGCTATTCTTGAATAGTTATAATTTAAACGTGATCGATATAATTAGCTCAACAACAGACTGTATAATTATGTTATTAGGTGGAATAATATGATAGTTTCAAGAACGGAATAATTTATCTAGAACTTTCAGTTAAAATTTGAATTATAATGATAAAGCTCTCGACTAATAATAATGTATGCATTCAATTATAAATAATCATGAAAATAAAAACAATATTTTGAAGACGATTAACAAATAAGGTGAGTTTTATTTCTCTTTTAAATTTAAATAAATAATATAAAGACTTAAGACTATCGTAGAGGTCTACGTGCAAATGATTAATATTATTGACATTAATATTTAATACAATTAGACAATAATATTAATCGTCTGCTATTAATATTAACGTACCAAAAAAATGTATAAACATTTACATATTGATAATGAAAATAAGATTGCGGATATAATATTTATCGTGCTTCTTTATCTTTGTCGTGCAAGGCTAGTGAAACAAGATTAATAACTATTATATTTACAATGATATTAATCGTTTAGAGGTCTTTCGTCATGTAGTAGTGAATCAAGCCTCTATACATTATGTTAAGGCAATAATATTGATCGTGTTGAGGTCAACCGGGGATCAGTGAAACGAACCTAAAATCGATAATAATATAGATCATGTTGAGACCTTTTACTATCCAGGAGCTAATAAGATAAATAATATACATTATGTTAAGGTCTTTTATCATCCAGGGGCTAGCAAAACAAGTCTCATTTGGCATGAATATTGATCGTGTTGAGATCTTTAGTCATACGGGGATCAGTGAAACGAGCCTATTATTGACAATAATATAGATCATGTTGAGATCCTTTATTATCCAGAAGCTAGTAATATAAATCTCATTTGGCAAGAATTAACAATAATATAAATTATATTGATGCCCTTTGTCATGCGGTGATTAGTGAAACCGACGACCTGGTACTCCGCGCAGGAACGTGGTATATAATCAGTTCAGTTAAGTTAGGGGCGTCTAGTATGACATTTATTGTTTTAAATAAAAATAATAAATCACTTAAAGTTCTTCTAAACGACAAGTTGGTTAAATTAAGAGTGCTCATTAGAAAATCATAATTCAATAATTCATAATCATCTAGTTAATTTTATGTTGCCATGCGACACGGACAGCTAATTTTTGTTTTGCATTGGTGTACGACGCGAATTCATTAATTGAAAATTGTAAAATAATTCACTAATATATGTAGAATCGTATGAATATAATAATTTAAATAAGTAACCGGTAAATAAAAGTATATTAGTAAAAAATCTAACAAATATAATAATGATCTTGTATACAAGTTATACGACAGTCAGACTATCATAGCCAAAAACTTGTGTCAAAAAGAAATTAAAATAGAAAGACAATTAAATTCTAATTACAAAAAATGTAAGTATTTTACTATAAATAAAATGTTTCGGTACTCTATTTGTGAAATCAAGATAATCAGGTCTAAAGTGGTGTTGTTTGAAACTCATAAACGTCAAAAAAAATTCGCTAACCCCATTTAAGTATAGGTATATTTTTCCAAAAAAAAATTACTAAATTATTTTTTACGAATCGGTATCATAGCGTGTGTCTTATTTATCACAATTATTTCATCCAAGTCAGGCGGCACAAAGATACAGCGCGTTTCTAAGATGTTTCTTCATTATTTATCGCCTGGAGTCTGGGCCAAAAATGTGACAACTCGTACCAAGGTGCTGATTGTAACTGATTATGTACTGAATTATATTGTCCAAGAAAACGTTAACTTAGAATTATGAATAAGTGTACTCTTGACATGTTTTTATGTTAAAAAAAAAAAAAACAATATTTTTCAGACGAAAATAATTATATGTATTTTTCGCATTTCTTTGTAGCATTTTTTTTTTGTTTTTAGCTATAAATAAAGAAGAAAAAAAGTTTTAATATATTTTCAAGATAGAGAATAAAACGTTCAACTACTTTTATATCCAAGTACGCAAATTAATTTATGTAAAATATGTATTAATTAATCAATAATCACAATAGAGTGTGTATATCTTGTACGCAAAAAAAGGGGTATTTTATTGTTTTTTTTTACTTAATTACACTTAAACTATCTAGTTTTTAGAGTAATTAAGTAATAACAAATTGATACATAATGTATTTGAGAAATTAATTTTTAATTTCATCGAAATCACCCGGCAGATGACGTCAGCATCCTACGCTGGTACGCTTAGTCGATCGAGAATTGAGTTGCAAATTGAAAAAATTGATAAAAGATAAAATATAGTAATTAATATTTATTTTTATATTAAAATTATTAGAAAAGAAATTGAAAATTCTTCTGCCACATTAATTATATAATTATATCGAGAATTCTGATTAACAATGCATCTTATTTTCAGATTCTTTCAGCGTCCTTGTTCATCGCTGAGAATCTGCCAGATGGCGCTGATGGTCTGTGGGCCCTGGTGAACGCTGCCGCCTGGTGCGCGCTGGGCGAACTAGAGTGGGTGCCTTTCACGGTTATCAAGAAGGCCACGGAGATCAACCTTCTAGGTTTGGAACATGGATAATATTTCTATTGCGTAACATTTTTTTTGAACTTTGTAAATTTTCGAACGAGTCTGCGAACATTTTCTCGGTGGTTTGAGGCAATGATCATTTTCCGCAATTCCAGCAGTCTTATTGGAAATTCGATAGATGTCACGCTTTGAAAGAAATGAAATTTTCGTAATAAAATTATTGGTTTTAATTTGAGTAGGTAGTTACTACGCAGTAATATCTAAATCCGTTAAATATTTTCAGTTACGACATTTTCATCTCTCGGGAATTTTTATTTTTACTACCTATCTAACGTTGAACATCCGTCTGTGCAATGTGGAAGGCACTGAGGATAGAATGAATGAAGATCGAATATAGGTAGTTCCCAGCGGCGTGCAGTCAATGCTTGAATCAGCTGGGCTTAATTAGAATAAATAATTAAAATATCTATCTCGTAATATGACTATCACAGTTATGATCATATTCCTCAGATGCTAATATACTGTAATATTCTGTCAGTGAATAGAGTACTGTACACGCCTGCTAGTTCCATTAAATATTAAATACGGAAACAAAAATATTAAATTCGTTTGATGTTTAATGCGTAGTGATGAGCTAAACGTTATTGTGGCTGTGATTATGCGTTTGGTATTTCTTTTAAAGGATAACTGGTGACTGATATTTAACTAAATTTATATTTGCTAACATTGTTTTATTAACCACTTGTTGAATTAAAATACGTCTATCGGTTTCGAAAAATATCATTTTCTAAAATTGGCAAAATTTACTTTGTGGATATATGGATTTTTACCACAAAGTTAATTTTCCAATTTTAAAAATATGATATTTAACTGTTTCAGTTTCAAATATATCAGTGATTGCTCGCTTTTGGTATCGAAATATTGCGAATATCGATACTTTTCCCACACCAACATAGACCAAACATATACAAACGTATACAGTTTATAATCATTTGTCACGTGTTTGTGAAAACATTACCGATGTAGGTATGCAATACCTCGGTTAGCGACCAAACCATCCTTCAAAGCGAAAATCGCCGTAAAACAAAGCAAGGTTTTTTATTTCAGTTACGAGTGCATATAAACAACTAAAAAATATTCGCCATAGCATTTACTGAGTGCGATATTATGTAAGGGAAATAAAACTACCGAAAATTAATACTGCACATCGTTGTTTTCATATTAGGCCAATGTATTTATAGGGAGCCTTTTTTTTCATTTTTATAGATACGCCACTGTATTCACAGCGCAGATAAGTCAATAGCCGCGTAGATTATAAAAACATTAAGAGAAAAATTGGATACAAGAAATAATGTAAAGCCGTAGTTAAAGTAATTTACAAATTAATGAAACGAAAGTTTCGAGCAAAGAATTCTCATAAAAGGATGAACGTGGTATTGTTAGAGGGAGATGATTGTGATATTGTGTGATGTAATGTTCAATAATAATGCTTACAAATTATTGAGTTTTTGTATTTGGGAAGCACAGTAAGGGACAGTAAGGTTCAGAAAGATATCACGAGGAGAGTGACTGGGGAAAATAAAGTTAATAGTACTTTGAACGTAGTTATCGCCAATAGTGGAATATGTGGAAGTAAAGTCTGGAATCGGCAAGAGAATAAATAAAGTAAACTGAATACGGTGGAATGCAATCGCTCAGGAGCATTTGTGGAAAGTCTGTATATGACGGAGTGAAGAATGAACAAATCGTGAGTGAACGTAGCCAATAAGCGGTCAGAAGATGGCTGTGACAGGCTGAAACCGGTAATGGTCAAAATACAATAAATAATGGAAAAAAGTTAAGAAGTGTTTTAATTAAATCATTAAATAAATAAGGGAAATGGTTTGTGTATGTGGAAGGTATGTATGAAAAGAAGAAGGTTAAGAAAATACATGAGCGAGTGTTGAAAGTGACAGGAATAGAGGATGTCTGCGAAAGACCTGACATAATCAGGTAAACCAGATATGAAGGGCCTGTAAATCGTGACAGAAAATTGTGTAATTCTATCCTATCTGCTTACCCCCTATCAAATCAAGGATCATACATTAGAAGGCGAATGGATGTACTAGAAACAATATAAGTTTGTCGAGTTGAGCTTATGAAACACTAGCTGATATTCCCGGCATCGCACAGACAGAAAATTTTAACTTTTAGAACCTTTGAAAACCACCTAAAATCCTCCTCCCTAGCGACTTACTGTGCCCTTAGAACTTTTCATCTTATCAGGCATCGCGTGCATACACACATATACAACAACCATACGGACATATATATACAGTCGAACTCGGTTATAACGAGTACAAAGGGATCAGCTAAATTTAGTCGTTATAAACCGTTACTCGTTATATACTCGTTATTACAAAAAATATAGTATAATATAAAGTCAAATACATATGAAAAATCAAAAATCTATAATAGTATGAACAAAAACATTTTAAAGTAAATTACTACATTCAATCAATCAATTCAATCAACAAAATTCAAAATACTGCTTTGTTTTAAAGTTTAAAACTTTCTACTATTTACTACGTACACAAAATAAATAACCATCGAATTGAATTCACAAACCTGAAAGGAATCATAAACAATAAGGAATCGGCAGACGCTGCTTTCGATTTTTTGACTTCTCAAGAATTAGAGAACCATGCAGTGTATTTTGATCACTTGTTAACAACATTTTTATACGTTATATCAGTGAAGCGAGCCCACCATAATAGTTGAACGAAAACAGGCCATAGAGTTGAACGAAAACAGGCCTAAATCAAAATATTAATTAGTATTTCCTCATTATAACCGTGATCTCACTATAACCGTGCTCGTTATAACCGAGTCCGACTGCATGTATAAATGTACATACGATAGACTATATGTATAGATATACCATTTTAAATATTTTTAGTCTTCCTTCTCGCAACGCTCCGTCGCACTTCGTTATAAACTCAATTTCCAACTCCACTCTCTACCCTGACCCTGATCTTCCCCTATCTACGTGACGTATTAAATGGACGCCCCGCGGCTAAGAAAAAAAATACTGTCTCCTATAACATAATTGAATTGGTTACTATTAAAATCTTCATTGAACACAATGTCGCAAATTCTTTGGCCTTTGAAAAGAAAGGAATTGGACAATGTTCAGCTCGCTGAAATCAATCAATGTTACCATAGTCTGGATAGTATTTTGTGTGTAAACATATATTAAAAATATGCATCGAAAATGTCAAAAATGAAGTGAATGGAAAATGGTTAATGTAGGCATAATAAAATCTATATACTTTTTTTAAACCACCTTATTTATTTAGTTTCATAATAAGTACTTATACAATAATAATTGTACACGTAATCATAAACATTATCAATACACTGACTGTTTGACTTTGCTACTCCCTTCGGTCCTCCACCAATTTTCGCCATGTCACTACCACTGCTCCAAAACATATTATTTGGCTTGGTGGGAGGCTTTAAGCGTCCACTAGATCGTTTTTCATCTCGTGATCGGGAATATTCTTTGCGCATAAACTATCATTGCATTTTTACAATAATGCAAGAAGAATAAACGGAAGATGTTAAATGAATGTGCGAAAAGTAGTGATGAGAAATAATGTTACTCTTGACTCGCTAGTGTGATTGTGATTGTGACTAATATTTGATAATATCAGTGATTGAAAACTGTGACTGTAATCACAGTTTCATTACTAATACACATGCGCCGTACGATATCGCATACATGAAATAAATAAATAAACTATGAAAACCCATTAAAAAATATGAATTATCTTTCGTGTCAAATTCTCAGCATTTCGGGTCAAAAGCGTAAAACTTTTTGACAAAATCAGCTAGATGGCGCTTATCACGAATTATAACGTCATTCTTTCATGAATATTTTCGTTTCATCGTCCACAACCTAATATGTACACATAAAAATATAAAAATCACGATATTCCCAGATATTTAACCACTGATGGTAAATGTGACTCAAAAATAGCAGTAATTGACTCACGGTTAGTGATTTCGAGCTCATCACTAGCGAGAAGGTAGAGAAATGTAAGAAATAATCCCTGTATACTGAGACGAAAACTACTGTGGCGGACTCACTAACGGTGGTTCGCGGAAGCGCGATGACGCGCCGCATGCCTTGCAGTATACGCCAAACCCAGAATTCCATTCTGCTTCCGTTGCTGGCGCTCTCAACAAGTTCTCTCTTAGAGTGTAAATTATTGTGTTACTTGCAAATCATACAACTACCTCTAAATTGTAACGTGTTCTAATTGCCATCGCAATAAACCAGTCAACGTATCCTTGGTTCGCCTTATTTAACACGCCCTGGACGTCATTCTTCCTTACACATTCTTTAGTTAGCTAGTACAGCCTGAATCAATCGAGTATCATCACTGTATCTTTTAACTAATATCAACACCAGTCAAAATACTTAAATATTCTCAATCCGAGCTTGTATATACTTACGTAATAACAGCTATTTTGATTATTTTTACAATAATTGTGTAACGAGTCGTTATAACATCGCGACATAAAAATGTCAGCCTTTTTAACATCGTGAAAACAATATATTGTTTACGATGAAAGCAAAAAATATATATTTACATTAAATTTTAATTAATTCTGACTAATTCTCTTATCTGACAGGAAAAATAAAATGAATACGGGGTAGATACAGCTTACAGTGGATTATAAGGGTTTGTTTAATACTTTTTATATCACACGGCGACGACAACCAGGCCCAGCTACGGTCAGTTAAATTCGGGCGCAAAAATTTTAGTGGAACCCACAGAGCCGGAACATAATGTGATAATAATTATTGACTCGTCTCTAAAAAAAATTAACATAAGATTTATTCTTAACAATATTTAAATTTTTCTCAATATCCTACTACTAATATTCTGACCCAGAAGTCCGTTGATATATACATATATTTTTTAATGTCTATTATCTTATTTTTACGCCAATTGTTAGATAAAATTTATGGCTTAAGAATACACAGCATACGTTTCATTATACCAGAAAGAAAGAAATAGATTTTTCTTCTCGGATGTACAATCTATATTCATATTCAGTTTAAATGACAATAATAAATTTTAAATTATACTGCATTCAATTATATCAAGAATTAAGAATAAATAATCTATCATTTTAATATCATCCCGATAAAAAAATATTTGAAATGTTATAATACACACACATTATAAAATATGTAAAACAAAAAGAAATTGTATCTTTATTACTTTGCATGAAATAAATACGTATTATTTACATTATATTTCAATACGACTACAATACAATGGCCACATTAAGCTGAGATAGGCAATTTTCGGCTTCATTGGTGTAAACATGTAATATTGTATATATGTGTAGGGATCAATTTCAAATTCACCGCCATTTCAGCCGGCATCAATGTTAGCGATAGCGCTGCCGGCTGCCGCTACAGGTCTGGCCCGATCCTTCAGCGAGGATCTGTCTCTCCTGTTTCATCGCTTCGCAACAACAGTCTTACCGGCCCACGCGCTTCGAGCGAGACTGTCGACTCGCACCTTCCGTATCTTTTCATTTCTTTATTGTATTCGTAATATCTGTCTTCCTTATTCGATCTATCCAACTCAATAAACATCAACACGCCAATCATCACACTTTCATTTAACCACCGACCTTATCCCAAATATGAATAATAACGTATAATTGAGAATTCATTAAATAAATAGTGTATTTTAAAATATACGTGTTTGTTAAAAATGTGAAACATAATATATACATATTTTTTTAATTGATTACTTTAAAGTGTTAAGGGGGTCACTACCAAGGACCATTTACTTTGAAAAGCCATTTTCTCAGCAACCGCTGATTCGATTTCAATGAGATTTTGCACACTTCTGATTTAGTATTAAATAATTTAAGGTAGCTGAGGGTTTCAAAAAATAAATTTTAAAAAAAGCTGTAGCAGTTTTTAAGATTTGATATTTTTTTCCTCTGTTTGAAAAAGATGGTAACACAACAACTGATTCGTTTGACATTTCCGTAGCCAGGAATGCAGTTTAAAATGGACATTTAAAAAAAAATACTTCAATACCTTTTATGATTTCCAAAATAATGGGACTAATGTACAAAAAAGTTAACTTTTGAGGAGAGCCGAAAAACTAAAAAGTTCCACTTTGAACACGTTTTAGAGCTTGTTACAAAAATTTTATCGTTTTCTGTTATTACTTTTGTTGTTATTTTAGATAGTTTTATATTGTTGTTTTATTATATTGGTGGTTTATTTTTGTTGATAAAAAAAAAAAAATTTACAAATTTCAAAAGCAAAAAAGGAACAAACCTTCCTGTGGAACACATATTTCTGTTTTCCGTAAATTGGCCACTTTGTACTAAAATTTCAAGCAGTTCTACTTATCATAGAAATGTGCGGATTAAATTTTCTCGTACAAAAAAAAGTCTAGAATAATAAAATGAAAAAAAATTAAAAATGAATTTTTTTAAATTTTTCTCGGTTTTTTCTCCCTTCAATAATGTGAAAGCAGTTGTGAGAAAAGGTATTCGCGTCGTTAATTTTCGCTTGCCTTTCTAAAATTAAACGCATGAATTATTATAAAACGGGTGCGATAATAATGAACAGTCCGCGTCTGTCTATGTCCACTTTTATGCCGAGTCTTTCCAGACTAGCACTCAGTTTTACATGAGGTTATTTTTAGGCTTGCCTAATTGCTTTCTCACACCTTTACCAGGTTTTCAATCTGAAGCCTTTAATACCTTAGAAAGCGTTTTGAATTTTTAACGGCGACTACGGCACCCCATGCCACCCCTAGTGATATTAATTTTCATCAGTCGCAATGCGGCTTTATTAAATTATTAACAAGTTTTGATACACACCGTGCACAAGAGGAACTTGCAAATTCCATTATCAGCACATTTGGTTCACTAGTTGGCTTGTAATTTGGAATACGGTACACCGGATCTTTTGACGGACTCGCTTATTACATTAGCTGGATACAGGCAAAAATAATGTAGGTAAATTCACGAGTAATGGCTTTTGGAGTTTGTTTAGGATGCGGAGAACTTTGGGAACTTTTGTATTTCGAAAAGCGGATACCCCTCCTGCTATCCAACATCGGCAATAAATTATCAGAAAGGTTAGTTTTTGCGACCGCAGTCCAAGCCAAAACTAATCTAAAGGGAATATTTTAGAATCTTATACATAAAACTCTAATAACATAAAAGAAAATTGATTGAGAAATTCATGCATTTCGTTGAAAAGAAATGTCAAATCCCTTTTATATATACGCGGTATATATAAATATACTTTTTGATTTTGAAGACAATTTTTCAAAAGAATAAACAAACAAATCTACTGTCGCATATTTGAAAAAAATAACATTGCAATGCTGCTGTAAGAATTAAATTAATATCAATTTAAAATAATACGGTGATCAAAGTTTATTGAAATGATTATATATGTCGATAGAAATTTACAAGCGTATGTGATTTATTTATTCATTAGTATTATTCGTTAGTATGCATACATATATGCGATGCCTGGCGTGACGGTTTTAAAGGCACAGTAAAGGGCTTACTATGTTTTAGGTTTTTATTTCACGACGGATAACATAGGCCTATCAAGGCGATGCGAAATTGTCGAGGGTGTAAAGTCTGACGTGGTGGGTAGCGAATTTTGCGGCGGGGAAGGGGGCGTGATGGGGTCGATGATACGATCGAGTACGGGCTTACTAATAGTGCTACGACGGGTGCATCAGATAGTAAGTAGGTATATGAAACACCGTAATTCATACTACTAAATTTCGCTTTATAGACATGATCTGAATAGCCATATTTTCTATCTTACATATTCTTATTAAACCATGAAACAAATTATGTCTGGTCGTAAAGAAAAAATTCTAAATATTTTTTTAAATAAAGTTTTAAAACGCTCACTTTTGGATACTAATGGATGCTGGGAATTGACCTTCCAATTTTTTCTTAATAATAATAATAATAATGTATTTATTCCAGTATGATCAGGTTTTTAATGATCACTTAAAATTCTCCAATGCAATTCTGGATTTCTCCGCTTCATGTATTACACATGTATTTTGAAAGTCTTTGCCACATTTGTCATGGACCTTATGACAGTGGCTTATCTACTCCAATGCAGCCACGCGGTGTATTAGGGCCCGCGTTATATAGAGCCCAAAAAGTTCAGTCTTAGACCTATCGATTATAAATATTTACTTATCGATATTTTGTCGACGAAAATTTTGTTTGAATTCTCCATAGCATATATTAATGGTAAAATATAACTTTTAAGATAATATCTCACGTGCATTATGAATAGATGTAAGAGATTAACAATTTAGACAGTAGAATCCTGCTAATATGTCGGTATAGAGACCAAACTATTCCTATAATACGCAAATCTAATAAATGCTTAAAATTACAGATTCGTTTTGCTTTATGATATAAAAGTTTTGAAATTATAGGAGGCCAGAGATTTTTTTATTCTTAGTATTTAACAGATATTATCATTTATAATAGATTCACGTATAGAGAGCCCATTTTTTTTAGTTACACCGCTGTGTAATATAATGGATTCCATTGAATAAACGTTTGCATCTTAGTTCATTTTTGTATCTGCATCAATTGTCAAAGCTCGAACCCCCGACCATTAATCATCATCTTACGGTTAAACCAAACAAGCAAATCTATTATAATTTGAATGCTTATTTAATGCTAAAAAATGTTAATATATTATATTACGTATAACTTTAGAAAAGTATATCTTGACATTTTTCATATCTTAATAATATCTTGTAAACTTCTAATTTCTTCCAGGAAAAATTTATTCCAAGGGGCTTTAAAAATCGTTAAAAGATAATCTCAGATGTATGTCTTCTTTCCATCGCGCAATTCCGAATACTGAATTGAAAAACTTCCTACAAGCATATTTTATTTAATCAATACCCTAGCGGTATAAAATAATGTTGAAATATTATATCATTTTTGCAGTTTGCTATTTTTTTATTTCGACTATGCCATCATCAGGGTAATGTAATTGGTCACTGAAATGTGTCCCAAAACTTTGTCAATGTCGAAAACCGACCTACGGCCGTGAAAATCTTTAAGGACGTCTATTCGACACGAATTGAGGTTAGTTAATATTGAATAAATCAAAAGTTAATTTAAAACAAAAAATAGCTCTAATTCGAATGGTCACTAATGAGTTTCGAACCGACTACAAGTTTGACTACTAAATCCAAATACCAATTATTGTAATTTACTTTGGATAGCTCCATTGGGGTGAGTTCTAAGTAAGGTTTTCATGATGGTTATAAAAGTAGTCCGTATCAAGTGGTTGAACACAAGAAAATAAGAGGATATTGTTACAAGGAACTCAGAATATGTTCCATTAAAATACAATTTTTTTCTCCGCTCCAAATACATATTTGTTAAATTAAGATATCAGTAAGTGAAGCTATGAATATACCCGATCTCTGCTATTAAAAACGGTTATTCCGTCTACTTGACCATGCATTATATTGTACATAGACAATTTCTAGTCTAGATAATAATGCTCGGTAACAAAACAGAATTCTTTTTCAGAATACACAAAACAGGGTCAACAGGTCACGTAGTCTGCTTCGGTTACAGATTCTGTACACTTCATATCTTGGCGACTTCGAAAGAGCCCAGGGAGATACACGATATTCTGATATCGGGTATTTTAATGGATTTTTAGGGAAGGTGCTACAAACAACACTGGGTTTTCAACACGTACACTTATGAATGTAAAATTGATTAGATTAATCTCGCGCCAGCCAAGTTTCACAGTTTTCAAGTTCATGTTTCAAATATGAAGTTTTCTATCCAATTCTGTTTCAATTTTCAACGAGTGAAATTAGTACAACCGAACGAGTTAAACTTTTAATTTAAGTTACGTAGAAGCATCTCTCAATTAGTCTAGTGGCGTGTATTACTCAAAGGTATTTGGGATACATCGCAATATAAAAGTGATTGTTTTTAAAAATGAAATAATAGATGTATCAATTAGAAAGACTACAAAATATATGTTCAAAAATTTACCGAAAACGTGTTCGGTTGATATAATGAGAATGATAACCCGTTTCTCTGGACATGAAAAGGTCTAGGTTCGAACCAAATATTTTTTCGAAACAGTTTTTTTCTGTATATCTTTCTAATTAATTAATTTTATTTTATTTAATTGCAGTTTGTTATTACTCATGGTCATATAATACAGAGCTAGCTTTCACTAATTGATAACACTAATAATGACACCAGATAGAGGTTGGTTGTTTATAAAAACTGTATTAACTAACTAATATTGTATTATATCACCGCCAGGTAGCCTCACATTTATTCAGATTGAATTTAATAGTCCCCAATGTGTGAGTGTGGTGCCGAGGAGGAAACCCTTGACCATATATTTTTTGCCTGCCCATCGCGGATCACAGGTTTTTTTACAGTAATCTCGTCGATGATAATTTTCAACTCGCGGTTGTTATCTTCTTTCCCTTAACTCGCCACATTTAATCTATATAATAGGGAATTTTTTGAAGGACAATGGTATTGACTTGTAATATAATATTTACTATTCTATAATATTATTGTACTTTTTTAAATAAAATAAAGTTTTAACTTGATTAATGGCACAGGTCACTCTTTAAGGGTGGATCGCATATTTAAAAGAAGAAGAAGAAGTATTATATCACCATAAATAAGATATCCCAGTCAGTAAATAAATGTTTAAGTTGTTTAATTACTGAAGAAAGCATCTTGCACTTAGAAAAGTGGCCCGCTCGATACTCTCGGCCGGTAATGTGCATGCAGGCATGGCTTCATATTTCTACTGTGTTTCAGATAGATTTCGACAGAAATACTACTAACTGCGAAGGGTCTTATTACGCAATTTCCAGAAAACTTTAATGCACTTTTTTCGATCAGATTTCAAGACCATCGTCTTTTTAAAAAAATAATAACTTGATGGATACATACGCTAACTGCCGTAGTTCAATTAGATATCGACCAAACTTTTTCTCAAATTGACCTGGTAAATATCTCATTTAAATTTGTTAACCAGTTTGAACTGTCACCTTGTTTCAAAATGGCGGCTATTAAAAAATTTAAAATTTGTAACTTTGTTAATATTGATTGAACCTAGAGAAAAAAGTACACATAGACATAATCTACCCGATTTTTACGGTCAGTGCCGGATACCGTACCGATAAGTCTATAAAGTGCGTATCATTTTGATATTTTTACTCATTTTCAAACCGTGCTACGCCCTTGCTTATTAAATCTTTGAACGAGGATCAAAACCCTTTCGGCCATTTGAAAATTTATTTTGGGAGATGCGAATCGTCACGCCAAATTCACTCTATGTCAAGCAGTTAAGCGATTTCCTAGACCGTTTTCGATTCAGATTTGGTCAATATTTAATGTTTTGGGCTTCAAATTTTTTCACCGATTTTATATACTCCCTGTAAAAATATTGATTTTATATGTATATCATTATAATGAATACATTTAATTAGTATTTAAAAATATTCGACTGTGAGATCGAATCATTATTCAATGGGTAGTGTTCATCATTATCGTTTATCAATAAATTCATAAATTTAGTACCTACTCAATAAGCTTTATATAAACTGGTTACCATTTAAATTAGCAAAACTTAGTTGTTTACTAAAAATAACAGGAATCAAAAAATACCCGATATTTTATTAATAAGATGACGTTACAATATCTCAAGCGTCCGATTTGGGCGTAAGGTAGGCCAATAGATTAAAGATAAATTATCATATTAAAACTTTTAAACGTTCAAAAATAACACCATAATTTTGGAAACAAAATCGATGTATTATAGGCGAAACGTTATTGTGTCGTTATTAATAAACATAAACTAGAAAAAAAATCTTTGTATTAACTTATGTATTATTTGTATTTGTATTATTAACACTAATAAAGAGAGAAAGAGAAGTGCATTCACAGAATACATACATTAATATTCTAACTGTACTCAAATTTAAAAATGCGCTTGTGTTATAAAAATAGGACTAACTTTTGGATTTCGAATCTCCAACATTTGATCACTATGTGAGTAATTTTCAGTGTATGTACCGGTAAACCTCCCTAACTATGGAGGCTGGATTTACTTCTATAAATGTCAGCATTCTAGGGATAAACCTGTACTAAAAACATTCAAGATCGTCTTGTTACGGCAAACCCACAGTTGTTCGGTCCACCTGTCTTGCCTTTACAATCGCGTCCTTGATAGGCCAACTACATTTGGAGCGCTGCAAAACCACGACACCGAATATTCAAGGTGTGAAAAACAAATATCAGATATCTCATCTCTACGAAGCTTTTTTTTTGTTATTATATATAAGGAAAACATATGGAAGTATGGGGTAATTACAATGCTTACGACCAGTCTTCGACAAACTTAAGTGATCACTTTATATATATATAACACCAATTCTCAAAATTCAATTTTCCATTAAATATAATAAAAAATAGCTTTGTAGCTACACAAAATTACCTTTGTAGGTAATTGTGTGTTGTTGGACATATTCAAATATGGCAAAAAACTTTGTACACCAAATTTTTTTCTGCCGAGACGGTAACACCTATACACCTACCGCAGTATAGCGTCTAGAGCAGTGATGGTGAACATATGACACGCGTGTCAAAGGTGACACGCCAAAGCGTTTTGGGCGACACGCCAGTGTTTACTAATATTAGAGTTACCAAAGAACATATATCAAGTATCATTGAATAACGTAAGCTACATTTCTAAAGTTTTAATTTTATTGAATATTCAAAATGATAAAATTAAACATTTCTTATGACTTTTTGTTTGTTTTGTTATCTTGAATCGGTATAATAAACTTCATCAATTACTGATCTTTTAAATTGCATTCATTTGTAACATTTTAAAAGTACACTACCTCTTTCCGAGATCCTATTCCCATTAATCTCGGGTACATTAGATGCATTTATCTTTATACTGCATTGCAATTAAGTTTCATACCAGAGCAGCACATTTCGAGCTTTAAAGTGTACTTTTATTCACTTTTTTAACATCTTTATAAATGAAGAAAAATAATTATGTATTTTTTACACGGGTTGTGAATCTTTATAAATAATGATTTTAATTACGAATGTTGTTTCATACTTATGTCGTACTTTTATGAGCATTGTTTAATATTTTTATATACATTACATTTACTGGTGAAGAGGGAAGTACGGGGTGAAACATAACATAAACAGGGTCAAAAGAATGCATTAAATACAGCAGCGTAATTACGATAATGCAACCGATGTAGTATATTAGGATCTACATGATCCGGGTTTTACAATACATTTGATATCACTACTAATACGAACAAATTAATTTTAAATCCACATAAGAAATGTAAAATTCAAAAATTAAATTTCGAAATCTCTAATGAATATTATCGATTTATAGAGTAATTAATATGTGGTATTAGGAACCAAATTATGTTCACAAAGTGAAAATAAGCGTAAAGGGAAGCGAGGAATTTTTTTCGGTTACGTACTTTACTAACACGTTAAAAGACTTTTTTTACAAACAATTTTATTCTTACTGCTTGGTAATGGATAAAACTGCAAAGTACCAATATTCTTACAATTCATATTTATTTATTTTATTTTCTATATACTTATAGCTTTAAAAACGTAGAACAGCGTAGTCGTAGTTTCTTTGTGAACTAAATCCTGCGAAGAGTGGGGTTAGGCGACATTTTCACGTCATATTTGAGTGTGCTGAAAACGATCATTTGGATTTACATTAAAACAAATATTAACCTTATTAAAAAATATATTATTTAATAAAATCAAATAATTCTAGAAAACATGTCAGAAAGAAAGTTAAAAATAGAATACTTATAAAATCCGCACAAAAAAATTCTCATCATAACAAACAATTTATATCTGTCAAAAAAATCTTCTAAAGGAAATTTTTTAATGTCATTTAGATTTAATTTTTTTTCTGATATTTAACACTCTCGCAAGTTTATACATTTTTAATCATTATTATCTCACGTTTAAATTGTAATGTTTAATCGATTACTGAGAAAAATTTATATTAGATATTTATCATTACCACTTCCACTCCATGTTCACTTGGTCACCATAGAAACCAAAATATTGAGCACCATGGAAATCAAAATTATTATTATGTTTCAGAACAGTGCTATAGCAGCGGTGTAATCTTAAAGCTTCATTTTTTTTTCGTATGAAGCGCGCTAACCATATATATAATAATAATAATGTGTAATGTAATGTAATGTAATTTCAGGTCGCATTGGTTTTTTTTATGAAGACCCGATTCGCTATAAAGATAACACATATTATATAACACATTAAAGTAACGAATATATTAATATTATTATATTATATAGTAATATTATTTATGTTTTGAAAAGAAAACCAAGGAAAATATAAATAAATAAAAAGTTCACACATATATATAAATAAAAACAAAATATAAATACTTCAGTCACGGCCATTATGTATCTGTAGCTATTCTGTAGTCTCTGATCACGGAACCAGCTTTCCATGAGAGCGCCGCTTGCACTATAGAGTTGGTGTTGAGCTCCAGCCGCAGTTTTAAGCCCGCAACTCGATGTCTCAGAAGCGGAACGAATCCATTTATACCATTGCAACCATTTATACCATATGACCTTTAGCAAACATTGTAGATGCGCTGCAATAACGCGCTAATCCGGACAGTATGAGTTGTTGTACTGAATTCGGAGATGGTTGTACGTCACTTGCTTGTATTTCGACCAAAGCTCGCAGGTATGCATACTGGTGAAGAACAATTTAAACAGGATCCTCTTCGCCTCCTTACTGCATTGATAGAAACGCCGTGACAGCATATTTGCACGAAGGTTCAACTATCTCCTCTGCCATTCTATATCATATATACATATATATATACATACCACAATATATCTATGATATAAACCGAATACCAAAGGGCTAATTAATCACGCCAAAATTTGAAACCACAATCTGACACAATTCCTGTTAGAATACCACAATTAGAGCTACCGTAACTACGTCGGCAATAATTGAACAACGTCTGCATATTAACGGCCGAGTTAATATAAGGTCACAGACTACTGCCGGCCCTGGCCTGAACTCTCGTGAAAGTGCGACCTCTAATGCACTTTAAACCAAACGTCCAATATTTCACTTTGAAGGGGAAGCCCGCGATACATTTTAAAAAGAATTTTAAATAAATTTAAATATTGAAATCGAATACAAACGATTATTGGAGGTATAATAATAGATGCTGTAAAGTTATCAGGAGAAAAGATAGCAAAATAAATTGCGCCAATAAGGCGCCAATAAATTCCCCCAAATAAATAAATAAAATAAATAAATTGTGCCAATAAATTCCCAATTTAACAAATAAGGCGAATGTTACAAAAGATTGCAATTTCAAGCTGACGTCCATTTAGAATAACTTTATGCCAAGAAAAAATTCTGAAACTCTATGTTGCAACAATTAACTGGCTTTCTTTTGACTAAAAAAGAATGTATTCCCGCAATTCTACTATTATACTATATGTTACTTTTTTATCAAGTGGTAAATTTTTGCATATTGTAAATAATTTGTAATAATCATCTTTATACAAACACTTCGTTCTAATATCTACCTTAAGCTTTAAAATTAGGTTAGGTTATGCTAATTCATCAGAATTTAGATGCGTTATCACATGTGTTATTTCATTTATGCTATTATATTAATCGTTTTTATAAATTCATCATATTTATTTAAAATATATTAAAAATTACACATTTATCTAAAAAACAAAATTCCCATGCGAAAAACTGAGATCGATAAACGAATGACTAAACCGAACATCCGCATTAATTTACTTTTAACATAACTTAAACGAACACAACGTAGTAAATAATTTGATCTGACAACTCTTCAAAAACTACACCACACGACTTAAAAGATTTTGATGTATTTACATTCAGATCAAAACCTGGTCAATAATATTTTAACTTCACTAATAACGACTCTAAAATTCTAAATTAATATTTATAATAACGCAAATAAAATTAGATTACATACAATGTCAGATCTATTTAATGTACAATTACTATTTTAGTCACATTTCTTTATTCCACATTTATCGCTGGGTAGACTTACTGGTAAAAATTGTTCTAAAGTCAAGGAATAGACTGGTTTCTTAACTACTGTAAAAACTTTTAGACGTTTTAGAATTAATAACAATTTAATAGACACTTAATTATCTCCAGGTTTCTGATAAATTTTTGATAATATAGTATATAATTATAATATAATAAAAAACATTGCATTTAACCACGTGAGTGTTTTATAAACATCGACCAGTTCCTAAAAAATCTTTTTTTTCAACAAGGTAATAAAAAACTAAAAATATACCTCAAATTTTTATCTTATGTACCGAAAACTCAATACTAAGAAGTTAATTAAAACATAGTTCTAGTACCTGCTTACATAAAATATTAAAATTTATGATAATGAAAAATGTGCAAAATGATTCGATATTATTAGATAAAATGTTAGGATAGGACTTTTGAGTAAATTTGTAATTTATATTATTTTAGTTAATTTTACACGATACAATTGTTTCTAACGATTCTAAATTATCCAATTGTTTATATAAATCAACATGTTTATACGAAAAATAGATAATTCCAAATTATTATCAAAAGTGCGTTCATTTTCTAATAAATGATCGAAAATTGTGAGAAACTATGATTTATTAAAGCATCTCAAACGCTCTTTCACTCTGTTACAATTTCGATCTATTTTTTACAACTATATTTATAAACACCGGAATTGCTAAATTCATCTTCTATCTTTTGAATTTATGAGATGTTTTCCTTTATCACTATTTGTATTAAATGAAGGTCTGATGTATGGTAGTAGGTATTTATATATATAAATCGAAAGTTTATTTATAAATAAACTTCTACGCCAATATTCATTATTATTATTTTGTTTTATCTTTGGGCTATATAAAGTTAGCTAATAATATTTCCTATAATGTTTTATTTGTGTCAATTAATTCTTATAAATTATAAATCATAAATTATTTTTGTTTTATTGTATCTAATTCAATATGGAATTATTTTAATTTAATATTAAAGATAATATTATATTATACCTCGCGGCATTAAATAAACATTAATGCATCATAATATCTGTTACGTACTTGACTTCTTAGTACGTCTTTAGTACACCTAGTAATTCGAAGGTCCAATAAATAGACTTTGTAACAATTAATCTTTTAGTACAATAAGCTACAATTTAGTACAAGGTATATCACTAATATAGGTCAAACTATTAAGCCGATGAACAGCAGATAAAAGAGACGCCCGCACTCCTGCGCGCCGTCTTTATAGCCACACATACCCGCACCGGCGGTACGGCACACACACACACATACACACACCATCCCACCATTCCAAGGATATAACAATATAATTTATCATTTTAATATGTGAAACGGTGTACTTGGAGTTGAGCATCATTCCGACATGAAAAAATCACGACAGACTGAAATCCTGTAAAAGAGTTAAAATAAAGTATCAATCCAAAAAATGTAATTTTCATGCTACAATCCACAGCTATATTAATCTCGCTGTTCGATTTAATTATACGAAAACGCGACAAGTCGCACATTTTTCACATGTGCACTGCCGTGGACGAAAATTCTGTATAATTGGATCAAACACGACCCTTGCCTGTAGGTACAAAACCTTCCCCTAACACAATGCGAGGGCTATTTTTTGTTCCTCATATTCCTCTTTTCAGGATTGGAAATTATATATATTATGTATATGCATGTGTAGCTACCTTTATTGATTTTCTGAACAATAGCACCCTCACGGAAGATTGCGTCGGAATATACGTGACCCCAACATTCATGACCCGTATCACGACCACGTCATATATAATAATTTAATTCAAGTACCTATAATTTTAGGACATACACTATCAAAAGTTAATTAATGAAATAATAATCATGTTATGTATTTTGGCACCAATCTTTTATTTTCAATAGAGATGACTCAGATGATATACAAGATGTAACAGACCTAGTCCACAATATTTTATGGGTGGATATCTGCTAAATTAGAAATCTGAAATGTTCAACGAATATTTGTAAATTCTACACCTTTACAGAAAATATTATTGTTAGAAATTTTTACAAAATCATTTTAAGCTTAAGTCTACGTATTTTCTAAATAAATATGTGCGAAATTAGTCGTTATTCTGTATATTTGTTTAAGACCCTATTCATCTAACAAAAAAATAGTCTAGACGCTCAACATTTGATGACTTTTATTTTTTTATATTCAGTGTATAATTTGGAATCAATAAAATATTTCAACTAATAAAATAATTGCAAAATTACGATTTTTTTATGCTTATATCTTTGACATGGTTTAGATCAGGCACATATTCCGTAAACATTTTCGACTCAGGTATCGACCCAAAAATGATTCTGGACTACGTCTGTTACACACGGTATATATTACATAAAATTCATTACTATATCTACCCAGAACAACAAATTTCTATAGCAAGAGACGAGAACAATGCTGGGTTGCAGTACATCTGGACGTTATGGTATGATTTTCAAAAGTGATCTTTATATAAACCGAAAACTTTCCAATCAGTGCATACATCGATTACTCACGTTTAGCTGCAAAACATGTACTTTCAACAAAATAAATGTCCAAAAACGCAAAGGGTGCAAAGAAAGGAAAACACATGAAGAGTCGGAATAAAAAATATGCGGATAAGATGAAATGATACAATAAAGGATTTGGTTGTTACCGACGCAAGTCGCTGGTAACAGGAAACTAATGGGAATGATGGGAAATATCGGGATGGGTAGGGCAGATGATTAGAGAATCCTTCGATATTGAATGGACCAGGTGTGAGGACTTACGGAATACGGAAGGATATCTCGACGCTAATCCTTTTTTCTACTCAAGTTTGTACCACAATTTACACTGTCACGATACTAATATTCTGATGTGTACTTTCACAAATTATGTACCAATGAGAACCAAAAATCTATTCCAATCACGACGGATTTCACGCGCTCGAAGCACGCCGAGCTGAAAGGTAATTTGGTACTGAGAAATTGGACCAGGCTAGAGGAAAAGGGCGACAATAATTCAATTAATTTAACAATAATAAATTCACGCAAGTGAATGGAATACCTATGAATTGTGTGTGTCCACCGAATATTGGGCAGCTCGAGTCGCTCAGAGGATCTACAATCATTGGAAGAACGCAGTCATCTTGATATCTGAGATAGTATTCTAAGAAGAATTAAGAGGCCAATTAGACGAAATCCTCAAACTCTGCGAAAAGTGAGACACTTATGGAAGCCAAAAACCAGCAGTGGATAGAAAGCGGCTGATAATGATCCTAATGAAATTTGTTAATTCAGTAAATATTATAAATACATTAATCTTTTTTATTTGTGTGTACTTTTACTAAATCATGCGTGTAAATGTATGCTTGTACTGGGAAAAGTTTAAATTTCATTGCTTGAGCAAATACATTTACTTATCAAATTAGTACGCACACAGTTTAGTCAACCTGTACATATAATCTATAATTTTGAAATGTCACCCTGTTTCGAATGTTGAATGTGTAATTACTTCATGCTCGGGTGTATACTACTCATTTAATATTAACTTATTATTATATGTAGTTGATTTTAAAATTATTAATTTCTTTAGTTTATAATATAAAAAAGGATATAAGCGACATGGTAGAACGTTCGATGAGTATATTAATAAAATACCATAAAAAACAACAAAACATGTACTTCGAATTCACTCAAAGCAGCTCAACTCGGCATATATTTAACATATCAAAAAATTTATCTCACAATAAATAGTATGATTTTACTAATGCGTCATTGCTAGTGATGGTAAACCATTATTCAATCCGTTATTGTGACTGTGAATGTGTTCGATCATAACGATGATTGGTAACTAAGATTAAACTGTTGAACGTTTAGTTTCTAGCGTATCAAGAATAGCATTTACTAAGAATAATAGACATTTTTATGATTAATTTATACTTTACAAAAATCTAATACATATATTGTATAAATATATTTAATTTTACGCTATTACTATAGCGTGTATATCACATCACTATCCTTACTGTTTTTAAAACTATGTTAAGCTCATGTATCGTGAAAAATAACTCGCTGGTCTCCCAGCAGCAATGTACATTACTTTCATTTTAGGCGCCTAGAACACATTTCGTTTTTATGCCTCACCACTCCTTTCATAATGAATGAAATTCTCTTAATGGTTTAATTGCAATACTTAAAGAATAATTACTGGGGATATAATGCATTATACGCTAAGATAAGATACTTGTCGTGTCACATCCTTCCCTTCCCAATATAATGGATATTTATTTCCTGCTGTATCAAGTCACCACATATTTTTATGTAAGATTAAGATATCTGGTAACGGAGGATTTTCTCCATTATTATTCAATTTTTTTCTAATGTCGCAGTCACATGTTCAGTGAGATTTTGTATATTATAATTTTATTTTAATGAAACAGATAATAAATCCCCTTAATCCCAAACATAATCCCGTTATATACAAACAAAAAACTATTAATTTTTTTTAAATATATAACTTTTATTTTTACTTTATACTACAGACATACAATTATTTGAGCTTTATAAAATTAATTACAAAAATTACTCAATTTGGTACCATATAGAGGAATACTAATGAATAATCTCAAAATGGTAGAACTCCATAAAAATGTTAATAAGGAGAAAAAATTAATGAACAATATTATATTTTCAAATCCTTCACCGTTCTTATCAATGTTTCCCAGAAACAATAAAGCCACTCCCACCCTTACGTGCCTCACCGCTCCAATAACCAACTGTATTTAATTTGAGTTCAATTTACACCTGTAGATGGAAAGGATTGCTCTTCCTGAAACTATGCAGTCGTGATACTCAAAAAAATTGTGTGTGTGTGTAGCACAAAATAAAAATATACATATATTTTTTTAATGTATATATTACTCCAAGAAGTAACTGCTAAACCAATCTATGATATAAAAATAACTATTATTATGATCAAGCATTGAAGAGCCAATTTATGGAATAACATCTAAAAAACTAACTTAAATAGTAAGTATTTTTAATGAAAACCTATTTTTGTTGTGAAGTTATACTATCAGAACTTAGTTTTGTGGTATTTTTAATACAAATTAAATTAATTGATTAGAAAGATGTACTGTAAATTCGTAGTTTTTAAAGTAAGAAAAATAAAACCGATGGTGAACTTAATATTTTAAAGTAATTTTTTAAATTAAACAAACGTTAGTGATATCAATTTATTACTCAGATTATTGTTCTAGAAGCGTCTCAAAATGTTGCGGTGAAAGCCAGTTCTGTTAGTTTACACAACCTCCCACGTACATAGAAAACTACGTGACTTTATATTATATATTAAAGTACATATATCTACATGCATGTACAAATATCATTTAAAATGATCACATTTAACGACTTTCGTTCCTTTATTACAAGTTAATTAAACCTCGTTATTTATTTATGATACTGAGTACCTACTACCAAAAAATCAAAGTGGCTCTTTGTAAATTAAATTCTTATTTACGTAGATGAAAGGCGTTTGATTTCCAGATTTTATTATATTCACAATTTTCTCGGAAAATTTGTTTCATCAAAAGCGAGGCACTTTTAATTAAGCGTGATAATTAAATAATTCAAGATGGAATGTATCGATGCTGAACATTTCAACTGCTGTATGGGACAAAATTTACGATAATTCGAACTTTTAGGTGTCATTGAATTATTTAGATTTCTTCTACCCTGAAAAAAGTTTAGTGTCTCGTTTTAAAAGTGGGTGACCTTCATCATTTGCTGTAAAAATAAGTTAAATAATTTGGAGAACACATTCTTATGGTGAAGTTGTAATTATTCAGAACAAGAAATAAAGTCGTATCAATGTGTCCAAAATTTAATAAAAATGAATTGATAATTCTGGCGTCTGCTATCAGATTACTCAAAGGTATTTGAGATTCCGTAAAAATAAGGTAAATGGCCCTTTCAAATAATGGAATGATTAAATGTATTAACATCAAAAAGGTAACACATAGGTTCGAAAATTTCTCGCTAAAAATATCGTCGCTGTAGCACAGTTGGATAATGCACCTTCCCCGGTTTGGAAAAAGATCCAGATTCGAATCCCGGTGGCGCAACAACAATGTTTTTCGGCAAAATTGATTTTCTACGTATATCTTTCTAATGAATATATTTAATTCATAGTTAAGTAATATTAAGTTTAGGATTAAGATTAAAAAGTTATGAATCTCAATTATTTTGAAGGGAACACATTCTTATTATCAAGTTGTCATTATTCAGAACAGTGATATTTTTAATACAAATTAAATGTATTAATTAGAAAGATATACGTATAAAATCTATTTTATCGAAAAATATTTTTGTTAGTACCGGTATTCGAACCTGGATCTCTTCCAATCCGGGAAACGTGCATTATCCGATTATGATGTACCAACACAGTGGATTGACAATCATTTTCGAACTTATATGTTACACTTTTAAAATTATTACATTAACTATTCCATTATTTGAAAGCCATATACATTGTTCTTACGGAATCTCAAATATGGGATTGGAAGAGATCCAGGTTAAAATCCCGGTAGCAACAACAATAATTTTCGATAAAATTGATTTTATATGTATATCTTTCTAATGAATGCACTTAATTTGTATTTAATCTCAATAATGGATTAATGTTCTTGTGGGAGTGTTGTAAGAGAATCAAAAGGATTTGACAGGTTGTTTGAATGATAAATCTGCTTAATGTGTGATTGGTAGATGCTCCAATATTCTCCCATCACTCACGTGTCCGTTTGATAGTCGCGTAATACATTGTGGCCAGAGCAGGTTATTGAACGAAAAACTATTATACTTTATTTATTGTCAGGCACAGTTTACAAGTATGCGGTAGTTAAGCTGTAAGATAAAATTACTGCACGCTAATAGTTCACGGAGATGTGAGTGAGAAAAGTGAAGCTCGAGAGACAGCCGTTCCGACAGTTGCTGGCCGTGTTCTTGTTATCACAAGATATCGATACTGGGGGACTTTACGTCTGCTACACACATCGGTATCTACAGGGTGCGTTCAGTAATGCCAGACGGTGATGCTAAGAGTGGAGGCGATAGATCTCCAATATACAAGATTTTTATGAGTGTGTATGCAGGGATGTATCATAAATTTTAATAACATTTTGCCCGCTTTTGATTTTTCAATAAAACAAATGATTCGTTTAACCATTTATTAATCGAGATAACCATTTATTAATCACTATATTATTATCATAAATGTATAACCTGATACATAAAAATCTATACAAGTAATTATCTGAAATTTCGCATAGTTTTTCAATTTCTTTCATTCATCTAATAATTTATCTAGTATACATGGAATCCTTTATAAAAAAAAATAGCTTTAGATATATTTGGAACCCGGTATCAAAGCAAAATTGTTGATTTAAACCATCTGAGCATATTCACGGCGAATTTAAATACAGATATCTTAAATAATGACGTAATACTACTCCCTTTTTTCGCGCTTAAACATTATGTAAGTATATAAAAGCAGCTTCGTACATTAGTTAAACACACATTTCTCTTTCAAACTTCAGAGACGTGTGCCTTAACTTTACGTTTCTTCAAAACCACTCTGTTAGTACACTAACGCATTCTGCTAATGTATTCGATAAACAAAGTTAGCTAGAGATAACAACAAACACAATAAAGTGCTAAACCTATACTATATGTATGTACAGTAACAATTTCCTGTCGATATTACAGTAACGATAATATCCACACACCCGTCATCTGTAACCGGGGCAGAGTAGTTAAAGTGCCTGATTAAAAATCTTATTTTCAATTAAATCGTAGGTTCGTACTGCCGGTTGCAGGTTTATTATCAATAAAACTTAAATTATTGACTATCCTTATTTTCATGCTATCATTTTCAAATTCAATTTGCATAAAATACAGGACATATGCGGAAGATTTGACTTGACCAGGTAAACCATATAAGATGGTCTTGTTAGAAGCCCTACTGATCGACAAGCTTGTATTGGAATATGTATGAATGTGAATGTGGCGAAAATTGTGTGTCAGAACAGAAGAGTGTGGTGCTTTATCCTCACTGCCTAGCCCCACGGGAAAATGGCGTGATGACTTTTGAAGTATCACCAGATTCTCTTGGGGTTCTATCCTCCGCTTACTGTCAAAGTACTTGGGTCCCAAATCCTCATAAAACTCAGTATGTCCGTGTAACAATTAAGTTAAGTTAAGTATTACAGTAATTATAAATTATACACTTCAGAGATAGACTAGTTATTCAGGTGAAGCTGTGATGAAAGAGAGCCGTTCCCTCAGAGACGGCCTACTATAATGTTTGTCCCCCACTCTCATGACATACACACACACACACATACATGTACAAAGTGTCAGTTCTCACAATAAGTTAGTTAGTTACGTATTATATTACGCCACGACAGTACTGGTGGTGTACATTATGTTACATTATATTTAGTTAAAACACAAACCGCTTTATTTGTTTTTTCCAAATATCCTGGCGGGCGTGTGTCACCGCCGGAAACGAATACGGTTAAGTACTGTGGTAGACCAGTTCTCTTTTTTTGATAATGAATTAGAAGACTTTTATTAAAATGTCAGCAAAAACCCGCGAAGGGGCCAGCTAAACACAGTTATAAGATTTTCGTAGTAACAAAAAAGAGAAATATTTTAATCTAGTATGATAAAAATAAATACGTTGCATGTTAACATTCGCGTGATCGTTAATACGTTCCATATTAATATTCGCACGTTCGTGTAACCCTCAGCTCCAATTTTCGAGATGAAATAATCCAAATCTGTTACTGTAATAGCGAAACAATTGTACACACTTCGGGGAAAACGACTTATCCTTACTCCGTTGTGTCAAGATAGACAATAAAATATGATATTATTTCTCCGGGCTTTTTTTGTTTATAAAATACTTCCCACTTCACTCGACAACATCGTGTTTTATTATTTTATTCTTCTTTCGTACTTTGTACAGCTGTTTATTTCACCCTTGCCCATTTTCTTTTCGGGTTGATATCAGAAAAGTTAACAAAAAATGTACAGCCATGTAAATAGAGGTTTCGGGCCTGGCTTTGTTGCGTCCGTCGGGGATAAATTTAATTATTAATTTCACGCTCTGGTAGAGCTGAATTGATGACGCGACTTAGCACGGTTGTACGTCGTCTACTTTTCATATTCGCTTCCCATTTAAAAAAATACCCTAGGACAACATAGTCGAAGGTCAGATCTTTATTTATTCCGCAGAAACGTCCACCTGCTGCTCGAATCAGGTCACCTTTGTGGATAAAGCTCACACCGAAAAAAATACAGCATTCGGAAAATAAAACGAACAAAACTCATCATAAACTTTCACGGATCTCTGGAGTATATATAACATTATCCTTGATAAGAAATGAATACATGGACAATATTATATTATATAATATGTTTCATTTTCATTAAAGGGTTCTAACGCCCCGTGTCCACGTATGAGATTTTTATGAGATTTTTCACTCGAGACATATTATTAATAGACAAGATACACATATAAAATCAATTTTATCGAAAAATATTGTTATTACGCTACCGGGATTCGAACCTTGATCTCTTTTCCAATCCAGGGAAGGTGCATTACCAACTACGCTACAGCGACAGTATTTTTCTCGACAAATTTTTGAACACTTTTTCATATTAATACATCTATCTATCGTTTATTATCTTTCCAATTAATACATTTAATTAGTATTTAAAACATCACAAACCTATGTTCTGAATAATTACAACTTCACTATAAGAATGTGTTCTCTTTAATAAGAGAATATTTTTGTTATTTAAATTACTTTATAATCAATTTTGTTATTTAATATTTTTGGTTAGGCAATTTCTTAACTTTTATTCTTCTTCTTTCACGGCACTACATCCCATGGTGGGATTTGGCCCCCTATCCCTGGCCATTCTTGTCCAGTTCCCAGACCCTCGCATCTTGCTTCAGTCCTCTTTCACACAGTCAGCCTAAATATGTAAAATTATCAACCCTTGATATATATTTTAATTGAGATTAATTATTTATTTGATATATTGTTTAGATTTCATTGTTAATTATAACGGATAAACTTGTCTTCTTTAACCATTCTTCGGTCTAGTTAAGAAGTTAAATAAATAAATAAAAACTCTTGACTTTCGTAGTTCACAGTGTATGCACTAAGTCTTCACCGAATCGCCTCTCACTTCACACTTGTGTTACGTCAAACGTCAGTCCATTGATGTACCGTTCGTAAGTTGGGTGAATTTGAATCTCCCCAACGGCAGTAAAAACGGAACAAATGTTTGTAATTTAATGCCTACTAATTCCATACGTCCATAATAAGTAATTGTAGGTATGTATGGTCTATGGCGCTTGTGCGCACGTATTGAGTTTGATGTCAAATCAAACGTCGTTCACACGGTTTTGAGTTATTGTCTCTTTCTACCAATTTCAAGTTGATCTGAGTTTATTTAACACGGTACTGAGCTTTATCTCAACTATATCTCTGAGACTTATCACACGCAGCTGACAAAAAAGTAATGATGGAAGTGCTTTACAAATCGTAAATCATTAAATATAATCATTCACTTCTATCAAAATGAAATCCAATATTATTGGGAGTTTTATTATAAGTTATTTGTATATATTCTATAAGCTGAGAGTACCACAGGGAATACATTATTCATACCTTGAACGCAGTTATCGCTAAAAAGGATTTGTCATCATAGGCAGTGGAGTCTACTTCGGAGTTGGCTATTTTGTGTAGGAAAATGACATCGGGCATGTCTCTTCCAATTTGTAGTGATAGAACGAGATATGAGAATGATAAATTAAATTGGTATATATACATACGTATTGTACACGAGTATTACGCAGTTTTGTCCATTATTTTTATTCTTACTGTTTTCAGAAAAAATAAAAATAATAATCACACTTTAATGAAAAAAGACAAAGGTTGGTGCAGATAATTTAGGTATCTATTTAACATGAGCCACAATGCAGCGTATTGGCTGAATTCCTGTAGTTACGCCACTAATTGTAGGCAAGATGAGTAAACCGCAATTATATAAACTAATAAATCATTACAGAAAAGAAGTCTAAAATAATTACCCAAAAAATAACGAAAATTGACCGAATTATCTGTGATAAATCTATGTATTATAGAATAAAAATTTGACACTGGGGGTGAATGTTAGTATATTAATATAGTGTAGCATATGATATGTATAACGTGAATGTATATAAAGATGATAATAAACCAAATAACTTCACGTATTTAAGATGATCCTACTGGAATCTTCAACAGACGTTAAGCGTAAATAGTCCAAACGACGCAAGAATGGTTTATCTTGTTTGTAGGATTATAGGAATTGAGATTGTGTGTTAAAGTTATTCGAATATATATAATTGACTCGAGATTGTGTCAGAAGGTTAAGATGCTGTGAAACAGAAGCTGCTAAATTCTTCTTGTCTCACGCGTGTCGGTTGTGTCGCAATGTGCCCTACAATGTGTCTGTCGTAATTAGAGCAAGATATAGAAATGAAAAAACACTTACAAGGTTTCGTTTATTAAGGTGATGAGTTAATATAATTTAAATACGCGGTTTGAACTCTGGAGTGACTCGATGAGAATGCTGTCGAGTAGCGATATTGATGTTGGGATGATCTGCGAAGAAGTGGTCGGTAGATGCTTGGCATTACCCGGCTCTGGTGATTAATGTTAATTGTGTTGTTTAACTGATTAGTTGTTCTGGTTCGGGCCCTATATGGTTGATAAATGAGCCTTTACCCGGCCATGTCAGTGTGGCACATGCAGGGCCACCACTTGATCGTAGGGTTATTTGCCGATCCCTACGGGATACTTTTTTATTGAGATACTTCATTATACAATTAAAAATCCATCAAAAACGAAAGCAAATTCATAATTTGTATGACATTAATTTATTAAAAAGTGTAAAGCATAATAATTATATTTGTTTGAAATGATAACCACACATTTAATTGAAAGAATTTGTTCGATCTTTATAACTTATCTATGGTTCGCCGATCGCCATAAGTAGATCGATGGTTCTTGTCTATTACCTATCGACTACCCTCCTCTCCCCCTATAACCAGAATATGATATTTTTTGTAGTTGTGTTTTCTATAGTATTGTAACGTAAAAGGGGAGGGGGGGGGATTATGGTGAGGCACGTGAAGCGCATCGATTCCATCCCATCCCCGGAAATCCACGCATTCCACCTCGACGAAGTGAACACGCTTTCCTCAATTAGTGCAGCCGAGCGGTGATCGGTCTGCTGGCATGCCGTTACACAATACACGCCAACTCGTCTTCTCACACAGGTTGCTGATATTCGGGATAGGAACCGGGAAGGTTGTCAAAGAGAATGTCTGGTTGTATAGATTCGTGTAATATAAACATAAAAATAACTTACAAGCTATGACTTAATTAACTAAATAATCCTAATACTTAAGAGCTACCACCTCCTAATACCAGTTATTCTACCAGGGTCCAGCGACTCACCCCCACTCCGTCTGTCTTCTCTTAATTTTTACTTTTTTCTAGTGTGATGCAGAGTACCGGACTCATCAGAGTCCCTTGCTCTTCCGTACTGTAGTTGCCTCTCGGGGCTGAATCAAAAATTTAATTTGTCTTTATTATTAGTTGTTATTATTATAAGTTGTGCGTAGATTTAGCTGCTAACTGGGGGCAGGAGATAGGAGAACTTGCTTGGGGCGTTTTATACGCGATGGAAGATTTGTGTCGTAATTAGAGAGAGTTTTTATCGTGGGGTTACGGTGCTTCGGTAGTTCAGCATAAAAACGTGTGGATAAGTGTTTTATGAATTCGCTTATGGGGATAATGCCCGATTCGTGATGAAGACGTGTTATCCTAGTCCATTTTGGGGCCTTCAGAGCGAGTCTGAGGACCTTGTTCTGGAAGGATTGTAGTTTTTTAATGTGTGATTTGGCCGCGTGGCCCCAGACGAGGGCTGTGTAGAGGAGTATAGGCCTTAAAACGGCCTTGTATAGTAGGAGCTTGTTACTGGAGGCAAGTTTGCTACGCCTACCTATCAATGGGTACGTCTGTCTTCTCTTGACTTTGACTTTGATCGATTGGAGTATAGACTTCCGAACTCAAAAAGTTCCTTCCTCTTCCATCTGTAGTGCATCGAGATGTGATGCTTTAATTTTTTAAAAAGAGAATTTACTGCTAACATGGCGCAGGTTGACGGAGCGTTAATTAAGCCACCGGCGGTCTGGCTTGCAACTTGAAGTTGCGGATTCTAATTAAAATTGATTGTGCTTCCTGCATGAAGCGTTGTATATCGTTCTCGAGAACGTCTAGTGCTTCTACTTGGATGGAAGGTCTAATGTTGTTTGTAGGATCGCGGTCCTGTGAGCGATACTGATGCTGCGCGGCGGCATCGTAATCTTGGTTCGGCCTGGGGGAGTGGGTGGTGGGAGGGGGAGGGGGCCGTTCTAGTCTCCACTGTTGGGAGTGTTGATCCTGGTGTGCCGGAGGGGCGGTCTGGTTTCTCCAGTTTGATGATTGCGCGGTTTGTTCGCGTCTATTATTCCTAGCGGCGTCGCTATACGAGCGATTATCGCGTCTTTGAAGTTTGTAATAACGTTGGTTTATAGGGTGTTCAGGGCAACCCTTGTAGTTTGCCGGGTGGGGACCACGGCAGAGGGCGCAGGTCGCCGGCGTATGGCGCGTTTTGGTGCAGTCGACGGTGGCATGGTCGCCTGCACATTTCACACACTTTGGCTTGCCAAAGCAGCATTGGGCTGAGTGACCATGATTTTGACATTTAAAACATTGCCCGTGTCTAGCCCGGGCTATCAGGCGTTCTACCCGCACTTTAAAATTCATTACGGTTTTTAATTCGGTATAGATTTTTTTCCCTACGTCGGTTTTATCTAACGTGATGAGAAGGAGTGGTAGGGCGGTCCTTCCGGGACCTTTACGCATACGGTACACATTTTGTACCGGGTGTCTGTCTTTTCTTTACTTTTTACTTACTTTTTTCTATTGTAAAACGGAGTACCGGGCTCTAAGAGCCCCTTGCTCCTCAATCTAAAGTAGCCACAGGGGGCCGAATTTAAGAATGGTGGTGTTCTGTCTTTTCTAGGATTTGCTGGGCCTTATATACCCAATTTCTGGGTTCCATCTCTTTCTCACTCAAGGGTAACCCTAAGGTAGAGATGTCCTTTTCCCACTTATTGGTTTAAATGGCCTGTCAGCTTTCTCCTCTGTCGCCTTCCAACCAATCTCTATTCCTGGTAAAAATGACAATATTAGTTTATTCCAAGGGCAGCTTTCTAAAATAATGACATTTTCAATAGTCCCGCTCGGTGTTAAAAACTATTGTTTTGTAGATGTTGTATACGGCCTCGCGCACCGAGTGATCCAAAGGATTTCTCTTTTACCAGGAATTTGGCCGCCGACTCTTGCAGTTCTGTTACAGTATATAGATTCAGTTGAAGTTGTACCTTCTAACTGAAAGGGCGTTTACCATTTTGGATGCCGTCAAATTTGTCCTGCCATGTGGGAACGAATTGTCGGCTTGAAGCATCATCCTGCTGTGTGGGGCTGATATTATACTATTTGTGTGTAATCGATTTCTCGCTACCGTGCGAACCGATTAGTACCGTACATTGTGCTATTGGGCATGGTGCTAGTTGAATACTTGAACGTATACGGAAGTGTATATCCAATAATTCTTCGTGCGGACCATCGGAGTATGTGCCCTGAGTCATAAGACCTGTGGATCCAGTAGAAGAAGATCCAGATACCGAAACGTTTCACAGATAGGTTGTGTTTTTTAGTTCTGGGTAGTCCCTTAGCCGCTCCCGGTTTCATATTCCTGTCCCTCCTTACTCGCTCATTCAGACAGAATTCAGGCAGATATAGTTTATTTTATATTGCCATACAATTCAATACATGTTTATTATATTTGACATGGACAGACTAATCGAATAAGGAAATCATACAATATTATACTTGAAATTTTATTTTATATACAGAGATATCTAAAACTGTAACAAAAGTATTGGTTTTTGATCGAACAAAAACCTTCAGGTAGGTAGGTACTTCAAACATTCACGTATTGTAATCAAAATACAAAACACAGAAATTCGAAAAATATTTTTCCAATTGGTGAAAAGCGTTCTCTTTTTTTTAGCTACCATTCAATTTGACATTCGGGTATTTTATTAGCTTTTTGATAGAAATGAAATATGAATATCTGAAAATTCTCATGCGGGCACGAGCGATTACGTACCTTAGTTTTTATTTTGACAATAAACATAATTTTTTCTATATTTTACTAAGTGATTTATCTAAATTTGTTTTACTTATTCTACTACGTTCTGAGAATACGTAAATTGCAAATTACATTAATTCATGATTCTTATACGTGAAATAAATATTATTATAAATTCATGAAATGAGTGTTTCTAAATATTATTTTTTCTTTTAAAACCATCTTTTTGAATTTGAAAATAATATCCCATATACTATACATGTGTGTATACTCTGATAAATAAATATTTGATTATATTATGTAACGAAATCGAAATACCGTTTTAAAATAATTGATGAAAAATTTTATACGTAAGATTAAATAATCCAGAGGTTGTAGACAAGGTCGATAGGCTTACTTTACATCCAGTACTAATTAATAAGTTTTCATGACGCAATTTCTTGAAAATTTAAATGCTCTTTCTTTCTGTATATATTGTATTTGTAATTCTGAATATTATGTTCCAATACATGTATACGTAAGTTGGAAACCATCCAAACTGTCCTAGGTCAGGAATCAATAACTTATTTCATGTTATTGTGTTCAGTACGTGTTAGAATCAGACGCATACTGTGCTCAATTTACAATGGATGGAATCAACAACCAAAACACGTATATTTTCGTCGCTTTTTAGCAATGATATTATATCAAATCCATATTATGGCTGTGACTGTGTTCAATTGTAACATGATCGGTAACTGAGATTTAATTGTTCAAGGTTAAGTTTAAAGAGTACCAGTTATTTCTATAAAAATTAAGAATTTTCAGTTACCAATAAACTACGAATATTATAGTTAATAGAAATATAATCGTAATAAGTTAATCATGTTATATTATAATATTTTATATTTACCTCTGTTACAACAAAAACATGTGTGTCAATAAAGTCTAATGAATAAATCATCGTTAAAATTAAACACAATCACAATCAATTGCTGACGATTAAAAATCATTTCTTTTTAGACTCAGGTTATCCGTTATTAGAGCTACAATATTCATAAATAATATTTGGCTGTTGATGAAACAACAGGATCACCAATTTTATAGTTATTGTTGAGTGAACATCGACGGTCGGCGATGGCGAGGTTTGTCCTACTGAATTAATGAATTAATTAATTAATTATTTAATTCAGTGGGACAAGTCCAGCTTACAGAAGGTTATGAGGTGAGCGTGATCATCTCAAGTGTGTAAGAACTAAGTTTTGTCTGGACATTTATTATGAAGTAAAATCTGGTTCTCAAAGTCTGGTAAGGTTGTTTATAATAGATTGCGTTACGAGGTAAAAAGGATTTACCGAGTAGAGAGTGATCATCAAAACTTCACCAGAGGGAATATCGGCTCTGTTGGCTGAGCCCTCCGTCATCACCCCGTCTCTCTTCACTACAGTATTCGGAATGACAAAGTGATGTGACCTCGTCGCTCCTAGATCTTGCATCACGCCCAATGTAACTTTGGCTGAGAGCCACAGATGTCGTTAACTGTCCGCCTCAAACAATACGATCTCTAAGTATAATATTTTTCATCATCCACGTGGATCTCTTATGATAGAATCGTGAACTTCACGAATTCCACCCTTATTGACTGTACTCCAATACTTTTTTCGACACTGGCATAACTGACTTTTCTAAGTTACCATCTTTTTCGCAAGATGTCTTTCCTTGATGTGTAGTTCTTGTAGTATGGAGAAATTTGTGCGTCTCGCTGTCTATGGTGTGCGCGACTGTCTTGCATTCAGATTCCACGATTCCACACCATACAGAAATATGAAATGCACCAGATACCTCACAATCCTGGCCTTGGTTGTTTTGGTAGTCTTTTCATAATTAAGTTAAAGTAGTTTTTTCATATTTTATGCGTTGTTTCATGCCTGGTTCGCTTATAAACAGTTTATACTCGTTTTCGGTTATACTCTCCTTTTCTCCTGCAGTAAATGCGTTCCGCAGGATATCGTATAAAAAGACTTGGATTTCGTTAAAAACATAGATACGCCTTTCATAATTTTCCAAAACTACCTAATTCTAAAACAACGAGTTAAAATATACCCGTAATCGCATGAAAAGAGTTATTAAAAACCAGAAATTTAAATTATTTAAATATAACATATTCTCTTTAATCGGAATTAGCGTCGTTATATGGCATTGCTCGGCATGATTTGTGATTTGTTGGAAATCACTTTCATAGTGATGAATGATTCGCATATAGTTTCTTCTAGTGAGAATAGATAAAACCATATCTACCAATTTCATGAGCCAAAGTAATGGTTTCAGTTGATGTGGCCGATATTTAAAGGGTTTACTAACTAGAATATATCCAGGTCATGCTGCTTTCCAGCATGAATTTAAATTGTGCGGTCTTCTTTCAGCAGTAGCAGAAGGAACATGATTTAAAGAGTCCACTTTTTTTTAGAAAATTGCGCGCATAAAAAAGATTCGCATAAAAAATGACTTGGTTTCCATATTTTGAATATGAAAGCACTTATTTTCTGTAGTTTTTTATCACAAAATATATTGAATGATTAATAAACCATTTATATCGTGTTTGAATATGATTGCCAAATTTACGTAAGCTGGCTTCCTTACATTCAACATTACGTATTGATTCATTAACAGAGACGTTAAATAAACATTCAATCAGGAGTATCTGCTAACAGAGACAATGTTTAATGAATCGTACACTCAGCCGGTATGTTCAAGATATTATCTGTGATTTCACACAAGATTGAGCGTACGCCGTTTCAACCCTTGTGCGGCCTCAACTTCATTTTCAACTGGCAAGGAGGCAACTAGGAGGCTATCTAGCAAGCGTGCTAGGAAGCTAAGATTTCTAGCTAATGAACTAGCCAGAAATTCGTGAGATAAATGTTCACAGTTTCTGACTTCTAATTTTTGATTAAAGAAAACCTTTGACATTTTTTTATAATGTTTGATGTGAATTTCACATTTGACGCAAAAATAATAAAATTATTTATTATAATGAAATGTGCAATTTACTTATTTATTTTATAACTAAGCCTAATTATACAAAATTCTTGTGAAGTTTCACCGCGTTTTTATTAAAATTCATATATTTTTTGTTAAAATTTTATTTTTAAAAGTTTTTTCTTAGTAAAGGTCGTACTTCACTGGCCATCATCAAGGTCATTGTAAAACGACGACTTGCTCAAAAATTCAATCCGCGGCAGAATTACTCAACTATCATTTTACGGCAGGCAAAATCTACAAATGTGGTTATTAGTAAATAAAATTGGAAAATCACAGAAGGTCTCATAACGCAACTACAAAATAATTTACCTTAATAAACCTTCTTTGGTCATGACCAGAAGACCCCAAAATCACCCTCATATATGGATATACTTTTTAATTTGACATATTTTGGATTACCTTAATAAACCTTCTTTGGTCATGACCAGAAAACCCCGAAATCACCCTCCGTTAAAAAGTATATCCATATTTATATATATATATATATATATTTACTTACTTACTTACTTACCATCACGCCGTTTCCCCGTGGGGGTAGGCAGAGAGGATAGAGCGCCACACTCTTCTGTCCTGACACACAATTCTCGCCTCATCCACATTCATACATCTTCTCATACAAGCTCGCCGATAATAATAAATATATATTTATGTATATATATTTATATGTTTTCGCAAGGACTAGTGTATTGTAGTGAATATGTATTATAACTTTTATGCACATATTCATATATTAGATATAAATATACAAATAATATGTACATACGTATATGGATAAATTATTAAACATTATATATACATCTTTACATGACATAACGAATTTTGTAGATGCGATAGAACTTCCGTAGTTAACATGATTGAATCAAACTTATCTGAAAAATTATTCTTGTAAATATGTCAGTCAAATTCATTAGTCAGCCTAATACACCAGCTTATTTCGAAATGGTGACTTCAATGTCAGTCTTAAAGAACCTACAGCCTACAGCGTATACATATATTAATTATTTTCACATACAGACGATTTTTGTGGCTAGTTCTGGAAGGGATTTATTAATGCTTACAATTTTTGGTCAAAATATTAGATAAAAAATTTTATTAGGGCAGACCCTTGATCAATCCATTGGCAAGGTACTTTCTGAAACAAGTTTGTGGGCGAATAACACTTTTGACAAATATGCAGAACTATTTAACTCGAACACTGGAACTATCTACAATATTATCGCCATGTTGATCTTCAAAACTTCAAGAAGTTGTCAAGAACCAAATTGTTTTCGGAGAATAAACAGAGTTAATCAAAAAGCAATCTTGAGTGAATTGTTTGCCATTTATCACAGTCCTGATATTAGAGACCGCCTTCAAAAGAGATCCTTGAAATAATATCGGGTAACGCATAACGAGCCTTCAAAGGCTAAGGAGTTGTTCAATTATTGTATTTTGGCCTTATATAAAAATTAAATTCGGCAACAGAAAGGTCGAATTCGAATGGCTGATCAATTTATTTTGGAAAAATATTTGTCTTTTGCATTTTCAATTACCTTTAATCGTGAAATAATGTAATGTATTGTGGTGGAGTTGTAATTTGTGCTGTTTTAATACAAATTAAATTAATCAACTAGAAAGATACTCTAGCAGAAAAGCAATCGACCATATTCATGTTTAAATGATTATTAAATACACGTAAATATTATAAACGATCAACGTTGCATCATTTTTTGACTGTGCGACCATAGAAAAAATTATTACGATTTCATTCACAGCTTCTATGATATGACACGAGATGACCATAGATAAGAAAGATGACAGCTCAAAATTCTTACGATTTTGCAATGTTTTGAATTACATTATACATTTCATTTCAAATTGAATATATATTTATGTACTACTATTGAATATATAAAAGAGAAAACATTTAAGTAATTTTAACGTAGAGATATTAAAAACATATTATTTTGTGCCATGATCGCGTCTCACAGATCTCGTTATTTAATCAAGCATTAAACAGCCATAATAACACTACCAAAACCGAAGCCGACATCCAGAAAGTCACAAATGTAGACGGGGAAGCGTAATATCATTATGGATACAGAAAAAAATCGATGAAATGCTTATAATCTAAAAATAGAAGAATATAAGTATTCATTTGAAAGAGCTACAGTATATACGTTCAAAAATGTATCGTTAACATATTTGGTTGATATAACAGAAATGTTTAACGCATTTCGCCGAATAGAAAAATGTCCACGTTCGAATCCTGATAGAAACTAAAATGTTTTTTCGATAAACAAATATTTTTTTCTAGTTGATTAATTTGAGCTCAGTTTCAACTATACTACACTGCCACTACTTAACTCTGACTTACTTATTGATATTAACACGCGTGTCAAAACTATTTTATATCTTAATACATCATACTCATACACGTAAACTAATGTAAATTCCTTGTTTCAATATTTGCATTTTAATATCACCCATGAGATCATTTTGACTGACGCAATCAAATAGCCCTGAGACTTTTTTTAAATATATGACTCGATTGGAACGAAAATTTAAACGCTGATAATTTAATATGCAATAATGTAAAAAATACGTCATGTTTACACAGAGGTTTAATTTTTGAAAACGATTAAATATTTTTACTATTGTATAAATATGTCATAAACTATCGAATTTATGTTTCCACAAATAATGTTTGTGGAATGCCCCTCGTCCCGCAACTAATATTCCAAACCTATCTCCTACATGTACACTTTATTTCATGTCTATTAATCTACTGGTCTATGATTATGCTGGATTTTTATTACCACACTAGATAAGAAACTATCAAATCAACTGAATGGCTAAATTCAAAGCTCGTGAACCACCTATAGTGCACCTCATCCTAGAAAAATAATAGAATGTTTATGTAAAATCTATTCTCGCATTTCTAATATCCGTTCGTTTTACCAGGGTCATGGCAATGTAAGGAGATTGAGGGTATGTGCACTTATAAAGGTTATGTGGTAATGTTTATTATCATTTGAGTATATACAAAAAATTTTGAATCCAAACAAAACTACATTCTTATGAGAATAACAAACTTATCCTGATTTGTCAGAAATACAATCATTCACAGAGACTCAAATATACCCTTACTCAAAACGACACAAACACGATTTATCTTCTAAATTAATTTCCATCCCAAACCCTTCCATAAACTCCCTCAGACCATATGATCCCTCAACTGATCCCCATTATCTTCGTTCTTTTTCACTTTTTTACCCTGTTTTTGACCCTATGAAATGAAATTTATAAAAAGATTAAAAACTTTCACAAAAATAAAAATAAATCAACAAATTCTAAAAAAAAAATTAACAAAACATAAAATATTTTATATAAATCTTTACTCATTTTTGCTACAACTTCATACAATTATATACAAAGTTAAAATAAAATAATTTCTCCATGTTCCCCGAATAAGGTCCCCCAAAAAAAATCTTACGCCATGTTGTTACCTTATATATCGGAGTCAAGAGGACTCAGCTCTTATCCCTCCCCCTTTTAACAATGGAATCAGAGGGTATATGTATATATATTTATATATCAGAATATTACTCGATTATTAGAATAAGCACTTTTTTTTATATAGACGTATTTCTTATAATTTAGAAAAAGGTAACATTCCAATCGTCTTAGTTCCACAACCTTGTACAATTATCCTGGTAAAATATACTTATATTTGACAAGGGTGTCGTGGAGTCGGCTACCACAATGACCAACGCTACCAATTTATAAAAGTGTTTCAATCAATCGCAATGATCGTCAATCAAGACTCGTCATCCATTATCTCATAAATTACGCCCTGTCCGTTATAATTTCGAGTCTTATCATTACCCAGCATATTTTATAATTTAATTAAATTTTTCATTGACGCCTTCCTCTGTCAAGATGTCGTAATCATTTACAATTCCTTCATCATTTTGTCTGTACCGCTCGTCACGTCATATTCCTTCTCTATCTCTTCATCAGAGTTTTCTCACAAATTCGTTACGTTTGTGCAAGTCACTTTTGCATGCCTAAGTTTGCCCGAAGAACAAATATTTATTTTATATCCGGTATAAATATTTCATTGCTTGTATTTTACGATCATATTTATAAGCACGGAATATACTGAAATAAATTCCGGAGTCGGTGAGCTGTAACATGTATGTATAACGGTGTCACTGAGGCAGCATACTATGAAACTTTAAAATAGATCAAAAATATTGGATTCCTCGATGAATGCACGGAACAATTTTAATAAAAGTTCTATTTATAGGGCTGGTGACAATGTAATAAAATGTAATTTAAAATATGGCTAGTAAACTACGCGTTTCTACGTCGAGGGTCACCACTGTAGGGATTGAGAGTTTGCTTCGCTTTGTGTATTAAGTCACCAGTAAGGGGTGACTGATATGGGTTATGAATATCAGAATGATTTGATTAAGGTGAGTCTGAGGGCCCTATCCTCCTCGCCTATCCTAACCGTAATCGCGTATATACGAATGTCGCAGTGTATATAAATATTGCGGAACATGCGTGTGAGTATAGGTGTTGGTGTTTGCGACTAGAGCAGGATGAAGAAATGAAATAAGACTTACAATCGGTTGGCGTTTATTGTAGGATGATACACAATTGAATTTACACAGGTTGGAAGTAAAAGTGCACAATAAATTAATGAGACGTCTTGTTTTGATACGGAGCGACATACGAATGGTAGAATCAAATAACGCACTATGTATCATGACCAACTATCTGAGAAAAACAACAAAAGGTGAATAATAACATCATATTTAATTTTTATCAGATATTTCTTGAAAAATCTGCACTATACATCCTACCTCTGTTTTCTACATAAAAACTAAAAGTAATAGTTTTCTATGCATCCTGTAATTAAATTGCGAAAGATAAATTTTAAGCAACTCTCGAGTACCAATTTTGGAGTCGAATTCATTATTTTATTCCGCATAGATACTTTTGGATGTAGCCTGCTGCCACTGTAAGTGTCCAAGATTTGATACCGTAGGACGCCCAATAAAAAGTACCAACTTTTTTCTTTAGCGGCCTCGTGGAAATCAGAAGTCGAATAAAATTATTTTCTAAATATCTAATATTATGCAAAAAAAAATCTAATAAATTATTATAACAAGCAAAACGTCTAACTAAAATGAACAATCTTTTTTAAAATTAGTATAATATAGAATTCTGGACTGTATAAACTATTATTATATATTATGTCAAGTGATTATTCGTAATTTGGCAAACAATCACTGGTACGTTAGAAACTAATCTTCCATCAGTTAAATGTCAGTTATCAATCATCGTTACAATTGAATACCGATCACATAATCAGTCATAATAACGGTTTAGCTCATGAATAATTTTAACTCATTTCATCAGATGCAAACCATTTCACTTAAATTATTAAAAAGAAATATGTGTAATAAATGATTTGACAGATCGATCTTCGAAAATTCATTATTTTTTGTGTACAGTTTAATGGGCTACTGCGCCGTGTATGTCTGACCTTTCTGGCCGACGTTTTCGATCTTATTTTAGGGTCCTTCATCAGAGCTTATTATAGATCACGTCATAATCGTAATCGGCTAACACTCCTCCCGGATAAGAAGAGGTCCAGGTTCGAATCCCAGTAGCAACTAAATATTTATAATGTATTTTTTCTGTATATCTTTCTAGTTGATTCATTTAATTTGTATTAAAAATATCATCTTTACCGACGAGAATATTGATCATTCGAACATGTGAACCCTGAGGACTACCGCGTCTCACATGGTTATACTTGGTTGACCTTGGAACAGAAGATTCCTGTAAATGATGCTATAGTTTCAATATCTTGTTTCTCTACTCAATTATCAATTTGTAACATTTGTTACGTTTATTTTTATTTCTCAACATTTTTCAATCGTAATTAAGAGTATTCTGTTACATGTTATTTTCTTAATTATCTTAAAATTTATTTACATTACATTATACATTTAATGTCATACTAGGATAACTGTCGAGATCATTAAGGACCTGTTGGTAATTGTATTAAAAACAAATTGTTTTGTTTTGTTTAATCTAATTAATTAAGTACACTGTTGCGTAATGCAATATTGACAGATGGGTATCATATTATATAGTTATGTGAGAATAACATATTCTCATTTCCGGAATTTCCACCGAGCGACACATTCTCTGCGGTCGTCTAATTAACCTTAATAATTATAATAGCTTAGCTAATAGATGCTTTCAGAAACGATCCAACACATTTGCGTTATATTAATTAGGTGGCATTGCTAGATAACAAATTAATATTTGCTATTAAATAGTAAAATACAAACCGAATATTTTAACTAAAGACTTCAAATAAATTAAAGCATTTTCACTAAAATCAATCTTTCTTTTAAAGTTTTTTATGTTATTCAGCATCACCTTCAAAATCCAACATCATTTTTATAACACTTTACTTTCTTTGGACGCAGACCATAAATTACTTCTCAACGTTGTCGCTAACATTAGGCACTTGTCATAACGAGCCTCATAGAACGATGCCACCTGAGCTAAAAACTATGCCTGTTATCGTCATCAAAACGCTCGCCACCATAGAACCGATTCAGATGAAGAAAAAGTTGCTGGTTTCATGTTTCGTGCATTCGAGAAATGTATCACGGACCGCATCTCATAGTCGGCGGGCTGATCAATTGTCTTGAACAATTCAACCATTCACTACAAGATGGTCACATAATGTGAAAGTCTCTAATGCTGCATGTGGTGAGTCAACAGATAAAGGAAACATCGCAACCGCAGCGCTACACCGGGAATATCCAGCAATGGTACTTACTTAAAAAACGCGCCTCGTATGTTCGTAATCATAACATAATTGTACCTAGGATAATGTGATACTTTCCATAAGGATTTTGATTGTATTTGTTTCATCATAATTATCAACCATATTTTATCCACTGATGAATGAAGACCCCCCAAAGTGTCTCCCACTTACTTTTTTTCTGTCCTTTGTTGTCAATAAATTATATTTTAGGTTAAATATTCATTAAAATGTGGATTTATTTATCAACGAAATAAATATACTGCGATAAAAATACTGTTTTATTTTAAATATTATATTTACCAATTAAGTAATAATAACACCCAATCACGCTTTTGTCTTTTACCATTTGGCAAATTCAAAGGCTTTATTTTGAATAGTTCCGATACACTTCAATGCCTCTTAATTCAAAGGAGTTTTGGGGAAACCATTTTGAATACTGAAACCAATTTATTTCTTTTATTTCTTTCACGGAGTTTTCGATCATATTTCAGTACTAAACAGAAGTATATAGAAATAAAAAGAGGCGCGCGACAGGGTGTATTTTCTCGCCTATGCTGTTCAACTTATATTCAGAAGAAATATTCAATGAAGCTTTTCAAGAAGCCACTCGAGAATTTATTATAAATAGAAAAATTCTTAATAACCTGCGTTATGCAAGTAACATTGAAGATTTACAATTTTGCTGATCCCAATAGTGAACACATGTGAGAACTAGGGTAGAACTTAATACTATAAACTATAACTAAAACTAACTATATGCTCATTAGTTAACATAACGTAGCTGACAATTAAATTTTTTATATTACTTAAAAGAAATTGGAGAAGATACAAAGTATTATATACCTGGGTTGCTATATAAATGAAAAATGGAATCCTTCTGTTGAAATCAAATGACGCATTGAGCAATCTCGCGCATTACAAACATTCATCCGCATGACAAAAAGGTTCTAAAGTCATGATCTCAACCCCAGATTATGAATACAAATTTTCATATGCTATGTATTCTCGATATTATTTTTTGGAATGAAAGCATGGACACTTACCTACCGAAGAAATGATAAGGCGACTTGAAGCATTTTAGATGTGGATCTTTAGAAGAATGCTCAAAATAAACTGTATGAGTAGAGTTACGAATGAAGATATTATGTTTCGGATCAATAAAGATAAGTTTAAAATGATAAAAAACTAAAATTTTAATATCTTAGACAATGTAATCGAGACATTCGGAGAAGTGTGAGACCTTTAACCGCATAATGCAGGGAAAGATTGCTGAATATCGGAGCCCTAAAAAAGAGAGAACATCGTAGCTAATAGGTAAGAGGATCCACCGCTAACACAGAACCGTTTTAATAAGCAAAAACTCCTATATCGGTTCTACTCATTCACCGACAGGTTGGCATTTCTTTTATGCCAAACAGGCGACCGTGCAACATAGCTCAGCGCATAAGCGTCCAAGAAACGATGCATGGCCGCCAACCAAAACATCTCTCATTACACTTATAACCGTGACCACATATTAAAAAAAAGTTTGTATAAAATATATACATGCACAGAATAACAATAATAATAATACAATATTAACATAGAGGGGTAACTAGGGGAGTACACAAAACACTCCCTCACTGGAAACAAGACGGGTACAAAAAAAGACGTGAAGGTGATTCTCTACCCGAGCACCACTGCCAGCAGATATTATCCAGAAAACAGCACACTATGGGTTCCGACTGGCAGGCTAATCAGATACCCGCTATAGCAGGTCGATCCAGGATTTCCCACCTAAAGACTCACATTCTTACAAAGGGGGGGGGGGGGGGGGGCAAGTCCCAAATCAAAGAGTTTGCTCCGAAACTACCCATAATCCAACGCCGAAAGACTCCCCCGACCTCTCTCTCTAACGGCAGCAAAGGGGAGGAAGAAATGAGTCCACCTCCCCAAAGGTGTCTCATCTCATCTTTCTTGATATTTTTCCAAACTCAGTTCTCCTACACGCGTGCATAAAACCCTGATGTAGATAAAATGTTCAATGACCTTAATATTAAGTTATAATGGCCCATGTCCATGGAATGAGATAGATGAGATATGTCTCAAAGAGAAATCTCATTACCAAGATGAGACAAATCTCAGTACTGTGTACACATGTTTAGATTTAGATCTGAAAATAAACCGGAGAAATCACTACTTGGGATTAGTAGGACAGTGCACATAAATGTTACCTAGAATATTAATCTAGAACAACTTTTTCTGAAAATTAGACAAATACAACATTAAATTACTAAAGTTTATTCTATTCAGGGGAGTATTAGTCGAACCGGACACCTATCGGTCGATCAGAACATCAATGGACTAACGTTTAACGCTTATACAACAAGCGTAAAGCGAGGCGTGAGACAAGCAGTGATGCTCGAATCTTTGAGACTTGGTGTGTATACGGTAAGCTGCGAAATCCGAGAGTTACCTCTAAAATATCTCGTGGGATTCTATCTCAAAGATTATTTCGAAACAAAAATCTATTTCGTGGACACGGACCATAATAACATTATATAGCCTAACTTTTGAACCTCTCCCAAAGAAGACCACCACAGGATCTCGTTTCTCTTCATGAGATGTCAATGGGAAAATATTATAGGTTGCTGAGAATTAATTTCTGCGACAACCATTTCCGTGCCCAGTCGAATATTACTACATCCCGTTCTCCACAAATACTTACATTTTTTCTACAATACAAAGAATGATGCGATGTAATAATAATACATAAAAGACGGATACATTCTCGAAAAATCACAAATATTATTAACACGCCTAACGCCAACACCTGTATAAATATTTTCAAATAATTTACGTGAAACTGAATCTAAAACTCAATTAAAAATACCCATTGTGACCTATTTGTGTAATTAATTAGAAAATTAAGAGGGATATTCATAAACCGAAAGGCTTTCCATTTTGAAATTATAAATTTCAAACAAAAGTTAATTGACATTTACATAACCTTAAAATATTTGTAGGGTAATTTAAAACTATTTTCCGGTGATCGAGCGTTATCTCCCCCTAACATAAGTACCTAATCTACCCCACTGAAAATTTTTCTGAAGTATGGAGCGGATGTGAATAATGCCTGGCTACCTATGGCTGTAATCGTGAATCTACCCAGCTAATCCATTTTTTTATAAAATGGTCTTTTCACGTTCTGCTTGATGGACGACTCCAGCATGTAAGATGCAGATAAGTATTCCACCATCGGCCATTAACTAACGTAATAATGTCCCAACGGCAGGCAAAGAGAATAAATCTCACCGCACCGACATTTTGATTAATTATCAACGTGAATTGGCTAATTCTGGCTAATTTGTTTTAAATCTTTAATTATAGATACTACACCGAAAACGTCGCAGACGCATTTAGTGTATTATAAACACAGTAATATTGATACACCATTACCGCCATATTTTAATTACCCTTACAATATTGGTGAGTTTAATTTAATAATATAGGTGATACAATAATTAATAACACCCCGGAAAGATTTCAATCCTATTCTGCTTAGTACTTTGTCGGTTATGCGTGGGTTACTAAAATTACATATTCAATATAATTATCTATGATTCGACGTTTCTTGGGAATATTTGTCCCGCCTTACCACAATGTGCATATATATTGTTATTTAGAGGATAGTTCTGGGAACAATGTACACTGAACGTGGTTTAGTACGTGATTTCATCGTGTCTTGTTATGATTTCCCAAAGGCTTCGTCGAAATTTCCCTTTTAGCAACCTGCGAGGAAGTGTTTTGCACATTGCAAGGAGATTAGGTAACTCAAGTATTTTTTTAAACTTACGCGGCGATATTTTATAAATGCATTTTAGTATAAATTAATAATAGCATTTCTGGTATTCCTACAAACTCAAATTTTGATTAATTCCCCATCCCTCTTCTCCCTCATTCCGCCTGTCTTTCAACCTATTCTAATAAAAAACCCATTCAAAAATCAGATTTCGTCTGTTTAAATAATAAATAATAAATCGCTTTTAACTTCATTCATTTTTTAAAATTTTACTAGCCATTGTTGCGAAACAATTTGGCGGATCAGGCTGGCTAACGAATTTAGAACGATATTTATATGGTCAATTTTTTAAAAGCTTTTCAGGATGGCTCTCTCCGAGAGTTATGTTAGTTGTGCATACGCCATATTTTTATTTTTGTATTTTTGATATATAGCCTATTGCATTTACCACCGAGAGATATTATATTTTATTAAACCTGGTAAATATGTTAATATGTGCTCATGTGAGGTAGCTAATTCGTACCATACTTTTCGACATATCGAATATCGCTCACAACCCTCCAACCGTAGGTTTTTATATCCACTTCTTGTTTCCTTCCCCATCACCCTCTCCAATCTTCTACGTCACTCTTAATGACCTCCACCTTGGAACTGCGCAGTTCCAATACTCGGTTATCTCCAAGCCGGTATCCAGATTCCCGTATCAGATATCTAAGTTATACCTACGTGTGCTCGAATCAGTTATACCAGTTATGATGATAAAATATCTAAAATTAGTGTATAATTCGTGAAACAGTAGATATCCATTTGTTGGCTTATTTCTGGAAAGTAATATGTTGAACAAGTAAAATATATATTCATAAGTACAAAAAAACTATTTACACATTTATATTGCTCAATAATTTTAATACTTCTTCAACTAAAATATTATTAACAAAAATATTCGACTGAAAAATCTAATAAAATTGTATAAAGAATCATTGGAAAAAAAGAAACATTTGTTTTAGTCAATATATCAGGTTTAAAGTATTAAAAACATTAGAAATAATCGGTCTATTGATTTGTGTACGTATAATGGCTAATGAATTTCCGTTTCTATAGATAAGGCTCTTAAATATTGTATTTCTTGATTAGTGTAATGATTTTGTATACGTAAACTAGTTTATAGGTAAATATATATAAACTATCATTAATACACACCCCATTTCAATGACATCCTCTCCATCCCTCACCCTCTTCGTGACTAAAGCCACGTTCTTACTCGACGATTGACTTATTTCCATACTTTATTTTAAGGATCGTTTAGTATACGTACGTCCTCACAAAGATACCGAAATTAGGTTTAGAAATTGGTCGACGTTAAATCAATCAAATTTAGTTAGTTTTAAATTAATAAGTAATGGTTTTGTGTTAGACTGATTATAAAATTTCGGATTTTGCACAAAATTTCACCTAATACTTTTTTATAAATATTTTGTTTTAGTTTTTAACACAGTAAATTCACTGAGCGATGTGTCAGACAGTCTCCGAAGTTCTTATGAATAATTTTCGTCAAAAACGGCGCTAGTTCAAATGGAAATAAATAAATAACATTCACGCCATCGCCTTTCATATGTGCCACACTGTAAAATTTATTAAATTACATATGCTTTATTTTATACGAATTTGATGTATGGTATTACCATACCATGCGCACATTCATTCTTTTCAAACTTCCCCACCACTAGTTTGAATATTTCTACCTACACATATTTTACTGTATACGATGTCCATTAAAATAAAAGTTTTCTTACATTAACCATGAAAGCATTTTTTTCTTTTTAGTTAAATAAATAGTATTTTATATTCACGAAAAAATATCTCAAACCGATGAAAATGTTAAAAAAAACTCAAATACTTCACTCATAGAGTAAGTAATTCAAACATCCCAGGAGATTCGCATGAAAAATTCAGGACATACATCGAGTTTAAAACTGGAAATTCACGAACAGAAAAGATGGAAACTTTGGGAGTATTCAAAATACATTTTTGATTTTATTTATCGAGTCTTGTGCCGATGAAACGCGAAAATAGCAGAAGATGGCATAAATTCTTTCCGGCATTAGCCACAAGGATCACGTTGATTTTGTCATTATGTGTGTGTTTTTTACTTTTTTATCGAAGCCCAATATAATTTTGTTATAAACAACTATATTGACGGCGGATCAGGCTAGCTAAATACAGCTGAAATATCGACAATTGTTTTTTCGAAAAGTTTGATAGATAAGATATATATATATATTTAACTTAAGATTTCCGCGAAAACTAATGTATTGAACTGTCGTCTCTTCTGGGTTACGTTAGACGTGCCATTGTCAAGGCGTGTTTCAAAAAATTACGGTACATCCAACCTTCTTTGCAGGAGATATAAATTAAATATTAAATTACGGTTGTACCGTAACTTTTAAGGCAACGCCTTTATATTAGCACGTGTTACCATGCTGAATCATTAGCCGAGAAACCATCTAATCAAAAAACGTGATCTAACCCAGAAGAGACGCCAGTTCGATATATAGATATATATAATATATAGGAATCGTCACACAAATTAGCAAGTATTATTTTAATTATTTAAATATTATGAATCCAAAATATCCAAGAATTGTAATTTTATTATGCCCATCCATCCGTGTCGCATAGCAACATAAAATAAACATAAATTGAAAGCTGCCCGTGTCGCATGACAACATAATACAAACAAGATCTATTGACAAGTATATCACGTGAAAGTGTGCAGTTAAGTCTACATCAAACAAGATAAATATTTTGCTACTGTATTTTCATTGATTTTTAAATATATTTATATTTATATACATACATACAACCTTTAAAAACCTTATACATGATGTCTTAAAAGTCAAAGTCATTCCTTGGAGGACTGACCAGAATATCAAAACATAATCTTTGTAAAATATCGTTAGTTTTCAAGATATTTGCGCTGTATTAATTTAACGCTCGTCGAGTAGCTTCACTCCGAGTCACTCAGGCTATTATTGAAATTATTTCACAATGAGCTGCAGTAAAATAGCAATATCTTTTATTTCTAAAATAAAACATAACAAATGTAAAACCATTTTAAAAACTACACTAAATAAGAAACTTTTTAAAATAACTTGCCAGGTTAGCGTGGTACAATTGTTTATACAGTAAGATGCGTCAAAGTTAGCTAATAATAAAAAATCAATTCATGAATGATTCATGAGTTAATCCTACAATTAGTTTTATTTTGGACATTGATCAATTGCAGGGCTATTCAGGGTTCCGTAACAAAAATTAGGATCGTACAATATGGAATTTTGTAACTGTAGTGATGAGAAAAAATACTACTCTTAACTTTCCGGTGTGATTGTGATTGATATTCAATAATATCAGTATTGAAAACTGTTCACAGTTTCATTACTAACGCGCACGCGCCGTACGATATCACAATACACGAAATAAATCAAAAAACATTATTTTTAGCACATTTATTTATAATATTAAACCTTCATTTGCATAAAAAATCATATTCTAGCATAAATAATAACATTTATCTAATTTAATATAATCATAAAAAGTATGAAAACGCTTTAAAAAATGTGAGTTTATTTTTCGGGTCAAATTCTCAGTGTTTTAGGTCAAATTTGTAAAAGGTTTTGGCATAATCTACTAGATGACGCTAATCACGAATTATAATTCCATTCCTTCACGTCTCAAATGCACATTCGCCGAATCACGGTTCACTGTCAAACATAAATAAAATAAAATAATGAATCACGATATTCAATCACCGATAGTGAGTGTGACTCAAAGATATCAGTGATTGACTCACAGTTCGTGATCTTGAACACATCACTAATTAAAGATGTAAATTTTCACGAAATTCATAAAAGTGCCAATATTTCGAATAAAAACTTTTTGCAAAAGTTATATTTTGATATTCTGGTCAATCATGACTTGGCCTATCAGCTCTCCAAAGAATGTCGTAGACTTTCGGGACTTCTGTGTATACGAGAAAGCGCACACAGATATATACATGCACATACGTTTTTATAATATATATGCACGTATATATAAGATTTTTAAAGGTGAGTAGTTTCGTGGACTCCTGGCCATAATCGACGTAAGTACAATGTACGAAAAAATTAACATAGAAATTTACTCATTATAACCTCTGTATTGGGATCTTCGTAGAATCTCTTAACAAAGATTCGCGTGAAAATGAAAAATCTCAAACCACTCGAAAGGATTCTTATGATGACGGGTGATAATGCCCTTTAATTCAAAACGTCAGTCCATCTGCCACAACAGTTGTATTATGAACATACGATCAGTTGGATTAAAATATGATACTCTCGAATTAGTTCAAGGGATGATGTTCATCTAAAATGCGATCAGGACTTATATGATATTCTTATTTTAATAAAAGCACATTTTTATTCTGAAGTTGCTATTTTATAAGCTAGTTCTTTGATTATTAAAACTAATCAAATGAATCACTAAGGGGAATAAACAGAAAGAATCTGTCCTTCGAAAAAAATGTAAAATACCACCGGAACTTGATTCCGGACCTTATCTTGTCTTGAAAATGAATTTCTCAATAAACATAGTATCAATTTACAAATAAGTTCCAAAATTCGATGAGAATGTAAATGGTTACTGTTGTATAATTGATATCTCATTATCTTTCGTGCAACAGAATACGTCTATGGATTACTTGTGGTCGTCAGTATAGACTTGAGTATGCCATTTATCTATGCTTATTTCTGGGAAGTCATCTAATCATGATCAGAGAACAGCTTACCTGGACAACCGGAATGATCGAATTAATTATTATTTGTTAAAATATTACGGATCTAAAATATCCTAAAAATATAATTTCATTATATTCATCCATCCGCATCATATAGTAAAATAAACTAAACATATATTGATAGCTGCCCGTGTCGCATGACAACAAAATACAAACAAGGTCTGCTGTCAAATATTTCACTTGAAAATTTGCAGTTAAGTCTGCTTGGACAGGGTAAATATTTATTTTACTATTGTTTTTTCATAGATTTTAAAAATAAATAGAAGTGACAAAAATGATTAATTATTCATTCTCATCATTATAGACGGGTTATTTATTAAAAAATATTAATTCTCATTGTTATCGACGGATGAAATAGTTTTATAATATATGTATATATCTTTATTCATTTTATAAATAAAAATATTGTGAAGAGTTTCTTATATACCAGACATTGGTAGTAAGACAGAATATGAGATTGATAATGCCTGCCTTATGGGACGTCGTTTCAAAGTCAAAATAAATCAAAGTAAAGGGACATATATTTTATTCCTATCATTTATAGTGGAATTTTACAAACTGTCTTCAGAAATGATGAAAGTTGTAGAAAACTTTTAAAACATTAATACTTTTTTGTAATATATTAGATATTTCTACTTATCAAATGAAATATTGTAAAGTTAAAATGCTAGTTAGCTACATATGTGCGTACATAATATTATACAATAATTAAATTATATATCGTCTGGTTTTATATTAAACAAGAGCGTGCCGATGAGTATTGTATAAAAAAAAATACAATAATTTTTTCTTAGTTTGTAGATCACTATTGTGTACTTTACTTCGATGATTCGGGCATGCTCACCGAAAGTCAAGTCTGACAATTAGACAGGTGTTTAGTTGACTGACATCATTATAACAGAATTCTAAAAACCGACAAATTTTTTAGTTAGATTATATAAAGGATGTGAAATAAACGTGTCAGAATACAGAACGTTTCCGGTATTTATGAATAGATTCATTTCAATCGTTCTTTCACAAAGTAGAGATTTGTAAAGTACAAACTCATTTGCCGTAGAAGCAATATAATTAATGTGTTCTCTGTTTTGGATAAAAAATTTTTTCCTTCGAAAGGTAGTTGAGTTTGTGTACTTGCGAAGTATGTTGAAATAGAAACGAAAATATGCTGAGAAAGATATCGAAAAGAGAGTGACCGCAGGAAAGAAAATAAACAGATTCTGTAAAAAATTAACCAATTAGGAGAGAATATAAAACTGATCTTAAAATATTGAATTGGATTAAAAATGTATCGCTTAGATGGTTTGGTCATTAATAAACGAATGAATGAGGAGAAAATGATGAGAAAGATATATGACGCGAGTGTGTTGGCGTGATCAGGTAAATCAAATATTGTTAGAAAACTCAACAATCGACGAGATTGCGTGAGAAGATATTTGAATGTGGATAAGGCGAGAGTTGTGTATCAGGACAGAAGAGTGTGGCATCGATCCATCCTCTTTGCCTGCCCCCCTCGGAAACGGCGTTATGATAAGTTAGTTAGTTGTTTTATGCTAAATAACGAATAATAAAACTATAAGCAATGATTTATTTACAATACAAACTGAAAACATAACAGACAAGTGATAAATGGTGGATATTAATGTGAGGTAATGAGCGAAAGAATATCTTTGTATAATAAATGTGTAATATTTGGTGACGAAAATGAAATTATTGTAAATTGAGTTATAACACTGTTTTATTCCATTATATGTTTTATTGGGTTAAACGTTTTCGGAGACATCTTTCCATTATCAATATTTTGATTCAACTAAAATTAAAAACACTTTCAGACATAAATATATATATATATATACCCTTATTCATTTTAACTCCACCCCCACCCCACCCTACACTTTCAGACATAAATATATATATATATATATATATATATATACCCTTATTCATTTTATCTCCACCCCCACCCCCACCTCCGTTAGTTTCAAACACACCATATATGTCTGAAAATGTTTTTAATTTTAGTTGAATTATAATAATGATAAGGGGAAGATGTCCCCGAAAACGTTTAACACAATAAAAAATATAGTAGAATAAGACACCGTTTTAACTCAATTTACAAAATAAATTATTTTAAAATGTGAGCAAATCAAATTTTGACGTGTTGACGTCAAAAAATGATACAAATTGTCAAATATACAATAATCGAGCAGTTTAGATTCTAAACCGAAGACTGACATCAAAAAATCATTTGAACGTACGAGTCCTTTGCACACACTCAAAATTATTTATTTTACATTTGCATGCTTCTGCTTAAAGAATGTCAACATTTAAAACAATTTTAATGCCGAAAAGCGCATTAATTTTTCATTTATTTATATATAAAATATATACACGCCATTGTGTTCTGACAATCATATATATCTACATACGCAGTATGTACAAAAAATTCTAAATACAGTCACTATATAGTCAGTATATAGTCACCAAGAAGAGAAAAATAGAAAAGCAATAAATAAAATAGGATAACAGAACGGCTTCAATACATTAATCAATAGTACCATTGTCTCAATACAGCATCAAAAACATTATTTAAGTATTGAACATTGGATTATATCGACAAGACTAAAATCATTCGTAAGCCTGTGGTCTTTACACAGTATCAGCTAATACTTCGAGTAGAAACGTAGTATGAAATCAATTTAGTCAAATCAAGGACGGCGAGCTTTCTCATTTACTATTGTATGTAAAAATAATAAATCGTTCTTCTACCCGACAAGTTAGTAATATTAACATGTTGTAAAATTCGTAAAACTGATAATTCGTAAAATGGGTGATTCCTAAAGCGAAAACTACCTGTATTCTGTCTAGACCGATGGGAGTACAGCGTAGCTAATGAAAAACATATGAATAAATCATTTTTGCAACAGAAATGTTAACACTAGTAAAAAAAATACATAAAAGATGTTTTCAAATAATTTTTAATGTTTTTTTATGAAAAATAACATAAAATGTGTATTATTTTATGAAAGTAAAGTATTCTCATTTTCTCGCAAATATGTAAATGTAAATATGCTTCGTTTTGTTATTAACATGTTACAATATTTTCCTGGGCATATTTCAACTGTATTGTGGGCGTCGGTAAATGTTTAACTACATTTTATATTTTCGGTATTAAGACAAAAGACAAAGGGCGAACCTGCGCAGAAACATTAATCTTCTTCCGTATTTTCACAAAATACTTCACATCTATAAGACCTACAATACAACAGCAGCTTAAGTGTAACAAAAAGCGTTTAAACATTATAAAGAATTCTGCCGAAACGTTCTGTTGAAACCACGATAACAAATGAAATTTCGTAGGAGTCGTAAGCGATATCGAGAATTCCATTACGAGTATCTAGATTATTTGAAAGCTTCTGTTAATAATTCTTTACGTGGAAGCGATCGAAAGATTATTAACTTATTTTCGTAAAAATGTGTAAATATGAATTGTGCGAGAAAAGTATTTAAAAAACAATTGTATGATTCCAGAAACTTTTTCTAGTGCTGTTAAATTAGTCGATCAAATACTTATTCAATATCGTACCGGTGGTCCATACCCGGCATGGTCCGGGATTCAGATTTAATTATAACAGCCCTTAAAGGATAACAATATATGCAACATGTAGTCCTGGCAGTAGGAGAGTGATGCCCAAGGCCATGGACTGAGGTAACTTTATTTTTCTCAGGTAAGCAAGCAACATTTCAAACCGGTGACATTTAATGCGTACTGTAAGAGAACGAGAGAATGTGTTGTGCCAAGAATAATTATAAAAATCAATAAAAACACATTAAACTTTTTTTTTTAAATGATGAGACCCTAGTGACCACCTTAAAATATTTACAAAGAAAAAGAAGATATTCTTACCTAATTTTTTATTTCCTTGTTATATTATATTCAGGTTCAAAACCCATAAAATACTGTGGACTAGGTCTGTTGCACTCTGTAAAAATTATATATTTTTTCGAAAGATTGATTTTTTTTCTTATATCTTTGTAAGTAATTCATCTAACATCTTATCAAATCTTTTTCCCATTGTTATATTTTATTTATAAAAAAAAATGTTTAACTATGTAAAAGGTAATCTTTTCCGTAAAACTGCCATGCAGCTTAGCAAAAAATAAAAAATATATATGTAATAAAAAAATAATAAAAAATAAAAAAAATAATATATATATATATAGTTATATATAATACACATTCACACCGGTAGAATAGGAGTGGAGTGATCAAGAAGAAGGAGAGGGTATCTACGTTTTTCGCAGAATCTTAAAGAGCAACTTTACAAAATTTTGTTTAGATCAGTTAAAGGGTGTACAGTAGTGATGGTAAAATCGTTATTTAAACCGTTTCATCACTGTGATTATGTTCGATTGTAACGATGATTAATAACTGATTAAGGTAATTCTTCGAGCAATGACTGGTACACTAGAAAGTAAGTCTCCGATAGTCAAATCTTAGTTACCAATCATCGTTAAATCTCTGTTACTGATCATCAACACAATCACAGTCACGTAATAGTTTACCATCACAAGTGTACAGAGAACAGATAGCCAGGTATTCAATAGTATATTCATCGCTTGAATTTACAGGTAAGACATTCCTCAAGTATATTATACGATTATTGTATTACATATAACCTCTTAAATTACACAGTCACTATGTAGATCGATGACAATATTGTACATTGAAATACAATACGCATTATATTTCAAAAAACATTGTGATAGATGCTTATAATATTGTCTTAACTTTAATGTATGCTTGATGAGTAAGTTAATAAATATCAACACAAAGTTTTGCAACCTCCATAATAAATACGATCTGACAGGCGGGCGTTACGTGAGGTATGTATTTCGGGTAATAACAAGGATTTAATCCTTCAGACGAGGCTTCAAGGTGTCCTTCACCGCCGACTGTAATACTCACAGACACATCCCAGCGAGCGCGCTCAGCGGGGTGTGTGCGGGTGCGTGGTGTACTTCACCGATCCGTAAAAAGTGGGGAGATTTCAAAATTGATAAGATCTTAATGGCTATAAGTATTAAAGAAAATACATCACGTAATGCTAAATGTCAAAAGTATTCGAGACGTTTTTATAAATTATATTTTACTAATCTTTTTGGTCCATCGATGCGAGAATTTTTCTTGCGCAATATTTTGTGAAAATAGTAATCTTTACTCCGGGGAAAAAGTTATGTTTATTTTTAGCAGATTTGACATTTATGTGTATTCTCTTTTTTTACGGTAGGGATTTAAAAAATATTCTACCGCAGCTGAGAATTTACACCAGGAATAATTTGAAATAAACATTATATTATTGCGACAATATTTTTAAACATTTTAAATATTTTATTACGAGAATGCGACACGGAAACTTACGTCAGACTCGAATAATCTCTCTCTTCGAACTAGCCTATTTACTACCGCTTACGACCCTGAGCATAAAACTAAATTTTCTTCTTCTTCATCGGTACTCTGAGGTATTCTGAGCCTAGTGGTATTCTGTATATCTGGAACTTGCATTCTGACGCAATCCTCTCCAGTTCTCCCGGTCTTGAGCTATGTTGATGGCAACGTTTAAAGAAGACTCAATTTACTCTTATATTTGATCTATCGAATGATTCACGAATTGTAATCAATTCTATCATTAATTTACATGGCAGTTGCTTTATGGTGCAACATCATTATTCACGACTTCAGTTAAGCTAATCAATAATTGATTAAACATTCAACATCATATTAGAGCAATTATAATAATAGTAAAGATACTGCAAAGTATTACTTGAAGGTATTTCACAAAACCCTTGATTTTTCTATATTCTTGAAAAATAAATATGTACTCAATAATTATGGTGCTAATTCTGACATTACAATTCATGGCATTTAAAAAAAACCATATCAAGTATCCTATTCGGTAAATTAAAAAATTATTCAGATTTGCCTTGCCAATATTTTATTTTTTCAAAAAACTCTCAACATTCCAAGAAGCTCTCGATAAAGTTTGATTTTTTATATTCCCTCAGCGAATACGACCGTTAAGATTTTATCAATTGTGTAAACTGTATTTTTTTACATCTCGCGTACAACGCCCCTCGACCAAAACTACCCTTGTGTGTTTAGGGCGTGGAAAATATTATCGACAAACCTGTATTATTTAAATTTTTTTTTCGGCTCTCGTTCGCTCGGCTCTCAAATCATTTTTATTTTGAAGCTGAGTAGACTTTCAAGTAAGTTGGACATTTACTGTTTTATGAATACATTTGCTGCGGTAAACAATTCTTGATAATATAAAAACACCAAAATAAATCAATATTCTGAAAACGAAATATTGTCTGGCTGAAGTCAGCTGTTATTCCTCAACGGGAAAACTACGACCTGAATGTATAAATTTTTTTCTCAATATTCTTTGAAACTCGTTTTAGGACGAGCGCGATAGACGTATGTTGAACGGCTTTTCATGATTACAATTATAATGGGATATTAATATAACATTTCTTATTAATGAGAACACATTCTTATTGTGAAGCTGTAATTATTCAGAACATAGGTCTGATATTTAAAATACTAATTAAATATATTAATTAGAAAGATATACGTATAAAATCAATTTTAACAAAAAATATTATTGTTGCGCTACCGGGATTCGAACCTGGATTTCTTTTTCAATCCGGAGAAGGTGCATTACCAACTATGCTACAGCGACAGTACTTTTAATGACAAATTTTCGAACCCATATGTTACATTTTTCAAATTAATACATCTATCGTTCCATTATTTGAAACCATCTACTTTGTTTCTCAAATAATGCACCTTCTTAGGATTAGAAAAGAAATCCAGGTTTGAATCCCGGTAGCGCAACAACAAAAATTGATTTTATATTAATATTTTTCTAATTAATACATTTAATTCGTATTTAAAATGTGTGATTTATATTCTCTGTTCAACCGCTGGATTTGATACATAGAAGATTTTACCGATAGTAGTGATAGTATATTTGTTTATAATATTATTAAAAACAAACAAATAAATTCTTATGAAAGGTAATTAATTGCGAATAATATGTTGAACGTTAAACATTTAATAAATGTATAAGAAATTATACTCAATTTCCATTTTTAGCTTGTTAATACATTTATTTTGTATTTGATAATAAATTATGAATAAATATTTTTATGTACGATATTATTGAGAGTATTTTACTTTCGGAAAACTACATACATTTATATCGTAGGTTTTCACGGCCGTCACGTGAAAGAATAATATCTCTGGGTCATATTTCCACGAATACGTTTTTATAGTAGATGACGTAATCCTCTTAGTGGTCATCATAAGGTTTGCCTCCTGAAATATGGTCACAAAAACCAATTCTAGGCAAAATAAGTCAATCAGTTTGTTTAATGTTCATGTTAAGTATTTATACAAATATTTTTAAAACGCTATATTTTAAGATTAAAAGAAAGGGAAGAAAAAGCAGACCAGGTGCCGTCCACGTCGCAATTTTCCGACAGCAGGAAGGAACTGTCATAATTTAAGTTGGCTGTCGTGAGTACAGAGAACAACCACGTTGATATTCCACGGCAAATGACTATTAAATAACGCATGATATCACCGGCGCCGGGGATCAGATCTTTAACCAAATTATTATTTCCAGTAGTGATATCGTACGGCGCCCCATTGAGATCTGTTTCAACTCAAGAACACAACGAATTACGTCTGAAATCGAGTGTAAAAATCGTCATTTTTCCTCCAAACAAAATTGACAGTTGGCGCTTACTTTTGCGTTGCCAGATCGCAATTTTATTAAATTTGAAGATTTAACACACATCTCGACGTTAATATGCTGATATTTTTACTTATCAAATTTTCGAAAACTTATTTGATCTTATATGGTGGCATGTTCTGTTTCACTTACGATTTTTCTGTTAACTAGATTTTTTTTGTTAATGAATATAGTCCATCTTAGAAACAGAATCATTGAATCCATGACAATCATAATGGTAGACATTCTTCACTGAATTTAGATTAAACTTGATTAAGGTTATGACACGTGCCACGTCGTTACTGGTCCTCGTAATAATTCTACTTAATAACATACACAACACTGAAGGTCTATGTGCACGGAAGGAGACAATCACAGAGATTTTGTTCCAGAGATAAGCTTGAGATTGACAGATAGAGAGAAAATTCAAACCATTGTACATTCTGACAGCGATATTTGATAAGTGCACGTGAACGTCATCTAAGACGATCATAGATCCGTACAATTATAATTCTGAAAGTTAGATGTAAGTCATTAAATATTGCTAAAAAGCGTTAAATTTCAAACATTTATTGTGTTATAACTGCTACTGGGAAAATACAAAATCACTCAAATGACAAACGTGACGACAACGATACTTGACGTTTAACATTAGAGTGTAAAGTAAGGTGCGAGACCACGAATCTGTAAGTCACGGTGTAAAGAAGACGTAAATTCTGCGCCGATAGGATCTAACGAACGAATTGTGCGATCCCCGGGTCGTGCGTCCCGCGGATTGGATTACGACGATTCCGGCCGTAAATCGAAATCGCCTCAGGGGAAAGGGGAAGGAAGGAAATAAGAGAACCTGGATATAAGGGTCGATGATGGGTAGGGATTCTAGTCAAAGGACCAGTGATCTCGAGGAACCGGAATTTGGAAGGACTACTCGCCTTATCTTGTGTATGACGCCGCCGTCACTCCTGCAGTCGCCGCCGAGAATCACAAAAATGGCACGCGGTGAGCAGCTCTCCGCTTCCAATTGAAGACGGCGATATCACAGCTTCACCCGCACCACACAAAACAACAAATAAAAATATCACTGTGCACACAAATCACAGGATCACATATATACAGTCCTGGTGCACTGGAGCTAAACGTCCACACCGCGAATACTATCGCGATGTCAAGATCGAACAAATATTGGTCACATTTCACACCAAAAACGGCATAAAGAAAAGGTTGCGGGTGTGAATTTGAACGTGTAAAGGTGTCAATAACACGGGTCGCAACCGATTAGCAAGACGCGCCAAAAATGTGTTTTACGAATCCGAAACATACGGTATGCACACGGTGAATACGAAAGTCGAGAATTGTTTCCAAAGCATTCCTATGGAAGCAAAATCCGTATCTCAGAGATTGTCGGAGTCAAAATTTCTTCCGTGAACACGTTATTAACCTCACCATCTACCTTCGGAAACCCCGAATATTAAGAATACCATATAAGTACATAGTGTATGGGTTCGAAGGTCAACAATAATAACAGTTGCGATGTTAAACTATAATATTTTTAAACTATCCAGGTCCGTGCCGAGTAATCCAAGTGATGCTGCCCCTCATCCGACGTGCTAAAGGTCGCATTGTGAACGTCAGCTCCGGTTTGGCCAGGGTGGCTTCCCCCGTCAGAGGAGTGCACTGCGCGCTGCTGGCGGGACTCGAAGGCCTCTCTTCCTGCCTGAGGCAAGAACTGCGCCCCCGCGGCGTGGATGTGGTGGTGGTCGCTCCGGGAGAATACACCACGGGCAATGCCTGGCTGTCCGAAGACTCGCTGCTGGAACAGGCCAAGGAGATGTGGCATTTGTTGAGCGACGAACAGAAAGGAGCATACGGAGAGGAATATTTCGAACAAACCATTAGGTCATTGGAGAAGTTTACTAAAAATGTGAGTATCTATTTTATATCGCTCTTTAGGAATATTAAAAATGATTGTACTTTGTAAAACTTTGTAAATTGGGTGGCGCTTTACTTAGTTTTTGATTTGTGTCCATGATGAAAGGTATTGATGTATATATTTATATGTGATATGGAAGATTTCGCATTGAAATATTTATGTTGTTTTTATTGCGTTTTTATATTTACAATTAATTATGTGATATCTTTATATCGTACTGATGATGATCTTCTTTTGTGTGCGGGATTATACTGTCAGAATAATACCCAACCGTGGTAACAGAAGTATTTATTCCAGATGCTTCGATACAATGAATTACAGGCAAATATAAGATGTTATATCGGGTTCACGGTTCGGAGGCAAGAGATCGCGCCGAGCGCGGAGCGATACATTTATCTTTTTCACACACTATCAATCGTACCAACATTGCGCGCGTTTATGCATCCGTCCCATAGACACATCATAAATTACCACCATTAGGAGGGTTGTTGATTGGTTATATGTAGTTAATTCAATAATTATGAATACAAATTAAATGTATTAATTAGAAAGATATTGGTACATATAAAAACAATTTTACCGAAAAATATTGTTGTTGCTACCGGGATTCGAACCTGAATCTCTTCCAATCCGGGGAACATGTATTAACTGATTATTCTATACCAACACAGTGGATTGACGACAAATTTTCAAACTTATATGTTACACTTTTCAAATTAATACATCTATCGTTCCATTATTTGAAAGCCATCTTCTTTATTTTTTCGAATCCCGGCAGCAACAACTATATTTTTTAATAAAATTGATTTTATATGTATATCTTTTTAATTGATACATTTAATCAGTATTTAAAATATCACAGACCGTATGTTCTGAATAATTACAAGTTCACAAAGAGAATATGTTCTCCTTAATAATCACAAATAATTGTCTAGCATATTGGTGACAATCTTCAAAAGCTCTGTCGGAATACTCGTAAGGCCAAATTTATTCAAAAATAATTCAGGTCGCACACCGCTGTTGTGGATTATACTTCAAGAAATAAGAAATACGTGATATTGTTTGTATTTGGAAAGTACATATTTTATGTGCTCTGTCACTTATACAACACAATAGAGTATGATTAACATATACACTTTGATTTGTAAGTATATACTTCAAACAACACGACGTGTATATTACACTGAAATATTCGTAGTATGTTGCTCACGAAATTGGGGAGAACTTGAGTTTTTTGATTCCGTAAGAGGCAAAATAGAAGGATTATTTCTAATATGGCTACACTATAAACTGTCAAATAAATATTTTTAAAATTAAAATTTATTTTTAAATTCAACAAAAACACAAAACACACGCTTTTACCGGTCGACATTTATATTAAAATTCGACCAATAGTAGTCTTCGCTCTCTACTCCGAAATGTAAATGGTTACCCGTGCGCCCCCAGCTTATTTTTGAAATACGGTGTTGCATTTATTTTGTGTTTTAAACCAGATTATAGCAATCACCGATCATAATACTCTCAATTGTGCTATTCAATTCACTTTTTATTAAGGAAATTGAGATTCTTCAGATTATCGTCCCTTGATAATTAAATTTACAAAAGAAATCTTGATTATAATTATTTGTCCTATAACGGTATAATTATCTCGTTTATATTCCGTTTCAAGTCGATCGTTTGCTTTGCGAAATATTCTCTTACTTAGGTATGAATAAAGTACAAAAACTCACATGTACCCTCTGGTTTCTATTTATCTTTCGATGTATGCTTTGGGTTACTACAATTTACACAGTTTGAAGCTAATATTTGTCTTCGTGTATCTATTTGCTTTTTGATTTTCATACGATACGCCACAACTCATACGGTCTGAACATCTTTTAACCTGTAGGTCAATGCTAAAAATGTACACATCAAAGTAGGTTAATAGGTGCATACAATCATTATATTATATAGGGTGTTCAACGGAAAAATTTCAAGATTAAATTATAATTGCCTAAGTGGTAGAGGTATTGATCGACGCGCGTGATTTGCGTATTTACCAATAGCAATGAGTTACTGGTCGGAAGCGCACCGCGCGTTCGCGGTTGAGCAAAATTTAAAGTGCAGTCATTCACTGATTCGTGCGCGTCGAGCTTTTTGTACTCACTTTAATATTCGACGAGTAAGTGATGGGCCGAGTACGCAACTCATCTGGTGTTGAATTCAAAAGTTCAGACAAGAAGGGACAATGGTTAACCAAACTCCTCCGGGACCATTAACGTCAGACGCCAGAACAAGTAGCTCAAGTTCAACGTGAAACTGTACGCAATCAGTGTAAATCAATAAGGAAGATTACAGCCCGTACTGCAATAAAAAAATCAACAGTGCACGTTATTTTGAAAAATAAACTTCAATTTTACCCATACAAACTTCAAATCGTGCAGTTTTTCAACAAAAATGACTATTTTTTACGTAAAACCTTAGCGAGAACAATGCTGGAATATTTTGGAACAGCACGAACGCTTGGAAACATATTTTTTACTGATGAAGTACATTTTCATATCGATGGCTATGTTAATAAAAAGAACATAAAATACTAGTGCCACGACAACCCAAGGAAACGCCATCAAAAACGTTTGCATTGCCAAAAAATGACAATGTGGTGAGCAATTTCTACCCGAGGGATAATAAGCCCTTATTTTTTTAATCAACGAGAGACAGTCACTGCTGACGTGTATTGCCGAATGATCGATGAGTTTTTGGTACCACAACTGCAGCTGTTTCCCGGGTTCAACAACAGAACACAATTTCAGCAAGACGGGGCCACTCCACACACAGCTAGAGTTTCAATAGAGAAGCTGAGGGGAATTTTTCCCAATAAATTAATCAGCAAGTACGGAGACATACTCTGGGCAACTCGATCACCGGACCTTACACCGTGCGACTTTTTTTTGTGGGAATACCTTATCTCTAGAGTTTACAGCAACAATTCTGGAACAATTCAGGCCCTACAAGGAAATATCTGCCGTGAAGTTGCTGCCATTGAACCAACGCTTTGCTCTCGCGTGTTTGCAAATTTAAGAATCCGATTACAAGAGTGTCTTGAGAGAAATGGACAGCATTTAGACGACATTATTTATAAAACGTTAAATTATCATCGTTAAACTCCATTTCGTGTAAATTTAATATGAGTATTAGAATATTAAACTTGAATATTTTCCGCTGGACATCCTTTGTGTTCTAAAATAATATTTTGAATAAGCGATATTTCAACAATACTATCACCCTCCATTGTTGTTCTAATTTCATAATAACATTCTTGTTCAGCATATAATATTCTTATCTATCGTTCCATTAAACCTTCATTTACATTGAGCTTCTTTGTTATATTTGTACTTAGCGACAGTATTATATTATACTACGCCAATTCCTAAAATGCTGTGATGCATTAGAGACCATGTTAAATAGGGACCAAAAGTCTCGTACGCTATAAAGCCTTTGGTACCGAAACTTTTCCACGCTAATATTAACCAATAATTATTAAACCCGATAAAAAAGATAATGAATCATATAATTAAATTATTAATATCTCACATTTATTATGAAAACGTTACCAATGTATACAATGAGTCGATTAGGGATTGGACAGTCGTCGCAAGGGGAAAATCGCCATAAAGTAAAAATAGACCTTTTTTCAATGCTAGTGCATGCGACCGTCTAAAAATATATTTGCGCCAGTATTTATTGAGTACCGCTGAAACTGCTGAAAATAAATCTACTACCGTTATTTTTATAAACGGCCAATAAGTGTATAGGGGTCTTTTTTCCAATTAGCATCGGGGTCCAATTTTTTTAGTTATGCTAGTGTTTGTAAAGGATCTTTTTTTAGGGGTACAGAGCTTTAAAATGAAATAAGCACATAAAAATCGTGATAATGGCCATGGTATTGGCTTTACTGCAAAGATAATTTTATGCCATTAATATTTAAATATGATTTCGCGGATATGAGCGCCGCGGCTTATTCGAATATAGCACAATCTGGAAGTCCAACTTTCGACCACTTTTTGAAGCAGCTGGGGCCGTATATCGGCAATGTTGGTTTCCAAGTCATATCATCTCTGGTTTATCAGCAAAGACTAGCGACTTCATATATCCCCATAGAAAATAATCCAAATCTGTTAAATCACACGTTCTTAGAGGTCAATTCACAGATCCATTAGGCGAAATGACGTGCTCATCGAATGTTTCCTTCAATAAATTGATTGTGACGCGCGCTGTATGGCATGTTGCGCCATCGTGTTGAAACCACAGCTCTTCCACATTGTCATTCAATTGGGGAAAGAAAATTCAATAATCATGGATCTATTGCTGTGCACGATAGCGAATCGACTCACTCGGGTCTTCCTCAATACTACGCTCCACTGCAGCAACAACTTCTTCGTTACGCACTGTACGACATCTCTGCGGATGCGTATTATCAATTAGAGTATCCATGGTTCGAAAACGATCCACGATTATGACTGTCAGCTGTCAAATTGGCTGTCGTTGGAAAAAGTGCAGCCAATTCAAAAAACAAACCTCTAAAAATACCATTTACTAAGCAATTGAGTGCCAAACCAGGGACATCTCTATTATGTAACATTAAATTTCATAAATTTAAATCTTTTGAATGTGCACATGTATCATCTAAAACCGTTTCTTCCTTTGAACTTTCAGGAAGCTGACCTCGCACCGGTAACCATGGCCCTAGCAGATGCCGTGATGCGCTCCTTCCCCATGTCTCGTTATACTCCCGTCACCCGCAAGGAGAAGCTCCAATCCTTCGTGGCCGATCACTTCCCAGCCTCCGTATACGACATGATGTTCGCCGAATAAATTAAAATGAGATAATATACGGCGTAGAACCTCAAGAACCTACATACCACGACTGACGATGAAGATGCACCACCGAATCATTTTGACAACGAACCGTTACCGCGTCAGGTCTCATTTCTCCATTTTTCTTCAGATTTTTATGTTCCTTTTCTTAAATAAGAAACGATGTTTAAAAATATGTCTTCTATAATTTATCTTCTACATAAACTTTGATAAACGTTTGCATCGGATTGCATCTTCATCGTCAAAAAGTTTTCTTATTTAAATGGTTATAAATACATATGTTCACAACAGAACGCAGGCGAGACAGAAACGATATTTGCCGTTCTTTCCTCGTCTCACAAAATTTTTGTAGATAAACAATATTGGTACTGCGATGTTTAGAATTCTGTACTTCAATTAAAAAATCCATTAGACAGATTTTAATTCTTTATTACTTTTAGCGATAGATGTTTTGCATTTTTTTATAGTTTTTTTTTAAGAAACAATTTTTTCGATGACTTTGGGTCATCTCGCTCAAAGCTCTATATTTAATTAAATTTAGTTAGTATATTTTCACCTAGATGAGACAGCGTGATCCTTGCTCGATTAGATAATTGAAATTAGGTAAACAACTTGATTCTGAGTGAGAATTGCGAATCTCATCATCACCATCCTAGGCTTGAATTCGCTAATTTTATTGCTTCATCTTTCAAACTTTTTTCTTATCTTCAATATAATGTACATATACATATGTGTAATAGAATGTTAATAAATATATATATGTATATACATATAATAACTATTATATTTATGTGTTTGCGTATCGTTTTTTGTTTTAGATAATTAGTAGATTAATAGGTATAAAAATTAATTAAAAAATTGCAATGTTTAATCGTTAATTTTTCAGCATTTTAATAAATTTCAGTAAATATTAAAGCATTTATGAAAAACCGTAATATTTTAGTATAACACACTTCGTACAAAATGTTGATTCAATTTTTAATTTTGCATACATATAAAAATATATAGATCATAAATAATTCAATACTATGCTATTTAATACGTTTGTAATAATTTAAAACTCGACTGCCGAATATTTTTTACATGAAACGAAAAAATCATATGTTAATCATATTTTATTTTGTATTTTATCTGCATTTCTTTGAATTACTGTCCATTATTATATATATCTACAATAAATACTTTAAAAATAACTGCGATTGTTTATATTTTTTTAATACCCATTTCAAATAATGCATTTTTTATGCTACCTATTAAATCGGATTCAGTAAAACGTAATAATATATTTGTTCCTAACTATTGTATATTATAGTAAGTATTGATGGACATTTCATATGATAAAAGCTATATTTAATCATAAAGGTTAAAAGAAGAAGAAGAATCATAAAGGTTAACCTTAATAAAAATAGTAAAATTCTATATTTAATAATGGTAATAAAACCTACATCTACTGGAGCATTCTGGAACAGATACGAATTGCACGAAAGTTGTTGATATTACTTTAGAAACTTTCTATCTTTATTTTATAATATTATAATAACAGGAGTAAATTTAATTATATTTAAATAAAATACATGATTTGATTGTTTTCTTGGTGTACCCACATAAAATATATCCATCTGACACACTATTAAATTTGGAATTCAGTGTATTTTCAAAAACACAAAATATACTTGTATAATATATAAATAAATGTACTTATATAAATGTGCTTGTAGGTGCTCGTCTTAGTATGTTTGTCTCATTTTTTTAATTTTATCAATATTCAATTGTCTTGTATGTTGTGAAAAGTCGTTAAATATTTTCTATCCGCTGCAATTAAGTCAAAATTCTACTTTTGAAATAAGCAAAATTAACTTTGTGGTTAAAATTCATATTTTTATTTCTTAACTTTGTTTTATTAACCACTTATTGAGTTTAAATACATCTACCGGTTTCGAAAAATACCATTTTTTCTTCAAGATGTTTACTGTAAACTCAATAAGTGGTTAATAAAACAAAGTTAACAAATAATTGTCATATTTTTGTTTTAGACAGATTTATGTAATAGTTTTGAGAGTTTGCGTAGTCGTTTAGTTTCAATTGTCTGTCTGTATGTCAGTCAACAGTCTGCCTAAACTGTCAAGTCAGCGTACATTTTGCCGCACTTTTGTTCGTACTGTGGTTAGTGGCTAACCTATTTATTCTATCTAATGAATGCGTATGCTACCATGAATTATAGTCGTACTGGTGTTTATGTCCTTGAAACAAGGGATATCATCTGAAATTTATATCAAACTGAGAAATTAAAATTTTGCAAATTAATTATTCTATTTTTCGTCGGATTTTCGGAGGTGTAATTATTAAATACCATTATATAATGTAAAGTAATAGTCAACTAATTCGTAATTTTGAACACGTTATGTAATATAACGAATACTATATTTTATTAGTATTAAAATTATTAGAAGTGCCGCATTAACATATATTTTAATATAATAATATTTTATTGTCACCTCCTAAACTAGTAGGAAACTTGACATGTTTGTAACATAGTTTTAAAAAGAAAATTGTCACAATTTTGATAGAAAAAAGTCAATTTTTACCAAAATATCACTGGTTACAAGGTCACTTTTTCATTACTCATTTGTATAAATTTGGGTACGAAAAAGTGGTGTTTAAATAAATATTCTTTTAATGAAGTTATTAATAATAAATTTAAGATTTGAAGAATTAGCTAATGACGAGAGATGGTGATGTTATTTTACCAACGCGGAAGGATATGTGAGAGAAACAGTAAATAAGCGTCACCACTGAATAAAACACTGTTATAACTCTACTTGAGTTTATTAGCACTACTCGAGATTCGAGAGTAACAGTGACAGGTGAAGTATTAAACTGAATACGCACAAATATAGGAAACATGGCATAGGTGGCGATACATACAAGAACTAGGAACTGGTTGAAGGAGGGAGAGGGGTCGGAGTTACTGGTGGAAGGTGGTTGTAACGGGAAAATTGAGAGAAAAGGAGATGAATTAGAGAATGTAATATTGTTTAACAAATTAATACCGAAATTCTAATACCTTTTTATTTTTAAACTTTCAAAATTATTCGTTTTATAACTTGGGTAACTAAATATGAAACCAGAATTTTTGTATAGAAAATACACGTTTATTGTATGAAAAATTGTATGAAACAAAATATTTTATTAAAAGTATTGCCCATCGCTAGCTATATACATTTTTCTCATCTCTCACGTTTAACAATTTGTGGATGCCACGCCAAAAAAACTATTGCTCTTTTGAGGCAAACCAATCATCGAGCCATTTTCGTACATTTTCGTAAGAAGTGAAGCGCTGCTCAGCAAATACGTGTCCCATCGATGCAAATAAGTAGTAATCGGATTGAGCCAAGCCTGGTGAGTGAGCCGCATGTGAAAGTATTTCCCAACTAAATGCCTCAATCGTTTCTTTGACCAGTTTTGCTGTTTGTGATGGTGCATTATCATTTTGCTTCATGATAATTGAAGCAAAATCACTTTGTGTTGCCTTTTTTTGATTTTCTGGTCGTTTTTCACGCAAAGCTTGATTTAAATCGATCATTTGTTGTCGGTAGCGTTCAGTATTAATAGTTTCGCCAGGTTTTAGAAACTTATAATAGATCATACCCTTCTGATCTCACCAAACACAGAGCATTGTCTTTCGTCCATAGCAATTTTTTAAACCACTCAAAGTACTGTGATTTACCAAAAGCATACTCACTGTAAGCTTCTACAGGCATTCGAAGCTATTCTGCAGTAGTTTTCTTCAAATAGCAACAGAAACCAATGCTGTAGTTTCCAAGTACAAAATTCGACATGTTCAACGCTATTAAAAACTATGCCGTTGTATGAAACTTGTATTGTTATGAGATGAAAATCTTTGTCAGATGTCAAAACAAGAAAATCCCGCCAATGCTGCGGTTTGACAGTAACTACATCGACAGTTAGGGCCATCTATGGGCAAATTCCGGTTTCATATTTACTTACTGGTACCTTTACGCGTGTCGATATGGAGAAATTTATTGGTACACGAATTAAAAGAATGATTATTATCCATAATGTGCTTTGAAAATTCTGAAAATTTATTATTAGTTAGACAACGACGATGCTCTTTCAATCCCATGTTGAGATTTCTAGAGGTTTGTCCGATATATTCACTATTGCAATCTCCGTATGAAACTTTGTAAATCCAGTTTTTTTCTGTGTTATCTATTTTTTACTTTGAATTGAGAAGTAATGAGAATGCGTCTAAGTTGTTGTTGGTATAATTCGCGGGTATGTATATGGGGAAGGAGTAATTTTGTTATTTTAGTGGATTAAGCTAGTTTATAGTATATTTGAAAATATTTGTTGTTTTTTTTAATAAATGATATATTATAATTGAATGGTTTATATTATAATAGTTTGGTTATTAATGCGACTTCACTCATTAAGATGCATATCCACGGAACTCGGAGACAAGTCAGAAAAAAGGACTCTCCGTACCTATCAATTGGTTATTCTCCCCATAACAATGTATAATCTTTAAATAAATTAGTCACTAACTGCACAGTGTGGAAATAATAATCTTTACGGTGTTTGTAAAAAGAAAACCCAACCACTATTACATTTGTTATTTTAACGTTTTTATATATTGTTCAAAATACTCTCCACAGCAAACTGCATTTACGGCGTATACAAAAGTTTTATTTGTGGAATTCCATTACGGTACTGAATATCATCAAAACTTCGTGTTTGCAACGTGTTCAAAACTAATTTTCTTAATGCTAAAAATTGTGCTTTTGAAGAATAATATTACTGATGTTTCAGAATATTACCATGTAGTGCCATGTACCTACCTCTGAACGAACTATATAGAGTAATCCAGAAAGTAAAGACCTTTTAGCTTTAGAAAATTAAGAAGATATTTTATTCTACAGTGGTAGAAATGTGAGGAAGAAAGGAAGGTACTTACGTTTCGTCTGCGGGATGCTGATTAATTTGTTGATTCCTCTCCACTACAAATACAAGTATCGCGGGGTGTATACTAACACTTGCTAAATGATTACTATGTATAAACGGGTTTAAAGTAAGATTAATTTTACGCGTTAACGGAGTAAAGTGGAGTAAAGTGACGGTAGTTATCCATACAAAAGTTTCAAGCGCTCTGAACTTGCTTCAGTTGGAAGACTTTAATCACCGCGACATCTTCTTTATTCATTGTGCTTAAAGATAGGTGAGGGAAAAAAAGGGAAGGAGATACATAGGTTAAAATTTGGTAAACCGCGAATTGAATGTATACATAAGACAACATGCCAAACGCCAAAAAACTTAATAGAATTTAATTCATTTTAAACGGCGCTAACATAACATAAAGTTTTATATTATTTTAAATAAACAGTTTCATTAACTATTTCTTCACATAACCAATTCCTTCATTCAAACATTTATCTTAACTTCACGAGCTTTAAAATTCTGCTGAAATAGCGTCCACCACCAACCTATTTAAGCAATAGTGTCCAAAACCGACCAGCAAATCTAAAGCCGGTCATACACATAATAGTGTACCTGTTCAGGTCGCCTGTACAGGCAAAACGGATCGTATATGTGACAGAACTGGTCGGTATCCCTACCTGTACAGGCGACCTATTAACAATTTAAAATTCATATTTTCGACTTGTGGGTGTTAGAGATATCACAGTGGACTATATGAAAGAAAATATGGAGGGAGAAATACGATGACGCAGTACTTTGAAAACTACCACTGACCTTTTATAGTCACGCTTCTCTCTCCACGCTCAGCAATTGAAGGATCCCTCTACGGATGCTGGGAGTCACTTTTATGATGCTCGAAGTTAATGTAGAAGGTACCGTCGGCCACTTTGCAAAGTACCTCGCGATGTAGGTAGATGACCGGTGCGTGTTCTAAAAACGTACAGGTTTTAATGCTTACAGAACAGCGACCAAATTAACACTGATAGACAAGTAGGTAGAACCAAGTATGTGTCGAAAGGTAGGAAAGGATACATATCGGTATTAGGAATACAATTTCTCTTTCGTAAATAATTACAGTAATCTTAAGGCTCTAAATTTAACTCCTTTATAAAATTGATGTGACTGTATTGGCTTCCTTTAAACAACCATTTTTACACCACCGTGTGTCGCGGTTTTCTTTCTTTGAAGGCCTACTAGCGCTACCGTATCTTCGTAGTTGCACTGTACCGATGCCATGGTTGATTGTGAGATTGTCAACTACGTATACGGCCAAACTTGAGTTTCAGTACACTTGTCATGTTTGCCTGAACAGGTATACTTGTCAAGTATACCGTTACGTGTATGACCGACTTTAGGGCAAATTTGAGTGAAATTATCGATCAAGTTTAAAATGTTATTGCGCGGAGAACATTTTCAAAATACAGTTCATGGTTAAAAATTACTTAAATAAAATATTATGTTTAATATTACTGAATAATTTTAATATCGCCATTTTCGTAAAAATTTCACCTCAAGGGCACTTTATTTTCTGGATCATCTTCGTATTTCAGATTTACGAAATAAACTCCGGAAAACAAGATAATTACCTGTGATATCATACCCTTCAATTTTGTAATAATTAACAAATCATTTCTCTTAGTGTGGAGATACAGGGTAATTATTTTTGAATTGAAATTCATAATTAACCGTATTGTAGAATCGACATTTATATTACTGTCTGCTATAAAACAGTACACACTAACGTAACAGACCCAAAACCCTATTCAATTAAACATTATAATAAAAAATCCCTTCCACCACTGTTAGCAAGAATCAGGTAGATTTGGTATGTATATGAAAGTATGTTTTTATTTTTTTTTCTCTATATTCAATATTAACGAAATTGCGAAGTTTTTAAATAGCGCATCAGGTTAGTTCATGAATTTCTATCTCCCAGATCAATTTATCAGAAAAGTTTGATTAATCAGATAAAAACTCCGGGACCCATCGCGCCCATGGGGTTAATTTTTCAGAAAAGTTCTATCGAAATCGTAAAAGAATTTCAGTATTTATTTTGCCAACAAAATTCGTTAAACCCAATATATTTATATTTATGAAGATAAACTTTTTAACTGACAGTTGTTTTGAGGTCTTCCGGTTTTGATCGAAACGCATTAAAATTTTCCGGAAGTTGAGATAGTATTTCTATCGAAATCTGCTTAAAATATTGTCAATATTTGGAAGGTTTCATATCAAAGAAAACACTATCGTTATATTATAGATGTCTCACAAAGACGAAGCTATTATTTATATGGGAAGGTGAGTATGGAAGTCTTGGGCATTACAGGGCTTACACGACTTGTCATCGGCTGATTTAAGTAATCACTTTACACAATGTAACGTTCACCAATTCTACTCATGTTCGACTACCACACTTGTTATATTTTACAAACTAAGTTGTCGCCATCTATGGTTAAAAATTTAGATATTCATTTCCATGTAATAGTATAGATGTCACTGAAGCTGAGACTCTTTTTGACAGAGGTATGAAGCTATATTCTTTTTTTGTGTATATATTAAAATTCATCCAAGTTATTAACACATATACAAGAATACGCCTGAAAAGTCAGTATATCTTGTGTAAAATTATCACTCAAGCCAGCCGATGACAGGTCATAAGCCCTGTACTGCCCGAGACTTTCAACAAGGAATACAAGTCACATTATTATTTTATAACTAAGCTAAATGCTTGGGCTATGAAAATAGAACAGACTCGATTGCCTCCTGGAACGACGCTCGAACCCCCGACCACTAGATCAAGTTTATTATTTTACAATTAGCGCCATCTGTGTAACAGTAGAGACTATAATTAGTTAGTTCTAAAAACTACCACGACAATTCACACCTCTACCTATGGCGCTCTTATACATTCGCCGCCTTGACCTATTCATATTACTCTATTCTATATTTAAGCTAGTGTTATTTACTGAATCGAAAATTTATTTCGGTTGATCCATTCTGTATGGAGTCGTTACTTATGCTCTTTTTTAACAAAATAATATTAGAAAAGCTTACAACTGCATGCAAATCATTGAAGCGTTTACATCCTCTTTTACTTGTTCGCGAATTTTACTATCTTACTGTTTTTAAAGTGTTGATTTCATGGTTTTTCTTTGTGTTCGAGGTGCATTTGGCGCATGATTATTATTTCGTTTAGATATTACGTGAAGAATTTTCAAACATAAAAGAATTATATTCAGTCATAAAAAGTGTTCTTAATAACGTCCATACATTTTTTATATTGATTTTTATATAGGTAAGAAGATATTATTTTACGTTATAGCTTTAACTTTAAAAACACTATTAATAGTACTTTAAAATTACAAATTTATACATGATAGGGTCGTATAAATAACGGATTTATTTTGTCTAAAGACGTTGGTTAAACGAAAGTTCATAATCCTATGTACAACATATATTTTAGTACATATATTTTACATGATTGTGTAATATCATTGGTAACAGCATAGCCTACATCTATACCTACTGCACGAAACCGGTGAATGTGCCTCTGGTGTTCTATATTGAGTCACACCTGGCTTAATGTAATTGTAATAGAGTATCTCTATTTAGATTTAGTCTACAGTTAACACCGTAATAGTATTACAGGCCGTAAGGCGGAATCTTTGCCATTAGCCGCGGACAGGAGCAGCTGGTACCAACCCGACAGGAGTCCGGTCTCGCCGACCCAATTTGTTGAACAACTTAACTACTCGACCCATTTTCCTCAGTGGAATATATCTCTAAAAATTCTAACACGATACTACCAATTATATTAAATTATATTTAAGGTTATCTGACCATTATAACACAGATTATGTCCTGCTGTCAATTACATATAATATTCCATGTCACGGAATGACACAATGACATAAATTTCAGAAATTTAGCGGACATAAATCTCACTACAGTAGTATAGCAGAAATTTAGCAGCATAAATCTCACTAGTGATCAGCTTGAGATTGGTAAAAAAAGACAAACCTGTTTAATTTGGCGATGTTCGACTTGACAGACAAATAAAAAAAAAACGACGTTCCATTTTTCAACGAGATTCGACAAGTTTTATTTACATCATTTATCTACAACCATTTATTATGAAAATTTAGACAAACAAAGGCATTAAATTACAAACTTTTATTCCGTTTTAACTGGTTGTTAGGATACTCAAATTTAATATTCATTTTATTTATTTTATTTATTAGTAACTATATAATGTATATAAAAAATTTGTTTGGACTGTGCCCGTCTCACTAGAGAAATTCGAGACGGGCATAGTTTATAAGCAACTGTTCAATTAATTAAAATTACAAGTAGATAGAATTACATTTATTACCATATTAAAGGTGTATATGAAGAACAATTTTAAAATGGACTTAATTTTTGGATCATTTGTAGCAATAATGGAATGAAGTTTGACGTATAACAAGCATGAAGTGAGGCATGAGACGGTGAATCTCTGAAACTCGTTGTATATGCGATGAACTGTGAAAGCCGAGAGTTGTCTTCAACTTATCTCATGGGAGCATAATCCCTGTCTCGAAGATTATCTCATAAAAATAGAAAATCTATAAGACTTACTATATACATACAACAAGGCTGGAAAAATTATTTTTTATACATAAAATGCATCAAAATAATTCAAGAATAAAAAGATAGATTATTTATATAACACAATAAAATATAACTACACAATTTCCAATATAAACATAGTTTTTAGGTACAAATTAAAAATAATTCAATTATAATTTTCATGACATGAAGGAATGGTGATCAACCTGTCACTTTATATAATATATAACACACTATATAAATTTCATCTCAGTTACACAATTCACTGTTGGAATTATTTAAGTATAATTACATTAATTTAAAACAAAAATATAGATAACGATAATAATTGGCGAAATTAAAAGTATTGTGTTTGGACTGTGTTCAGCGGGTGTTTATCCATTGAAACCTTTTTTGAAATTTATCTATTGAATATCCGGTTCTCAAATTAATTATGAAAAGAAGTAAAACAACGAAGTTTATTAGTGAATTAAATTACATTGTATTTCTTGTCTTAAAGTATAATTTTGTTCACTAATTGCTTATTTCTATTGGATCCAGCTTTCAATTTTCTAGAGGTGTAGCCAAACAATGACAGAAAGATTCATTTAAATCAGTAAGTTAATTAAGTCATTCAACTATGTAGACCCTTTTTTTGTTAAATTTTAAAACATTTGTTATAATTTACATATTTCATAGATTTCAATTCAATAAATTTTATAGACTAAAATATGCAAGGTGGCCCAAAAAAAGTGAGAACATTTCGTAACACATGAGTTATTTCAAAACATAATATAATTAATTATATTTCTTAATGTAATTTTTTTTGCACAATATTTAACTAATCAGAAATCATTTTCAATCTATCATTCCTCAATTATTGCCAACTTGAGCTGATCAACTGTAGACTTTTTCTTGAAAACACCCCATATTGCATAATCTAGTGGGTTTACCCACATACCTGGTGAGATGAAATTAACATTCTCACGACGAAAGTTGATTTTATTTCTGGCTGCGTGAGATGGAGCTCCGTCCTGCTGTAATGTCTAGCTATACTACAGGATTTGTTTTGAAACTCTTTGATCCTCGCACCCCAACGTTTTTCAATTCGCAAATTTTTGATTAGAATACGGTCTTCTACAGTGATTTTTGTCATTCTGGGCAACAATTTGAAAAAACCAAATATAAACAATGGGAAAATTAATAACCAAAGATGGCGACCGGAAATTGTTGAAATAAAACGTAATATAGGTAAATAAGTTGATTTCATTATTTTTATTTGTTAACTATTTTTAAAAAACAAACAATTATTTATTTAGTACCTAACTCAACTCGTTACTTCACACAAATTTACTCGAATAATTTTTAGAAAAAAATTTTAGAATGGGACTTTTAGTTAAATTTACTTGGTTGTTTTTAATTTTTTGATTAGTTTTACACGTTTAATTTATTTCCAACGATTCCAAATTATTTAATTTATGACCAACACGGTTTACATGCAAAATTGATAATCCTAATTTTTTATCAAAACCATGACCATTTTCTATCAAATGATTAACAAATAATAGATTCTGATAAAGAAACAATAACATATTTTGATTAGTATTGACATCCTAAAGAAGAAAATTGTATTTTTCGAAACCGGTAGATGTATTTAAACTCAATAGGTGGTTAATAAAACAAATTTAACAAATAAAAATAATGAATTTTAACCACAAAGTTAATTTTGTTAATTTCAAAACTATAATTTTGATGTAATTATATCACATTTTACGAAATGTTTTCACTTTTTTTGGGCCACCCTGTATATATAAATATATTTTTCAATACGCGAATAAAATATTGATTTTATTCGCACCTTCATTAAGTGTACGCACCCACGTTACCTAGAGCACGCTGGGCATAGACTTAAAGATCGATCCATATCGGTTGGTTTTTTCTTCTCTCCATATAAAGTGCAAAACCAACATTTGAATTAATTGCTAAGAATTGAAAGTATTCAATTAATCGCGGCGGCTGTGGTGCGCTATACACAAGCGACGCGAAATATGAATACTAGTGTCGTGCTTGTTACTGAGCCTACTTTTCTAAATAATATTTTTTAAGAAAGAATGGCTGACGTCATTTATCTCAACTTATCGATCTACCAAACGTTTCAATGTCTTCTTCGCGAAAGACAAGCTTTTCAAAAAAGTATCAAGTCAGATAGCATATACACTTTGATCAGCTTAAAAATACACTCGAAATACTTTCTAGACTAAGCTTGTTTCCCTCGAGTTTATTTTGAAAAAATTCTTTCGTTTGAGTTTGGACATCTTATATATATTTTTAAGTCAAGACGGCCAAGCGAGCGTCCATTCCAATATTTAATTGATTTTAATGAAAGTCACCAACACTGTAGAAAAATCATAATGTATCATGTACAAGTAATAATATTTCAATTTAAATGTTTTCCATTTGTAAATTAAAATGGTGTGTTACATATCCAAAAGATAAAAAAAATGTATTTATAAAAGACTAAAAAAATATATATATAATAATAATTTTTAAAAAACTACACACTAAATATATATTCTCTACCTGGACACATCGTGTGACTATTATTTATTTAACACTAAATAAGGACGTAGGTAGATATAGAGAATGGATTTTAATTTATTAAAATTAAATTATTACAGTGCGCGCCTCATTTAATTCACAAAGTGATAACGCGATATCTGTATATAACAATTTGCCTAACGCCGTAATGACGAAAATGAAACAAAACATACCGTGACCGTGAAGTGAAAATGAAATAAAGATATGCAGAAGCTACTGCGTACCTTGTATTTCAATATTGAAAAGCACATGCTATCAAAGTGAAACAAGTCGGCAATATTAAAGTAGATTCTTGCAATATTAAATAGCATTGAGAAATATTAATATTATTGTTAGCTCGTCTAAATAATAATGTTCTATTGGGGTGACATCTGTTTTTGTGTTTTCGATATTTTGGAAAATTTGATTTCTATTTGGACGAAATTCAAAGCGTTACAGACATGTCTGGGTATTAATTATATTAATTTTAAAAAACAACATCTTTTCATAATTTCAAATAACTACCTGCCGCATGTATTTATTATGATTAAATACCATTTTTAACTAGGAAATAAAAAATTACAATTCCTCACTTTTCTTGGTCTTTTAGCTCTGCAATAAATCTAAGAATATCTATTTTAGTCTATTTTCTACCGCGAAAGAATGTTCCGCCTTGGAGAGAGAAATATTATAGTTAAAGAAATAAAAGAAGTGAGACTGTCGAAAGAGGAAAGTTATACTGATATTTATGTCACTCCCACACGACTTGAAAGCCGCGACACAGGACAAATGCATAAAACACATGGTGTTTTAAATTCGTACTACAAATTATTAATACATTAGAAAAAAGTAATGATGACGGGAAATGATAATTTATTAACGTTATTTTTCAATAATAATAATATTTTTTATAATCTTAATTTAATTAAAAAATCAATGAAAGTACATACTCGGCCATAAGTTGGCAAGAGTGCGCGAGAGTTTTGTCCTTAGAAATTTAGTCGCAATGGATCGCTTTACGGGGGAACAACGCGCGTTCTGCGTAAAACAGTTTTACAAATACAACTATTCTAATGTGATTGTCCGGCGTCTGTACTCGCTTACTACCGATTATACAATGTGAATCAATGTTCGAGTGTTAATTCAAATAAAACGTGGCTCAGGAAGTTCGAGGAGACCGGTATAAAGCTAAATAAGAAGAAAACCTGGCGTCTACAGAGCAGTAGAAGCGAAAAGAATGCCGCGCAAGTTAATGAGTCTGTACGAGAAGATTCGAGCTTGTCGACTCGTAAGTATTGCAAGTATCGCATGGCTAACTTAAATAATATCTAATAAATGATAAACCAGCCGCAATAACCCAATTTACGACAATATTCATCGAGAGATAGCTAACACCTACGCGCTTCGTTTCAAAACCGAAGTGCCAGATTCGAGGAATACCAGCGGCAGGATGATGGATATTTAGACGACATGATTTTCCTAATTGTGCTCTTTCAGTGTAATAAACATTCATTATTATACGACCTGTGGATTTTTTTATTGAATTTTCAAAAATTCAAAAACTTATGGCCCACCCATGCCGAACAATCACATAAGAATTTTTGTTACGAAGAACGCGCGTTGTTCCCCCGCAAAGCGATCCATTGCTACTAAATTTCCAAGGACCAAGTTTCGTATCTCCCTCTTTCGCGCGGTTCCCGCCCAGAAGCGATTTAAATATTGCAAAAACTTATGGCCCATCCTGCACAAAAGCAAAAAAATCTATTTATTTAACGCGTTAACCACACACTTTCACGTGATAAAATCGACAGCAGATCTTGTATGTTTTATATTGCCTTGCGATTTGAACAGCTATAAATATATATTTGTTTTATTTTGCAATGCAACACGGATAGACGAACAATCAATTACAACATCCACGTCGGTCTCTCATGACTGAGGGTCGTGATTTCCATGAACTCCCATCTTTTTAACCATGTTCCTCTGTTTTTCTGGGGGTTAGGGTCAATTGGGGGTTGTTACCAGAGAAAGATATGTTTCATTTTAATACTCGGTCGGTCCAACTGGTGGGGGATCTTCCTCTACCTCTCTGTCCTTCTCCGTGGCACACAACAAGAAGCTTCTCTAAACTATCTTCCCTTCTCACAATGTGACGTCCTTCAATGGGATCGTGTGTACGTGTGTGTGTGTCAGCGCGCCAGATGTATGTGGCTGTGTGTGTGGCGGGCATTAAAGGATGACGCGCGCGGGGCACGGCCTCTTTTCGTTACCGTTTGGCTCCGATACTAGTTATATCTTAAAACTGTATTATTCATGTAATAAAGATTATAATTGTTACATGAGAGTTTATCTTTGGATCACCAACAATCTACTATGAGGTATACAACTTGAGAACTACTTATCACGCAAGTACACACAAGATGGATAAAAAATTGAAGATTTCATACCTTGATTCATTGTCGGGTACTTACATTCATATTAATACTTTCCTCCATAGAAACATTTTTATTAACATTTGATTGGCGAAATAATAAACTTTTCGTTTTTGGATGATATTTTGTGAAAAATTCCTATTCCAATGGCATGTATTTTAGAAACGACATTAAATTTCTTTGTGTAACTGTAAATTTTTCTACGTCATGATTTAATACAAACACTGCAAAAGAATGCTCTTTGAAACCGATACTAAATGCGATTTAGTATGACAGAAGTATTTGTTATAACTGAAATCACGTCAAAATACACCTTGATACTCTTACAAACTCAGGTGTGATTGCGGGGCTACTTATGTCAAGTATTTTTTGGCATTATTGGTACAAGTAATTTATGAACTGCCATATTTGCAGACTGTAAAATATCTCTGACCTTTCTTAATATTTCTCTAATACGCCTTTAATGGAGGGGTATAGAAGTAAAACCTCCAATACCTAAATGACGAAATTGTCATTAAAGTTTTATAGTCAAAACGAAGATTTTAAAGTTGCATGCTTTTAATAAAAATGCTTCTGAAACATTCAAACGTGTTTTCAAGACCAATTATTGATTGTAAAATTACTACTGTTGCCAGATAATCATTTTAAAATACATCAACTCTATTTTCGTCAACTGAATAGTGGCGGTTTTGTTTAAATGTAATATTCAATAGTATTATTTCAATACCGTTTGATTTGTTCTCTGCTCAATGGATTCTAAGCTCTCAGAATAGGATTCATAAGACGAAATTTTGCCTCGCTAAATATGATGCAATTAATACTGCCCTGCACTGAACTTAGCTGACATTTGGCAATTCAACTCAAAAGAAAGACAACAAATTTATTAATGTGTTTTTCTTCAGGTAAAAGATTAATACACATTGATATTGTCTCGGAGAAAAACGCCTGATTTAAATATGTTTTTGTATATGGATCTCAATCGACGCATTATTATCTAGATAGAAACACAAAATCTTCAAGCAATCAAGAGGAAAATCTCACTTTTCTATGCCAGACATGTTGTATAAAAGTAAGCCGGCCAATATCGATATGTAAGTACATAACTAAGTATTAATATGAAAAATCTTAGTATTCACGTATCAAATTGAATAACCCAACATAAAAAGCGATTTCCTAATTCAGCGGTAGCTAAAAAGTAAACGAGAACTGGTGAATAATGAAATACATTAAAGTATTCATATTCAGCTCGTTCATATATTTTTAAACGTGTTATTAAAATGCGCTCAATTCTGTCTGAACGCATTGATGCAAATTTTAAACCCGGTTTAACAGCCAAATTACTTTTAAAGTAATTTATAAATAATAGCACTAGCGTAGCACTGTACAGAAATGAAACCTGTATAGTTAACCAGAGAAAGATAAATAGATTAGAACCATTCGAGATTTGGTGCTGTTTGAGAATGGAAAAAATTAGCTAAACTGAGAAAATTACAAAAATGGATGTTATTAAGAGAGTGCAAGAAAAGAGGTATATAACAAACAACATAGAATAGAACACGTTCTTAGTTACAATACTTACCGGAGGAATATAATTGAGAGAAGAACAAAGAGAAGAAAATCTAAACAAAAATACATATTTCATATTTTTATTTGTTATTTTTGTTTTATTATCCACTCAATTAAGTTTAAATACCTCTACCGGTTTCGAAAAATACAATTTCTTCTTCAGGATGTCATTACTAACTAAAAACATATATTATTGTTTCTTTACCGGGATCTATTTTTGAAAAAACAACAATTTTTTTTTTTAAATTTAAAAAATACATCTAATTAAAAGTATTAATTATAAACATATATAAATCAATTTTATCGAAAAATATTATTGTCGCTACCGGGATACATTTAATTCGTGTTTAAAACATCACAGACCGTCTGTTCTGAATAATTACAACTTCACAATAAGAATGTGTTCTCCTTAATACATACGCTAAATATGGTAAGCAAAGCGATCGCAGACACAGGATCACAGGAAACGTCTAAATGATGTCCTGATCAGACACGTGACGAGCATTACACCGTTCTTAAACATATTTATAAAATTAAATTACGGTTTAAATGCCTGGTGAAGGCCTATTTTTCCGGGTCAACCCTAAATAAAATTAATACAAGTAGGCGTCACTTGGCGCGCAGTCGCCACTTGTATTATTACTTCACAAGATGGAAAAAATTGCGATAGATCCATCAATATTGCTCAACACGTTAAGATGTGGGAAACTGCTTATTGCCGAGTGAAAATTAAACATATAAATGTGAAGTGGGACACGATTCATCATTTCTGACGGAAAGGCCTTCGCCAGCCAATCAGGTTCAAATGTTTTCCCATGTAATACTCTGACAGTTGGCTAAGAAATTTGACGAATATTATGTCAAATTTGAAATTGACATTTTATATGGCTACTGAAAGTCTTTGAAAAAATTTTGCAGGTAAATTTAATTATACATTTTGCTTACTTTTGCAGAGAGTATTTTGGTACAATTTATGGAAAATTTCAATGCATTTTTTTCAATTACGACCAGAAGATCCCCAAATCACTTTCGATTAAGAAGATTATCTTTCTAAAGATCCTGGCACAGTTTACTGTATTTATGAATCACAAAATTAGTATGCGTAATCCAGAAACTTTCAAGATTAATATTTTGAATTAATTTAGAGATATCAAAATTATACAAAGACTGATGAAACTTTCGAGAATTTGCTATTTTTTTTGTAATAATAAAATAGTTTGACGTTAATTTTTTATAGTTAGGAATCTTGCATTATTATTTTCGTTATTTTATGTTTAAAGATTCTTTAATTGCCGAGCAATGAACATTTAAATATCAAATCCCTAAATCCCGAGATTGCACTTTTGGTTCGAGATCGGTTACACTAACGTAACTTAACGGATTTTATAGACATGATGACTTCCCTAGTTCTTATCAGAATTCACGGGATTTTTCCAGAAGGAATTGATGCGAGAGAGTAACCATTCCTATAACAGTTACCGAGAAGGTTCGTATCAGAAAACTAATAAAACAATTTTTCAGATTTTTTTTGAAAAATTAATAATGTAAATTAATGTTAATCTCAGCTAAGCTCATTAGCTAGCCGTTTTGAAAAAAATGTTATTTCGTAAATTACTAAAAACGTTCTTAGATGTTCAGAATATTTTATGTCTAGTTTAGAAAACTGGCCAGAAAACTGTACACAGAACATAAAAAAACGTTACTCCGGTAATATTAAACCTAGAGCAAAAACTAATTAACACACACAGACAAAATCTACCTAAATCTTGCAGCCAGTACCGGAAGGATTTTAGGGTATTATTAACGTGTTCGATACCGCGTTCACATTGCTCTCAATTACTAACAAGGCAATGTTTAAAACGGTCTACTTTATCGCAAATCTTGAAGTATAACCATTTGTTTTCGCTGTTTTTTATGTCCTTGTGAATGACGGACGACCACAATTAGAAAATGGCCACAAAAACAGAATCCTCCACAAAAAATTATTTAAAATTTAATTACACATGTTAAAAGAAAAGTTTTTCAGGTAAAGTTAACACTTTTCCGTAGCTACGCAGTATTTTTAAACATTTTTGCAAAGTGTGAAAAACATCTTACAATTTTATTAAATACTAGTGTTAACATTTATAATTAATCCATACTCAGTTTTTAATGGAATTTGGATATATAAAAACAAATTATTTTTATAAAGCAGCATTTCATTAATATTTGAACAATAATATGTTTCAGTATTCGTTCTTCTATTATCAATTAAATTATTGCATTTAGTATAAATTTTTTTAATTACGTCACTAATTTCTGAATTTTTTTAATACATCCAGTTTTTTCTCAGCCAGAATAATAGCTTGGGCTCTAATTTAATTTGTTGCATTAATTTGATTTTGGCTGTAATTTAATTTGCTGCATTAATTTGATTTTGGCTGTAATTTAATTTGCTGCATTAATTTGATTTTGGCTGTAATTTAATTTGTTGCATTAATTTGATTTTGGCTGTAATTTAATTTGCTGCATTAATTTGATTTTGCCTGTAATTTAATTTGTTGCATTAATTTGATTTTGGCTGTAATTTAATTTGCTGCATTAATTTGATTTTGCCTGTAATTTAATTTGTTGCATTAATTTGATTTTGGCTGTAATTTAATTTGCTGCATTAATTTGAAACAGAAAAGATTAAATACATAAGTCGATGCTTTTCAATTCATTTTAGTGGTAATTAGCTGGTTGCAGCTGAATGAAAAAATTTAATTTTCTACAACCATTTTTTTTATTTTACATGCAATACGAGAACCTCGTATAATCTAATGAGATAATAAGAACCTTTTAAAGCGATAACGTTGGACAGAGACACAAGTTCAAAAAAAGTTATTATTAAGTTAATTATTTTCACAACGAACTTCCCAAATAGCAATATGTGAGGTAGATCAAGATGCAATTTATTTAGGGGTGCTGATCACGAACACTGATGACAGTGGCAGGAAATTTTAAGACGCACACAACTAACTAAAGTTGCTATGAAACTACTTTCGAGAATATTAAAAGACAGTGACATAAACCAAGCAACTAAAATGATGTTGTTCACAACATCAAATATCAAATAGAGACAAAGTATTTTTTTATTAAATTTAATGGAAAATATATGGAACTACGGGGTAGTTACAGGGTTTAGGATCTGTCTTCGGCTGGCTTGAGTGATCACTTTACATAAATATAACGTTCACTACTTCTCACCCCTCCATCTCCACATTTATCAAATTTTTTAAAGCTGTATATGTTAATATGTGGACTCGTTTCGAGTACCACTACACCATTTTAGTATATTCAACAAAAATTAAAATAAAAATGAAGAAAAAAAATAGTATTGAGATTGTTATAGAACTAGTGAATTATTAGTGTAGTGTAGTAATTGGATCATGTATTGGATCCATCTTTGTGTAATCTTATTGGAAGCGAACGATTTCCAGTTGGTGCTGAGTATATTGTACAGTTTCAGAGCTAAGAATATGTACAACACGATAGACTAATTCCGTAAATTATCTAATTTTATCAAATAGAATAATTGGAGAGCTTTAAAGAACAATTTAACCAATTTATCAACTGGCAATTTGTATGCGTCACAAATATTAAAATAAACGTACATACATATTGTGCAAAATACAGAGGAAGTTTTTCTGATTCTAGATATCATATTGCGGACCAAAATATTCGCGCGGTTACGGATAAAATGAAAACGGAATGATGGCTATCTCTGGATGCGAAAATATCATCCATCTCTTTTTTCAAGGACTCCCAACTTTGAAATTGCCAACTACACTATGATTGCTCAGCAATCTAGCAAAGAAAAAATGACGGGGAAATATTCGGGAAATATGTGAATGATAAATTAAAAAGTTTTTATTCAATAAAATTAAAATATGTGACCTTTACTCTCGTCACTTGGAGACCGCATAACGAACCTAAACGCATCCAGCAAGGCGGTACTTATAACGCAACTCCCATCAACCACAACGACGTACGGTACCGACGGTATCTAACAATACAGACGCAGCCATCTGCACTCGGATGAGCCGAATCACGATCACTCTATTTATTGACATTGCCAGAGCAGCAGCTCTAGTTTCTCAATCTCATCTCAGTTTGCGCTTCCAGCAGTAACTTCAACCTTTTTTTTTTTATTTCAACTTTATTACATATATATGCGTTATAATTTTATTTTTTGCCAAACCGAATGACAGTTATACGGCAAGGATTGCCTTTTACATAGTTATTATTGAGGTTTTATAAATAACATTTTTTTAATAATTGAATGGGAAAAAAAATTAGATAAGACGATGTTAATGAACTAAAAGTATGCATTATCCTACACCTAATTGGTATGTTATTATGATATACAGTCATTTCCATTTAGAGTGGTGGGACACGCTTATAAATCGTGTTATAGTAAAGTTAAAAGAAATTAGAGGAATTACTTTGAAAGATATAAAGAGAAAAAAAACAATCTTTCGAAAAAATATTCAAATTTTACAGGGTGTAACAGATATTTTATGGGTGGGTACCTGAATATAATAGAACAAGGAAACAAAAAATTAAATAAGAATATGTATGTTATTTTAGTTTTTTTTTTGTACGGTTAACTTCCTTATTTATACAATTTATCTTTAATAAATTCAATGCAACAGTAAGTGGTTTTTGTAATCTGTCACACATTCATGTGCATACATATATGTACATTCTCATATATTTCGTCACAAATACGAGCCATAATACATTCCGCGATTCAAAATAACAGGAGGGTATTCGAGTGAATATTGGGGCATCCAACACTCTCACACATATTAAAACAGCATCTTCACATCTATCTGATCTGAAGTCAACAATATTCGCCCTTAACAAACTTAAAACTAGCATACACCTACAATCCCATAATTATATTATTTGACTTCGCTACCTTAACATGTTACTTCGAGTGAGAAGCGTGTGGCGTTAAGCTATCTCAAATTTGCTACATGATGTAAAATGTTGAATCCTCACTGAAGCGTTGAAGATACTTGAGGTATTCGAGATGTGGGTATACAGACTTGTGATAAAAATAAGCTGGACTGCCAAGAAACGACACTGAGAATGAAGAAAAACAAGGAAATAAAGATAACGAAGCTGATGTGCGAGTACTTTGGATGTATATTACGAGACACGCTAATACTTCACCTTATTATACAAGAATAAATTCAAACGGATGACGAGATCATGACAAAATGAGAACCTCGTAAAAACTGCACAAAACGGTTCAGCCACACATCTGAATCTTTCTTTCAGGCCGCTGTAATCCAAGTCCGAATAGCCAATATGATGGCAAATGAACGTTAGCGGATATAACTCAAAGAAGAAGAAAACATTCCATCTTTGATGGTATTATGGATCACATTATATTCTGTAGATTAATGGAGGATTTCAGTGTTTGTGACACAGATTAGCCTACACGGTAGTGTGATGATTTATGGTTATCATTAGCCTTTCTTGTTATCACGCTCCATCCAGAATTACTAACTCCGTCAACTAACGATCCAAAAACAACTCACCATCGTGATTCAAACCATTCAGAAGTATTTTATATCTTTGGTCATTTAATTTACGTTAATACAAATTCAAATACAATATCAATATTTGTTCACAAATCGAAATATTCTGAAGAATAACATGTTAAAACTTTTATTCTCTAAAGTAAATCATATTTACGGGCAGTTACCTACACAAAACTCGAAACAAAAATACGTCACTTGTGTTCCTCGCGGTAGCGGCTGGATTCATCACGTGATTTTTTTACTGCAGTTCACAGTAACCAACCAACTCAATAATGTTTTGAGTTCAAACTCAGACCCTCCAGTATCACGCTCGTGAATTTTCGTATCCCAAATTTCCCTAGTATCGATGGTGCTACGCATTATACTGAATAAGGGTTATATTTTCTTCATCACTGCTTAACCCTTGTGAGATTTTAGCCTGATAGGGTAAATTGAACCCTTAAAATGTGTTGTGACACCGATATATCTTTACAGACAGATTATTGAACCAGCATAGTAAAGATTATTTATAGAAAATCACTTAAAGATACAACGAAACCTTCTTAAAATCCAATATGAAAGAAGCGGCAAATTCTAACTTATTAAGCATTAAAACATATCGCGGGATTTTAATATTGTTATATATAAACAAACTATTATATGCCAAGTGATGGCAGAACTTACATCAATAGAAAAAATAAAAATTTAAATTTAGTCGAAGGAATTAACACCACTGATAAATAAATCATTTTTTAGCGACATAATAAATATAAAAATATCACGTATTTTGCAGCATGTATGTGCCGCCCCGAAGCGTGTAAATAATGCTATCAGGCTTTTTGCGCATTGAAAAAGATATATAATATGAACTATGTCTGGCTACGAAGGAACAAGGTCACATCGCCAAGTACCTCGTTCTCTCCAAATAAACAATTTATTGAGTGGCTCGTCGTTCATCATTTCATATGAAATTTATACGTATACTATTTTAAATACTTAAAATATATTAAAACATATATATTTCTACATTTAAAAATATTGAAAATATTCTGCGCTTCGATTTTCCTTTAACAGCAATATCAAGTTATATTAATATACTATAAATATAATATTCTGTGTCAATATAAAAATACACTCAAAATTCTGATACTATCTGACGCCTAGTAATCAAATCTTATGTATATATCGATATTTGACCACCCCTATATCAACTTCAACCTCAGTCAGTTTGAAATATTTACATAAAAAAATGTATAATTATCCGAAGGCGTGCACGCATATCACTACTTTGATGAGAAATTTATGATGTATTGATAAATACATATTAAAACTTCGACACCAATTCGCGCTATTTCCAATAGCGAACGCTAACACAAGTTCCAGTTAATTCCGCTGCTGCAGTTTATGGCGATAAGCGTCGCGCCAGTCGACAACCCACAAACGCGCAAACGCCGCAATCGACCGTAAACAATTTTTTTTTTTTTTTGGAGAAACAAACAGTGTAACAATAATAACTGATAATTACATAATATATAAAAATAACACCAGTGAAGTTTCTTCGGAAATTAAATACATAGTACATAATAAACTAAAAACTAGTATATATTAAAAAAAATAATAATATTAATAAACTGAAACAAAAATAAACAAAAAAACAAAAGAGTGATTTTAAACTGAACATACAAAGAGGAAAGGGTAAGGAGGGGGGGGAAATGGGATGCAATATATACAATTTATGTTAATAGTTATTGAAAAGTTGGCGTAGTATAAATTTAAAAGGGAGCAATTTATCGTTGAAATTGTCAATGTTATTAGAAAAATTTACGGCATTATATTTTGATGTAGAGCGGATGATAAAACAATTTTTTATATAATTAATTCTACCCAAATTTGGGTAAAAAAGATTATTTGATCGTGTTTGTCGCGTTGGACAGTTAAAAGTTATTTGTTCTAATAAATAGGGCGAGTCAAGTAAGTTATTTAAACTTTTATATAGGTAGGATAAATCTTGAGTGTTTCTTCTATTTAAGAGGGGGGGTATTTTATGGTAACACTCACTTTCTGAATGAGATTTAATGTCTAAGCGAGCACGTGAATTTAATATATTAAAAAATTTATCTCGGACATTTTCAAGTCGGTCACTGTAGGTGGAATAATGTGTGTTCCAAACTACCGATCTAAATTCAAGTTGACTGCGTATAAATGAGAAATATAGAATGATAAGAGTAAAAGGTGATTGGAATGGGTTAGACGTTCTAGCAATGAAACCAAGGAGTCTATAGGCCTTAGCGATTACCGACTCTATATGTGGGATAAAAGTTAATTTAGAATCCAAGATGATACCAAGATCCTTCACTTGAGTGCAGACACTAATTTTGTTACTATTAAGTTGATAATTACACGACAAATTAGATTTTTTCTTTGAAAATAAAATGATATGACATTTAGCAATATTTAGAAAAAATTGATTTTTTTGGCAGTAGATTGAAAGTCTATTAATGTCATTCTGTAACAGGAGGCAATCAGTGGGTGATTTAATATTTTTTTAAATTTTGGCATCGTCAGGAAATAGTGAAAATTCGGAGTGATGCGGAGACACATAACAGAGTTTCGGTTACACAAATAATTACTCAATCAGTTAGGTTGTTGCGACGGTCGTCTTCCAGCCAACCAGCACACGGACCAAAGATAAATCCGCCTTTTGTTGTCAAATGCGAGCCATCTTGCATGAGACAATTTGGAAGGCCTCGCTCTGTTACACGGCTCCCAGCCGGCAATCTCTCCACAGGTCCAGAGAGACGATCACGCGAATAAATCGGGGACCAAGATCTCCCAATCCACCGCGTCTACTATCTTTTGTTTCTCATCTTCGTCCTTCGCCATTACGGCGAGAACCGTTCGGCTTCGCACCTGTCACCACGGCCCGTACGGAAGCTCTCCTTTCGACCGCATTTGCTCCGGTCGGTAAAGCAGCGCTCTGTATGCCGCGCATTTGAAATGTAATGATATTTACCGAAAAATACGTAAGTATCTAAGCGATCTAAAATCTGATAACAACCGAAGCTATTCATATTATATCGTAGGAAAACATAGAAGCATGGGTATTACAGAACTTACAACCTGTCTTCGGCTGACTTAAGTGATCACTTTACACAATGTAACGTTCACCATTCCACCCACAATCAACCTCCATATCTATCAAATTTTTTACAAGTTATGTATATGTTACCATGTAGAAACACATTCCGAGTATTTAACTACAACTTCACTTTCATCATCTATGGTCTAAAAATTTTATATTAATTTCCCTGAAAGAGCATAGATGTCACCTTATTGTCACTTACAGAATCATATTTTTTTAGAAATATGGAAACTATAATATGTATCTGTATATATATCAAATGATTAACACATTATAATAGAATACGCTTGAAAAGTCAATTTTCAATTTTATGTATTTCTTATTTAGACCAGCAATATTATTATATTACATATTAACAATATTATTAATTATTATTATAGCAATATTACATATTATTATAGCAATATTACATATTAACAATATTATTAATTCTTTAGATTTTAGATCACTTCTACGATTGGATGTTTCGGATTACGAAATGTTAGCAAACGAGGCCTGATAATTTTGAAAACTCAATTAATAATAATTGGTATCAAAATTGTATTGTCTTCCAGTATTTCCTGGAAATATTTCACAAATCCAATTTTTTTTATATTTCGCTAAAGCAAAATTGTCCAAAAAAAATTTCCACTGAAAGTCATTTGCGTTTGCCGAATAAATTATAATGTGATTTAGACAGATTCCACGGCCGCTTTTGAAACTGGCAATCCATTACTTTAGCGCTCATATTAAAAAGTACTTTTCGTGGAACTGCAAAGTAAAATTTCTATCTCGCGGCTTCATCCGCTTTTAAACAAAGGCTTTGTGATACGGGAAAATATCGGGGAAAACAACATTTCTTTACAATAATTAATCCAAACCTTTATTTAGCAAAGATGTAACCATCTCACCATGGCTCGTCTCTAACAGAATGACAGAATTAACTCTAGTTTTCGATTCAATTTTGATATTGAAATTACTTAATATTATTAAAGAGAACACATTCTTATTGTGAAGTTGTAATTATTCAGAACATACATACAATTAAATATATTAATTAGAAAGATATACATATAAAATCAATTTTATCGAAAAATATTCTTGCTGCGCTTCAAGGATTCGAACCTGGATCCCTTTTCAATTCGGGTAAGGTGCATTATCCAACTATGCAACAGCGATAGTACTTTTAACGACAAATTTTCGAATCCATATGCTACACTTTTCAAATTAATACATCTATCGTTCCATTATTTGAAAGCCATCTACTTTGCTTTTACGGAATCTCAAATACCTTTGAGTAAACCGATAGCAGAAATTAACAATTCATTTTTATTAAATTTTGGACACATTGATACAACTTATATATTATTAAGGAGAACACATTCTTATTGTGAAGTTGTAATGATTCTGAACATAAGTTTGTGATATTTTAAATACTAATTAAATGTATTATATTAATTAGAAAGATGTACATATAAAATCAAGGTTATTCACTGTTGTAATATGTATTTTTTAACATATTGTTATATTTCACTGTTAGATGCATTAGATGAATCTGTCTTCTTTAACACAGACTTCGGTCTAATTACAAGGATAGTGTCAGAATCAGATAGAATATTAAAAATTATATTATCGAATTACGAATTCCATACCCGACTGTGGGAGATTTATATCTCCTGCGAAGAAGTACGGTAGTACCATAACATTTTGACAGAATGCCTTGACAATGGCATGTATTACCGTGTCGAAACGTTGACTTAGGTTTCCACAAGGATACCATCTACAAAACTCGCGATCAAACCCAGAAAAAACGCCAATTCTATACATTAGTGCTCGCGAAAATATTTAATCAAACATGCTCGTGTATATATATATATATATATATATATATATATATATATATATATATATATATATATATATATATATATATATATATATATATCAGGCTAAATTCCTGGAAGGGTTAGAACTCTACTATGTATATATATGTATGCATAGTAGAGTTCTTCTTCACTGATTAACACTTCCAAGAATTTAGCCTCATGGAGTACGTGTGTTATAGCCGTGACTGAAATGTAGTATTTATATATATAAATACTACATTTCAGTACTATATATATATATATACATATGTGTGAACGATTTATCTTCTTCTTTTTTTTTTCTTTTTTTTTCATAACATATATATATTATTTTGTTACTTAAATATATTATATAATATGTATTATATTATCTTTATGGCGAAAACATTATTATTATATAAACAAACTATTTTAGATATGCAGGCCGCCCAAAAAAGGTGAGAACATCTCGTAATACATGAGTTATTTCAAAACATAATATAATTAATTATAATTCTTAATGTATTTTTTTTCCACAATATTTAACTAATCAGAAATCATCAAAACACCCCATATTGCATAATCTAGTGGGTTTAAATCTGGGCTGTTCGGTGGCCACATGCCTGGTGAGATGAAATTAACATTCTCACAACGAAGAAAGTTGATTGCCCCAACGTTTTTCAATTCGCAAATTTTTGATCAGAATACAGTCTTCTGCAGCGATTTTTGTCATTCCGGGTAACAATTTGAAAAAACCAAATATAAACAATAGAAAAATTAATAATCAATGATGGCGACCAGAAATTGTCGAAATAAAACATAGTATAGGTAAATAAGTAAGTAAATTAGTAAACTATTGAAGCTATTGTTGATATAGTTAAACTAATTTTGATGTAATTATATCACATTTTACGAAATGTTTTCACTTTTTTTGAGCCATTTGTATATATACTAAACATCTATATACTTATATATGATATGTAACGGATTTTATAGACAAGATAACTACCGTAAGTCTTATTATATTTCGACTAGGTAAATATCTCGGATAAATTTGTTAACCAACCTAATCCATCATTTTATTTCAAAATCGCGGTTATTTAAAAACTTTAAACATGGTGATAGGAAAAGAATGGAAAGAGGGTAGAGCTGCAACAGATAACCGAACTGGAAGACAGTCGCTAAGAACCGAAGCATGTGGAGGCGAAATATTCAGGAGGTTAAGGTCTGATATGGACTGCAGGACAATTGAAAAAGAAGAAAAATTAAGTATGTTGAAAAACAATTCCCAACCAGTATGATTATTAATCAGCAATATTAGAATAAGCCCAAGAGCAACACAATTACTGGATTTTTACCGACAAAGGCACTGTTATTAAACAAATATTAGATTCTCATAGTGATGACGTATTTGCTGTTTAAAAAAAAACGGAAAAATAAATTATCAAATTTGGTCCATAGATGGCGATGGTGTAGAGATAATCGAAGCGAGTCCACATACTAACATGTATACAACTTTCATAAATTTGATAAATGTGGAGATTGAGGGATGAGAATCGGTGAACGTTATATATATATATATATATATATATATATACATATATGAAGTGATCACTTAAACCAGCTGAAGATAGGTCGTAAGCCCTGTAATTACCCCATACTTTCATATATTTTCCATTAAATATAATTTAAAAAATAATTTTGTCTAGATGAGACATCTGATATTTGTTTGATTATTAATCGACTACATAAATTTAAAAAACAGACCCCACATGTCAATATCAAAAGGGATCCATCTAAAATGTTCAATGATGTAATATCATTACTTCGTCAATCCAATAGCGATCTCGGTCGTCGTGGATATTTCAGCCTTAGTGAAATGAAATATCTGTACCAATAAAGATTTCTTCCTGTTCGGAACTCTGTTATATTCACATAATATTATTCAGCTAGGTCATAAATTCTACTGATTTATATCGCTCGTAATTCAAGACACGGATACTAGTCGTTAATTATACAGGCGCAACATTATCGCGTGTACAAAATAATATTGCCTTTGTTCTATAAAATGGACATTTTAAAAATATTAGTGACCGTTTAAAAACCAAGAGAAATAGTGGCTATTTCAACTAGTAGCTAACTTAAATTGTTACAATGATGAAATATTTTAAAATTCACTAAATTATACAAAATTATTATGAAAAAATTACCATAGGACCCGTGAGTAATAACCACAATGTAAAATTTGAAATAAATATTAAATATATATATATTTATACACAATGCATCAAATAAAGGTATTTTTTTTAGAGATATAGAACTTTATAATGAAATAAAACATATAAAAATTGGTATTGGCTTTATTGGAAAGAGAATTTTATGCCATTAGTATTTAAATATGATTTTTTTGGGCGCCGCGGCTGCTCGAACTGGAAGTCCAATTTTCGACCACTTTTTGAAGCAGCCGGGGCCGTTTATCGGCAATATTGGTTTCCAAGTCATATCGTCTCAAGTTTTTCGGTAAAGACTAGCAACTTCACATATTTCCACAAAAAATAATCCAAAGGTGTTAAATCACTCGATCTTGGAGACCAATTCCCAGGTCCATTACGCGAAATTATGCGCTCGTCGAATGTTTTTTTCATTAAATAGATTGTGGCGCGCGCCGTGTGGCGTGCTGCGCCGTCTTGTTGAAACCACTGCTCTTCCACATTAATGCCATTCAGTTGGAGAACAAAAAAGTCAGTATTTATGGATTTATAGCGCTCTCCATTGACTTTAACGTTCTGGCCGGCATCATGTTTGAAGAAACAAGAGCTTCTTCGGTGCACACTGTACGATATCTCTACAGATGCGTATTATCAATTAGAGTATGCGTAGTGTGAAAGCGATTCATGATTATTCGAATTACTTACTCAGATGGACGATTATTTCGACCGTAAAATGGACGTAGAGTACGGTAAGTTTCGGGAACTGAACCGCGATTTTCGAAGTAAATTTGCACTATTTGCAAGCGTTGTTCTGGCATAAGTCTATTCATGGTGGAATGGTAAACCAAATTGAACACAAATCACCTATCAGCTGACAAATTGGTTATCGCTGGAAAAGGTGTTGCCAATTCTAAAAACAAACCTCTAAAAAAAACATCTTTATATATACTTATGTATGCATAATATTATATTAAGAATAAATAAAAAATATCAAATGAGTATTAAAAATCCCACTCTGTACAGGAACGAATTTACCTATCTGTAAATAAGTTTTTTAACGTAATAAGAAGATTTGGCATACCAGAGTTGGAAAAAAAAAATTTAGTTTAATTTTCTTTTTCGTGTCTCTTTAGCTCGTGGAACGAGTCGAAAAATTTTAACTTCAAACAACGTCATATTCAAATTTCTTATGAAATAAGAATTTACTCAAAAAATATTTCACTCAAAGGGCGTGTAATAAATTTCTCTACAGGGTGAACTATTTCCTTACACAAATTTGATTTCCAATTACTAGAAATTGTATTCGTTGAAGACGTAGCCACTAAAATATAATACGTAATAATTCATAATTCGTCACTCGGAAGGACATCTGGAAAATTCAAAATCCAAAAAATCGGTATGGAATGAAAGAAATCATTACCAAATTATTACCAATTTGCCGTGAACCTAATACAAATAAAAACCAATTTATAAATGAACTGTCAACAGTTATACAAAAAATTCCAGCCGACCAGGATATTATTGTCGCCGGAGATATAAACATCGATCTACTTAAACAAAATAACACGCAAATTTTTAATTTTGAAACCATGCTCTCTGAAAATGGGATAATTAAATTAATAAGCAACATTACCCGTGATGGGTTTATAGAAAATCGAAATGTGTGCTCCTGTATTAATCATATGTATATAAGTAATAAAAAGAATAATATGCATTCTGTTATAATAAAGCAAAAGATTGCTGATCACTGTATTGTTGGAAGAGACCTTCACCGAGAACAATTTATGGATGGTCAAAGAGTCAAAGTTCAATATTTTGATAAAAAAAAATATTATAAACGAACTACAAAAAATGAACTGGAATGAAATACAAAATAAAATATGTCCGTCAGAAATGTATGGCAAACTGGTAGATAGTTTTAAAATAGTCTATACTGGTGCAAAAAAAAAGAATACCACTCATCCCAAATAAGAAATGAAAACCAATAGATTACATCGGAACTTAAAAGTATGATCAGAACCAAGAATCAACTATAGATAAAATGAAAAACCTCCAAATAATATATTAAATCAACTACAGTATACAAATTTTAGAAATAAAACAAAGAGATTAATCAAAGAAAAAATAAATTCCATCAAAAAACCATTCAGGAAAGTGTGGAAAATTATAAAAAAATCTGGAAGAATATAAATAAATGGTCGGGGAGAGAGAAACAAAATGTGAACTTAGCTATATTTAATCATATTGGTGGTGAAAATGAAAAAAATTGCTGTAACCTTTTCTGGAGAAATTGACAATATAAAACACAAGTCCAAAAAAAAGTTCTTAAAGAGGCACACATATGTTACTGAAGCGAATCAATAAATAACACCCAAAAGAGGTAGCCAAATGTATTGATTTTATGAGTGCTACAAAAGGTTATACTAGTTAAATTGATTAACTTAAGTTTCGAAAAAGAGATTTATCCTGACGAACAAAAAATTTTAATCATAAAACTATTTTTTTTTAAATAGAGACCGTTCTGACACATCCGACTACAGACCGATAGAATTGTTAATAGTATTAATAAAATTATTGAAAGAGTTATCGTTAATAAAATTACAATATATTTAGTAAATAATTCATCCGATGCAATACGGTTTTTAAAAATAAAAAAGTACTACGACTCTTCTTGCAAAATTTTCCAATGAAATAAATAAACACTTAAATGATAAAAAAATAAACAAGTAGTCGCATTATTCATTGATTTCAAAAAAGCGTTTGATACTTTGGACCACGACACGCTATCAACGGCGATAGAAGAGAGTGGATCAAGAGGACCTGTAAACAAATGGTTCCATGAATACTTGAAATCCAGAAAGTTTGCAGTAAAGCTATTAAATATACAAAGAACCCTAAAAGACATAAAATACGGTGTGCCAATTGGATCTACATCAGGACCCATGTGCTATATTATGCATATAAATAGCCTGGCCAATTCTCAATTACAAAACATTCTCAAAAGTTAATGTTTGCCGACGATACATGAGCTTTATATTCCGGAAACTGTGCCAAAACCATAGAACACAACATACAAGCAATCTGACCAATATCCTTAAATGGTCTCACGACAACGAAATAATTTTAAATATAAATAAAGCTAAATATTTACATATCCGATCACCACAAGCTAAACAAAAAACAATTAAATTAATCTTGTCGGACATGATTAAGAATGTTTACACAAAAGTCTAATAAATTTTAAATGTGACAAAATTGAAAAAGTGGAAACAATATAAATATTTAGGTATAATAATTTATGAAAAATTTTGTGAAAACCGCACATTGATTATATATGTAAGAAACTAAGATCCATGCTAAGTGCATTTTATATGTTAAGGTTATGCACCTCTCGGGCTACGCTGTACTTACTGTACTTTGCGATGGTCGACTCGGTTATCAGTAATGGAGTGAGTAGCTATGAACTGACTTATAAAGCATATATTAATTCAATTAAACAGTTACAATAAAAAAAATTAAAACTTATAGTAAATAACAGAATGAAGTGTTTGTATAAAGATGATTATAGTAAATTATTTACAATATGCAAAATCTTACCAGCTGACAAAAAGTAACATATTCTATCATATTAGAAGAGTTGATAAATAATGTAAATATAAATACTGATCTTCACCATAGCTATTCAACCAAATCGTCGGATCGAACCGTGAGAGTACCGATCGCGAACAATGTGTACGATGAGAGAACGAGAGAATGTGTTGTGTCAAGAATAATTTTAAAAATCTATTAAGACTTATTAAACATTTTAAAAAATGATGAGACCTCAGTGACCACCTTAAAATTCTAAGTAAAATAACATATTCTTATCTAATTTTTTTGTTTCCTTATTTTATTATATCATATTCAAGTAACCACCCAATATATATACCCAGTATACAACTAGAACAACTACACAAAACGTACCATAGTCACCCCATACTACAAAATATACTTCCCATACTTAGCACCCAAACTTTAAAACATTTCCACAAGACTTCAACACAAAACAAATTCTATCACACGCGTATTTCTACAAGAAAATTGTTGAATGGCCGAGAAACCACTAGGAAGAGTCGCTCCAGTATTTATATGCCAGAGTGATTTGAAAGATATAGATACTTTTGTTTATTCTGCTACTACCTATGTATTATTAGTTATCTATTAAACTTTTTGCCGTCAATATCGTATGTTTATAATTAAATTTATGCTATGTTTTTATAAACGATCTTTTCCATGTTCTCTAAACTGCAGAAAATATTATAAAATGTAAGCCGATTTTCCTAAATCAAGCCTTTAATTAAGTTTGAAATTGCCGTAATATTATTATAATAAATAAATATTGTCGTTGCGCTACCGGTATTCGAACCAGGATCTGTTTTTCCAATCCGGGGAAGGTGCAGTACCAACTATACTACAGCACTAATAATTTTGACGACAAATTTTCGAACCTATATGTTACATTTTTTCAAATGAATACATCAGTCGTTCATTTGAAAGCCAATTGTTTTTAGGGAACCTCGAATATATTTGAGTAAACCGATAGCAGACACCAGAATTAACAATTCATTTTTTATTAAATTTTGAACACGTTGATACAACTTGTATATTATTAAGGAGAACACATTCTTATTGTGAAGTTGTAATTATTCAGAACATAGCTCTGTGATGTTTTAAATACTAATTAAATGTATTAATTATAAAGATATACATGTAAAGTAAATTGTTTCGAAAAGTATTATTGTTGCGCTACCGGATACATGATTTTTTATGTATATTTTTATAAGAAAAAAATTAAATTAGTATTAAAAACATAACAGAGCGTCTGTTCTGAATAATTACAACTTCACAACAAGAATGTGTTCCCTTAATAATAATTTTTTGTGTACAAAAAATTATTATTTACTTTTTTATTTTCAAAAAAATTGATGATTCTAAATAAACAGATTAGATTAGATTAGATGATAATTCTTATCAGACGCAACTTATCTATTCACCATTCAGGCACTTTTCCAGGTCTCCTTCGGAACAAGTTGTGTCCAGGATAACCTTCTTTCGGTTAATAATATTTATAATAATATTCTATTCATTGCCGTAGTCAGGGCCTGCTGTGGGTTGTTGCAGGACTGAGGTATTTGTACGTCGTCCTGTCCACGGGATACTTAACATCCTTCTCCAACTGTACATTTTAAAAGTATGTATATTTTACGGTTATCGCTATTAGGATGATCTATAACTCGTCGATATACTCGACGTTATACGCATGCAAAGCTGCAAATTTAACCCTTAAGAACCATCTTAAAATTTAACGAAGCTTGTATAATAGAAACTCTTTCTAAAACCATATATTTTCTATAACCCCTTCCGCTCGACGCCCCTCTTCATGATAGTCCAATGTTATCCACCAAAAAAAGGTATCAAGTAAGCTCTTTACTGTGCCCTTAGAACCTTTTATTTCGCTGGACATCGCGTACTTATATATATCGACAGACATTGGACATTCTAAAATATATTTATGATTCTGTTTAGTGAAAATTACACCCTGTTCTTTCTTTTTACATTCCGTGGGGTTAACCTTCTGTCATGTATTCTGTAAGCAAGGCTTGTCCCTTCGGCTTGTAACAGTGTGGCTGAGGATCAGTGGCGTAACTATAAAAATTGGGCTCCAATGCAAAATGGAAAAAAGGTTCCTGTAGGTATATGTATTATATACAAAATATATCAATATTTAGTACTGAGGGGAACTAACAAGTAGTTGAATAAAATTGAACTCTTATATCGTACAATTTACACACTTTTATCATCATCATCATTACCTTCGTTCCCTTATTCTAGGAAATGACGGGGGCCTGATTTTTTTCCTAATGTACCTACGTTAGAAATTATTTTTTTAAAGTTTATAATTCAATGTTATGCTATGGTATATTTAAAATATATTAGTTCATATTAACGCTGGGAAAAACAGCAATACAAAATGTATTGTACGGCGAGAATGGATTTTTGGGACTTTATGTAACATGCACTGCATTGGCGTAGTTACACCACTGCTGAGGAGGTATTATACCTCTTTCCGTACTAAATTTCTCACCGCGCCGGGTCGGTTTACAGTCGCAAGATGAAGGTGTACTCTTGCCGTAAGAGCATTGTTAGGAGCAGTAATTACCGGCGAGCGCCCGCATGAAGATTTAAAGATATAGAAGCGAAAGATGTAATATATCAGAAGAAAAATGTGTAGTATTTGAGAAAGCGGCGTGATGGGGTAAGAGGCGTGTGTTGGATTTAATTTTTTTTAATATTTCATCAAAATATGTGGCCACGTTTTTCGAAGCTTTCCCCGCCACCTATTCAAACGGTGTAACCTTCCCTTTGTGGAGCTGAAGGTGAGTGATGGCGCGCGGCGGGGGATGACGGAGGCCGTGACGCAGCAGGGTCCGGGGTCTGGGTGATGAGACTATGACGCGACACATAAAGAGACACGGGACTGTCCCTAACGAGCCTTTACCGTCAACCAACACGTGAAAACAATATTATCAAAATGACATTCTTTTGTTATTCCACAGGCCCGCGGGGTTTATGTTTAATATTTTATACGGAGACCTTCGTGGACTGAATATTATTCATTTATATTTATCTGGAAAAGGATATTACAATACTTTGAAATAATGCGTGTAAAATGACGGGAAGTTAATACACACATGAATATAAAAACACTTCTTTTTTAGTTCTACTCATTTAATTTCTGTGAGACGCGTTTCGCCCTACAAGGGCATTATCAATGAACCATTTTAAATTCAACAACTAAATCTATTATAAAGGGGCAGCTATATAATTGTATGTACTTAAGATAATAACAATAATTTAGGAAATCAAACCAGTAGAACTTAAAAAATAAGTGTTTTTATTTTCATGTGTGATTATGGAGTTCTACGAACTTACCCCCGAAACAATAAATATGGGAAATTAATAGTTTTTATAACCTTAATTTTTAATTTTTAATTAAACAATAAATTTAGTATGTTAATCGATAATTTATAATTGTCATTTTAAAAAAATTTAATATTTTCAAAAAGTGTCGGGAAATTTATTTTTCAGTATTTATAATTTTTATTTATTTCTTAAAAAATTTGATATAAAAATAATTCTAATATTCAAATTGACGTTCTCAAATTATTGTTTATTGATTTTTCAATTAATTAAACATTTTATTGTCTATGAATTTTAATAGTTAAAAGGTATGAACCCGCACGTACGTAACCACTAACCTAGAGTGACAAATAGTGGCGATGAGCTAAAAACCCACAAAAATGTGAGTCAATTAATTATATCATGTGAAGTGTCTGAAAATATCTTAATTAGCAGTTTTAATATAAAAAATTATTTTATAAAATACTTTTATTAATTTGTTCGTTATGTTTTCATTTCTTTTATGCTATGCAGTTATGAATTAAATATGATATTTACGAGAAATATGTAAACAATGATGGAATAGTATAACTATTTAGATGCTAATGTTTGTTCGTTTATTTAGATTGAGTGACTCTTGAAGGTCTTCACTATTAAGTATATATGTACTCACATACCTTAATTTTCCAGATGTTTCTCAATGATGCGCCACATTTAAAATTCTGTTAAAAGTGTGCTATTGTTTAAAATTATTTGTTGAAATACTATTGCTGAATAATGTCTTCGGTATATTACATGCGCGAATGCGTGAAATCGCGGAAGAACGCATTCATTATATAGGGTGTTCAACGAAAAAATTTCAAGATTAAATTGTAATTGCTCGTAAACCATCAGGGTGAGGTAAGTGGGAGGGGTATTGTTCTATGCACGTGATTTTCTGATTTGCCAGTAGCAATGAGTCGCTAGTCGGGAGCATACTGCGCGTTCGCAGTTGAGCAATATTTAAAATGCAGTGATTCATTGGTTCGTGTGCGTCGCGCTTTTTGTACTCACATTTATATTCGACGAGTAAGTGATGGGCCGAGCACGTAACTTATCTGATATCATGTTCAAAAGTTCAGACAAGAAGAGATAATTGTTAACCAAACTCCTTCGGAACCATCAACGTCAGCAGCAACGCCAGAACATGTAGCTCAAATTCGACGTGAAATTATGCACAATCCACGCAAATCGATAAGGAAGATTGCAGCCTGTACTGGAATCAAAAAATCAACAGTGCACGTTATATTGAAAAATAAACTAGTTTCACCCATACAAACTGCAAATCGTGCAGTTTCTCAACAAAAATGACTATTCTTTAGGTGAAACCTTGGCGAAAACGATGCTGGAACGTTTCGGAGCAGCACGAATGCTTGGAAACATATTGTTTACTGACGAAGCACATTTTCATATCAATGGCTATGTTAATAAATAGAACATGAGATACTAGTGCCCTAATAATCCAAGGGAACGCCATCAAAAGCGTACGCATTGTCCAAAATCGACAGTATGGTGTGCAATTTCCGCTCGAGGGATAATTAGCCCTTATTTTTTTAACCAGTGAGAGACTGTCACTGCTGACGTGAATTGCCGAATGATCGAAGAGTTTTTGATATCGCAACTGCAGCCGTTTTTCGGGTTCAATAACATAACACAATTTTAGCAAGACGGGCCCACTCCAGACACAGCTAGAGTTTCCTATATTTTTCCTAATAAATTAATCAGCAAGTACGAAGACATACCCTGGGTACCTCGATCACCGGACCTTACACCGTGTAACTTTTTTATGTGGGGATACCTTAAGTCGAGAGTTTACAGTAATAATGCTTGAACAATTCAAGTCCTACAAGTAAATATCCGCCGTGAAGTTGCTGCCATTGAACCAACGCTTTGCTTTCGCGTGTTCGCAAATTTAAGAGTCCGATTGCAAGAGTGTCTTGAGAGAAATGGACGGCATTTAGACAATATTGTTTATAAAACGTAAAATCCGCATCAATTTTGTATTTAAACTCAATTTTGTATAAATAAAAAATGAGAATAACATTGCAGTTTTTTTTATATTTAATATTAATCTTGAAAGTTTTCCGCTGGACACCCTTATTAGATTATTTACTTCTTTAGATAGGTATATAATTTATTATTATGTACCCAAGATTCGGCGTCGTGACGAGATTTTCAAAGAAATCAGCCCGTGTAAACACACGCGATGTAATTTGCTCAGGCTCGTTATATAATACAAACATTATGATACAAATTTCCTACCTAAATTGGATGGCTGGAGGGATTTGGTAGCGCTCTAAAGTTACAAATAGACATTAAATACGCCAAAACTTATACAATTTACTTACGAAATGTTACTCTAGTCTCAACTTAATGCCCACAGGTATGTTCCTGGTTTATAAGTACCGAAAATGGTTTTCGGTTATATTAAGTAATTCAAACCGTACGATGCGTCATAATTGGATCAAATAAATTAGTTTGAGTGATGTGAAATAAATCACAATATAATTGAGATGTCAAAAACTGTTTAAATACGGAAAAAAAACAAGTATTTACATTTATCTTTGTAAATAATGTATGGTATAAAAATATGTTCTTCTTCTACTTCTTCTTTTTCTTCTTCTTCTTCATTAGTGTCAGCATTGATATATAATGGCCTCAATAAGATGAGATATGACTCGTAATGTACGAGGGCGAGTCGAAAATTAGCTGCATTTCTCGTTCCACAATTTATTTACGCAAACTTTACGGAAGCTATGCTCGTCGTGAATGATTTGATGAGCAGAACCATGACTGATGTTCACCTACCTACATGACGCTACCTCACCGATGGTAACTCGCCTATTCGCGTTCGGTTGACCGGCGTCCTACTCCCTCTTCGTGCGTCACACTCGTCCGGCCACTTGTAAACTTCTCGATCTACAAAAAAACACTTTTACATGACAAAGCACTGTTTCCGTATTATAATAAAAGACTAGAATGAATTTCAACCCCTTTCACACACTTTGACCATTGAAATTGGATCACTGCTCGTTGTTCCTCCTTGGTGCAAACTGCTAGCGAAGTTACATTACGTGTTTACACTGTAATAGCCAGAAGGCAAATGACGCGATCGGGATCAAATTTTCCACACGTGACCACAGTCGTACCAATTCTAAGCATGCAGGCACAGAAGGCAGTATGACAACGTTGAAGGTGTATTATGGCGAAATTGTAGATTATTTTTATTTTATTTTTATTTTTTTATTTATTATCTTTGTTTTATTAACCACAATTGAGTTTAAAAAACATCTACCGGTTTCGGAAAACACTTTTCCTTCTTCAGGATGTCATAACTAACTAAAAATATAGTATTGTTTCTTCACCAGAATCTATTTTTAAATTTTTTAAAAAACAACAATTATTTAAAAAAATAAATTTAGTACCTAACTCAAATTACTGCTCAATACAAATTTAGTCGAATAATTTTTAGGAAAAAATTTTAGAATAGGACTCGTAGTTAAATTTAGTTGGCTGTTTAGAATTTCCTGATTACTTTTACATGCTTTATTTATCTCCAACGATTCTAAATTATTTAATTTGTGACCTACACCGTTTATATGCAAAATTGACAATCCCAATTTTTTATCAAAACCATGACTATTTTCTATCAAATAATTAGCAAATTCTGAAAACTCACTATTGTTCAAACATCTCAAATGCTCCTTTACTCTTATATTAAAATTTCTACCCGTTTTACCAACATAAAATGCAGCACAATCCTTGCAACTAAGTTATTATTATACCGAAACCGGTAGATGTTTTTTAAACTCAATTGTGGTTAATAAAACAAAGATAATAAATAAAAAAAATATGAATCTTAACCACCAAGTTAATATTGCTAATTTTAAAAGTAAAATTGTAGATTATTTTTGACTCGCCCTCGCACTTCCAAAAGTCTCGGTCATGGCCACTTAAGCTGACTCCACCATTGTGACACTCTTCAAGGTCTCCTTCTAAGCTGTCATACTGACCGAAAAATTAGAATAATAATTTCTTTACTACCGTAGACAGAGCTTGCCGTGATTGGAATTATTGCAACATTGAGTCATTCATGCATCGTGCTAGTCACGGCCTGCGTCACATCTTCTTCAGCAGTACGTTTCTAAAGCATCTATTTTATACTTGACGCTATTGCGTCTTTACTGCGTACATTGGAAAGACAAAAGGGTGAATTAGCATAATTTTAGTTGTTTGTTTAACGTCACTATGTAATGTTTTCATATTCTCGTAAGTTCATTCACAGCAACTTTACCTAGTTGGATGCACCTTCGAATTTCCTTCCCACCTATATCCTTCGAATATCCTAAATAGATTACCCCATGAACTGCCTCGCATTCCGTTATTTAGGGGGATTTGTGGCGACTCGTCAGCACGATCGAATAATTAAAAACTTTACAGAAAGTTAAACGGAGTACAGGGTGAATATTATGTTCGAGATCGATGTTGTTTTTGAATAACTAGAAAATATTTTTTTTTAATGTGGTTTTTATTTATCGATTGTTTGGTTTATTACAATTATGTATGAAATATGACATTGGTCGAGTGGCCGCCTCTGGCAGCGGCACAAATACGCGCTCTTTAACTATATTTTTCATAATACTCTCGCACACTTCGCCTGGTATTTCAGCAATTTTATTTCGAATATTGTCCTGTAACATCGAAATGGTTTGCTTATTGACGTAGACCTCTCATGATCGAGGATCCAGTCGATATCACCACTTTTAGACATCGTGCGGAAAAATTTCTCGCAAAATTTCAAGCGTAGCTCGGGCTGTGTGTGAGGTGGCACCGTCCTGTTTAAGCCACGTGTGTTGCAGGCCCAATCGAGACAATTCGACTACCAAGAAGTTTTCCAACATGTGACGGTAGCGATCACCATGAATGGTTACAGCATTGCTATTATTATTTTGCTAAGATGTTTTGTTAACTTTAAATTACTCTCTATGATTACCAAATGCGAACTGACAAATCTTTACCAAACCAAAATGGTTGCTAAACAAAATCGGCCTGGAACATAATATTCACCCTGTATTTGAGTCAAAATTCCTAATCTATTGATTAAACTCTCGCAAAAATTGAGGTTTTATACGAAGCTAATTTGTATGTACGCAGAATTCTAATATATAATATTCTATTTAATCCGAATCAGTGTAATATGGTTATTTCACAAAATTACATTATTTTTATTGTACGATAGTCACTATATAAAGAAACCAACGGACAATATCCTTATAGCTAAGATGAAGTCACAAGACTATAACATTCAAAATGATTCCGTGGTTCTTTCAGAATGACTCCTATTTCTGAAAAAATAAAAGAATGTTGACTGATGGTGATTCAAAGAAATTAAGAGAAAGACAAAGAGTGCAGCTAAGGACAGAATAAAGTGGAGCAGAATAAGAGCGACCCCAGAAGAACGGGATAAGATGAGAACGAAGAAAATGTACGATTGTTAGTGTCTGGTTTTTTAAAAAAAATAATAATAATAATTAAACTTTAATTCTGACAAGACAAACTGACCCTTAATATATTTTTTTTAACTCTAGGTAGACTATTTGGTGCAATTAACGTCAACGGTCGACGGACGATTACACACAGAAGACCAAGAACCTGCGGAGAACGGAACCAAAGGGGCGTATGAGAAGAGGGACGATGTCATAGCGAACTTCACTAATGGAGAAAATTAACTGGCGAGCAGCCATATTGGACAGCAATCGGTGGAGAATAACTTGGCTGGTAGCCATGACTCACCCCGGGTGATGTTGACAAGATTGTAAAAATGCACAGGAGTCCTCTTCTTACGCAGTTATTCTATTATTATTACTATATTCTAACTTTATTATTCTAGTATTATTATTATATTCTAACATTATTATTCTATTATTCGGCGCCTCTTAAATACTTCTTGATTAAACTAACCAGCTTAGTGCTTGAATTGTTGTTCTGATTCACAGACCATTAAATGAATAAACATGAAATAAAGTGTGCATATAGGAAAGGAGTTCAGAACATGAGGTGCGGGTTAAGGGGCATTCTATACATTCTTTGTGGAGATATAAATCTTATCAACAGTAAAAGTATTTACTATTAATAATTAGACAAAATACTTTATTTAAACTACTATTTATTGATTATTCTACATGTTTCGATACCTATGGTATACTCTTCAGGGAACAATGTATACTTAAATTAAAAAATACAACCATAGATTAATTAATTAATTTCAGAATACATTGTTTCCTGAAGAAGATACCACGGGTGTCGAAACATATAAAATAATCAATAAATAGTGGTTTAAACAAAGTATTTTGTCAAATTATTAATATAAAATGAGCCCACAAAGAAATTTTGTAAATATTGAAGAATAATGTATTTACTCTTCGAAATTTAATTATTTGTGTAAACAACGTATTGTCAACGTTCAAATTGTCATTTCAATCAAGTCATATATTTTTTAAAAGTCGCGGTGCTATTTGATTGCTTATATCTCACGTGGGTGACACCAGATTGAAAATATAAAAACAAGGAATTTGCGTTAGTTCATGTTTATATATTTGATAGTCTGTGTTCTGGTTGTAATTTACAACATCAGTTAGAAAACCTGACTTCTGGAGAAAATTATTTCTGATTAATAAATTAATTATAATTATTTTATTTTATTAAGGGATTTTGACAATGTTTAAACTTATTATAATTAACATAATAAATATTTAACATGTGATACTATTTATGAAAATCCACAGAAATGTTTAGGTACATTAGTATGTTTAGGTGCAGAAGATAAATATAAAGATAAAAAAGAGGGAGAAAGGGTGTTGAGGTTAAAACTATTGTTGCAGTAAAGGGAGAACAAGACGTTTTTGTAGGTAGAATGATTAGTCAAAATTGAGATTGAGGTTGTTCATAAAAAAAAACCCTTTAAGCGTAGTAAGGCTTGAACAAGTCAATTTCTGTCAATTTCTCATTATGGTATTTGCATGACCGGTGAATGAATGAATTTTGTTTGTAAGATATTCTACTCCTGGAAATTTGGAAGAGTATGGATTGCCGGGTTGATCTAGATGGCACATGGAGAGATATTAATTCCAATTGGTTGGGACAATTAATATGGCCTTACAGTAGTTTGAAGAGAAGTATTAGGTCAGCACGTGTTTGTCGATGTTCTAGGGACTTCACATTGTGGAAGTTTGCTGCATCTAAATAGGAGCCGAATGATAGATTAGATCTAACATTCAGATGTCGAATAAACCTATTTATAATCTATATGTAATCTGCCATGGGTTCCAGATTTGAGAAGCGTACTCTAAGTGACTACGAACGAATGTGTAATACAGTATTTTGAAGCAGTATGGATTTTGGAAGTGTAATAGTAGGTAAACATGGATGAAGCTTTGCTCTCACGTTTTGAAGATTTATAGAGAAAGGTCGGTATGCATTTGTTGGTCATTCTACTCAATACAGAACGAACGACAGCAGAATCAGACAAAAATCAAGCTCCGAGTTAGAAAGAAAATCTGTGCTATTCTGATGTGATGTTAAAGGTTACCGTTAAAAGCCAAGGATACAAATACATCTATTCTAGAGGAACACGGCGTTAATAATAGTTTTTTTTTTAAATAGAGTTGCGTATATGGAACATGTGTCACGTCAAAATATTATTTTCAAACTAAATTTTTGTGCTATAAAAATATGACATACTTGGTGATCTTCCGGAACTAGGCTCGAACCCGGACAACTTGATCACTGAGTGCCTTACCACTAGACCAGCAAGCGAGATTACTCAATAGCAATTAAATGTATCAATTAGAAAGTTATACAGAAAAAATCAGCTTATCGAAAAAATATTTTGGTCGTTGCTACCGGGATTCGAACCAGAATCTTTTCCTATCCGGAGAAATGCGTTACTATTACGCCACGCCAATTTTTAAAAAGCTATCACCTTATTATAGCCACAAATCTCAAAAAATAAATAAATAAATCAATTCATTTTTGTTCAATTCACGTCGCAAAAATAGATGGATGAGAAGGAAACCAAGACTATACAACAAAATAATTAACTGTTAGGTCTTCAAACTCCTCAAAAATGTACGCTATGTAGGATCGAATACCTAAGAGAAAGCCGGTAGAGCATTTGCCATGACAGGGGGGTCACGATCCTTTAATAATGAGGGACCAAATAAGAAGACGAATTAGAGGTACCCCGGGATATTTCACGACACTGTATTTTCATTATTACAACCATAGCTCTTTTATAGGTATATAATTTAGGAATACACCACGCACGTTACTAAGCTTTTTCCTCAGCCCTTCGCGCATAAATACGTCAAACCTCCCTCCGCAACCTGCCGTAGAAGCGTACGACACCGTAGCGGTGTTTTTATTTATCAAAATCTTTTTTCCACGGTTGTTTTTGAATACGACATTGACATGTTCAAAATGGTCGCGTTGGGGTGAAACTACTTTAATTTAAACTAATTATTTTCCCCGTCAAACATTAAGCAATGACAGAATCGTTACAACTCCGGGACGGTTGTACCCAAAAATATCAAAGTTAGCCCTTTTTAAATGTAGGACGAGAGAAGTGGACCCAATTATTTATGTCACTACCGGGGGTCGCAAAAATTTTTATTCAAATGAATCCATTGGTGAAATTATTTTTATGTGTTGAGGTTTAGAGAAATTATAATTTCTTATATTATTAATAGAATCGGCGTTAACTTTGTAGAGTTTCATCATAATGGATGAATATAAATTAATCAATGTTATTACTCTACTTGAGTTTATTAGCACTACTCGAGTTTTGAGAGAACAGTAACTCTCATAGACAGGTGAAGTATTAAACTGTTTAACTAGTTTAATAGAATTACTATTCTCTCGAAACTCGAGTAGTGCTAATAAACTCAAGTAGAGTAATAACATTGTTTCGTTTATATCCATCCATTATAATTTCTAATTTATCGATAAATCATCATTTTTCAGAGATTCTTAATCATTACTAACGAATTAATTTAATAAAATATTATAAATTCATACATGGTATTTTTTATGTTGACAATTTATTTTTTCCTTGTAGGTATCCGCTCGCATTTTCTGGATCCTTAAACAAAGAATGGTATCGACTGCAAAGAATTTATTATGTAATGTATTTACCAATTTCTTATTCATATTTTTTGTTAGCTATTTAAATCTAAAATATTTCTACAATGTGGAATATGGGAGAAATAAGCGAGAACTTGTTTATTGTGATACTTATTATAGTATATTAATTACGACAAATTAATTTTGTAAGGATAAATTGAGATTTTAATAATTAAATATAAATTACCAATTACACTGCCAAAAAATTATCCAAACGAATATGAAAATAAATTCACCGAGAAATTGCTTTAAATATATGCCACAATATTCTTCATACTTCCCATACAATCTGTGTTACATGCCTTCTTATTTTCTTTGTAATTATTATATATGATTTAGTATATCTTTTATTTTTGTACGCAGTGATATATGATACTCCGCTTTAAAATGCGGGGCTCTTCCTTTAGTAGGAGAATAATCTTTATAATTCCTCACAGCAAAGCACCTAAACAAAGAAGATAAATTGTTACAATTTCAATGGAAAGGGCTTGGAATTTGCCAAGTTCCGTATAGCATGTTGTTTGAAAACACGATTAGCATGCACACAGTTAACGTCATTTGTAATCAATTTTATCGAAAAATATTATTTTTGCTACCGGGATTCGAACCTGGATCTCTTCCAATCCGGGGAATGTGCATTATCCGATTATGCTATACCAACACAATGGATTAACGACATTTCAAATTAATTCATCTATATTCCCATTATTTCAAAATCATCTACTTTGTTTATACGGAATCTCAAATACCTTCGAGTAAATCGATAACAGACGCCAGAATTAACAATTAATTTATTATTCAATTTTGGACAATTTTGACAATTTGGACAATCTATATATTATTAAGTAGATTGTAGTAATTGTAAAGTTGTAATTAAATGTGTTAAATTAGAAAGATATACATTTAATTAGTATTTAAAATATCACAGACTTATATTCTGAATATTTGCAACTTCACAATAAGAATGTGTTCTCCTTAACAACATCATTTGTATTAACCGTATAGTCCCGATAACTCACCCTTTAAAACAACACCCGTCCTTCAAGTGACATTGACATCACCCTAACACGAGGCGTGTCATATTATGAGAGGTATCTAATACTAAAAATTGAAAGAGCTTATATTTCTAACCGGTACAATAATTTGTCATTACCGTTATAATATTTAGGTCGATATTAAGTGACTCTCTTCTTGCGGTAACTTTGAAGTGTCCAGATACTTCGAACACTTAGATAATTCATATTGAAGTCCATTCCAACTTTGACAGCGTTTCACAAAATCTTCACTCGAAATAGAAGAACTTTCTCTTTGTGGAGATTCCCTATGGACGCTTCGTAAGAGCTGTTTCGCGTTTGTTTAGTCATTTGTATTAATGACACCGCCAGATGCTCTACCTGTGCAAGAACTTACCTGGATGCTCGAAACATTCTTAAACTAGGATAATTATCCACATCCCCACACTCGAAACATTAAATACAAAATATTGAATTAATATAAATGCAGTGCAAACTCTTATGTCACGTATACATCGTGTTAACAAAAAAACATGAATTCGAACTGTAAATACGGATCGATAGGATCAAAATGAATTGCGCAAACTCTGAATTACGCGTCCCGTGGAATGAAATACAAAAATTCCAGTCGTAAATCGAAATCACCGCAAGGTAGGGGAAGGAAGTGGGGAAATGTGGTACAGGATAGTCGGTGAGGGGATAAGGGTTCTAGTTGAAGGGCCAGTGTTCTCGGGAACCGGGATTCGGAAGGACTGCTCGCCTTGCCTTAATCCCTGCACACAAAATGGCACGCGGATGAGCCGATCTTTGCTCCTAATTGAATCAGCTATATCGGCATGCAAACAACAAACAATACGTAATCAAAACATAATATCTCAGAATACAGTGCTGGCGCACTGGACCTGAAAGGTCGATACCTCGAATGCTATCGCGATGTCGAGATCGAACAAATATCCGTTAAGTTAACGTCTGCTAGCGTCAAGGTCACAACTCACACTGAAAAGACGAGCATTAGAAAATATATGGATGTGAATTTGGACTTGGAAATGTGTCAATAACAACGGTTGCGGCTGATTCGAAAAGACGCGCCAAAAGTGTGTTAACGAATTCGGAATGCAGCAAAAATCTAATTATCGAAAGAAGAAGAGAAAAAAAGAAAAGTAACCACATATTTTTTCAATAAATCGATTTTTCCTTTATATCTTTTTGATTGATTCATTTAATTAGTATTAAAAACACCACAGAACTATGGTTCTGAAATTGCAAACTTCACAATAATAATGCGTTTTCATTAGAAATATTTCGTAACTTTATGTATTTAACATCGCAACTTAAATGGGATTAAACAAATAATTTAGTTGAAATAATATCTATTATTTAAGGAATTGTTGAACTCATACATGGATAGCTTACATAATATGATACAACGAGCAGGGTAATGATAGTAATAATGATAGTAATTTAATCCAATGGCTACACCAATTCAATCAATAATAATAATTGTATGTTTCGAACTAAGATATATTTATATTTGTAATAAAAAAAATGTGTATTTTTTTATGATTACTTCGTTTAAAAAGTAACAAATTTTATTAATTTGACATCTATCAGTTTCGAAACACATACATTATTACATTAAAGTAGTTCGAGTTAGTGTAATTCATTTTATATTCTTACCTCCCTCTCTTTTCTCTCTGTCAATTTGCTCATGACTGATCATTGTGGTCCTCTATTCTGCTTGTACAGTGCAAAGTGCTTGTCTCCACTATTCGCGGTCTTGTGTCTTGTTTAGTGTGACGTGTAACGAGGCTCCGGTTATGTCTCGGTCCATCTTATTGGAGATTAACCTCTCGCCTTCTGTCCTCGGACAACACTCGTAATTATCAATTTCTCCAGGTTCCATCTCTTCTTTTGATGCGGAATTCCCGAAGAATGGAGACATTTCTTGTATTCTTATGTATTATAAAATAAATAATATTTCAACATTTCTTGAACCACTCGTTCGACCTTAAACATTATTTTATTTCTTCAATATTTGCAAATTTACTTTGTGGCCTCATTTTATATTAATAGTTAAACAAAATACTTTGTTTAAACTACTATTTATAAAATATTCTACATGTTTCGATACTTATGGTATCTTCTTTAGGAAACAGTATATACTGAAATAAAAAATAAAAGCAGAGACAAAAACAAAACTATAAAATGGAGAATAAGAACTAATATGAAACAAATTTAAAAGGTGAGTATATGCGAAGAGGATTTGGTTATTTATAATATTAAGCTTGCTATTGACACTTTTTATTATTTCTAAAATTTATAATTTATCTAACTGTAAACCCCTAGTATTTGTATGTATAATTTCTAAATCTTTTTTACCTTGTATTTTTTCATTTCAGTATACATTGTTTTCTGAAGAAGATACCATAGGTATCGAAACATCTAGAATAATTAATGAATAGTGGTTTAAACAAAGTATTTTGTCTAATTATTAATAATATTTTATTTGTTTATCTTATGAGTAGTAGAAAAACCTAGCTTTCCCACGTACAGGAAACCATTTAAAATATTATTTTTCTATCATATATATGTATATTGTTTTGAAGTATGGTTTACGTATAGTTTAGCCGCCTTATTAAATTTTTAAAAAATCGGATTGCGTAACATATTTATTTATTATTGCTCAGCGTATTTCTATCGCGCTGTGATGATATATTAGTTGGCGTTAGCTTAAAATCTGTTCAGACAAAAGCCCAAACCGCGTCAAAATCGATTCAGCCGTTCTTGACTTTTATGGTAACAAATAGACATTGCATTTCATATATTTTTTGTGTACATATTCCTTGAAAATTTTCGACTCGTAATTTACTCCAATATCGATCCATAAAACATTGTGGACTAGGAGATAAATAAAAAATATAGAGAGATAAATTTAAAAAATCTGCATATTTTTTATTTAATTTTAATTGAGTAGATATTAATTATTTTTAGAATTTCATTATTATTATTAACTTTTTATATTGCTTTTCTATATTCGTTCCTTCATCGTCTCACTTGAAGGTCCTTTGAAATACCAGTTAATCAATAACTTCTTACGTCATTTAAAACAGGTTGGAAATTACATTTGAGCTCAATATTTTGGTAATCTATTCCCTATCTCTTTGGGAAAAAAAACGATTTTCAGTAGCCAGATCCAACCAATGAAATTCTTCTCGAAAAGATCACTTCTTTATTCATGAAACCTAGCCGTGAAAAAAAAATCCCTACATAATAAAAGTTGCCAGGTATCTAGCTGCTTTTGGAATATTACAATTTTCCCATATGTATTCATAATACCCAGGAGAAATTAATATATTACGTTGAGTATATTTTATAACTTCGCTCTTGTATAATATAAAAAAGTGGGAGAATTTGTGGTGACGCTCACTGACGTGAATCAAATGATTGGCTTGTTATGGGTGCAATAAAATATCCAGTATGGTGTCTACCAATAGTAATAAAATGCCCAAGTGCAGAAATAAAATAAATATATTACCATCATCAAATTGACATCGTGAAAACGTGTTCCATTCAATTGGTTTACAAAAAACTTACAACGACGGGATCCATCCACAGTTGAATCCGTTCAACGTGACCCAATCCATAACGTGGATCGAGAAGTGGATATTCGTTTTGCTTCCGTGAAAATCACCTCTATGAATTATTGTTCTCGCTACAGGTCATTTATTAAGCGATGCATAGGTATGGCAAAAAGTTATATGTCCAGACTGGACAAAATATGGAAAGACCGCGGTATTTCCATATTCTATATTTTTATATGGTGTGAAATTATGGACCCTGAAAGCAAAGGAGAGAAGACGGTTTTTTCGGATTCGTAAGACACATTTTTGGCACGTCTTGCGAATTGGCCGCGACCCATGTTATTGATACCTATTCGCGTCCAAATTCACACCCATAACCTTGTCTCATGCTTGTCTTGTCAGTATGAATTGTGACCTTGACGTCAGTCAAGGTCACAATTCTCTTCCTTGACGTCAACGTGACTGATATTTGTTCGATCGCGACATCGCGATAGCATTCGCAGTGTGGATTTGTCAGCTTCAGTACACCAGCACTGTATTTGTGATCTTGTGTTCGGTGATCACGTATTGTTTGTTGTTTGTGTGCTACGGGTGAATTTGAATATCGCCGTCTTCAATAGGAAGCGGAGATCTGCCCATCCGCGTGCCGTTCGTGTAATCTCGGCATCGATTGCAGGGGTGACGGAGGCGTCATATGCAAGGTAAGGCGAGCAGTCCTTCCCGAGATCACCGGTCCTTCGACTGGAACCTCTATTCCATCATCGACCCTCATATCCAGGTTCTCTTATTTTCTTCCTTTCTCTCCCCTGCGGCGATTCCGATTTACGTCCGGAACCAATCCGCGGGACGCCACCCGGTGATCGTGCATTTCCAATTCGTTCATTAGATCCTATCGTTACAGTTTTCTTTTCAGACGGATTGACGTCTTTGAGATGTGGTGCTGGAGACACTTGTTGCGCATATCATGAACGGCGAGACGTATGAATGTCTACATTCTGCGGGAACTGATTATCAAGAACAAACTCTCAACCATTTGGCTGAAACGAATCTTAAAATTTTTTTTGAGCATCTTATTGCGGTAGACCACGTTGAAGGACGAAGAGAAGACAAAGATCCCCTACCCGGTGGACTGACCAAGTTGAAAAAGCAATTGGCACTTCTCCGGTGACAGCCCTAAGAGCTACAGAATGCCGAGGAAGTCAAATAGGGCGGAAGTTAACGGAGATCGCGATCTTCAGTCGTGATGTACCGACGTGGATGATGTTAACACTTTCTGGAGGCATCTCAAAATATGGCTAAGCCATCGCTATGTTTTCACCGTGCGAAAAGTTCACTGCGTTATTTATCTTATACATGTGTTATTTACAAAGTTGAGACGTTGCGTGCCTAAAATTTCCCGCAGATACATGTTTCGTATATGGATCGGAAAATGCCTGAGGAAATATCCAGATAAAAGCGAACGTCACTCATAAATACGAGACTCATTTTTAAATTTACAAAATAGTTTCTAACCAAAAAATATTATAAATAAACATACCTGAGAGACTGGGGTAAAACAATATTTCTTCGTGCACTATCTGTATCGATCCGCAAGGCCACAGTTCCAAAGTTACCGAATACACCTGGGATTGATAATACATGCCGTCTGGGTGGAGCTCAGAAAAGGAAGAACACTAACTAAAAATTGAAATTCAAACAAAAAATATTAAAAATTAATTATCTTAAAAGTGTGTTTTGAACACAGACCTGTAAATGAGTAGACATGAAATAAAATATACATATAGGAGAAGGGTTTAAAACATTAGTTGCGAGACGAGGGGCACTTTACACACATTCTTTGTGGAAACATAAATCCGATAGTTTATGACACATTTATGTAACAGTAAAAGTATTTACTCTTCGAAAATTAAATCTGTGTGTAAACAAGACATATTTTTTACATTAATGCATTTTATATTGTCAGCGTTTAAATTTTCGTTCCAATCGAGTCATATATTTTTTTTTAAATGGCGGAGCTATTTGATTGCCTAAGTGGTACCAAAGTGATGACGTGGGTGACACCAAATTGAAAATTTTGAATCAAGGAATTTGAGTTAATTCTGTCTATATATTTGGTAGTTTTTGGTTTTAACTATTATTTAAATCTATGTTATCAAATGTTTAACACAACCACCGTCCATATATTTTTAATGAATAATCACATCATTAAACGACAATATTTGACTTTTTTTTTTTTCAATAAATTCATTATCTAGTGAAATATAGTTTTTTTGGCTTCAATTTTTATTCACGAGTTGCAAGTAAGGCGGCTTTCATAAGTGATGTTTAGGGAGGGAGGGGGTCAGCGTTATTGTGACAGTCCGGGACAGGGGGGTATGGTTATAACATGACAACTAGTGACATAGGGGGGTGGGGTTAATATTTCATGGAAAACCTGTGACATCATTTATGGAAGCCGCCTAAGTCTAAATATTATATAATTCTTCTCTTCCCTTTGGTCTAAAACGACTCTGATTTAGCTATTCACAGAAACGTTCTTGATTTCACAATCCTCAGGATGCTCTGGCAGCGCCAGACATTTACTGTTCTTTAACTCCTTCCATCATTTAGTTATATCATCCTGTTTAGATGCTATATCTCACTTTACTTTATATTTAACTTATTAATCTGTATTTATATAAACGCCTTCGACAGCTGGTTCTCAGATTTCCGATTAACAATAAGCACACATATGATATATGAACTGCACTAACTTTTTTTAATTTTTCTGTCTTTCTGGTCCGATGTTGTTGTTCTTTTAGCTTAGGGTTGTCTTCTTTAGATTTTGACCGACAGAAGCGCACACTGGTGGTTTATTTAGACCCCTGAACTTGTCGAAGCAAGGATGTAATAAGAACGACACCTGTCGGTTACCGTCTTCTTAACTCCCGAAAAAAGGGCGGCAATACTCACACACACACACACACATGTACATTATTACAAAGTAAGAAACCCAGTGGTGCTAATCAAAGTAACAAAGCGCATAAATAATCCGGTTTCTTGTACCGACGTGAAAGACCAAATCATCAATTCTATTCTCAGTAATCTATAATTAGATGTACCTGTACATATTTTATTATTAAAACTCGAACAATTTATTTATAAAATTATGCCCGCGAATAAATTATGTTTTGTTTTGCCGTTCACGTATTGATATATCAATACGTCTCGATATATTAAAATGAGTGTTACATATATCCCTCCAACTTTTTTATCAGGTAGCTTATCGAACCTAGATCCTACCAAAATAAAGAAGTCCGATAACGTTTCTAAGAATCACTCCAGAACAATGAAAGCGTGCAAATGATTATATCAGTTCGTAATAAATGATGATTCTCGCGAGACAAAGAGGTCCTATAGAACAAAGAACATGTGGGAATGATTAGATTAGTTTGCAACAAGAATTATCGCACTGACACAAAAACGTTCAACAGAACAAAGGATGAGTGGGAAAGATTATATGATTTAATTTATCTCAAAAGGGTCTACAGTCTACCAGGTTATTCAAAATCCAGAGCTAGTGTTAGTAGAAGAGATAGTCGTTAGAAGTAATTTTCAAATAAGTCAATAAACTCAAATATAAAACTTTTGAATAGAAGATTTTTTAATGCCTTTACCTACGGCATTAATACTACCTACTTAATCCAGCGACTGGCCTTTTCGAGACTAAAATCAACGCAATCGTTTGGACGTTTAACACTCCGGCATTTTTGTTATATAAACATTCGCCGGATGCGCTCTCGCCACGTCATTATGAGTCCATCGCTAACACTTATTTCACCTAGTAAAAAAGTTCAACGTTAAAATGTTACGGGTCGCCTGCGGTAGTCCTCCGTTTATATGCGGTACCGCGGAGGTCCCTTAAGTCACCGTAATAAATTCCAGTACTCTTTTTATACCTCCGGCCGACCGATGTAATGGAATGAATATTTAACAATCACATTTTGAGCCGTTCTAGAAGCGGGTGGACCATATTTATTATGTAGTCCAGTCCCAGGGGATGCCCGAACCTTGACCTGCCTGACCACACACGAATCTATCCTATTGGGTTAACCTCCAAACAGATTACTTACTAATAATCATTTAAAATCATTGAAGTGTCTAATTCCTCTGTTACTAATTCGCAAATTTCACTATCTTACTGTTTTAACGTGTTGTTTTCATGATCGTTCTTTGCGTTCGATGTGCATTTGTTGAATGGATTTGTTTTTGATTTAGGAAAAACAAAAAGCAGTTGGCAGAACTATTTCTTACGTTAACCTTATTTATTAGGTATTATTTTACGTTAAAACTTAATCTTTATAAACACTGTAAATTGTACTTATTCAAAAATTACAAATAAATAAATATAATATAAAGAACGGATTCATTTTGCATAAACACGTTAGTTAAATGAAAGTTCGTAATTCTATGTACAACATACAGAGTGACCCAAAAAAAGTGAGAACATTTCATAAATTGTGATATAATTGCATCAGAATTAGTTTAATTATATCAACAATAGTTTTAATAGTTTACTAATTTACTTACTTAATTAATTACCTATATTATGTTTTATTTCGACAATTTCCGGTCGCCATCTTTGATTATTAATTTTCCCATTGTTTATATTCGGTTTTTTTAAATTGCTGCCCAGAATGATAAAAATCACTACAGAAGACCGTATTCTGATCGAAAATTTGCGAATTGCAAAACGTTGGGATGCTATGAAAATAATCAAAGAGTTTCAAAACAAAGCCTGGAGTGTAGCAAGATACAGCATAACTGGACATTACAGCGGGACGGAGCTCCATCTCACACAGCCAGAAATACAATCAATTTTCTTCGTCGTGAGAATTTTAATGTCATCGAGCCAGGCATGTGGCCACCGAACAGCCCAGATTTAAACCCAGTAGATTATGCAAAATGAGGTATTTCGATGATTTCTGATTATCTAAATATTGTGCAAAAAAAATCACATTAAGAATTATAATTAATTATATTATGTTTTGAAATAACTCATGTGTTACGAGATGTTCTCACTTTTTTTTGGCCACCCTGTATATTGTAATACATATACTATATATGATTGTATAATATCATAGATAACAGCATAACCTGAATCTATACCTACTGCACGCCACTGTCTTATGACTAATGGCGCACATTTTTTTAATAATGTTACATAACAAAATAATTGTTTCCATTTATAAGTATATTAATTCCACACTAGAAGGTATAATATGACTCCAAATAGAATTACACGTACTAAACGTAAAGCATTTACTGTTCGTGGACAACTAGTCTTTGTAAAAGTATATTCATTTATATTATCCAATATCTTTCCACATTTCACCCATATCTACCCGACAGACGGTACTTTTCAACATTTTTTGAAGTATTTAAAAACCCTTGAGCACAAAATTCATCCATTCACCGTTCGTGTAATTATCATGACGATAATTTAACAGAAGTTAATTTTTTAAATATTGATCTAAAAAATATTTTCATAAACCAATTTATCATCGATTTTAGCCAATCATTTTATCTCCTTGCTCTTTCTCTACCTTAATCCTAATTGAAATCTTAACATTCCCACCTTTCCTCCTCCCAGTTTTTATCATCTTTTATTACATGTAATAAAGAAAGAATGTAAAGGTAATCATAGTATGGTGAGTAAGATTAAAAAAGGATCACTCAGGTGGTGTGGTCACATGGAACGGATGAATGAGAAGAGAATGGTAAGGAAGATATGTGACCCAAGTGTTGATGGCACCAGAAGTAGAAGACGTCCGCGGAAAACTTGGCAAGTCCTGTTAGAAGCCTCAATAATTGGCGAGCTTGTATGAGTAGATGAGGCGAGAATTGTGTCAGGACAGAAGAGTGTGGCGCTCTATTCTCTCTGTCTACCACCGCTGGGAACAGCGTGATAGACAGAGATAAGTAAGTATTACATGTATACCTTTAAATATAAAATGAAAGCACTTTTATTTGATCATACTGTTACCTACTAATGTAATGTTACTTTACAATGAAAACTGTGACTTTACTTCAACGCCGATGTGCTTTGTGGATTTTTATAATTAGTCTCATATGTTAGTGTGTTATGAATCTTTAAACTATTAAAATTTCTTAATTAATTAAAAGTATTCATATTTTTAGCATTAAAGTGATATAATTTGACACCTTTGAAAAATAACGCCTCACATATATTAAAATTACTGTCTTCCTAATTTTTGTTGTGAAACATTTTATATCTTAAAACTGATCATTTCCTTCTTTCGTAATGGCATTATCCACCAACGGGTTTCACATTATTATGTCATGAGAAACGAAGTCTTGATTGTATTTTTTAATTTTAAAAAATAATAATTTTAAGCTTATTTTTGTCACAACGATTGATGAGCATGAGAAATGAACTATGAAAGTGAACGAAGCAAGATAAGTGTGTCATCACAGAAGAGCGTGGCATTATGTCGTCTCTACCAACTACCAACTTCTGCGAGGAAACAACCGAAATTTAAGCAAGACTAGTCCACCTATATGCATAATCACAGTTAGTTAGTTGTGTGGAATCTTCGTGAATATATTTCAAAGTAAGTCAATTTTGGTGACTCGGAAAAAATATATAAATATTTTATTATTATCTTTTACTTAGCGGCATTATATTATAATTAAAAATTATTTTTGTAGTGAATTACTATTATTTAGGATAGCAACATGGAATTGCACAGCATGAATTGATGGCCACTATAATGTTCGGAGTCAAATGAAGAATTAGTAACGACATATTGCCGCCTTTTTTATCACGATAATGCGATGCGCGTTAATCTTACCGATGAAAACATTTTTAATTATTTGAATTTAATTATGTTCATATTTTACATTCATTTAATATTAACGGTCACTACCCGGCGTTGCCCGAGATTCAAAATTAGTTATAATTTAAAATACGAGTTAGGGAGAAGAGGGAGTAGGTTGCCTTTGTTTTGCGCTGGCCCTGAATAATATCGATGTATGCAAAATTTGGTCCGGGTAGGTGGATGGTAAAATATTCAGGGGAGTGGTGTGGATGTTTATATTTTCGTAGAGTGCAACTAATTAAAATTGGATGAATTTCAATATAATACACATTTATATCAGGGGGGAAACGCGATGGCTGAGGAAAGGAAAGGGGGCCGATGTATTGCGCAGGGTTCTAGAAAGTAACTATATATATATTTATAACGGGAAAAGGGGCGAGTTCGCCCTAGAGAAAGGGAATATACTAATGAATATGTATGCAAAATTTGGAATAGATGGTGTTCAATATAATATAATATACATTTAAATTGAAGGGATGAGGTGGGTTGGCCAGGGATAGGAGAGGTTGCGTATGCTTGATGTAGGGTCCTAAAGAGTAATCAAAAAAGTCCAACCAAAATTGTAAAATTGTCTTATATTTAAATAAATATTATGTACCGTATATATATATATATAGTTAAAAAACGTTAAAGAAAAGTACCTAGAATGTACGTGTATAAGAAAACCCTTTATACGTGCATTGTTAGTTTATTATTATTTTATGAGAACTAAAGCTGCTGCTCTGAATCATAAAGATCTTTGTAAATTGCTTCTAATTTGTGTGGTTCCCTTCCGCAGCGGAAAGAGCTCCGAGGGTTTTATTACATTTTTTCACATTTTACTTCATTAATCAAATGAAAGACTTAAGATGTCAGTCGCTAGAAAGTAGATTTCGCGGCGTAGCACTCTGATAGAGGATTCTCGGATAATCGAAAAAAATACTTACAATATATGAATTTCACTAATGGATCGACCTAATTTATCAACTTTTCAATATCAGTTAGAGCTAAATGAATCTGCGAGTGTACGTATAATTATTTATTTGAAATATTGCATTATGATCATCGTCGTCAACTTATGTCAGGGCAAAGGGTTCCCATCATTCTTCATTCTTATCATTGACTGGCTTTCACCATCTATCAGAAAACTTCCGGATATCGCCGTCCGCTCTCTGCAACGGCCTTTCCTATCTTCTTTTCGATCTCCATGGGCGCCATATGGAAATTTATATATTTATTTATTCTTAATATATTATATACATAAATATATTTATGTATGGTTTAATATAAACACGATCAAAAGGTTCCTTTTTACTATAACTTATTTTGCACATATTTGCTTAGTTTCATTTCGAATCTATGTAGTTTTTCCTCATTTCTTATATCTTCCGTTATTTCATTAAACATCTTAATCGCACTATATGCACGTCATAGATTTCTGATATTTAGCCTTCTTCCTAAATAGCAGTCTCACTCTATCTTTTCCTCCTGTATGATGTTCGTGCGCCAATGTTTCATATAAATTCTGCCGACATTTTCTTAGTGAGCATTTCAAAAATAAATACCATAACATTGAAATATATTGATAATTGTTGCATTTATTTTTCATCAGCCAAAAATAAAACTCTACTGCAGTAGTTGATGCGAAGAATAATAACTTGGTTGTATACTATTTTACAAGACTCGGTACTAATGAATCTTCTGATCCTTCCCAGAAGTGAGATTTCTTCAGCAATCTTTAGTCGCGATTGCTCCGTCTGTCCTCATCTATTCTCGCAATACGTCCAGCCTATTTATATTTCGCGTTCCGTTGCTCTTTGGGCAACTCTTGATTTATTTAAGGAGGCCCTGTACAATCCATGAATATTGGTAAGACGCTGAATTTTTTATTTTAAATTATAATTTTATTTGTAAATACTAAATTAATGTATTAATTATAAATATATACATATAAAATCAATTTTATAATATATATTTTATAATTAATACATTAATTTAGTATTTAAAATATCACAGACCTATGTTCTGAATAATTATAACTTCACAATAAGAATGTGTTTTCCTTAATAATATTTTATTTGTATTTACTTAATTTTATTGTAATGAATCATAGATTCTGAAAGCTAGGTAGCCTCAGCTAACCTGGCCCAGCGGTGCATATCGTGTCTTCATTCAGTAGGAGCTGAATATCAAGGATAGATTCTTAACCATTTGCCTAAGAAAAATCTTTTATTTTTTGAGAATCTTACGAGAAAAGCTTGGAGAATCTTGTTGTGGTGGGCCACGTCAAAGGGCGGAAAGGCAGCCGAAGATCACTCATCCGTTAGACCGACCGAGTGGAAAAGACAACATTTGACATTTCTCTAGTGACAACCCTCAGATCCGCAGGATGCCAAGAAAATTATAGGAGCATAGTCAAGTGCACAGAAAATCATGGAGAGCATAATCCTTAATCGATGTGGGTGATATTTTAATGAAACGAATTATTATTATTTAAAACAAATTAAATAAATCCATTAGAATGACATACAGAAAAAATCTATATATCTAAATTAATATAGCCGTTACGTTCTAGCCTACTTTTTGCCGCACGTTTTTATTATGAATGCTCCTTGAAGTTTATATAGACTTCTACATTTCCAAGAACCACATTTCAAGTCGCTATATCTTTGCGTTTGTCGTTTTCCGTTGTCTAACCGACAATTTCTCTGTTATGTTATGAATGTCTACTATCTCGTACAATGTCAGACCCATCAGATATCCTTTTTGTTTGATATCCTTTTTATCTTTTCTCATCTGCCTGTTATAATACAGTTGAAACCCAGTGTAGTAGACAAGACAAAAATTACGGTTTCACGTTGTACTGTCTAAACTCGCAGTAATATTACAATATGTTTTATAACGAAATTATAAAGAAAAGAAAAATATGGCATTCGATAAATTATTATCTAAATCAGATATGAACTTTGTTATTAAAAAATAAATTAGAAAACTTAGTACTTGGCCGCTAGGTAATTATTTACGGTGTTGTCAAACGTTACTAGCAAGGATGCACACCCCTTTTTCAAATTAAGTGGCAATGAGTTATTCTTGAAAGATGGTTCTCTTGTACCGACCACCATTTTTGATGCTGGCGTTCTCAATTTCCTACACGCTTCAATCTCCTTTTCTCGCGTAGAGAAACTTATCAGCTGAAATAGATCGTGTCTTGACGGCGTCTCAAGTGTGAGAGTAATATATGTTCTCTATTTAGCATGGGCGTGCATATTCAAAAAAAAAGCTGTGTATAAATATATTTTCTGGGAAATTAATATAAATTACATATTTTTATGATACATTGTGCGAATGTGTAAATAATCCAATATTCGCGTGAAATAAAATATAAAGTTATTCCCAAAATCTATCCCAAGTCTATAGTAAACGCAATAATTATCTCGCTCACATTGTGCTGTATTCTAAATACATGTCTGTACTTGAACTGGCGTAGTTGTAATCTTTCCAACTACACACCGCTAGTACCTGTATTTGAAGCATACTTGAAAGAAGATGATCCATTACATAATAAACGTGTTATTATTTGTATTGTACTCATTTTAGCAAAAGTTAGCCGACATTACACGAACTATTGCGAAACTGAAGTAGGACTTGTTTGTATTGAAGTAGAGCCGTATAGAGCAACATGGACGCGGACAGGCTAAAGAAAAGAAATAATAATACAATAAAACGTCGATTATCTGGGCCTTAACTCTTAACCCGTAAATTGGATTAACCGTGGTTTTCCGCCGTACAAATTTTTGTTTTGCAATCCTGAAAAATATTTATATCAAAGATATACATATAAAATGAATTTTATTAAAAAATATTCTTTTTGCGCCACCGGGATTCGAACCTGGATTTCTTTCAAACCGGAGAAGGTGTATTATCCAACTATGCTACAGCGACGATATTTTTAGCGACAAATTTTCGAACCTATGTGTTACCTTTTTGATATTAATACATTTAATCGTTCCATTATCTGAAAGAGCCATCTACCTTATTGTTATGGAATCTCAAATACCTTTGAATTTAATAATCTGATAGCAGAAGCCAGAATTATCAATTCCGGTTTGGAAAGAGATCCAGGTTCGAATCCCGGTGGCGCAACAACTATATTTTTCGATAAAATTGTTTTTATATGTATATCTTTCTAATTAATATATTTAAAAATATTACAGATCTATGTTCTGAATAATTACAACTTCACAATAAGAATGTGTTCTCCTAACAATATTTATATCCAATTTTTTAACGAAAGTCCACGTGTTGAAAATTACAAATTTAGGACCTAATCTGTTTTTTTTTAACTGACTGACCTTACATAAATATGAATGAATGGTTTAATATTATGAAATTACCAACCACTAAAATTACAAACGATGAATAAAAACTTCCTTGTTCCTTGTATTCCTCAAGAAGAGGACGATGATAACGCAGTAAGTAGTTAGTGAGTCACAAAAAATTACTTGAATTTTGTAAAAGCCAAAATGATGTTGATTAGATCAAGAGTCCCCCAATCACCATGGCTAATTGGCGGTCTACTATATTTTTAACTTTTCACGTAATAACCAGATTTGATTTACATTATTTTTTTAGAATTTATATAGGTATACTATTATAACAAAATCTCTATTTTGTATTTTTTCCTAGGCAAAGTGTCTCCAGTTCGAATGAATAGACCCCATCGTTATTAGCAGCAAACCTGTCCAGTGCCAAGTCCGTGTCTAATGCACGCCACTGATATTTAGTTAGAATAATACGAGAAAATGTTACTGCTTATTTCCTTCTCCATTCGTTTTAAGTGTTTTTCTCTCGAGGACGTAAATCAAATTGTCGATGGGACTCTTTGATCACTGCAAGAAAAATACATTTCTAAGAACATTTTCACTGGCTCTAGCTAAAAGGAGTCAGATATTTAAACTAAATAAATTATTTATCATTGAGTGTAAGAAAATAAGAAATGCCGTCGGCAGATATTATAAATAAATCACAGAATTAAAACTTCTGATTGATAATATTTTCATTTACCTCACCTCGAAAATAGAGATATTTATCAATCGATTCAATCTTATTCTCGTATAGCTCAACTAGAGAGAAATATAATCTTATCATCTCTTCTATTATTATTCTATATTAACTAGCGTTTAAAACATGTTCTGTGAAAAAATCTAATAAATTATATAATTTCAGATTTCTGATAATAAACTCGATTGTTTACTATTTTGAAAAATGTACCTTCAGAACAAAAAGGTTGCATAATTCAAATAAAATTGACACTTCACTCTAATAAAAGGTATCAATTTCCCTACGTGTGATGATATTTTATATATTAACATTCTTAACGTGCATATAATTACAAGAAAATACGTATCCTAACACAGGTAGATTAATACTGAATTAATGATTGAATATGTGCTTTTTTTATATTCCACTGATCTAAAATCGAGGGTCCGATGTCCGATTTTTGCACAGTGGTACAGAGTACTAAGTTAAACATTGTTTACTTCTGCAGAGCCTATTAGTAAATGTAATAAAACTTTAAAATATTTGCTTATTTTTCAAATTCTCCTTTTTTTTAACGCTCGTCAAATTACGTATACTGACACTTAACCTCACTTAACCTCGCCGACCTGCCGGGGCCTCTGCCAAGTAGGTACTCGTTTGGTCCCCCGATTTATCGAGGGTATTCCAGAACACTCGACCGCTTTTTGTCCCTCGTAAACTTGATCGTCATCACGGAAATGTTATGAAAATTTTATTCACCCGTATTTTATTCGCATAAAGAATAAAATGGAAATACTCGTGGATCACGGAAATGTAATAAGTCGGTACGTCTACCCGTTGTTAAGGAAGTCGTTACGTATCCTGCTTTGTTAAAGAAGTACCTGCCTGTGTGCTCGGGTATTGTAAATCTAGGAACACTCCTAGGGATGTTCCAGGGCCGGTATCAGAGAATTGGGGCCAAAACCATCTCCTTCGATATTTTACAGATGATTTCGTTTTGGAGCATGTATTTGTGTTTAGTTCTGTTCTTAAAAAATACCTTTGTTTCTCGGAACATTTCGCCGGAATATATAATATATGTATATGGTACGTGATACGCACGCACACGTGTGGATTAATGCTATACAAAGTGTAACAGATCTAGTCTGCAATATTTTATGGGTGGATACCATTAATTATTATCATTATTCATTATTAATATATATCTTTGCTTCAGGTCCTAAATCATCTAACAAAAAATAGTCTAGCCGCTCGGAATAAATATTTCAATTAATCGCATAATTATGATTTTTTTTAAATACTTATACCTCTGATATGGTTGAGTTTAGGCACATATTCCTTAAACATTTTCGGCTTGTAATTTAGTCAGGTATCCACCCATAAAATATTGTGGACTAGGTTTGTTACACCCTATATACGTTGTGCATACGCATGCGCACATGTTAATGATTGTCGAGTAATGTATGATGCTATATATCAACGTGCTTATTTACTACGTAGTCGAGCAGTAAGAAACTCGCCTAGCGATCTGTCGATCGGGGGTTCGCGTCTCGTCTCGGGAAACAACAAGTTTAGTCCTATTTTTATATACGTATAATACAATACTCAAGTTTTCTTGAATACAATCTTGTCGAAAAAATATTTTCATGTAATTTGTTGTAACAGATGAAGTCAATAGTCATCGGTTTTGAGGATAAAAAATTGAATTATTGAAGTAATAAATATATCAATATTGTATTTATATTATTTATAACATTTTCTTTGCGGTTACAATTTTTTTATAATTAAAATAATATTACCCCACTTGGGTTTTTTTTGATTCAATGGGTTTCAAAATATTATATTAAATTATTCAGCTCAAAAATATTTTTAAAACATAACAAATTGTACCTACAAACCGTTGGCAGAATATTGCTAAATCTTCAAGGAAATCATAAATAATATGTGTATATATATATATATATATATATATATATATATATATATATATATATATATATATATATATATATATATATATATATATACATATTATTTATATATATATATATATATATATATATATATATATATATCGAGATGAGTATTAAAAGAATTATTGAAGGGAAGAAGAACATTAGAAGCACTCAACTTACTTTATTGGATCCTGTTTTCTGTCGAGACGCTGCAGACTGCTGAGTTCACATCGCTACACAAACTACACTACACTTACACTTAAGTTTTTGACACAATAGAAGCTGGACGGCCAAGAAATTTGTCCTATCAACTTCTCTAAACATGACTCAATAGTAATTGGGAACGACCAAACGTACGTCAAAGCAAAAGAAAAATATTATATTATTATAGATTGTAGTTGAGAAAATGTTCTCTTCACAAATGTTCACGGCGAATCAAAAGGTATTCAGAAAATCAAACCTGCTCTGGTTGTATAATTTTTGAAATGGAAAAACCGAATGTCAAACTTGAATTATCCGACCGCAGCAGACAGTTAATAGTCGAGTGTGGATCGAAGGAGTTTTATGGAACAATAATATAGGTGAGAATAAATCTAAATGACTATAATATATTACAAATATTTAACAAATTCCATTTCGTCAGATTGTGAAATACTTGGAATTATGTATTTTACATTTATCTATTTTCATAATAATAATTATAACATTGGATAATTTATTTAGCGCCATTTCCATAGAGATTCACCTCGAGAACGACAAATTTAATATTGAAAAATAATTTGATAAATGATTTTGTAAAATGGTGCGTTTTCAGTATATTTTTGAATAAAGTGTCCGATGTACCATTCCTTATTACGAAGGGCAAAGAGTACTACCCTTTTGGGGGACCATATTATATTAATTAATTATGTTTATCTGCCCAGATCGCGTTCATGCGTAATATATTTTATAACAGATATACATAGTGCAGTGTAATTATTGTGAAACCAATTTTACTTCCGTGATGATAGAAAAATTGATATTTGACAGATGATGGTTTATTCCGAAATACTCAAATACAAACTCACAGATACCGATTACTTTTGTTGACAATAATTTGAATATTATTTATAGCGCTCTTATTACATAATCTGACGGCCACACAATGTTTTTTAAGTCACAACAAATACAGGATAAAAGCTAGGTTTAGAGTTTTTAAGGTTTAACCTAACTCAGCACTAAGCGCGAGGGTGTCAGAGACAATAACTAGAGTACCGACGAAATGTCACTATCAATATTAAAGATAACTAGCACTTAGGACCGCCACAAATTGTATCTACTATAATATATAAGTATACAACATATGTTTACTTGTGCGCTAGGCATTCTATCGAAATTCGTTAGCTGGTGACAGGCTCTTCTCTAAGCATTAAACCTAAGAGCGGCACTTAAAGGGCGGCTAATCTTGTATATATTTTTAAATGTTCGTATGTCTGTTTACATAGTTGCATGCGATGTCTGGCGAGATGAAAGGTTCTAAGAGCACATTAAAAGGTTTACTGGGGATATATTATCATGGCGGATAATATAGGCCTATCAGGACAGATAAATTGTTGCTAGGGTCTAAAAAATACATAGTTGAATATTTCTAAGGATTTACGTACAGTTTTAAACCATTAGCAATGATGTATGACGACTAGATTTTGGGTGATCAAGGAAGTGGTGCGGAGGGGTTATTGAAAACTTACTTTCAATACTAACTAGTATGAATAAATACTTAAGAAAGTACTTTTTGTCCACGCCCCGCCTCAATTTTTTTCCTCACTGTTGAACCAAGTTGAATATTGAAATATCCCGATGAACCGAAGTATAGAGGTGGATCCATCATCACCATTGCAAATCCTTCTGACTATTTAGATTATATGACGATATACCTACGCATAGTTTCACATTTTTTTCAATAATTATGTTGGTATGTGTATGGTAATGTGTCGCTTGTCTTAGGGGGACACTATTCAGGGATGGGCCTGACTGATGAATGTCAGTCCGACACTGTCCGGCATTTTCAATTGACCCCATATAAACTCTTACCGGCTTTATTAGCAAATTTCTGTGTATTAAACTATAGACGTTGTGTCCTTCCTTTGACGTCGGCTAATAAATGGAAGGCCTATTAAGGCTTTTCCGAAGCTTATTAGCCCAGTTCCCGAAAGCTATCACTGTTCCTAAATTACGAATAGGATTTTAGGCTCAAAACCTATGGCTCAATGCTATAAATTACAATAGCAAAATTATGTCATACCATTTTTGTTGAAAGAAACGAAATTCAATTAATACATTCTAGTTTTGGAGTGAAATTCTCTGCCGGTACCAACATAAATACCCAAACCAATATACCACTCAAATTCGTTATTGCGTCACATCCATCGCTGGCTCTATTCCCAGTTTTATACAGGTCCATGCCAGGCAGTAGCGATTGTATCGTGATGTCCAGCCGTCTACCTCAAGTTCCAGTGAAACGATTTAGAAAAATCAAACGCCCATGTTATTTCTCATTTAATAAAAAATATTAAAATTCTACTTATTGTGAAAATCAAAATTAAGAATCGAAAAGAATTTTCATTTAAAATGCTCGTACATATACCCCATTTCTGCACGGTATTGCACAGGTAACAGAACCCTTAAGAACCATCTAAAAATCATCCGTTCTTCCTCCTGATTGATGGTGACACGAGTGGAGGTCTATCGCCTCTATTCTCGTCATCACCGCCCGGCGATACTGGACGCACCCTGCAAATACCGGTGGATGAAACCAAACTCCTAGCAGCCGTAAAGTCTCCCAGCATCGAAGCCAGGTAGCAATACTAATGCGGCTAGCGACAGTAGGGAAGGGCATATAACGAACCTCACTCTTCTCGCCGCTTCCTTCCCAACAATAACTACAAGAAACGCCTCTGTAAACTATTCACGCATAGTAACTGTATTCTACAGTAAACTGTGTCTAACAAGAAAGCGAGTGTTAACTGTAGCAAAGTAGTTTTCGTTTACAAAACCTGCTCTGTATATTGAGGCATCCACCACCCACCCATTAAGTAGTCTCATCATTCAAAACATCACTTGCATAATTCTTCTAATACAATATATACCCACCGCAGACTTCTCACCGCAGGCAATCCAATTATACCCCATTGTGATAACCTTACACTGCATATGTTCATACAACATGTAGATACGCATATAAATCCCCATAACAGGTGATACCATTGTACATACCTTTCATTATCTCAAAGGTCTATGTTAACCAACTTGAAAAGATTCCTATACTAAACTCTTTACCGTGCCCTTAAAACCTTTCGTGATATAGACAGGCATACAGATTTCATTATTTATTTGATGTTTTGTATGATTATATTTCGATAACAGAGGCAGAAGATTTATTTCTTTTGATTATTAATATTAGTTACATTTTAAATATTAAATCATTTAGTATTACATAACCGAACTGAATATTTACTTGATATTATATTTTTCATATTCCGACGTTGATATATTTTAATTAATACATAAACCTCGCATGTGTGTCAAGACTCTCGTGGGTTCGCGCCCCAGAGATATTTCAATATTTCATGCTCCTGCCGTATTCCAACCTCAATATCAGTAAACATAACGTGCGTCACGTATGAAAACTGCATTTCTGCTGTCTCGTACCAAGTTATTTTCACAATGGAGCCTCGAAGTATAAACGGAATTCGCGTAACAATACTTTCACCAGACGTATATTGCACCAATTCAAGATTATGCTCTCGTATAGTGAGAATGTACCGAGCTTACAATGATTTGTTCACCGACAGTGATGTATTTGCTGTTTCATTATCAATATTTTAAAACCTGATTAACAATATTCTTCGATGCAATATGTAAATGATTTTTCCTTGTTTTTGTGTTCATATCTTGTTTACATAGTACAGAGTGAATATTATGTTCCAGGCCAATTTCGTTTGACCGCAATTTTGGTTTGGCAGATATTTGTCAGTTCACATTTAGTAATCGTAAAAAGAAGTTGATTACAATTTATTATGGAATATTTAACGCCTCAACAATGTGTTAGAAGTCATTAAAACATTTTTTCTAAATAATAATGGCATTGTTATAACCATTCATCGTGATCACTATCGTCACATGTTGGAAAACTTATTGGTGGCCGAATTGGATCGATTGGACCTGCAACACGTGTGGTTTTAACAGGAGTGTGTCACCTCACACACAGAGCGAGCTAGGCTTGAAATTTTGCGAGAAATTTTTTCCGGGCGAATAATGTCAAAAAGTGGTAATGTCGACTGGCCTCCTCGATCACCTGATTTGGCGGCTGTCGACTATTTTCTATAGGAAAACTTGAAAGGAAATATATACGCTAATAAGCCAACAATAATTCCGATGCTACAGGACAATATTTGAAATGAAATTGCTGAAATAATACGCTAAGTGTGCGAAAATGTTGGCGAAAAATGTGTGCGAAAAAATATGGTTAAAAGGGCACGCATTTGTACCCCTACTAGAGGCGGCCACTTGGCCAATTTAATATTTTAAATATAATTGTAATAAATTAGATAATCAATATGTAAAAAAAAAAAAATTAAATATACATTTTTTAGTTATTCAAAAATAACATCGGCCTGGAAGATAATATTCACCCTGTGCTATGCGTTTTTCGTGTCGTTTTCTTGTCCATATGAAATATATATTTGGATGAAAGTTATTTGTCACCATTTTTTTTCATGTCCGTACATATCCACGTCGGTCCCTCATAACTGAGGATCGCGATCTCCATGAACTCTCACCCTCTCGACTATGCTCCTCCACTTTTCTCGGCATCCCGCAGACCTTAGGGTTGTCACTAGAGAAGTGCACGTTGCCTTTTTTATTTGGTCGGTCCAAAGGGTGGAAGATCCTCCTCTTCATCCTTTAACATGACCCACCACAACAAGACTTGTCCAAATTTCCGCAAGATGCCCAAAAAATTTAAGAATCCGTCTCAGAGACATTTGAGAGTTTGTCCTTGTTTAGTTATTGTTTGTTTAATGAAAATAAAATTACATTTTGAAGCAACTTATTCTCCATTTTGACACAATTAATGTGTGTGTTTAATATGTGTTTATATTTGTAAAAACTGCCCAATCGCACGCGCTGGTAACATGATATCATTTATTAAAAATACCGATTTATTTTAGGATATTTAATGCTTGTTGCTTATCTTTTGTTTTCCCCGTTTTTAGGTAGATTTGGGTAGAAATATTACACATTGCATGCAGTCACTATGACTGTTCAACTTGTATGTAGAGTGACCCAAAAAAAGTGAGAACATTTCGTAAAATGTGATTATATCAACAATAGCTTAAATAGTTTACTTACTTACCTATTTACATATATTACGTTTTATTTCGACAATTTCCGATCGCTATCTTTGATTATTAATTTTCCCATTTTTTATATTTTTTTTTTCAAGACCGTATTCTGATCAAAAATGTGCTAATTGAAAAACGTTGGGTGCTAAGAAAATGATCAAAAAGTTTCAAAACAAAGCCTGGAGTATAGCAAGATATTACAGCATAACTCGACATTACAGCAGGACGGAGCTCCATCTCATACAGCCAGAAATGCAATCAATTTTCTTCATCGTAAGAATGTTAATTTCATCGAGCCAGGCATGTGGCCACTGAACATCCCAGATTTAAACCCAGTATATTATGCAATATGGGGTGTTTTGATAATTTCTGATTAGCTAAATATTGTGCAAAAAAAATTACATTAAGAATTATAATTAATTATATTATGTTTTGAAATAACTCATGTTCTCACATTTTTGGGCCACCTTGTAAACAATCACATGACAGAGATGAGATAAGAGCAGTCGGAAGTAGGTGTGAGAATGCTGACTTTATACAAACGATGCCGTGTTACTAGATAATTTACGGTGCCTAATGACTAGCATGTTCAACGTGTGCATGGAGAGTGTGATTTCTGATGAATGGCAGCAAGATACCAATATACGAAATGGTATTTATTTGATCTAATGACGTATATTTTTTTTAATTTAAGGAGAGACTGAGAAATCTGGTAATACGCCTAGTGAAACGTTTATTAAATTGAATATAGTTTATAATTAATTATTCTTCCTTCCTTATTCGTGTCATTATTGACATATAGTGACCTCAATCAAATGAGACGTGGTTTGTAATGCACCTCCATAAGTCTCTGTCTCGGATCGCCCTCACAGCTGACTCCAGTTCCAGGGTCTCAACAGCCAGATGCAGTGCACCTATCTATCACGTTGTGGCACTGTTCCAAGTTTTTTTCGATCCATGTTTGATCCCAGGATAGCCTCCTTTTCTAAGCTGCCACGTTGACGCATAATATGGTCAAGGAATATAATATATAAACTGTCAACCTAGTGTGACGTAATGTGCAACTTGCGTCAAAATGATGATAACACCGTTAACAGAGAGTAAATTCAATTAAGAAAATTAATTTGCGAAAGAATCGGTGAGATGGAGTAAAGATGGGATAGTTTTTTGTCTCTCCTAAAAAGTTTGGTATTTTCGATATACAGCCTATTGCATTTACCACGACGATATAATACCTTTATAAAATATCAATGTTTTTCTGTGTATTTTTGGAAAAAAATTGACACATTTCATGAGAGTAAAGTGTTAATTTCCTTAAAGTTCGAAAGGTTCAAAATTTAGAGAATTTATTTTCAGTAATTTGAAAATTTGAACACTAATACTGCTGCAATGTAAATAGGTAATTATTTAAATTATTTATCTTTTTAGAGAAACCGCCCTTTGTACGTCTTTCGCGCCCGATCTAGGACAAATGCTAGTTTTTAAATATAATTTTATATTTCAAGGACAACCTCTTCTCAATAAACAGTTTTACTTTCAGATTTAAAAAAATGCTTGTCTGCTCGTTGCACTCGGAAGCAGTTTGAAAAATTGGTGAAAAGTACAGACCTCGGTGTACATAACATCTCTAGTAGCTAGTTGGTGTTCTCCACTAATCCACATCAGGGCTTTACTACCATTTTTTTACTTTAGAATCACTAATTTTAATTATTTTGACCTTTGATTTGGTTATAGATAATTTTATTAATCTTTCAATTTATCTTTCGAGTCAGAAAATATTTTATTTTTATTAAACTAAGCCTATCTTCAATTATTTATGTTCAAAATCAAATATTTAATTACACGTTTTAGCGTTTTATGGACCCTCAACATAGCTTGATCTTAATATGCATCAACTTTTTATTTGTTCTTCCTCAATATCTTCAATTATATTACGCCAGAAACGCCAGCACTTCTATTGGGTACACCCTGTCGGATCCTCGGCAATTGCCCATTGGCTACATAGCAGATATGCGCGCGTGTGTCATATCATCGCTGAAACGGTACATTACTTATCTTAATAATTATATAAATACTTTGTTTAAACCACTATTTATTAATTATACTATATGTTTCGATACCTATGGTATCTTCTTCAGAAATCAATATATACTGAAATTAAAAATACAAGCATAGATAAAAACAAAACTATAAAATGGTGAATAAGTAAGAATTAATATGAAAACAAAATTAAAATGTGACTATTTGAAAAGAAAATTTGGTTATTTACAATATTAAGCTTGCTATTAATACTTTTTCTTATTTCTAAAATTTCTAATTTATTTAACTGTAAACCCCTAGTATTTGTATGTATAATTTCTAAACCCTTATTAATATCAAAGGAATGGTTTATTTCCAAAAGGTGATTGGAAATTTTTGAATGGTTATTGTTATTCAGGCATCTCAAATGCTCCTTAATTCTAATATCAAAATTTCTACAAGATTTTCCAATATAAAAATAATTGCAATCATTGCTTAACTATTTAATTGGGTAAAATCATTTTTAAAATATGTCTGGGTATTTATTACTATTGGTTAGTTAAGTTGTACTGTCGTAGACCTCGATCAGATTCTTTTGTTAATAAGTTAGATTTTAACATTGAAAATGTGCCGTGACCGCGCATCGACCAATATTGGCCGCCAAGCGGGCACTACTAACGCGTTAGCTGATTGCTTTCACTCTGTTGTTCTTTAATTGGCCTTTATGAAACTATCTATAAAGATTATAAGGGATCCGTTGATAAATCAGTTTGATTGTAATTTTCACTAATTTTCAATACAAACACCTATTGACAAAATAAGATTATATCATCCAAATATATAATATATATTCATATATATTATTTTCATTGATGGAATAATCATTTATGAATAGTATTCGTTCTTGCATACCATGCAGAGTGTTCAAGAGCTCACTGGCATCTTTTTAGGTCGCTTTTCACTTCGTTGGTTACTCCTGGCGCGTGCAGCTCGGCTGGAAGGGGAGGTGAAACTGCACCTCACTGCACCCCTTGACGCCCCCATCACTCTGATGCAGTTGGAGTACACCGGATAGTAAACATGGTGGGGGCAGGCTCTATTGATTCTCGTAGAAACTACCATGACCGCGGGTGACCCCGCCAGTGTCGTATCTTGCCTATATGTATTATATATTGCTACCTAGTGTGGCACAATTTAGTTTAGTGGTCTATTTGGTTGTGTGTACATAATTTATGTTCGGCTGAATTCGTACGTGTCATATGAATACTTTATGTATATTAATTTTTGTTGGGAACTTCCTTGTATTTTGTGCGCCAGCATGACAGATGGGTTCATTAGATCCATTAACTTCCCGAGTAATCTTCGCCATTTATCAATACTAATCTACTATGCATTTCTTTAAAAAAAAACTATGATTATTTGGATTAATACTTTTTTTTTTAATTATTTAGTCATTATTGACGTCATTGATCGGTTATGATTTATTTGTTTAACTGCAAAACGAAAAAGGGACCAAACGCACACGTTACACTCATTACCACGATGACTTTACATTTTATTCAATACCCATAAATGTCAAACTTACGTTTTGACACTGTTTAGAAATTCACGTGTTCGAAAACCACAACACTTCAATACAAATACAGCGTACAATACTGAGCAACTGTTTAAATAAATAAATGTAATAAAATTTCCTAATGTTTACACGTTACAGTGAGAGTAGGTACTAATTGTACACACTATTTTTTATTTAATTCCTTTTTTATACTATAGTAGATCTCATAATGAATTGTATTATATTCCAATTGTACCTGCTCACTTTACTGCCTGACAACATTTAATAATCATTTATTTAAAACATATCGCTTATATGCAGGTTTATAAATAAACGAGTAAAGTCGCTCATTATATTAGTTAAAAGTCAGACGTTAGAAAACATGTATAAAAGTTAAATGAATACCTAATTACCTAGATATAATAATAATATAAGCAACATTTTGGTCCATTATTTCCCGGCATAGAATCTTGTATTCTTACGATCACGTCTTCTCGCACACATCACCTTATAACATGTTGTGGTATTGACACATTTATATTTTCATATATAACATATTGACATTCCTGTTTAAAAACAACAAACACAGTATGAAATACAGCATTATTGTTTAAATAAATATTTGTCACTGTTCACGAAACCATACAAGGAGTAACTATCCTTACTTCAGTATTGATTTTCAATTGATATCCGCAATAAAATTCTTCTAGCTTATTAACGTTTCTATTCAGATTCGTGTATTCTACAACATTCACCAGATATTTTTTGTCGAAAGATATTTTCATTTTCTGAATAAAAAGTAAGATTGATATTTTTTGAGTTCCTTGTAGTATCTCAAGCATTTTTTTAATACACATTATTTTCAAAAACATTATTACGTTACGTGTTAGAAGTAGTCTCTTTTTTAATATTTCATCACGTTCTAAAATTCTCGAATTTTCTAATCAGTTATGAAATTTTGCTCTGCAAGTATTGTATTCTCTTAAACACACGAGTAACCTTATGTCATTGTTAGCGAAGACACAAACCTCTCCGCCCCTATATTAGATTATTTAAAAGCAGGCTTTTAAATAATCGCCGCCTGGCGGCGCGTTGTCATTGCAACAATAATATATGTATTTATATATATGTATATAATATGTATTTAAATCATTTTTAACATTGAAACATAAGTTTTACGGAAATACTGGTCAGAAATACCTATTGCTAGTGTATAATACTTACCTTCGCTAAATATTTCGAAGAAGTATTAATTATTTTCAATTTGATGTCATGTCGTTAAGCCTAATTAGATTTGGAAATAATTTCGCTTTCTGAAAATATCATAAATTATTTTGACGCTATTTATAACGACTGTCATTCAGTAACTGTAATAAAACGTAATTACATTATCAAAATAATACAATAATATGGATTAAAAACTGTAAAAATCAAAGACGTGAAAAATGCCTATATACACGCACCCGCAGTATTTTGGCGATTTAAGTCGCTTATGGCATTTACGAGGTTTTTATAACAGTTGTAAATATTTACACAAATCAGACACTAGGCTAGATTTTTTTCGATCGATACCAAATCAAATTTCGATAATAAAAATGAATCCTTATTGTCCTTCAGAAAATAACTGTGGTAACTGATGAAATTTTATATTAACAAATGAATAATAATATTTACATCGATAAAATCTTATTTTATGAATTATTACTAAACACTTTCATGTAAAGTCGTCAATATAAATTTCTAAAAATTCATTTGTAAAAAAATACAAAATTCTTTTTACTTCGTCGTAAGAGGTTTTATATCTTCTAGATCCGTGCCTACTGTTTATAATACAGCCAATTAACTTTCATCACGTGGGCATAACTAGGTACTTCATTCTCGAAACAATAAAATGCCCATTAACATCATATTTCGAATTGTTCTGCCGATAAAATATCGATGTTCCCCTAACCAGCGGATATCACACAGTGGTGGACCCGAAATTCTTTGAGGAAAGGAAATATTTTTGTTAATATCGGTGGAAATTTTGTAAATTTTCCACATTCTTACTAGTATTTTAAGTATGAAATGAAAATGCACGGTCATGCATTACAGTAGCGTAGGTGTTCGGAATAGCTAAAATTATAAGTTCTTACTGTTTTCATAATGGCGGAATATTTCAGAAAAGTACAAAAAATATTTTTAATTACTTATTTTATTACAAGTTGTGTACATTTTCTAAAAAATAAAATCATTAAAATAATTTTTCTAAATATTTAGGTGTATGGGATTGTGGAACGTTACATGTATAATACATACCTATTAAGTATGTGTAATTTATCGACATTAAAATGTAAACGTGTTGAATGTTGAATGTAATATAAAGCTAAACTACAAGTATAATATTATCATCCACGTTGGTCTCTCATGACTGAAGATCATGATCTCCATAAACTCCCGCTCTCTTGACTATGCTCCTCCACTATTCTCAGTAGTCTGCAGATCTTAGAGCTGTCACCAGATAAGTACATGCTGCCTTTTCCATTTGGTCGATCCAACAGGTAGTGGGAATTTTTCTTCCTCTCCGCCCTTTGACAACAACAAGCTATCTTCTTTTTTCGTAAAATGCCCAAAAAATTGAAGGAGTCGTCTGAGACAAATGTATAATATTTAAAGAGTTGTATATGCATATATATTACATATCTATATTATTTTTATTACATTTTCGCCATTGTGACCTGCTAAACAACTGAACTACTATTTTCAGAATGTTCGCTTACGTTGATCTGTTTTATTTAACCGTCTCCGTGAGGTCGTGTTGTAATCTCAGCTCTTTCGATTTTTTTTAGTTTTTGTTATTTGTTATAAGAAAAAAAATCGGATCATGTGCTAGTTTGGCGTAGGATATTCTTGGGTATAGCGAGCTATTACTATTTGAACATATTATTATTTAAGAACAGTTAATAATTATATTATAGTAAATTTTTCACTCAAGGGGGTTTTACTATTGATTTAGCCAATATGCCTACTCGCCGATTACGAAGCGTCTCTGGACATCGACGCGCGCCGCGTCTAGACTATTCGCCCTTCCCGCCTGCCCCGCCGCCCTACAGAAGCCGCCCTCTGCCAGAGAGCGGGAAGACGCACGGGTCGTTGGGCGGGCCGTATTTGTTTTCATCTCAGTCTGGGAGGCGGTGCCAGACGCTTAGTTCCTCGCGAAGACCTCCGTTAAAATCCTGATAGTTTGTTTTAAGGCGAAAGTGACCATCGAGTTTCAAGTTCGCACAAAGTGAGTAAAATATTGTCTTTGCTCGATAAATGATTTCCGCGATCTGTCAATTTTGACAAGCGCCGTTTGGGGCCGTTTCAGTTATTACCAAAACAAAATAAACGTAGTCGTTTTATGTATGTATCTTTTTCGTGTATTTTTGGTTGAATTTGTCGTGCCAATATCATAATTCATAACACGTAATTATAAATCTATGACGCATTTTTTCTTTTGTTTTAGTTACGAAAATGGAAAATGATATAAGCAAACCGTACAAACTCTGCGACTTGGAGAGAGAAAAACGAAAGGGGGTTGTTGCATCATCCCTAGAGGATTTCGTTTCTAAAGTACCAGAAAAGTTAGGTTTTCCTACGGACAACGAGGCAATTACTGTAGTCCTAGAATCGGACGGGACAGAAGTAGATGACGAGGAATATTTCGCCACTTTAGAACCAGATACCAGTCTTATGGCTCTTCGTGGAGCTGAAAGATGGTGTCCGAATGTTCCGAGGTGCCATATATCCCTGGATCAAACTGATGATGTTAGTATCGAAGGCAAGGGACAGGTCGCGAGTCTGGTGGGACGTCTGCAGCACAATTTATGTCACATCTCACTACTCGGAGGACAAGACCTGGAGCTCCTCTCGGACATGGATCCAGACAGTCTTGCAGACATTGTTTCTGAAAAGGACAATAAAATATTCCTAGAACAATTAAAGGAAGCTTCTGGAAGGTAGATATTTTTTTATTTTCCTATATAGCTGTAAATCACTTAAACAACAATCATTTTTAATATTCCATTATTATAATACAATAATAGTTATATTGATTGACTAATTTAGACAGCAAGTACCTACCTAGTAATAAATTAATAGATAAATTAATAATTAAAGTAAATTTATTTTTTCATAATTTGTAAATTTATAAAAATTTTATCGTTATTAATGTCAAATAATCTTGTAAAAATAACTGCACGGATTAACGCCAATCAGTTTCAGAATAATTATTTTTTTGTCATAACAAATAAAACTAAGTCCAACTATATTATTATATCCGTGTTTTGCTAATCATCTCGAAATTCATTTTGAAACCTGCACAAAATTATATATTCAAATTTTGTTTTAGTTTGCCCTATTGAAAAAATAGACAATCTGAAACCGATCGATGTTGAATAATAAAACCCAAGTTATTATTTACAAAGTTATTTTATAATATATAACCACAAAGTTCTTGCTTCAAATATATTATTAAAATGAATTTTTTATCATTTCTGAAAATTTTCTTTATGTTTTAATTTATTCACATTGTCATCTTTATTATTTATCTTATCAAATAATTATATTAAATAATTAAACATGTGTGCAAAATTGCCTTGCTGTGCTCTTTGTCATTAAGTACCTATATTGCGCTTGCCCAGGTACCTACATTCATTTCCATCCCACCACAAAATAGGTCAGCTCCGTGGGGAATTATTCACAACTAACATAGCTCATAATGGAAAGTAATGTTCAAATATTTGTTTTCTTTATTAACTGCACACTGAAACTTTATCATTTTGTGCTGCAGTATTTTTTTTTTTTACAATATTGTGTTTTTCTGTGTTTATATATTATCTGTTTTCATATTAATTACGAAACTAATAATTACTCTGGTCTTGATTGACCTTGATCGGCGCCTGTTGAATTAAGTAACAAATTATTAAATCTAACTGATATATTTTATTTTTTTTACATACGTACCATTCACATCCACATATAGAGTAATAGAAATTTTATTTTTTTTTACATATTTACATGAAATGAAAAATGAAAATAAAACTAAATGTTACATTAATTTACAATAGAAAAGTGATTAAATGTACTCCCATAACAACTTAAATTTAAACATGAAAAATTTGGTTAGTAGTATCAAAAATAGAGTAAAATTTACATATGTACTTTTATATAATATATATAGATAATTATATAATATATGGATTGTATAAAGAAAACAAATTTTCTTAGAATAGTATTAAATAATCCTCTGTGTACAGTTTTCTAAGATAATCTGCCGTGTGTATCTGACCTTTCTGGCCGACATATTGTAGTAATAAATAAGTCAAGTTATGTAACCAATTGACTGCCCAAGAACATAAATAGACGTCCAAACTTTTTTTTTTTGTTTTTTATATTTCAAAATACACCAATTATAGCTGAGATTTGTCCCAATAAGGTTGACTGTAAAGCAAAATGCCGTATATGGCATTTCGCTCTATGATTAACTTTTGTTATAACAAATCATTAATTTAGTACAAATTCCTTATGATCTGTTCCAATTTCATAGAAGTACTTTGAAAATAACAATTTTTAATTGAAAATTATTTTTTTACTTTGTTTAAATAACAATTTCATTACCAGCCATAATTAAAAAAGGCTATTTTAACAAAAACTTCAAAAAGGCCATATAGCAAGGTATGAATAATTTTTTAAAACATCAATTTCCTACCTAGCCAATTTTTTGTATTATGTAAAATCAAATTTCATACTTGTTAAAATGAGTTATTTCTACCCTTTGATACCACTTATATAAATTCCAATTAAGAAATGTAAATTTAGATAATTTTTTACATTTTCTAACTTTGAATGGCATCTAAATATTTAGAGTTAATATTTGCCAACATCTTCAACTAAAAAGAATGATTGTATTATACATTTAATGGTAGATGGTAGAAATGATAAAAGAGTATACAGGCGACCCTCGCTTAAAGCGTAGGACGCGATCCTGGACAATCTGTGTTAAGCGAAAATTCGCACTAGTCTGCGACTTTCAAAGTTTGTAATTTATTCAAAAATAAAAATAAAACATTGTAAACACATGTTTATTTTAAAAAAATACACACATTATACATCTTCAAATATGCCGTCAATATGGTTTAACCATTTCACTAAATATTTTATGTTTTTCTTTATTTTTCGTGAATGTACAAACAGTCAAGTCTACCAAATCATCTCGGCCTACAGTCGCAAAATTTCCACCCGCTTTTTTCCTTTCAATAATTTTAATTTCATTTCCTAACTGAGTACTTTCCTATGTATTTGTTTCTTTTTCATACTTTCGCCTTCATTGCTTGGCCTTTTCACAACGGTCACTTTGGTCAACCAGAAATGTGTGAAATTTAAAAAACATACGCAGCTACACAAGTAGCATGGAATATATATATATATATATATATATATATAAAATAGAAATTGATAGAATATACATATATATCTTAAAAATAAGCAAAACAAACAATAAAAAGACAGAAAAAAAAAAGTTTAACACAGAATGGCTGAGTATCAAAATCAATTGCATCTTTGACTCTGAACAGCATCAAAAACATCACTCTTATATTTAAACATTGAATATCGGAATATATCTACAAGACCAAAATCATTCCCACGCCTGTGAAGTCTTTGTGTGGGTGCATTCCTATAAAAATGAGGATATGATGCATTTACATAGAACAGCGCCGATGACCTGACAATCCACATGGAAACATGGTATTCAATAAGTTCAGTTAAATTAAAGATGTCCAGCATGCCATTTACTATTTTAAATAAAAATAATAAATCACTTCAAGTTCTACATGACAAGCTAGTTAAATTAAGAGTACCCATTAGAAAATCATAATTCAATTGTTCAACACAGTTTGAAGTTAATAAACCTTAAAAATTTATCTTGAACCCTTTCTAATTTTAATTCATGCACTTTATAGAATGGAGACCAAATAGTCGAGTTGAATTCTAAATTGCTACGAACCACAGCCATACATGTAACTAAGCGATTTAAGTGAATTGATATCTTTCACCGTTCTTAATACAAAACCAAGACATTTCGTAGCTTTATTCGTAATTTCATTAACGTGTGGAACGATTGACAGTTTTTCATTAAGTGATATGCAAAGTTCTTTAATTAGAGATACTTTTTCAAGAGTATCTCTAATTAATGTTATTAATTAATCTCCATGTTGTTGTGAAAAACAATGGATTTTTGATTCTGCAAAATGTTATGGATTGGCTTTTATCAACATTTAAAAAATGTTTTTCTGTATACACCATTCATGTAATTCGTTAAGGTTAGATTGAAGAATAAGACAATCATTTATCGACTCAATTGTCCTGGATATTTTAAGGTAATCAGCAAACAACAGTTTGTTTACTTTATCAAATGTAGCAACAATATTGTTAATAAATAATAAAAATAAAACTGGTCCTAAGTGTGAGCCCTGAGTAACACCATTAGAAGCCTCAAACTGAGTTGATGTATAACCAAAAAATTTCTCACATAGTATCCTGGATGATAGGTAACTTTCAAACCATTTTAAAATATCCCTAATGAAACCCAAGGCTTTTTATTTATGGATGAGTATATTACGAGAAGCCTTGTTGAATACTTTGCTAAAATCTGTGTTCACAGTATCAGTCTGAAGACTATTATTAATAGTTTCAACTAGTCGATACTAATTTATCATTAGATTAATAAGAGTTGATCTACCCAAAATAAATCCATGATGAGCCGGTGAAATAACTTTCTTTATTTCGGTGTCGAGTTTAGTTAGTAACATTGATTCAAATAATGTAGGTATGGCTGATTATAAATAAATTGGTCTATAGTTGGAGACATCAAATTCATCTCCTTTTTTGTAAATAAGCAATAAAAAACTGTGTTTCCATCGATCAGGAAAAGTTCAAGTTCTCATATTGGAATTATTATGTTAATTTTTCCTAGAGTTTCAAAAGAGTATAATAATTAAAACAGATCAGTCATACAAACACAATTATTTTCTAAACATAACATTTTGAAGAATCATGACATGAGAATTTTTCCTCATTATGCAGATAAGTCAACATTAAGAAATTTGGCATTTTAGAATCGAAAAATAGTCAACCTTTTAATTTTCCACTATGAATTCTTCTTTTTGACTCTATTTTTTTGCTCCTAAGAAAATTAATTTACTTGTTCGCCATCATTTTGTAAAATATAACAATGGTCCACAAATTAAGAATTATTGATATTTGAAATAGTTATATATTTTAACCCATTAACATAATAATTAGTTTTAGAATTAGTGATCTTTTTATTGCTTTAAGTTGAGCTACAAAAAATTGGCACTACTTTTCTAATGCATTTGTTAGGAAACACTTTAAAGGTGCTAAGTCAGTATTGTTCAAAAATCCCCTGTTTTAATGGCACTTAGGCACCTAATTCGAGTGTGAGGTAGGCCAATGGGTTAAATAATTAAACTACGTTGTATTTTGTGGTCTAGCAGTAAAACGCTTGCTTAGGTGTTTAAGCCTCCTCCCGAAAGGCCAGCAAGATAATCTTATTTTAATTTTAAAATAGTATGAATGTTGATGTGACATATAACGTGCACACATCTCAATTTTTTTTTTATTAATTAAATTTATTTCAAAGTTATTTTACTGTAATTTACAAGAAATGTTACAGTAGTTTTGGTTACTTACAATGATATAATTTTACTTTAACTTTGTAAATAACCCCCACTAATTTAATACATTGGTGACATTCCAACTTTTTAAGTATCATTTGTTTGTCAAATAAAATAAAATTAAAACTTAACTAACTTACTGTCACGCCGTATTCTGCAGGGATAGGCAGAGAGGATAGAATGCTACACTCTCCTGTCCCGGTACGTCTTCTTCTCATATGAGCTCTTCGTTTTTTGAAGCTTTTAACAGAGCTGTCCTCCAATATTTGGTTTATCTGATGCCAGGTCTTTCGCAGAGGCCGCCTGTTTCTATTGCCTTCAATTTCGCCTCATACATTGTCTTTACCATCCTCTCCTCGCTCTTACATTCCACATGTTGACACCATCTTAGCGACCCTTTCTTTATTCTGTAGACTTCTACAAACAGCTCTACATTGGCTGCTAATTTGTTCATTCTCTACTCTATCTCTACACAGATTTTCTACACATGCGTAAGCGAGTACATTTTCACTATATTTAGTCTACTTTCGTTCTTTTATTGCCATTTCCAGGCTCCACTTCCATACATTAGTATTGACACCGGAACTTCATTATACACCGCTAATCTTGCTTCGTGTGACAAATTCCTACTGAATATAATTGTGTTAAAAAAATAACACCATTAACTTTATTTCCTACAGTTACCCTTCTTTCAATATCATTTTCAACCTTGCAGTCCCTAGTAAACTTACAAAATACACAAACTCGTTCCCTATTTCCAAGTATTTATTATTTACCACTCTTACGTCTCTTGAATCGCTATAAAATTCACTGTTGCCATTATAAAATTGTTGGAACACATGTTTTTTAAATTTATTAAGATTAGTAAAAATTTGCGTTAAATTATATCATATATAGTAAAAATTATTTTAGTTTAATCTTTATTTAAGCCATTCAATTAATCTCCCTCAATCTCTTAGTATGTATTAGATTCACTAATTAACATTTTTATTCAATGTTTTTTCAGGATTCTTCTAGAAAAGCGACAAGCACATGACGCCATGGAATTGCTAAAACTGTATCACCAGAGTGTATCTAATGGTTCAGATGAACTGTCATCTGCGAAGCAAGAGAGAGTCTAGGATTCCATGTACTTCGGTCGATCAACACGGCAAATATCCCTCTATCCATGTGTTGTTTTTCCAAAATGAACTGATTATTACATTCCTCTGTGGTTTATTGGATCTTAAAATGTTTATTTTCTTCTCTTGTGAAACTCAAGATCTCAGATCAAAGCACCTCCACTTAAAAGTGCACTTTGAAAGGTTTTTCTTCTTGGCCTCCAAGATAATAATTATGTGATCAATTGTAAAGGTTAAGTGAGATGGCACCTATTTTTGTTATATTTATATGAAACTTTGTAAACACGTTTATATGTCAATCCTCAAACTATTTTTTCCTGTGAGGAGCATTCATGTTGTACTATATATTTTTTAATTATTTCTACATCGTGTAAAATTTCTATCCAAAAAGCTTATCGATTCATATGTGTAGTGTTTGGAGTGGAAAAGTCTAAATAATGATATCAACAGATTGCCTACACAAAATTTATCTTTCTACCGTGATAAATTATTTCACCTATAAAAAGCAATGAAGAATTTATGGTACACATTCATAAATATTTTTATACTTAACTCGCTTTTGAAAATGTACAATAATGTACTATTTATGTGACTGTGTTGGTCCAAGCTCAAAAATTATGCACTAAAAGTTTGTACTTATTGTTATAATTTGTAATGTGAGTTAATTACTTGTCATCTAATGTTGTAATTTCATCTCCTGATTAGAAACTTACTGTAAATCAAAAATGATATACATTTATGATTTAGTTACAGTTTAAAATGCTAAATTTTCTGCTAAATGCATCTTTAAGTCTACATCTGTATGTCTGCAGCAGTAAGTCTTAATCCATTCATCTACATCCGTAAGTCTTCATCTGTAAGTCTGCATTTGTACATCTCCATCTGAATTTTAACATCTGTGCGTCTGCATCTGAATTTCAACATTTCATTCATTCATTTTGAATCATCCAGTAAGCCATTAGAGAGAATGTTAATGAAGAAATATTTGTAATTGAAAGTGGTTATTAATTTTTCAAGACTGATAGTTGTTAAACTTTTTTGCTTTAAGTTTTTGCATTAGATGTTAGAAATCATTCCAAATGAACCCCCAAATAATTAAAGAACATTTGCTCAACCATTAAGTAACATATTAGGTAAGCCAGCTGCTATATTTCCAAACATCCAGATCGATGACTTGTAGCGAATAGAATTTGCTCTGGATTGGAAATGTTGAACATTACCATTTCATTTCTTTAGTTGGCTATGGAACATTAAATATGATAGTACACAGTAAAACATAAATCTTTTCACAGACTTTCATCTATTTAGATAAACTGATGGGTATGCATACAAATATGCAAGTGCATATGGATATGTGCACACATCATTTGTTTTATTATTACGAACTAATATTAAATTTTTTAACAATCTTAGTTATAATAAATTGATAAAAGTATCCTTTTTTATCATAGATGAATAGAAAAGCCCTTATATCAACATTTGTAGTATGTCAACCCCAAGCAATGACTACATGGATGCGTCCATTTGCTTCTAGGAGCTTTAAGAACTTTAATGGGTAAATTATAATAAGTAAGCGGAATGATACAGAGAACTCACTCATCAACATAAATCACCCATTTCATAACCTATTAATAAAATTGTTTGGGAGGAATTGTAAATCACGAATACTTAACACCAAAATAATAAGAAGTTCTTATGCTATATTTACATACACATAGTAAAATTATTAAACCTTATACGAATATCCCTAGTTGTTATACCCTTTAATACAATGTTAATAAGAAGTAAATTATTTGTATGCACAGCTATATATTATGTAATACATATATATGTATATATATTATTATAGGAAGACCCCCAAAACATTTTTGTCACAATTCCAACATTTTATGTAACACAGAATGGCTTTTAATAAAGAACGGAATTGATCTCAAATATGATATTTTTATAAATACCCATATCAACAGCTTTTTTTATGTCATAATCCACAATAGAAGAATAATACGATTTATTCAAAATTCTCTGTCTATACAACAGAATTTAAATTTAAGATCCATTTTAATCACATTATTGTTTTAGTATATATTTTAAAAAGAGAAAAAATAAAATACAATAATTTCGATAAGTTCAAAATTATATATAATAATATTTTAAACTATAATTACACTTTAATAATAGACCAATAATGATAGAAATGATTTTGGCAGTTGAAACATCCTTATCAGAACGAACATACTCGCTATTCAAAGAAAGATCAGTAAATAGAAAATCTATTTTGCAGAAATATATGACAACATATAAACCAAAGAATACATTTGAATTTTGTTAAAATTGTTGTTTTTTTGTAATGCAATCGGAAGTTTGTTTTTAAAAAAAACAGCCAGAAGTCCTTACTGACTATGCTTGAAGGCTTTTTTTTTAAAGTCATTTTTCACACACTTCAGAATCACAAATTTTACTTTTTTATTTAATCTTTTTGATACAATAATATAAGAACATAATGGAAGATACGTTCACTTCCTCCTTAACTAGGCTGAAGCCCGTGATAAAGAGGTTCATCCATTATATCTAACAGTGAAATCTATAGTGTATTAAACTATTAAACTCAATTAAAACATAAATATTCTCATTAGTCTATACTTGACGTTCAGAGAAGGGAGTAAAAAAGAAAATTGAAATAAATATATATTTTTTGTCAATCCGATATGGTACAAATTACTTAGATATTACTAGATAGATAGATAGATAGTACTTGTTTTTCTTACTAATCTTTTCTGCACGTAACTTTGTGTAACACTCATAAAGCTTAAATTTTTTTTTAAATGCAGGATAAAAATTGTCTACTCATTACAGAAATAATATAGGTAGGTACTACTGCCAATTTTCAATGTCCACAAAAGTTCTTCGAATTCATTAAATTCACTTGCATATGAGCAATCCTCTTCTAGTTAATACTAATGTCCGATGCCCTCTATGGATTGTTGATTGTTACATTTTATAACAAATCATTAATGAATCTTAAAAGACAAAGTGTGTTAGAGTGGGCTGTAATTTTATTTCAATTGAATATTAATAATGTGGGTGTACCACCAGGAGGTCCCAGCTGTAACTTATAAAAATGATACATTTTATATGACTACACATCCATGGCACAAGAAACTATTCAGAATTAAAAATCAATTTTATTTTTGGCATGACTTAAATAACTTTTGAGGTCTCTTACACAGCTGGCAGTTAAGAGGTCTTCAAATGAATTTTGAAACTGCTGTCAACTAGAATTTGAATTTGTAATTTCTCTATTTCCAGTAAAGTAAGCTGTCCAAAAGATATATTGGTTAAGTTTATGTATCAAGCGTACCAAAATCAAATTGACTTGTTGCATGTATCTAAAAAACTAACTTAAACACTTAATAATAGAACAGATTCTGTTTAACCATTTTAAAAACAAAAACATGTAAGTGGAAATGTAGTACGCCAACTTGCAGAAGCCTTTTCCTGAAGAACATTCTTCAATTTATTACATCTGATAGGTATATAAAAAGTCTAGCTGAAACTATCAAAATTTGACAAAAGTTAATCTTTGACTCCAACCACACTTGAAACCACATTCATCAGCAATAATTTTAAGTGCCGCCGTGTTTAACTATGGACTTCGTGGATACTCAAGAATTGGTGATAAACTAAAAAAAACCTAATCAGAACCAGCAAGAGAAGCATCAATACACAATAACTTTTGTTTTCTCCACCCGTCAAATATAATACTTTTGGCGCTAAAAATGCCAAATTATACCTATTGTGCTGATCACTCCGACAAACCACTGCATCCCACCAGAGGTAAATATATTAATTACCTCTAATCATAAAAGAGTACTCAAGATTTCAGCCTGCACCAGCCTTAGACACAATACTTTGATGTTGCTAATAAATTAATACTGGTATACATACTACATCCGTAAACTACCACCTCCACAAAAAAAAAAAAAACAGCTAAAAATTACTACCTACAGTGAATATCAACACAACATAGTTATTAAACATCTTTATTAAATTGATAGTAAAATAAAATTGAGTTACATATTACAGATATATTTGTATAGAGCAAACATTCAAGAGGAACACATTCATGATATACATATATTTTTTTAACAAACTATGCCATTCACACAAATAAAAATTCTTAAATTATTACAACACAGAACATGAGCTCTTTTCACGGAAAGGGTTCACTTTTTGGCTGGTGAATCCTACAAGCAGGCAGTCTTCCTGTTCATGGTCGGTAATGAATTTGACGATGTCGGCCACCGCCTGCGAGACCGGGACGCGTTTTATTGCAGCTTCCCTCCGCAATTGTTCCGTTACAGCACGCTGCTGTTGTAACGTAGACACCATCATATCCATTACGGCGGTATCGGATAGGCCTATGTTGAAAGAAAATCCACAAAATTTCAAAAGGAGAATGGGGTGGGGCGAGGATCGTATGTCCTTCGCGGTCGGCTGTCACTGTAGGAGAAAACAGCAGAAATTAATATTCACTATCAGATTGGCGAAATTCACAATATTTATAATAATGACTAACTTACGTGACAATAAAGAGATGTTATCAAAGTAGAACAGGACGAAATCCAACAATATCGCAAGTCTTCAAAAGACGACTAAAAAAGTCAAATAACACAAATGGCTAAAGATGGCTACGATTTCAATTGCCAACATAAGAAAAAACATTCTGTCAGATTTTGCCGTGACAATAGACCTCTATGTAAAATGTACTTATAGCATTTTTTTAAAATACTAAAAATGTATACTATAAAAAGTAAAAACATGATAATTTCACGTATTATCTTTGTTTTCAAATTATTTTTTACCCTACACAGGTTAGAAACATACTTTTGACTTTATTTGGATGACTCACGTTATGATGCACAAAGTACCTACCTTTAGTCTCGTGAGGTTGTTAACTTGGTTTTCTGAAGTCACGGATACATAAATCTCGTGGGCCGGCGTTCGAAAGTTCTTGAACACAACGTGGTCATCAATTAATTGTATTATTTGATATTTTAGTAATCGACTGTTTAAAATGGCTCTTCACGTTCCGAAAGCGCCCGGAGTGGCCCAGATGTTAAAAGATGGAGCTCGAGTAAGTATCATTCAATAATTATACTAACCGAACTCGTGTATGATGGGCGTACGAAAATTATTTTTTAAATTTGTTTTCAGATGTTTTCTGGATTAGAAGAAGCCGTATACAGGAATATAACCGCGTGTAAACAGTTCGCACAGAGCGTTCGATCAGCTTATGGGCCAAATGGGATGAACAAAATGATAATAAATCACTTTGACAAGCAGTTCGTCACTAGTGATGCTGGTACCATTATTCGAGAATTGGATGTAGAACATCCCGCTGCTAAGTTAATGGTCCTTGCTAGTCAAATGCAGGATGCTGAGATCGGAGACGGCACAAATTTCGTAATTGTTCTGGCGGGAGCTTTGTTAGAAGCTGCTGAAGATCTTCTGCGTCTTGGTATTACTACCTCTGAAATAGCAGATGGCTATGAACGCGCCCTCGACAAATGTTTGGAGATTTTACCAGAACTAGTATGTTACGAAATCAAGGATTGCAAGGATCTCGAAGCTGTCAAAGTTGGACTGAAAGCTTCAATTATGTCAAAACAATATGGACAAGAAAATTTTCTTTCTGATTTAGTATCCAAAGCCTGCGTTTCCATACTCCCAGAAAAGACCACATTTAATGTTGACAATGTCAGAGTGTGCAAGGTAAATAGATTAAATTATTTATTAACTGCGGCCTACTCTTAGACTGGATTGTTGCCTTATAATATTTATTTTAATATTATGTTGTCTCAAAATTCGTTCATTGAATATGATGGTCCCCTACGGTGTCCTGTATCTCTTCCAAAGGGTTGCTGTATTTAGAGTAAAAATTCTAACTTTTTAAAATTATTTTTTACAAGATATTTGAAGATTTTTTTCTTAAAATTTTTAAGTCTTGCATGAGTAACAATGCAAAACTCTATATATATTTATCTAAATAGAATGTTGAAATTTTTTTATTGAGTGGTGTTTTGTATAATATTATATGTACACTTCTTACCTAGATGAGATAACTCGTCCTTATTTTGAAAGACGCTTTTTTGCATTTAATTTAATCCTGAATTAAAAAACATTCTCCTTTTTGGCTGAGATTATATATTTACAAACAGGCAATCCCTTTCACACATATTTATTAGTTATAATAGTTAAACCATCTATTCTAATATGACCATTTTCTTTATTTTAACCCAAAAGGATCACATTTTTCCAGCCTGCTTTTTGTATTTGTTTTGCCATTAATGCCAACAGCATCAAGTAAATAATGTTGTGGAATTAAGGTGCACTTATGACTATTTAATTATAATGTTCCATAGAAAAAAAAAAATTTTTTTTACTGAATGGTTAAATATTTCTCTAACTATTAATAAAATAAATAATAGATATCTCAGAGACGAAGCTATTTTGTATTATATTTAATGGAAAGATATGGAAGTATGGGTAATTACAGGGCTTACAACCTGTCTTGGCTGGCTTTAGTGATCACTTTATACAAATATAACGTTCACCATTCTCACTCATTAATCTATCTCCATATCTATCAAATTTAAATAGTGTAGTTGTACTCTAAAGTGTTTCCATATAGTTGACATATGTACAACTTCCAAAAATTACATTACCCATACTTCCATATACATATATTAAATGTAATAAAAAATAGCTTCGTCTCTGAGATATCTGTTTAATATCAGTGCCTTTGTAGGTGAAGATCCAATAATTGTGTGTTCTTGGACATATTCAAATATTGCTAATAAAATAATCTGCTATTGTGGCGTGGCAGTGTAGTTTGTGTTCAGTTGTAATGGTATTGGTAAATGATTTAACAATCAGAGATTTAGGTTCTAGTTTGAAAGCGATTGCTCACCGAATTACACATAATTGCTTAATAACCAATCACCAATCACTGTTTTAGTTCATCTCATCACTATTTCTAACATCACTTGTAAACAAAATGTAAAATATTGCAACTTTTTATGTCTGCATTTAAAAGAATAAAATAAGAAATATTTAATGGTAGTTGTCAATATCATCAGTTCCAAGGCGGTTCGGTCCACAGTGACTGATAATAATTTTTCTGCGTGTGAGTTACTTTAAAGGCCATACAGCGAACCATTGTAACTTATGGGAATAAATCTTGCAGGTCTTGTAATGTTACATTTGTGAAATTCTCCATGATGTTTAATGTGTAAATTAACTTTTTAGATTCTGGGTTCTGGTCTCCTTCAGTCTAATGTTGTTCAAGGAATGGTTTTCAAGCGGCAAGTGGAAGGCAGTGTATCGAGTCTGACAGACGCTAAAGTAGCCCTGTTTTCATGCCCCGTGGACATCAGTCAAACAGAAACCAAGGGTACTGTTCTCATCAAATCGGCCGATGAACTCTTGAACTTCAGCCGAGGAGAGGAATCTCTCCTTGAGAATCAAATCAAAGCCATTTCAGAATCCGGAGCCAAGGTTATCGTTGCCGGATCTAAGTTCGGTGACATGGCAATGCATTTCATCAACAAATATAAAATGATGGCTGTGAGACTTAATTCCAAATTTGATCTGAGAAGATTAAGTAAAGCTGTCGGTGGCACTGTAAGTCTATTTCAATTTTAATTAAATTATTTATTCAATATAAGGTATAACTTTCATGCTATGCAATGTGTTTACGCGCTTTATACTTCGATAGGTAGGTCTGATATAAAATTTTGAATATGTGTGTTCTTTTTGGATAGATTTAAAAACAAAAGCGAAGCTGCTTCTGGGTAAAGAGTTATTGTGATTCGTACGGACTTTTTACGGCAGCAATAATAAAACTTTTACTATATATAATTTCGAATTATCAGTTGTGTGAAGGTTTTCGGTGGCTGACCAGCATATTTGCGGACCATCAGGGTACAAGGATACCAACGTCGGCCTCAACCAGCACAGGTTCACAAAGGTTTGTGTAATTTGAATTTACATAGATTGAATAACTGTATTCATCATTACCAATAGAAAACCCAGAACTAGCTATCGAAGTATTTACGGAAACAATTTGGTCTTTCGAGCCGGATTGGGTTTTCGATAAAAGAAATTGATAATTGTAAATTTAATTTTCGATTAAATTTTTCCATAGCAACATGTTATTATAAATTTAATTTTGTTCGGTGAAAATTTTCCATAGCAACACATTGTTAATATAAATTTTGTTCAATTTTCCATAGCAACACATTGTTAATATAGATTTTGTTTAAAAATGGCATTGACGGTATTACCTAATAAATTTAAAATTTCTTACGACTGGTTTAAAAACACGGATTGTGACACATACAAAGCAATTTTAAATGCTACTAATGATAAAGAGGTGATCATTTATCACGATGAGTTATTTAGAGAAGCGGAAGAGATATATAATGAATTAGATGCGATTTCCGCGGTATATCCGGCCTCAGACGGTACGCATATGCCTACTCAGAGTTCTCAAACATCATGGCTTCCAACGATAACTATAAATGTTTTTGATGGGGAAATATATTCTTGGTCCTGTTTTTTAAGTTTATTTAATTCATTAATATTGTCTCGGAAAGATATATCAAAAACGGAAAAGTTTCATTATCTATTTACAAATGTAATCAATGAACCGCGCTCATTGCTTCAACACCTCCCATATGTTGATGGATCGTTGGACATAGCATTGGAAATTTTGAAAGCCAGATACGAAAATAAAAGGTTGTTGGCGGATTCATATATATCTCGAATCTTACATTTGCCGGTCTTGACTTCCATTTCTGGACTTCGAATCGAGGTTTTAAATCCTCTACTTGAATCGACTCGGGCACTAAGCAATCTAGGTTTACCTATCGATAGTTGGAGTTATTTATTACTACATATTAGCCTAACAAAGCTGCTTTTAGATATAAAGATGAGGTTTGAACAAATGTATGGCAGAAGTACGTCTACCTTACCTACATACAATCAGCTGATGGATTTTTTGCAAAATGAATGTAGATTAATTGACACGGCTTCGATGGAACGCGTTAATATTTCAAGAAATTCCGTCCCACATGCTCACATGAATTCACTCGAAGATCGGAAACAGAAAGCGGTTAACACGGTTCAAAATTCTCAAGTTATGAAAAGCTTTCGCAACGGTGCCAGTAAAGCGTGTTTATATTGTCGCTATTCGGGGAATGACATCGACGAGTGCCGAAAATTCGGTAGCATATCCAATGTCAACTGTAAAGATTGGGTGACAGCAAACAAATTATGCTTTAGATGCTTCGGGAAGCATACGGCTGCGAACTGTACTCGTAACAAACAATGTACTCGATGCGGTAACTTCGGACACCAGAACGAATATGCATAGATGGCATTATTATGACAAAAAATGTAGCGTTTCTCCTTCCCCTCGATGCTCCATTTCACCCGGAAGAAATTTACGTACGGTTCGCGGACGGTATGATAATTCAGATTCGCCATCAGCGCAATCTCATCTGCAAAATGGCTATTCTGTATAGCAATCGACAAAGAATAATGTCGCAATGTTGCTTAAGTTATCGGACAATGTAATCTTATCCACGGTTATTGTTGAAATAAAATCGGCGCAGAATAATTTTGTACGTGCGCGAGCCCTGTTAGACCTCGGATCACAAGTAACAATAATCAGAAGCGACTTGGTAACAACTTTAGGACTGAAACGGCATTATTCTTTTACATCTTTAGTGGGTGTTGGCGGATTACGGTCGTGCGACAGTTGTCAAATTGTCATAATTCATATTAAACCAGAAAAATTGGATCACTCAATATTATCGGTTAAGGCGGTAATATTAAAAAAGCCAACCACATATTTGGTACGTCAACCGGGACCTTCTTGCGGCAAATTTAAACTTTTGGACGACGGTTTCTCTCCGCGGGCGGAGATCGACATTATCTTCTGCTGTGACATTTTGGGACAAATAATTATGGGGGAAAAAATTGATTTAGGTATGGGCGGACCCTATGCGCTGAGTACCATATTTAACTTCTCACTTTTCGGGCCTGATCAGACTGCAATTTTAGACAATCCGGTATCAGATTGTGAGTCTGATCATTTTTCAGGTATTTCTCTGCTAGAGGCAGTAGAGAGATTTTGGCGTTCGGGGGAACCACCAAAAATTACGGTATCAAACCCAGTGGACGAGGAATGTGAACGGCTATTCACATCAACCACGTCACGTGGAACGGATGATGGCAAATACGTGGTTCGGCTTCCACTTTTATTTGACCATCAGCGGTTAGGAAATTCAAAGCAAACGGCTTTGAAGCGATTCATGGCTTTAGAACGACGGATGCATCGTCAGCCTGAATTTGGTAAAAGCTATGTTCAATTTATAACGACAATTTATATTAAACTCAAACACATGATGGTTTTTAATTTTAAAGTGAATTCGGATAAAGAGATATTGGCTTTAAATTCGAATAAACAAATTAAATCATCTATGTGGCGATTGAATTTATTTTTTGATAAGGACAATATACTTCGGATCGGCGGTCAAATAGTAGCTTCGGAGCTACCATATGAAGCACGACATCAGGTTTTAATGCCAAGAAAAGGTCGGTTCACGAAATTATTAAAAACACATTATCATAAGATCCATTGTCATGTCGGGGCAAATACACTTTCGGCAATATTATTTCGCTCTTGTTGGATTGTTTCGGCTCGGCGCGTTACGTGACATATTGCATTTCTTAGTGTGCAATGTTATCGAGTCAGAGGTGTGCGTCCATTTCTTGGGGTAGGTACAGATTTTGTCGGCCCGTTTTATATCAAAATGAGTACCTTACGGAAATCCAAAATTAAAAAATGGTGTCCTATTGAGGCCAATTTACCTTTGGATAATTAGTAACCAAGGCAGGGCATGGTTAGGGGGCGGGAATGCAAGACGTGGCTGATGTGCTTTATCAACGAACATGTATTTTCACACATATTTTGGCTACAATGTGAATTAATATTACACTGATTTTAAAGGAAAATGTTTATACCAATTCTCAGAAACATTTTATGCATGTCTGTACATATTCTGCACCAGAAATATCATTAATAGCAACAGTGGCAAATTGTGATATACACACCCTTGCATTATCGTCTTCAGTGTCCCAGTCGGCGTGTTGCACTCGTACAGTTAGCTTTGTGCTTTCGTATACAGTTTAGATGACAATTGTTATGTAACACTGTATATGCAAACATCAAGGAAATCATCAAGAAGCTTGAACAAGGCATGCAGATAGCTGACATTGCAAGATTCTATAAGAAATCTACGTCGATGATTTGCACTGTATTAAAGAAGAAAAATGAAATAAACAAGCTAGATTCAGAAAAAGGAGTCACGATAATAAAAAACCATATTCTGGAAAATGTAGAATTGTGGCTTTTGGTGTGGATAAACGAGAAACATCTAACAGTGATTCTGTGTCTGAGAGTTTGATCTGCGAAAAGGCAAAGCTTTTGTACGCCGACATCGTAAGAAAACTGCCACATTTGTCAACAGAACAGGAAGAACTTCAAAGCGAGCTGAGAATGGTTTGATAAATTTTAGATGAAAAGTGGCATCCATAGTGTTATGAGGTACAGAGAGGCTGAGTTCGGATGCTAAAGAAGCTGATGCGTTCTTTGTCGAATTTCAGAAGCTTGTGGTTTCAGAGTTACCTGCCGCACCAAGTTTTTAACCGCAATGAGACAGGACTCTTAGAAGATGCCAAAGAGAACCTATATTACATCAGAAGAAAAAACAATGTCTGGTCAATAAACCCATGAAAGGCGATCTCACCCTCTTGATGTGTGCTAATGCAAGCAGTGATTTGAATGTTAATCCCTTGCTCGTGTTTTATTTCGAAAATCCACAAGCCTTCTAAGAAATTCAAGGTATAGAAGAGCCAATTAAATGTTATGTAAAGGTCCAACAGTAAGGCTTGGGTCTCATATTTTGTTCGTTGGGTGGATCAACGTGGTCTTTAATCCTGTAGTGAAGACTTACCTTTTGAAAAAAAAATTGCCACTAAATCTTGTTGATTTTGGATAATGCTCCTTGAGGAAATCTATGGACGGAGGAATTCAAGTTCATATACTTTACAATGATCATGAAAATGAAAATTTAATAAATAATGAACTAGACTCACAATACATACCCAATACACCAGACTGCGGACGATACATACTCAATATTACACAATGCTGACGCATGACGCATGCGTCCTAAATGTGGCATGCCAATTGCGATTTTGGGGGTTTCCTCTTAATTTTATTTTCACAGTTGATTTATATACGACTCGTTTTATATACGCTTCATGGCATGGAAATGATGTCATTCTAACCTATAATATTTTGACAAACAGCAATAAAACCAAACTTGGGCGACGTGAAGATTACAAGGGTACGCTGTCAAGACAAAACAATTGACAAACACGACGGCACCAATTTCAAAATAATAATTTCGTTGTAACAAAAAAAAAGGTTATATTTATGTAAATGTATCAGCCTTTTTCATACAAGACAAAAATAATTTTGTTATACATATTAACGAAATTTCGTTATATAAATTGATTTTTGTATGAAAAATTGATTGTAGGCAATTACTTTTGAAAAAAAAAAAATTTAATTTAACTTTTCCCTGCCGGCCATATAAAGCTTAGATAGTACCCGTACGCCGGGCATTTTACCATTAATAATTTTTAATAAAAATGAATTAATTATAAACAGTTGTGATTTAAAAATGTGAAAACTCACCAAATCACGATGTTTTTCGAAAAAATAACAATGTTTTCTTCACTAAAATCACTAAAATTGTTTGAACAAAATTTATAAACAGGGTTGTCACAAGTTCACAAAATAACACATAATGTATTTATTTTTAATCCATATTGCAAATGTTGTAAAACTTTTTTTTACTTATTATAATTTTCCAGAGAATGGTATTGTTCAAAACATGGTTCAACACATAGAGCTAAGTTACATTGTTTACACATATACCGCTTTTCTTTTTTGCTAAGCACACAACACATCTTGCAGAAGTGGAGCATTCCTAATAAAATTTGGAATCGGTTTCTTGGCATTATATCGGAAAAAATTGGCGAATGTAATAAAATATCTATCGACCAATGCTCTTTAATGGTGTTCCTAGAATTTTTTGCCATCAGTATGCAAGACCAAGAAAAATGTAAATTTCATCGACAGTTGTATCGACCCATTGTTGCATTCTGTAGCTTATTGAGGAACTTTTGTTTTTTATACATTTATATTGCCGGTTATATTCAGTAACGATTAGCGCAATTAATTTTTGGTGAATAAAATTTTTAAAGAAATCTACCTCTTGCATACTTTCATCGGTGCACAATTTAGCGCCGGAAAAAGAAGAATCGAAATTGTGCACTTGCGGTAAAAATGGATCACTGTCCCAATGAAATACAGGACTTCTTTCAAAACCACTTGTTGAACCAATATTATCTTCCTCAAATTTGCCGATTCAATATTATCTTCGTCAACATGTGCCGATTCAGTATTGCCTTCATTGGGCTCATAAATCTCTGGCAATTCAAATTCCACATCACTTTTATCAGATTCGGCAGTTAGAATGAGTTCGTAGTCATTGTATGTAAAATCTGACAAAATGCAACAAACGAAGCAACTCCGAGACAATAAAATCACTACACAATAATTGTTAAACAGCTCATTATGAATCTTGAAAAGTTATTTATAATAATATACTACACAAATATCTCAATACTATATGCGAAAATAAAACAAATGTGAGATAAAAAACCTCGCGATCTCCGAACAAAGGAAACGAACACTGACGCCTGTGGGAATCCCTATAGAAACTGTCAAAGTCATGACCCTAGCGCGTTCTGCCGGCTGTCAAATGGAGCACTTTACAAAAATACAGATTTCGTCATTTTAAATGCACAATGAGTTGATTATAAGGTCTTAAGGTTTATCCCCACAGATGGCAGTGAGAGATGCAATATGTGACAGTTAAAATTCGTGTTTATTTACGTTCTCATGACGACGTAAAGATCGACACGAATTTATTCGCTCACGGCGTGGCGGGACTGGCGAGCTAGCGCGAATATATTCGCTTACGGCAAGGAAAGGGTTAACAAGGTTTTACTGTAATTAAAAATGTTTAAATTTGTTCTTATTATTCTCAGTTTAGTGTTATAATTATAGTATTTTATTTAATGATTGTTTAATTTCCTGAGAATATTTTAAGGAATATTAATATACTTATTATGAGAAATAGATCTAATATTCACACTAATTATTTTCAGTAGTTACATATAGTAAAGAATATCAGGATTTTGTATTGGTATAATAAATATAGCTTTTACAAGATGATTTCGTGAAATATACCAAAATATGTATGCTTATCATAAAATTTGTGTTTTTTTTAATGACTTGCTATTTTTTTAAGCGAAATTAAATTGAGAAATTTCTAAAATTAAAAAGATTCTTATTAACGGGGTTCCGCATAATACTAATTCAAATTTTCTTGGTCCCTTGGATTTTGATTTAAGGAGGATCTACTATACACAAAACTACAATGTGGCATTTTTCATCAATATTCTTACTGCAATAAAACATTGTTAATTCGCACGAGATCAAAATTGAATAAAAACATATTATGAATAATGAGAATGAAGTTTTTTTGAACACAACATTAGAAAGAAAAATTTTAAAAATGTGTCAATTTATTATGTTATCGTGCGCTGCCACTGTTGACATTGCAATTTTCATACTGACACACATAGGCTTTCCATTATTTCAGCTTCTTCTATGTTGAAATGTTTATCAAATAATTTATTATTTGATAGGGCTTCATAGATAATGTTGTTAATATAAACAATCACTTGCGATGTTCAAATCCTTAAGGTAATGTAAATATTGACTGAACAAAATAATCGATCTCCGAAAAAGCCGCTGTCTTACGAATATTATTACACGGTCACCAATACAATCATATTGTTTATACGATCATAGTCACGTCGTTCAACCAGATTTCTGCGCCGATCTGTATTTTTTGCCGCCAATCTGTATCACTGTATTTTTTTTTAAATTTCTTATGGTTGTTTAAAAATAATATTTAAAAGTCTTATAAAGTCCTTTGGAATACATAAATAAACAAAAGAGTGCCGATACGGCTAGAATCTGTAAATATTAAGATATCACAACAAGTCAAGTGTCGGCCTCAGGGATGTCCGCTCACGTAATAAATAATACAATAACGTCGGTACTCACCCGCTATAATATTTTTATTCATTATCGTTTTGTAAAGTAGTTGAGAATTCGATAAAATCAAATTAATTATATGGAAAACCACTTTCTTGTACCACTTTATCCACAGAATCCATACACTTGACACATTTCGGTTTAATATTAGGTTAGGTTCACAATGTATTTCGGCGGTCGTTTCCATGGAATCGTCATGCAAGGTTGTTCGAATATGGACTTCCCTTTATCGTACCATTTTAATGCTAAAAGAGGTCCACTATACTTGGTGTCCATTTTACATTTTTTTTAATTTACAAAATGTGGCCCTACCTTTCCGTGTTTTACGCACTGTACCACACGCATTAGTATTTTTTTTTTGTGCATATAATCAATTAAGTGAGGGCTACTATCCCAATTGACGAAAAGAATAGATTCACTTTAACTGACATCTTCATTAATTATTTCATCTTGCTCATCTTCACTTACATATTTCTAAATCGAAGTCCACATCTTAAAATGTTTTTAATATTTCTTTCTTCGCAAGTCTATGGCCCGCTATTTTAAAAGGTAACAATGATTAAATTTAAATAATTTTGGTAAATATACATAGCACAATACAAGCTTCAGTTTTCTAAAGAAAAGTAAAGGAATATTGTCAGGAAATACAACCGTTCACCCTCAAAACACAAATCCAGTCAAAAAATTTCAACATTTCAAATGTAAACACCATTTTAAATAAGATCACGTAGTAATAAATGTATTTTCCGATACAATATATTGATTAAATTGTCCACAAAATACAGATCGCGATGTCAATATTTCGTATCAACGCATAGTTCCGACAAATACTAGCGACCTCGAACACGTGACGAGAAGACAATGATTCAACGCCGCGAAATTCAAATAACTGGACGGCGTTTCAAGACGTCTTCGTTTTTAAACTGATTTATATAAACAAATAACAATATTTCACTTGTCTAACGCAAGATGTCAGCAACAGTACGGATTGAACTAATTTTTGGTATATTTTCCTCCTCGATTTGCCACGCTGTCACGTAGTACAGGACGAAATAAGTCGAAAACATCATATGATGCGCATAGCGCTGAGAGATGCGATTACTTCTCGCATCATATGATGCGCATAGCGGGGATCGGGTTAATAAGGGTTTATGAAAGTTAGTAGAAATATATAATTTACTAAGTGCCAACAGTCTGTTGAAATAACAACAAATCTTACACTGTAGAATTTGATATACATATGGAAAATCTTTGTCCCACACCGGTTCTACCAGCTGAGCTCTAAGCGTGCCATTATTGTGATGTTTACAAAAGATCACAAATGCGTCGAGTCATGAATTTGGAGATTTAAAAACTTTAGCGAATATGCAAATTACATGACTACTGTTGGATATCGGAGAGTTAAATTAGTTTACTTTTGATGAGTAAATATTTTTTACCAATGATTGAACAATTCATTTTTGTAAAAAAATTACCACTGATCACCACAACCAGGCCGTAGTAATAGTTTATATTAACTATCAGTCTCACCTTTAAAGAGTGTGAAATATGCATATAATACCTTAAAATTCAAATTGAAAAAATGAAAGTACTCCATTAAATCTGTTTGTCTTGGGGTCTTGTGAAATACCATATTTTTATATATTTCCAGGTCCTTCCGCGTTTGACAGTCCCCTCAACCCAGGAGTTGGGTTACTGTGACCATATATCGGTGAAGGAGTTTGGAGACACCACCACTGTGGTATTCCGTCTGGAAGGAGTTAATTCCCGGATTGCAACCATTGTAGTTCGAGGCTCAACTGATAACTATATGGATGACATTGAACGTGCCATTGATGACGGTGTAAATACTTTCAAAGGCATTGCTAATGATGGAAGGTGAGATTTGACATACATTTTTACCGCCATAAAGAAATATGTCTCAATCCATTTTAAATAGATGACATCAAAAAACTGGTAATAGACATAGTCCACAGTATTTTAGATCCTCATTTATGAATTAGAAAAGCATTTCATTTTAAAAAATTCATGCTGTATGTGGAACAATGCAGTTCCTTCCGGGATATACAGTGGAGTATTTTAGAATGAACATAATTGGATATAGAACCTATTTTTTTATATGATCTGTTCATTCTAGCATACATCGTGTACCCCCAATAGATGCTAGTATTGGGGGTAATCTGTTTCAGGTCCATAGGCAAAGCTACCATTCAACACTTGTATTTTGACAGGAAAAAAAAATAAGGTGTTCAGCGGAAAAATTTCAAGATTAAATTGAAATTGCTTTTAAACTGTCAGGGTTAAGTGGAAGGGGTATTGTTCGAGGCGCATGATTTGCGGATTTGCTAGCCGCAATGAGTCACCGGTTGGGAGCGCACTGCTCGTTCGCAGTTGAGCAATATTTAAAGTGCGGTGATTCATTGGTCCGTGCGCGTTGCGCTTTTTGTACTCACTTTAATATTCAACGAGTAAATGATGGGCCGAGCATGCAAATTATCTAGTGTTGGATTCAAAAGTTCAGACATTAAGAGACAATGGTTAACCGAACTCCTCCGGGACCATCAACGTCAACAGCGACGCCAGAACATGTGGCTCAAGTTCGACGCAAAATTATGTGCAATCCGCGTAAATCGATAAGGAAGATTGCAGCCTTTACTGGAATAAAAAAATCCACAGTGCACATTATTTTTAAAAAAAACTACAATTTCACCCATACAAAATGCAAATCTTGGAGTTTCTCCATGAAAATGACTATTATTTATGTGAAACCTTAGCGAGAACGATGCTGGAACATTTTGGAACAGCACAAACGCTTGGAAACATATTGTTCATTGACGAAGCACATTTTCATATCGATGGCTATGCTAATAAACAGAACATGAGATACTGATGCCCCGACAATCCAAGGGAACGCCATCAAAAACGTTTGCATTGTCCAAAAACGACAGTGCGGGGTGCAATTTCTGCCCGAAGGATAATTAACCCTTATTTTTTTAATCAGTGAGAGACAGTCACTGTTGACGTGTATTGCCGAATGATCGACGAGTTTTTCTGTTTCCCGGGTTCAACAACAGAACACAATTTCAGGAAGACAGGGCTACTCCACACACAGCCAGAATTTCAATAGAGAAGCTGAGGGGAATTTTTCCCAATAAATTAATCAGCAAGTACGGAGACATACCCTAGGTATGTCGGTCACCGGACCTTACACTGTGTGACTTTTTTTTGTGGGGATACCTTAAATCCAGAGTTTACAGCAACAATCCTCGAACAATTCAGGCCTTAAAAGAAAATATCCGCCATGAAGTTGCTGTCATTGACCCAACGCTTTGCTCTCGCGTGTTTGCAAATTTAAGAGTCCGATTGCAAGAGTGTCTTAAGAGAAATGGACGGCATTTAGACAATATTGTTTATAAAACATTAAATTGGCATCGCTAAACTTCATTGTGTATAAATAAAATATGAGAATAACATTGTAGTTTTTTTTATTATTTAATATTAAACTTGAAATTTTTCCACTGGACACCTTTTACAATTAAATTAATCAATAAAAACTGTTGCATTATATTGAACTATGCATAATCTGCAGGTTCCTCCCTGGTGCGGGTGCTGTGGAGTTGGAGCTGGCCCGCCATCTTACCAAGTATGCAGACACACTTCCTGGCCTGGAACAGTATGCAGTACGTAGATTTGCCATCGCTTTAGAAGCCTTCCCCAAGGCCATCGCTGACAACTCTGGAGCCAATGCTACGAAGGTTCTGGCCAATCTACATGTGGCGCATCAGGTATGTAGTGCTTTATTATTTATTGTCATTTTTTATATGTATACAGGTGTCTAAGAGACCATAGTCTAAAGGAAGCCTATGGTTAGGGTATATCATATTGAGCTTTGAAATAGGGTTATCCGAAATTTTAGTTTAGAAATTATTCAAACTTTTGTGATTTTTGAGAAGTTAGCAACCTATCTACAAAATTAAGCACTGCCATGAACACTCAACTTATCATGACGAAATAGGGAAAATATAGTTGCCAGATTTTTGTTTATAGCTAATTAAATAAAGTTATTTTAAATTTTTTACCGAAAATAACAAAAGTTTGAATAGTTTTTGATTTCGTATAACATGGTTTGACACTGGTTGCTAGTGGTGTCCCCTAACCGTAGGCTCTGTTTAGACTACTGCCTCTGGGACACCTGTATAATGTATAAGATTATTAATGTACCAATTTTATAAATTGAATCAAACTTTGTTTTATTCCACTACACTTTTCATTGTGTTAAATGATATTGAACATTTTCGGAAACATCTTCCCATTATCAATAATATAATTCAACTAAAATTATAAACACTTTCAGACAGTAATATATGGTGTGTTAACGAAGGCGGGGGTAGAGGTGGAGGTGGAGTTTAAATGGATAAGAGAGGAGATGTAATTGGCAGTATTTGAATATTTATTATGTTTTGTTATTATTACATTAATGTAGCAATTTGAAACAAACAGTTCTGATATATTTACTACGTCAAATATATTTTATTTTTATATGCAGTAGACTCCTGTTTCTCCGAGAGAGATGGTAACAAAAATCCCACTTAATAAAAAAGTTTAAGTGAAGTTTGTGTAGAGAAGTTACAGAAATAACACACTGTCCGAAAGTCGTACATGTATGGAAATTTAACTCTGGTATGCGTAATGGATGGTGCAGAATTAAAACTACCATTCTTCAATGCCAATGCCATTCTTGCATTCACCTTGTAAATTATTAAACTATTTGGAATAAACATTTTTATTTTACTTTACTGCCAAAAATCCCAAAATGTGTATTTTCACATCCAGGAGCAGCTCAATAGGTTAAATAATAACCGATTTGGATCTATCACAATGATATATCAACCTAAAACAATTAAAATTACATTGTGAAAATCATTTTATTTTTTCTGCAGGAGGGCAAGAAAAATGCGGGGATTGATATTGAATCTGAGACGGACACGTATTGCGATGCCAAGGAAAACAAAATCTTCGATCTATATCTCTCAAAGATGTGGGGCCTGAAATATGGTGTGGGTGCGGCCTGCACAATCCTTAAGATTGATCAGATCATCATGGCTAAGAGGGCGGGAGGCCCCAAGCCCAAAGCCGGCGGAAACAACAGCGATGATGAATCTTAAGATCCCCCATGCATTACTAATAAATAATTTATGTATTCAGATTTAGGAGAGCTTCCTAAGTCTCGCTCGAGCTTTATTTTTTATGACTATGGTTCCACACGCTACACGTAAATTAGGGCCCTGTGAAGTTTAAAGGGACAAAAACTTTTATGAATCAGAATGACGATAGTCTTTTTGTTTTATTGAAGTTTATCCCATTTATGAACAAATATTGACATTAATTCAATTAGATAATTTCATCAAGATTGGATTCAATAGAAATATTTAAATTCACACAGCCCTAATGTTAGTCACAATAAATATATTTTATTTAACACGCTTCCATAAAATCTTGTCACCATCTAATATGGAATATAAAATAATTACTAATTTGTATTTCATTCCAAATTCATCATTGAGATGGTTCAAATGATAAAACATTGAATCATCACCATAATAAAAACATAACACACTATTCAGTTTTTTATTTTTGTATATAAATATGACATATAAAAGTGTATTTCATTAGCGGACGTTGACACCCTTCAATGTTTGAGAAACAATATTTCCTTTATTGATAACAGACAATGGAACACCTTTGAAACATGCTTCGTTATTGTCATTTGTCAAGAGGTCCGGTGCGCAGGTCTCAAAAATTTTCTTCTTAGGATTTAGCTGAGCATCGGGCACCCTGGGAAACCCTTCACAGTGGACTAGATCCCCTGGCACGGCATCTGCAGGTGGATTCAGAACTTCTACTTTGTCGGGGGATGAGGCACACATCACCATGGCTTCTGATGTCACTCCTCGCATCTTAAATGTGTATATATAATCATAAAATGGAGTTTTGACAGTGGAAAAATATATGTTTTACAGTAAAGAAAGTTTATCTACAAAGATAAAAGGGTTAAAATAGAATTATTATAGTCTAAGGTGAGATAGGCAAGGGTTTGGCAAGAGAATATTGTGACATTGCTTTTTTTAGGTTACGGCTAATGTCGCTAAAGGGAGGGATGTTTTCTCTTTCCGACAGGAAAAACGAAAATGACTATTCATTAAAGGCAAATTCCTATATTTTGTACTTGGGGTGACTATGGCAAAAAAGACTACACTACCAGACAACCAAATCTATTTAATAATAGCAATGTGGTTAAAAACCACTAAATGTTTCATACAACATACATATTAAAAGTATATTGGAGATTTTAAACATTTGAGGTACATATTTCTGTATAGTCTTAGATAAAACTACAAATAATGTCAGGGGTCCTCAAATTAAATATAGGTAACCCCCATTCGTTGCGAGTGCAGATTCGTTATATTGCGATCTTTTTTAAAAAAAAAAATTTGTCTTTTGTCTGGTTTTGACGCATGTCATAATGAGTGGTCACATGTGCGTGCTGTCTTTCTTGCTCGCTCACACCATGCGCGTAAAATTGCAAGTGAGACAAAATAACGGTTGAGCCAGTGCGTCATTTGGGTCTAGTCTAATACACGTTAGATGACATTCGGACTTAGAATCACACGGTGAACCCTTAACCAATGAATGCAAGAAATGGACTGCTATACTATATCACAAGAGAATGACATCTCGGAGCCTGTTCCCGTACAAAAGTGAATTGTCAAAATTATTGAAAAAGCCCTTTTTCTTCACAATCAATGCATGGAGTTGTTAGAAGAAAAAGACAAAAATTACGAACGAGTGAATGCTGTAAGCGTTGTAACAGCTTATTCGACAATTATCAGTTAATTTTGCATAACAAACGTACAAACCAAACAAGGGAATCTAGATTTTTCATTGCAATGCAGAACAAGATGAATGAATTATGTTGTCTTTTTTTTATTGTTATTCTAATATGTGTTTTCAGATTTTAAGTTGTCTTTTTTTTAAATCCCCTGTTGATCGCAAAATTTTGCTTATCGCGACCATGTCCAGAACGCATCCCCCATGATCAATGTACAGTGTAAAACATTTAACATAAAAAACATTCCTTTTTTGACAAAATGCTATGTGACTTGATATATTTATCTTAAAATGTAACAAAAAATGTTGAACATATAAAGATTTTAGATCTTAGTAGAATAATAATATCTAACGGGAATTTGTCAACCGAGGCAAGACTAACGGTACACAATAGAGTCCTGGTACCGACATTGATGTATGGAAGTGAGGTCTGGAGCTGACAAAAGTAGACTGAATGCAGCGGAAATGAGTTGATTATGAATTATTGGCATATATATGGCAGATTCATTTGACAGAGTAAAGAATGTAAATCTGATCTTAGTACAGTGAGTAAGATAAAGGATCACTTAGGTGGTTTGGTCATAGAGAACGGATGAATGAAAAGATAATGGTAAAAAAGATATATAACACAAGTGTTGATCGCACCAGAAATATAGAATGTCTACAGAAGACTTGGCACAACCAGATACTGGAAGATGATCCTGTTAGAAGCCACAATAATCGACGAGCTTGTATAAATGTGGATGAGGCAAGATTTGCACTCTATCCTCTCTGCCTACTCCTGAGGAGAAATGGCGTGATAGTAAGTAGAGTGAAAAAACGTGCCAGCCGCTGTGTTGTCACCAAATTGTTTATAACTTTAATTCAACTTTCTATTGACTGGCTCAATACCTGATAATATACAATAAATAGCGAGCACGTCACTTGCTGCATACCACCCTTACGATTTAAAAAAAAAACGGTTTACTAATTGGTTGTCTCTGAAAAATTTACCGTTTATGACTTAACTTTCTATTGACTAGGTCGGCATTTATCAAGATGCAAAAAAGATTACAGCTTTTTTCACAATTATTAAAATACATCCATTTTTTTGATTATTGAACATTGAATATAAAACATTAAAAAATATTTAGGTCGCACTGATGTAAAATGTTTTAAAACAAAAATATACAAATACATTATTATTGCAGAGAAGTAAAGTACTAATTTCTACTAAAAGAACTAAATGTGATATATACATACTATACAGATTCAATCATTGGCATGCAATAGTGTTAGTAATGAATAGTCTATAAATACCCGCCAGCTTTAAATATTATGAATTATCTCACCTTGACAGGTTTCAAATTGCACAAAACCATTACAATTCGATTTTGCATCTCATCGATGGGAATATGATTAACAAGGCCAGAAACAACTGTTCTCGGAGATGGTTCCCCACAGTCAATCTTCTCAACGTATAGACTGTCAGCAGCAGGGTGCTTTTGAACGTCAATAATTTTTCCAATTCTTAAATCTAACCTTCCTACATCAATCGGAGCTTCAACAACAGAAGCCGCTGCAGGTTTTTCTGAAGCAGGTTTCACTTTTTTCGGTTTTGGTTCTTTAGTCGGCTTGCTTTCTGGGGCATTCTGATTAGAGTTTTGGGCTACAGATTCTGTAAGCGATACTTGGGGAGTCACTTCTTGTTTAAGTGGTTCTGCAGATGCTTGATTTGGAAGTGGGATTTGTTTTACTCCATTTAATGTCTCAAGTCTTACTAATTCTTTCAAGGCATCATCAACTTTACGCTGCAAGACTGCATTTTCTTCTTCCAAAGCTCTGATTTGTTGTTGAGCTTTCAATTTTTTTAGGTCTTCGAACTAAAACCAAAGCACGTTAGTTGATATCCGGTTAATTTTGATAATTTTTAAAGGAATAAAACTTCCGGCGGTATTTACCTCTTGTTTAACGGCCTGAAGCAGTTTTTCAGCGTTGGATGAATTTGATTCTAGCTTGCTCATAGAAACCGTAGGAGACATCGCGACAAAACTTCGAAATACACTCAGAGACGGTCCTAAACCCCGTAAATTGTGCAATACGGAACGGTTTTTCAATATTCGACAATTTTTAGTCCACATTGGTCCACATGTCATCCAGTGTTGCCTATATCATGTTACTGTGCTGTTATTATTTATGAATGTTATTATTAATTATTTGAGATTCTAACATTAACACTTTACAATTACGGTTGACAATGACACATTCCAAAACAATTCATATTACTAGATTCAGCAACATCAACACCCTCAAAAAATTAATCTTCAATCGATTAACTGATTAGGGAAAAATAATATTTTTTAATGGCGACACTTTCAGAATTAAATTGACACATCGAAAATAATCTGGCATCTGGAAACTGGGAAGTGGTTTACAATATTTTACTAGATAATAAACCATCACTGTAACTTGTAACACATTCGATATTGACCAAAATACGTAATGGCGGCTGATTGGGAAGAAGTTAAAAGGCTTGCGGCTGATTTCCAAAAGGCTCAGCTGAGCTCCACTTTACAGAGGTAAGTTGCTCATTTTATAACTTTTTCAACAATTTTTTAAATATGTACACGTATTCTACATTTTTTATGTTTATTTGTAGGCTCTCTGACAGGAACTGTATCGAAATCGTTACTAAGTTAATAGAATTGAACTTATTGGAAGTGATTTTTACCAATGATGGTAAAGAATATTTAACACCTCAACAAGTAAGCAGAGAAATAAAGGACGAGCTTTATGTGAGAGGTGGAAGAGTAAATCTTGTTGATTTAGCAAAGGAACTAAATATAGAGTTTACCCAAGTAGCAGCTCGTATTGGAGATGTTTGTCAGGCGAACAAAAGTATCCGGTTAGTCTTGGGACAATTATTAGACGACAGTTACATTACGCGAATTGCGAGAGAAATCAATGAGAAGTTGATTCAAAATGGACAAATTAATGTCAGCGAATTGACTCTTCATTATGATTTGCCAGCAGACTTTCTCTTGCACTCAGTTCTTGAAAAGCAGTTGGGTAAATTAATTCACGCTAAACAAGATCCAGTCGATTCAAGGATCTTCTTCACTGAAGCATTTGTTGCCAGGTCAAAAGCTAAAATCAGAGGTGCACTGGCAGCATTATCAAAACCGACCCCAGTTGCAGCTATTATTAATCAATGTGATATATCAGAAAGACTGTTCTTTGCCCTTATGAAAGAAGTGTCATCAGCGGGAACAGTCACAGGTAAACAAGCAAGTGCTCAATATATTCCTCATGTGTACAGCAAATCTCAAATTGAGTGGGTCGTGAACTCTTACAAACAGAGTGGGTACCTAGATTATGACTCCCTCATACGGATGGGAATATCTGATGCCAAAGCCTTCATTAAACGCACTCTACCTGGGGAAGACATCAGCTTTCTTCAATCATGTGCCATTGGAAATCAGATACTTGAGCAAGTTTCTACAGCCATTGAAGAGTGTAATATGACCAAAACATTTGTTGATATTACTTCTCTTTTGCCGTCAGTGATTGGTGAACAGGATGTTGAAAATTTAATTGAAAAAGCTCTTACGCCAGCATTGCAGAAGAGCTTGCTTGTATTTGGTTCTTCAGGTTAGTGTTTTTTTAAGTTTAAAAACATTCACATTACCAGGTTCTACATTTCGCACTTTGTACTGTGAGCAGCCTGCATCAAATTCATTCAAAGGATGCCTTCTTCTTTCAAACTTTACACTTACGCATTGTAAGGCCTGGTTGTGTGATCAATGGTAAATTTAACTACAGTAAAAAAAGTTGTGAAAGGGGTTGTTCGAGCGTTGATAAAAAATATTTACTCATCGAAAGTACAATCAGTAGTAAATTAATTTTCCCATCCATTATCAGAAGTTAAAAACTGTAAATCCTTAGTTTTAAATGGTGGACTCTTCACAGCTGTTTCAAAAGTTATCTGTCACATTGATAGTTGGAAAATTGCAGTATACGGCAATGAATCATTCAATATTCCGCTATTTTAGTGATGAGAGTTCATCCGATGATGATCTCGCTGTTTAATTTATATTACATATATTCGCCAGCAAAGTAACAGATTTCAAACGCAGGGATGAATAAAGCAATAGATAAAGCATAAAATAATATGCATTGCCAATGGTAAATATTTAAAATAAATCAATTTTTGTAAAATTCACAGATTTTTATTGATTATTCGCCTTGTCACCCTATTAGGCGAGATTGTCTTTGACTATAATAAAATTAACATACAAACAACCCACAAATTATTTTATACCATGGACGATGGTAAAAAGTTACTATAGTAAAAATTGACTACTGGTCATTCAACCGGCCCTAAGTATAATCCATATACGATGGCCTGGAAAATATTGAATACTGACAAAAAAAATTTAGTTCATAAGACGTCTTTCTTTATTTTACAATTTTTATATTATTTCATCTTTTATCTTGATGTGTATATTAATTCTTAACTATTCTCTTCTTTAACAGTCGTGAGCATTCACTACGTAGAAAAATTGTCCATCCCGTGTTACACAATGGTAAAAGAGAAAGCAAAGCATTTTGTAGAATCTGGAACGTATCAAAGATTATACACAGAAAAACAACTAACAACATCTAAAACTGCTGACTCTGAGCACCCTGCACATGTTGATATGAAAGCGGAACGTAGGGAGGAAAGGAGAAGAAAGGCAGCTGGTGGAAAGGGTGGTGGAGGAACTCAGGGAAGGGAAACCAAAACCAAATCAGTAAAGAAACACCAGAGATCGAAACAAGCCCAAGATTCAGATTCGGATGATGGTTCAACCATGAACACCAAAAGAACAAATCCATCTTCAATTGAACTAATCTCGGTAAAGGAAATTAAGAAGTGTATCACCGCAGCTCTTGAAGAAGATGGAATAGAATATATGGGGACAGATATAGCTGAACATTTGCAGCCGTAAGTTTAATTCATAATTGTTCATTTTAATATTACGTAAGTATACCATATATGTACTACATATATGTTAGATAAATTCATTAACATGTGCATAAGTGAGACATTTATTATTTCTACTGAAAAATCTGTTTTGGATTGTTGTCTGTTGAAGCATTTTTTTTAGTATACATTGTTATATAAAATTATATTTTATTAAATTCAAAACCCAAAAAGATCAAAGTTAAGTTAAAAATGCATCTTCGTCACATAATTGACAGCCAGAGTTTTCAGAAAACAAGAAATTTTTTAAGACTTGTGGTCAGTTTTACTGCACCCTCCTTACTCCCAACACATTCTTACCTGTTCAGGTCTTTGTTTATTTTTTGGAGAATTAATTTAGTGTCAAATTTTAGAATCTTTTTGCAAAAACTACAGCAATACGTGTTTTTGTTTTTAATCAATTTTATTTTGAAAGATCCATTCAGTCTTAGAGCATTTCTTTAAAAAAGAATGCCTAAATATATATCAATAGAGTTATCTTTGGTATTCTTAATCTCAACATATTTATATATAGAGACCATATATTTTGTTTATATGGTCTATTTTGATTGTAAAAGATTCTAATGGAAATTATTGCTTTTCACAAATACATATTTTTGCATTGGTTATTAAATACATATATCATTTAAAAAAAAATCTAAATTGACATTCGGTCTCTTATATTGCAATATCTAAAAAAGTATGAAATCATTGAATAATTTAATTAAAATTTATAAGGCTACCTAGATAATTTTATAGTATTGAAAATAATAAATTACACTTTATGCGCGTATATATTTTAAATAATTACTATAAAAGAACCTACAAATTTTTTCAGCAGTCGTCGGCACCTGACAAAACCACACCAAACTTTACACTAAATTGAGTCTCCAAAAAAAAACACGTTCATCATGAACTGCCGCCTCTTAAAAAAAATGTTAATTATTGTTCACAAAAACATAATTTGTTTTGTTCAAATCTTATTGTAATTTATTTACAGATCTGTCAATAGGGAGGGAATAACGGAAGCGCAGAAACTATTTGACACAACTGTTGAAAATACTTCCCAGATAAGACGACAAACACATTCATCATTGCAAGACAAACTCAATACACTTATCAATGATATAAAACACTACGAGAAAGGTATCAAAATGCTACCGCCGGGTCAGCAGCCACAGTTTGTCAAGTATTTATTGAAAACCCAGGGGGGCGACATTGCATCAGAATTTTTCAAATATGCCGCCAACGAGTGCGGTCTTCAAGTATCTGAAGAAGTTTTAACTACTGACCAGAGAAATAAGTTGGTCAGTGAAGTGTCTGATGATTATAAGGGGGTACTATTAATGCTTAATAAAAGTCTGATTGGTCAAAGTATTGATGAGTTTCTGCAATGTGCAGATAATTGCTTGGAAGCTTGCAGTATGGTTATGAAAAAAATTGATAAGAAAAAAGACAAGTAAGTATTGGGTGTTGAATAATATTTATTGATATGTATTAAGAAAAAATGGCCAGCCCTTCGGCTGATCTACGACAGCTCAGTTATTATTAGCAACAAAGTGTGTGTTTCGTACAGGAAACAAGAATGTAGACAAAAGTGGTTCGCCGATCACAGTTTCTCTCAACCGGCGATAATAATGATGATGATGATGAAGTCAAAAGAAATGAAACACAAAAGATGTTCAATATAGGCACACTGCGGTGTCAAAATTGTGAATGACTTCTCGCCTGCAGAATAATCTGTTTTTATTCGATACATAACAATACATGTAGTCATATTTGCAAGTACCTACAGGCCATCGCTGTGATGTTTTATTAAAACATCTTTGTTTTCCTGAAATCTATCCCATGGGTTTTTAGGCGTCACGCCGATGATTACACCTTCAAATTTCTGACACGTGTCTTATCGTATCAATTAATCGGCGCCTCCTCGGCGATTAATTCTGTGCGATACAGTGTGTAGGGTGAAAATGTTGGTATCTTAATGTGCATGTTATTGTAGAGTAGTTCTAATCAATCTTGGAAAGTCCGGTAGATATTTCTAAATCTGTGATACTTATTGAATATTTATACACTTGAATAGAATAAAAATAATGGTTATACACATAAATTGAAAAGAAACCAAGAAAACCCTCAACTAAAATAATTTAGGATACGTCTTTGTCAAATTGTTAAACACACTATAAAAAATCATATATTTCTGAGAAACAATTGATATTTTATTTTTTCTTTCACATTTATTATTCTGTCAATACTCATGAACAGTTTTTGCACTGGTAAAGTTATATTGTTGCATTTGGTTTGGAGTTAGCAGAAGTTTAGTGCCACATGGACTATAGAATAGATTTTGTTTTTAATCTTTTCATTGGAGTATTTATTTATTTGCCTACTGCTTACTGCTAAACCCTACGAGCTCATAATACTCAAAAGTTATTGAGATTCATTTCAAGTGAAATGATGATTATAAGCGTGAAATAAACACATAAAGTTAAAAATTTGACGTGAAATTATTTACTTAACTTAATATGATTTGTAACTTATTCTCCTTACAAGAAAAGGTTCCGGGTTCGAGACCCGGTGGTAACTGTATATTTTTTTCCATAAATACATTTTTTCAGTGTATCTTGATTAATTTTATTTATTTTGATATTCACTTGCATATAATATGCTTACATATTTTTTTAAAATTACATTACACAATAGTAAATATTAAAAATTTTTTTTTATAGGTCTTTGGTCTTATCACACAAGCATGGACTCCTGGAACAACTCGAGTCATGTAATGATTCAGCTCTCGTCTTGCACCTAGCCGTTCTGGCGATATTCACTATTGCTACCCAAGCGATGCTTCACGCATCTGGCCGCCACGTTTCTACTGTTTTATCATTCCTAAATCCTTACCTAAGTGATGAACAGAGAAATGAACTTTCTTCGTTTCATGGTATGTATTTTTAATTCATACCACGTATTATTTTTTTAAATAATTACAACTTAATTTATCTTATTTTCTGTTTTATATACAGTCAAACTCGGTTTTAATGAGTACGAAGGGATCAATTTGGTCATTATAACCGTTACTCGTCATTACAAAAAACATTTAATATCCAATAAAATTAAAAACATGTCAAATACATATGAAAAATCAAAAATCTATAATTGTATCAACAAACACATTTTAAAGTAAATTATTTCATTCAATCACATTATTTCTTAATAATATTCAAAATACTGTTTTGTTTTAAAGTTTAAAACTTACTACAGTAAAACCGCGATATAACGAAATCCAAGGGACCAAAAAATAAAAAATCGTAATAACGAATTCCCACATATAACGAAAAAAATAAAAAAACCTACTACGTATATGTTACGTGCCGTCGCAAAAAAATGTTGCGCGGCTTCAAAAAAGATCGCAAATTCTGCAAATAAAGGAGGAAGAAGGCCATAGGGAACTGAATACCTACATATTTTTAGTAGTTTTGTTATTAAAACAGATAAGCAAATGGATAATCAAAGGAATTAAATTAAGAACAGAACCTATTCAACACCAATTGGAAGATATTTTTGTAAATTCTAGAATATTGCAAACACAAAACAATATTTTAGTTGTGTTTAAATGTAGAGCCGCTTCAAACATAGTTTTGGGCATGAAACATACAAAATAATTCAAAAATAACAATTTTACAGTTGAATCGCGGCATTTTTATAAAATGAGTCGTATATAAATTACGAAGGTACTTACCGGTAATGGCGGCAACCACTTCAAAATATATTTATAATCGTTAAAATTGTTCACTTAAAAATTATCGTTAACATTGTTCACTTAAAATACACGAAAACAATAGTTAATAGAAATACAAAATGCCGTACAAAAATAGTCCATAAAATATTTTAACGAATTATTTACATTATTGACGAGTTCACACGAAAACAATTGTCAAACGAAAATGAATTTATGTAAATATTCAGTTCGGTCATGCAATAATCGCGTTAAAAGCTGAATAAACTTAACTCTACAAACGTTACATTGAGACTGACATTTCCAATAAGTACATACTGCAACTTTCGGGGGGTTCCTGTTAATTTTTGTATTTTACAGCTGTTTGGGTCTGGGATTGCAATACATATTAGAGGCGTATGCGTACGTAAAACGTGTCTAAGTAAACACCGCAAGAATTATGTCAAATGGTTTTATGGGCCTACTATGAACCCATGAAGAAGTTTGAATTGTTTTACTACCTTGTCGGCCGATCGCCGCGCAACGCCGAAAAGGCCATAAAACTGTTCGCATACGGCAGATGCATCGGCGCGGCTTTATAAGTGCGAAATAATATTTTCATCTTTTAACATTTTTTTATTTCGTTATAAATTTACGTAAATGTATTGGCATTTTTTCGTACGGGACAAAAATGATTTTGTTATAAATATTAACGGGATTTCGTTGTATAAATGCATTTTTGTATGAAAAATTGGTTTTAGGGACTAAATTTCGATTTTTTTTTCGATATATGTCATTTTTCGCTATATCGGGTTTCGTTATATCGCGGTTTTACTGTACTACTTACTAAGCACACAAAATAAACACCCATTGTTTTTTCTAAGAATTCACAAATCTGAAAGGAATCGTAAACAATAAGGAACCTCGTTGGCAGACGCTGCTTTCGATTTTATGACTTCTCAAGAATTTGGGTTTTTAGACTGTCTGATGTATTTTGTTCACTTTATTTTTGTACATTATATCAGTGAAGCGAGCTCACTATAACAATGAAGAGTTGTATGAAAACAGGCCTAAATCAAAATAATAATAAGTATTTCCTCATTATAACCGTGATCTCACTTAACTGTGCTCGATATAACCGAGTTCGACTGTATTTTGAAAAAGTTTTTTTACTATATTGTATGACCAGTGCAAAGCTGACTTTTATTCTTAATACAGTAGACTCCCGATTTTCCCAGATCGGATTAACCGGGATAATTCAAATTTCGAAAGTCATTGAAAAAATATATTTTAAAATGAAAATGTTCCAAATTGTTCTCAATGGCAAAACACATGTTTAAAATTGAGCATATCAGTTGTCCATCATGGCCGTAGAGTGATATCTCAAAACATTAATTTTATTTTTAGTGCATTGAACATTTTCTTGACTGCTTTGAGCAGTAGGATGACAGCACTCTATCTGAAAAAATGATCTAGAGAAATATTGGAAATATATGGTCACAGACCAGCAAGGGGCAAAAACCAATCCTCTTTACTTTCTTATTCTTTTTTTAGTGAAATAATAATAATAATCGGCCTACATCGCATTCTTTATCACATTGCTGTTGTTGTTATAAGTGTCATCGGGAGTAAGAAAAAATACCAAAACGGCGAATATGTGGAACGTGTTTTGAATATCTCTAGGTTAAGATTACTTCAATGTTTTCTCTTTGGTACACTCAATAACATTTACATTACAGTAAGCAAATATATATGAAGTTTACATTGTCTTTATTGCGAGAAGAAAAAACATACATTAGCGAAATCGTACAAATTTTTTAGGACTGGCAAGTATTTTATATTGACCATCTGTCATCTTGCGTTGCACTGTCAAATATATTAGTAATGTTTATATTTATTCAATAATTATTTATTTAAACATGATATCAGTTATTTCAAGAATTTCTTTTAAGTGGAATGATGTAGAATAAAGAATTAGATGTATATAATTCAAAGTTGATATGTGAGAACACCGTTTGTACAATTCCAGTATTGCCAATTGCTTGCTTGCTGCTAGGCCCTGCGGGCGGGCTATCTAATGGCTATTGTAGCAGCTAGTAGCTGCTATGAAGCTCATGGTGACCGCTGAGAATCTATATTTCATCTAAAGCAATATATAATAATAAGAGATTTCTGCATTGAAATATAGATTCTATGGGAGCACTGGCCACATAGCGGCCAGTGTCAGCCGATTGCTTTTCTGATAGTAAATAATAATTGTCTAAAAACTATTTATGGTGAAATTCATTTGGCAACCCTACGTCATCCCGGTCGGCATTTACGTTTGCACAAATGTATACATATGTAACTTTCGGACAGTAGGCGTGATATTTGTAACTTTTGAATATTTCAATGCTTTCTGATTATCCGGGATTTTTTTTCAACGTCTGTTCCGGATAATCAAATGTCTAAAAGTCTCCAAAATTTTGGTTGAAATGACAATCACTGATCACATTTACTTTTTCAGAATTAGTTTTGAAATTGCTAAGCATGGAGGAAGACAAACCCGAAAGAAATGAAGTATTGAATTCTTTAGAAGAAAAGATTCCCAAGATAAAGCGGATTGCTTTAAATTATAAAAAACCTTCTGCACAGCTGAGTCAGGCAACTGAATAGGTTATGTTCACATCATCACACTTACACGCATGGTGCAAGACCGAAGTAAGGAAGCAAGAAGAGATGTTTAAATTCCCAGCCCAACTATGTACTTCCGTAGACTAGAATACTCGATAGCTGATTCAGGTTCACGTGTTTGATTTCATAAATATTTCAATTTTTCTGCTATTTCGATTTTAATCTGATTAAATATATGTAATTATATATTTCAATGAAATGCTCAAAAATGACTAAATACATTGCATCGAGTGATATTTTTACATACATGTATTTACTTTAATTATTTTTTTGTATCGGTTTCAATTTAACAGAATTGTGTGAATATCCCAAATATATATACGGAAACTAAGAAAATGTCAATTTTAATAAGTGTACCAGTATGCAATATGATCAGTATGTACGGGAATCCAGTTTGAGGTGTTGTCTTATTCTTGTACAATGATGACATCTTACCATACATTTAAATAATTCTATAACTCTTTTTTACTTATCAATAGACAATTTGTTTTATGATTTTAGAATATGAAGTAATGTTTACATTAGTACATACATTCAATCTATTAGCATAAATACATTATACTTTACCTTAGTTTCAAATTACAATGTTTGTTCAACTTGATGGCCTGCTTTTGAACTGGCTCGCAATTTACCATGTTAATTATATAATTTGTAATTGTTGTGAGACCTACTCGTTTACCATTTTTCATTCCCTAAAATTTATGTTACTATTCAGATGTATTTATAGTTAATGACTCTTCATTGCAATTGATTAATTGTGATTTTTTTATTTTCGAGAAGAGCTGTTAGTCTAAGTCACACTTCAGAAGTTTCCCACATTACCTCCCCGAATTCTGCCACATATTTGCAACAGCTATAGCTCCACACTGTATGAAGTACTTTGGTACTACAATAAACTACTTTGTTTTATTCACGCTTCACAGTTCACATGTTTTAAATCATGCTACCACTTCAATAGTTCACACAGGAAGCGCCGCGAATGCGGCTCTCTGTGATTCACGTACACTAGCAAACAACTCAGTTATAGCGTGTGTAGAGAATGAAGACAACAAACAAGTACGAAAAACTTGGCAAAGTATTACATGAGTATGCAGTTAACTTCATGGAGTTCATTGAAGTGTATGCTTCGCAAAGTATCACACTACGTACTTCACACTTGGCTTTGCATTTCGGATACTTCATTGAACCACACTTCATTGAACTACATAAAGTGCAAAACGATTTCGACCCGGATCGGGAGTGAGCCAACCAGCAGTACCAACATATTTCAAATGAAGCATTCATTTTAAACATTTCAAGTTTTGCCCTTATGCTACTTTGCACTGACTATATTATCTGACAAATGATTAAATGTTTTTTTTATTATTACAGCCTCTGGACAAATTAATAGGTGCACTCTGTTTTTACATGGATAATTTTTTTATGTGTTTTTCATACTTGAGATGTTTTTTCTTTTTATCCAATAAAGATATACTTTTTATGATTATATCTATTTTTCTTACAGTTCTTGGATTTATTCCATTTAATATGTCCACATTATAAAACATACAACAAATTTGTGCTCTATTTCTTCAGTTTTTCCAGTGTAATATCACAAGACCTTCCCATTTTATAACAATAATAAATCACAAATATACCGTGCATTTATGTATCTGCATTGTACATAATAATAAATAATACTTTAATTTTTTTTATTTATTTCAGTCATTACATGCCTCTTTACTACGATATTTCGCAATTTGAAAAATATATTTTGCTTGGCTAATATGGGGACTCCGATAATCAAGTTTCTATTTTATTTGAAAAGGCCAGCTTTGATGTTTATTATCATTCATTATCATTTATTGTCTGACACTTGTTTTATCCAATGTCTACTACGTCTACTGTCTACAATGTCTGCTACTATGTTACTTTATGTACATGTACTATTTTAATATTGTAAGGATAACTTGAATATATATATATACATATATGTATCATTAACAAAATGTGATTTTAATTTTAACTGAATTGTTGGCATTACCAAACATTCATAGTTATTTTATCTATTGTCAACACAAATATTGTTTATGTATATAATATACAATTTTAAACTCAAATTGTGTATATTCAATATTTCCAGGATGTGTGGATTACTTGCAATATCCAAAGAGGTTGGGGAATTTTTGAAATAAAATGGATACAGTATATTTCAAAGTATGGAAAAAATGGCTCTTCTTTTAAACTAAGGACTCATGTAAATTGCTGTAACAAAAATATGTTTTCATTGATAGTTCTTTTAACAATAGACTGGTCCGTGACAGGACAGAAACTATTTTTACTTTTGTTAAAGTATATTTCAATTACACAAAATAATCATCCTTAAAATTGTAATGTTGGGTATGTAAAACTACCAGAAGTAATATGTATATTGGATTGGAAGATAATTTTTTGTAAATAATTTATTCATTCATTTGAATTGTTTATTCTTCTTGTTTAAATGTTTTGAGATATGATCGTAAATGAATATACTATTTTTTATACTCCCACAAATTGTTTTTTTACATCTGCCATTCATTTTATAAATATTTTTGTTATTTATAAATATTGTTTTGTACAACTTCTTGGGGCCGGTTGTGTGACCAGTAGTAACTTTTTACTATAGTGAAAAAAGTTGCGAAAACGAGTTATTTATCGTTAATAAAAAATTCTTACTTCTCGAAAGTACACCCGTAGTAAACTCATTTTACTTCCTCATATCTGACAGTAAAAATGAGAATTCACTTTTCACAGCCGCTCCAAAAGTCATTTGACACATTGATACTTTGATAGTTGCGGTATACGACAATTAATCATTCAATATCCTGCTATTTTATTGATAAGAGTTCATCCAATGATGATCTCATTGTATAATATACATTAGCACATAATACGAAAAAATTTCTCCACCAAAGTGACAGATTTCGATCGTCTGTGCTAAAAAATCTATAGATAAGGCATATTTCATGATTATTTGTCGTGCTTATAGACATCTCCATCTATGCTTTGACAGCAGTAAATTTGATGTATCAACAATCCGCAAATGATTTTTACTACGGGTGTTAGTAAAAAGTTACTACTGATCACACAACTGGCCCTTAGCTAACATCAAGACTGAAGTGCAAACACCCTCTAAAAATGTTCTAATAAATTTTACATTTCACAAGAATTGTTGAATTCACTAAAGTTTGATAGATGTGCACTAACTATTCTAATGCTGCTTCCATCAACATCTTCATGATGATGGATGTACACTAACTGTCCTAACATTGCTTGACAAAGATATAGTGGTAAGGAAACCAGCCAACATCAAATTAATCAGTTGTTCATAAAAAGTTACTTTATTATTTAATTAATAATTATGTCTAACCAGAATTTTGATGCTGTACACATCAAAAATATTATTTTTTATGTTTTCTTTCATACCGTACAAGCCCTGAATTGTCAGATTATCTCCACTGTCATCTCAATTGCTCTACATCTACATCTTAACAGAAGAATCATGAAAAATCTTGTAATCGCCATAAAAATTCAGGTGTATGTGACTTTGCTAGACTCTTTGCGTATGAAGATTACAGATATACAAATTAGTTAATTTTCTGTTTTTTCATCATACTAATTAATTAAAACTAGTCAAAACAACTGGCTTTCTGTGGTATGGTCGAGACTCTAGACCATTAAGTGGCTTTAGTAGATTTATTTTTTATTGGAAATTACACATCTATAAGTATAAGGACATTGGATTTAGAAAAAAAAATGGTGACTTACATTACTTATTTACATCCTAACACATTTCACACAGACAAGGAAAAATCATTTACGTGTTGCGTTGAAGAATATTGTTTATTAAGTTTTTAAATATTAGATGTAATATTTATATATTAATGTTGGTAATCAAATCATTATTAGCTCAGCACATTCTCACTATAGGAGAGTATAATACATAATTGGTTTGACTTATAAGAATGTAGAGGTTGCAATTAGTATAGCTAATTGGAACTTGTCAACTGAGGCTAGACTAGCGGTTCACAATGGAGTCCTGGTACTGGCATTGATGTATGGAAGGTGGGGCCTGGAGCTGGCAGACGAGAAACAAAAGTAAATGAGATCACTTAGGCGTATATGTGGCAGATCCGTTTATGACAGAGTAAAAAATGAAGAAATAAGGAAAGAATGTAAAGTAGATCTTAGTATAGTGAGTAAGATTGAGAAAGGATCGCTTAGGTGGTTTGATCATATATGGACCGGGTGAATGAGGAGTGAATGGTAAAAATTATATATAACGCTAGTGTTGATGGCACTAGAAGTAGAGAACGTCCGCCGAAGACTTGGCGCAGCCAGGTTAACCAGATACTGGAAGATGGTCCTGTCGGAAGCCTCAATAATCAGCGAGCTTTTATGAGAAGATATGTGAATGAGGCGAGAACTGTGTGTCAGGACAGAAGAGTGTTACGCTCTATGCTCTCTGCCTACCCCCGCAGAGAAACGGTATGATGGTAAGTTAGTTAGTTAGCAATGGGACATGGAAATTTATTAATGACAATTTTACTGGTTCTGACAGATTTCGTACAAGTTTAAAGTATCAAGTGCTGTTCATCTGTTTTTTAAACTTAAAATACTACATTTTTTCAGTAAATCTGGTGCTGCCGGGGTAATTGCAATCTATAGTTTAGAGTTTGCAAGCTTTTGAACTATTTCCAATTTATCAGCCTATGTATAATAATAAGGATTCCAGATGCTGGACGCGTATTCCAATTATGGTTGGATATGAGTTTGGAATAATTAGAGATATGTAAGAGGATAAATAAAATATAATATACTGATCCCCCTACATAAAGCAGTATATTATAACTAACAAATTAGCTGTTCTAGTATTTCACATATATTTTAAGTGGCATTAACTTTTTTTATATATTTTATTCTAATATGTTCTGTTGAACACTTTTTTAAATGACAAATAAAAATTCTCTCATTTTAAAATGTATCAAATTTATGTGAAATTCTAGAATAACTAAAAATGACACAGTATAACAATTACATGAAATTATTTCATTACATTAAAATGTGAATATAATATATCAACTTATTTTAAAATTCTTCTAACTTCGAATTAGGTAGCCTATCTGAAAATAATATTTTTATTTATAAAATGTATTATTAACATCATTAAAATGATACAATGCTTCTATATATCCTGCACATTAAATGAAATGAAGCCAATACAAAACAATTAATTTTGTGTGCATTAGTGTACATAACTGAAAATATGACATTTTGCACTTGGGCCGCTGTGTGTCTCAAATATTCGCCAGTGTAACCTGAAAAATCGACATAAATAAAAAACTACTTTTTTTAATTTGATGTACAATTTTTAATAAAATCTTATTCCTTTTCTGCCGAATTTTCATACCCATCTCAAAATATCATTTTATACTTCGTTTATATGTCTGTATAAATGGTATCATCTCATTCTAAGATTTCAATGATATTTTTATAGAAAAATCTGCAATCTTGATAAGCCCCATATCATTCTGATTTGATATTCATGATATAATGAAAATATGTATGGAAATATTCTACGCTTCGAAATGAATTCGATATTTTTCCTATTTTAGCATTTCCAAAGATACTGATCATAACAATAGCAATCGGCGATTCATGACCTACGTAAATATTTAAACTAACCAACATGCTAATTTAGATGGTTAGGTACTAGCAACACTAAAATACAAATCATATGTTATTTTTCTTCATCTTGGTTGGTCAAACAGCTGAGACAGGTTCCATTTCATTGGCTGAAAGTTTTCAAGGTAAAGGTCACGTGATTTTTTGCGATCGATTTGAAATTTTCGCCGGCCGAAGTGAAACGTCAATTCATAGTATATTTTAATCTGTCAATTATAAATTATATCGAGTTTGATGATCGCATGATGTTATTCAACCTTCAACAAATGAACCGGAATAAAATGCTTACGCAGTGTCGCCGCAAACCGCATTGATAAATGATAAATCGATAAGTATAGCATATAGCACTAAGGAAATGAAGATTGCAATATTATTTATAATTTTTTTTGGAATATTTAGTTAGGCGTCGACTGCGGTGTGCGACATACGACATGTTAATTCTTTTTCTACGTGGTTCATGGTCATGCATTATTCATCTTCGGAGGTTTCAACGGAAAATTACGTGATAGCTTTAAACATGTTTTAATTTGAAACACTACAATTTGAACACGTGCAACTCGTTCGAATGACGACTACCCAATAAAGAGAAGTGAATAAAGTTATTCTATATATCTATCTACCACGTGCCGGCGCGTGTGGCGAACGATTTAACGGAAGGACCAGACGAGGAGCCAGTCGCGTCTCGCCGGTCGCGGAGTTTGGTTCGTGGTTCATCCGTGTGCGTGCGGTACTTTGTACTTCGCCAGGCGATCGACTCCTACTGCTATAAAACAATAAATTTACAATATTATCCTTTACTACATAATATAAACCTATGTTTAATTTATCAATCAGTGCTCCAAGTGGAATTCGTAATAATCATTTTTTTAAAACATGAATAATCTTTTTAAGAAATTCTATTATAAGATCGGTTTCTCGCAAACGCATTAATTAATTTGTTTCATTCTTGTCTGTTGACGAAAATAATGTATGTATAATTTTATGTTAACATTAATGATATGATTTAACAAATTATTATATTAATGAACGTATAAATGCTGTATTAATAATTGTTAGCTACGAAACTGACAAAAGGTAATGGAGAATTCAGATTTGATCGTCGGGGCCGACGTGCTGAGGCCGAAGATTGTTGAAAATGGTCACACACCAGAGGAGACGAACGAAGAAAATTGCGAAGACCTTCACTGCAGGCAGCCCCCCGACGGTGGACTCAGAGCTTGGCTGGTTCTAGTTGGCTCCTTCCTCTGCAATGGAATCCTGTTTGGAGTCATCAACACCTTCGGAGTCATCCACTTCCATCTCCACAAAAAATTGGAGCAAGAAGGCGACACGGAAGCGTCCAGCAAAGCTGGTAAGACTACTTTAACTAGTTGATCGCCCTATATCGCCGTATATATACGTCCAAAAAATGTGTCCTGAGCCTGCTAATCTATTTATTTTTGTGATATTAAAAAATATCAACAAACAATTTTAATTCGCCTAAGGTCGTAGCTTTAGATCACAAGTGATAATGAGGACTGTTGGTAGTCAAAACATCATGACCATTTTGTGGTCGAAATAAAATCTGTTTCTAACATTTTTATCTACAACTTAATATTTTTGCGTAATAATATATATTATATCTGATAAAGTTTCCGTTCACGAAGACATTTTTGTCTCGAGAGAACGTATATTGACGTTGACCTGTTGTAGAGACAAAGCATATACGTATACGATTAACTTTGTGGTTTCCAACGTTTCTTCCGTGTCTTGTTAGCCATATTATTATTATTTACATCAATTATTTTTTATTACCACTAAAGAAGACTGGTTCAATGATTTGTATGTCCAACATCACCGCAATATTGTAAAGTAACGTATATATTCTGCGCTTGAGGTCAATCTTCTGAAAACTACTTACCGATCTAATATAATATTTATCTGATAACAAATAGTTGATTTGTAAAATGTTCCGAGTCTTTTATTTTGTCTATAATTAACAATACAAAAGTACGGTTTTATATATACTAAGTATTGTTTGTAAATAAGCCAAACACCGCCCTAATGATAGACGTCGTCTGTGATTTGACACAATTTCCAGAAATAATATATTTCGTCGTGAAAAAATTCAGGTCAGTAGCTTTAGTAACGCGCGAGAACTACAGTTAGCTTTTCATCATACATCTTCTTTGTTGCTTCGGTATTTTCAGATTTACTATCGCAGTTTTGTCTTCCGAGTTAAAAGCTACAATTTCGGCTCATCCTTATATTGAAAATTTCCTTGACCCCAAAATCACCGAATATTATACAGCAATTAATAAAACGTTGTTCTAGTGATGAAAAAATATCTGTTACTTTTAAAATTAGCAATATTAACTTGGTGGTTAAAATTCATATTTTTTATTTATTATCTTAGTTTTATTAATCACAATTGAGTTTAAAAAACATCTACCAGGAAAAGGTGTTTTCCGAAACCGGTAGATGTTTTTTAAACTCAATTGTGGTTAATAAAACTAAGATAATAAATAAAAAATAAAAATAAAAAATATCTGGATTATTGTCGCGGTGCGATGTACACAAATACTGTACGTAGGTACTTACATGATATTAATGAAATTCATATTTTATTCGAATTCACGATGTTAGAGATTTTATAATAATATAATGTTTATTTGAGATATATATTGTATTTATTTTTAAAATGTAACATAAACGTATGTATGCGTATATAAGTATTCAAATAATGGCGAAAGTTTACCGTTCAATATTCTATACACTAATACTGTCTACAAAGGCGTATCCACGGGACTTACAATAAAATGATGAAGGCAGGTTGTGCTTTATTAATGTATATAGGTGCCGATTAAAAAAATATGGCCACAATTACATTTTATATTGTGTTTTAGACTTTCTCGGTTAGCCCCGAGTTCCAATTTTGAGTCCTTTCCATTTATACCTAATTTTAGAATATTTATTTTATAGTTCTTGAGTTCTGAAGTATGTAAGATTTTCCATATTCTCTTAATAATATAAAATAGCTGAAGTACCCAGCGTTGCCCGGGCTTAACGCAGAGTGAAGAGGCTTCAGTTAGAGGGATGGGGGTAATTTTTTTGAAATCTCAGGTAAACATAAATTTTATTTTATTTGGAGTGTGCAAAATTTCATCAAGTTGTAGCAAAAATCTACTTTAAGAGCTGGGAAAGAGGGATGGGGGTAGTTTTTTCGAGATCTCAGGTAGACAGTAATTTTCCTCTTATTTGGAATGTCAAGTGTGCAGAATTTCATCAAGAAGTACCAAAATTATAATACTTTTAAAATTAGCAATATTAACTTTGTGGTTAAAATTCATATTTTTTATTTATTATCCTTGTTTTATTAACCACTGAATTGAGTTTAAATACATCTACCGGTTTCGAAAAATACCATTTTCTTCTTCAGGATATCATAACTAACTAAAAACATATATCATTGTTTCTTCACCAGAATTTATTTTTAAAATCTATTTAAAAAAAAAACAATTATTTAAAAAATAAATTTAGTACCTAACCCAAATTATTGCTTAATACAAATTTAGTCGAATAATTTTTAGAAAAAAAAAATTTTGAATGGGAATCGTAGTTAAATTTAGTTGGTTGTTTATAATTTTTTGATAAGTTTCACATACTTTATTTATCTCCAACGATTCCAAATTATTTAATTTGTGACCAACACCGTTTATATGCAAAATTGACAATCCCAATTTTTTATCAAAACCATGACCATTTTCTATCAAATGATTAGCAAATTCTGAAAACCCACTATTATTCAAACATCTCAAATACTCCCTTACTCTTATTTTAAAATTTCTACCCGTTTTACCAATATAAAATGTAGCACAAATGTGACCGTTAGATGTATTTAACTCAATTCAGTGGTTAATAAAACAAAGATAATAAATAAAAAATACTAAAATTATACTTTAAGGGGTAGGAAAGGGGGATGGGGGTGGTTTTTCGAAATCTCATGTAGACAGTGATCTTCCTCTAATTACTTTTATGTTTAGGACTCATAATCTCTCTTAAGGACACTACGCAAGACATACTCACCAAGTCCCTACTCCACTCCCAATCCCCTTCCACTCTCTATCCTCTCGCCACCCGCTCTCCTTCCTTTCGCCTCATTATCCCCTCTCGCTCCTCTTCCGCGCCCTTCCCGTACCCCTCCTGCTCTCCTTTCACTCCCTTCCCTTTCCTATCACTTCCCACTCCTCTTCCGTTCCCTTCCCTTTCGCCTCCCGCTCCTCTCTCTTTCGCCTCCCATTCACCTACCGCTCCCTTCCACACCCCTTCAACACACCTCCTGCTTCTCTCCCGCATTCCTCCTGCTCTCCTTCCGCACCCTTCTCGCTCCCCTCCCGCCGCCTACCCGCTCACCTCTCACTCCTTTCCCTCACGTCTCCCACTCCTCTCCATTTCTTCTTCCGCACCCTTCTCGCTCTCCTCCCACCGTCTATCCGCTCACCTCCCATTCCTTTCCCGCTCCTCTACCGCACCCCTCCCGCCCCCCTCTCACTCTCCACCCATTCTCCTCCCGCTCCCCTCACTTACCCTCCCCCTGCTCCTTCCATTCTCCATTCCCCGTTCGACAGAAACGCTATCCAAAATCATTTTGTCCATTTAAACTCTAGGACCCTGAAAAAAAAAACATCCCACCATCCTCTTTTTACTAATAAAAAATAAGATAAATGCACTGCGCCTGATTTAAGTGTACTCGAAAATTTCATTTCATATTTTTTTCATTAATATTTCAAACTATCGGAAGTACTCGGCGTAGTCCAAACTTTATGCAGAGTGAAAAGGCTTCATTTAGTGTGATAGGGGTAGTTTTTTTTTCGAAATCAAATGTAGATAGTAGTTTTCCTCTTATTTTATAAGATAGCAGCGGCTCTGGAGGCAGCAGCTTCAATTTTCCATTGGAGCAACACATTCCCGCTGGTTTGCATTTATATTTCTTTGCATGACAATGTTTACATACAACATCCATCCGACCCCTTAATTTAAATGCCCTTAATTTTAGATCAGTGTCGATTCGTCATTCTTGATTCTTCCTTTCTACGTCGATCTTGTTGTACACGCAGCACTCTTTCCTCCTAAGTTTCCTTTGCTCTAGATGTAGAAGCTCTCTTGCGCTCCTGCTGTAGGCGAAGCTCTCTTTCCTCTGAAGTTTCCCTCGCCCTAGACGTAGAAGCTCTCATACGCTCCTGCTGTAGACAAAGTTCTCTTTCCATTTTGTTCGTAATGTATCTTTTAATTACTGCTTCAGCCCGTTCATAAAACTACGTAATTTTATTTGTGTATCACGAGTTTCATATCAGAACATTGATGAGTTAATGGTTATTGACGGACTAGGCAAATGCTTGTATTCCGACGTGTTATTGAAATACGATATGCAGTTTAAAAATGTACAAATTTAAAAACAAATAATTAGATGAAGTATGGTGAATTAAGAAAAAAATACATGTAAACAGTAAATTGTGCTCGCAATATTCGCACACAAAAAATCTAACGAAATCTGTTTTTAAATGTTTATATTTTATATGTATTAATCAAGTAACTGGCTGCGAACGCTCTTATCACTTGTAGAGTTCACTTCCTGGCGTACAAATGGTATTTGCATAATTTGGCCTACCAATCGTTTCAGCGATACCAAAGCAATAATTCAATATCAGAATAACTTTTAACCTAATAATTTAGCACGAATGCTAAAATTGACAATTCTGGCAACCAAATAATAAAAAATCTCGCTAAACTTATCACATAACCAGTGGCGTGCAGTCGGTATAGATTTAGGTTATGCTGTCACCAACGATATTATGCAATCATATATAATATATGTAATACAATATATGTACTTTCGTTTAACCAACGTCTTTAAACAAAATAAATCCGTCGTTTATATCATATAATATAGGATCATATCCTACCATGTATTTATTTGTAATTTTAAAGTACTATTAATAGTGTTTTTAAAGTTTAAGTTTTAACTTTAAATAATACCTTTTTACGAACACTTTCTATGATTGAAGATGATTTATTATTTATTGTTTGAAAATCTTCACGTAATAACTAAAGGAAATAATTATTTTTATTAAAGGTTTACGTTAAAAATGTATTATTATTATTAAATTAGTTAAAAGGTAAATGTGATTATTCAGCTTTTTTTCTTGTTCCAATTAACATTTGTTGACTATTAATTAATTAATTAAATATTATCAAATATTAACCCCTTCACTCTCGCTTTTAAAACGACCCAGGTTATTTATTTAGTCTTAATCTAGTGAATTCATATACATATATGCTATAATATAAACAATATCCATATTTATGTTTTTACTATAACTTATATTGCGCAGTTTTACTTAAATAGTACCTTCTCTTTTCTTATTTCATGTGGTATTTCATTGAAAATCTTCATCGCACTGTACATCACTGATTTCTGAGATTTAGCCTTTTTCCTGAATGGCAGTCTCAATTTATCTTTTCTTATTTGCCTTGATTTTTCGCATAAATTCTGTCGATATCTGTTTAGTGAGGATTTTAAAAATTAACGCCATTACATTGACATATATTATCTGGTTAAGGGTCACAATTGTATGGTCTTTCAACATTATACCGATCCGAGTATATCTACTTTTTTCAATATTATTCTTATAATGTTTTAAAGCGAAGAAAAAAAAACGAATGTTGGCGTTCCGTACAAATCGAGCAAATTCAAGTGAAGCCATGAATTATCTATTCAAAGTAATGATTAGAAAATTATGAGTAATGGTTGTATTTGAATTGAAATCGGATTTTCTTGCAACATATACGATCATTATTTATTTTATTATTTTAAATACTCATAGATGGGTGGCATTATCCTAATCGACAAAATTTTCTTCATAGTAGGGTAGTTACACGGATAAAGTTTTGCTCTCAAATATTACACTAAAGGACGTTAACACCAAAAGACAATGAATACTATTTAGTGTCTAGTCATTCATTTACATATTGCCAATTGTATTTTGTGCAGAGTAGTGTTGTACATCTATGAACACGCGTCATTTAGTGTACCATCCCTAGTTTCGCTAAATCACAATAACAATTACGTATTCTTTTGTTAGTTTCGTATATAGAATAAAGATGTTCAATGTCAGCGGACACGAGGCGTGCGCCGTGCGACCGGCTACTTGTCGCCTTTGTTGTGCCGCAAGTTGCGGTGCATTAGTCTCTTCTCAGTAAGATGAGTAGGCAATATGAAAACATAAACAAAGTGATAGCGAAATGGCGAAAATGACTTCTGGATTGTAAATAGATCTCGGTGTCCGGTGGTTAACGAGACTAAAATAGATCCGATGCAAACCCGAGTTGCTGACCGATGACAAGTAAATTGGAGGAGCTGGTTACAAAGGAACAAAGAATTCATTGTGAATACCTTTGAATTTTTTTAAACGTTTGCGTTATTTTTTACTGGCTCCTCTGAATAAATGTTCTGAATTTAGGTACTTAACCTATCATCATCTGTTATCGAAATAAATGAATTTAACAAGTCACGTACTTGATCAGTACGTGAAATGAATTTTTTAATTGTGAACTTTTTTGTACGTGGTTTGTAAGAATATATTACTTTCGTAGGTACGATTAAAGTGCGAATACGGTAGACTCTCGATTATCCGGGATTGCATTAAACGGATAACCGGGGCAGTTAATAACATTTCTAAATATATATTATTTAATATCTAAAAAATATTTTTTTGTACGCGTATCGAAAAATTTAACTGAGCTAATTGATTTTGTAATCTGTAATTGTAAATAAAACTGGTGAAATTGAAAACCCGTTCGATGACGTGTTCGTTAAGTTATTATTTGGGTCCACTTAGATTCCGTGTTTACTTTCGATGCAAGCGGGCGCATCGAACGCATCACGTTCAATTGTAATTTTAAATTACACTTGATGTTTTATTAATTATTGAATTTTTAGGGACAAACAATTATTTTCTGTTGTTGTTTTAAATATTATGGGATTATTTTTAGAAGTTTTACCGATTTTTTGCCAAGATCATCCGCAGTATTTAATACGGGGTATTATTTTCCTAGCACCCCGGATAAACTGTTTATACAGTGATATGATATTATTTAAGAACAAATATATCTCACGCCTAGATCAAAACTAAAAAGTCATTTTTCGGTAGACTGAATAATAAAAACATTTTTCTCCATTTTTGTTGCTAAAGTTATGAAACTAAATAACATTTTAGGTCATAAATGTTTCGTAACATGACACTATTAGAGAACAGGGGCTAAGTTAGTTGCGTATATGACAGAGTATCCGAATACAATAATATCTCAACATTTTTGTTTTTTTGAGTTATCTTAGTTTTGATGCGATATGAGTGCTTCAATTGAGATGAAATTTAGAGTTAGTACTAACATGTATGAATACATCGGGTTACAGGTCTTCATCCCGCGATGTCTGTTAATCACAGTCTTAAAAATCAATATATTGTAGGAAGTGGTCGATCACAGCGATAACACTGTTTGCAAGATCTTGGTAAATTAATTGTAACATGCCGGAAAAGTATAATTTTACAGAGTCTACAAAACACGTTTGTTTTATTTGGCATTGGTCGTTTTCGGGAAATAATTTTCTCGTTCCGATAGATTTCTGCTCAGATAAAATATAAGAAGCAGACTGGCTGGCAGCGCGCTATTAAACTAATGTTTCCTTAGAATCTACGATAATACAGGCAATTCCAAACAAGAACAATGCAAATATTTTATCGCTGAAAATTGTGTGTAGGCCAATTTTGTTTATAAATGCGCGTGTTGCGGTCGTAAAAGCATTTAGATTTTTATATTAGTCGCACTATTCAAGGTAAATGGCTGACGCGTAAATAAATGCGGGAGCCAAAATACGAATAGGTTAGTATTCAAATGAATGCGGCAAAAATCATCGTCTTCGATCCTGTATTATAAATAAAAGGTAACGTGCTCAGAGCGGGATTTAGGAAATTGAGACCCCGGGCAAAACTTCATTTAAACACAGTGGCCACTCGAAAAAATTTCCCATTATAAATTATACACTAGTATTATTTGTAGTACTATTTTTGGGACAGCAACATTTGAATATTAAATAAAATATGACAGATATTAGTAACTGTTGTCCAGTTTTGAGAAGTGACCAAATTATTACTACATCGATTGATGAACATGATTCAGATGCCTAATCGATTAATATTATTTATCATTTAGTTTCATTTATTTGTTTATCCGTGTATTTTGTCATGTATGTAACGATTATATTTTTTACATCACAGAATAACGTTTACAGTGACGCATTTAATTGAATTGTGTTACTGCTCTATTAATACTTTTCATCTAAGGTCAGAGGCGTGCCTTAATTTTTTAAAAGCTTCGATAAATTATATTATTATGAATTTTGTTTTGCTCGGGACCTAGACAAAGACCCGAGTTGCATGTTGATGTACATAAATGTTGTATGTCAGTGGCGGTCGACGACTTTTTGTAGAAGGGATGCTGGATAGTGAGTTTATACCTACTATCAAATATACAAATATAATAAATAATCGAAAGGTATTCAATGTTTCTATTGGCAGTCGAAAATGCGTCACACAAATAAATTCCTTAAAACAATCCCCTCGCTTCGTAATATGTATGTTATTATGTACATTATGCACATTAGCATTAAAGTCGTTTTTTGTACGTTGAATGCTGTTAACGAATGCGTATACAGTATTCGAAGATCTCGTATCGCATGCATGAAAGTCGAATATTTTCAAATATTGTGAATACAGAACGAATGATAGAACTGTTGCTGGTTTCTGTGTATTTACGCGATTCGTAGATGTTCGAAAGTGAGAATGTATATGTCTTTCGACTCGTTCCGTGCGCGCGCTGTGTCGTGGGGAGTGTCAAGTGATGCGGAGCAACCATAGCATGTATAAAGCGATCGCGCCTGATACATGTGTGTATTATGCATCTATATATGCCAAAGTCCTCTGTATACTAAAATTCAAAATAAAACTGATATATTACATTGAAGTACGTGTCAACATCTTTTGACATTTTTTTACAGTTTGTATCTTTTTGTTCTGAAGGTACATTTTTCAAATAAATAAATGCGGTCTGAAATTATAAAATTGGAACACACATATAGGTATATAATTATTTAAATAATGTCTCACGTATGTCTTTCGCATCCGTCCCTGGACGAGTTTTAAATGCTGTGTGTATCTGTGCATATGCTTGTGCGTATACGTTTATATATCTATAATAATTCAATAACTAAGAAATGTATAAATCTTATTTTTTACACGCCAGCCAATATTAAAGAGGCCCAGACTTTGAGGTCTCAAATATTATATTATATGTTATCTATGCGTTCAGTGGTTTGTGTATATGTGTTGTACAAAATGTATGTCCGTATATTGCCTAGATAACTCTAACAGAGAAACGTAGAGTTCGAAATGTTGCATATTATGTATACGCGATGTTTGTCTTATCGACAGAGCTGCAAAATCATGTGTTTACGAATAAGTCATAAACCATGAGAGAAAAATGTTACTTCAGAAACTCTTCAAAACCATCATCGTTGTTTCCGTAAATACTTCGATAGCTAGTTCTGGGTTTTCTATTGGTAATGATGAATACAGTTATTCAATCTATGTAAATTCAAATTACACAAACCTTTGCGAACCTGTGCTGGTTGAGGCCGACGTCGTTATCCTTGTACTCGTAGCTTGATGGCCCGCAAATATGCTGGTCAGCCACGTTCACACCTTCACACAACCGCTAATCCGAAATTATCTATACTAAAAGTTTTATTATTGCCGCCGTAAAAAGTCCGTCCGAATCACAATAACTCTTTTCCCAGAAGCAGCATCGCTTTTGTTTTCTGTTTTTCAAATCTACACAAATAGAACACACATATTCAAAATTTTATATCAGGCCTACCTATCGAAGTATAAAGCGCGTAAACAATCGTTATAACGTATACTGTAATTATCGTCATCATCATCATCATCATCATCATCACCACCACCATCAGCTCTACAACCAATGTTCCTCTAAGTTTGGATCACGACGTGCGCACAATTTTTTTTTTTTTTGCAATTTTTAGAACAAATTATTTGTGCGCTGAGCGAGAAAATAATAAAAAACCTTACCATACCGGCTACGGATAAGACCCGGGTTGTCCACATAACTAACGAAGGTGTATTAAGATGCAAAAATAATTCAAGAGAACTAACAACAACTATCAAGGAAACATGTATACTTCGAACACATTCTCCGCAATAAAAATATGATATTTTACAACTTATTATGCCGGGGAAGACAGAAGGCAGTAGAGGCGTAGATAGAAAAAGATTACCGTAGCTGTGTAGCCTCAGAATGTGGTCCAATGTCCAAAGTGTCGGTGATCTTATACAGGATAAATCAACATGCTGCAACACGGTCGCCAACATGCAATAACAGGCGGCACATTAAGAAGAAGACTTGTTAAAAATTGTGTGCGCGCTATATTTTTATGTACGCGCTATGATGCCAAATCGTGTGCCCGCACACTTTGGAGATCTACAACCCCTGGTGGGACTTGACCTCCTTAAGAATTTCCCTCCATGGCTTTCTAAAACAGATATGTTTTTGAAGATATTATCACTCCAGCTTTACTTTGGCCTTCCCGAGCTCTTGCGCCCTTTTGGTCTTGTGTCCAGCCAAAACTTTGGTGATTGCTATTCGATCAATACGGTGAAGCATGCATGGCGAAGTTCGCGAGTGATGGCTTAATAATTATGACCGCGATGTGACCACTAAAGATGCGAAGTGTCCATTCTGGCAGACCATTCTTCGATAAATAAACATTCAATCTAACAGTGATCAGTAAACCGTTTGAACAAATAATTTGTTTACTTGTTTACTCAAGTGTTAACCGCCAACCTGGGTAGTTATTCTATTCTCATGGGCGTGCAGTGCATACAAGCAAAAAAACTGTGCATTACAAAAAATTCTGGGAAACAAATATAAATTAAATAATAAACGAAAACCTTTTTTTACAATTAGCGCCATCTGTGTACCAGTAAAGACTTTAATAGCTTAGTTCATAAAACTACCACAACTCACCGCATGGCGCTTTTTTGTTATTTGTTATTGTTATTTACATTACTCTGTTCTGTATTTAAGTTAATGAATTACTCAAGTCATATAATTGGCTATTTAGTAATTTGTAAATTCCTTTCGGTTGATCCGTATGGAGTCGTTACCTATGCTGTTTTTTTTAACAGAATAACATTAGAAAGGCTTACAACTGCGTGCAAATCATTGAAGTGTCTACTTAATTTTTTACTAATTCGCGAATTTTACTATCTTAACGTGTTGATTTCATGATTTTTCTTTAAATTTGGTTTATGGATTGGTTTTTGATTTGGGAAAAACAAAAAACATTGGCAGAACTATTTCCAACGTTAAACTTTAAAATAAATCATTATTTCCTTTAGTTATTACGTGAAGGATTTTCAAACAATAAATAAATCATGTTCAGTCATAGAAAGTGTTCTTAAAAACGTCCATACATTTTTGATATGGGCAAGAAAGAATTATTTTACGTTAAAACTTTAACTTTAAAAACACTATTAATAGTTCTCTAAAATTATAAATAAATTCCTACATCGTAGGGTCGTATAAACGATGAATTTATTTTGTCTAAAGACGTTGGTTAAACGAAAGTACATATATTGTATTACATATATTATACATGTTTGTATAAATTGTATAATATCATTGGTAACAGCATAACCTAAATCTATACCTACTGCACGCCACTGCTTATCCTACATAATATATAATTTATTTATATGTAGAAAAATATATTGATAACTATGCGTGGCGCACGGCAACATAAGACAACCAGGATCGATTCCATCAAACGTTTTATCTATTGCGTCAAACACATTATATATTTTTTAAGAACATATTATTGTTGTGAAGTTGCATTTTCAGAACGTAGTTCTGTGCTATTCTAATACTAATTAAATGAATAAACTAGAATGATATCGATAAAATATTTAATTTTTATCCAAAAATAGAAACGTTGACACGATTTCAAAATTATTTTTTTAATGACAAGTTTAACGTTTAAGTTTAAGTTAAACGTAATTTTGAGCGTAAATTGAAAAATGCAGGCGCTAGGAAGAGACATGCAAAGCTTGCGAGTCAGTGGTTAAAGCTACAGTCATAGATAACATAATTATCTGAAAAATATTGTTTATTAATGTTATCTACATATGTATTACACTAGCTGGAAAAGTTATCCAAGAACATGCGAATGATAAAAAACATATTTTCCTTTATTTTGCAAATTAAATTATTTTAATAATGCAATTATAATACAATATTCGTAATGGGCCCCTACCGAGTTTTTACTTTGACAGCAAGTCGCATTTATAAATTAGTACACCTGCGCAGTAGATCTGTTCAATTCGACATTATTACCGAATTATATATTAAGATGAATGAAGAGATTCTCTAAAGCCATTCAATTTATAAACCTATGACCTATAACCTATTACCTATTACCCAACAAACATCACGTCACGGAACGGATGATCACACTGATCACTGAATTTAGAATTTTTCAAGGCAATCAGGAAGGCGGTCAAATTCTTTCGATATACATGTAGACTTGTTTGCAGTATAATCCACTCATTAAGATGACTCGCTAAGATAGTTTGGGGTAAGATAGTGAGGAAAACGTTTTAATGAGGAAAGGATAGAACACAAAATGTATACAGCGAATGTCGAAGCGAACAGGAGGAAAAGGTCGCAAAAGATCTTGCAATATCGTAAAACAAATGTTGGAGGACGGTCCACAGTCATGTTAGAAGCTACAATAATGGTATGTTGGAACAGAAGAGTGTGATACACTAGATGTTTCTACACAATGGAAAGTGAATTTTCTAAAACAATTAAAATTATAGACACATGGTATCCACGGATTATAAATATAGTGGTAATAATAACGGACTGTCTACAGTAGAATTAGAACGTCGCTTACATTTTAATAAAACAAACCTTTCCGCGACATCATTAGTTAAATAATTTGATTACAGTGGAACTTCAATTTACGAATTTAATTTGTTCCATAAAACTGTTCGAAAACCAAATTGTTCGTAAACCGAAACAATTATTCCCATAAGAATCAATGTAAAATGTATTAATCTATTTAAGACACCAAGAAAATGACCCTCTATCGTCTTTATTTTTTACTTCTTGCTTGAAATCCTATAACAGCAATAAAAACTCATGGTTTTAACTATAAGGATATAATGGAAATAATAAAATTAAAAAAATTAAAAGAACTGTATTTTAACATATCTTACAAAATATATAGTAAAGTGTTATTGTTTGGAAGGGCACTCTGCTCCCATTAAATCATCGAGTGCTTGATCTCACGAAAAACCTTCTAACGATATTTGTTTCTTCTTGCTTTTTATAATGTTGCGGAAATGAGACATGACATTACCATTAAACAGATTTATAACACGATTTGATAAAGCTTTATCAAGGTGATATTTTTCTACAAAACTTTGCACCTCACTCCACTTCGCGTGGATCGAAGACCTAGAAACGTCTTCCATCCTTTCATCAGTCTAAAAATAACTGTCACTTTGGCTGCTCATTAAAAGGTGTTCCAGTTCTTCCGTAGTGAGTACTGAGACTGCCTGCCTGTTCGCAAACTGAAGCATTTTTTCGTCGGGATTTTTGTTCATAAACAGAGTCGTTCGTAAACCGAGGTTCCACTTTATGTACAAAAAAAAGTGATAGCAAAAAATTATCGAGCTCCCGAGCCGAGCGGTGACTTATGTATACCGGACATCTGCCCCTTCTTCAAGAACACATATCTATTTATATAATATTTTAATTTAAAAGAATTATACGAAAATTATTTTTAAATGTTTATTTATATTTTCATATTATTTTTTTACTATTAAAACTAGTTAGTGTTGGGTATGCACAGCTGTTCTATCATTTGTGCAGGTTGCACTTTTAAAGGCTTGCACTACTCCTCGAAATTATTTTATTTTTAGATTGTTGAACTCGATCAGCGATTCGAGTACCCGGTCAGCTGCCCAGTCGTTTAGCTACGCAAAACAGCCGAGTTCATGGATCAAGACTGACATGACATATACAAAAAAAATATCCGTAAACTAATCCGTAATTATTACTTTATTTATCATAGCATTTTTTGCATCAAAACCGCAAGATACACGTTGACATTAAGGCTACTGGAGTTCTGTCAGTAATTGACATCTCTAAGTATCCGATTACCGTTTATTATATTATAAGAATGTCAATGAAATACTAATTCTTCGATAGAAGTCATCCGATATTGACATTTCTCCGTGGTTAGCTGGGGAACATTGCAAAGCAAATAGCGTTATAGTCCCCCCTGCCGGAACGCGGAGAGATAGGTACCTAACTAAACCGCAACTTCAAACATTTTACACCAGCCGCGGTCATCCTATGGAACATGATATTTTTAATGCCATACTTATCGTAATTGGCTTTTATTACGGGCCTGCCGATAAAAGCGATCAAAGTACTGTTGACGTGTTGTGCCTCCTTTTCATGTGTCGTCAACAATTATGATCAAACTTTGTCGTCTGCGATCTAATAAGAATGGACAAAAAACTTTTTTTTGCGTATAACATATAAAGTTTCATTATTACTTTAACTAACTTATCAGAGAAAATATAGCGCCACACTCTTCTGTCCTGACACAGTTCTCGCCTCATCCGCATTCATACATCTTCTAACAGGGGCTACCTCCAGTACCGGTAACCCCCGTACACTCTGTATATTTAGCCAATATCATCACCTCATTGTGGTACTTTGTCGTCTTTGTGGTTCATCATTTTTTTTTTCGATAATAAATTAAGTTTTGAATATCAAAAAATAGGTTTTACGGAAACGCGGGCCCTAGTCGCTCGGCGGCCACCCGCTAGTTATATTTATCTCACCGCATATCCACACCTATCATATCTTTCACTAGGTGATTTATCTACCCTTGATCTTAGACAGCTGTTTCCCGGGCATTATTCAGTACCTTAGTTTTGCGTCTCAAATATCAATATACCACGAATATTTGCAAAATCTGAAAATTACGTAATTCAAGTGTCATGTTTATTTTAAGCTAACCTTGCAAAATATTGATAAATAAAAATACAGTCGTAAGTAGCTTTTCGTGTGACTTGCGTAAGGGTTTATTCTTTATTATGGGGAAATAAAATAATACAACAATTAAGACATAACAGTTACATACCATTCTTACGAAAATGTACGTAATGGCTTGATGATTGGTTTGCCTCAAAAGAGCAACAGTGATTTTGGCGTGGCATCCACAAATTGTCAGAGAGGTGGGGAAAATGTATAACTAGCGATGGGCAATACTTCCAATAAAATATTTTGTTTCATTTTCATACAATAAACGTGTATTTTCTATACAAAAATTCCGGCTTCATATTTATATACCCGAGTATATCCAGTGGCGTAACTACAAAAATTGGGCCCCACCTATAAAAACGGTGGTCTATTATTTATTGTATGCTTTTTACTGATTATGTAAATAATTATATTTTTTCAGCAGTCTTCATATTTTTTTAAAGCGTAAATATGTTTTTACTTTTATAGGCGATTACCTGATTCCTAATCCGACGTACTAGTGGGATAATACACACCGATAATATTTTCATGTATTATCGTAATACACGTGAGAAATAATTTTCTAAAAATTGTTAGTGAATGTAAAAAAGTATCAATGCCTGTCTAATGTAGACCCCAATGCACCGTATTGGTATAGTTACGCCGCTGTATGTATATGTTTAATTTAAGGTTTCCGCGAACAACCAGTGCATGGAATTGGCGTCTCTTCTAGATTAGATCGCGTTTTTAATAGACGGTTTCCTTGGAGAGACCTAAGCTGACGTTTCGGCACAGTAACACGTGTCATTGCAAATCTCCCACAGTTGTTTTATATCGCCTGCGAACAAGTATGCAACTCTTTGACAATGGCACGTGTTACCGTGCCAAAACGTCGAGAAGGTTTCTTTACGGTTTTACATACGAGATCTAACCTAGAAAAGACGCCATTTATAAATATGTATATATATATGTATAATATATCATCCAAGATCGTTCACATGTAAGTATAACTAAACATAATTATGTTTATAATGTATAAGAATATTAGACCTCTTCGTTCTGGTTCCTATGTTTATACAACTATTAAATCTGCCTAATTACGATACAAATAAAGGACATATTTTTATGCATAGACGACTTCTTAGTCGGTGGCCTAGTCTCATCGGCTAATGTGATACCACAAATGTTATCAATAATAATAAATATTACGTCTCCCTGTCTATTTCTGTGGCTTTCTGGACGTCTAGTTATTTTAAAATAGGTTTTGTTAGGTCGATGGCTTCCTGTTTTAGTGGCGTCCTTTTTAACAAATATGAAATTGCTAATTTTCAAAATAAAATAAATGAAGTAATAATGTGATAATGGCAGGGATTAAAATTACAGCGTGGTATTTTGGTTCGACGCTCCTCTCGCTAAAGCCGAAGCCATAATACTATCGTACTATCGTATAGTGAAATTAATCTCACACGTCAATCGAAGACTTGTCCACTGACGCCAGGAAGTAGAAGTGGAAGCAGACGATTTACAGAGGTAGAGGTAATGTGATATCGCGACTGGTCAGCGTGTTTCAACTCCCCGCTTAAAATAGCCGAATTTACTAATTTAATAATAAGACATTCCGTTAGAGAGGGAAATACAAACGCTGGAAAATATATTTGCGCTGAATGCCATTTTATGGTATCTTTAAAATATGATATCTCGCGTCATGCACATTGTGCCACGATGAATTCTTTCTTTTTCTGTCGAACCCGCTTCCTACCGACATGTTTGCGCAGCGGTGTAACCAAAAAAATAGGCTCAATACAAAATTAAGAAAAGGCCCCCTGTATAATTAATACGTGTATTGTATTTAACATATAAAAATATTAATTTCATTAAATATTTCAAACAAAATTGATCTCCATATAATTTATACGTTTTGAACTTGTTAAATTCTCGTTTCGCTTTACGGCAATGGTCTGGTCCCCGATTCGATGTATGAGTGGGTAAAAAAATATTTTTTATGTACATTTCGATATTCGATGTTTTCATAATACACGCGAGAAATGATTTTTAAATTTAATAATTCCATTTCTTACTGTGACGAATTTTTATGTACATTTTGATATTCGATGTTTTCATAATACACGCGAGAAATGATTTTTAAATTTAATAATTCCATTTCTTACTGTGACGAATTTTTATGTACATTTTGATATTCGATGTTTTCATAATACACGCGAGAAATGATTTTTAAATTTAATAATTCCATTTCTTACTGTGACGAATTTTTATGTACATTTTGATATTCGATGTTTTCATAATACACGCGAGAAATGATTTTTAAATTTAATAATTCCATTTCTTACTGTGACGAATTTTTATGTACATTTTGATATTCGATGTTTTCATAATACACGCGAGAAATGATTTTTAAATTTAATAATTCCATTTCTTACTGTGACGAATTTTTATGTACATTTTGATATTCGATGTTTTCATAATACACGCGAGAAATGATTTTTAAATTTAATAATTCCATTTCTTACTGTGACGAATTTTTATGTACATTTTGATATTCGATGTTTTCATAATACACGCGAGAAATGATTTTTAAATTTAATAATTCCATTTCTTACTGTGACGAATTTTTATGTACATTTTGATATTCGATGTTTTCATAATACACGCGAGAAATGATTTTTAAATTTAATAATTCCATTTCTTACTGTGACGAATTTTTATGTACATTTCGATATTCGATGTTTTCATAATACACGCGAGAAATGATTTTTAAATTTAATAATTCCATTTCTTACTGTGACGAATTTTTATGTACATTTCGATATTCGATGTTTTCATAATACACGCGAGAAATGATTTTTAAATTTAATAATTCCATTTCTTACTGTGACGAATTTTAAAAATGATTTGCCCGTATTAGCGTTGGGAAATGTATCGATATTCAGAAAAGAATCGATACCGAGAGTATTATAGGGGGCGGCTTTTTCTCCCCTGTCTAACGTGAGCCCTAATGCAAGCAATCGCTGCTTAGTTACGCCACTGTATTTACATATCTTCCTGCGATCTCACTTATGTCATGGCTTCCAGTATTGGGTCTCCATTCTAGCACTATTCACGATTGTCATACCTCCGGTTAGGGTGCCTAGCCCATTACCATTTCAACTCTCTCATTTGGCGAATTACATCTTCTACTTTGGTCCTACTGTGAATGTTTTAATTTCATATTCTCGCAAGGGCACTCCGGTCATAGTCTGTTTCACGGCTCGCTGGACCACCTTGAAAGCGCGGATGAGGACTGTACTGTCCATGTTTCGACACCGTATAGGTATGTCAGTGGCGTGCAGTAAGTATAGATTTAGGTTATGCTGTTACCGATAATATTATACAAATTATACAATCATGTATAATATATATAATACAATATGTGTACTTTCGTTTAACCAACGTCTTTAAACAAAATAAATTCGTCGTTTATACGACCCTACGATGTAGGAATTTATTTATAATTTTAGAGAACTATTAATAGTGTTTTTAAAGTTTTAGTTTTAACGTAAAATAATTCTTTCTTGCCCGTATAAAAAATGTATGGACGTTTTTAAGAACACTTTCTATGACTGAACATGATTTATTTATTGTTTGAAAATCCTTCACGTATTAACTAAAGGAAATAATGATTTATTTTAAAGTTTAACGTTGGAAATAGTTCTGCCAAATGCTTTTTGTTTTTCCCAAATCAAAAACCAATCCATAAACCAAATTTAAAGAAAAATCATGAAATCAACACGTTAAGATAGTAGAATTCGCGAATTAGTAAAAAATTAAGTAGACACTTCAATGATTTGCACGCAGTTGTAAGCCTTTCTAATGTTATTCTGTTAAAAAAAACAGCATAGGTAACGACTCCATACGGATCAACCGAAAGGAATTTACAAATTACTAAATAGCCAATTATATGACTTGAGTAATTCATAAGCTTAAAGACAGAACAGAATGTGAATAGCTCGATGCGGTGAATACACAAGAGCGCCATGGGTACAGCGGTGAGTTGTCATGATAGTTTTTAGAACTAACCAATTAAAGTCTACTGGTACACAGATGACGCTAATTATCAAATAATGTTACCGTTTATGTTAATTCAATTATTTCATTTATATTTGTTTCCCAGAATTTTTATCAATGCACAGCTTTGTTGCTTGTATGCACTGCACCCTTTGAAAATAATACGATATAATATTCAGGAACTCTTGTGGGCCAGTCTTGTCTGTTCTACAGAACAATAATATTGTTAATCTAAAAAAAAATCTGGACAATGTACTGCATTCATTCTGTTACTGTATTTTAATAATTACACAAATATTGTAAATGTTAAATATATTTATTTTTTGCTTTGGCTACTTACATAATACTTAAATCATAATACACAGTCGCTGTAAATATTCTCCCCGTGCCTTTAATATTTTTTTTTTTAATGAGAAGGCCAATTCGGTGGTGGCAGCTTGACCGTTGTAAAATTCGTGAGCGGACATGCTGTCATTTAACTTCGCAAACCATGTTATCCGCGTACTGATGAATGAACTGTTTCGCCCTGGTATCCCGCCGAAGTGGCCTAATTTCAAGCAGGCCCTACCTTAAAGTCTGATATAACGAGACATATCCTAAAGTTACGTCAAAAATCAATTGAGCAACTGTTCTGTTCAAGAATGGACTGAATTCAATTTAATTTGTGCGTACACCGTGTGGAGGGTCAGGATCCAAGATGCGTAGAAGAAATCTGAAGATATATGATAGAGCTTAGGTAGAATAGCAGTCTATCAGTGCTCTATATCATTGTTCTAACTTTGAAAGCCAATAATCTCTAGTCACATGTCTAACTTTTGTTCTCACCGCCTCAAACATGTACATATGTATGTATGTAGTGTCATTTCTCTGCGTATCTAAAAATTTCGCGACCCCGTATACATTTGTCTGACGCAATATTTTCTGTTCGGTTGTCATACACTACAATAGATAATAAATAAAGTAATGTAATTAGTTGGATGTAGTGCGTATCGCGTGTGTGATTTCTCGTCAAGTTTTAAGACGAGCGTTCTGAATATTATTTTCTTTCTAATAATTGCTAGGTATTTAATTTAATTATTATTACTCAAAGGATTTTGAGACAAGAAAATTGATATTATTTACTGAAAACAATACTGTCAAATATAAAGATAGCTAACGGAGATGCTCGGTCCTGGCGAACTAAACAAATTTAAAAAATGAATACCGACAAATACAATACGGAATAATAGTTTGGAGCGGAACCTATGAATATGAAATGTAATTTTTTTTCTAAAAAACCGTATTGTTAATTTTTTTAAGCAGGACGAAATTAAACACGAGTATTAATGGTTTTACTCCTAACTGATAATCAATAAATATTTACTTTTTTTTAAAAATAAACTTTGTCTACTGGGTTTAATAATTGTACGAGTGATTTACAAATTGTCGTGTTCTAAGATTTAATTTGTCTTTAAATATATTTGGTATTGTAATTTATAAATTCGTGTCCTGAAAATCAAGACCTAGTTCTTGCGTAAAATAATGCCGTATGATAAATAATTAGTTGTACAATAATACCATGTATATTATAGCAATTCAATATTATACGATACGATATGCATATATACATATCGAGGAGCTCTCTAATTCCGAATGGTTGTTGTACCTACACATACATACACAAGAGCCCAAAAGGTTTGAGTCCTGCAATACATCAAATATCAATAATGGATAATTTTGATAAATCACCACAGCAAAAAATGGAATTATAATTTTGTTTGAAATTACATCTCACGTACCGGACTAGACCATCGTAAAGTGAAAATCGGTATAGAACAAAGATTTTTTTTAAATTGCATGTCTATATTGTACATTTTTAAGGAAAACATATTTTTGTTGCGAAGTTGCCATTTCAGAACATAACTGTAGTATTTTTAATACAAATTAAATTAATCAACCAGAAAGATATAACTAACATGATGATTATAACTAGATGATTAATTTATTATATTGTAAATGCCTGAAAACACATTGTTTTTCACGAAAGTGATTATTATAGGAGGCAAAAAAGCAATTATGCTCTAACTATTTAATGTATATACCGTGTAGTAATAATATTACATCTTATATACATACATATTCAGGGGGCTTTTCTACTAAGCATTGGAAACCAATGCCTTTTTTCCATTCTGTATTGGGGTCCAATTTTTTTTTAGTTACGCCACTGACCACAGGTATGGCTGTAACGGCAAAAGTCACGATACTGTGATGTGGAAGGCAACAGAAAACCATATCACCAATTTTTCCAAGAAAATCATAATGAAAGAAGCTTGTGGTGGTCAGCAGCGTCGGGAGATCTAGTAGAAGGGGCAGATCCTCCACCCACCGGACCGACCGACTGAAGACGGCGACAGGCTCCTCACTTGTAACAGCGCTGATAACCGAGAAGAATGGAGGAATGGTGTCAGAGGGATTAATGAGAAACTCCATGGAAATCGCGATCCTCAGTCATGAGCAGTGGCGTAACTACGCCAATGCGATGCATTAGCCCACGTTGTATGGGGGCCCAAAAGGTCCACGTCTTTACATAATACATTTAGTAATAATACTTTTCCCGGCGCCAATGTGGACTAATATTTTTTTAAATCCATCATAGCAAGAAATGGCATTACGACAAATTAAAAAACGTTTTCTCTGCTATAGATAGGGACCATACCATTGCTGTAAAGAAAAAATCGCTGCAAAGCGAAGCGAGGAATTTTTTCAGTTAATAATTTTGTTTTTATTAGAGACAAGAAATCAATTTAATGAACAAAACTACGCAGTTACTTCATATTCTTATTTGTACATACACTTAATACATTTACAGGAGACCCTTCTATTTTGCGTCGGGGCTCAATTTATCTAATTAACGCCACTGGTCATGATGAAACTACTAGGAAAATATTCATACCTATCAAAATATAACACATCCATGCTCTGATTGAACCTAGGTACTCCGGTTATGTATTAACCATGTTTATGAATGAATTATTTAATTAATTAATTAAAACAATCATAAATAAATTCATAATATGTAGATGACAAATTCTCTTCTTAATAAGATAATATTTTATATGCGTTTTCAGGACGCCATTTTCTGTCTTGAAAATGATGTTTTTTCGTGCGACTTCCTTGTTACTTTGAACCTGGCGGACTATCTTATTATTTTTATTATGGCGAGATAAGTAGCTTTGAAAGTTCAGGGTTCAGCATTTATGCGAGCGAAGATTTAACGGGAAACTTGGATTGGTTTAGAACTCATTGTCTGAAAGTTGACCTACGTCATAATTACGTAATAATTTTCCTTTGTGTACTGATAATATTGTTGCGTAGAATTAACCAACACCAGCTGGTCGTATAAAAAATGATACCGAACTAATTATAATTGATATTGGTAAATTGATGCCGTTTGCTTTATATCCGTGTCACATGTTCGATTGTTATTGTCAATTGAAGACGTCGTAAATAAAAATAAATGTTGTGATTTAAGGGGTCAGTGGTAAACAAATACTTAAGTATAGGTGCGGGACTGCAGCTGTCTGATATACGATTGTCTGCGGGGCCAATGGCGGCTACGACCACCGGCCAAGTTAGGAATCGAAAGAGATATACTGTTATCTCTTGTATAAAATAGACGTCTTTTTAACGTAGTCTTTTCCTCATATCTCTGTTTTTCAGCAGCTGACATTTCCTGGTACGAAACTTCAGGGACGTAATTAAATAAATGAGCCCCGATGCAAAATGGAACGGCCCTCAAGTCGGATAGATATAAGTACTCTTATATAAGAATTTTAACTAATCACATTTCACGGATGGATTTTCTTAATAAAAGAATAGAAGAATTTTAAGTTCTGCGCGGTTTTATCTAATGATAGTATAATCAAAATTAGTCTTATGTCTCTGCAATATTCTCAGTTTTATAAATTCTAAAGTATGTAAAGTAAAAAAAAAATTCTAAAGTATGTAAAGTACCTACATTTGAGGCACTTACAACTGAAAATAAATAAACCGACGTATTAGCGGGATACTATTAGATAGTATACATGAAAATCATTTTTTTAATTTTATAATTCTTTTTTTTTTTAAGAGCACATTCTTATTGCGAAGTTGCAATTTTTTAGAACATAAGTCTGCGATATTTTTAATACAATTTAAATTATTTTCAAAATAATAGAACGGCAGATGTATCAATTTGAAAGAACTACAGCATATAAGTTCAAAAATTTGTCGTCAGCTTACTATGTTGGTGTAGTGTAATCGATTAATGCATTTCCACGGAATACATACATATTATGTGGTATTATCAAAATTACATGTCATGTACCAAATATACTGTAGGGTGCAAATTGTTGTGCCTATATCTAACGAGTGCCCGAATGCACCGTATTGACAGCATTGGTAGTTATGGCCGACTGAGACCACGTTCCCCTCGTCATCCCAGCCTTCTTCTCGTTCTATTTTATTATTTAGATAGCTGTCATGTCTCACTATGTCTGCGATTCGTTTTCGATAGTTTTAATCATTGTCTCTTTTATTACTTTATTTATACCTGTTCACTTTATCTGCCTACTACTTCAGGTCTATATTTTTCAATACTACCTACTTGTTCCATTACTATTCTTGCTTTTATACTTCCAGAGCTTCTTGCATGGTCTATTATCTTGCTACCACAGACCAGTTAATTAATAGACATAAAATGAAGTGTACATATAGGAGAGAGGTTTGGAACATTAGTTTCGGGACGAGAGGCATTCTACACACATTATTTGTAGAAACATAGATATGATAGTTTATGACACATTTATGCAACAGCAAAAGTCAAATATGATCCTGAAATAATGTTGTTCGGTATTCATAGAATACATTTTTAACGCATCTTGAGAATTGGCCGCGACCCATATTATTGACACCTTTCGCTTTCAAATTCCCACCCATCCATTTTCCTTACTGCTTGTCTTCAGTGTGAATAGTGACCTTGACATCAGCAAACGTCAACTCTAGACATCACGAGAGCATTAGCGGTATGAATTTCTTCAACTCCGGTGCACCAGCACTGTATGTTTGAATATCCTGTGAATTGTGTGCACAGTGATATTGTTGATAGTTGTTTTTGTGTGCCGCGGTACAGTTTGTGATATCGCCGTCTTCGATTGGAAGCGGAGATCCTCCCGCGTGCCGTTTGTGTGATTTCGGCTGCGACTGCGGGAGTAACGGAGGCGTCATACACAAGGTAAGGCAAGCAGTCCTTCAGATTTCAGATTCCCCGAGATCACTGGTCCTTCGACTGAAATCCCCAACCCATCATCGACCCTTAACTGTTATTCCAGGCCCCCTCCCTTATTTCCTTCTTTTCTTTACCCCCCACCCCACTTCGGTGATTCCGATTTACGACCGGAATCGTCGTAATCCAATCCGCGGAACGCGCAATTTGTTCGGTAGATCCTATTCGGAGCGGGATCTACGTTTTCTTTTCAACATATATTAAAAAAAAGTCTCAGTGTTATTTGTTGCGTAAGTGATACCAAAATGATCAGGTGGATGATGCCAAAATCCAAATATTGAAACAAGGAATTCTCGTTATTTCATGTCTCTATATTTGGTAGTCTGTTCTTTCTACTATTTTTTAAAAAAAAAAAAAATTATATTCTATTTGTTTGTTCCTTTTTTTACATCATCGGAAACATATATAACGTACAATAAAATTCCAAACAAAATAAATAAATTACATAACATTGCAAAGGTTAAAAAAAACATTGTTTTAGTAAGATAACGTACATAAATAGAAACTAAATTGACATGAGGGGGAAAATAAGATAAGCAAAATAATAATATGAGATACCCAATTTCTATAGTTGAAACAATAACGAAGTGTCATAAATATAACTAATGAAAATAATAAACCTGTTAGATGAATAAAAAAATAACCCATTGCAGAATCTAAACTAAATAAAAATGAACAATACATAATTAAAATAAACCAAAAATTTTATACCAGGAAAATTCACTATAAAATTGTATGGATCGTTCTCACAATTAAACGGTGCATGGTCGCCTGATATTTTAATATTATTATAAATTAGGATTATCAATTATTAATTATTATTGTTTCATCATTATATTATCACTCATTTTCTATCTACTACTGGATGAAGGCCTCCCGAAGTGTCTCCCAATTTTCTCTGCCTTCTCTCTCTGATGATTTCATTAGTCCAGCAGGTTTTAAGACGGCCTGCCCGGTTTTCCCTCGAATTCCATTAGATGGCTGGGTTCGTCCAACGACGGCCGTATTATTTTATTTTTTGTATAATAATATTAAGTGTCATAATTCTCTCATCAGTTATTAGCTCCGGTGATATTTTTGTAAGCAAATTTTCCACAGATATTTGAGTGGAAAAATCGAATTCAAAGATTGATTACCTTAGCAAGTGCCTGTTTATAGCTGATGCCATTTTATTTTCAAATTTGTGCTGCAACCGCTACGCTGACGGGTGTAGTGTAATATCAATAGAATCCAATCTCTGTGTTTTTTAATATTTTAGGTTTCTGTTTAGAGACATGACTTACAGCTTAGCCGCGTGATAACAAGTTGTCTCGGATCGTAAGTATTCATTTTAAATGTTTAGTAAAGATTTCATATCATCTGTGATATGTGATGCCGCGCAATAAACAAGCTTTCTTCATTTCTCTCAAACATTTTTGACACTTCACAAAAATAAACTAATTATTTCCATTATGTATTTACATCACCATATGTTTAGGTACGGCATCTAATAAGGTGTATTGTTTATTTTGTCAGTTAGTTGAAAATCACCTCCGAAATGTTCAGCTCATTTTTGTAGTGGGCGTAAAAAACGGTCGAATCTTTGCCGCCAGAAATATTTTATTCAAATATATGTTCGTAATGTTTACGTTTGTTCAATGAGGACGGACCCGCCGCTTACCCGAGCTACCGATAAGCTCGAGGCTCCTATCTCGGTCCAACTTATTCGCCGTCTGATTGGCATTTTTTAATGCCACTAGGCAGTTGTTCGATAGCGCCCCGCATATTGACAGGGCGATACCGCACACCTGCCAAAACAAGATTTGCCCTCATTGCCCCCACTTTATTAGTAAATAAATAAATAATATTTATAATACATAACATAAAGCTAATATAAAATAATACAATTAACAAGGCCGTGGAGCAGAAGGGAAGTGAAGAGGCACTCCCTCCTGGGAAACGAGACGGCACAAAAGAAAAACATATAAGAGACTCGCGCTCCACGCACCGATACCAACAGATTTAACCCACAAGAACAGTACACCGCAGATCATGTCTGGACAAAATGTAGAAAAAAAATAATAACTTACTTACTTACTTACCATCACGCCGTTTCCCCGTGGGGGTAGGCAGAGAGGATAGAGCGCCACACTCTTCTGTCCTGACACACAATTCTCGCCTCATCCACATTCATACATCTTGTCATACAAGCTCGCCGATTGTTGAGGCTTCTAACAGAACCATCCTCCATTATCTGGTTTACCTGGTGGTGCCAAGTCTTCCGCGGACGTCCTCTATTTCTGGTTCCATCAACACTTGCGTCATATATCTTTCTTACCATTCTCTCCTCATTCATCCTTTCCATATGACCAAACCACCTAAGTGATCCTTTCTTAATCTTACTCACTATACTAACATCAGCTTTACATTCTTTCCTTATTTCTTCATTCTTTACTCTGTCATAAATAGATTTGCCACAATTTGCGTCTAAGTGATCTCATTTCCACTGCATTCAGTCTATTTTCGTTCCTTTTCTGCCAGCTCCAGGCCTCACTTCCATACATCAGTGTCGGTACCAGGATTCCATTGTGCACCGCTAGTCTTGCCTCGGTTGACAAATTCTCGTTAGATATAATTCCATTCAAAGCGCCGTTTACTTTATTTCCTGCAGTCACCCTCCTTTTGATATCATTCTCAGCCTTTCCGTTTCTATCAAACATACTTCCCAAATATACAAACTCATCTACTTGTTCCAAACATTCATTACCTACAAGTATTTTGCACGGTGTCTTGCTTTCCTCCTTCTCGAATACCATTACTTTCGACTTGTTAACATTCATCATGAGGTCGCTTTCCTTGCATACATCGTACATTCTACTCACCAGATTCTGTAGTTCTTGTTCATTATTCGCCATTAGTACTGCATCATCGGCGTACAATAAACAGCATACAATCAAATCGCCCATTTTTGCTCCCACATTTTAGTTCTTTCACACATTTATCCATATACAAGTTGAACAGCCATGGATACATTACACAACCCTGCTTGACACTCTTTATAATGTCAAACCATGGTGTGAGTGCTCCATTGATTCTTACACACGCAGAACTTCCTTCGTATAGGGATGCGATTGCGCGTATAAGTTTACTATTCACCCCGTAATCAGAGAGTACTTTCCATAACTTTTCTCTTATAACTCTATCATATGCTTTCTGTAGATCTACGAAGGCACAAAAAAGTTTTAGGTTTTTCGCCAAAAACTTTTCCGTCATCACTCGTAGAGAAAAGATCTGATCCATGCATCCTCCAACTCCAGATTCATGTCACGCTCGAGCAGATTGGAGTTCCTGACGGAACCTCGATCTACTCCCTCCAAACCCTCTTGCATGTCCTGCTTTGCATCCGTCAGAATCACGCAATGCCAGAGGATGTGCTCCTCACCCGGCTGCAGGTACACTATGGGTCCAGGGCAAGCCCTAAATTGTTTATGTTTGTTCAGTAATTATTTATTGTAAACATGAACTCAATTTTTTCAAGAATGTCTTTAAATGGAATGAGGAAGAATGATTAATTCCACTTGCACGGCCAGGGTTCCGTAGAATCTATATTTCCATGCGGAAATTCCTTATTATGTTTCTAAAACAATATAATAAACCCATGGCCGAGCAACGGTCACCACTGATCGCGATAGCCGATTGCTTTTCTGCTGTTCGTTGGAAAAGGGAAAAATCTTAAAATGCGATCATGTGATATTTACGCATGTTTTAAATGTGTAGATAATGTAATTGTAGCTTGTTTTACAAATACAAAAAATATACATAGTTTAATTTGTCGATTCTTTCTGTTTTTCTATCAAATCTAAAAACACTAGTCGTGGTCGCTCCTAGATCCTAGCAATAGCAGTCGGCTAGCATGTAAACTTGCAGTCGGCTAACATGTAAACTTGCAGTCGGCTAGTATGTAAACTTGCAGTCGGCTAGTATGTAAACTTGACAAAATGTGGTATTAATTTTTTTTGACTCGGATTTAAATAAAACCTTGCCTGGGTCCCAATTTTCTCAATCCGATCCTTTCTCTATGAATGAGATATTACAAATCTATTCATTCTTATTTTCTTGTGCCGTTGTCTAACTGTTTATTCTCTAATTGTCTAAATAACTATTTTCGGCGAAGCACGCTAAAAACTGGTACGAAGAAGTCGGCACATCATTGGCGAGTTTTATCATGTCGGTGAGAACCTCCGTCAATATATACGATACGTCCAATTATCTTTAATTGTTCCCCGACTTTTCTCAACATCATTGTCTAGTTGACCCGAATTGACAAACAAAGATGTGGTGAAGTTCTTATAATACGTATAATACATTGGCCTGACTGCATTTTTGGCCGCTTTAAATTTAGACCATTACTAATCTTAGATTGGTCATATTAATGAAAAACTTTTGAAAGTTGAGCGTGGAGCGAGCTGTCATTCGTAAACTGTTGTATTTTGTACACAAAACAGGATGAGCAACTGTCACCTTTACCGCCGAATCCTCGAGGGCAAAGTTTGATTCGTGTAACTGCCTATACATTGAGAACAGATTCTCTTGATAAATTCTTGTTTATGCTCAGACCGTCATCTCTGTTGATGTTATTCGGATATTTATAAATCTTCTGGGCTTTTTTAATGGCATTTGGGCTTATCTAGAACCGCTGCACAGACTGAAAATGATAAATGAGAAATCCGCTAAAAATAATGCTCTGCCTGAGAAGAGAGTATTCATTTTTGTTCGTTCATCTTCTTGTTGACGGTTTGTCTTCCGCATATTTAGTAGAACCCTTGACACCCATCTATCTTCAGGGATTTTTGAAATTTTTTAAAACTGCTTCGCCATCCCGCCCGTCACGCAAAATACCCTCGCTGTATTGTCGGGATAAGATTGCTGCGATTTTCTCACTTTCCACGCCAGCTCTAGACACAGCTAGAAATCTTCCACGCTAAAAAGATAAAGTTTACTGCGACTGCTCTATGACTACAATAAATTTATATATTGTCGCAACACTCTGCTACGTTTAAATTGTGACATGCGTTATCAGCAATACATCGCTTTACTTTTCCACAACATTTGTTTTTTAATACACACATATCTGACACTTGTGTTATGATAATTTGACAGTGAATTTAATCCATGTATACCATGTCAAAATCAGTGCACGTTTTTCTTGTGAAACTTATCTGCTCAAAAATTTAGGAGTACCTATCGTGGCAGTTTTTGTTTGCAGTCCTACTTGACAACCGCGTTGACCCGATCCCACAGAGAAGATTGATTAAAGCACAAAGGAGTATAGGATGCTCGATTCTAAGAAAGTTAATGATCGGCTAGACGCGCGGAGGTGAAGAGACGATCCTGGGAACTCGGTTCACCCTTTATTACAGATACTCACACATTTATCAGAGTCAGGAAGCAGTATGGATCCCATCGTACTCGGCTTGCGTATCGCGCAAATCGAAAATCCACACGAGCGTAACAGTTGTGGAAGCTTTTCAAAAATGTCCACGATACAATGCTATATCTCGTTTCAGAGATGTAAGCATTTTATTGAAGTCGTGGATGTTCAAATAAAAGTTTTTGTTAATTTCAGATCGAATATTAAATCCAAAAATAGTTTCCCATCAAATGTGGATTATTATATTATAAATATTATGTACAGTATATTATAAATAAATGTCAGTATGTCCGGGGATCGCGAACACAGATTGGATCTATCAAATCAGTATTTTGAAATGATACTTACTATAGTATCGTAAACTGTGTAATTTCCACTGATTATTACCGACTTCAGCCTGAACTCAAATTGTACCAAGGTTAGCAATTATTTAATTTCTTTATAATTGCTTTATTGATAACCTTTCGACGCGAGTGCGCAATCAATTAATTAGAAAATTGTTGCCCGAAAAAATGGATTGTGCCGCATTAAATATATTGCGATAAATGGCATCAGTACGTACAATAAAAATAAACAGTTGATACCGAATTTTTATTTTATAAACAAATTTTAGTTTTAAAATATTAATTATCAAAGTTTACAAAGCTAAAATGGATTGAAATCGAAAGACTTCACGTGGATAATAAAATAGATATGACGCGTAACTAGTGACGTGACTAAAAAAATTGAGCCCCAATGCAAAATTAAAAAATGGCGTTACGGGTAATGTAAAATGAAAGGGCCTCCTGTGTAGCTGTAGGGATCAAATTTCAAATTCACCGCCATCTCAGCCGGCATCGATGCTAGCGACAGCGCTGCCGGTTGCCGCTACAAGTCTGGCCCGATCCTTCAGCGACAATCTGATTCTTCTGTTTCATCGCTTCGCAACGGCGATTTTGCCGGCCTGCGCGCGCCGAGCGAGACCGCCGACTCGCTTCATTTCATAATACACGCACACCTTTTTCATTTCTTCATTCTATTCGAAATATCTGTCTTCCTTGTTTTATCATACTGTCACAATAAACATCAACACACCAACCATCACACTTTCATTTAACCACAGACCTAACCCTCAAATATGTATTGTGTATAAAATAAATTACGTACTACGCGGTTTTATTCTTTAAATAGTAAAATAACAAAATTGATCTCTTATCTCTTATAATATTTCGTGAAATTGTGCTTTTAGATAAGTAGGTCTGGTCACTAACCCGACATAGTAGTGGGTTATTACTTACAACAGTATACATCGATAACATTTACACGTGAAAAGTGTTTTTTTTTTAATTTTTAATTTAATTTCTTGCTGTAGTCAATTTTAATAATTATTAGTTGGAAAAAATATCGTACAAAAATTCGACACAATGGCGTGGAGCGTTGGGCCCTTATACGTGAGCCTTAATGCATAGCATTGGGGCATAGTTACGCCACTGCTCACAACAACCACACATACATATAAGACTTTTGGAAAGTCGATAACACATCTCAAATTTCGACTCACGTTTAGCTGAAAATCTCGAACTTTGAACATCAACAAACAAAAGTAAATACAGTTATTTATGGTTTATGAATAATAATTACAGTATAAATCTTTATCGTTGTACACTAATTATTATATACTTCATTGTTATTGACTTTTACAAACTTTATACCTTTTCGTAAGTCATTAATCATACCTAAAGGGTGTCCAGCGGAAAATTTTCAAGTTTAATATTAAATAATAAAAAAAACTACAATGTTATTCTCATATTTTATTTATACAAAATGAAGTTTAGCGATCCCAATTTAACGTTTTATAAACAATATCGTCTAAATGCCGTCCATTTCTCTTAAGACACTCTTGCAATCGGACTCTTAAATTTGCAAACACGCGAGAGCAAAGTGTTGGGTCAATGGCAGCAACTTCACGGCGGATATTTTCTTTTAGGGCCTGAATTGTTCGAGGATTGTTGCTGTAAACTCTGGACTTAAGGTATCCCCACAAAAAAAAGTCACACGGTGTAAGGTCCGGTGACCGAGGTACCTAGGGTATGTCTCCGTACTTGCTGATTAATTTATTGGGAAAAATTCCCCTCAGCTTCTCCATTGAAATTCTGGCTGTGTGTGGAGTAGCCCCGTCTTCCTTCTTCTGTGTTCTGTTGTTGAACCCGGGAAACAGAAAAAACGCAAATAGAAAAACTCGTCGATCATTCAACAATACACGTCAACAGTGACTGTCTTTCACTGATTAAAAAAATAAGGGTTAATTATCCTTTGGGCAGAAATTGCACCCCACACTGTCGTTTTTGGACAATGCAAACATTTTTGATGGCGTTCCCTTGGATTGTCGGGGCATCAGTATCTCATGTTCTGTTTATTAGCATAGCCATCGATATGAAAATGTACTTCGTCAATAAACAATATGTTTCCAAGCGTTCGTGCTGTTCCAAAATGTTCCAGCATCGTTTTCGCTAAGATTTCAAGTAAAGAATAATTATTTTCATTACACATTATATTTTGGTTTAAAAACAACAGAATACGAAAATATTTTTCAAGTTGGATGTTTTGTGTGCATATACGAAGCTCTGGCTTAGAGACATTATTTTTCGCATCCATTCCTACCTATGCCCCTTTGTTCCAATAATACTTACCTAATCGAAATAGAATGAATCGGCGCCTATCATTACAGATGTTGGCAATTTGCAAAGCGATTGACGCCGATCGTAAAATAAATAAAGTTGTTTTTTTTTTAAATCCTTGCGAACTTGTTTTGCTTTGCGAGAAATCATTAAGTGAGTAGATACCGTAAAATTGTATGATTTCGGATTTTCATAGTATTTCTGAAAGTGACTGAAAATGTTTCATAAGGTATTTTTTTAGTTTTATCTGTAAAATCTATGTACGAGAAGATAGTGAAGAATGAACAAATTAGTATTATTATTATTATTAGTAACAGAAACTAGTGATACATGTCGTAATGTAATATAATAAAGAATGGTGTGACAATCGCAATCACTTCTGTGACTTTCTCCCTACCCCTAGATGAAACATAAGATGGATATAAAGTAAACAATACCTTGTCTCCCATATTTATGTGTAGTAAGTTTAATACTTCACCTGTCTGAGAGTTACTGTTTCTCTCCAAACTCGAGTAGTGCTAATAAACTCAAGTAGAGTTATAACATTGTTTCATTTATATCCATCCAATCAAAATTTTGGGTAGATTAGGTGAATGATTCGTTCCATCCAATCCATAAGTCAGGAAATTGCACATTGAGTACATTATTATCAAGTATAGCAAAGCTCCATTCCTATTGTGAGGACAACATTTTTTAATTTTATCAATTTAAATTATGGAAATAAAGTGCCCTACCATTAAATTTTAGCAATATTTAAATATGTCGAAGAACACACAATTATTTCCATATCTTTCCATTAAAAATAATAAAAAATAGCTTTGTCTCTATGAGATATCTTTTATCTGTTCATTAAATATTACTCCATACAATTATACAATAAACTGCATATGGAAATAAAAGATGCAACAAATGGAGTAATATTTTAGAAACTAATTATAAAATGGATTATTAAGGAAAACACATTCTTATTGTGAAGTTGTAATTATTCAGAACAGACGGTCTGTGATATTTTAAATACTAAATTAATGTATTAATTATAAATATATACATATAAAATCAATTTTGTCGAAAAATATTGTTTTAGCGTCACCGGGATCCCGGTGACGCTAAAATATATATTTATAATTAATACATTAATTTAGTATATAAAATGGATTAATGAATTAGACAAAGAAATATTAAAAAGGGTACTAATGATAAGCACATAATTAATAAAATTAAAATAAAAAATCATTAAGAAATATTAACAAACACAAGATCATCCTAGTATTATTTTTAATAAATGTAAAAAAATATTATAAAATAAAAAACAATACAATACAGAGAGTATTTGGAATTGATTGACTAGATTTGTTATTGATTTGGAAAATTAACTTAAACATCTACTTGAAAACTTTGCCCGCCTATTGAGGCAAGCATACTTTCCATTTACTTTTTTTACATTATTAATTTGTTTTATTTTTATATTTCAATATATACCCTTTTTTGCTTTTAGCTCCTTTACTATTTTTTTACTTTGTGATGTATATGAGTATAATGTATCCTAAGTATTCCCTAACTAGTCCAGTCAGGAACCTTTAATATTTAATATATTATTACAGCCTTGTAAAATGATTTGATTTAATAAAATAAATAAATTAGTTAGTGTGCACAATAGAAATAATACTAAATAAGTCTTGATTTGCTCCTTATAGTATTTCAAGTAATATAATGAAAAAATTTAAATATAAAGTTAATTTTCAGCTCTGGTGGGATCTTTGTCCATCGGAACCATGTTCCTGCTGTCCCCTGTTGCGGGTGTACTGACTGACAAGATGGGCCTCCGACTCACCACTCTAATAGGGGGCGCCCTGGCCACCGGTGGAATGCTGCTCTCCTCCTTTCTCTGCGATTCTGTGCCCGCTCTCTTCTTCACCTACGGTTTTATGTATGGTCTGGGCGCTGCACTAGCCTACACCCCCTCGCTCGCTATCCTCGGGCACTACTTCAGTCGCTATCTCGGGTTGGTCAACGGTATCGTAACATCCGGTAGCTCCGTCTTCACAGTCATCATGCCCGTTATTCTAGAGCACTTTATCTCCACATCAGGCCTGGAAGTGACATTAAGAGTCTTAGCTTTGATGTCATCATTCGTCATGCTCTGTGCGCTTCTGTTTAAGCCAATATCAGCACCTAAACAAAAGATGCAAAGGAATCCAGAGAAACAGAGTGCACTCGCAACTCTAAAGTCAGTTATCCATTTAGAGAATTGGAAAAAAAAAAGATACGTAATATGGGTGATAGCTATTCCGTCAGCTTTGTTTGGATACTTTATTCCCTACGTACACATGGCATCATTTGTGGAGGTCACGTTTGGTTCTAAAAGCAATGTGCCCATCATGTGCATTGGAATAACTTCCGGTCTGGGAAGGCTGATATTCGGATTCTTAGCAGATCACCCCAAAGTGAATAGAATATTCTTACAGCAGATAGCATTCTACAGCATCGGAGTGCTCTCCATGTGTTTACCCTTTGCTAGTACTTACGTAATGGTTCTGGTAATCGCTCTGGGGATGGGACTCTTCGATGGATGCTTTATTTCACTACTGGGACCTATTGCATTTGATCTATGTGGACAGAAGGGAGGAACTCAGGGCATCGGTTTCTTATTGGGACTCTGCTCTATACCTTTGACAATAGGACCGCCCATTGCAGGGCTGATATATGATCACACTCAATCATACACTTTGCCATTCTTGTTGTCTGGAATACCTCCATTGGTCGGAGCTTCTATAATGTTCTTCTTAACGTGTGTTAAGGATCCGGTAGGAGGAGATGTCAAGCCCGCAACCAATGGTCACTCTCTAACTTCAAATGCTTGGAAAAATGGTAAGTAATGGTTTCTATAAATTATAAATAAACATTTTGGAATGAAATATCAATTTCCTTTGAGGATATGTGACCTTTTTACTCTGAAGGTACATTTTTATGTAAAAAAATCTCATTTTATTTGCAATGTATCGATGAGTTAAACCATTATGTGATCGGTATTCGATTGTAATGATGATTGGTAACCGAAATCTAACTGCTGAAGGCTTTGTTTTTAGTGTACCAGTGGTTGCTCGCCACATTATGAATAATCAGTTATAAATCATTGTTATAAACGAACACAAATGTCACAATTATAGTCACAATCACATTTAGCGTAGCTCATCAATAGCTACGTATTGACTGACGGGTGGTCAATCCATGATTTTTTAATTTTAAGTGTTCTTTTTCTCAGTAAAAAATGTTATCCGCAGTTGGTGTTTTTCATCAAAGTGAATGTAATTACGTATCTATTAATATACATTTTGAGGAATTCAGAATATTTTTCGAACAATTAAAACATTTTTTTAACACTTGATAATAAATTTTGAACCCAATTTAGACTGTAATCACTGTACAAAAAGAATTATGTATTACAAATCTCATATGTATTTATTTAAAGCTTACATAAGAGTCCTAGGACTAGTGATTTTAATACAAAATTGTATTAAAATGTTGATATAATTGTTATTATTTCAGATATAAATCCTGCTGAGAAAAATGGTTTTTCAAACCACGCTGAGAGTGAAGCTTTGACAGCCGTGTCATCAGGTAGATTACCTTGGAAGTATAACAGCACACCGTATAACCATTTAACACCAAACACCAAACCAAATGCACGGAGTAATTATCCCCCGCAATCTGATCACATTCGGTACCAGCATATTCCTTTGCTGTCTTCATCAGTAAATCACCAAGACCTTTCCCTTCCCCGTAACTCTCCGTCAACTTACTACTCGTGTCCTACCAGTAGCAACTTTATAGACAACAATCCCTTATGGCCAATATCTGCACGCCAATTTCCTTGCACCAAGCAGTTCTTGCAAGTTCGTGGAGGAGGACACCGACCAAACTATCAGAGTATTCCATTAGTGGATTGACAGCTTACAATTTGTTCCTGTGATACTACTTAGAATTATTTTTTAATAAAACCAAATGACTCATTTGTGATAATGTACGCTGACTTAGTTAGCAGATCGGAAAACATTTGAAAATTTTCTGTTGCAAAAAGAATAATTAATTCATTTTGGATTACTATTTAATTTGTAGGTCAGTTACATGTTGTGAAAATAGAATAGGTTAAGTATCTATATTTACGTTATCTCAATTCAATACAATATTTTTCCTATAACAAAATAGGACCGCTGTATTTAAATAAATTTTGATTGTACATTTTATTGATAATCAAAGATTAAACGCGATTGTGTACCAAAACATGTTAATCTTTCTAAAACACTATTGCTATTGAAAAGTTCATAAACTTTTTGTACTGTGTTGAGGTAGGTTTTGATGTCATTAATTTTGATATCTTTTAAATAACTATATTTATCCTCCATACACAATTTTAGTTATGTAAACGATGTGTATGTTATAAAATTCGCAAAACAGGTTTACGTGTATAATGGCATTTATTTCAAAATATTTTTCGGTGGACATTCTTTTTGTGAAGATAAATACAATAAAATATGTCACATTTTGTTGACTGTGTTTATTATGTAAGCATTGCCAACTAATGTTCATAATCATTTTATTATGGTTATCAAAATAAAAAGTTACACAAAAATATTTTACGTATTTTAATTCGTCTAAATCAAATAATACATATATAAAATTAGTACAAAAATGTAGATGTCAAAATATATATAAATAAATAAATCAATCCACTTTTCTTTTTAACCAATTTTAAAAGCTCCTTTGTAAAGACAAGAGTTTCTAAGGAACTAACAATAGTAATTATATCAGTATTTATTAAAACAATATTTCTAATTTGTTATATTCATACTTTTCTTTCTGCTTCTCTGGCTTTTGACACCATAGTATTATCATAAAAGCATAAATCACAATGAACCGTGACTTACACTTAAAATGCATGAGCTCATTATTTGTAAATTATTTTAAAATCTTCTTTCCTTTCGTACTACTCCACCTCTGACCATTATAAAACCTAAGGATTATTGAAACAACAAGTGTTGAATCAATAATAATTTTGGCTTCATTTTGTTTAATCGCTGAAGGATTGTTAAAAATTATATAACATGGATATAAACAAAATTATATGACTACCTGTATAAATTTTAAATAATTTCATAGGTCATATTTATGTTCTTGTGCTAATGATATTGTGCATAAACTTGGGAAACTAATCAAAAATTGTAAAATTGTGACTTTTTACAAAAGACTCGCACAATCATGTATAATTGAAATGATCAAGTACTGTCTATTTCAGTACTATATTTTAAGCACATTTCAAAATGTTGAAATTAAACTAATTTAATGCAACTTATAAAAAGAAGCTGAATTATATTATGACAGATAAATCTCATCTCATTCTTATAAAATGTGCTTACATCATACATTCTTTCACCAATACTCCATTTGTATATATGTAGTATAATGTTTTCTCTAGTTTAGTATATTTCTGCTCGCAAGTTACACCTGGATCCTACCCACTAACTGTACGTTGATTGTCTTTTCTAAAACTACTTACTCTGTGTGAAGTGCCTAATATTAATTTATTTGTAGATTTTCTTTTTATATCTATTATGTAGTAGTAGTAGAATATTTTAATTTTATAAGAAATATGTACATAATTTCAGAAGTTGACTGGTACATATCGAAAATATGATTTTGAGGAATCATTTATTAATTATATATTTTAAAAAAAATCTGAATTTTCATTTTAAAATGGTTTTCTTGATAATATCATTATGGATATGGATGGATCTACTCGTACTTCTGATGTACAGATTTATGCATGATTTATTTTTATCGTATAAAGAAATTGGTATTTTACTTCTGTTCATAAAAGAATTATTAATAGGAAAATATTTTCTTTATTACAAAATAAAGATACATACATACTTCAATATTCTTAATAGCCAAGTTATGAAAGATAAAACTAACTTGCTGATCTCCCGGGACGAGGATCAAACTACTGACCTCTTGATCACAGCGAGTGGTATACTGCTGGAGCACGTCTTTATTAATTGAATTATTATGAATTCTAATTTGTTTTCTTTTCAATCTAGGATACACATATACTGTGTACATTCCGTATTGTCTAAATTCTATTTAATTGAAATTCACTCATCGTCATCATCAGTGCACACTAGCATAGTGTGGAACTAGGCCCCCTCAAATAACTGTGGCCACCCCTACCTATCCTCCAATTGATGATATTGACTGCGTGTGCATCCTACATAACACTATTTCAACCTTGCAAGATGGGTCTTTAGACACTTCTCTGGTCAATGGGTTACGCTTTCTTCGCTGGTCATTCTAAATCCATGAGACAAGCTCACCTCAGCTGCACCACAATAATAATTTAAACAATGTTGGGCTCACCTAGTTCCTACCCAATTTGTGATAGTAGAGTATGGCCCCACACCCCATATCCATTCTAGAAAAGATAGATTGCTTGTCAACTTGTACAGGTTCGTCAGAAAAATTATATTTTTGCAAAACTTTTATTGCCATTTCAAGAAAACTTATTTTCATTTATTAAATCCACATTTCAATTCAAATAAAAACAAAAAAGTTGTCATTTTTATTTTATTTAGATGTATGTATTATACAAATTCTTATGAATGGTCCTGTAAAAATCTTATACGTGTAACTTACTCCGATTGACAGGATACTTACTTCACTTGTCTGTGACTTTTTGTTATTTTTAATATATTTTAAAATATTGATATGGCATTCTTTTATGTAAAAAAACATAAATCTTTTAATTTGATATAACTTTTGTTTGAATTTTTTCAGAAAATCCAAGGGATATCGACGCATAAAACTCTGATTACTATTCGCCATAAACGTAAACAAATCACTTCAGACGCATGTTATAATGTGTTGCCATGTATTTTACTTTTCATTTAGATATTTGTAAAATTGTATTTAGGGTCCTTAGAGAAAACGGTACTCACTTTCTAAGAAATACAATTAAGGAATCTCAAGTTTGAAATGTATTGATATTCATGTAAACAATTGGACACTAGAATAATATGTAACAAAATAGTACAGAAAGTGGAATGGTTTGAAATCACTCACATGGGGAATTTATACTTAGAAATTGAAATCTTCAAAAAGAAGAGTTATTAGATGTGTTATCAAGAAGAGTTATTGGGTGTGGGATGTAGAATAATTTTGATTACCTTGCGATCGAATAAGAGTAACATAACTGTAAACTTCATATAAAAAAAATTAAAGAATTTGCACTGAACAAATTTCAATAGTACCTTTCACACAAATTTACATTAAAATAATAAGTAATTTTGTTTTTAAATTTTTGACTTTTCAATTTCTGACTCGTGACTGGAAACTGCATTTCTTCAGTCTTGTAGTCATATTAAAGCATATTTCAAAGATTGTATAATATTATGATCATTATTAGGAATTATTATGTATATTATATCAATGGCCATGTGATTGGATCATTAAAATGATTTTAGAAGAAACGAAAAGACTTTGATGGTTTTCTTTCAATAGATAAATCATTTAGATAAAATGTTAGCCTATTAATAAGTTGGCAATGATCTGTACTCCATTTAGTAGGTAAAATTTGGATTAATGTAAATGTGGATAATTGTGATGCCGTTCAGGTTGAAAATTATCATACATACACGTGGACAAAGTACAAAGAGGGATAAATTAATAAAACATTTATTTAATATTTATATAATATAAAATATTAACAGCTGTTTGAGATTAAAGGAGAAGCATTCTTAAATTACAATTTTGATTGATTACACAATTATGTACATCATGTTATAAAAGCTATAAGTTTATAAGAGAATATAAAATCTATATTAAGGCATGGATTAGAAATGATATGTGTATAGCATTCAGTTCAATAGTGTTATTAGTGATAACAGTGCCTAAGGATTTACATATCTGATGAAGAGATGACAGTAAATTGTTACAAGAAAAAAGTGCATTTAACTGACTCGTTTAATTCTGTCTGTTGTAGTCCATCGAGAGAATGTTACTGTACCTAATAATGTCAAAATAATTTCTACAATATGATAGATTGGAAAACTGATTGTACTTAACCTTTTAAATGCCATGAGCGTGTTAACACGCTCACACATATTTTTAAATCATTTTGCCATCTGCGGACGACAAGTCCCATCTTTTGATAGATAAGTTGAGACACTTAAAACATAGTCTTACCGTATGTGGTGTCTTCCATTCAAATAGAGTTGGCAGTGAAAAGGTTAAGATCACGTGACAGAACTTTAGAATAAAAATGGAAAAAATGCAGTGATTACCTACCCTGTGGACAGGTTATACATAAATATTTTTGATTGATTTACCTACAAAATATGGAAAGTTGTTGAAATTGGAAAAAAGCATTTATGGCATTTTAATGCAAGAGAGAAGAGCCATTTAAATTTCTAATTTTAAAATAATATAACTTTTTTGTAATTAATTGCGGTACTTATATTACTGGAGAAGGAAACACTAAATTAATATACCTCCTGTCATGATTAACCATTATTTTAACACTATGATTGGGATATTTTTTATATTGAGACCTTGACCAAATAATGTTTATTTATCTTTCATCTCTTGTGAGCTTAATTATACACCAATAGAAAAATTCCATATTTATATTCTTCACTTTTGTTTTGTTAATTTAAATACTGTATATACATTTTTTTAATAAAGTACAACAATTGGCGTACTGTAAAAAATTGTTCAGAAAAAATGTGTTTATAAATTTATTGCATTTCTTCTACGAGATCTTGAAACAAGTAATTTATATTGTATAATGTATTGATTTATATTATTAAGAGGTGCATTTATGTACTTAAATTGATATTGTGGTTTTTTCTTTAAGGTTTGCATGTAGAATTTGTGAAAGATTGTAATGTTTTTAATAATTTGTTCAATTGTGCAGTGTCAATGTCCAGTCCAGTAAAATAAACTGTCAAAGTCAATTGATATTCATCAATGAGAATCCTTCAAACAGCATTTTTCAGAAAACTAATGAATTTCAATAGGCATCAAAATATTTAAATAATTTATACACATATACATATGTATATATTATCTTATTATTATGCCTGTTATTATTATTTTAAATGTTAGCAAATAAAGTGACATCTTTTAATCATAAGTAAAAGAAAATAAATGTTTGAGAATGTTAGAAAAAAAAAGTCTTCTCGCATGGATGTCGTACCTAAAAATTTCCATCAATTTTGAAGAAACATTTAACTACATAGTAATAAGTCTTATCATAATACCTAAATCGAATTTAGTAAATTATTTATATGAATTGAGAGCATTATGAGATTTGCTTGAAAATCTCGAAAAAAAGTGTGATAGGTGGTGATTCTGAGATGATGACCAATGTTTGAATATTTTATATATCTATTTTTATGTTTGTATTGATAACCAGGGTATGTATTAATGTGGTATGTGACATCAGTTTAGATATATATATATATATATATATATATATATATATATATAATAAAAATAAACAAGTCAATTAACATGTATCTTGTTTTTTTTTTAAGAAAAACCATGCCTTATTTTTTAAGAGATGACTTATGAGAAAAATATATTTCATTTACATATCAGGTATCAGGTACCCCACATTGACATCACAAGATAAACTAGGGGGCAGGGATATAAAAAGTATTTACAATATTTAATAATATTTGTTGCACATACACTCATAATTCAAGAGTCAACACTTGTATGTGCCATACTTAAGGAACTCGACTGTCTCTATCTCGACTGAAACAAACTTAAGAAAATCCTCCATATAATATGCAAACCGATACATCATCATTAAAAATACAGGGGATCAAAAATTACAATAATAACCGTATACTAAAAATTACGCGAAACCTGGAAATTTACTTAAAAACATTGTAAAATTTATTTTATATTTACTGTGTAAAAACACATAAAAAGGAATATAAATCGGTGTATTCCTATCATAATCATAATTATAACACTGACATACAAAATAGCACATGCAAATATAATTTTTAACAGTTAGAACATTGGAAGCATTAATCTCCATAAATTTTGTATTACAGGAAGAAATAATAAAATATGATTTATGAAGACTCTTTTTAATTTTTTTCAGAATTTTAAAATAAAAATAGGTTTTTTTCTATATTTACATTGAAAAGAAAATACCAGAATTTCTAAATAAACAGGTTTTACAGTATAATATTATTGTGCATCCCTGTATTACATCGGAAGAATAAAGAAATTAAGATATAGTATTGTCAAAAAAGAAAACAATAAAAATGTTTGCTTACTGTTTTGACTGTCGACGCCATAAAGAGTTTATTGTTATATCAAATGAAATCTGTCTTAGTTAAAAATCAATCTGATCTTGATTAAATATAAACTTAAAAGATTTTTGGTATTTTCCATAAAAAAAATGTATTCATTTCATTTTTACATTCCTTTCAGACGAATGGAAGAATTCATATATAAATTGTTTATTTTCTTTGTGAATGTCTCAATAAATGCTCACACCGCACATACTAAACATAGCTACAAAGTAAGCTTTGTGGCTTTATGAAGATAGGGCTAGCATAAACTCCCAGAATTCGCAGAATATCAAGCTTCTAGCTCTGGGATATATGTGGCATATATAATATCAAAGTTCTTCTTGCTAGATGATTAGGTATCACCGATACTTTTTGACCTTTTTCTTTAATAAACTACAATACAATACTTTTAAATTATTTAATAACAATAGTTATAGTGATTTATGAATTTCACATACACAAAATTAATTAACTTTAAGTCAAAATATACAAAATAAAATCAATGGCTAGAGGTTATTTCACACAGTTTTACTAAAATGTAGAACTATATGAAACGGTGACTAACAAAAGTTAAAAATAACTACTCTTTCAAATTCAAAGTAAATTGGTAAATTGCATTTTAATACCAAATACTTAGTACTTTGAACAAAAAAATAATAAAAGCCAAAAAATTATACCAGTAAAAAACAATCTGTATTTTGTCAAAATTCAACAATTCCAGTTGAAATACAATAATCTATTTAGGCTCCATGTTGATTCTTTAACAATTACTTCGCCATACAATTTCGCTGAATGTAATTTTACAGATTTACTAAAGGAAAAATCCCATTCAAAAAATAATTTTATCAACGATGCTCTACAATATTTTAACATAAAACATTTAGGAACATATTTATTGACTCATAAAATGATGGGGCGATTCATAATAATTAAAAATAATGAAAACTAAATTAAACTATAAAAAGAATACACTTGACAATAATAAAAATAGCCTTTTAATAATAAGTGCACTTCAAATAAACAAAATAAAAATAACTTTTAAACTCGGATAAGTCCCAAAACATAAAAAAATGATTATATTAATATAATAAATAGTTAAAAACCCATATTACGTATTAATAATTCAAAATAAAATTTGAACTACTTTGTCAGTAAAATTATATAGTTAAATATATCTGACTAAAGTAAGAAATATGTAAAATACATCATTGTGAAATTTGTTTGATCTAAAGAAACTTGCACAATCTTAGAGGAAGTGGCTGGATACACTTTATATGCGAAGAACTTCATAGTTAGGGACTAATGGGAATTATTCATTAGTTATACATTAGAACACAGATATCTCGAACCTCAAGGGACCACCAGAAAAATTAGAATTAAGAAAAAGTCATTAGGGTTGTTGAAAACACAACTACATACCTATTACTAAATATTTATTCTAAATTGCACAAGTATGACATTATTAAAATACTTAAAACATCATCAAGCAATATGGCACAGTGCACATCAATAAAAATATAAACAAAACAGGTTTCACTTAGATTCATTTTTTGACTGCTTTATTGCACTTCCGCCTATGTTTTTCATTGATGTGAATTAAAGCTTCGCTGGAATTCGGAAGCTTCTTTATTCCGAGAATCTCTGCTTTTTCATCTGATAATCCACTGTCTTCTGAACTTTTTTTGTGGAAGACATCGGCTACTATCTCATTGTCAGTCAATTCTCCACACACTACTATGTCGGTGTTTCCAAAATGACAAAATGTTCACAATTTTTTTTGCTGATGAACGGATTGCTATGCGCGCTTGTTGATTGATACTCGTGAATTTTGTCGATGCTAACTTTGAATTAAATAAAATAGTTTGAAATATACATGTTTCTTTTATACTGTTTTGAAACAAAATTCATGAGACCAATAAATTTTTTTTAATTAATGATAAATTCAAATTGACAAAGTTGGAGATATCCATGTTCTACTTGGTATTATTCAAGTACTCATACATTTTACATATATGTATAATACATACTTAAAAACATCTAACAAATATTTCATTATCTGAAGTGAGTATCGAAATTGGCACACTTAATACGAAAAACTAGTGAAAAATTTATGTTATTAGTAATTTTAAATCATTTAGTGAAAATACTGTCACCAAAAATACATTGACAAACACAACATGTTTTATTTATTTTCCTTCATACACAGTAATATTTGATGAATCAAATACAGTAAAATCCCGTTTATTTGAAATTGAGGGGACCGAATACCAAGAAAAAAGTTCAAATAACGACTTACGGTAATGAAAATAAAATTACAACTTATTTTACATAACTTTTTTAATTACAACTCGTAGTAATTATATATATCTATATCCACACATTTAAAAATAACAAACAAGTTGTCAAAATACAGTATAAACAAATCAATAAAAATAAAAAATTACGATAAATAGTATTTAACCTTATTTTCACTTGGTCTCATGGATTGTTTTCACTTAATCATAATTACAGCACAACTTATTTAAAAAAAAAACAGATTACTTTTTTCACCAGACTTTTCGCACTATTATTAATAACATAATATCAACATAATTTTCGAACTTATCAACACCATCATTTCTCCGCTGTATTGATGTTTACAATAAAAAATTCCAGTGTTTTTAAAACGTTTTGTGGTGGTCGTGGCAGTATTTCGCACTCGCCTGTAACATCTTATTTTTTAACTTCTTCACTTGCTGCTTCCTTACTCCTTTTATTCTGTCATCATATTTAATATTGTCAACAATGGAGTCGTGTTTTTTGTCAATCTCTTGTAATTACTTCATTTAATTTTTTAGCCACTGTTGGCGTTGTGCACGAGTTTTGCATTGGAGCTATTTTCGAGAATATAGAATTATCAGTCAAAATCATTGAAATGTTTTTATTTAAATTTGATGAAATATAGAATAGTCTGAGGAATGCAAACCACACATTCACAAATTTCAAAATGTCTAATACGTAAATATTAGAGAAATACAAATAATTGACTTCACATAATATGTATGAAAAGTCTGAGAAACTCAACCGAGTACTAGCATTTGTACATATACATAATGATGATGATAATAATACGAAATGGAAGATTGGCGAGCACTGACATTCGCAAACCAGCAACTGGGAAAATTACGTTACCTATAAGGGCGCAAAGATAATATTTGCTATCTTTTTCTAATGTAAAGAAAACGAGCGAAACAAAAAAAAACATGCGAGCTAAGTTAATGCATCACAATATGGAAGATAAAGATTTAAAAATCGAGGACGCACAATACATTTTTGTCATCTTATACTGAAAATGAGTGAGAAAACAAACAATGCAAACTTTATGTGTTGTGAATCGGTATAGGGGCAGGTACTACTCATTTGGATGGACTTTGGCAGGCATATAGCGTAACGCATGTGTACGTACTTTCATCAGTCAATTACCAACCTTTTCTTGTTAATTTGTAACACGTATTTTGCAGATTACGGACATTTGACAAAAAAAATCGAATTAGGTGAAAAATAGATTGACAAATTCATCTGATAGGGTCCAAAAATAGCGTCGAATAGAGATTATTCGATTTATAAGTACAATTTAGTATGAAAACTTTCTAAAACTTCGACTTACGGTAAATTTTGAATAAACAGGATTTTACTGTATTTATAATTGTTCAGGGACGCTGGTTATAAATATTTTTCAATACATTTTTTATATCAATTAACGATTACCTAAGTATGAAATAAGATTCAAAAATAATTATTTCCTGTGCTTAAAAAGATGTCAAACCATAAAAAATCACAATGATGATGTCATTACATGTAGTATCTGCAATCAAATGTAATAATACACTCCGTAGATATTACATCAAATTAATTAGAAATATATACATAATACAGTTTGACGATGAATTGGAATTATGGTAATTTCAATTAAATATTAAAAACAATAAAAAAATTGAAATTTCAGCATGACTCAATTAAAAATGTAATTTTATTTTGAATTATGAATTTGTAAATGAATGGGTTGTTTTTTTTATTAAAATTTTATCCAAAATATGTTATCTACTAATGCAAATATGATATCATATCAAAATTATGAAATGTATAAAAAATTCTAATTATCCGAGTAGTTTTACAGCATTGGAAAGAGAAACTATTATGAAAAACATTGTTATTCATACTTCAGAATATTTTATTCAAATGGCATACCAAGAGTAATATTTTATCAATTGAATATTAATATAAAATGACCTAATTTTCATTTATCACAGCCATTTAGTGTTTTCGTAAACATAAACATTGTTGCGGAGTGAAAATATGTCATACACTCAGTTCATAACTAACCACATCTTCTCTGAGCTCAAGAGGAGGAGATCTAAAGTTACCATTGTGCAATGAATGTTTGATATATTAACAAAAGCTTTTAGGAATTTTGAAATTTCAAATATCACCATTTCGGGAAAATTACACGCATAGCGTATTGACTCACTGTGAGGTATATAAAAATTAACAATCAAATGGAGAGATGCTGTTGCCTAACAGGTAGGGATATTCTTATAACTTTTCTTTAAATAATAATAAATCACATTATTCATATTAACTTTTTCATCTCGGTTTCATTTCAATATACAGGTGTTTCACCCAGAGCAGGTAGAGATGTTTCTAAAGATTTTGTTTGTCACTTCAAATTTGACAGATGTCAACTAGTGACATAGAAAATTCATCATGAAAAGGTACACGCATCAACAATGTGTTTCAAAAATAAAAACATTATTTTAATCAACGTTTAAATACAGTAACTTGGCGTAATAATATCTGCAGATCATGAACGGCATAGTAATTACAGTAATTGGAAGATAGAATACATTGAAATGCACTGAACTATGGAAGGAAATCATCATGAGAAATACACAAGAAGTCTCTACGTCCTCAGTGGGTGGCAATTTGGTGAGCTACGTGAGCTTGCCCCATACTTTTTTGAGATCGTTCAAGACAATGCTGTTACAGTCACTGGCAAATGTGATGAACACTGGCAAAATGAACATGATGAACAACTTTTTGACCCACAGTTGGAGAATCTGGACCCACTAGATACATAGTTTAAACAAGATGGTGTCACTCTGCACACAGCACACCATTGAATAGGATGATTCCGGGTAAATTAATTTTGAAATATGACATTAACTTGTTATTTTTTGAAAGAGAAGGTCTATATCAACAAGCCACAAACTAGTAAGCAACTCAAAACCAATATTCAGGAAGATACGCCACAGTGAAAATGTAGTCAAAAGGGTATGTATGGCTAACAGAGGTAGCCATTTAAATAATAGAGGTAGCCATTTAATAATATTCCACACACAATTGCCAGCATTGAATAGAACATACTTAACATAAAATTGGCTAAAGGTTATTCAAAAACATAATTTACCTATTCTTGTTGGGATACCTATATAAAACATTGAATTAATTTATGCATTATAAAATATTTGTTTTCGATACATGAATGAAAGATTACTGCCCCGAGGTACTGTACATCGCAACATAAATATATATTACACATATACATGTTTCTGCATTTTTAGTTTTCTACATTACTGACTACCTATCTAATTTTATAGAAAATACGCTAAATGCTATTTTAGATCCATAGAGTTTGGGTCAGCATCAAGTTTATATAATATACAAATGTGTATAAAAATATTGTTCATATATTAATCCAACAATATTCCAGAATCAAATGGGAATTTGTTAATCAAAATAGTAATTAATAAAGTGTACTCCGTTCCTATTTCAACTCCCCCCCCCCCTTCCTCCTCCTCCTCACCGCAAGAGCTCAAGAAGATCTGGTTGCACTTTATGAATATTTATCAAAATAAAAAAATATATTTAAAATGTTGATGGTTTCCAACAGGAAAAATCAAAATGATTAAATAAAATAAGAGATTTTGATAATTAATACACGAGGGTATTTGTGTACATATCTAATAACAGAACTGTAAGACTTACTGAGGAGTCCAAGGCTTTTCAATAATCATACATCAAGATTTTAAACAGCTAATTCAGAAAACAAAGTTATATTCATTTAATAAGTAGAATACCATATTAAATGTTAGATTAATACTGAATGAAGAATGATATTTGCTGACATGAAATTTGTATTCAATTTGATGAATTTCATCATAATGATCATTCATGAATTATATTGAAATTCTATAGTATAATTTTCACTCAATTAATTCTTATAAAGTAATAAAATCGTTGTTGAAACATAGCGCTAATACAATAATCTTGGACGAATCTAAAACAGATATTAATCTATTCATATAATTTACAAAGGTAATACACATATGAAATAATAAATTTAAATGATTAGAGGAACGAATGACAACTACAACTCTAACGAGACTTAATGCTACCGTGTTATGATTACGTGGAGCTCTGCATTTCGGCAATGAACTTCTCAAATTCATCCCTGAACCTCAAGCTGTCCTGGCGCTGACCGTTGAAGTGGTGCTGCGAAAGCGTCGTGGGGAGCTGCGAGCGGAGGTTGGGCTGCGCCGAGAGGAGGGCGTAGATAGCCGAAGAAACAGGCCGGGGGACATCCTGCATAGCACCGCTAACACTTAAGTTCAGGAGTCTGGAAAAGACATAATACTGAAGATGTCTACATTATATAAATGTATGCTACCCAATCATAAACATTGTTTCCCAAATTGTGCCCCGAATCGCAAGTCAGATAATGTACTTTATTTATTTAAACACATATAACATATAAGCATTTTGTAAAGCTACAAAAAAAAAAAGACAGTTTGTTAAATATATTTTACACAGATTTTAAAATACATTGCCCAACTAGGCAAGTCTCTTTTAGGGCAAATTGGTAAACAAATTGCATTTCACAAAATCAAATAACTCATTGAAGGCAAAACACAATCAAATAGAACATACATATGAAACATAAAACATAAACAAGGCAAGTAAACGTGAAAATATATAAAATGAGTGAAAAAATACCAATGTGCAATACAATATGTAAAACTGTACTACACTTTATATTTTATTTGTGTCATTGTTTTTAAAATAAAAGAATTTTACCTTCCAATAAAATTCCTATTTTGTTTCCATCGATGCTTGGAATTCATTATGCGAGAGAGAGATAGACTGCTGTTTTTGCTCTTAGACACCCGCTCCTTATCCATAGATTCCCTACTTGCGACTTATTATCTCCGTACTGGCATCCCCACGGCGCGTAACTGTAAGGATGCCAGCGTCAAGCCAACAGTATATTTCATATATCTCACAAAGCACCAGGTGGGGATAAAAATAGGAATTTTATTGGAAGGTAAAATTCTTTTATTTTGTGTTCCAATCAATGCCTGGAATGCATTATGTGAGATCTGTTTGTTAGCACCTGGTGGCTTGAGAGTCTGGCTTATATAGGCGTGAAGAGAGGTGCTGATTAGTTCTGAAGAAATTGTTCTCCAGGAACATTCGCTATCTCTCTTTGATGGAAGGAGCATTTGCTATCTACGGAGGGTGGTTTCACTCTGCCAGTTCCCCCTTAACAGAATTTCTTATGAGGTAATTTTCCTGCCAATACATCGAGGCTACGGCAGAACGCACACTTCCTGGTACGCTTCTACACCGGCATCTCTTAAGATCAACTTAATCCTCTTATCGCCCACGAAGCTGGCGATGTTTTTATTTTCCCATTGTTGAAATGAAAAACTTGTTCTTGGTTGCGAGAGCATAACCAGTCTCCAGAGCCAGAGCAAAGGGTTGGTGTTTTCTTCCTCTGAGCGTCACGTCGTGCACTCTTCGACCCGATGGCATGATGAGTAAGATGGCTGCCCCTTCTGACACAACTAATCGATGGACTCTCAGTGATTTTGCCATTCACTAAGATAGCTTTAAGAACATATCTGACAAGGAAGTTCAAGCTAATTCTGTCAGTTATCTAGTCAGTACTTAGGTCGCTAGAAGCTCCTTGGACCGATTGAGCAGAAGAAAATCCCTACCGTCCCTATACCATTCTTCCACAAGAGCTCCACTAATCAATTTGACAGCGTTGCAACCATCCTCAGATCTGATGACAGATCATTTGAAGTAGTTCTCCCTGGTAGTATAGCCTTAGGAATTTCCGGTGGGTTTCCACTAATAGCAGGTGAAAGTACACCTGGATGAGGTCGATTTTTACCAACCAATCTCTGGGCTGGAAGAAGTCCTGTACAAAGAAATGGTTGAATAACCTGGAGAGCATTGTTTCCACAAAGACATTCAGTGCTTCTTAGTACTGATCTAGAGGGGAAGACAAGCGGAGGTTTGGCAATGAACGGGCTTTTCGCACCCTCGAGCATCTTCCATACTAAAAGCAGTACCCAGTACTACTCCTGTATCTTCTAGAAACTCTCCAAATGACCCCTCCCTCCAGAACTGACTGGTCTGCCTAGTGTCATCTTCTTCTTTGGCTACGATCTTCAGAGGACTTGTGGTCTGTCTTCCGTTTAGACATTTTATTGTAGGTCCGATTTCTATGCCTCATGCCGTGGTATACCTGGCTCACCGGCGAAGCGAGATGGCACGAGATGACCCAAGTTGACATGAGAATAGGCGATGCAAGCCGAGAGCTGCAGTACATTCTCGTGCTCGGTTCCTCTTGCCATGCCTCGGCAAGAGTGGACTGCGGGCATAAGAAAATGCCAAAATTTTAACTATTCCCCTGAAAAGTTTTTACAGATTGATCTTTTCAATGAAAACAAAAGTGTTTTTTTATATCTCATGAGATCTACTAAGATCAAATCCATGAAAATGAAAACATTATTGTACAATCCATGATTCAAATTTCCACCTTTTCACATGTAACACAATTATATATTAAATTTACACAATAATAAAAAAAGTTAATCTAAATTAGCAGAAAGTATCACTGATTGCTTTTGGTATCACCGGTCGCTTTGCGGCCAATGGTAGTTGCTACGCAGCTATGGGTATTATTTACGTTGAACTCGTTTTCCAATGTTGAAAATGATTTAAATAGGTATTGTTATCGTTCCAGTGACATATTTAAATAATCCAATAGGGACAAACAGATTTGTATTTGTTATATTATGTATTGTATATATAAAGGCCATCTCATCCCGCTCGCACTTACATATTGTGATTGTAAGCTTACTAATGCTATGCCCTCTGTGCGAGAACCATCTGCAACCCATTGTCGTTAGCAGAGAAGAGGCATTTAACATTATAAGACATCGCGTTGGTGGCGCTAACGCCAAGTGTGCGGCCATCAAACTATGTTGATAACGTCAGGAGCACCCCCCACCCTCTTCCTTAATGTACGTGTGCATTGCCTATAATAAGTCTTACAACTAGGTTAGTGGATTGGAACCTAGTCATCAAGCAAGGACCGACTGTATGAAGTTTGATCAAAAAATATGCAAAAAATTTTAATTTTGCAGGTTGGATGCTCTAGCACATCAACAATCGATAACAATGTCAAGAATGTTTTGGACATGAGATGTAACAGCAATATTTGTTCTGAAATTGTTGAATTTCGACCAAAAGCAGTGCCGAATGGACATTGCTCGGGAGTTGCTGAATGAAGTCTACGATTCAGAATTGCTCATACGGATCATAACTGGTGGTGAAATACGGGTGTATGAATATGACGTCAAAACAAAGCCCCGATCGTCCCAATGGAAACTTTCTGAAGAACTAAAAATGCTCGTCAAGTTCGAATGTGGAGGTTGCGATGTGATAAATAATGTACCTGTGGACACCGCATTAGTAGATTAAAATGCGCGCGGTGGCGATGTGGATTTGGCGCTACAAAATCTCCACACCAAGGAAAGCGTGCATCGCTCGACACGGCACACTGCAAGGCGTGCATGAGAATTCATTTTTGTGACGACATGGTATTTTTATGTGGTGAATCAGAAGATTTATAAGAACTTTGATTCATCAGCAAATTGGAATCATTGCCCGGCTGACTGCAATTCATCATGGTGTGCCCGCCCGCACTTTGGGATAACTTTGATGTGAAATTTCTGCTTTGATGTAACCGTCTGTGATGTCGGCCTTCTCCACTACATCCAATGAAGAAAATCAGAAAGTATAACTGTGAAATGCGATCGTATCTAGTGATTTTAAATGGTGAATATTAAAGATGGCAATTATACTGTAGAGAAATTTTAGTTGATAATGTGTCAATAAATTGACAATTATTTTAAGGCTGTTACCTGAGACTATTCTTTATATTTTGTCGGGTGTAAATATATTCATTTTAGAGAAAAAGCAATGCAGTTACTTTAAATATAATTTCTATGAGAATTTATTGTATTAGCTATACTGGTCCATTCCCTTCTATCCAACAAAATATCCAGCGCCGCACCAAGACTGAGTTGGTCGGTGCCAATGCTTTCTGGCGTTCGATCCGCCAGAACAAGAAAGCGCTGTAATAAGGTGCTGCTCACTGTTTTCTTCGATTTCAACAGCATAATGTATATGAATTATTGTCACCAGGTCGTACGGTAAATAAGGAGTACTACCTGGAAGTTCTACGCCTTTGAAGTGCGTGAAGCAATTCAAAGAAAACGCCCAGATTTGTGGTGAAATAACTCATGGCAATTGCACCTACTTCTACACTTCACTGCATGTTTGTGAATTTTTAGCTAAAAATAACACCATTATGGTGCCTCAGCCTTCGTATTTTGCCCTGCGACATCTTCCTACTTCCGAAGATGAAAAAACCATGCAATGACAACGTTTTGCCAACATGCGGAGACAAAGATAAAATCACTGAAGGAGCTAAACACCATAATGAAAATTGTGTTTCAGAAGTCCTTTGAAGATTGGAAAAAGCACTGGCACAAGTGTATTTATTATATCTGATGAGGACTACTTTGAAAGGGACAAAATTAATAATAATGAAAAAATAAAGATTTTTTGAGAAAAACCAAAATTCCACGTATTTTTTGATCAAACCTCGTATACGATATAGTTTCTTCTTTTTTCATCTATTAAATAAATAAAAAGTTTTTAAATTCTTCCACCAACACCTGACATACAGGGAGGTAGGTTGTCACTGAAGAAAAAAGTACCTCGCGGTAAGGGTGTGTAGAGCTTGCAGCAAACGCATGTCTTGTCCACCCAACTCGGTGGACAGGGCTGCCATCTCGGCAAGCAGTTCGCACACGGGTCCAGCCCCACCACCCGCCCCGCTCTCCATCCCCTCGGCGATGGAAGCCACAGCAGCATTGAAATACTCATCTTCTAATGAGCATATCTGAAAACAAGGAATCTCTTCAATCTTTATAGACAATACATGAACTGGGATACCATACACTAATAAGTCTTCTTTCTTTCTCATACTTGCTCAGAAGACTAACGACTAAACTAAATTAAAAATTAAAATTGGGAACCAGCAGGATTTCAGTCTGGTTTTAGCACACACAACCACCTACAAATGACAAAACTAATTATTGAAAAATCAAATGAATACAGACAGTTCTCAATATACGAATGTTCGGTTTATGAACATTCTCTGTAACAAACATTTTAAGATATATTTTTTTATTTACAAACGCGCAAAGTTGTTGAACCAGGTAATGAAATGGTACTCGAACTTGACTCGGTTGAATTCTGAGGAATTGATAACTGATGAGTTAATATAAATAGAAGCAAATTTAAACACAGAAGAAGTACAAGAAAACTTGAAATTTCACTTCCAATTTTTACATTTATGATGCAGAATATGGCTGCAGCTTTTATGTTAATCTGAGGGATTGATAGGTAATGTTTGAAGAACAGGACTCGAATATGAAGAGAATTGCGAAAGTAAGAAGTGTTTATGATTCACTGATATGTTGTACAATAGAACCTCGATTATCCGGACCTCGATTATCCGGATTGTTCAAAATACAATACTTTATAATACTCGTACATTTTGCGTCGTAATAAAAATACAACTTGACATAATTATAAATAATTTATATTCAAATTACATCATTTCTGTGGCACTGATCTGTCTGGATACTCTGTGGTGATACAATATGCGTTGTTACATGAACCGCTAGTTATGGATATCAATCGAATCATTTGGAGCAGTATTCAAATATTTATTTTTAATATTACTGATATGTCATCGAAAAGAAAACTTGTTGTATTATCATTAAAAGACAAATTGGATATAATCAATGCTTTTAAACGCGGTAACTCGGGACGTTCTATGTCTAATAAATATGGTGTTGGAATGTCAAAGATCTCAGATATAAAAAGACAAAGCGAAAAATTATGGAGTTTACTAATTGTTTAACGTCAGAAGATGTAATATTTAGTATATATAGTAATATTTTTCAATACAAGATTAAACGGAGATCCCACCTTTAAAGCAAGTTCGGGCTGGCTTGAAAAATTCAAAGGTAACAGAGAACTTGGTTCACGGGGAAAAGATTTCTGCTGACATACCTTCAGCAAACACTTTCATTGACACATTGAAGGTGTTCATAGAGAAGTAAGGATTTGACGAAGAATTTATTTACAATGCTGACGAGACCGGTTTAAATTGGAAGAAACTACCCAACAGATCTTTAGCATTGAGGCGTGAAAATACTGTACCAGGGTACAAAATTAGTAAAGAATGTATCACCGTTATGGTGTACGCCAATGCAGCAGGCACACAGACTTCCACTGCTTGTCATTGGGAAATCAAAGAACCCCAGATGCTTTAAAAATATCAGAAGTCTTCCGGTTGAATGTAAGCATCAGAAAAAAGCCTTGATGAATGGTGAAATTTTTAAACGATGGTACGAAAAGCAATTCATTCCGGAAATGAAAAAACATCAAAACTCCATAGATAAAAGAGGAAAAACATTATTATTACTAGATAATGCACCGTCCCACCCATCTATAAAATATTTAAACCAGGATGATGAAATGTTTAAGGTAAAATTTCTTCCACCAAATGTCACCTCAGTAATACAACCGATGAATCAGGGTGTGACAGAAACAGTAAAACGCTTATATATATATATATAGAAAACAGATGCTTAGACGATTATTGCTAACAGACGAAAATAATGTAGAAACAGTTATCAGCTTCCATAAGAAAATAAATTTAAAAGACTATTGCTACATGGCAGCAAAGAGTTTGAGAAAATCATGAAACAAAATTTTGAAAAAACCATTAGTAAATTCCAGTAACACAGTAGAAAGTGGTATAGGAGACATTGCGGAAGCAATAGCACAAATTTCAATATGTCCTGAATGTGACGAAGAAGATGTAACAGAGTGGTTAAACTGCGATGCGAACGATCCTGGATTCCAAATTTTGAATGATGAGGAAATAATTAAAGAAATATATGCCTCAGATGAACAAGATCGAGAAAACGAAGAAGAGATTGCGAAGCAAAAGATATTGGTCCTACACATTCTGAAACTTTTCAGTGTTTAAATGTCTCCATGAAGTGGTTTGGGAGCCAAGAACAGTGTAACTCAGGGCAACTTATATGTCTTAAAAGTATTCCCGATTTAGCAGCTTCAAAAGAACAGCTAGCTTTGAGCAAAAATCAATAATTTAATTTCTTAATAAAAAATAATTTAATATTGAAGCTATATGTAAATCTAGACAAATAAAAATTATTCATTCTGTATGTACATGTCTTTCACTGTCAATTATGATTTATTTCAATTATCAGGACTTTTCCTTATCCGGACTACCTTCATCCCCAATTAGTCCGGATAATCAAGGTTCTACTGTATGTAATGAGATTTTTAATTTAAAAAATAAACTAACTGTGCAGTCTTCCACCAAGTCATATTTTTTAAAGAGTAGACAAACCAGCCGCAGTAACCGTCTACCTCGAGTGCACAAAGTGACATGCTTGTGAAAATATCAAACACTGATGAAAATTTGAACAATATACATATTAAAAAAAAAGAGCGCATTTTACTAATACATAACCAAAAAAAGGCCGCATTTTACGTGAATAACTTTGACGGTCAGTTGTGACTTAATTGTCATCTGGATCGTACAGCTTTATTAAGCAATATTTGATCAACATCTGAAGAGTACATCGTGAGCATAACAGTTAAAAAACAAACCCCATTTTCAATAGAGGACCTTGTTACGAGCAAGTTGTTTATATGCTCTTGTGTGCTGTATGAATTTTACCAAAAAATTCTGTAACCACAGCAACCAAAAAACAATTGTGCCATCTATGGTAAAACTTTACTAGTTCGTCAATGCTAAAAATGGTTCAAAAGAATTAAATCAAGAAATTTTTGTTTCAAAGACAAACCTATAAGTGGAACACCAAAAATCATTCATTAAGATCCCTTACCTGCAGAAATTGAGGCCAATTTAGAGATGTCAATTAACAAATTAACAAAGAAGACCAGGATTTTCATGGCCCAGCATTCAAAGGATTTTTTAAAAAATCAGAAAGGTATGGGAAACAAGAGGTATGGGTATCGCACGCAAAAAGTGATGACAAACTGGCCTCAAACTGCGAGAATAAGGCGAGAAAAAATTAATGCTCTCGGATGGAAAACTGTACCCTCCATATTCTCCTGATTTAGTACCATAGGATTACCATTTGTTTAGGTCTTTATAACATAATTTAGATGTGAAAAAATTTAATAGTGTCAGTGAAGTGAAAACAGCCCTCCCTCAATATTTTAAATCAAAGCATGTCAGTTTTTACAAATGAGGGATTAAAAACTTGCCTGAACGATGGAATAAGGTTATATCTATTGATGGAGAATATTTTCTTGAATAATATTGTGAAAATAAATTTGTTTTTAAAAAAATGCTTTTCATTCACAAAAATGACAATTTTGTTGGGTACCCCTAATCCCTAATATGTATGTACATACATAATATATAACGTTACCTGTTTTTATTATAAACATAACAATTCTTAGGTGAGAACTTTAACAAATTAATTTTCGCTTGATAATTTCAAATGGCAACACATATGTATGTATTATGAATGTTGAAGAAATGGTTATTTTCTGATAGCTTTATTACCTAGGAATTTAAGAAAACCAACAATTGTATACTTGTCCTTTTCTATTGACACTCCAGCAATATTTACGTAAAAAATAATGCACTTTTATGTTTACTTGATATTGTAAAAGAATTAACTATTAGTCTCATCTTGAAAGGGTATGCAAAATGCAAAAATATCTCGAAATTCAAACTGGAAAAATGAAAGTTGCCTCTTAAGTACACTAGATTATAATTTTTAAAAACTATTATATAAATAGGACGTTATATATATGTTTTTTTGAACGTAAGTCGTAATTGAATATTCCATATACACATGTGAAACACCGTTGTCTTTTAAACATAGCAAAATATTACATAATTATGAAACAAAAAGCTCAAAAAATGGCAATATGGTGTTTTAAATAGATTTTTATTAAACAAAACCACCAAATGCATCTGACACAATAATTTGAATGTAGAATGTTCGCATTAGGTAGTCTCAGGCTAACAAATAATTAATAAAACAAAGTATAATTAAATCTGACCAAAAATGTACTATTATCGAGAAACAAACAAATGACTACTCACAGTTCTGGCACCCAGATCCTGCAGCAGGCGGTAATACTGGTGCGCCAGAGCAGGACGCCGCAGGTGGAGGGAGGGTGGGGCGAGGCGAGGCAGGGCGCATCGGGCCACTCTGAGAGCGGCTTCGCGCCCCGCCCCCTCGGTGCCCGCTTCCTGCAACCAGCCAGCTCCCACTATGCCACTACCTATTTCCAGCACCAGCGATAACTCCTGGAGAGAAAAATAAATTATGATGGTGAAAACAAAACCATAGAGAAATAATTAATTACCACTTCCACTTCTGCCCATTAAACATTATAAATGTAAACAAATAAGTTTCAATAAAAGTAAAAATTAACTCCTTTTTCAATACACCATTAACAATATTGATCTAAGTAGAGTCGCAGTTGTGCGGGATTTGGGTCTGCTCTTCGACGAAAAATTGTCATTTATTCAACATTACAACTAAATTTGCCACAATGGGATGAAATCCTTAGGATTTGTGTTAAGGACAGCCGAAAACTTTAACTCGCTCCGCTCTCTAACAACTCTATTGTAAGTACGCTGGAATTTAACTCCACTCTGTGGTCTCCCTACTATGGGTCACATATTATAAAAATCAAAAGAGTGCAACATAAATTTCTAAGATTTATCAATTTTAAATTGCATATTTCGATAGAAAATATAAATTAAGATTATTTAATGAGTCTACTCCATTTGAAAAAATTTGCCTGTTGTTTGCTTGTGAGCGATACAGTATATCTATATAAAATAATCAATAACATATTGGACTACCCTGAGTTGACACAAATGGTTTCATATAAAGTACCAATTCAAACGAGACAACATGAAGTGTTCTTTGTAGGTACACATAGAAATAATTATGCTGTTAACTCGCCAATATAACGGATGCATCGGCTTAGTAACAAGCTGAATTTTGTTGACATTCTTCCTTGCAGGAGCATACTTGAATTGAATAAATATTTACATGTAAATTATACTTAGTTTTTTTTTTTTTATGTAATATTTTAACTGTTATATTTTAACAATTATATTGAACGTAAAGATGTACTATTATATTTAAATTAAATAAAAAAATTATTCTTATGTAAAAACCCACTAGGGCGTTGATGGATATAAATAAAGGAAATTAGTGAAAATAATTCTAAATCTAAAGTTTTTCCAATATTTTAATTTTTTCGTGAATTTAGGCATATTAAAAATATTTTTTTTACAAAAAACACTTTATTAAAAATACACAAATAAAATTTGGCAACGAGTAATCAACCTAAGTAAGGACTCCTGACTCTAAAATAACAAAAACTAATGCATACTATGTACTACAGTACAATACCATTGTACTTAAACAAGTTTTAACAATTTAAAATATCTTGACAATCTGCGTACTTCTATAAAAATTATAACACACAAGCGATGTGATGTGATGTGATAAACTGATTGTAACCGTGATGACAATGATTGTGTGATTAGTGTTCAATTGTAATGATGAATGTAATTGTAATTATTTGTAACTGATACTCTAAAGCCTAAAGCTCTAATCGTTGAATCGCACTTACCAATCATAGTTACAATTGAACACCAGACACAATCATCATTTATACCATCACTAATAAATATATTACATTTTTTTTAGGTGTTAAAATAATAGAACTCAGAAAATTTAATCTTCAATAAAAAAAGAAAAGGTTATTTATTTTGGTTACAGTTGGTACATGTGATTACTTCAAAAATATTCACAAATGTTTACTAATTTCTTACTTCACAAAATTCATCTTCAGCACTAGTGTCCCCATTCCTTCCGATATGCGGCTCGGGCAGAGCGGAGTGGTTGTCCAGAGGCTCGGCCAGTGCGCCCAGCAAGGCGGGGCAGGCTGGTGAACCGGCCAGCAACGCAGGTAGACGCGACGCAGCAGCTGCCACAGTGCGCAACGCAGCTGCCAGAGCCCCACCAGACCTGGCCGAAACACTCCCGGCCAGTGAGGCACACACGCTCAGACAAGGGCGGATGCACTCCCAGATGGCCTCCGCAGTGCCAGACTAAAAAATAATAACATAATGTAATGCTTGCCTAAAACTCTCATTCAATGTGGTATTTTTCGAAGCACGGCAATATACTGACGAAATGAAAGCCAACCTTTGAAAAGCAGAATGCTTTCATCAATGCAGAGATTTTGGTGACGAGTCAAAAGGTCTACAAATTATTATTTTAGTGCATACAGTATAGACCTGATCTTACAGAGTCGGAGTTCATTATCAGAAAAATGTAACATCCTTAATATTATTTGGAACCAATTCCTCGACATAGTATCCGAGTAGATCAATGAACTCAGCAATGGATTTGTCAACCAATGCTCTACTAACGTATTCCTGGACATCAACAAGCTCAGGGGCAAAAATACATATACTTCGTCGCTTGTGGTGTCAATCCATCTTTCAGTCAATGGTATATTTTTTGTGGCAAATTTAAATTGAGAGTTTGTTTCATCCACAGTAGTATCGACCATTGCTGTATTAAGATACAATTTTCAAAAATCTATTCACCGCGCGTCTTCTGCAAGGTCCAAATTAAAATTAGGAGTCACCGAAAATTGACGTATATTTGGAACTAAACAATTATCTGTCTCCCATTCAAATTCTGGCCTAACCCCTACACTTGTTGATGGCTGGTTTCCATCGACAGTATTGTCAAGGTCTTCTTTGTCATAGATGTGAACCTCGAAATAATCATCCTCGACATCATTCTCATCATCAGACTCTGCGGTAGTAACGAGCATATTGGAAATTTCTAGAAAGTTTGCAATATCGCCATTAGTGAAAAAAATCACCCTCCGCCTTTTTGCAAACAAAAATTTGTAAATGTAAAAAAAATTCAAAAAAGTTATCAAAAATTCAATAATGAAAAAATATATACATATTAGCACTTGACATCACACATCGGACTTATGATATAGCACTCACACTCATGAAATGTCGTTCGCGCCAATGGCCAATACGGTCAATAACGAAGCACTTACTGTATTTTTATAGTAAAACGCGCTTAATAACTAAAAAATAATATCTTATTCATTTTAATTACTTACAAACAAATAAGTATCACGAAATAAGAGTACAATTGTAAGTATTGCAGGATAAATTCTGATAATACTCTGCACCTGCTGGAATCAAAATGTAACTGACAAGCACTTTCCATTTGGAAAGTTCTGGTATTTTAGAAGTGCATAATTAGCATGTGCAATGCATTTGTCATCGATATGAGTGTGTGTGTGTGTGTGTTCAAATACTGAAAATCCTGTCATTCAGATAAAGAAGAAATCTGGCAACTCAAAATTACCAGCATCTGTGTGCGCTATCACATGGTGCAACGTTTCTTGTCTATGGTATAGCGCTAAATATTCTGACATTTATTGTTATCCCTCTCTCAGACAGCGATAGTTATCCTGGGCCTTCTTATTAACAATATTCTTCAGTGTAATATGTAAATGATTTTCCTCGATTATGTTTTTGTGTTCATAATTTTTTTTACATCGTACTATGCTTTTTTGGTGTCCATTTTCTTGTTCATATGAAATATGATAGGATTTAAGTAAATTGTTATAATTTTATTTATCTATGTCCAATGTCCTTATACTTATGTCTGAGTTATTTCCAATACAGAAGAATTAATTAAATTATTTAAACACACTCACAATCCTCTTGTACAAGTGGTTTTGGTATTTGTTTTTTAAGTTTTTCTTAAATAAGAAAGTACGTTGAGCGAATTTTGTATTCAATTTTGGCACTGAGTAGTATCCTAAGGCTTTGTTCCTGGTTTTCTGTGGATCGGATCGAGGAAGAAAAGTTAATTTTTTCTTAAAAAACAATTTTAAGATTGGTCTGGTAAACAGTTATCTTATATCCAAAACTTAAAGGATTTAAAGAGTTCTTCAGAGTTATGTCTAAATGGCTTCTTGTTTATTACTCTGATGACCCATTTCTGAGCCTTAATTAGAAGATCCATTAAAATAAGAGCTGCACCACCCCATGCACATATTGCGTAACTGATTAGACTCTGACAAAGCTGCGTAAAATTTTGAATATGTAAATTCATTTTCTCACTTTGGAGCTTACTCGATCGATATAAGGAACCCATGGCAAATTTTCATCAATTGTTAATCCGAGATAAATTATCTCATTTGATTTTTCAATCATATTTTTCAATCATATTTGATTTGAGTCCGAAACGCATGTATGTATTCCTAATAGTACAGTAAAACACCGTTAAATGAACCCTGTTACACCGAAAAATGACGTATATCGAAATTTTTTTCAAAATTAATTCCCTACAATTAATTTTTCGTACAAAAATGAATTTATATAACGAAGTTTCATTAATATGTATAAAGAAATTATTTTTGTTCCGTGCGAAAAAATACCGATCATTTACGTAAATATATAACAAAAAAAAAATTTTACAATGAAAATATTTCAAAATATGTTTCGGCCGTTTACAATCATATTTGTCAATTGTTTTATTGCCTTGGCGTAGCGGGCCGGGCGGCGCGGGCGGTCCGCAGCGCCCTTGTAAAACTTCTTGGGATCATAATAAGCCCTTATAAAGCCATTTGACATAATCTCCACTTGTCTGCGGTTGGATTTATTGCCCATTGTCAAAATAGGTTAGAATGACACCCTTCCCACGCTCTGAAGTGTACACGTATTCACGCCTCTAAAAACGGGTCTTATCTAGACCAGCTGGAGAAAATAAAAAAACCCCTAAATCGAAACCGACGTCACACTTTAAGGCACGCGCGCGTCGGCTTTGTGTATGGTATCGCCCGCAATGCTCGAGTTGCCTATAATTCAGTGCATTGTCATCTTTGATCTTCATTTTTTATCTTTATTATCATCGTCAACTTATGTCACTTTTTACATTATAACTGAACATTTGCATTTGCAATGAACGGTAATATTGCGTACTAGTATTCCGTAATTTATTCTTTAAAGTACATTTTCTAATATTTTATGGAACTCTAAAATGACTTCAGGTCATGATAATTCCTGCAAAATTTTATTCGTTATCTAATTCGTCTTTCTACAATTTAACCTTCCAGCGGGCGCGCTGTCACAAAATTTACGACAAATGCACCTTATCGCCTCCCCCACTTTTACCATTTAGTCGCAAGCATCAAGCTCCAAGCTATTCGAGAGTCAGTGTCTCTCTAAACTACAGACTTACCAGGTGTGCTTAGAAGTTTTTGTTATTCATTGATATTTGGACTCTAATGAATATTGGCGGCATAAATTTGCCTGTCCAGGAAAGGCTCCAAAGCATTGAAGAATTTTCCTAAAAATTTGGCCTTGACCATGATGAAAAAGCATCTTATCTTCAGATCAAATGTCAAACATTTACCGTAAGATATAAGTGCTTTACTCAAAGTGAATTACGGTCGGGAAGTTGAACCAATTTGTCGGTCATGTGCACTGGAGAAGAAAAGATCCTCAGCATCAATGAAGTGTTGCCGTTGCCAGTCCTTTACATGCAAGAAAGTTAAGGTGGTTTGCAACAATTGTAATGATGAGAATATTGATTCTGACTAATAGGTAAATAAAATATTTTGTTTTGAAATAATTAGTATTGATTCATTTTTTGTTTAAGAAAGTCAAATATATATTTTTTAAAGTACATACTGTCATTTATCATTTTTCATAACCTTACACCAATTCCTTAACATTTATATAAAGAAAACACCATTTACATGGAGAAAACTTGATGACGTAAAATATACAACAAGCGCCCGTTCAAGGGAAATTACTCAGCGCGCCCGCTTGAAGGTTAAAGAAATATGAAGATCGATTGACCGATGCGAACTCTCAATGCTTGCAGCAGCTCAACAATTAAACACAGTTAAAATTGAATGTTGTTTTATATTGCATGACATTTTGGAATTTATAAAAATATCGCCAAATTTTAGGTTATCTTATATTGTTCCGAAAAATGTTTTTAATTTAATTTCTTAATTATTATCAATTTGCTTATCTATTGAAACAAAACTAAATAAATTATTCATACATAAAATCCTCCATTGTTTGCAGAATGCCTTATTATGTTATATCAAATATTAAATTGACAATGGGTGTCTTGTTTGCGGAACTTACGAACATTTTTAAAGCCGCACTACATTTATTTCTACGTTGCACGCGGAATATTCATATAGTAGAAGAAAAAAAATTTTTTCACTATATGTGAGAATTCGTTATTACGAAATTTTATTTTTTGATCCCTTAGATTTCACAATAACGAGGTTTTACTGTATTTGAGACGACATGGTTCTATTGTTTTTTTAACGAAAAGGTAATAAAATATGTTTTTTTTTAAATTAAGTGTTAGAAGGTGATTGTCTTGAGAACTTCTAATTTCTGCAGTGGTTAATTCTGCCCTTTTAAATGTTTCATCCCATGTATCATCATTTATAATGATTGCAGTGGCATCAGCATAACTAATTTTAATTCCATTCTCCAAAGTTTTATTTAAAATTTTAGAGTATCGGACCGAGTGTGCTACCTTGAGGCACTCCATATTTAATGTACACTGGACCACTGTGGGTGCCATTAATTTCTACAGTTTGTTTTTTAAATTTATAGAAATAAATTTAAAAAACCAATAATGATATTCAATTAATCTGACAATCTAGCGATAAAGCTTGATTAAATATGTATAAATCAGATGTGAGATTGAGACAACTGCATATTACAATCAATTGTGCCTTTAATTGATTTTACTGACCATTAGCCTCCCGATTAATTGAATGATTAATTTTAAACTCACTTGAACTCCATCTGCGAGACCGGCATACACATCGAGGGCGTGCGCCAGGGCAGGTGACTCAGCAGGGGCACCCAGTGCTTGGCTTGCAGGGCGCACTAGCTCGAGCAGGCGTGCGAGGCGCTCAGGACCTGTGGGCATCTGCACTAGGGCTAGGGCGCCCGCTCTAGCCAACCCGCGCCTGGCCATGCCAGACATGCCCGCACCCCCGGGCCCGACACCCCAGCAGACGGCCTCCCACAGGGCAGAGCAGTTTTGGATATCTGTAATCCTGTTTAAAGCAATTTATACTGATGTAGGTATATATTTAGGAAAAAATTATTATATTTCTTTTTGGCTGTGAATGGTTTATTAATCTTGATACGGCGTCGGGTTTTCCTCCCGGCCCAATCATCGTATCGTCAATACGTCGTTGGTCACTGAGAAGGAGGCGGGGATGAAAATCAATAAGTCAATAATTTAGTATAATATTTACAATTTTATTAGATTTGGTTAGGCGAGAAGAGAAAAAAATAATCTTAGGCTAAATTCTCAGTTTATCTTACGGTCTACTTAATTCTAATCTTAATTTAATCTTAAATCTACCTTAATTAAGTTGGCGATTCGGTCCGGGCTTCGGCGATCGATGTCTGTCGCGCGGATGGCGACCGACGACGCGATCTGGGCGGGACCGTGGCTTCAGGTCCGCTCTACAATCCCATCCTTCTGGTGGGCGGCCTCGTTCACCAGCTCCTTTGAACCGCTTTCCTCCACCTCCGCTCGAGTTGTTCTGAGTCTTCCTCCCAGGTCTTGGTTTCAAGTGTTGTTCCTTCTTCTTTCCAAGTCCCCTTTTTTTTTTTTAAGTCTTGTTCCAACGTCGTTTCCAAGTGCAGTTACTAAGTCTTCGAGTGTTAACCGTCTCTCTGTGACTGAGTGACTAACTGTTCCGTGTCTAACCCTCTAACTGACTGAGTGTCTAACTGTCTGACTGACTGAGTGTCTAACTCTCCGACTGACTAGTGTCTAGCTGCGACTGTTCGAGTCTAACTGACTTCTTCACCACCGCGTCCGGCCTTTTAAACCCTCAGGGGCTTAGGGTGTGTCCCTGACACGACTTGTGGTTCATCCCTCGAGCGGTGGTTGGATTGAGCACCCGCTCTGTGACCACCAGCCCTGTCGTTGGCTGCAACAGTGGCCGCCCTGGCCACGCCTCCCGCTGTGTCCCCAGTCGACTGTGGTCCGGCTGCTGTGATGTGGCTCCAAATTTGTAGCCCGTCTCAGGCCGTCCCTTATTATAACCTTAACTAACCCTGACATATTTACATTAGGACACATATGGCTACTTACAATTACTATTACAATACATATAGCTAATTATAATTATGTTCTTAAACCTACTCTAGTCTATGTACATCATTACCTTGTAATGCATTCGATAATTCTCTAGGCTTATATTTAAATATTATTAGGTTTATTATAAATAATAAAACTCTAGGCCGCCTGGTCGCGAGCACCAATGAGGTGAATTCGACTTTTCTAAGCCTATTTATATATAATTTTATAATAAATAATAATTCTCCTGGTCGCCGGCACCACCTGTGGCAAAGAATCCGTATTTCCCTATGTCTAACTAAATATAATTTTAGTACTACTATTTCTAATTTAATGCGGAATCTTCAATTTCCCTGTGCGGGCGTCCTGCTCGCAAGACACGCCTCTGTTATGGATTCGGTATTCTCCTACGTGCGAGCTCTCCCGGTCGCCAGTGTGGAGATCTATCTTTCTACCTTGCTTAATACTAATTTTTACGCTTAATGCTAGTCTATTCGCTTAATATCTAAATTTGGCCAACGTGATCGTTCTAGCGGTTAAGAATATTCCCCATGTTATGTCCGTAATGATCCTAGTTCTTTTAACCCGCGTTTTCAATTATCAAATACCTAAAGATTACAAATATCCAAATATTATAGCCGTTAAAATACCTATAGAGCAATTATTAAAATAAATATACCGATTATCTTATGGTATACGACTAAGTAACGGGAAACTTCCCGTCAAGCGGTATGATATTCGAGCGCGCCCGTTATAGCATTAATTATGTACGTGTTATTCAGAGCTAGAATGTAAGAGTGTGGAAGAAATTATACATATGTACGCATTATTCGGAGCTATAATGTAAAGAGGGGGTGAAACTATACGTATGACACCAACCTTGTCGTAGACTCGTACCCGTGACTGTGGCCGCTTCGTGGCGTCGCCTAGCTGTTCATAAATTATGTGGACATGTGAAACAACATGCGACATGCTAAGTGTCTGCCTCGCTTGACAAATATGTTCCGTGGTTACATGATAAGTTCCCCAGACACCAGACTGTGGCGTACGTTCGGCTCCCCTTTGACCCCAAATTCAAAATCCGTACGTCTGGCGCATATTCGCAGTAGACGACGGATCCTGAACTCCGAACCCTGATCACCCAACGCGTTCAAAAGTTTAAAGATGATGATGATGATAATCCAAAGTTCTGATTCGGCCAATGTCTAAGTGAACAATATCATTTGTTATGACTCATTCAAGATGCATGGCTGAGGTCCTTGTATCTCCAATACGTTGCTGTTCAGTATCGGTAGGAAAGTGGCCAATCCGGGCCGCGTCCACCACTGAAGGTAATTAATTGTGATGAGGTTGTGACATGACAATACGACCTTCAGGAAATTCCCTTGATTCCTTGGGTGCGTCTGAACACGTAGGTCATGTGACAATGGTGTCAGAAGAATAGTTTAATTTATCTGCAGGATGATCCTCGGTGTCTCGAACAATGCATCTCGAATAAGGCCAGGAACAAATAGTTAGGATTATTATTACTGCATGCTGGTGCGTGTGTATGTGTGTGTGGATTGCCGACGTGGCGGCTTAATTGTAGCACATTTCAGGAACACTGTCTCGGGGTATTAACCTCTAGAGACACTACTATCATCCTCCTCATACAGCTGAAGTACGGGTACCACGGCGACCACACAGAAATCACCTCGATGCAAACTCAGTGCGGACTAAGCTATTTACGCCAGATTATATATCGGAAACAGATCATGAACGGTAAACATACGTAGGGTTAGCCTGTAGCCTTGTGCACCCTACGCAGACCGATGATGTTCAATAACTCTTTCATTCTGGCTGTCACTACCAACCCAATATAACCATAGCTAGCCCGTCCACGCTTCATGCCATCGAATGACTCTGTTCAGCCTCCAGAAGCACCTTTTCCTTCCAATCAAATCATCTTAGGAAAACTACAATTCACATAGGCGTTGGAGGTCGGTAGAATGAAGCACCTGGTTTCGGCTTGATAACCGAAAAGATAAATGTTTAGATAATGTAGGAATCAGTGCGGAATCTTACTCGTGAGATGTGTCGTAAGGTAAAATGTTCAGTGAGTTATTGCACAATATCAATTATAAAGGTCTGTACGATTCGCATACGCATGCGATTGTGTATTCCCAAAGTAAATACACACACAAAGTTCTCGGATAAATTCTATCATTTCTACCTACTAGCCATTACTTCGGATCGAAATGTAATCTATAAAATGCGCCCGTCAGGATTTATGAGATTTTTAGATCTAGATTTCCGCGGATAAGTAAATATACAAATAATTACGTACATAGTTACATGATTATCTACACGGCCAATAGTAGTATATAATTGGTCCTAAACAATGAGATACATGTAACTGAAACTTGTAGGTGGGTGTTCCCAATTTATAAAACGGACAGTAATTAAATAAAATGAAATATCAAGTGGCCTAGCAGTTACTCCAGTCCCTTTCTATGAATGAGTGATTACATGAGGATCCGATTCACACTACAGTATTTGTTAGCGGTTTTAATTATGTATACAAGCATGCTAAAAGGTAAACTTAGTATTTTGGGTCCTCTGCTGCGGTTCTCAGCGTCTGCGCCAAACCCGGTCTGCCTTCAGTCACCACACTCGCGATTTCGGAATTTCAACACGACCTTCACGGACCCGAAAAACAACCCGATCACCCCTAAAACACTCGCGGCGTAAACCTCGAAAAGAAAATCTTCAAAAGCGACCCTCTCCCGTGCGATCACGAAACTGACTCCCCGAACCTGCCCCTTGGACCACCCGAAGCTCGAAGCCGACCCCCTGCCCGCTCGGACCTCTCTCCCCCGAAGCTTTCGTTTTTCAACCCTCGACCGTCTTCACCCCTCCCCCGCCCCTGGCGTCTCCGCCCCGGCCCCTGCCGTATCAGCTCTAGAAATTTCTAAGAATTCATATTTTTTTATCAGTTCGGTTATATGTGGATCATCACAGACCTCCCCATATTGAAAATGGAATTAGAAGGAATTGATAATTACATTTCTCAATACAATAACGCAATGATCCACCCACGGATATACAACTATGAAGGTTTCGTTTTACTATCACCACTACTTCCACCCTTACAAGTTTCTTGTAGGATTCTGCCAGGCGCGCAAATCATATCTCTCCCTCACTCTGCAATGTGGCCAACGTTTATAGTTAGAACTAGACGCTATCTCTCCTCCCCCAGAGATTACTCCCATCGCTTGCTATGTTACCATCTTAATTCTCTCGACTAGATATCCGAGCCGATAATCCCTACACAAGTCCTCAGCTATCTTAGAATCTACCATAAAGATAACGCTTCTACACATCTAATTTAAAGGTAGTTATATACCTAAAGTACACATTAATATTACCTCCCCCAGCGAATAACTCATTTATCTCCGGTGAACTCATCGTGATTCCAACTCAACTAGTCATCCGAGCTGATAATCTTTACACATAGTCTTAATGTACTTCTTATGGATAAATCATTCACGCATCTTAATGCCCGACCTCTCATCAAAATTTCTCGTAGGATTCCAAGTCACCCCTTAACTCGGCGCTCCTAACTTCGGTTAATGGCGCGATTCCAGTTAGATCCTCTGCTTTTGTAGAAGCTTTCCAATCCTCCTGTAAAAGTTCCGTTGTTTTTTTTTTCCTCTCCTGGTAAAGCCTATAGTATCCGATCGCAAAACTACGTTCTAAACTCCTGGATTGGGGAACATATTGTTTAAAATTAGCGGTTTGGCAGTCGGTCTCATACACCTATTACATTTTTCACTCCAGTAGTATTATCTTTCAAGGTTATATAAGCGAGTTTTGCTTACCACATCCAGTAGCTTTTAGGTGCTATATCTTAAAAAAATGTTTTTTTTTTCAATTCTCACATTTCACAAAATTAGAAAAAAAACTTCTCAATGTCGAAAATCGGGAAGACCGAAACATAACCTAAATTTTTCTTAATTGAATATCATTAATTAATAGTAGTTAAACTGCAGGGATACGTGGTACACTCACAGTACACCTAAAACCCATCTAACCACTAATCAATTCCTCTGATAAAGCTTAATAATATCTTATAATCGATCCGAACGATCCATTAGTTATGCAAAATCTCGCCAGGCGGTCGGTATCACGATAGCGCCTCTTTGTATTTTAGAAATCTAACTAGTTCAACTAATTACTTATACTATATCTTATTATCTATAAATAAGGCTTATTGTAGCCCATCCACTTAATTAACCTATAAATACAATTAAAATAAGTACTTAATACTAAATACAATTCGAAGTCACATCCCCTCCCCAAGTGATTAAGCAGATAAGACTGGCGTCACACTACTCGTTTTGTTAACCAAATCTAGTCTCATCCGTTCTCCAGCATCTTCCCATAGAACTCGGTGATCATCGGAGCTTCCAACTCGCCCCTCCAGCATCTGTTCCACCTGGTCGATTCTAGCCCTCCTCAGCCGACCTCTCTCAATTCGCCCTTACTCTATACGGCCTGGAATCCTCACATATATAGTATTTCAAGTGGTACTGAAAAAAATTTTTTTTTTCTAAAGTAGGTATACAATTCCACACTAATCGATCCAAAACGCGGTTGCGTAGTTCCTTTCCAATTGTGAATCTCCAAGTCTCCACACACCAGTGTCCTCCCATGTTCCAATAGCATCATTTTAATATCAGTGCTTACAATTATGATTTTATACGTGCATCCTCTCCATTATGTCCTCGTATATAATGGTTAAACTAGAACTAACTTAACTAATTTATTACTATATTTTAAAACTAACTATTATTATTTTTCTCTCGTATATAAATATGTATATCTATTTGAAATTTGTTATTTGCTCATTAATGGTTGGATTCTTTGTCGAAGTTCTTCTGTAAATACTGCGGACACGTACGATCCACTTAAGTCAATGCACCTACCTAGATAACTGTTGTATATCATAATGATATTTCTAAAGGCAATATTCTCGACTTGTAAGTGAAAGACTTATATTTCTATCCTATATAGCGATCTTACTCTGCCTATCATTTTACTATCCCATCCAATCTTATTTAATTGATTACTTATACTATTATAATATAACGTAATTATGATGAATTCCTAATCGTGGAAATTCAAACTTCTGATTCGCATTTGTTTACACAATTATATTTTAATTTCATCCCAATTCGGTCATGTCGGCCGGTACGCAATCCCAAGAATTGTCGTGTTCTAAAAGAATAACACATGTCGCCCACCATACAATCATATTACGCCTATTTTTTTTTCTGTTATATCCTAGGTTCTTAACGCCATGCTGAAAGAAAGAAAACCGCAAGGTTCCAGGGTAATATTTAACTATCATTGCATATCGAAGCATGATATACACCCTTTATACATTTGGATAAATCTGCCTAATAATTTAATTAACCCATATTAAATTAAATCTTTCAATAAAGTTACACCATGTGTCAATTGAAGTCGCTTTACAATTAAGTACCTATTTGTGAGGATAATCCGGGGACATGTTTGTACTTAAGTTATCCCTACGTTTTAAAATGGTGTATTATCATAACTCCACAGATAAAATATTATTGTTTACTTAAAGGCCCATAAGAGCGTTGTCGATAATAAATACTAAAATAACCTCAGCTTTAATTTTTTTTTTCTCTTTCGTTCGCACGACCCAGGCCACAGCATAAAGGATCGAACTCAAATAAGCTAATTTATCACCTCAACTCGGTCCAAAGTCGTCCTTAAAATCTCAAGTTGAACTTATGGGTTCCAGCTTATTCATATAATAATTAATGGTTCTTCTAAGATGTAGAGGACCCATGACATTTATTGACCGGTCGGGTAGGTCTGTTTCCTAAAATGCACATGTTGCATAAATACATGTCTCCCATTATCTCAACCCAGCGATGATACACATGCGTCAGATGTATCAAACCATTTTATCCCTCGGTCCAGCGTCTGTTTTTATTTTCTGAATTAGTTCATTTAAAAACCACTAACTTGCTTCATAATATGGGTTTCCTATATGTTATTTCCATCCATATCAAAGATGGCGTAAACTAAGTACAAAGACATCTTGCTATATGAGTAATTGAAACCTTGTAAACGATCTCTCGTATGAAAATACGTAATAAGCCATTCCCGTAGAAAATGTCATAATGAAGAATTTTTATCATACTATTTTTGCCGACCGAGTAATAGATAGAGATATTTACAAACTAATATTACCGACGGTGTGATTTTTACAATCTAACTTAACTAACTTACACAATCTAGTTTATGCGAGGTATTTACAAGCCAGCTTACCGATGGCGCCCTTCCGTATTTCTAACACATAAGAAGGTGTACAAAATAGCGAATCCATTATCTTCCGTTACAGTATGGATAGTGTCACTCTTAACGTATCTCAAAATTTAAGATTTCGGCACATCATTCGATGAAATCATTCACTCGTCCTACGCACTAATGAAATCACATATAGGCTACCAAATACTGCACTAAGGCGGCGAAAGAAATCGATCCTCTTATACGCGGCTGCGATTTATAGCAATTTAGACTACAATTTGACAGTTGACTAAATAGTCTCCATTCTACCTAAAATCTTCTTAATCCTCTAGAGGTATTCTATAAGTTTTCCTGAATCTTCACTTAAAATAAAATTTTTTTTTTTCTCACCGTATCTTATTATGTTTATGTACAGGTTTCCATTAAAATTAATACTGTGCACTCCTACAATTTTTTCTCTTGTTCCTATCTATTCTATAAGGTATCCTGCTTGACCCGCCTATGCTTCCATATATACTTTTACGAGAACCCACGAAGCGCAATTATAAAATACTTAAATAAATAAAATGAAGATAAATAATTGGATAATATTTGGATTATTAACATGACTACATCCCTATCTATAAATAATAATAAGTAAGTCAGTAATAATCAACAGCCGACCCTACGGTTTATCTCCCCTGCAAATGCAGAATGTTTTTCTAACTTATCGTCTTTCTAGCCATGCTAGATGTTCCCGGCACTATAATACGAGGTGTTACTTCGATCCTTCCCAGGCCAAGATTTTTTGTTGAACGTATTCTAAACACTTGAGGAAAGTATGCTTTCGGTAAAAAAAATAAAAAATGGCTCTCTCGCTTTGAGTATAGATCGTCCACTTCAAAATTCAGAGAATTTGGATTTAGCCAACATACAATCTCACGCCCATAAATAATAAAAGGATACCACCACCCACTTATTCTCCGTGTTGTCAAATGTTAGACCCTGTCTCTTATAAATGCACAAGTCAGACGACCAAACAATTCAACGTAAAGTTTAATATTTCAACCGTATCAATGAGAACTACTTTGATGTACTAAATATACAAAGTAACATACGCCAAACGCATTTATAATATCTTTACCTAATGATAATTGGTATATGTTGGAAAATCTTTACTATACTAGGTGTAAGGATACTACAATGCATATATAATTTTTTTCTTATACGCACACCTTTCAATTATTGTTTATATTTTGATCCGATTCGCCACAAGGACAACAAATACAGTACATCATACTTTTAAGTTACAAAGTAATATTTTATTTTCGCAATTAAGTAATTTTATATTTAATAAATCATCCGGACATTCATTTATATTCCAATTTTTTCATTATTTCCTTATTATTTATATCCGATCATAATACGATTTTTATTATTTTACATATATATTTTTTTGTAAGTCGGAAAAATACTTCGCCTGTATACAACACCGCTGCATTTTAAATAAAGACCATCCAAACACGTGTGGGCACTCTGTCCGACTTCGAAACACATTCAAGATAGAGTATTAAATTCCGATCATTGAAATACATATTTTAATATGGTGTTTTACTAATCTACAAATGTCTATCAACTATTATTTATTTTTTTTATTTAAACCACGTCGCGCGGTATTTTTAAACAGTAATGGAATCTATAAATTTAATTCTACATGCGTGCAATTATATTCTTATTTTACGGCTCTAGGATTAATAAAATGGATACTATAATTCAGGTACCTGATATTGAAAAATCTGTCTGACAAGTCTCCTGGTTTAAGGCACCACTGTAATAATTTCGATTATTTTCTAATAATATTAATTTATAATAAATAATATAACTCCTGGTCCAAGGCACCAACTGTAATGTTTTGATTATTCCTCCAATTTACTAATTAATTTATAATAAATAATAAGCTCCTGATCGCCGGCACCACCTGTGGCAAAGAATCCGTATTTCCCTATGTCTAACTAAATATAATTTTAGTACTACTATTTCTAATTTAATGCGGAATCTTCAATTTCCCTGTGCGGGCGTCCTGCTCGCAAGACACGCCTCTGTTATGGATTCGGTATTCTCCTACGTGCGAGCTCTCCCGGTCGCCAGTGTGGAGATCTATCTTTCTACCTTGCTTAATACTAATTTTTACGCTTAATGCTAGTCTATTCGCTTAATATCTAAATTTGGCCAACGTGATCGTTCTAGCGGTTAAGAATATTCCCCATGTTATGTCCGTAATGATCCTAGTTCTTTTAACCCGCGTTTTCAATTATCAAATACCTAAAGATTACAAATATCCAAATATTATAGCCGTTAAAATACCTATAGAGCAATTATTAAAATAAACATACCGATTATCTTATGGTATACGACTAAGTAACGGGAAACTTCCCGTCAAGCGGTATGATATTCGAGCGCGCCCGTTATAGCATTAATTATGTACGTGTTATTCAGAGCTAGAATGTAAGAGTGTGGAAGAAATTATACATATGTACGCATTATTCGGAGCTATAATGTAAAGAGGGGGTGAAACTATACGTATGACACCAACCTTGTCGTAGACTCGTACCCGTGACTGTGGCCGCTTCGTGGCGTCGCCTAGCTGTTCATAAATTATGTGGACATGTGAAACAACATGCGACATGCTAAGTGTCTGCCTCGCTTGACAAATATGTTCCGTGGTTACATGATAAGTTCCCCAGACACCAGACTGTGGCGTACGTTCGGCTCCCCTTTGACCCCAAATTCAAAATCCGTACGTCTGGCGCATATTCGCAGTAGACGACGGATCCTGAACTCCGAACCCTGATCACCCAACGCGTTCAAAAGTTTAAAGATGATGATGATGATAATCCAAAGTTCTGATTCGGCCAATGTCTAAGTGAACAATATCATTTGTTATGACTCATTCAAGATGCATGGCTGAGGTCCTTGTATCTCCAATACGTTGCTGTTCAGTATCGGTAGGAAAGTGGCCAATCCGGGCCGCGTCCACCACTGAAGGTAATTAATTGTGATGAGGTTGTGACATGACAATACGACCTTCAGGAAATTCCCTTGATTCCTTGGGTGCGTCTGAACACGTAGGTCATGTGACAATGGTGTCAGAAGAATAGTTTAATTTATCTGCAGGATGATCCTCGGTGTCTCGAACAATGCATCTCGAATAAGGCCAGGAACAAATAGTTAGGATTATTATTACTGCATGCTGGTGCGTGTGTATGTGTGTGTGGATTGCCGACGTGGCGGCTTAATTGTAGCACATTTCAGGAACACTGTCTCGGGGTATTAACCTCTAGAGACACTACTATCATCCTCCTCATACAGCTGAAGTACGGGTACCACGGCGACCACACAGAAATCACCTCGATGCAAACTCAGTGCGGACTAAGCTATTTACGCCAGATTATATATCGGAAACAGATCATGAACGGTAAACATACGTAGGGTTAGCCTGTAGCCTTGTGCACCCTACGCAGACCGATGATGTTCAATAACTCTTTCATTCTGGCTGTCACTACCAACCCAATATAACCATAGCTAGCCCGTCCACGCTTCATGCCATCGAATGACTCTGTTCAGCCTCCAGAAGCACCTTTTCCTTCCAATCAAATCATCTTAGGAAAACTACAATTCACATAGGCGTTGGAGGTCGGTAGAATGAAGCACCTGGTTTCGGCTTGATAACCGAAAAGATAAATGTTTAGATAATGTAGGAATCAGTGCGGAATCTTACTCGTGAGATGTGTCGTAAGGTAAAATGTTCAGTGAGTTATTGCACAATATCAATTATAAAGGTCTGTACGATTCGCATATGCATGCGATTGTGTATTCCCAAAGTAAATACACACACAAAGTTCTCGGATAAATTCTATCATTTCTACCTACTAGCCATTACTTCGGATCGAAATGTAATCTATAAAATGCGCCCGTCAGGATTTATGAGATTTTTAGATCTAGATTTCCGCGGATAAGTAAATATACAAATAATTACGTACATAGTTACATGATTATCTACACGGCCAATAGTAGTATATAATTGGTCCTAAACAATGAGATACATGTAACTGAAACTTGTAGGTGGGTGTTCCCAATTTATAAAACGGACAGTAATTAAATAAAATGAAATATCAAGTGGCCTAGCAGTTACTCCAGTCCCTTTCTATGAATGAGTGATTACATGAGGATCCGATTCACACTACAGTATTTGTTAGCGGTTTTAATTATGTATACAAGCATGCTAAAAGGTAAACTTAGTATTTTGGGTCCTCTGCTGCGGTTCTCAGCGTCTGCGCCAAACCCGGTCTGCCTTCAGTCACCACACTCGCGATTTCGGAATTTCAACACGACCTTCACGGACCCGAAAAACAACCCGATCACCCCTAAAACACTCGCGGCGTAAACCTCGAAAAGAAAATCTTCAAAAGCGACCCTCTCCCGTGCGATCACGAAACTGACTCCCCGAACCTGCCCCTTGGACCACCCGAAGCTCGAAGCCGACCCCCTGCCCGCTCGGACCTCTCTCCCCCGAAGCTTTCGTTTTTCAACCCTCGACCGTCTTCACCCCTCCCCCGCCCCTGGCGTCTCCGCCCCGGCCCCTGCCGTATCAGCTCTAGAAATTTCTAAGAATTCATATTTTTTTATCAGTTCGGTTATATGTGGATCATCACAACCTATTATTATATTACATCGACATATTATAACGATACATATTTACATTTATCTTATAGGCGCTTAACACTACCCTATGAAAATAAATATATCTTAAATTACTAATCAATTGCCCAATTTAATTATCATATGGATCGTAAGGACAGGTCGGTCGCACATGTTATACCATTAAAATTATGCTAGCCTATTATTATTACACTAAATTTATAAAATAATAAAACGTTTGAAGGTCTTGCCGGAATTCTGGGAATGCATCTAATTTGGCGGGCTTGCGAAAATTTCCGACCGGGTATTTATCACATTGTATCAGATTACAAAATTCTCCGCAGATGGCCGTAGTGTATTGTGCGCGGGATCGGAGACCCTTTCTTTTGGCTGGTTAATTACGGCCGTCGTAAATACGTACTTTCCCAGCCATTTATTATTCTCGGAAAGGTACGTCGTCGACAATATACAATTAGGATTATATGCATTTCTTGGGGTTGGACCGTCATAAAATGTCCCTTAATCCCTCAAGAAAGCGAACACATTCACCTAATCCTAATTGGTTATACGGCCCTATTACCCATACTAATAATCCCTTAAGGAATGCACCGCGTTCGGATTAACGTTAAGTGCTTTTTTCTCTCCATAATATGGGGAAATTCGCGTCACCTTAATCACCGGGCTCATCAATCTATTATAAGTACAATGACAAAGATACAATACAAAAAGTTATTTATTTTTGTTATACACTTCTCTAAAACAAGTGAGGTTCATTCAAGACCTAAGTGCTAGCAATTTGCGAACCAGAATGTACATGAAGTTGTTACAAATGGTTCGCAAATAACCCACGGCTAGACAAAAGTCATAGGTTACATCATACACAAGGTTACGCTAATCCGGATAATAACGGCTAGAATTTTGTTGGATCTTTTCATAATATAAAGATTATTTAATTTATTTTTATTTCCCAGAATTTTTAGTAATGCACAGTTTTTTTGCTTGTATGCAGTGCATGCCCCTGCTAATAGATGTATCCCAAGCTATGACCATATCATGATAAAACAAAACGTAGATACGATACACGTAGATCATATAATTCTACCCTGGATGGAGGATTTGACTATTCCCACCGATATGACAATTATTCCATTCCCATCCATCCATTCCCGCTGCCTGTCGATTTGCACATCCATATGCCATATGGCAAAATCGATGAAGATAATTTTCTATGCATGACTGATAAAGACACGACAATGATACAACACCAGATCCAACACCAGTCAAAACATTGGAAATTAAAGGGCTTGCATCAATTTTAAAGAGAAAAAAAGAAATTATTAGAAGATCCTAATGAAGATAGGGAGGCCACGGATGAAGGAGAATTAAACAAGCAAGAAATGATATGCTAAAAAACTTTAAACGATGAAAAGAAGTCAGCTGTCCAGTTAAGGTAGTTATTTTTTAATCACCGTCAAAATAAAATATGTATAACTGTATCTTGCTTCTATAAATATGTAAAGTTATATAAATCAATAATAAAATACTTTTTTTTTTAATTCTCAGGTGCATATTCTAATTTAAAGTCTCCAGGGACTGTTGGCATTTATTTTTTACCATTCCTGTGAAAAACATTTATTCATAACTAAAAACTAATGACTATAAAAAATATTATTTCAATTACGGAGAGATGAAAAAATTAATTACCTTGGAAAAGTTAATTTGTAACATGTGTGTTATAACTAGAAAAAAGCATCTCTCCTTAAAAAAAGAAGTAGTAACGTTACAAATGCACTCACTGTTGCTTATTTGTGGCGACTGTGACAAGCAGCGCTACGGCCCTCCGTGCCACCTGCGGCTCTCCCTGTAGCGCCCGCAGCAGAGCCCCTGCACCAGCAGCCGCCGCAGCCCCCACTCCTTGCGGCATGCAGGGACCGCACGGTGCGTAAGCACGCAGTAGGCGCCGACCCAGCCACAGGCAATCAGCGGCCAGAGCGGGACTGCCCAGCCAACGGCCGGCACCCCAACCACACCACCAACACAGTCGCAATACGCCAGATGTCACCCTGAAAAGATTGAATATATATTTTATCAGTAGTCACCATGCTACGTTCTGCAAATATATAAAGAGTATTCCCTGCCTAGTGATCCTACGAGTACAGCATATTTCAAGATTGGATTACACAATTTACAACGATGCCATCAAAAATATCAACCCACATAAATGATTAATTGAACATAATAATCATAAATAATTGCTTCACGTCGCATCCTCCATCACTACTCCAACTGCTGTTGTTCATCATGTTGTGTCATTACCAGTAAGAAAATATACCAAAGTAGTGAATATGTCAAACGTGTTTTTAATATCTCTAGGTTAAGATTACATTATGCAAATATATACATATTCCAGTTTGAAATGAAATTGTATGAATTTTTCTTACAAACAAGTATATGAGTATAAGAAAGGCAAGCGACTTTCGCCATAGTGGCCACTCTAGTTTAATAATAGTTTAGTAATAGAAATTTGCTTTTCTGCTAATAATTATAACAGTGCTTGTCGGTTAATATATTTATTTTGTCTGGCTTATAAGTTATGTTTTTTAAGAATATCTGCTTCTCAGCTAACATTCTATTGATGCAGACAGGCTTTAAAAATGAGGTGATTCTGTGAACATGTGTTCGTCAACTGTTTTTTTATGACCATCCAATCGCGTGTGTTAAATAGTTGTAAAAAACATTTGGGCCACGAGAGGGTACATTTTGTCACGAAGTGTGGGCTGATAAATGTTAAAATCTGCATTTTAAGCCCATGCAGTGAAGTGGCATTATAAAAAAGTATATAATATATCAAAAGCTTGAAAAATAACACCTACATCAACCAAACATCAATTTATGAAGGTGTATCAAAATAAATTACCCTAAATTCTTGTCTATAAGCCGGGCTCGTATATAAGCCGGAGACCAAAAACCATAAGAATTTTAAAATAAAAATCTTATCATAGATAAGCCAGACTCATAGATAAGCCGGACTCATAGATAAGCCGGACTCATAGATAAGCCGGACTCATAGATAAGCCGGACTCATAGATAAGTCAGACTCATGGATAAGCCGAACTTACTATAACTAAGCCCCGTCGCATATTGAATCCAGCTTGCAGCCACGCACGGTGCACTCGCACGCTTTTTACGAACAAGATCGTCCATAAAATGTCATCTACGCATGCACGCGACCCGTTCGTGGTCACAGACTGGGTTCAATATGCGACAGGGCTAATAAGAAGGAGGAAGGTCAGTTTAAGAGATATTGGCGTCTCTTTCACTCCCCCGCATGGAACGATTGGAACGGTCAGAGTGCATTGTTTCTACTTTGGGCATCGCCGAGTTAACACGTGCGCGTAGCGATTGAATACATAACCACTTTAAATAAAAAGTCATTTAAATTGTGATACCTTGTTAAAATGGATTTAAATTGTGATGATGTAAAGAAGACTCGAAAATCATTGAAAACTTGAAGCGGTGAGCTATGCCGAAGAGTATGGCCATACAGCGGCGGCTAAAGAGTTTGGAACAGATAAGTCAAACATCCGGCGATGGAAAAAACAAAAGCTTGTTATTAAAGCAATGCACCCGAAGAAGCGCTGCTGTCGGTCTCGAAAAGAGTTTTGGCCGGAATTGGAGTCACATTTGAAGACATGGGTTATCGCCAGACTCAATGAAAATAGAAGAGTGTCGACCACTGGAACTTATTTGAAAGCGAAAGAATTGGCAAAACATTTAAAAATCAGTAACTTCAAAGGCAGCAAATGTTGGTGTTTTCTGTTCATGAAAAGACACAACTTATCTGTAAGAGCCATTACATCTATCGGACAGAAGTTACCAGTGGATTGGGAAGAGAAAATGGCAGTCTTTGGGATTTTTACGAACATATCGGGAATATGGATGAGGTGTCCATCAGTTTTGATATGCCCAGTGGTTTCACAATTAGCACAAAGGGATCAACTGATGTCAGAATCACTACCACTGGCAATGAAATGTGCAATTTTACTGTTGTCTTGTGTGTTACAGCAGATGGTGGAAAATGCAAACCTTTAGTGATTTTCAAATGAAAAACTATAGCTAAAGATGTCTTCCCTAAAGGAGTTGTTGTCACAGCAAACGAAAAGGGATGGGTTGACGCGGATATGGTCAGCTATTGGTTAGAAAACATTTGGCGTAAACGCAAGAATTAATTTTTTTGCAAGAAATCAGTTTTAATACACGATTCGGCTCGACCTCACATCACAAAAGAAGTCAAAGAAAGGGTGGCAAAGTATTCACAGTTGGCTGTTATTTCTGGGGGACTGACATCTAAATTACAGCCACTGGATCTGAGCGTTAATAAATCTTTTAAAGCCAAAATGCGTGAGAAATGGGAGGACTGGATGGTCAATGGTTATCATTCGTTCACTAAGTTTGGATCAATCAAAAAGGCCTCTTATGCTGAAGTATGTCAATGGATCGACAAATGTTGTATTGCATTAAAAATGGATTTAAAGCCACGAATATCTGCGAATATCCAAACGAAGCGCTAACAACTGTGACTAATAGTGAAGAAGAATCTGAAGAAGAAACCGAAGATCAAATCGAATATGAAATTCCAGAATCCTTTAACGAGATGTTTGACCTGTTTAATACTGAATCTGATGAAGAATTCAATGGCTTTAATTAATAAAAAATATTTTTTTTAAATGTATAACTTTTTTTTAATAAAAATTAATTTTAAAAAATGTACAACTTTTTTTAATAAAATTGATTTTATGTATAAGCCGCGGCTAGACAAGAACTTAGGGTAATATTACAATGGTAAACATGCTTTTATTGTAGTGGACAGAGATCATGAGATTAATCATACACACCTGACCATCTGGTGGGCAGACTGCAGGTCAGCAGGCTCTGGGGCAGCCTCCGTGGCATCCAACAGCCGCAGGGATGCCTGCACATCTCCACCCGCCTCGGAATCATAACGCACAAGCTCGCCAGGCACTGTCGGAGTCTCGCCTTCCCCGTCTCCATCTCCTTCCATTGTCATCACGTGGCCTACATCATACGATACCCAAATATAGTCTGATACTTAAACTTGACTATAACTGGGCGTAACATAATATTGTGCATACAACAGTACATGTTTAAAAACTGAGGTATAGCTTTTCAATATGGTTGCTTCAAAATCAAGAGCGCTGGTGAATTAACAATTTTGGTGCCAAACAGAATAAAATAGGAATTTAGTATATTTACTGCTTCCGGGGTAAATTTGTTAAACTCCATAATCACATATGTGAAAATAAAACACTTGTTTTTTTAAAAATACAAATTAAATGTATTAATTAGAAAGATATACATATAAAATCAATTTTATCGATTTGTTATAATGTTGCTACTGGGATCCGAACCTGGATCTCTTCCTATCCGAGGAAAATGCATTAACCAATTATGCTACACTGATACAGTGAAATAATGGAACAATAAATCAATTTGAAAAGTATAACATATAGGTTCGAAAATTTGCCATCAATGCACTGTGTTGGTGTAGCATAATCAGTTAATGCATTTTTCCCAGATAGGAAGAGATCCAGATTCAAATCCTGGTAGCAACAATATTTTTCAACATAATTGAATTTATATGTATGTATGCATTTGTACCTTACATTAAGGCGCGACTTGCAATAATAATTCATATTTTCGCATTTTTTATGAAAATGTGGGTTTTTATTATTCATTTATATCAGAAGTTATTCAATAGATTTGACTTTTTTTTCAACTACTACTTAGATTTGACCTTTACATTAATATAAAATTAATAAACTGAATGTTATTTGTCATAATTAAGACAATACAAATATTATAAGAAAGACCGCGTCCATTAGATGTATTTTAGGCAAGGTACGAAATTGAGTCAATGCGCTGAATTAATAAATAAAGGAAATATATTTTCTTATAATCTTGAAGCCAAGATTACGGAGACAAATCTGTAGAAAAACAAATTAGCAAAATGTTAAAAATGAAAAGAGTTATAAATCATTCAATTTGCAGTACATTTGATGAATTTTTGACGTTTTTAAAATACTTTGTTTTAGTAAAAACATATGTTTTTAAATAATATACTATATTTACTCACGTGCTTTGAGGCTTCAACTACTATTTAAAACAAAGTTTAATATCAGAAACATAATAATCATTTTTTAAATAATATATTTTCCGTCTTATGAAATACGATATTATTAATTATATCTCACTGTCAGTATGCCATTCAAATATGGCGATGGTGGTCCTAATATCTGCACTCCGAAATTTTTTAATTAAATTTGCCCATAAAACACATTTTAATACAAATTTTGACTACAATATGAATGAATATTATATTTATTCTTGATACCATTGCTTATTTTTGTAAATTGTATGGTTTTGGGCTGTTTTTATACGAAAACAGATTATAATTTTGATATTTCAACATTAAACATTCGTCATCTGCCCAATTTTAGAATCTGACAGCTCATGCATGGCTAACGAATGCGTGGCCAGTACATGATGGCTAACGAATTCGCGGCCAGTGCATGGCAGCCAGCGCATACGCGTGAATCAATCAATAGTGAAATGAAAAGTCGATAATATATTATTATATATATTATTGTTCTGAAATTACTGCCTCCTGTGACTCAAAAAGTATCCATTGACATGCTCTAGGAAATGTTCCAATAAAATTTTAAATGGTTATAAACTTCTTGAAAAAAAATCGCGACATAAGTTGATAATTTTTACCATTTCTATAACAATTATCTATTTGATTTAACAATATAAATTACATAGTTCAATATACAGTGGTATCTCGACATACGAGTGCCCCAACATACGAGTTTTTCGAGATACGAGCTGGCGAGCAAGTGATTTTTTGCTTTGAGTTACAAGCGAAATTCGAGATACGAGTTCAGTTTAGCAGGTCGGCCGGTAGCGCGCGTGCGCGGCCACGCCCACCACGGTCAATGAATCAGTTAGCAGCGTGCTCCCGCTGTGATAAGTTGTGTTCGCGTTTTGTGTTGCGTTTACATTTACATTTACGGTTGTAGTTCATTTATTTTTATAACCATGGATCGGAAGAAAGTTTATGAAAAGTCAAGTGCTAAGAAAAAGATGATGAGTATTGAATTAAAACGTGAAATTATAGAAAAACATGAGCAAGGTGTTCGAGTTGTCGACTTGTCGAGGCAGTATGGGCGTAGTACGTCCATGATATGTACTGTGCTTAAACAGAAGGAGTCGATAAAGAGTGTAACGCCGATTAAGGGCCTCACGATAATTTCCAAGCTGCGAACCTCCCTTCATGAAAATATGGAAAAACTGCTGGTGTGGGTGACAGAGAAGCAGCTCCAAGGAGATACCTTGACGCAGACCATCATTTGCGAGAAGGCAAGAGCGATCTACGGAGATTTGCTGAAGCAAACCCCGCAGACTTCTATTGAAGAGGCATCGGAAGAGTCATTTAAAGCCAGCCGGGGCTGGTTTGAGAATTTCAAAAAGAGGATCGGTATTCACTCTGTTGTCAGGCATGGTGAGGCAGCAAGCTCAGATATGAAGGCAGCTGAGGATTACATTAAAACGTTTTCCGATCTAATAAAAGCCCAAGGATATATCTCTCAGCAAGTCTTCAACTGTGATGAGACAGGGCTGTTCTGGAAAAATACGCCGAATAGAATATATATAACAGCAGAGGAGAAGATGATGCCAGGCCACAAACCTATGAAGGACAGATTGACTCTAGCACTGTGCGCCAATGCGAGTGGCGACTGCAAGATCAAGCCTCTGCTCGTATACCATTCGGAAAACCCCAGAGCATTTAAGTCACATAAGATTTTGAAAGAAAAACTGCAAGTTATGTGGAGGTCGAACCCGAAGGCATGGGTCACCAGGAAGTTCTTTGTGGAGTGGGTAAACCTGGTTTTCGGCCCTTCTGTTAAGAAATATCTACAGGAAAAAAACCTACCCGTGCAAGCCCTTCTCATCCTCGACAATGCCCCTGTTCATCCACCAAACCTCGAAGATGACATCCTCGAGGAGTTCAAATTTATAAAGGTTCTCTACCTACCACCCAACACCACTCCTATCCTGCAGCCCATGGATCAGCAGGTGATTTCTAATTTTAAGAAGCTATACACCAAGCATCTGTTTCGGCGCTGCTTTGAAGTGATGGAGAACACAAACCTCACCCTTCGAGAGTTCTGGAAGGACCACTTTAATATCGCGATTTGCCTAAAAATTATCGATCAGGTCTGGCTGGGTGTTACAACGAGGACCTTGACCTCTGCATGGAAAAAGCTGTGGCCTGAAGCTGTAGCTGAAAGGATCTACGAAGAATTGGAACCCGGTATGTCAGTAGAGGAGGAGATTGTGTCTCTGGGGAAATCCATGGGTCTAGAGATGGAAGAGAGAGACGTGAACGAGCTCGTCGAGGAGCACACCCAGGAACTGACGACTGAGGAGATACAAGAGTTACAGTCACAGCAGCATACAGAGGTTATGCAAGAAATTGGTTTCGAGGAGTCAGAGGAGGAGGAGGTTATTTCTACAAGTGAGATAAAGAGATCTTAGGAATGTGGGAGAGTTTCATAGTTTGTGGAAAAGAAACACCCAGAAAAAGTTGCAACAGGTCGTGCATCTGATCTTTTTAATGACACTTGCCTAATTCATTTCCGGAACATTCTGAGAGGGAGGAAGAAACAAACCTCCTTGAACATGTTTTTTTCTAAACGCCCTACAGGTGAAAACGAGAAAAATGTAGCGAAAAAGGCAAAGACCAGTGAGGATATCTAATTTATTTCTTTACATTCTCTTTTTCGTTTTTGTACAATAAATATTTGTCATTTATAAATACGTTTTTATTATTCAAAACCACGTGACAAAAATAACTGGGGTGACATTTTGGGGGTTGGAACGGATTAATGGTAGTTCAATTGTTTTGTATAGGGAAATTTGCTTTGAGGTACGAGTAATTCAAGATACGAGCAAGGTTGCGGAACGAATTAAACTCGTATGTCGAGGTACCATTGTACATACTCGTATATTATGTAGTGCAGATAAATTATTTTATCAAAAAAATTATACATGACAGACCTGTCTCATTGATACAAATGTATTTGTTATAGTCATATAAATGAATAAACACGTATTTTAATATTTTAGACATAAAAATACTGATAACTAAATAACAATATTAATAATATTATAAATTATTTTCAGGATGTTCCCGAACTGAGCATTGAATGTGTGGACTCGTGTAAACTTCGTAAATTGGATGGCAAAAGAGTGGTCGACACACACCAATTCTTTTCTCAAATTAATCAAATTTACTCCCACAAATCGATGTTTGGGTGCACATAAATGAATATTGAATATGTGAAAGAACAAAGTTTTATTTCTAAATTCAGTTTATAATGTAATATCTGTGTGGACCAAATTTTGTTTTGAATACGTGTAAAGAAAAAACAATGAATTTCTGAAGAACGATAATATGCTCGATGAACAACTAATTATTTAACAGTGAATAATAATACTTTTGTCATATTTTCATTTATATTTTAATGTTAAATATATATGTAATTTATTAAAACAATAAATAAATATTAAAAAAAGATAGTTTTTTTTTTATTACAACCGGAGTATGATTATTATATAATATTATCATAAATAGTTTTCTCTTCACAAATACAGCTGCTTCAAAAGTTATCGATATTATTTATCAGTATGAATTTACGTCAATTTTTTCCTTATAAATCGGGGCAAAATTGTAGTATTTTATAATCATATGTTTATCGACACAAACAATGGTTTTTATCATAAACATAACAAATTCTTAGGTGAGAACTTTAACAAATTATTTAATTTTCGCTTGATAATTTCAAATGGCAACACATATGTATTATGAATGTTGAAGAAATGCCTATTTTCTGATAGCTTTATTACCTAGGAATTTAAGAAAACCAACAATTGTATACTTGTCCTTTTCTATTGATACCTTTCACTCTAGCAATAATTACGTAAAAAATAACGCACTTTTATGTTTACTTGATATTGTAAATGAATTAACTATTAGTCTCATCTTGAAAGGGTATGCAAAATGCAAAAATATCTCAAAATTCAAACTGGAAAAATGAAAGCAGCCCTCTTAACTATTTTAAAGAAATGAAACAAAAGTAAAAAATGTAATTATGAAAATATGAATAACATGATAATTTTCTAGCAATGCGGGCAGGGGGCGAGGTAGAGACCCGATAAATATGTTTGTCCGGGGTCCCAGTAATTTGTTCATAAGTACTTACCCGCAAACATCAGAGTCCAATGAAGATCCTCATATACATTACACAAGGTCAATCCTTCTTCTCCAGCTTGTAGAAGTTCATGCATTCTAAAGAGTACATCATAAGATAAATACCAATTAATGTAATATTCAAAATAATATATAAAACTGATAAATCTTGACATTTAAAAAAAGCAATATTACATATTTAATTTAAGTATTATTATTTATTAAGAGCCTATGAACTTTATGGACATGTTGGGGTCTCATGTTTAGTTAAGGAAAAGTTAATGGCCTAAAAAACTATGGTTATGTATGTCTATACGTTATTAAAATAATATTTCTAAATATGTTACCTGGCACTCCTGTTTTCAAGGATCCCACACAGCAGGGGAAGGGTGTCGGCAGGGGAGGCACGGCCCAAAGCCCCCACCAACTGCAGGATAGAGTCGTACTTCTCTAGATCGCTGCCTTCTTCTTCCACTTCTGCTTCTTCTTCCACACCACTTAGTCTGCCAAAATTTAACAATGTAATAATAAAATTATCAACATTGCAATCTTAATATACATATATGTACTCTATATTTATTAAAAAATTTAATCAAGGACAAAACAAGAAATCATGGCATAAAATCACTAAAAAATACTTACAATACTGTAATTAATTAGAACTGTAATTAAGAAATAGAACGCAATCAGAAAAGTCAGAACTTAATTCAAAATAACAATTCATAAAAACAAATATTTTACACATTTAATAAAAGACTAAATTATTAATCAAAAATCAAAATGAATATATAAGTGCCGTACTAAAATTTAATAACTTAAGAGTCAGTTTGAGTTAACCTGGCAACTGGTTAATCCAGTTAAGTGGGTCAAATATTAAAGAATAGAAACCAAATCAAGGAAATAACAGCAATTTATAATGTGTATTTGAAACCATCATTCTGTTTAATCGTGGCAACAAACTTAAGATCAAAATATGTAATATAATAATTCAAGAAAAAAAATTGTAAACAATTTAATATTAATGTGAAGTTGCAGTTTTTTCAGAACATAATTCTGTATATCTTTCTGCTCGATAATTTGTATTAATTTAATATATGTTCTTTACGAAATCCAATGAATAAGAGCATTATAACATAAGACATCACATATGTTTGATATCAAAGCAACAATAAAATTGTTTTAATTAAAATAAATAAAAGTTAGAAACCAGTCACTCAATACAAGTCATCATCGGCTCGCTGAGTTAATTGGTATGCCAAAATCTATAATACCGCGCCTCGTGTAATAAGAAAACCAATTGCGAGATGAATATTATTTTGTAATACTTATGTACGAGGTGAAGACCAACAGTTTACGTCCTGAAGGTATTCGGCTGGTAAAATAATAAAAATATCTTATTTATTTTCAATATAATTTTATTTAACTTGAGTACACTTTTATTGCATATAATTGACAATTCTGATAATTTGTCCTATATATATATAACAATAATCCCTAGGGGTCAGGTCTGGACTGTATGGTAGGTGACTCAATTCTTGTAAATCACACTCAGTAATGACAGTCTTTACAATAGCCACTGTGTGCATGCGAGTGTTGTCATATAAAAGTTGCATATCTCCACAGATCTTTACACAGCATTTCTCATTTACCACTTCTGAGACATTGAGGTGCGGGTGTAAAGCTGCGCCTGGAGCTCAGCACCACTCTCTGGTGCAAGAGGCGCTCTCATGGAAAACTGGTTCCCTGACCAGAGAATCGTAACGCCTACAGAATCGCTACATATACAACAATGGCCATGACTGAAGTAGTTATATATGTAATATTTATATTTTGTGTGTATATATGTGCGAACTTTTTACTTTTTATTTATTTATTTTTATTTATTAATATTTTCTTTAGTTTTCTTTTTCTTTTTCATAGCATTATATTTATTTTGTAACTTTAATGTATAACATAATATGTATTAGGGGTACCAGTCGAAAATGTCGCATTTCGGTATGGCCCTTGTTTGATCCTCAGTCGCGTCCGTCTCGTCGAGTCGTCAGCACGTAATATATATTACTTTTGTTCCTTAACATTTGGAGATCATCTTTCGAAAGTTATTTTTATTTTTGTTAGCGATACATTTAAAATGGAAGGGTTTATACCAGATAAGAATTTTGTGCGCAATTGCTTGATCTACGAGTTCCACCAAAAAAACTCTGCGAGGAAGGCTGCAGAAAAAATTTGCATTATATACGGTGATGTGATATCCATTCGCCAATCGCAAAAGTGGTTTAAAAAATTTCAGAGTGGGAATTTTGATACGGAAAACCAGCCTCGAGAAGAAAAGGTCTTTAAAGTGGATGATGACATTTTAATGTGTGAAGTCGAAGCAAATCCAACAAAATCAATTCAGCAGATTGCAGACACACTCGGATACTCCTGGTCGAGTGTAAAAGCCATTTGAAAAAAATCGTCGAAATAAAAGTTAAGCGGCCCAGAATGCACGCAGAACACAAAGTTTTTTTTCAACACGACAACGCAAGACCCCACACTGCAGCGATTACTCGAAAAAAAATAAACGCCTTTGGCTGGAAACAAATCGATCACCCCCCATATTCACCGGATTTAGCCCCATCAGATTACCATTTATTTAGATCCCTATAGCATTTTTTATCGGGAAAAAATTTCAACAACTTAGACGAAATAAAATCTGCCCTTGATGACTATTTCCAGTCGAAACCAGAAACTTTCTATTCAAAGGGCATAAAAATGCTTGAAAATAGATGGAAGACTGTATTAGAAAGTAATGGGGAATATATAATATAAATTTTTTCAAATAATAAATGATTTAAATTTATATTTGCCTTTTTATTCAAAATGCGACATTTTCGACTGGTACCCCTAATATTATCTTTAAGGCGAATCAAGTTAAAAAAAAAACCTGATCGCGCTGAAATAAACACATTATTATTATTATTATTAGGATGCTGTAATATTCTCCGGTTACCATTGTTTTCTTTACTTTTATGTTGATCAACAAGATCCTTTCACATTCCTAGAAAACTATGACCATAACCTTTTTTCTTGATTTTATGACCTTTCTAGGAAATATTTCACCAGGATGATGATAGACTTTAATTTTGAAAGATCGCTTTAGAGGACCGTAGTTTTTTCCATAATAATGGACTCAATAAAATCTTTTTCCTTTCCAATTTTCTTAAATATTAACAAGATAATATAAATAATATTAAATATAATTAAATACATTAGTATTAAAATAAATAAATTAAACCTCTCTACTGGCAATAGAAAGTTCTAGGTCCAAGTCCAGGGTGATGACTATATTTTTTTGATAGAAAAGATTTTTTTGCGTATTTAAGTATACAAATAATGTAATAAATAATGAAGTGTAAACCAATAAATTCAACTCTAACACAAAAAAATCAGCATTTAGTTGCATGACAATTTAACACCAGTCTGCTTGACAAGTAGCTAAAATGACAAAGCACTGGCTTAGCTTGGAAGAGATACCGGGATCTATAATAAACGCTCCCAAAATTTTTTTGTTTTTTGGATGCGCTTAATATTGATCCCGAATCCCGTGAAAATAAAACATAAAGTAAAAATGAGTATGCAAAAAAGTTAATAACTTTTCTGATGCACTAGTTGTAACATATGTAGGGATGGTGATTCAAATTCACCGCCATTGTCACCGTCCCCGACTAACTAAAAACACAAGCGACATCTGTATTCAAGTTCCAGGCTTCAGTGGAGAAAAGTCGTGTCAGTTTGCCCAACCGCTTGCCGATGACATTTTTTCAGCTGCGCGTTCTGTGTCAGCAAATTTTGCATGGGCGAGTAAGGAAATTTGAAACGTAGCAAATTTCCACACGAATGTCAAGAAAGCAAAATGCTGAACCGGCAATTGAAAACCCACTTATATCTACCTTACTTAGAATTCACTAGAATAGATGACAAATATCAGCGATAGTCGACCGACATTAGTCATCATGAACAACGAAATATGAAATACAAGCATGTTTATCTTCATGATCCACACGGGACAACCAGAGAATCAACACAGTTTTAGGAATCTTTTGGTAATGGAAATGAAACGCACAATCAGTGTCGAGTCATTTATTGTAGTCAGGGATAGGAAAAAAGAATACAGAAGAGAGCGAAGCTTAAGCATGAAGGTGAGAGGACCAATGTTTCAGAACCCGTTGCAAGGTCAATTATCAGGGCTGATATCCTGTCTGATGATGGACCCTGCAATGGGACCCGAAAGGTCAGATATACACAGCAGATTAGTCCAGAAAACTATACACGAATGGCTTAAGTCATTGACGGAAGACCCGGCTTCACTTAAGTCTTTTCGTGCTTTAGATATAATAGTCTCATTGACAGATTACAAACTTTGTTCGAAATTTTTGTCATAGTTTAAATAACCATAAGACAACTTGTGGAGTAGGATGGAAATCATCATCACGGTTACATGTTACAGAAAAAAGCGAAAACAATCAGTCCAATTCCAATACAAAGAATGCACATGTATTTATAATTGCTGCCATAACTGGCAAATGGAAAGTACCCGCTACTGGCTACTTTCCTGTGGATGGTGTATTTATTAGTTAAGTATTTAATTTTATTTTTCAAAAAATGTAATTACCTAGTAGTGCTTCTTTGAATATAGAAATTCCACACGCCTGGTGACCTCTGGACATCATCAGTAGCATGGAGAAAAAACTCACCTTGTACCATCCGGTGGTGCCAGCCGGACCTTCAACATGGCTTGGAAAAGATGTGTGGAGCCGAGTAGCAGGGTAGGGGGTGCCCCGGCGAGAGGAGCATCACCCGTCGGTGGAACAGCGCTGTGCAGAAGCCCCACCCAAGCTTCTAAAGCAGCCTCAAGGCCATCCTTGCAGGCCAAACTGTTGTCAGCAGTCAAGTCCTCCTGGAATATTAACAATATAGTTACAAGTTTATTGTCAAAATTTATTCCAAACTGATTATGTGGAATATTATATAAATCATAAATATTTACAAATTGTCACACTTCTATTTCACACATCATTCCATTTCAAAAACAAGGTAAAATAAATTTTTATATATTATACATTTCAAAGGTTTTGAACTGGATGCTGAGGTATAGACTCAAAAAATAAAATGACATACCATTTCCTCATACGCACTCAAATTGATCAATCGGACAGTGTAAGTGACCATAGCGTGCAGCAAGTGTTCCACATCCTGCGGAGGAAGGGACAATAGTTCCTTTGTGTTGTGCAGCACTAGCAACCGCAAGGCCGCTGCCGGCGCTGCTGCTGGATCTGTGTTTTCATCGAGCAACGGAAACAGCGCTTTAGCCACTCTCAAAGCGTGCTCAGGTCTCGCCTCATCGGGAAGGGCCGCCCCGCTCAAGCTGGCCAGCTGCCCCAAACAGGAAAGTGCGGGGCGAAGCAGGGGACGTCCCCGCATCGCCATAGCTGCGAAAATTATGGGGAGCTTCTCATCTGTAAGGATGGGGCGCCAAGCGGCGGAGCGACGCAGAGCCGGAGGAGAATCACTCTCATGCATCGCCTCGAAGACTCCCACGAGACGGCGTGGGAGAAGAGGGGAAACATGACCCCAGCACAAAGCTCCTTCAGCCACCAGCAAGAGCCTCTCAGCCAGTACCTGTCCATCATGTCCTGCAACCACTCCACTTGTTTCTAGCTCTTCCAACACCTGGTGATTTAAAACAAAATTTGGCATTATTAAATCTACGGTGACGATTTAGATAAAAATGACATTTTACATATGTACAATAATTTAATGGAAAAATGCATGGTATGAAATTAATATTCACAGATGCAAGTAGGCAAGACAAGGGTGATGAGGATAGTATTGAGTCTTAATATATGTTGGGAAAATTTTAGTTTTATCACTTTTTCTATTCAGTTATAATAAATATTTGGCATGGTGTCCACGTGGAAATGTTTGTGTTATGATACAGGTAGCCAGGATATGTAGTTTTTTTTTTGATAGCTGTTGAAAGTGGGTAAGTTTGTGATTGTTTGCAACTATGGGAAAAGAGCAATATCGGTTTGATTTGACTTTTGGTGGGAAGACGTATGTGGAAATCATAGTGAAGTTGCATGCTGTTTATAAGGACCATGAACTTCGATGACTACCATCAGATATTGATTTAATGAATTCAAGAGTGGTTGAACATCCGTTTTTGATGAAGAACACCAAGCTGTCCGATTGAATTCGGAGAATATGGAAAATCTAGCAGACGGAGGCCACCTGATAGATGTCACATTGTTTAGAGAGCCTTTCGACTCGTGGAACTCAGATCACATATCACCGCCCGATTTGCCTAGGCGTTCAGGCCTAATCCTGTGGATGGTAGCATCGCACCACCGACCGGTGGACCGAATGCGTGAACCAAATGTCCAAAACTGCCATTCCTCTCGTACTGAGCAGTATTACTATTGCAATGATCGGTCATCAGTAGGGTAAAACAGGACTGATTTATTGGGCCGATTCAACATTGAATTGATGAGAAAACGGCCCCGATTAGCGAAGAAAAGAATCTATGACAATGCACCAGCCCACTCGTCCTCAATCGCTACAGCAAAACTGGTTGAATTACACTATGAATTGCTGCCTCATCCACCCTATTCTCCAGATTTGGCCTCATGCAATCTCTTTATGTTTAACATGAATGGCTTGGCAGAAAGCAGTTTACGTCAACGCCGCCAAAACAAAGACTTATTTAATATATAATATTATTTTAACGAGTTTGACAAATCATATATTTTGGATGGCTTAAAAAAGTTGGAATATCAATGTATCCGGCTGAAAGGAGGCATATTGAGAAGTAAATAAAAAAATTAACTAATTAATTAAAAATTAATTAATAGTAAATTAAATTATGATAATGATTATGAGGTTGAAAGAAATGAAACACAAAAGATGTTCAATATAGGCGCACTACGGCGGCAAAATCGAAAATGGCTTCCACCAGCAGAATACCGTTTTTATTAAAATTCATAACAATACATGTAGTCATATTTGCAAACACCTACACGGCGACAGGCCGCCATTTCTGACGTTTTACTAAGACGTCTTTGTTTTCTTAAAATCTATCCTACGGATTTTTTGCACCATGCCGATGATTGCACCTTTAAATTATTGACACGTGTCTTATCATATCAATTATACGGTGCCTCCTTGATTCTTCTGTACGATACAATATATATAAACAAATTCTGTGGGATTTTGGGGTTAGCATTTATTACGAGGCTTAAGTATTAATACTGTATAGCAAAATATATAATGTATAATTCTAGTGTCCATATAGTTCTTTTTTTATGACTACCTTGTGTGTGAAAATTTTGCATATGTTTTTGTAGAAAATTGACCCATTTTAGTAAAAAGGAAACATCTAGACAGGACTGAAGCAATGGTGCACTGGAGGCAGTCACAACTAAATTTCTTAATACAATCACTCCTCTCTTTGAACATTATCTATTACGTCTACCAACACAATGTTCTCTCAAATCTCTTCATCATCAAGAAAGAGACACTCAGTTATAAGATGTGTTGACGTCTAACCCCAAGTTAACAGCCGTCGAACTATGTTGATGACCTTTCCTTAATTTACAGTCCCTATATTTAGTCAACAAGTCGGCGTTCACTGTGTTGATCAATTGCTCGCTGTGCACAAATTACAAAACATTTTTCATTAACATAAAATTGTGAGGAATTCGTTTACCTACCAATTCACTAGGCCAGTGGAACGGAACCTGGTCTTTAAATAATTGGTTGTAATTGCATCATAAAAATATGAATATCCAACTACGCTACAATGACAGTACTTTTGATGACAAATTTTCAAACCTATATGTTCAAATTAATACATCTATCGTTCTTAATACATCTTCCACGGTTTGGAAAGAGATCCAGCTTCGAATCCCAGTAGTGCAACAATAATATTTTTTGATAAAATTGATTTCACAGGTATATCTTTCTAATTAATACATTTAATTAGTATTTAAAAATCCTCCAAATGTAATAATAATGTACATAGTATAATATGGGATTTCACTACCTATATAAATTATCAAAAAAACATTCTTGTTTACATTTTTTGTTCTTGATACATATAACTAAATACTATGATTACTTTATTCACTTTTTAACTAATTTTAATATATTTTGTTAATAAGTTCCACTCCAAAATGCTTCCAATTTAAACACTCATTCTTTTTTTTAGATAGAAAAACAATGTAATAATGTAATATCTTGATTATAAAATGTGTTATTAAACATCTTATAATACCTTAATCAAAATAAATCAATATTCTGGGCTAAGTTTCCTGAGATATTTTAACATGTGTTTAACACGACCCTGCGTTGGATTTAAAATGTAGAAAAACAGCAGAATTTATCAAATTATATATTGTATAATAAATATGTTTAACAAAGTTAACAAAATCAAATAAAAACTAAATATGTAACATAAAACAAATAAAAATGTCTAAGTATATAATATTTTGTATTTTAATAAAAAATGTTTTCAAAAATGCAAATAATAAGAACTGTAAAATACCTTCATAATGAATGCGAATATAGTTCTCAGCTCAGCGGCCTCAAATTGCTTCTTCAGCTTGAAGTGTTGAGCCCAGGGCAAGCCAGAATCCGAGGAGCGCACTGTTATGGAGTGCTCCAGTAGCAGGGCCTGCAGGAGGGAGCAGCCGAGCAACGCAGAAGGTGAACCGGGACCCTCGGAAACCAGAGCTCGCGCTTGCTCAATGTAGCGCCGCCGTTCTGTTCCCGCGTCTTGCAAGCTAAGTCGTTTCACCATGATGGCCATCAGCTGTTGTTTATAAATGCAGTACTGATTAATCTTTTAAAATACGCTTGACCAAGACAAGTTATCAGTTCAAGTCTAGTCTTAATATAATCAGATAATTAAAACCAATGACAACTTTGGACCTTACAATATGTTGTATCGGAAGTAAAGAAAACAGATAGGTGTAACATAACTAACGTGACCATTTATTTTTTCCTCAAAACAAGATATCTACTAATTTTTAAGGTCTTCAAAATGGGACATTACTCGATGAGCTATGCTAAATTCTGTATAACACTTTTCACATCTGACGTCCGATGGAGTACTTCTTTGCTTTATAAACGGGTAGTTAGTTTGTAAGTTAACATTCAAAGTGCCTTTGTATTTAGGCATTGTTAAAATGAAGGGTTCACGTATAACAAATTTAAATTGACTACAACACACGTCGATAAAAAAAACAATAATCAGTTGTCAAGAAAGGTGTCTGCGCCAACCGGCAGGCTTCTGATTGACTTACATATGTGTGAGACGTATTGCACATGCCATCATCGCAGCTCTACTAGGCGCTATTGTCAGATTTTTTTGATTTTTCGTGCCTTTTTTAAAATTGTTACCATGGAAAACAGAAAACAGAACATTTCAGTGTCCCAAAGCTGTGCTCGGGGACAACGGGATAGGTTACCTAAAAACGGGATAGTCCTGTTCAAAACGGGACATATGAACACGTTAGACATAATTCAAGAGGATATTTGTTTAGAGAAATTATTAAGGCATGACTTTCATCTTTCCTGTTTGAATTTCGAGATTTTTTTACATTTTGCATACCCTTTCAAGATGAGACTAATAGTTAATTCTTTTACAATATCAAGCAAACATAAAAGTGCACTATTCTTTACATAAATATTGTTGGTTTTCTTAAATTTCTAGGTAATATGCTATCAGAAAATAGCAATTTCTTGAGCATTCATAATATGTGTTGGCATTTGAAATTATCAAGTGAAAATTAAATAATTTGTTAAAGTTCTCCCTTAAGAATTGTTATGTTTATACTATGAAGAATGACAGGAAATAATCCCCAGTATGTACATAAAAACCTGTCTTCCCATGATGTCCTTTCTCTCTCAATCAATATTATTTCTCTTCCTTATATTCGCTCAGGCATACTTTTGAGAAACAAACTCTTTCACTTGTTTCAAGGATTATTTATCCTTATGCCATAGCACTGACAAATTATCCTTATTTTTATTTCTAAATCAGTTTATCAATGTCTGATATTAAAGCCTGAATTAAAAATAAAGCCTCGTCCCGAAAGACCACCAGTTGTTTGTGGCACAAACACTTAGCTTAATTTTAAATATACAGAGAATATCTAAGAATAATCAGAGAATAATTAAAGTAATTTTTCTATCCTTTTCCTTAATTGTTTGCTTTTCTGTATTTTCTACGGCTTTAATTATATATTGAAGGTCGTTGATATCCATGGACCTCGTTTTTCTTAGGTCAATTAATTATAAGATCATGCAATCCATGTAAAACAATTTCATGCCAAAAATGATCATCTCGATAGATGTTTTTGATTTTAATTATAAAATTTGTACCCATCTAAACTCCAAAAAGACACATATTTTTATTACTAACGTGCAATTGTCCTTAAACTTGATAATATTAATCATGATTTCTATTAATGTTCATTATTTTATTTTTGTCTAATTTCCAAAATGCTACTTTTCGTTTTTGACACATTTGACTTTTTTTCGCAGATGACGGGCATTTTATTTCTATAATGATATCATTATCAGAAGTACCATCCGGAGTTACCCCCAAAAAAATGATATGTACTATCAATTGTTTTCTTGAAGTTCTAATTGCCGAAGTGCAGTAAATTCATTAACTTTGATATATTGCATAGACGCTACGTGACATAAAGAAAAGACTATACAACATACTACCTACCAAAAGATAATACACAATACGGCAACATGGCATAAATACGACATTATCGTTTTAGAATGTGACAGCGCATACGCGGCCAGCACGCATGCGCTGTCATATTGTAAGATGTCAGAAAGGTGTGACATGAAATTGAATGCATGTTTAAAATTAAAATGTCAAAATTATAATCTATTTTCGTATAAAAACAGCTCAAAACCATATAATTTACAAAAATAACCAATTGGTATCGAGAGTAAGTATAATATTCATTTATTGTAGTAAAAATTTGTATTAAAATGTGTTTTATAGGCAAATTTAATGAAAATCTAACAGAGCGTCGATTTCATGACCACCGTGGCCGGCTCGAACAGCATATTAAAACTTCAAGAGATAATTAAAATAATTGTATTTCATAAGACTGAAAATATATTATTTAAAAATGGATTATTGTGTTTCTGATATAAAACTTAGTTTTAAATAGTAGCTGAAGCTTCAAAGCATGTGAGTAAATATAATATATTATTTAAAACGTATGTTTTTACTAAAACAAAGTATTTTAAAAATGTCGAAAATTGATCAAATGTACTGCAAATTGAATGATTTATAACTCTATTTGTTTACGCGCTTTATACTTCGATAGGTAAGCCTGATATAAAATTTTCAACATGTGTGTTCTTTTTGTGTAGATTTGAAAAACAGAAAACAAAAGCGAAGCTGCTTCTGGGAAAAGAATTATTGTGATTCGGACGGACTTTTTACGGCGGCAATAATAAAACTTTTACTATATATAATTTCGGATTATCGGTTGTGTGAAGGTTTTCGGTGGCTGACCAGGATATTTGCGGACCATCAGGCTACAAGGATAGCGACGTCGGCCTCAACCAGCACAGGTTCACAAAGGTTTGTGTAATTTGAATTTACATAGATTGAATAACTGTATTCATCATTACCAATAGAAAACCCAGAACTAGCTATCGAAGTATTTACGGAAACACTATTCATTTTAACATTTTGCTAATTTGGTTTCCTACTTATTTAAGTTGGTTTGGATTTGTCTCCGTAATCTTGGCTTCAAAATTATAAGAAAATATATTTCATTTATGCATTAATTTAGCGTATTGACTCAATTTCGTACCATGCCTAAAATGCATCTAATGGTCGCTGTCTTTCTTATAATATTTATATTGTCTTAATTATGACAAATAACATTCAGTTTATTAGTTTTATATTAATTTAAAGGTCCAATCTAAGTAATAGTTGAAAAAAAAGTCAAATCTATTGAATAACTTCTGATATAAATGAATAATAAAAAGCCACATTTTTTTAAAAATTGCAAAAATTATTATTGAAAGTCGCGCTTTAAAATAATGTTATTATTGATATATAATATTAGAAGTCCATTAATAGTGGAGGGCAGAACTCTGAGCACAAAAACTCTGGGAACTTTAATTGTTGACTTAAAATTTAGCAACTTAAGAAATATATGTTACTTTACTTTTCTTTTTTCGTGACAAAACAGGTAAAATTTTGTTAAAAAATGATAATTCATTTTATTTTGTAAAGAACACTTTCTTATTAATCAACATCAACAGAATCATTATTCATACCACTCAATTAACTGTATTACAGGAATCAAAAATTAAAAGTTAATTCCATACACTACCAAACTTGTCTTTTAAGAAATTATCTGGTCTACATTTTTTATTTACGTTTTGTATTTTTTATTTTATGTGTGATCAATTGTAGAATATTTTCTCAATGCACTAGTCAAACCCCATATCTTTGAGAAGGGTTCTAATCTTGGTATAACAAGTTTTATTACACAAGGTATTATGAATTAAAATAAATCAATAAACAAACCTGAAGAATTTTCTCTCTAACAAAAGCGGGTATCTGTCTCTGTAAAACATACTGCATTAGGTAATTTCTCAATGATAGGATATCAGTATCACTTAGGTCGAACCATTCCTTTATCAGTGCATTTTTTAAAAGTCCCACAGCTTCGAATATGACGTATTCCGAAGACGTGGACTCCAAGATCTCTTTGCATAGCTGGTACGGTGACTTTATTTTTCGAAAATCTAAAATAATAGATTCCGCTTCGCGACGCTGCTCTGGAGACACTAGATTTGGAGGAGCCTAAAATAAACAATTTATTAATTCAGGGCACGGGTTACATAAATACATTGTTTTCTAAACATTTTTACTGGAGAGTACTAACGTACGATACACAACGAATGTGTCGATAATCTATATAAATTCGGATACGTTATTTATGAAAAAATATTTTCTTGTTATGAGCTGTCAATATTTTGAGGGTTAAGGACGAGAAAACTGTTTATTAAATGATTGCATGTACTTACCAAAAAGATTTGTGAAGCGGTTTCTAACGTTTGTATAGCCGGATTCGTCATTGGTTACGTTATTTACAGTTTTAATTTATTAAACTAAAATACGAAATCATAACAATGAACCAACCAAAACGAACTTCACAGTGCTTAGCATAGAGCATAGAAAAGGTATATGCATATATAAGAGATATAGATATATACATACTGTTGCATAGAGCTAATAATTACATTAAATAAATCGCCATAGACAAATAGAGTAAGAAACGCAGAAAAGAGCATAATATATGTTACGGCCGCATCTCACGTCTAACGTTCACGTATTACGAATATTATTTTCGGCGCGAATTTTAAATTAATATTTAGCTTTATTATATTGCTGTGCAGGACGTGCCCCAGGAAATGCAAACCCCTCCTCAGCCCACTCCGAACATTCATACACAGCGGATGAAGGGTCACTACCCCCTCTCCCCCGCATTGGCCGAGGTGAGTTTCTGTCAAGCCGAAGCTAGCTCTCGAACAGTCGAACTTGTCAAACGCACCGGACCTGCTCCGGAGCACCGCCGACTTTTGCGGGCAGCCGCCGGGTAGCTCCATACCGACCGCCATTTTGCCTCGAGACGATGCCACTAGGAAGCTGCGATGTGTTTCCTGGAAGGTGTGGGAAGGTTGGTTGATGTTCGGGTGAAAACCATTTTTTATCCGAACATGTTTCTTCTCATCGGGGAGAAGCCAACGAGAGCAAGAAACAACACAGAATACGTAAAGGTTATGTAAAAAAGACGATACACGGTTAGTGAAAGGTGAGAGTCGGGATGTGCATCTGCAGTCCGATCGGTTCGGGTACTTGGCGCAGAGTGTCTCGCCGACCGCCTCCTTTGCTGCGAGTATTGGTGCACGTCTGTGGTGCACGTGTGTCATGCTCGCTGGGCGGTGCGGTCCAGCCTTCCTCGAACCTTTTCGCTTTGTACGTGTGGGGATGGTGCAATACCAATAAATGACACAACGAGGAACATCTGGACGATGCGCACGTGCTGCCACATCACTCCCCCACCAGCAACTTCCTTGATGAATAGAGTGGGAGTGAGGAATGCTGCGATGTTGGTCCCCCCGAGTTCCGCCAGGGTGAGTTGTGTACTGCAGTGATGCCTGGTTCGCCTTCTGTCATTTTTATTGTGCCCCGATGTTTATTGTGCCTAGACTTCATTTACATATCTAAACGATCAGGGAATCGGACGTGTCTACCCGAACATGTGGTGTTGTTGGTCCGATCTGGTGGATAAGAGGCCTTCGATGTAGTCAATTGAGATGTCGTGGTAGCTTTAAGGCGGTCGATGCTGACGGTCACGTCTTTCCCCTTCACGTATACGGTGTAAGTCCTCTCGCATCGACGGATGACTTTATGGGGGCCACTGTACGGTTGTTGGAGTGGGCTCTTGATGGTGTCATCCCTTAAAAAGACGTGAGTGGGTCGTAGGGAGATCCTTGAAGATGAACTGGTGCTTTTCTCCATGCTGGGTGCCGTCTACTGGTCGTAGGGTGTGAAAATGCTGCCGTAGTTCTTTCAAAAATTTCCCATGATCGTCGTCGACTGCCGTGGTTCCCCGTAAAAGTGGTAGCGAGGTCGTCTCACCAGACTGTTCTAATCCCCATTAGAACGGTGGGAAGCACTCCAGTCCAACGACTATTTTCGTGGCATTTGATGACTGCTTTCAGTTGTCAGTGGAGTCGTTCCACCATACCATTTGCTGCAGGGTGGTAGGCCGTTGTATGTATTTGAGTCGTTCCTGCCAGGCGGTTTAGTTGCCTGAACAGGTATGACTCAAATTGCCTACCTTGGTCCGTCGTGATTCGGATCGGGGCACCAAACCGGGTTATCCACCCTTTGTAAAAAGTCCGCGCCACTGTTTCAGCCTCTTGATCCTTCATCGGGAAGGCTTCGGGCCATCTTGTGAAGCGATCCACACATGTGAGGCAGTACCTGTACCCTTCTGATACAGGAAGTACAACTATGTCTATGTGGACATGCTCAAACCTTGCTGATGGTAGCCGGAAGGTGGTGCAGAGACATGGCGGGTAACTTTGTTACGTTGGCATTGTAGGCAGTTACGGGTCCATTTCCTGGAATCGACATTGATGGATGGCCAGACATAACGTTGCGTTATGAGCTTGGCCGTCGCATTGCTGCCAGGGTGAGAGAGTTGATGGACCGTATTAAAAGCTGCCTGTCGGAATCTACTTGTGACAAAGGGCCTGATTGTCGTCATAGAGACGTCGCAGAAAAGGTCTGCGTTGGTATCAGGAATCCATACCTTCTTGCAGGACGGATCCTTCCCGTAGATATCTTTGCAACTCATGGTCATCCACCTGATCAGCTGCCAATACTGCGTAATTCAGGGGAGTGTCGATGGACTCGACCCTGGATAGGGCGTCTGGGACAATATTATCCTTGCCCGCTAAATGGTGTATGTCGGTGGGGAATTGGCTGATAAAATCTAAATGTCTGAATTGCCTTGGCGAGCACTTGTCTTCTTTCTGCCGAAAGGCATAGACAATTGGTTTGTGGTCAGTGAAGATGGTGAATGTCCTGGCTTTCACCATGTGCCTGAAGTGTTTCACGGCAAGGTAGATGGCCAGGAGTTCTCTATCATAAGCACCATATTTCCGCTCGGCAGCACTAAATTTCTTTGAAAAGAAAGGCAGTGGTTCCCAGTTTTCATTGATGAGCTGATGAAGTGCAGCACCGGCCGTGGTATCAGAAGCATCGGTAATGATGAACAACAGAGCATCACGCTTTGGATGAGCAAGCAGCGTTGCCTGAGCGAGGCCTTCTTTGCACATCTCAAAGGCTTCGATGGTCGTTGGTGTCCACAGGACGGGCTGTTTCCCTTTTATTCATTGAGTGGCGCTTGCGTTTCTGCAGCCCTGGGTAGGAACCTTCTGTGGAAATTTAACCCATCCAGGAACCGGCGGAGATCTTTGATGGTCTCCGGTCTGCCGTAACTTCTTATAGCTTCCACCTTCTTTGGCAGTGAGTAAGTGCCCTCGCTGGACACAAGGTACCCTAAGAACTTGACTTCCGGTACACCGAAGTAACATTTGCCTGCATTGATGACCACCCCGTATTCCTGCCGACGCTGTAATAGAATTTCGAGGTGGGTCATATGTTCTTCCTCTGATGCTGAGGCAATTAATACTAATATATACATCATCAATGCACGCGTAGCAGAAGTTAAGTCCTCGAACGACTTCGTCTATGAAGCGTTGGAAGGTCTGGGCAGCGTTTCGGAGGCCGAAACTCATGAATGGAAATTTGAATAATCCGAATGGTGTCGATATGGCCGTCTTCGAGATATCCTCTGGTGCCACTGGGATTTGATTATACACCCGTACCAGGTCGATGGTGGAGAAGATGTTGGTGCTTCTTAGCGTCTGGGCAAAGTCCTAGATATGGCACACGGGGTAACAGTCCGGGATGGTTCTGGCGTTGAGGTTCCGGTAGTCGCCGCATGGTCGCCACTGGTTATCCTTTTTGGGCGCCATATGTAACGGTGAAGCCCACCAGCTCTCTGAAGGACGAGCGATTCCGAGACGGATCATTGTCTCGAACTTCTTCTTAGCTGCCTTGAACTTTCCGGGGGCGAGGCGTCGTGGTCGTTCAGCGACTGGGGGACCAGGAGTTGTCCTAATGTGGTGGGTGGTGATATGGCGGGCATCTGGGCGAGTGAGATCCGTAAACTTCTGTAGGAGGATATGACAAAATGGCGACTTACATGTTTGGGGCTGGAGGAGCTGGTCGCCATCAGTGTGAGCCCAGAGCGTTTCCCTAGTTGTAGGTACAGGGCTCCTTATACTTCTTGGCATTGACTCCGAAGCGCCAATGGTACCAACAGTGATCATGCTGCCGCCGATTTCTGGACTGGTTGCGGAAGCGCGGTCTGCTGAGGCTGTTGCCCCGGGAGCATGAAATGGTGTTTCCGGGCTGCCTATAGTGGGCGTGGAGCGCCGAGATCTCCTGCCACATCGTGGCCAGCTCTTGGCACAGCGACAGCGTCATCTGCTGCATCTTGTCAGACAAGGCTTGCTCCGTGGTAGAAGTATTCAGCTCGCTGACAAAGGGTCTGCCTGAATAATCGTCGATGGCGTCGGCGAGATTGGCCACCTTGTCCTGGGTAGTATCTTGCTGGGTGGCGAAGACCACCTGCATGTTTCGTGGTAGGCGGCCCATCCACAGCGTCCTCAGCATCTCGTCAGGCACTGCACTCCCGGCGAGCGTGCGAAGGTGCCTGAGGAACTGGGATGGCTTGCGGTCCCCGCGCATGCTCTAAGAGCCTCCTCGTCTTCAGCTCCTGGGTGGAACTGAGCCGCCGCGTCAGTTCGCTCTTGAGAAGTGCGAAAGCTTCGGTCTCTGGGGTTTCAGAATTATGTCTCTGACTTCCAAGGCGTAAGAGGAATCCAGGATCATAATCCCCAGGACATATCTAAACTTCGTCGCGTCTGTCGTAATCCCGGCCACGGCGAAGCTCCGCTCCACCATCGTGAACCACATCTCGGGGTCGCTGGGGCAGAACGTCAGGATGCGCACCGCCACGCGGTTAACCTCTTGAGATATCAGGGTGTTTTCGGGCAGTTGAGTCATTCCGGGAATTGATATTTGACTTCGTGTACTGCCGAACGTGTGCTAGCAACACGTGTTATGTCGTTTTGCACTTATGTATCGGTAAAAAAAATGCATACCCGACAACCACGTGCGCTCGCGACGCGTGTCACGTTGTTTTACGACTCACGTAATGCACGCGTTGTTATCACATGCGCTCGCAACGCGTGTTGCGTTGTTTGGGATTCCCGTTATGATGCACGTGTATCCGTGACACATGCGGTCGCGACGCGTGTTGTGTCGTTTGTTTGAAACGCGAACTCACACATACGAGATATAAAATGTTTTGTCCGTCTATACCCCTGTCGCAGTGAACGTCTTTGGCACTTCTGCAATACGATAGGGGATGCGCGAGTTGGCCGGCACGTTCACTTTAATTTTCACATTCGTTTTTTTTTTACTGTCGTTGCGGTCACCACTGCGGGAAGGTTGGTTGTGTTCAAGTAAAAACCATTGTTGTCCAGATTTGTTCATTCTCATCGGGGGGAAGCCACCGAGAGCAAGAAACAACACAGAATACGTAAAGGTTATGTAAAAAAGACGTTACACGGTTAGTGAAAGGTGAGAGTCGGGATGTGCATCTGCAGTCCGATCGGTTCGGGTACTCGGCGCAGAGTGTCTCGCCGACCGCCTCCTCTGCTGCGGGTATTGGTGCACATCTGTGGTGCACGTGTGTCATGCTCGCTGGGCGGTGCGGTCCAGCCTTCCTCGAACCTTTTCGCTTTGTACGTGTGGGGATGGTGCAATACCAATAAATGACACAACGAGGAACATCTGGACGATGCGCGCGAGCCGTCACAAAGGCATCCGTGAACCCCGCCTTGGACACGAGGCAAGTGGCGGATATTCCCGCTGCTCACAGTGGAGGACTGGAGGCCACTCACCACGAGACGACCGGACGCAGTCACGGAGAACACTACGGAGCCCACGTCTGTGAACTGGATCAGGGGCGGGCTCCAGATGCCACTTGTCGCATGCGCCCAAGGTCTTATCTATGGGTTAGATATAAGTAGCAATAAGATTTTTTTTTTCATATTTCTTTGTGTTGTAAATAAATATGAGAATTTGTGTGTGGAAAGACGTGTTAATTTAATTTACATCCCCACTATCTCTTCGTAACCACCACAAATATTGATTGCGCAACGACCAGAACGTTGCGTTTGTATATTTCGCTTCGCGATTATTTCTAGGTGTATATTTATTACACTGTTATTTTTATTACTTATTTGATATTTATTCGCTATGACTCACAAATATGACTGTAAAGAATTGAAGATTTAGCGCAAGCAATCTTAATATAATATCTTGTCATAATAGTTTTTTATTTCTCATTTTCAAATCATAGATTTAACTCCAACCAAAATTTCTTTGATTATAATAAAGCAAACTAATATTTTAAAAGTGAAAACTATGAAACCTTTTCAAGGCAGCAATTATCTTTCTGGGGCATAAAATTGTTGTTTTTTCCATTATATTTTTACATAGTTATAACATTTTATATAAACCTTGATAACCAGGAATGAAGGAACAAGCCGTATTACTAACCTTGAGATTGTCATATTTCACATGTTGATTTATTAGTTTATTTACAATAAAATTCGCACTTTGAGATTTTTATACATACATATTGTTATTATATAGTTCTATCTTAAACCTACCCATCCGTCATTATACATTATCAATTTATTTTTTATTACATTGTTTTACATGTGTCTTGCACATATCCGCGACCATTATTCGAATCAATTTGATTCGCTGCTATTGAGTTCAGTGTGATCGTATCACCAATCGCGGTTGGTTACAGCATACATAAGAAGAGAGCTCAATAATATGCAAGAAGTAGAATATCTCTAGTTTTTAATGAGCTAAAATGTGCGCTAGAAAGAGATAATTCGTCATCATGTTTTGGTTCGCAGTTTTAATGTAAGACTCCAAAATCGGGCAGTTAATTTAATAAGAATTTCAACAAAATATCCGATTGCATTATTTTTTTATATAAATGTTAGAAAAAGATAACGGTAGGTGGAATAATTTTCCCACATTCGAGATTAGCATTTTTAGAGTTTTTATCATAATAACATCATCTGAAATGTAATATGTGTATTGCGATTACGTATAGCTAGAGTCAGTATGCCGTTTTAACTTTATAGAATAGATTTTTAATTTGGTACATTAGATGATTTTCCGAAGAGAAAAATCTTAATCAAAAAAATATTTCTGGAACAACGATTGTAGCCCCAATGATTCTATTTCTACCATCTCTAACCAAATATCTTACCGCTAGATCAAAGTAGCATGTATCTGTCCTTGAAACCAAGTCACATCAATATTTTACTATTTTCAAATTAAGTCAAACACGGACTATATAATTTTGATGGCTGGTAATAGGACTATCCCCGACTTTTTAAGTCAAAGACATACATTTTGACTATTATATTTTTCATCACAATCAGTGGTGTAACTACAAAAATTAGGCCCCAATGCAGAATGGAAGAAAGGGCCCCCTAAATAAGTATTTTATATAATGTATACAAATATTAGTGCTGCGTGTTTTATCAATTAAATAGTTCAAATGAAAAAAGTATCTTGTTTTATATAATATTTACACTTTGCATGGCATTTATGCATTTAAAATACTTGTTTCGCTTTAAGGTAATTTTCACTTCACTCTCCTTAATAGTCTCGTCCCTAACTCAAAGCGGCGTAGTGGTACTGTATACATAGACAATGTTTTCACATAATTTTTCAGTACACGTGAGAAACGATTTTTTAAATTTTATAATTACATTTCATACTGTAGATTATTATTGACGCTGAGGAAGGTATCGACATTCGCAAAAAAATCGATATCAAATGAATTGCGGGGCGCGAACTTTCTGAGCCTCCTATCTAATATGAGCCCCAATGCACTGCATTGGCTGTTTTAGCATAGTTACGCCACTGATCACTATCGACTTCGTACCTGAACTGTGTCCATAAGCGTAAATAAGAAAATAAATCTATAATTTAATCGAATTTTTTTATTATTGTCACTTTACATTCGAAATTCGCATGTTATCTATGGTTCGTAGGCATAGATAAGTTCGTATGACACAGTATGACATTTGTGGCACAGAAATAGCATATTGTCGATTATTGTCATTTATCATGGCGTTTTCCGAGCGAACTTCTGTCAGTGGGACAGCCTTATCTTATTTATTAAAAGAATGTGTGAATTCTCCCAATAGACAGGTGGTTATTATTCAATATAAATATTTTGGTGATTGACATTGATAAAAATATAACATAACTTATCGAATTTGAGATAATCATAGTGTACTAATAATTAGCATTATTTTAGGAGGGGTTTTTATTTGGAAACGTGACAAAATTAGTAACAAATCACATATCGGACTCCAGAACGGACAATGCCCGGGTCGAAGTTATGATAAATGTCTCATCCATGTTACCGGCTCCGGAAACGGGGATGTTCTACAACCCTTCAGGCAGGATAAAGGAAGATGTCTTGGCAGACATGCTAGGCGGAATGTCCGATGAAGTAGTAGGCTGGTATCATTACAGGCAGAACAATTCTCTGAAGCCAACTATGCGCGATAAAGTAATATCAAAAGCTTTACAAAAATACTTTACGAAATCTGGCTTCCGATACTTCTTGTGCTGCAACATAACGAGTAGGCAGACATCGACTAATTCAACACATACTTACACATATAGATTTTACAAAGTGAATGATAGCGGTGAGATGGAGACATTGACAGACGTTACAAGTAATCTGGGTGAGAATGTATCAGGGTACAAAAGGACATCGACAGGTGACAAAAATGATCCTTTCAATAGAGCTGTTCTGGAGGCCACAAAAGATGGCTCGAGAGGAGTGACTGAAGCAGTGAGACTGACATTAGAAAAAGCTGCAGCTGATGCGGCGCTGTGGGAGACGACTTCCAGAGAAGTGGCTTCTGACATCAACTGCATGCTGGCAATGCTAGCTAATCACCATCGAGCTCGCCATTCCACGGTCCGCCGCACCACCTCCAGACAAGAAGAACGAGCCGTGATCCAGCCACTGGTTCAAGCGTTATCTCTCCCCGCAGTTAAACAGTCTGAACCCTTTGATTTTGTTACAGATATTATTAAGAATAACTTAAAACAGAGTGATGCGACGGGAAGTTCACCTGCCAACTGCGGGCCTACCCTTGTGGACAATAAGGATCCCAAGGCTTACAGTCACAGCCCGGGACATAAGCGAATACATTCTGAAGGTGCTATACTTTCCCCTAATCCCGTGGTAAGAGATTATAATTTTGTCTTAATCGGTGAATATGGTGTACGCTCAGATTTTTGCAAAAGGCATGTTTTCCGATATAAATGAGTGGGCTGATTCCAAAAATAAATAAAAAATTGATTGAGTCATAAGTATTTAAAAAATGATTACACTTTTAAGTTTCTAATTTTTAGAATACATTTTGACATATGAAATGGATATTAGAAATTCACTCAATGAAACTGATCAATATAATAAATTCTAAGATTAAAAGGCTCGTTTTACGGTAGAATTAAATTACACACTTATTTTTATAAAAAATTTATCAAGTCGTAAATGTTTAAAAATGATTACATTTCTATTTTGACATATTCACAAAGTGGTTATTATTCTGAAATGGTGTTCAATAATTTTTATACTGTTTGGGTTAAATTTACTAGTTCGGTTAGGTTAGTATCAGATGATGTGTTTTTTAGATTTTTTTCTTTGAATATATTATGGTTTTACACGAAACTTTAAAGTGAAATAATTTTTTTATATTTTCGACTTACGGGTATTTTTGCTTATTTTGAATCGGGATACTGAATTGTATTGGAAAACATGCTTTTTTCAGAAATCTGAGTAGTTACCGGTTAACAATAAAGTGTGGGTCATTCCGTGTAAAATCACCTAAGTGTGGTTGCTTGAACATTTCAGATATTTTTAATTTTTTTACAATAGGTAAACCCCATCAAAAACTCAAAAGAATTTTTATTTTTATTTTTTTCTTTCACCATATTGGATCTAGGCTCAATTTTCTTCGCAGTGACAGGCAAAAACGGGGCTTTGCAGAGGTTTTGAAAAATATATATTGTTCTTCCATAATGATTCTAATTTTCACTAACATAAAGAAGACCCTATAGGGTTGTAGAAAATTATATATAAACTATAACTTAAATGACCTTGAAATATGCTAAATTTGGAAGCATAATCACCAGTTTGGATGACATGTTAAGGTGACTGGCTGTTGGAACCACAAGATGTATTTTTTTGTTATAACTATGGCTAGTAGAGTTCCCAGCTATGAAGAATTAAAGTTTGGGTTAGGAATCCTTCCTGCCTTTTTTTGATATCAAAGTTTCAAAATTTTCATTTTTTTTTGCTGATTTCAAGGTCAAATATCTTAAATGGGGAACCAGACAATTTTTAGATTTTGCCCAAGGATATGTGTACTGGTTCTTAACAAAACCTTTAAGTTTCATTTTATGATTCAAACTGGTTTAGAAGTTATAGTTTCCATGTAACTTTAATTTACAAAAATGTATGGAACAAAGTCACTTGGAGACATTACCTATATTCTGCTTTTGTGTTATAATGCATAATCTAAGTATGCCAAAAGTATTACATAAATATAATTGAAGTTAGACTTATGTTATCTCAATAATTTTTTCAACACATATTTTTTCCCTGTTTAATACAACAAAACTCTGTTAATTCATAACCCTATATTTCGTATTTTCATTGTATTTCAAAAAAATTACCCCGAAAATAACATTTCATACTAATTTCTACCAATAATTCGTAGAACCTGATTATTCGCAGTTCGTATGCGTTTTTGACACCTGGAATAAATAATTTGTTTACGTAATTCACAATTTTCAAATATTTTTAAATTACTAAACCAGCGCGACTATGCATTTGACCTTCATCCCTTCGTAAACATCTGTGGCTAGTCCCACCTACCAGCCAATCACGACACCGTTCCTTATCGCATAAACCGCGCGCTGGTATGAACTGAGTTTAGCCATATGTATATCAAATTCCATAGTGCATTTTATAAGATTTGTTGTTATTAAAATAATGTTTTCATTGAATCACCTGGTTTCTAGGTTTATGAAACGTTTTGATTTGCATATGTAGGTAATAAAGAAACTAAATCTTTCGTATTTAAATACGTTGACATATTTTTTTTCATGTTTCGTTCTCTAAAATAGCACCAACACCTTGTAATTCGTGTAAATCCTTGACCATTTGGATAAATGGAGTTTATTTTGAAAACTAACAAAAAATTTATAGGTATCAAAGATAAAATTGGCAGAAAAAAATCGAATCCCAAATACCTCTCTGGGTTCGAACTTGAAAAATTACAATAAAATAATAAACTTCAACCATCAATCCCAGCGAGACATGAGGATTTAAAAGTTTTTAATTATTTTTCACGCACATTTTAAATATTCCTATTCTGATGGAAAAGGCGAGTTCGATCGCTGATCAAATTAATGTGTGTGATTTTGTTATTTTGTTGCATCAAATGAGTGGTCAAGTGGTGAATCGCTGCGTCAAGTGGTGAATCGCTTTATTATTTAGGAGAAATATGTTTTTTGATAAACATTCGACACACGAGAAGTTGAAATAATGGAGATTCATCATGTTTCAATATGGAAATCACAATGTCAACAGCGGCGGCGCTCCCAAATTTTCTTTCCAACATTACCTTTAAAAATTTGTTCTCATTATTCGTAATTCGGATTTTTTTTTAAATTTCGGTCCCGTGAGTTACGAATTAACGGAGTTTTACTGTATATAATAATTATTTTTCCATTTTAGGGACAAGGAAATGTCATCAACACGAGAGGTTGGGAACAGCCCAGTGGGTCTACCGCCCAAAAAACTCAACCAAATCACATACCTGACGCCTGATTAACATTTGATAAGAATAATAGTCAGTTTACATATTATGTTTTGTCTTCTTCACTTGTTCAAACAAATGTGATTGTTTTAAATTTCATGATTTATTATATTTTCCACAAATACAAATTTTATGGTGAATACATTTTATACTTAGAAACCACTTAACAAGAATTATGTTATTTGTTGGAACTTGTGGACAAAAATATATTATGAAACTGCATTAAAGCCTTCTGAATGATAAAGGAATGGAGTCTACGAGACCTGGTTCAATGATACGGCATACTGTTTTTCAATTTAAGACAGGCTCGTGGCTTTATTAGCGCCAGCGCATGTCTAGCAGCGATTTAACTTTTTTTAAACATTTGTTCATTTTATTTTCATTTGTTCTTATGAATCAACTAATTTATGTACATTGTAAACAAATAATATTATATATGTTATAAATAATGGTTCAACAAACTGAGACATTTTCTGTCGCTCGGTTCAACTTGACTCATTATCTCATATTATTGTAGTAATGTCTGGTTTCAAAGTTTCCGTTTAGTTGATAAGAATTTTGATTAAAACGAAGTTCATTTCGAAATTAAATTTAAATTAGGTCCAAAATTCAAAAATCACACATAAGCCGCCCATCGTTCAATATTCTATTTATCACTCTGAAAATAAAGTGGAAATTATTTTCTTCAGTATGGTACACACATTTTAAAACATTGTAATAGTTAAAATATGCTTAGTTTATGAAAAATAAATGTGAGAATGTTGCATTGAGAGGTGGGGGAGTACGCAAAATAAATGGAAACATTTTAGTGGATTAATGGAGAAATGCATTTTTTTTAAATGAAACAATGTGTCTACTGAAAACTTAAGCCCATGATGTTTTATTGCTGGTAAATTACTCTTATCAACTGAAATCCTCACTCTGCCTGAACCTAATTACTTTGCTGACTCTTCCAAACGGCATCCATTTTATCCTCTGCATTTTTTTCCTACGTAATAAAAAGAGATTGAATAAAAATTCAGGAGAAAATACCGGTAAAACTAATGTGTACCTGAAGAAATGACTAGATGTTTTCATTTCCTGTAGTCGGTGTTTTTATATCCAGCAGAGCACATAGATATCACTTACTAGTATAGTATAGTACCCTGCTGTAAGCACTACTCTAGATGACAGGTCTGACTCATATGACCGTCTCAAATATTTGTATATCATAAGACTGTGGTGGCTTTCCTCTGACTGCTTCAGGGTTTCGCTCCAGACCTTACCTGTCAAGGGCCTTTAATAACTCTCAAACACTGGATATAATAATTATTGAGCTTCAAGTATGTACATTTGTAAATATTCACTAAGTTGGTAATACTCTAGAAATTACATTATATTTTACAGGCGATCACATTGTTATTAAATCGGCAGTGCATATATATAGTTTTTATTTATTTGCAGCGATAACATATAAAGGAAGCTAGAATATTAAATATTATTTTATATTCCAGCGGTTATAATATTAATTATTCAAGTTTATTTTATGAGTTTATACTAATATATTTATCAGGTTCTAAAATCCTCCAAGATAAAGTTAGTGTTGAGATGAGAAGACTTAATTAAATGATCAATTTTGACATATTCAACTGCCTTTTAAATTCTTTATTAGATTGTATAAAATTATTTTATGCTTCTGTATGTTTTCTTAAAATATTATATTGCTTGCATTAATTAAGATTGAAATCATATTATTTATTAAGACAATTTGATGTGTTAGAATCATTGTCCTTTATTATTAAAGATCCACGACACGCAATCAAAGAAAACTGAATTAATTAACATTTTTTTCAGCACATTTCAATAGAGTATGGCCAGACAGCCGAATAATTAAGACTTAAGACAACAAAATATACACTTTATTTTTAATCACTTTAATCAACAATAAATTATTTTTGGTTTTACTAAAATCTTTCCTTATTTTCTTTACATTCTTGTAAAATCATGATTTGAATTTTTGACATGAGGCTAGTTATTGTTGTACTCAAATATTATTTAACATTGTTATCATCGCACCTGCAAAAATTGTTGTAAGTTCAGTTGCATATTTGAGATAACTGAAACTTTTTTAATAATACAAATTTTTGCTATCTGATAACAAATATTGTAAAACTATTTTCCAATTTACATACCTAACCCAATTTAACACTTGTGTTTTTGTTGTGAATGTGCGAGGTGCATTCATGTTGCACATTCATGGGCCGGGTGCGCACAACACGTCTGTCATATTTGATGGTCCTGTTCAATTACTTATTTTTCAAAACGTTTGAGCGCCGTGACATTGTGTCCATTTAAGCCTCAGCACAGAGGTATCGGTCAGTAAGAATCGATATGTAGACCAGATTGTTTGTCGCATGTGTTTAAATAAACCTTTTGTATTTATAACATATTCCTTTACTTGTAAGGAATGATAGTAGATTACCCAAGTTATATTTTGTTAAAAAACTTACGCCCAACAGATTTTGTAGGTGCAATGACGATATATATCAAACTTTTTATATTGAAGTTTTTACTACATCATTTTTTGAAATAGGTATGTGTTTTAAAAATGTTACACAGCATAAATTAGATTTATTTTATTGAAAACTTAAAAAGAAACAATATCCATTATTTCATTATTTTAAATAACTGTTTTAAATATATTTTTACATATTTTTTTATAAAATCTCAAAACTTTTTCCAATATATTTTTACCAACCTATTTATTTGTTTCAATTATTTACATAGATGTAGAGTATTTAAAAGTAATTTGGATATCTAATAGTATTCAGTCATGAAATTTGCACAAAGATGACGCACAAAGTAAACTGTTCAGATTTTCTGGAGGCAAAGTCAGTACATTTTTTTTTTATCGAAATCAGAATTAATAATGTGGAAAGGGACCGAAAACACGCATTTTATTACCACTCATAAAAAAGATCATGCGTTACCAGAGTACCTATACTAATAATATATAACATTTTCATAAATTGCATGACAATCTTTTTCCAAATTTACTAAAATACTGCAGATTAGCAAAAATCTTCCAGCTTCTCGTAAGAATCAATGGATCATTCACACCATGGTTCGACATTACAAAGGATGTGAAACAGGGTAATGTCTCCATAGCGTTCAACTTGTACATATATGGATAATTGTGTGAAAGAACTGGAATGTATGAGCGAAAATCAGTAATTTGATTGTATGCTATTTATTGTACACCGATGATGCAGTACTAATGGCGAATAATGAACCAGAATTACAGAGTCTAGTGAGTAGAATGTACGATGTATGCAAGGAAAGTGACCTTATTATGAATGTCAACAAGTCGAAAGTGATGGTATTCGAGAAGGAGGAAAGCAAGACACTGTGCAAAATACTTATAGATAATGAATGTTTGGAACAAGTAGATGAGTTGCCTTGCCGTAAAACTGTTATGCAGTTTGGCAAATAATAAATTTATAATGTCATGTTACAGAATTTGCCTCCTGCGGATAGGATGCCAGGGCATCGCCACCAGCAGTGGCATGAGACATGTGGGTTCGGCTGGAAATAGAGTCCTAGGCACTTACCTTTGGCTGACGACCCTTCTTTCACCTGTAGTAAATTTGTAGTGTTGTGTAGTTCGGACTAGGAATTAATGCTAATTAATAAAAGAGCTTGATTTTACAACAGGTTTGTTTAATTAAACATAAAAGGATCTTATAGAATAATCTCTCCAAGCAGGCATAATGTGCCCCAAAGACAAGCGTCACAAACAAGAAATACATTACAACACGGTATATTACAATAACGACGGCAAGCCCCTCGGATCCGATGTTAACAGAATGAAGCTAATCCTGGCGATGCTCTGAAGTACAAATTGGCTAGACAGTTAAACTCTGTATATGAAGTGAGACCCTCCTTCATGGTGGGAAATCGGTCGTTCCACTTGACCATAATAAATCAAATAATAATAATGTTACATAACCTCCAATTTCGATGCGCACTAATTAATGCATTCTTCCGATCTGCCTCGATTTACATTCTTGGCTCTCAGGCTGGATGTTCCTTGTTGTTCTATGGCAGAGAACTTGTCACTCCATCCCGCATGTAGCCTGACATTCACCGCACATCTCAGGTCTTCGTGACGCCAATGTTCATACTAGTGGATGCTTCTACCCCATGCCAGGAAAGGTAATTGAATTTCTGCATAGGAAGAGAGTACAATGCAATTGGATACTACGATATTATACAGACATGCACTAGCATCCCAAAGATATTAATCTTACCCTTCCATTGATCGTGTACGATTTAACTGCAACCAACAGCCGCACAATGCGTTCTGCACCTCTGCACGAACTCAAGTAATGCTATGAGTCGCGTCGCTGCGCACGGCAGTACCGACTGGCTTATCTCTCTTCCTGTGTAAATGTGGCAAGTCATCAAAATTGCAACTCGAGGGATTAAATACTAATGTAACAGTATATGTATACAGTAATACCCCAAAGTTACGCGTTAGGCGGAACTGACGAAAATCAATTAACTCAAATTCGCGTAAGTCGGGGTACAACTTTGCATATAAATACAGACAATTTTGTTTAATTGGGACCAAGGACTAACAAAAACACTAGTTTAGAAAATATTTAATAAAATTGCAGTTCTTTATGCATATTATTAATACAAAATATATAAAAAAGTAAACAATTTACGTAAAAAACTCATTTCGATATCGATGGCTTCATAAAATCTAACAAATTAGTCTGACGACACAATTCCTTTCATTTTTTCACACAGAATTTCTTCATAGCAAGCCAATATTTTTTTTATTCCTCGCTTTGTAGCTATAACGCGTCTTTCGTTGGAGTCTGTTTTCTAAAAATTTTAAGCCATTTTCAATTGAGCCGGGATCTTTCGTCAAGCTTACAATTGTCATGTTCTTTACTGGTGGAATTGGGTCTGAAGTGTCTTCATTGTCGTTTTGCTTACGCATCTCTATCTCATCGATTGTTAGCTCCTGACTAAGTGAATCCAACAGCTCGTTGACATCGTTAGCATTGACTTCCAAATCTAATTGGCTGCCAAGATTAACAACTTCTATCACATGAGCAATACCAGTTTCTAACAATTCCAGTAAGAGAAACACTGAATATAGCAGGCGCAGCAGTCTAGCGGCAGTGTTGTCAATGGTCAATGTCTAGCAGCGGTGTCGCCAAACGAACCGCGTAAGACGGAGTATTGAATGTACTGTATATGTAATAAAGTTGAAATAAAAAAAGTTTATATATTTAGGAAGTATGTTTGATAGGAACAGAAAGGCTGAGAAAGATATTGAAAGGAGGGTGACTGGAGGGAATAAAGTGAACGGTGCTTTGAATGAAGTTATATCTAACAGGAATTTGTCAACCGAGGTAAGGACTAACTGTACACAATGAAGATATTATTATAGAATATATAATAATATCATCAGGGTTATGGCCTCACTGTTATGCAGACGATATGCAAATTTATTTTATCTGTAAGCCGGATGAGACAAGTATTAAAAAGAAAAATTGCAAGATGTGTTGAAAAAATATGTGAGTGGATGGCACAAAACAGACTCGCATTGAATTGAATCCACCCAAAACAACACCTAGAAAGCAATTCTTAATCCGGGAATTAATGTCTGTGAATGCTAAATCCGCAGTTAAGTTGGAGCGTGCACATTGATTCAGATCTTTCAATGAATATACAAAACTGTCAGTGCATGCTTTTATCAACAGATTAAAAATATTGGGAAACATCTTCCCTCTGAGGCAGCCCATTTTCTCATAAATGCATTTGTGGTGTCACATGTGGACTATTGTAACAGCGTCTATGCTGGTCCACCAATGTTTTAGCTGGATAGATTACAATCCATTCTAAATGCGGCAGCATGGATAATATGTGGAGTTTGTAAATTTTCTCACTTTTCCTTTTGCGTGAATTACATTGGGTCTGTTTCCCTGAAAAAGTTGAATTTAAATTGTGCTGGTTGATATACAAAACGACACACAATATGGTACCTCTGTATCTTCAAAAGCTTTGTTTCCCAGACAATTTTAATATCATATGTCAAACCCTCAAATCAGCTTCTACTTCAGCCAGAGGAAAGGTTGTAGAGCTGACCAGCCATCACCAAAAGTCTAAATTTAGTAAACGTGCATTTGCAGTGGCAGGCCCAAAAGTGTGGAACTCTTTGACCTAATTATTTTAAAAAAAGACTAAAAGTTCACCTTTACAAAAAATCATTTCCATAAGTTCAAATAACTTTTAATTTTAAATACAAAGATAGTGTAGGACTATAAACAATTTATGTAAAGCACCCTTGAGGTGAAATTTTTTAGAAAAATGGCGCTATAAAAATTATCCAATATTATTATTATAGTATTCACAACCTTAACTTATATATATATCATATATACCTTTCCTCTAAATGTAACTATGTATGTATATATTAAACATAACATTACTCTAAGATTAAACCAGGATTCCAACTGTAAATGACATCTTAATCTACCTTCAAAAGATTCCAGTTAAGGCATCCGTGTCGGAGTAGGAACCAAGGACTTTATAGGTAAATTGATATTGAATTGATTGAGATATTAAATATTATGACAATCTTCATAAGATTGTAATAATGTGCATCAATAAACAGCTGCTGACAGCATAATAACATGAAACCCAGAGGCAGATATAAATAAAAAACAAATAATTTTATATAATTTTATTAAGATAAAATAAACATAATACAAATTATTTGATTTGATCAAAATATATATAATTAAATAAATATCAGATATCTTAAAGAGATGAAGCTATTTTTACTATATTTAATGGAAGATATATATAGAAATATGGGGGTAATTACAGGGCTTACGACCTGTCTTCCTGTCTTCTTCGGCTGGCTTGAGTGATCACTTTATATATATATAATGTTCACCCCTCAATCACCATATTTATCAAATTTTTTGAAAGTTGTATACATATATGGTATTACATTGACTCGCTTTGAGTACCACTACACCATTGCTATCTATGGACCAAATTTGATAATTCAATTTTTCCTTGAAAAAGCATATATTATATGTCAACTCAATAAATATCCGATATTTATTTAATAACAGTGCCTTTATAGGTACAAATCCAGTAATAGTGTGTTCTTGGACGTATTCAAATATTGCTAAAATATATATTATAAAAAGTATATTTATTTCAATGTTTTCAGAAAATAAATACATTAAAAGTCTTTTAAAAAAATAATGATACTGATAAAAATTCGATGAAAGTGCGATGTTAGGAATGACAATAATTGACGTGGCAGTGCTGGTTTAGTAAACATAAAATGCTAAATATTCATTGGAGACCGAGATCATGGATTGGGGCGAGAGTCAGCACCGTACTTACTACCGAGGTATTTTAAGTAATTAAATATTAATTTTTGTCTCAAATGTTTTTAAGACGATTTAAAAATAATTGTGTCACGAATTAATCATCCCAAAATTCAAAACAATACGCACTAATACGAATTGCCCTTGTTCGCCAATACTTTAATGTACAATTTGGATGACATGTCTGAATTTTGGGGAATTTGCCTAAAAAAAGATCCTGTAATACACAAAGAACTTTCTTACACTTGTATTTTTTTATCAGACTTGTTTTAACGTACAGTATTAGTTCATTGAAACTGTTAGCGACTTGTCAGAATTAATATTGCTTCAGTTTCTTACATTATTGTACATTTATTTTTAGAAATTTTGGATCAATACTGGTAACAATCTCTCAATGCATTGGAAAAAATTGCATTTTTATATTTTAAATGTATCATCACGTGACAGTCTATGTTGATATTTTCCTCCTTTCTATTTACGATTATATTTATACTTTCCTCCTTTTAACCCACACAACATCTTAAAAGATTTTCATTGCATCTTGACATAAGACAAGACTACTGATTGAAAGCCTTATAAAAATTGTTGCGGTGAGGAGGAACTATTTAAAACAATCAATAAAAAATCACTAACAGAATAAACATAGAATATCAACATACATAGAGGTATATAATTTATTAATAAAATTAATTTAATAAAATAATTCATTTTAAATTATATCAGAATACAGAAAAATGAAATGAAAATACCTATTTAAAGTATTGCTATTACAACCGAATCTCATTTTAAATTTGAACATTTAGAAAAGAACTTTAATGGCAAAATTTTGAAATTGTCATTAATATCACAACCCATGGAAAAAGGGTACGTCATAAGATTGCAGCACAAACCCAGCATTATGAAAATATACTGTACATTTTCATTTTATGTCAGCGGAAGAAACAGTTTGTTACCATTTTATAAAGTCTACTCTGAAAACTTAATTCTATTGTAGATTTGAGCAAATAAACAATAATATTCTTAAAAATATACTGTAAAATAGGAAATAGGATGGACATATTATTACAAACTGATATTTGAACGAAGAATAAAAATAAAACACAGTACATACAAATATATATTATCTTTTTTTTTGAGCTTTTTGTGTCCAAGATAATCAAAGAATGAGTAATGTTACCCCAAATAACAAATATGTATTGTATATACAAAACAGATACGCTCTTGACTTTGATTTTGGATTTACTGTTCTGAATAATGAATAATCTTAATTAAGAAGATAAAATTATTAGTATTCCAATTGTCATATTAAAATGGCTCTCTATTTTATGTTCCCGAAACTTTCAAATGCATAAGGTCATGAACATATACCGGTCCAAATGTATTTAACATATTTGTAAAAGTCGAGATGGATATGTCCCGGTAGTTTTATGGGAACATTTGAATTAGCTGAAAACGAACAACAGTTGTTATGAAATGTTACAGAAATCATGCAGGCATTCATTCATTGATCTTTTTTTTTAATGCACACACCAGTGTTATAAACTCATAAATGTTTATTTTTTTTATCTGTATACTTTTTTACCCCAGAATTATTTAGAATTTAAAGTACAAATTTTACAGATATGTCAAGCAGACTTAGGTGGATATTTTATGCCTCGGTGGATTAATTTAATCTCAGGGAACAGTAGTTGGCCATAGTTGGATACTGATTTTTTACGTAAATAAATAATGTATTTATAAAATGTGTTCTTCTGTTAATAAAACTATTGTCCTTTGTGGTGCTTGATGTTATGAATACGAATTAAAATATAATATAATTATAATATGCAATAAAAATGCACAGGTATTGTGTAATCCTACTCCTATTTTCTTAAGTAGTTTTGAGATATAAATGACATAATTCTTATGGATTTGTATAAAATCTATCATAATACAGCTCTACATGCAATATTAATAATTTGTAGGAGCGTTATTGCGTAATATTATGTCATATTATTCAATTATAAGTACTAATGACTCGAACTACCATTTGAGCATAAGATATTCAACTATTATGTCATAAGGCACATTGTTCACTAACATTGCTATTTACAATTACAAAAATCTAAAAATTACACCATTGACTAAATCAAATTAATATAATAAATTCAAAGTACTCCTATATCTAAATGTTGTATATTAATTTATTTTTTTTAACTTCAGCATTCAATAAATACACATGAAGAAGTGAATCATTTTATGGCTTGTGTATGACTCAGTTTGTTATGTGTAATTACAAAATTTCGAAAAAAAAATCATTAATATTTGGCAATCAAATAAAATTTTCTATAAAAATGATATATATAATTTTAGATTCATAATATATGTGAAATATAGAGTAATATTACACAAAAGTTTCTAATATTACATGGCCTACAAGTAGGAAAGTTTGGTTACCCTAAGTTGATACAAATTGTCAGTTCTCTATTCATAATGAATATTTTACTTAAGAGTTCACATTCTCTCCTAATAGACAAAAATTAAATAAATTTTTGAGGCCTATAAAAAATAATACCTCAGATTTTAATTTTGATCAAATTGGCTTAATAATACATTTACTGCAGGTTGTTATTATATAATGTAATAAAATATTTTAATTATACGAGGGTAAGCTCTCGAAAAGTTAATTTCATTTGATTGCTATTTCTAATAAAGTCACATTATAATTGACCAAATAAATTACTCACAAACCATCTTAAATATGTAATGTTTAATCTCTAATATGAGAAGGTATTCAATCCACAGATAGATGGCATGGACTCACAGCCATTATACAATTATTTAAAAAAGTTGTTTTTAATAAGAATTACAAATATCAATAAAGATAAAAAAATAACATAAAAATAAGAAGATTGATATTGTCTAAAAGAATGTGTAAATAATGTTGAATGCCTGTATAAATATACATATATATGTTTAATTTAACCTTTTGAATGCTACTCCCAACCCTGACTTTCCAATACCCACACGCGGTACACTTTTTGAATACCCAAATGCATTAAATCATCAAAATAGACCACTTAGCATGACTTATCATTTCAGATAGAGATAAAAGTTAAATGTTGTTCAATATGAAACCAAATCCATGGTTATAAAAACCCATAGGATGTTTATAAATTAATAAACATATGGCTGTTGCCGCGCAATTCAGCCGCTGCTCGAAACACATGACAGATTATCAACGTTTTTAACGAAATATGATTTTATTTTCCAGAAATTTCTGAAGATGTCAGCACTGTCAATGTCAGCACAGGATGTCAGCACAGGATTCCACTAGTGAGTGTTAAAATATTATATGAAATAGGCAAACTATTTCATCGGTGATCAAAGTCAGTGTATCAACTATTGATATGGCCACTTACAAAAACCGATTCACACCACATCAACTGTTGATATGGTAACATTCAATAGGTTAACGTTTTCGCAAGCAGTAGTGTATGGAACTGGCATCTGTTCTGGGTTAGATTACATTTTTTATATATGGTTTCTGGTGTCAGTGAAGTTAAAAGATAAAATAATAATGAATTTAATAAATCAATCCATAGATGGCGGCTCGCAACTAACATATGAAAGAATGTACAGAGTTGATAATAATAATAGATTGACTTCAAACTAAATTTACTCAACTGTGGGAGATTTATATCTTCTGCGAAAAAGGACTGTTGTACTGTAATTTTTTGAGGCAACGCCTTGAAAATTGCATGTGTTACCATGCCGAAATGTCGGCCTAGAAACCATCTACAAAAACGCAATCTAACCCAGAAGAGACACCAGTTCCATATATATATATATATATATACACATATATGTAAGCATTCATGATTATAAATTGTAAATAATTGGTAATTAATAAACCACTGGCCATGTTTGTGGGTTACACAAAACTATTAAATTTTCTTCAACGTTTGAGTTAATGAGGTCTGTACACATCTTAAAAATCAAAATGATTAAAAAATATATAAATAATGAATTTACAGTTTTTAAATTTGCTTGAAAGTGTATTATTTATATCACACCTTTTCAAACAATATAAAAATTCATTACATTAGTAATTCTAATGGTTTACAGCTCTAATAACCTTTTTTTGCAATATGTTAATTGCTTTATAAGCATAAATCAACTAATCATTACATACTTAGAAAAAAAATTAAAATATATAACAAGGAAGCAAAAATAATTAAATAATCACTGTATAAAATAAAAATTGTTGTACACCTCATGCTGCTCAAGGTGATATATTCAAGTTTAAGTCGCTTATTAATTCCAACATGGATTTTTAGATTTCAAACTCAATTTATAATAATTAAAAAGTTTCAAAAGCAACTTGAAATCCCTTGACCAAAACATTTATGTAAATGAATCAAAATAAAGAAAATTGTATTGTATTTATAGATTTGTATTCCGTTTTCAAATATTCATTAGATGAACTTTTAAGGAATTTTGATCGCCTGAAATTCAAATGAAGAGGGATTTATAAAAAGGGGTCCAAGAAAACCATAGTTTTATGGAAATATTACACATGTTTCCCATATATTTATGTGAATTACATAAAAATATTATTTATATTAATACATAAAATCTGTAAATAAGAAGATAATTAAAAATAGTATTCTCTAATAAATGAATCAAACTTTACTCCGTTCCATATAGTCAAACTTTGTAATGTTGGTAACAGTCTTTATGATAAAACATGTTATAATGGTAGTCTGAAATTAACTACTAAAAAAAAATCACATTAATACTTTTTGTGACAAAGTAAAATCACACGGGATCTGCTAATTTGACTAACCTAGTAATCTTTGTTCTTGTAAAAATGCCGCGCGTTAAAATAAAATTTGTAATAATTTTAACTCATGTTAAATAAATTATTACCCAGGGTTAAAATGACTATGGTATAATATTATTTATATAAGAAGTCATTCAGTCGACACTTCTAATCCATAGCACTTTTATTTGGCAGTCTGTTCGGAACAATGCCGAATTTCATATATTAAATTACATAATTTTTTTTATTTTATTTTATTCTTAAAAGGGGGTAACTCACAATCCGTTGTTATAACTTGTATCATTGTCCAATACATTCATAATGTACACAGTACCACTTTGATCGACAGTAACAAACTTAGAAAACTTATCATCAACCACTAAGTTGTTAGCTTCATCTCCGACTAATTTGATGCAGGCTAGCAACTCTTCCTGTAGACAATTTTTTTTGAACCTTGAAACAAAAAAGATTTCAAATTAAAAAATAAAGATGAGTACACGGAATAGTCACATTAATATTCTAACTATTTTCAAACTAAGCTAAACGCTTGTGCAATGAAAAGTAGGACTAACTTGCTGGTCTCTCGGAACGAGGCTCGAACCTCCGACCACTAGATGACTAGGCCGACGTATTGACCACTATACCAACAAGCTACTCATTAAAAACATAATTAATTTTTTGATTATAATTGCGAGAGTTCTAACCATATTTATAATTAGTAAGAGCATTATTGCGTATTACTGTATTTACCGGTGTACATAATATTTTTCCCAAAAGTAGTTGCATTACACAACATCAAAAAAAGTTAAAAAACAAGATACTCATATAAAATAAGAAATTTATCAGTATAACTTATAAATTAAATCTATACATGATTTACAATATGTACCATAAAATCATACAACTTTGTTCCAAATTCCCACATTTTATTTAAATTGCTATAATTGATTGGTCAATTAACAAATAGGCTTGAGGCTTGTAAAAGAACCATCCTCCATTATCTGGTTTACCTGGTTGTGTCAAGTCTTCCACTGACGTCCTCTATTTCTGGTTCAATCAACACTTGCGTCATATATCTTTCTTACCACTCTCTCCTCATTCATCCGTTCTATATGACCAAACCACCTAAGTAATCCTTTCTTAATCTTACTCACTATACTAACATCAGCTTTATATTCTTTCCTTATTTCTTTATTCTTTACTCTGTCATAAATAGATTTGTCACAAATACGCCTAAGTGATCTCATTTCCACTGCATTCAGTCTACTTTTGTTTCTTTTCTGCCAGTTCCAGGCCTCACTTCCATACATCAGTGTCGGTACCAGGATTCCATTGTGCACCGCTAGTCTTGCCTCGGTAGACAAATTCCCATTAGATATAATTCCATTCAAAGCGCCATTCACTTTATTTCCTGCAGTCACTCTCCTTTCGATATCATTCTCAGCCTTTCCGTTTCTATCAAACATACTTCCCAAATATACAAACTCATCTACTCGTTCCAAACATTCATTACTTACAAGTATTTTGCACGGTGTCTTGCTTTCCTTCTTCTTGAATACCATCACTTTCGACTTGTTAACATTCATCATGAGGTCACTTTCCTTGCATATATCATACATTCTACTCACCAGATTCTGTAGTTATGGTTCATTATTCGCCATTAGTACTGCATCATCGGCATACAATAAACAGCATACAATCAAATCGCCCATTTTTGCTCCTACATTCCAGTTCTTTCACACATTTATCCATATACAGTCAATACTGTAAACAAGTGGTATTTATTATTTATCGTGATTGCTCACTTCTTAGGTAGATATATTATCAACCCAACATAAAATAAAAATGATTTAAGGTATATCAATTGCATATAAGGGACAAAAATATATATAAAATCTTTTTAAAAACATTTTCGATGATAATGAATCAATGATCAATGAAGAAATCATCCAATTTAAAATAAGCGATATTGTAAATAGATTTTTTCAGAGTATACACTTCTCTATGCTCTGGCCAATAAAAATCTCTATGCAATACAGCAAAAAATATATTTTCATATTTAATAAATTAATGAAGACTAAGAATCAGCAAGGTCTAGGTTTAGCTAATTAAAAAAAGAAGCTCTTGCTATTAAACTGAAACCTATCTCCGTAATGAATAACACAAAGTTTTATGATAAAATATTCATACCTTTTTCCTTTCCACAAATTTTCCCATTGCACGTCGGGATAATTAAAGTAAGCGGACGAATCATTCTGCTTCAGTCCAGATTTGGGAACAGAAGTTACCACATCAGTCTCAGCGAATGCTATGAAGTCGACCATGGAACTTGATCTCGGAGATAGAAGGTGTAGTGCACTGCCTCCCCTGCAAAAATGGTTATTTTTTTGGTCATAAAATACATAGCTGCAGTACCAGGTATTTATTTATTTATATATATTTTGACATCCATATTTTTGTAGTTACAGAGGTGGATACATAACATACATAATACATAGTTTAATGTGTGGGATGGAGTAGACTTCACCTCTGATATATACAGCGTTGTCCTGGCTACTTTGCTAGACTAAAGTCTGTGTTAAAGTAGCCAGTTTTTTTTTTTTTTTTTTCGTGCTGTTGTGGTGTTATTTGGAATAAAAAAATAAATCAAATATGAATAAAAAAGTAAGAATAAAATAAAAAAAATAAAAATATAATATAATAAAAATATGTGGAGTGGGAGTGTTGTAGGACTAGTGAGTTATTAGTAAAAGAATTGTATACATTATAGTAAATTGTTGGATATCCATGCTTCTGATTCTTTGATTTGATTTTTGCTGCTCCTCCCCAAACTAAAATAGCATAATTAATTAAAGAGTAGCACAGTGCAAAGTACACCGATCTCAAGAGTTTGCAATCAACTATACATCGAATTCCTTTAAAAAAGTAAATTAGTTTTCTTATGCGTTTTGCTAGATTCGATATATGTTCTTTCCAGTTAAGATGATCATCGATCAGTACTCCCAGATGTCGAATAATTTTGACTCTTGTCAGTTTTTCACATTGGCATGCGGACGCCGTGGTCTTGTTTGCTTTGCAGTCATGAACGACGAGTGTAGGACTTTGACGTGGTGTTGTTCTTTCGTTAATACAGAAACATATATATGTTGATTTTTTTGTATTAAGTGATAGGAGGTTCGTATCAAACCATTTTTTCGCCTTGTTCAGACCATCCTGTGCACGAGTATTGACCTCTTCCCAAGACTTACCCTCAAAGCAAAGCACGGTGTCATCCGCGAAAGTGATTATTTTTCCATTGTTTAGGGTCATATTACAAAAGTCGTTAATGTATACTAGAAATAATATAGGACCTAAAATGCTTCCTTGTGGAACACCGTGTGTTATCAATGATGGATTGCTGTATTTTTCATTATTTTGGACAATTTAACGTCTATTTGTTAAGTAATCCTTAAACCACTTATATGCTATGCCCCTTACTCCTATGTTTTCAAGTTTTTTTAGCAATAGTAGGTGCGGTACGGTGTCGAATGCTTTTGCAAGGTCAAGAAAAATCCCCATGCATTTGTTTCCCTTGTCCAGGTTCGATACGATATATTCCACGAGAGACATGAGTGCATCTTCTGTGTTGCGTTTCGATCGGAAACCAAATTGTTGATTCGATAGAATGTTGTTTACATCCAGGAATTTAAGGAGCCTCCGTTTAACAATTTTTTCTAGAATTTTTGAAAAAACACTTAGAAGAGAAATCGGTCTATAGTTGGATATATCACTAGGGTTTCCGCTTTTATAGATTGGGCATAGCAACAAATCTTTTAGCACGGTTGGAAAGACTCCAGTTTGTAAACTAAGGTTAGTAATAAATGCAAGTGGTTCGGTTACGTATGACTTAATTTCTTTTACAAGCTTGATAGAAATACCATCTTTACCTGGAGCACTATTAGTTTTTAATCCCTGTATAACTGTGTTAATTTCATGTGGTGTAGTCGGAGTTAAAAATAATGAGTTTGATGTTTGCGAATTTAGGCGGACATTATTACATAACTGTAATTCATTTGTGTTCATTCTAAGTAAGTGATCATCTGAAATTTTTTTACCTATTGAGGAGAAGTATTTATTTATATAGTTTAAAATATCAGTCTAATTTTCATCAGTATTTGGAATGTTTTCATCATTAACCATCTGAAATACTTTATTACTTTTTTCTATATTAGAATTGGTAAATTCTCTAATAATTTGCCAACATTTTTTTGTATTGGTTTTATTTTGATCTACTAAATTTCTATAATATAGTATTTTCGCCGTTTTTGTTGCCTTATTACAGATATTTCTATATCGCTTGTATTGAATTTGTACGTCTAAGTTGAGAGGATACTGCTGAACTTTTTTGTGAAGTTTGTCGCGCTTTCTTATACTTGAAATTAGACCCTCAGTGATCCACGGTTTTATGTTTTTTTTTGTAGAGTGAGATTTATAATACTGGTTTTTAGTGATGTGTTGTTGCAATATAGTATTAAATTCTTTAAAAGCTGAGTTTACATCCTCGCAGTCATATACTGAATTCCATGCTTCCTGTTCTAGGTCTTTAATCAGTTCGTTGTAATTGATACATTTTCTTCGCAGATTGTTAGTTTTGTGTGATTTTTTGGTGTACTGTTCGATGCCCATCATAACCGGAAAGTGGTCGGTTATAGGTGATTGACAAATTACTGCGTGAATTGAAGACTTGGACTTAATCATAATATGGTCGAGACAAAATTTATCTCGTGTAGGTTCGTTTATTGCTGAGAGGAGTCCGTGGTGAGCTAGAACATCGAGGTAGTCTTGAGTGATGGTAGGCAGTGACTGATTGATGACGTCAATATTAAGGTCGCCTGTGATAATTATTTCCTTTGATTGTGAGAGAGTGGTAAGAAAAGTATCTAGTGACATTACGAATGTCGCAGCGTTCTGAAATGAGGGCGGGCGATATAATGCTAGAACATGAGTAAACTTGTCAATGATTAGGTGAAGGCAGTTTGCATCTTGTATGATGGATGATTCTTCATGTGTGACATGTAAATTGTTATGAGTGTACACTACCACTCCGTCATTTTGGTTAAAATGTTTGGTTGTAGCGTGTACATTGTAGCCTTCTATTTGCTTCGGTGCGGACAAGTTGTTCAGCCAACATTCTGTGCAAATTATTATATCAAAATTGATGTTAGTGCGTTGGAGTAGCACTTGCAAGTTATCGAAATTATAATTAATGCTTCGAATATTGACATTGAGTATTTTAATTCTTAGATTTTCATTAATTATTTCTTTGCAAGATTCCGGTTCCCCGACTTCTCTCGTTTCTATATGTTCGAATTCTTCAAAATATGAAACCGGAATTTGCTAACAGATGGCTCTAGCCGTCAATGTAGTTACCGCCATTTTCTTGTTTTGACATTTGACAAAGATTTTCAACTCATAACAATACAAGTTTCATACAACAGCATATTTTTTAATAGCGAATTGAACATGTCGAATTTTGAGCATGGAAACTATGATTTGCGGACAGCATTAATTTTCTATTACCATTTGAAGAAAACTGGTGCAGTGAATTGCATTGAATGCTTGTGAAAGGTTACGGTGAGTATGCTCTGGGTAAATCACAGTGCTTTGAGTGGTTTAAAAAATTCAATTGGGGCAATTTTGACGTGAGAAACGAAAAACGTGGGAGACCACAGAAAAAGTTTGAAGGCAGTGACTCGCAGGTAATGTTGAATGAGGATGACGCCCAAACGCAACAACAACTCACAGATCAATTAAATGTGACACGAGAAGCCATCTCCATATGTTTGAAAGCCATGGGAAAGATTCAGAAAATGGGTTCCACATGAACTGAATAAAAGACAGTAGGAAAACCGAAGCCACTTGCGAAATGTTATTCACCAGGTACAAAAGAAAGTCATTTCTCTATTGAATTGTGGCTGGCAATGAAAAGTGGATATATTTTGAGAATCCTAAGCGTAAAAGATCATAGGTAACTTCAGGCGAACATTGATTGCAAGGCCAAATCGCTATGGACAGAAGACGATGCTCTGTGTTTGGTGGGATCAGAAGGGTGTGATCTATTATGGGCTGCTAAAAACTGGTGAAACTGTTAATACTGAACACTACCAACAATAAATGATTGATTTAAATCAATCTTTGCGTGAAAAACGACCAGAATATCAAAAAAGGCAACACAAAGTGATTTTGCTTCACGATAATGCACCATCAAACACAACAAAACCGGTCAAGGAAACAACTGAGTGATTAAGTTGAGAAATACTTTTGCATGCGGCTTACTCACCAGACTTGGCTCTGTCCGATTACTACTTATTTGCATCGATGGGACACGCACTTGCTGAGCAGCGCTTAACTTCTTACGAAAATGGCTCGATGATTGGTTTGCCTCAAAAGAGCAACAGTTTTTTTGGCATGGCATCCACTAATTGTCAGAGATGGAAAAAATGTATAGCTAGCGATGGGCAATATAATATTTTGTTTCATTTTCATACAATAAATGTATATTTTCTATACAAAAATTTCAGTTTCATATTTACATACCTGGTACATGGTCTTTTTTAAAAATAAAGGTGTGAAAATTACAACATGATTCATCCACATGGGTTGATAGTTTACAGAAAATTCTGTCACACAGAGGATCTAAACTAACTTAATCTAGCTCGTGACAATCAATCATTATATTATCAAGTTAAATGAAAACTTTCAATCAGCATTTCAAATGTTTGAATACGAGTACAAATTAATATTACACTTAAAAATAGTCGAGCATTTATTGTGAACCAAAACTTGTGAATTAAAACAAACCCCGCTATATCAAAAAATGACTTATTTAAATTTTTTTTTCATAATTAATTCCCCATAATCAATTTTTTCATACAAAAATAAATTTATACAACAAAATTATTTTTGTCCCGTACAAAAAAATATTGATACATTTTATGTAAATATATAACGAAAAAAAAATTTGGTACATCGAAAAGATTTCAAAATATATTTTGGTCGTTTATTATCATGTTTGTCAATTGTTTTATTGCCTTGGCGCAGCGGGCGGCCCGCTGCGCTCTTGTAAAACTTCTCCTTAGGATCATAATAGGCCCTTATAAAGCCATTTGGCGTAATCTCCATTCCAATTCAAGGTTGGATTTATTGCTCATTGTCAAAATAGGTTAGATTGGCACACTTCCCACACTCTGAGTGTATACATGTTCACGCCTCTAAAAACGGGTCTTATGTAAACCAGATGGAGAAAATAAAAAAAACCCCGAAATCTCAATTGGCACGTAGCACTTTAGGGCACGCGCGTGTCAGTCTTTGTGAATGATATAACCCGCAAAGCTCGAGATGCCTAGCCTACAATTCTGCGCATTTTCAACTTCAATCTTCATCTTCATTTCTTATCTTCATTATCACCGTCAACTTATGTCACTTTTTACATTATAACTATAATTATTTAGATGGATTCCAATGACTGGTAATATTGTGTACGACATTTTCCTTTTGTATTCCGTAATTTATTCTTTAAAGTACATTTTTGAATATTTTGTGAAACCCTAAAATGGCTTCAGGTAGTGATAATTCTCGCAAAATTTTAACCTTCGACAAAAAATTATAATTCCGAATTTGTCTCTCTACGATTTAAAGAAATAGGAAGATCGATTGACCGATGCGAAATTCTCAATGCTGTAGCGGCTCTACAATTACACACAGTTAAAATTTAATGTTGTTTTATATTTGCATGACATTTTGGAATTTCCAAAAATATCGTCAAATTTTAGGTTATCTTATATTGTTTCGTAAAATGTTTTTGATTTAATTTCTTAATTATTATCCATTTGCTTATCTGTTGAAATAACAAAAGTAAATAGATTATTCAGAGTTTTCTATATACAGAAAATCCTTATTTGTTTGCAGAATGTTATGTTATATCTCATATTAAACTGACAATAGGTGTCTTGTTTGCGGAACTTACTAACTTTGTTAAAGCCGCGCAACATATATTATGAATTTATTTCGCTATATGTAGGAATCCGTTATTACAATTTTTTATTTTTTGATCCCTTTGATTTTGCAATAACGAGGTTTTACTGTAAATATAAATATATCGGTGCAGTGGTCAACTGTATTCATTCCATGGTGAAAATCCCAAGTCCATACGCAAGGCTTCCAAATGGACTTGTATCAAGCGGACTTGAGATCCTAATGTGATACGTAGACTATTGAAAAGAAGAATATAAATTAACTTACTTGCTCCTTCTTTTATGCTGAACTCTGTTCATCATCACATAAGAGATATTCCACCATGCAATCTGTCCGGCAAGAGACACGAGCACCAGTGGAGTCTCCTCGTTTTGTGCCTCGCTCTTATCATTGGGAGACGCATTGCCAGTCGGTGGGAAGGAGAATGGCAAGTTGGTAGCGCGCTCACTCTGCAATACAGGCCCCGGGGAAAAACTCAAGCAGCGAACCTTAGTTTTATGCAAGGATAATGTGTACATCAATGATTTGCTTGGAACGTGCCACAACTGAAAATAAATTACACTTATTATAAATAATAGTCTCAGTATGTTATTGAGTTACTTCTAAATATTTTTACTAATATTCTTATTTTGATTTTCTTTTCTTTGTTTATGTTTGTAAAATTTAATTAACCTGTCAGGATCATTTTTTGTTTATTTAAATTTTTTCAATGGTATCTACTATGCACTGTATGCATACATAAATAAATAATGAATAGAGAAACAAAATGTCCAGTTAAGACAGTTGTCCGAGGACTGATTTACAAAAATGAAGACAATAAACAACCATTTATGAAAAAATTATTTTATTTTGCTGGTGTTAGTCATGTATTAAACTAGGGTATATATTTTAGAAAATCACAAAACTAAGTATCAAAATGAACGAAACATTAACAAAAATCCACAAAATATAAATATTAGGGGTACCCATATGTATTGATGCATGTTTTTAATGAAACTCAAATTTATTTTTTAAAATATTTATTTTATCTATTTATACAAAATAATATTCATAATTTTCGATGACTTTGTGCCGTCTATTTGGTAAATCAAAAATTCCTTTCTTATAAAATTCTGTAGGTTTAGAGTCGAAAAAGGACGAAAGGGCCGATTGTATCTCGTCTTGCGTTTTGAAATTTTTTTCTTTTATGAAATGTTCCAATGAGCGAAAAATATGGTATCAATTGGAGCCAGATCTGGAGAATAGGCCGGATGCAATAAAGCCTTCAAATTCGATTTGTCCATATTACACTAAGACACTTAGAAAAGCAAATTCCGCATACATTACTATCGAAACCGGTTGACGTAAAAATAACTCACAGTGGTTTATACAAAGTTTAAATATATGTACAATTTTTAATTATATCTAACCACAAAGTTAACGCTACAAACATCAAGAGTAAATAAATAAAATAAAAATAGATTCATTATTACCACAATGTCACCGCCATCCAAGCCCATAGCCACTATTTTGCCATCGACTGACATAGTGCAGCAGGAAATACAATCCTTGACTTGATCAGAGTGGAATAAGTAGGCAGAAAGAGGGCCATTTTCAGATTTAGTGGATAACTGATAAATCTAAAACAAAGTGGAATAGTAAGTAATTCGTAACTCACGGGACTGAAATTTAAAAAAAAAATCTGAATTACGAATAATGATAATAAAGTTTTTTAAAGGCAACATTAGAAATAAATTTTTATAAAAATGCATTAGTTTACTCCGTCCGCGATTTAATGCGCGCCGCTGCTGTTAACATCGCGATTTTCATACTGAAACATGATGACTCCATTATTTCAGCTTCTTATGTGTCGAAATGTATATTAAATAAGGTGTGTGGTAAGTGGTGACACCCCAGTCTCTCAAGGCAATGAAATCACGCACATTAATTTGATTGGCGGTCGAACTCACCCTTTTCATCCGAATTGGAATATTTAAAATCCTTGTGAAAAATAATTAAAAACTTCAAATCTTCATGTCTCGCTGGCTTTGTCGGTTGAGGCTTATTATTTTCCTGCAATTTTTCAAATTCAAACCCAGAGAGGTATTCGGGATTTGATTTTTTCCGCTAATTTTATTTTTGATATAATTTTTTTGTCAGTCTTTAAAATAAGCTCTATTTATCCAAATGGTTAAGGATTTATATGAGTTACAAGATGTTGGTGCCATTTTAGAGAACAAAATGTGAAAAAAAAAATGAACGTATTTAAATATGAAAGATTTATGTAGTTTCTTTAGTATCTACATATGCAAATCGCAACGTTTTATAAACATAGAAACTAGATCAAGTGATTTAATGAAAACATTATTTTAACAACAAATCTTATAAAATGCACTATGCAATTTGATGTACATACATTTTTACTCTCATAGAGAAGAAACAAAAGTTAAAATATATATATATATATACAGTAAAACCGCGATATAACGAATCCAAGGGAGCAATAAATAAAAATTTGTGATAACAAATTCCCACATATAACGAAAAAAATAAAAAAACCTACTATATGTTACGCGCTGTCGCAAAAAAATGTTGCGCGGCTTCAAAAAAGATCGCAAATTCTGCAAACAAAGGAGGAAAAAGGCCATAGGGAACTGAATAGCTATATATTTTTAGTAGTTTTGTTATTAAAACAGATAAGCAAATGGATAATCAAAGGAATTAAATTAAGAACAGAACCTATTCAACACCAATTGGAAGATATTTTTGTAAATTCCAGAATATTGCAAACACAAAACAATATTTTAAGTGTGTTTAAATGTAGAGCCGCTTCAAACATATGAAACATACAAAATAATTCAAAAATAACTATTTTACAGTTAAATCGCGGCATTTTTATAAAATGGGTCGTATATAAATTACGAAGGTACTTACCGGTAACGGCGACAACCACTTCAAAATATATTTATAATCGTTAAAATTGTTCACTTAAAAATTATCGTTAACATTGTTCACATAAAATACACGAAAATAGTTAATGGAAATACATAACATATATACATAAAATATTTTAACGAATTATTTATATTATTGACGAGCTCACACGAAAACAATTGTCAAACGAAAATGAATTTATGTAAATATTCAGTTCGGTCATGCAATAATCGCGTTAAAAGCGGAACAAACTTAACTCTACAGACATTACACTGAGACTGACATTTCCAATAAGTACATACTGCAACTTTCGGGGGGTTCCTGTTAATTTTTGTATTTTACAGCTGTTTAGGTCTGGGATTGCAATCATATTAGAGGCGTATGCGTACGTAAAACGTGTCTAAGAGAACGCCGCAAGAATTATGTCAAATGGTTTTATGGGCCTACTATGAACCCAAGAAGAAGTTTGAATTGTTTTACTACCTTGTCGGCCGACCGCCGCGCACCGCCGAAAAGGCCATAAAACAGTTCGCATCCGTCAGATGCATCGGCGCGGCTTTGTAAGTGCGAAATAATATTTTCATCTTTTAACATTTTTTTATTTCATTATAAATTTACGTAAATGTATTGACATTTTTTCGTACGGGACAAAAATGATTTTGTTATAAATATTAACGGGATTTCGTTATATAAATGCATTTTTGTATGAAAAATTGGTTTTAGGGACTAAATTTAGATTTTTTTTTCGATATATGTCATTTTTCGCTATATCGGGTTTCGTTATATCGCGGTTTTACTGTATATATATATATATATGTATATATACACTGATTATTGAAATTGTATTATATTTTTAATATTAATAAAATTAATAAAAAAAAAAATTTTACATGAGTCACGATAAAAAATAATAATTTACATGATGAGTTTTGCCATATGTCATATGGTAAAACTCAGTTTGGAACCTGTCATGCCAGCGCACGGCGTTGTGATTGGCCGGTAGGCGGGGCTAGTTGCAGATGTTTACGAAGGAATGAAAGTTTTTGAAAGAATTGAAAGCCTTTGCGAGAGTTCAGGGATTTAAAAACATTTGCAAATATGCAAATTATGTAAACAAATTATTTATTTTGGGTATCAAAAACGCATACGAATTGCGAATAATCAAATTTTACGAATTATCGGTAGAAATTAGTATGAAATATTATTTTCGGGGCAACTTTTTTTTGAAAAAATTCCGAATTCTATAAAAATACGAAATATAGGGTTAAGAATTAACGGAGTTTTGGTGTATTATTAAATGAAGTATGTACAAAATTGTAATAAGATTAGCAACTATAAATCAGGATTGGAATGTAATACCTGAAAAAGTCCTGTATAATCACAGAGTACTAAGGTGCTATTTTTGTTCAATGCGACGCATGAAACACAAAACTTGTATTGCCTGCTGATAAGTACGGCTAATAATTGCGGATCAAGATTCCAAATTTTAGCACTGCCATCGGATGCAATGCTCATTAGTCCGATATCATCGAGCCAGAAACATTTTACAATTGGTGGATTTTTCAAATTGGCTTCAGTGTGAGGATACGTTCGGTGTGCATTGTGTTCCACTGAACTGGAGACAGATGCGGGGGAGGACTTTTTGTTTAATTCATCCGATCCCCTTCTCCTCGGTCGCCTTCCGTTGAGCTCATTGATTAATTCTTGAGAACCTAACGCGGTTCCGCTGAGAATAATCATTTTGGCTTTACAGTCTCCGTGTGCATGATTCACAATTTCATATAGCATCAGACCACTTTTAATGCCAGCGGCCACTAGGATATTTGTATTTACGAATTCCAAGTAACTGACTTCATCATTCAAGTCCATAATCTTCTTGGTTTTTTGAGATTTCAACCAGAAAAATTTTACCACACCGCTTTTTAAACCATAAGCCAAATACTGACCACACGGTGCCAGCTGAATTGTAATGATGGTACTTTTGGCAATTGGTGTTTCAGTTATTAATTTTTTTCCTCTTAATATCTAAAAGCAATCATAGAAAAAATATTAATGACAAATTAAATATATATACAAAGGAGAATTTTTGCTACCATATTTGCTTGCGTAATTTGAGCACTATTTTCATTGCTTAAAAATTGGGTTGCATAAAATATGCGGATTTTTAGTGGAGGTTTTGAAATTTTTTTTTATTCTATAATGATTGTACAACTTTGTATGATGCGGTATAACAATTGTTAGGACCGGTTATGTGACAGTAGTAACTTTTTACTAACGCCCGTAGTAAAAGTCTTTTGCGGATTGTTGATACATCAAATTTACTATGGTCAAAGCATAGATGGAGATGTTTATAGATGTGACAAATAATCATGAAATATGCTTTATTTTATGCATTATCTATGGATTTGTTTGCCTAGGCGGTTGAAATCTGTCACATTGGTGGTGAAATTTTTCACACACAATTCTCACCTCACCCACATTCATACATCTTCTCATACAAGCTCACCGATTATTGTAGTTTCTAACAGGACCATCTTCCAGTATCTGGTTCACCTGGTCGTGCCAAGTCTTCCGCGAGGACGCACACTAAAATTGTTGAAAAGCAACTAAAATACTTTATAGTCTTAAGCGTTCGCAGTGCTCTACGAACAAAGCTATTACTTATGTACCCTTGGAAAAACCTGCAATTAGCATCCCTTGCTAAAACCCACAATTTGCATGCTCACTCTTTTATAATTTAACAATAAGTTCACAATCTTTTGTACCCAATAGTCCAGGAATCAAATGCATACAATATGCGGAGTAAAAAATAAAATCTCAAATCATTCTTTAAAAATAAGGGTGCACAAAATACACAAGCAAATACAATAATTAAACATTTCAGAGACAAAGGATAGAAGTACAAGAGCTACCTCAAACAAACTTTGTAAGGTAATAATCTTCACATAAAACATAACTATTTTAGATCAATTTGACATGTTGAAAGGGTCAAAAATTTGGAGAATTTTGTCTGTATATGCAAACACAGTCTGCGCCAGTACAATTCAGACGAAATCAAGAGAAATTGAGCATGTCTGGACGCGTTTCTCCCCTCCATTGTTTTTAGAAAAATTCATCAGTGAGGATTCGACATTCAGATGTGTTGCAGGTACGTTATTTACTTTAAGGGGCATTAAACATCAGATCGAATATCGGTTAGTTTACCAACAATAAACTAACCGATGATGGTCCGGTAGTAAATCTTACCGGCGGTCATCCTATAACAGTCTATTAGTTTACTGCTAAACTGTCTATGATTCCTAAAGCTACAGCATTCAAATTTCAATGCGAGCTTCAGAATTGCATTTCTGGATATCAGGAATTGCACAAAATTTTAGCAATCATTGTAAAGTTTAATCACTGATTATATTGTCAAATGGGGAAAAATCAACATGCGAAGTTGAGGCTAATTTTATTTGTGAAGAATCATTATCTTCAGGACATAGATCTGACGCGCTGACTATCTGAAAAGTGATTTCCAACCAGTTCGCAAATTATGCCCAACATTGTCACATAGAGATGATAATTCTTAAGAAAACAATATGCAAAAAAGATAAACTTTTTTTTATAAAATTTTTATACATAAATTTGGAAGAAATATGTTAAGATTATATTTTTCTGAAATTTAATAAACTTTTTTTTGTCTTTTTCAGTATATTTTAATATATTGATTAGGTTAATGCGATTTTAGAAAATTATGGAACGTAACCTTTATTTTTATATGTGTGTTTAGTCTTTTTTTATGCATTTTCCTGTGGAACGTATCTACTGCATAAAAAGAGAACTGAGTGTGCATAATTGAGCTATTATTAAAAATTTGTAGAAAAACTTACTTGTATTTTATTACTTTTATCTATGACTGCAATGAGCGGGCTAAAAGGTATCTCCAAATTACAGGCTGATCCGTTTCTTAAATTTAAAGGTCTCAGAGCACGTCTGTCGAGGCTTATACTCTTTTGAACAATATTTTTGGGACTGTTTTCTGATTCTGAGTTCTGTTTGTCTGCTGCCTGTCGACTGTCTAAGGTCTCCGCCCGGCGCACTGGTGTCCCCGCGTATTCCGCAAACTGAATGTCGGGCAAAACGGGAGAACACAATAACCTTCTATCAAATACACAGTCAAACTTTAATGACAGCTTCACCTTTCTGCAACACAATAACAACAAAATTAAGTACATACAGTAGAAGCTGGTTATAACGCGCATTCAGATATACCAGTTTTTTTTTGCCATTTTTGTTTTAAGGCACCCAACGTAAAAAATACACACAAGTACAGCAAGGTAAATTAAAATTTTAAAAATAAAGAATGTAATTTTTACTAAATTAATTTATTATCTTGGACAGTTGCTCGTAAAATATAGTCTATGATAACAGAGATTATTCCTAATTTAAGTGTTTAATATATTATGTTCATTAAATTTAAATATTTATTTAGTAAGAATTGATATAATTTATGAATTATTTGAACAGAATTGATTTTTATTAATATTTTATAATTAAAATGTTTAAAAATAATAAAGAAAATTTTAAAATGTCTTGTTTTTCATTGAAAAGAATCATAATTTTGAACAATTCATTTATATTGCGGTTATTGAATAACGCGGGTCAGATACCCCCCCCCCCCCCCCCCATGCATGCGTTATAACCGATTTCCAGTGTATCTTGAAAGTTTTGTAGGTTTATTTTTTGTCTGCACTGAATTTAGAAAAATATAAATTTTTCAACTAGACACTGTAATTTCAGTTTTATGAAAAACAGTAATATTTGCCTACAATTATTACAACTCAAAAGCAAATACTGAGAGAAGCAATGTGGAGATTCTGCTCGTTTTATAATAATTAATGTATAATAATTAGGGTTTTATTATTAAATATATTCATTACTGAATAAAATCCTTACAAATTCATGCAACATACAATGTACAGACAACATGTCATTATATCCATGATGAAGTATAATAGAACTCGATGTGGCAGCATTAAATTGTTTTGTAATATAAGTAAATTTGTTACTTCTCAAGTTCTCAATCGCCAAAGAATCTAGATACTCTCATGCTGATCTTAAATATACAATGTATTGATACGATCAAAAATTTGGAAATTTTTCCATAAAAAAAAAACCAAAACAATTTTTAAATGTACGACATATTGCAGTATCAATGACGATGTACAAAGTAACCATTTATTGTCATTCAAAATATTCATTTTCTTTACTTCATGTACAATTTTGATGGCTAATAATTATTGGAACTTAATTACAAACACCAGCCCTGATAGTGGCCCAAAATGTGGGTCACAAAAAACCAACTCGCAGCAGAATACAAAGAAAGAAAAATAATGTTCGGATTGGTTCCAAATAGGAACTTTTTTAAAAGAAATTTTTTTGTAGAAATGAATAATATTTCAATTAATTACTTGGAAGATTCAGATTCCTGAGCAATCTGCAAAAACCACAGTTTCACAGTATTGACGTCGTCTCCACTTTTGGTAATGAGATTATGGTAGAACTTAGCATCTGTTTCACTGTCCCAATAGGCCTTGGTGTCGATGCTCACTATCACACTAAAACAAAAAAGCAATATTAAATTATTTATTAATTGGGGTGGAACGGGCTGGCCAGGTTATGAGAAGTGAAAACTTTAACTCTCCAGGCTCTTTAACCACTAGGCCAGCCAAGAATGAGATGGGCGCATACTATAAAAAATGATGCAGATATATTGTAGGTTTTGAACTGGAGAAATTTGACTCGAGACAGATGTCGGGAGAACATTTGTGAAATCGGCCTTGTGCCAAATGATAATAAACACATGTGACCAGATACAACCAGTTGCCAATAATTACATGTACATAAATCTTCTTCCTCATTGTGTGCTTAATGCTGGGTGTCACGGTTCCCTGATTTGTCTGGAATTTCTCTATTATTGTTGGAACGTCTCTGTGTTAATCTGTTAACTCCTCTATTTGGTCTATTCATCTTGTAGGAGATGGTCCTCTGGCTCGCTTTCCTTCGAGTGCCCCTGTGATCATGATTGTTGTATTACTAATATAGTAAAACAAAGATTAGACAGCTGGGTGGAACATCTGACAGCAAGTCTGTACTCACCATTGTTGCTTACGTACATACTCGTGCAAACTGCCCGAGCGGGACCTTTCAAAAAGGCAAGTCCGTGGGCCACAATAACATCTAGAAGATTTCAGACCAACACGTCTCCCCCATCTAGGAAACGCCCAATCCTGTAGGTGGGCCACGGAAACATAACTAGTACAGAATCAGTTCTAGAAAATAAACCACGGCTTTTGGTTGCGTAAATTCCTGCAGATTTGCCGCATTTTCGGCGATAAACCAGAAAAATATTTCCACATATGCGTATAGATGGTCTCGTTTAAACAGTGACTACTAAATCACGCGAAATGGTTTCTAAGCTGCATTGGAATCCAAGACGCAATCATTGACGGCGTTTCTAAGGAACCAACTGATAGAGAAAACGTTGTTCACTGCGATATTTCACCATTAAAGTCAAATAAATTCACAGAGTAAATTGTGGTTGAACCAGTTCTCAGCTGAGAACGATATGATAGAACACAATGTGTTGAGAAATAAAGATAAACAGTGTAAAATCATCCGCATCCACGCTTTGAAAGGCGGCACATTTTAACGAGACGCCATTTTGTGAGAAATAGCTGCTATACTAGCAGAAAGCCAGGATGGCTCGTTACTATGAACACCAGCTCATTTGAGATTCTAAGAATTCCATCCAACTTTGGGCACCAGCAGGTATTGTCAAAGTTAGTCTGTAGCTTTCTTTTAATTATCTTTTAAAACCTCCGAGAAGTGACATAATGCCATAATCGTAGATATTATCTCCGTTGATCACCAACAAACAAAACATAATATAAATACTGACCCTTAATAATAACATCATAATAACATTGAATAATCATCATCATCATATCATCATCATATATATTAAAGTCGTAACGGGTATTTCGTGTTGTTTGCAAAAAATCACGCGGCCAACTGCGTCACACCGCGCGATCGCTTTTTAGGGGCTTTCCCGCCAGATATCTGGGTATTTTTTATTTTTGCCAGTGTGGTTTGTGATGATCCATGGCAAAGGATTGTCGATGGTGCGACATCATCTATGGATGACGCGGCAAGAATCAGTGAAAAAGCGCGCGCGAAGGAGTGTTGACGTTGTGTGGAAAAAGGTATCTGTTAACGGTGAAAAAGGTGACAATAACAAGCTATTTCGGCCTGTTAACGATGGCGACAGTAAAAATTGGTGATTTGGTGAGATGTTTTGACGGTGAAGGAGACGTCATTCAGTGGTTGGAGAAATTGGAATTGGTGGCGAGATTGAAGGATATCGGAGATCTCGCAACCGTCATACCGCTATTCTTGGAAGGGTCCGCGTTTGCCGTCTACAGCGAATTGAGAGACGAGGACAAGAAAGATGCTGAGTGCATCAAAAAAGCCCTGCGCGATTCATTCGCAATGAACCCGTTTCAGGCGTACGAGCAGTTGGCCCAGCGAAGGTGGAAAGATGAGCCTGTCAACGTGTATATCACTGAGCTGAGAAAGTTGGCCAAATTGGCGGGTGTGGTGACGGACCAGTTGCTCAGACGAGCATTTGTTGTGGGATTGCCGGCCACGATATCACGTGAGCTCAGGGCGTTGCCAGGCGTGGAGACGATTGCGCTGTCATCCCTGCTCGAACGGGCGCGGGCGTTGATGGCTGAACTGCACGATCCGGGCGTCGCGGCTGCGGTCGTTAGACAATCGAGTGGGACACCGAGGCAATGTTTCAAGTGTGGTGGGCCACACCTTATGAGATATTGTACTCAAAAAGCTCTGTCGTGTTGGACATGTGGTGAAACAGGGCACGTGTCACGTGAATGCCCCACGAAGGAGGGAAACGGGAAAGGAAGAGCTGGTGCGCCGGTAGTTCTTCCTCGTCAACATTAACGGCGCTACCGATTGTGAAGATTTGTGTGGGAGGAAAGTTGGTGCGAGCATTGGTGGATACGGGGTGTTCGAGAACAGTGCTGTCTAGTTCCATTAGGTGTGACGTTCGCAGTGGCGGGAACCGATGCAGGTTGATTAGTGTTGATGGGAGTCAAGTGCCGTGTGTGGGCGAAGCTGTAGTCAGCATTGACGTGATGTGTGGGGTGAAAAATGGTGAGCGAAGGGCCCAATCCAGTGGAGTGTGGGTTAGTTGTGTGGTGGTGAACAAGTTGTTTGATGGCGTGGATGCGATTATTGGGATGGATTTCATAAAAATGTGTGGAGGAGTAACGGTGAATGATGACCAAGTGATTTTTTCGAGTGTACAAACAAATCTTGATTGCCATGTTATAAATGCGGCAGCTGAACCTGAAACTATCTGTATCGAAGATCAGGACTTTCAAGCACGGTTTGATGGTCAGAAGTGGTGGGTTAGATGGGCGTGGAAAGAAGGACCGGTAGCTTTAATGAATGACATTGCATCATATTCCAGTCTTCACAAGCACGATGTGAAGGATGCGATCAAGGACGAACTGGAGAGGTGGATGAAGGAAGGCTGGTTAAAGCCGTGGACCGGGGAGTGCACGGGTGTTGTACCACTACTGGGAGTCATTCAGAAGAACAAGGGAAAGGTCAGGCCAGTGCTTGATTATAGAGAGCTAAACAACCATGTGCAAAGTCACACGGGGGAAGAGGTTGCAGTATGTGATGAAACTCTCAGGAGATGGAGAAGACATGGTGAGCTACTTAAACTCCTGGATTTAAGGTCGGCGTACCTTCAAATCCGCGTTGACGAAGATCTGTGGAAATATCAACTTGTGAAATTTGAAGACAGAGTGTATTGCTTGACGAGATTGGGTTTCGGGTTAAACAGCGCTCCCAAAATCATGACAAGAATAGTTAGAGAGGTCTTGTCAAGAAACGAGAGAGTTAAGCGAGGCACTGACAGCTACATTGACGACATCATAGTGGACGAGACAGTGGTTTCAGCTGAGGAGGTAGCGGCTCACCTAAGGAGGTATGGATTGGAAGCAAAGCCACCATTAGATCTGGAGGGCGGACGCGTTCTCGGGCTTCGAATTGAGCGAGAAAATGGAGTTCTGGTGTTCAGGCGTGGGAATACTATTCCTGAACTGGAATCAGCTACAAAGCTCACGAAGAGGCAATTGTTTTCTGTCTGTGGGCAGTTGGTTGGCCATTACCCGGTGTGTGGGTGGCTTCGGGTTGCTTGTAGTTTTGTGAAAAGAGCATGTTCTGGGGATACATGGGACTCACATGAAGGAGAAAATGCCCAGAGAATTCTCAGTGAGGTGATCCAAAAAGTAAAATGCGATGATCCCGTAAAGGGTTTTTGGAATGTTCCTGCAGATCTTACGATGGGAAGAGTGTGGTGCGACGCAAGTTCATTAGCGTTCGGAGCTATGGTGGAAATTGATGGGAAAGTTGTAGAAGATATGTCATGGTTAAGAAAGACCACGGACGTTGGTCATATCAATGTGGCAGAACTTGACTCTGTTGTTAAGGGAATAACGCTGGCATTGAAATGGGGACTAAGAGCTATGGAGTTGATGTCAGATTCCGCAACAGTGGTGGGATGGGTCACGTCTGTTTTGACGAAGGATCACCGGATCAGAGTTTCTGGTATGTCTGAAATGTTAGTCAAAAGGAGGCTTGGACTGATAAAAGAACTGGTGGACGAATATGGTCTCGAGTTGACCATCACTCTTGTTAAGTCAATAGAAAACAAGGCAGATCCTTTGACAAGAGTTGATCGCAGCTGGCACAGAAGTGATGTGGCGGCTGTGGGAGTGGTTGAAAACTCTGATGTGAAACGCTTGCATGAGCAACATCATTTTGGTGTAGACAGGACTCTTCATCTGAACCGACTGGTGAACCCGGACGTTCGGAGAGAGGAAGTGGTGGAATGCGTAAGAAACTGTATACAGTGCCGGACCATAGATCCAGCGCCTGATAGGCACAACTCTGGAGTGTTGAACGTGGAGCGCAATTGGAGTAGGATCGCAGTTGATGCGACACACTTTGGGAGTAAGTGCTACCTCACTGTCATCGATTGTGGGCCGAGTAGGTTTGCCTTGTGGAAAGAAATTAGAGCCGAGAGCAGTGAAGATGTGGTCCGTAATTTAAAGGAAGTCTTTAGAGAAAGAGGTCCCCCGGACGAAATTTTACTCGATAATAGTAGAGCATTCCGTTCTCTGGCGCTACGAGAATTGTGTAGGGAGTGGGGTGTTCGCCAGAGGTTCAGAGCCGCTTATCGTCCGTCAGGGAATGGAATAGTCGAAAGGCATCACCGCACGATAAAGAGGACTGCGGCACGGAGCAAGATCGATCCCCTGCAAGCTGTATTCTGGTACAACTTAGCATCTGCCCACCCGGGTCAAGAGACGTCGCCTGCCAACATTGTGCATGCTTACATGTGGCGGCACCCACTCGTACCACTTGCTGAACTAGAAGAAACCAAGGAATCCTCGTACCGCCCAGGCGATGTTGTAGTTTTGAAGCCGCCCAATGCAAGGTGTACTACAAGGTGGCAGCCTGGTATTGTCACTCGGGTTGTGAGTGACAACAACGTAGAGATAGACGGTGTGCCAAGGCATGTGCTGGACATTAGACGACTGTTTGACGACAGTGAAGAAAGCGAATCAGAAGATGCAGACGATGAGGAGCTCAGTGAGGCTGTGGAGCTGGATGAAGGCATAGCAGCAGAAGATGATGTGCCAAACAAATCCGAAGGACAAAGACGGGGAACCAGGGTTCGGCGGCCCCCGCAGTGGCTCAATGATTATGAGTGTTGATTGGTGATGAGGACATCAGGAGGGCGTGTGGTTTGTGATGATCCATGGCAAAGGATTGTCGATGGTGCGACATCATCTATGGATGACGCGGCAAGAATCAGTGAAAAAGCGCGCGCGAAGGAGTGTTGACGTTGTGTGGAAAAAGGTATTTGTTAACGGTGAAAAAGGTGACAATAACAGCCAGACGGCCGAAGGCCGACGTAAACTTTTCGCCCTAGACACTTTTCGTCCACCGCCACTCCTCGATTTACGGCGACCGTTTCGGTTTGGCCGATTTCTAGCTGTTTTTCATTTTTATTTAGCCTAACTCGCGCTTTATCGCTCGCCGCTCCGCGAGTTTGAGAGCCAAAATTATTTTTATACATTTCGGCGACGGCCCGCGGCCGACCGCATCGCCGGGCGTACTTTATAAATTTTTCCCGCTTTTAGTTTTTTCGCAAAACTCGAAAAAGTGAATTTCGTTTTTTTCACTTTTTCTCCGCCGCTCAGAGAGATATATTTTTTTTTACCATTTTATTTGCGGAAAACGATCGCCCGGAATTTATTAGCGAGTATGCAGACTCCCATCTCTTCATTTGGATCTTTAAAATGTAAAAAAAACATTTTTTTTTTTTGAAAAACGCACGGACCTACCTAGATGCGCCGAAAATGCGAAAAAACTGAAATTACCAGCCCCGGAAAAGTGAAATCTCGCGACCGCGCAAAACAAATGAAACACGGTTTTTTCCATATTGACAGCGAACGAATGACAAACTCTGCGATTTATGAAAAATGTCGATTTTCACATGAAAAAATGTACATTTTTTATTAGAAAAGCGTCTCTATACACTATTCGGTACTAGCGGTACGTAAGAAAACCCCTTATTTATGTAAAAATCTTTGCGTTTATGCTCCCTGAAGGATAATATATACCCGATACGAATTTAAAATAGTATTTTTAATAAATTATGTTTAAATATTATTTCATTTTTATCAAAAATATCCATTTTCACGTGAGAAATGAAACATTTGAAAATTATTTCTACACTCTATGTAACATTGAGCTTATTTAATAAATATTGTAATAATACAGGTAACGGTTCATTCGACCACCTTGAAGCGAAATATGTGACGAATCCGAATTAAAAAGAGTATTTTTATTTAAATATGTACATTGACATTTTACGACATGTTGCTTTTTTCTCTGTTTATCTTTACCGCCGAATAAAACGATTTTTTGGTAAAAATTCAATTATTTTATTTACAGAGACTACTTTTTTTAATTTATGGCATCTTATAGCCTTTTCAGAATATTAATAAATGTTATAGATAATAAACGAAATTTAATAATTAATTTGCCGCGTATCCATGTGCATTTTTTACAAATTTGACAACAGATGTCACTAAACATGCCGTTTCAGAAAAAAAAATATATTAAATAATTTTGGTAAGGAAAATATGTTTACAGATTATGAGATTTTCTACTATTAATATTTTTCTAATAAATATAATTTATTTTCCACAAAAGGGTGAGGAATATTTTAAATGTTTTTTTTTTTATGTAAACAATTTTTTTTAAGTATAAGATTTTTTTAGTACAACTTATTTTACAGAGATGTCACTATACGTGCCGTTTGAGCCAATAATCGATTAATATTTAAAATAAATAGTAAGGCAAACATGTTTTTACAATATACTGAACAAAAAACTTAATAAATATAATTTAGTTTCCTCAAAAAGGTGGAGAATATTTTTTAATGTTAAAAAATACACGATAAAATATTTATGATTTTTAAATGTTTTTTTTTTTTATGTAAACAATTTTTTTAAGTGAAGAGCGCGAGATGCGTTTTAAATATATAGAAATTTAATACGGATAAAAAATTTCATTTACAAATTGAAATTTTTCGCGATGTTTTTTTTGTTTTTTAAACTTTTATCGATAAGAGTGCCATTTAGTAAAACGAAGTAAAAATCATCATCGTTTAAATCACCACCTTCTTCTTTGATTTTCACAAACGACGTAGAGGATAGTGCGCCGCACAGTGCAGATAATTGGAATGCTGCCTATTATTATTTTTAAATTCAAAATAGTATGAATATTCTGAAAAGAGTGTTTTGCGTCATTCAAGTCTTATTAAACATATCGTGTTGGATATAAATATAATATGCCTTTTGGTTGGCAAATGGTGTAACGCGCAGCTGATAATTTGAATTAAAGAGATATGTGTATATATTAAAGAGACGCCTGGTTGACTGCAATTGAAATAGCATTGGCGTTAGTTTGAGTATACAACAGAAGTTTATATATTATTATAGCTCTATTAATGTATTTATATGAACACTGGTTTTTTTTATTATATTGGTTAGTTTGAGTGCGATTTTATTTTTGAAAAATTCTACAAATAGGTGAATACGTAATGTATTTAAAAAGATGAATTATTCCTTCTTCTTCTTCTTATTTTCCTATCAAAACACTTTTTATAATATTATTAAGTGTGTTAAGATTTTTTTTTCTGCAAATTGACAACAGAGTACTGCGTCTCTGATACGTCTGCTGCCGGGCGGCAGCTGTGCGGGTAAGCTAGTATAAATTAAAATAATAAGCCCTATTTTGCGATGTTTATATGTTTATATATATATTTATATGTAACCGATTTTGTCACACACGTTTTGGTTAATATCTCGCTTATTAGGCGTTCTATCCGCATTCTGATATTTTTCCCAGACGTCCGAAGGTTGACTGAGTCTTTACATCTTTTTCTTTTCATTCTTCTCCTTCTCCTCTATTTGTTACAACTCTTTTAGTTTGGTGATTTTTGGAAAATTTAACTTTTTATTTAGCCTAACTTTTTTTTCATTCGCTTATAAGTCTGCGAGTTTAAGAGCTAAAATCATTTTAATATTTTTTGGCAATTGCCACTGATAGGCAGTATCGTTGTACACTTTTTTTATAATTTTTTCTTCTTCTAATTTCTTTGGGAAGCCTGATTTAGTGAAATTTCGTATTTTTGAGCTTTTCTCTGCGAGTTTACGACCAAAATATAATTTTATTACATCTGTGCATACATCACAATGGACTATAATTTATTTTCATATTTGTAAACTCTTAACGTTTAAAATTCGCCTTTAAATTGTGAAAAACGCGTATTTTTTTTTTGAAAAACGTACGGACCTACCTAGATGCGCCGAAAATGTGAAAAAATTGCCACAATTTACCCCGATAACTGAAATCTCACGACCGCCGGAGGAAACAAATGAATGCGGTTTTTTCCACATTTGACAGGCGAAACGATGACAAACTTTGCTATTTATGAAAAATGACAATTTTCACATGAGAAAATGTACAATTTTTTATTTGAAAACGATCTCTATACACTATGCGGTATAGAGCCGTCTATTAAAAAGACCGTAATCAAAGAGGCATCTTCGCGTCCATGCACCCTGAAGGATAATATTTACCCGATACGAATTAAAAATAGTATTTTTATTAAATTATGTTTTAATATTATTTCATTTTAATCAAAAATTTCCATTTTCACATGAGAAATGAAACAATTTTACATTTGAAAATTATCTCTACACTCTATGCGATATTAAGCGGATTAAAAAAAATTGTAATAATATAGGTAACGGTTCATTCGACCACCGTGAAGCGAAATATGTGACGAATCCGAATTATAAAGAGTATTTTTATTTAAATATGTACATTGACATTTTTCGACATGTACATTTTTCTCCAAGCATTTTATTGGCAATCTTTTACCGCGGAGTATTACGATATGTTGATAGAAATGAATTTATTTTATTTACGGAAACTACTTTTTTTAATTTATGGCATCTTATAGCGTTTTCAGAATATACATAAATGTTATAAATAAAAATCAAATTTAATAACTAATTTGCCGTAATGTATGTTTATTTTTTACAAATTTGAAACACAGATGTCACTATACATGCCGTTTCAGTAAATAGATTTATATTAAATAATTTTGGTAAGGAAAATATGTTTTTACAATTTACCGAACAAAATAGTATTTTAAGATTTTCTACTATTAATATTTCTTATTATTTAGGAATATTTTTGAATGTTAAAATACACGATGAAATTTTTATGAATTAATTTTAAATGTTTTTTTTATATGTAAACATTTTTTTGAAGTGAAGCGTATGATATCACTTTTCAAGATATTAAATTTCATATGGATAAGAAAGTCCATTTTCAAATTGCAATTTTTTCGCGATGTTTTCTTCATGGCCGGCCGGCTGTAGAAATTTGTTTTTTAAACTTTTATCGATAAGAGTGCTATTTTTATTATTATTTACACGATAAAAATCATCATCATCGTTTATATCGCGACCTTCTTTGACTTTCACAAACGACGTAGAGGATAGTACACCGCACAGTGCAGATAATTGGAATACTACCTATTATTATTTTTAAATTCAAAATAGTATGAATTGTGTCTTTCAAGTCTTATTAAACATATCGTATTTGTATTATTTATTTAAATGGATATAAATATAATATGCCTGTGGGTTGGCAATAGGTGTAACGCACAGCTAATAATTTGAATTAAAGAGATATGTGTATATATTAAAGAGACGCCTGGTTGACTGCAATTGAAATAACATTGGCGTTAGTTTTAGTATACAACAGGAGTTTATATATTATTATAGCTGTATTTATGAATTTATATGAACACTGTTTTTTTTTTATTATATTGGTTGGTTAAAGTGCGATTTTAATTTTAATTGACTTAATTTTCTTGGTAAATCAGTATAAACTGCTTTCTTACTTACTGACGTACTATCACGCCGTTTCCCCGCAAGGGTAGGCAGAGAGGATAGAGCGCCATACTCTTCTGTCCTGACACACAATTCTCGCCTCATTCACATTCATACATCGTCTCATACAAGCTCGCCGATTGTTGATCATCAACAGAACCATCCTCCGTTAACTGGTTTACCTGATCGTACTAAGACTTCCACGGGTGTCTTCTATTTCAGGTGCCAACAACACTTGATTGTATTGGTTAGTGAGTGCGATTTTAATTTTGAAAAATTCTATCAATAGGTGAATATGTTATGTATTTGAAAACATGAAGGATTTCTTCCTCTTTTTCTTATTTTCCTATCAAAACGCTTTTTATAGTTTTATTAAGTGTATTGAAGATTTTTTTTTTCTTCTGCAAATTGACAACAGAGTACTGCGTCTCTGATACGTCTGCTGCCGGGCGGCAGCCGTGCGGGCAGGCTAGTTTAATATTAAATAAATAGCGTTATTTTGGTAAAAAATTTCACCTAAAGGGTTACACATATAGTATTTAGTTCTACATGTTTATGTATGTATTTAAAATTAAAAGTTGTCATTTGAATTAAAGGATATTATTTTGTGAAAGAGCGCATTTTCAGTTTTTTTTAAATAAAGTCTCTGATGCACTGTTCCTTAAGGCGGAAGGCAAAGACCGCAAATATCCGTTCACTAAACTTAAACCTCTGGTAACGGCTGGCCGGTTTTACAACCCTTCCCGTAGCTGAAGTATTTATTATTAAAGGCTTATGAACTCCTTGGCCACCCACGTCGCAAGTTTCCGGCATAAAAGAGATGACACGAGAAATGTCAGAATTTAAGTTGGCTATTGTGAGTTTAGCAAACACCTACGTGACAATCCCCACTAACGAAATAAGTCACCTTCCGCCATTTTATAAAGTAAAAATAGAATCAAAAAAGTTTTTGAAAATTCGATAACTATAAAAATATCTGCACTTTGATGTCGACATGAGAATGTGTTAAATTTTCAAATTTAATAAAATTGCGATCTGGCATCGCAAAAGTGAGCGCCAATTGTCAATTTTGTATGGAGGAAAAATGACGATTTTACACTTAATTTCAGACGCAATTCGTTGTTCTTAAGTTGAAACAGATTTCTATGGGGCACCGTACGATATCACTATTGGAAATAATAATTTGATTAAAGATCCGCTCCGCAGCGCCAGTGATATCATATGTTATTTTCTGTGAGAAATAGACGCTGCGGAATGTCATGTGGGTGTCCACCATGCTCACGATAGCCAACTTAAATTCTGACAGTTCTCATGGCATCTCTTTCTCTATCGGAAACTTACGACATGAGCGGCCAAGGAGTTAAAGATGTCCAATTTATTAAATGTATTAAGCGATATAACTTGCGCACATCCAAAAACGGTCCCACACATTGTACTACGCAATCAGAAGATTGGGAGTTATAAATTGCAAATTTTTATTTCGTTCAGATTACTTAATTATGCAAAAACAACAACATATTTTATTTTGTTAAAATTTAGTAAATATTGATGATCACAGTGCCACCATTTCATGAAACATGTCAACTTTGCTGTGTACTATAACCTCTTTCTATAAGTTTATAGACATAAATATTTTTTGAACTTACCCTCTGTGATTATCCAATTCAGACACAAGATAATTGTTTATCAAACTGTAGACGAGGATACGACAGTCGGTTGTAGAGATAAATATGTAGGAACCATCATGAGAAACACACGCAGTTTGAAATTGATACTCATTTTTCAGGGCTTCTATGTCTGCTATTTTTGTCTGAGTTACGTTTGATCTGGCTTGCGACAGGTTTGCTGGCGTGCTGTGATTCCATTTATGTTTCTGCAAGTGGACCGTTGTAAGAGCTAGAATACACTTCACATGATCTGTAAAAATAGATTGTCATTATATATATTATTTGATTAAAACAGTCGACATAACTAATATATTTATTATCATCGTATATTATATTAAATACAAATTAAATGTATTAATTAGAAAGACATACACATAAAATTAATTTTATCGAAAAATATTATTGTTGCTACTGGGATTCGAACCTGGATCTCTTCCAATCCACGGAACGTGCACTATCCGATTATGCTATACCAACACAATGGATTAATGACAAATTTTCGAACCTACATGTTACACTTTTCAAATTAATACATCTATCGTTCCATTATTTGAAAGCCACCTACTTTGTTTTTACGTAATCTCAAATACCTTTGAGTAAATCGATGAGAGACGCAAGAATTAAGAATTAATTTTTATTAGAGTTTGGACACATTGATACAACTTATATATTATTAAGGATAACACATTCTTATTGTGAAGTTGTAATTGGAAGGGATTCAGGTTCTAATCCCTTATATGTATATCTTTCTAATTAATACATTTAATTAGTATTTAAAATATCACTGACCTATGTTTTGAATAATTACAACTTCACAATAAGAATGTGTTCTCCTTTATAATAATAATAATTATTAATTATATTGACCATTACTCATCTATGGTATTGAAACAGAAGTAATAGCTGTCAAAATTGATATAAAAATTACATCTTTTTTAATTTATAACATTTTGTTAATTTGTTAGTGCAGATTTATCTGTATTCTTGGCTTCAAGTTTATAAGAAAATATATTTCATATATGCATGAATTTTCCACGTTAAGACATTTTTGTGGAACGCAGAAAATGAATTTAATGGTTGCAGTCTTTCTTGTAATGATTTTATTGTCTTAATATTCAGTTTATTTGTTTTAAATTAGTCTTATAGTTTTAAAAAGAGTCTAATCTAAGTATAACTTTGATATAAATAAATAATAAAAACCAACACTTTCGTAAAAAATGGGAGAAGATTGCCTTAAAAAAAGACAAATTCAGATGGATGGTTTTCTTACTTAATCTAAACTAAGATATTTTAAATAAATATCATATATCTCATAGAGACAAAGCTATTTTTATTATATTTAATGAAAAATATGAGTATGGTGTGATTACAGGGCTTACAACTTGTCTTCGGCTGGCTTAAGTGATAATTTTATATATATACCCCTATCAAATAAAAATTTATTAAGCAGGAAAACATATTAACAGTGATTTCAATTTTGCCATGATTTATTTGAACATAACATCTAATATTGTATTTTAACTAATATTACACTTATATTATGATAATTAAGAGTTGAAAATATTTTATTTATAAAAAAAAACAATTTATTCTTAAAAAGTTACCTATATGAATATATATTTGAAAATCACCCGAGAGAAATTGGGCCATAACAACTGAATTTAAATTTTCATCGCCATTCATAATTACACGAGAAGATAAATTTTTAAAAAAGGCCAATATAGCAATTTATTTATTTTTAAAATAGTCCTTCATACCAGATTGTTTTATTTTTTTTTTTTTAATATAATCGTGATGTAAAATTGCCTATTTCCAATGCATTATCAATATTTTTTCTGGTACATTTGGAACAAAAAAGTATTTGAAAAGTAAAATACATAGATGCAAAAAAAAAATTATAAAAAGAAATTAAAATTAACCTGACATTAAATATCTAACTAGCTAAATGGAATAAAGTAGCAAAAACTAAAAGTAGAACCAATGACAAGATCAAAATTCTAATTAGTAGAATAAGGGTAGGTCAAAGGTATTGGGAGATAAAATACATATCACAAAAGATGTCACCTGTAAATGCCGTTGCGTCAGTTTGTTCTTTTTACAAAATGTAAAAAAAATTGTATGACAAGGCGTATTGTATCTCTTCCTGATCAACTTGAAGAATGCACATTTAAAAAAAGTACCGTTTGTAAACATAAACCTGTTGGACTGCATACCTAAAATTTGTCTCTTTTGATGATTTTTAGATAATTTATTTGTACACTCAACATATCGAGACGTTACTGCAATATAACCGCAATAGAATTATGTTTAAACATGGAATATTCACCCTTACTGAATCTCAGTTCAGTGAAATTATTGTCGGCATTGACATCGACGATGGCAGGCCCGAACTTACAAAAACATGTTAATACAGTAAAACCGCGATATAACGAAATCCAAGGGACCAAAAAATAAAAATTCGTAATAACGAATTCCCATATATAACGAAAAAAATAAAAAAACCTACTATATGTTACGCGCCGTCGCAAAAAAATGTTGCGCGGCTTCAAAAAAGATCGCAAATTCTGCAAACAAAGGAGGAAAAAGGCCATAGGGAACTGAATACCTACATATTTTTGGTATTTTTGTTATTAAAACAGATAATCAAAAGAATTAAATTAAGAACAGAACCTATTCAACACCAATTGGAAGATATTTTTGTAAATTCCAGAATATTGCAAACATAAAACAATATTTTAATTGTGTTTAAATGTAGAGCCGCTTCAAACATAGTTTTGGGCATGAAACATACAAAATAATTAAAAAATAACAATTTTACAGTTGAATCGCGGCATTTTTATAAAATGAGTCGTATATAAATTACGAAGGTACTTAACGGTAACGGCGGCGACCACTTCAAAATATATTTATAATCGTTAAAATTGTTCACGTAAAAATTATCGTTAACATTGTTCACTTAAAATACACGAAAACAATAGTTAATAGAAATACAAAATGCCGTACAAAAATAGTCCATAAAATATTTTAACGAATTATTTATATTATTGACGAGTTCACACGAAAACAATTGTCAAACGAAAATGAATTTATGTAAATATTCAGTTCGGTCATGCAATAATCGCGTTAAAAGCTGAACAAACTTAACTCTACAGACGTTACACTGATACTGACATTTCCAATAAGTACATACTGCAACTTTCGGGGGGTTCCTGTTAATTTTTGTATTTTACAGCTGTTTGGGTCTGGGATCGCAATACATATTAGAGGCGTATGCGTGCGTAAAACGTGTCTAAGAGAACGCTGCAAGAATTATGTCAAATGGTTTTATGGGCCTACTATGAACCCAAGAAGAAATTTGAATTGTTTTACTACCTTGTCGGTCGACGGCCACGCACCGCCGAAAAGGCCATAAAACCGTTCGCATACGGCAGATGCATCGGCGCGGCTTTCTAAGTGCGAAATAATATTTTCATCTTTTAACATTTTTTTATTTCGTTATAAATTTACGTAAATGTATTGGCATTTTTTCATACGGGACAAAAATGATTTTGTTATAAATATTAACGGGATTTCGTTATATAAATGCATTTTTGTATGAAAAATTGGTTTTAGGGACTAAATTTCGATTTTTTTTTTCGATATACGTCATTTTTCGCTATATCGGGTTTCGTTATATCGCGGTTTTACTGTAGTATTTTTGTCCTTAATTACGATTCAAATTTTTAATCACAAATATGATGATGTTATTTTTCCTTTTTTTATTTATTTTGTGCCGATGTAAAAAGTCGAGTAAACAAAAAGATCAGCCGGTTATGTTAATTCAGTTGTCGGTGCCCTGTGGTTTGATCTATTTTGTTTATTTTTAATAATTTTTCAAATACGTATCGATCGCGAAAATAAATAATTTTGTAATTTTATTTGTCAAGAAATATTAACCAAAGCTGAACCAGTAGTAGTTAAAATGAAACAGCCCCCAATGAAAGCAGTTCCCTGTGGTTTCTCCAAAAACGGATGCTATCAGATTTTGAACATTATAATAAAAATATATATTTTTATGAGTTAAATTAATACAACAATCCGTTTCAAAAAATACCTTTTCTCTTATGCAAAAAAAAAAAAAAAAACATGCATTTAGTTAGTTTATTTGACATTCTGATGAAGAAAAATATATTTTCCGAAATCGGTTGGTGAATTAAATTTAATAATATATATTTTAATAATTTCATGAACAAGTGAGGGTACTAGTTGCAAAGTCAACAACCTCCATTATTATTTGTTTTAACTTTTAATGCAGTTGTCTTTTCATACAATTTGTAAAAGTTTTAGTGTATGAGCAGTCAAACTTAAGAGGCTACTTTAATTTTTCCAGTTTGAATTTCGAGATATTTTTGCACTTTGCATACCCTTTCAAGACGAGACTAATAGTTAATTCATTTACAATATCAAGTAAACATAAAAGTGCGTTATTTTTTACGTAAATATTGCTAGAGTGAAAGGTATCAATAGAAAAGGACAAGTATACAATTGTTGGTTTTCTTAAATTCCTAGGTAATAAAGCTATCAGAAAATAGGCATTTCTTCAACATTCACAATACATATGTGTTGCCATTTGAAATTATCAAGCGAAAATTAAATAATTTGTTAAAGTTCTAACCTAAGAATTTGTTATGTTTATGATAAAAACCATTGTTTGTGTCGATAAACATATGATTATAAAATACTACAATTTTGCCCCGATTTATAAAGAAAAAATTGACGTAAATTCATACTGATAAATAATATTGATAACTTTTGAAGCAGCTGTATTTGTGAAGAGAAAACTATTTATGATAATATTATATAATAATCATACTCCGGTTGTAATAAAAAAAACTGTTTTTTTTTTTTAAATATTTATTTATTGTTTTAATAAATTACATATATATTTAATATTAAAATATAAATGAAAATATGACAAAAGTATTATTATTCACTGTTAAATAATTAGTTGTTCATCGAGCATATTATCGTTCTTCAGAATTTCGTTGTTTTTTATTTTACACGTATTCAAAACAAAATTTGGTCAACACAGATTACATTTTAAACTGAATTTAGAAATAAAACTTTGTTCTTTCACATATTCAATATTCATTCATGTGCACCCAAACATCGATTTGTGGGAGTAAATTTGATTAATTTGAGAAAAGAATTGGTGTATGTCGACCACTCTTTTGCCATCCAATTTACGAAGTTTACACGAGTCCACACATTCAATGCTCAGTTCGGGAACATCCTGAAAATAATTTATAATATTGTTATTCAGTATTTTTATGTACAAAATATTAAAATACGTGTTTATTCATTTATATGACTATAATAAATACATTTGTATCAATGAAACATGTCTGTCATGTATAATTCTTTTGATAAAATAATTTATCTCTAAGGATATATATTTCCAATAAAAAATAATTTATCTGCACTACATAATATATGTATATTGAACTATGTAATTTATATTGTTAAATCAAATAGATAATTGTTATAGAAATGGTAAAAATTATCAACTTACGTCGCAATTTTTTTTCAAGAAGCTTATTATAACCATTTAAAATTTTATTGGAACATTTCCTAGAGCGTGTCAATGGATACTTTTTGACCTTAGGCATCTTGAGTCACAGGAGGCAGTAATTTCAGAACAATAATGTATATAATAATATATTATTGACTTTTCATTTCATTATTAATTGATTCACGCGCATGCGCTGGCTGCCATGCACTGGCCGCGAATTCGTTAGCCACCACGCACTGGCCGCGAATTCGTTAGGCATCATGCACTGGCCACGCATTCGTTAGCCATGTATGAGCTGTCAGATTCTAAAACCAGGCAAATGACGAATGTTGAATGTTGAAAATTATAATCTGTTTTCGTATAAAAACAGCCCAAAACCATACAATTTACAAAAATAAGCAATTGATATCAAGAATAAGTATAATATTCATTCATATTGTAGTCAAAATTTGTTTTATGGGCAAATTTAATTAAAAAAATTTCGGAGCGCGGACATTAGGACCGCCACCGCCATATTTGAATGGCATACTGACAGTGTGAGATATAATTAATAATATCGTATTTCATAAGACGGAAAATATATTATTTAAAAAATGATTATTGTGTTTCTGATATTAAACTTAGTTTTAAATAGTAGTTGAAGCCTCAAAGCATGTGAGTAAATATAGTTTATTATTTAAAAACGTATGTTTTTACTAAAACAAAGTATTTTAAAAACGTCAAAAATTCATTAAATGTACTGCAAATTGAATGATTTATAACTCTATTCATTTTTAACATTTTGCTAATTTGGTTTCCTACAGATTTGTCTCCGTAATCTTGGCTTCAAGATTATAAGAAAATATATTTCATTTATACATACATTCAGCCCATCGACTCAATTTCGTACCATGCCTAAAATGCATCTAATGGTCGCGGTCTTTCTTATAATATTTGTATTGTATTAATTATGACAAATAACATTCAGTTTGTTAGTTTTATATTAATGTAAAGGTCCAATCTAAGTAATGGTTGAAAAAAAATTCAAATCTATTGAATAATTTCTGATATAAATGAATAATAAAAACCCACATTTTCGTAAAAAACGCGAAAATATGAATTATTATTGCAAGTCGCGCCTTAACTCATTTTTATATTAATTGGTCATTCAAAATCTATGTTAGTTGCAAAATCAGTTGCTTTTGCCGCTTTTTCGTTACTCCCAGATGATGATTTTACTTGCTAACAAAACTTTGGTCATTGCAGAGTATTTCGCAATCTCGCATGTCAGTTTTTTAGTCGTTTGAAGGATGGACGGCAATTTCAACGCTGAATGAGCCGTTCGGCATCCTTCTAGCAACGTGGCCGCTATCCCAAAAGAAGCAACTACAGCAATTTCGGATCTCGCACAAACAGTGGCCAAAATCAATGACATGAGAAATGTCTTCCCAGTTGCACCAGGCGCATCGATGAAAAATAAGCCACCATTTCCATCATCAATTGCCTTCATTAACGTATTGTACACTTCCTTCTGTTGGGGGTTCAACAGTGGTACATTTGTTCGAACTGATTGGTTCAATGCATTTCGATCATATTCATGTTCTAATTCTCAATTGAAAGCATTGTTCATTCCACGATCTGACATTGGCATTCCTAACTTGGCTAACAAACTGCCGCACATGAAGTAATACATGATAGCCGTGGCGTGCAGATCGCATACCGCCGCAAACTTTCTCAAAGTGAACATCCTCAAAGAGAACTTACTGTTTGAAAATGACTATCGAAAAAGCTATTTGTGCACCTAGCTGGTAATCGGCTCGATTATTCCCGGAAGATTTCACGCATCCCCGGGGATAAATAGAATTCCATACCAGAATGATTGATAAGAATGAAAACTGAATGAAAATTGGTAAAAATTAAAAAAAAAATGCAGATAAATCGCAGCGCATATCTGCACAGTTAGCTCAATGGTATGCAATGAAAGGACCGCGCAACTGAATCAACTGTCAAAGGATAATGCACATAACGCCATCTACTGGCATTACCGGAACCAACATACTACTTCATGTTCATTTTTGTCCGTGTTTTATTTCTGTCATGTATCAGAGACGGCATTGAAAATGGATTAAAATTTTTTGTGATTTTCTTACTTTTCCAATGCGTGAGGAAACTTCTCGAGGCCGAGATGAAAAAAAAATTCATCGAAATCAGTTAATCAGTTTTCGAGATATCATCAAAAACCTCGTTTCATACAATGTGATTTTTTACGATGTTTTAATATGTATTCTGCTATTCGGGGCGGAGACAAAATCCAACAAATCGAAGATCATAAAAATCGGTTCAGTCATTCTTGAGTTTGTTCTCGAGTCGTTCTTACAACCAACCCGACTTTCAAGAATCTGATTGGGTTTTTTTTAACCAAATCAAAAACAATAAAAAACACATTTATAGGATCGATATAAATATTATTTAGTAAGAAATTATTGTGTTTTTGATATAAAACTTGATTTTAAATAGTAGCTGAAGCTTCAAAGCATGTAAGTAAATATAATATATTATTTAAAATAATTTGTATTCTATTATTAAGGAGAACACATTCTTATTGTGAAGTTGTAATTATTCAGAACATAGATCTGCGATGTTTTTATTTTTGAAAGCACGCCCTTAATGCATCTTAAAACATAAATAAATAAACAACTGAACAATCTTTTTTATTATAAAAATCCTTCTATCTGTCAAGTGAAATGTAACACAAAGTACTTAATTATATTTTGTAATATTTATTGTGATTGTGTGATTGTCTTTTTCTGTTGTTAGGTCATAATAAAAACTTCACAGCCAACTCTGGACTTGGAATCCTGACAATAAATAATAAGCAAGGGTAAAAAATGCTCGAGACCTTTGTATCTGTGATTTTCAAAAGTTTACTAAAATGCCTTCTGGCAGAAACAAAAGAAATAGTGATGATTAACTTATCTATTAAACAAATGTAATATATATAAGTAAAATAAAATATTTGATTACCTGGAACCACAGCTAATGCTAAAATGGGAGCAGATTCCGTGAACGTCATTATGATATCATTCGTTGTCATACTGTACACGTTTATTCCATACTTCTTAATACTGGAATTTTCACATTCATGTCCGCAGATGATGAGAGAGTCATCAGAAGACAGGATACTGCATGTTATGGTGAAATCATTACCAACTCTAATCTCCTTTATTTGACAGCCTTCAGAATCGTAGACGACAAGAGCGCTACCGGGGTTTGTGTGCGCTAGTAAGATGTCACTATCGTGACCCCAGCAAACGCTGCGTAATAATCCTCGGTCATTTTTTATAGTATGTAAATTTTCAGATGTGTGGTAGTGGGTCTGAAAATGGTCCTCTGAAAAGAGATAAATAACTAATTAAGCTGTAAGTGGTTAAGAATAAAAATCTCAAAAATCTAATACATTACGGTCACCTTACACCATAGAAATACGGCTATTTCTCCTACTGTTTTGCTGCACACAAAAGAACTATTGAATTTGTTTCCACAGCACTCACGTTACGTGATACGCAGATTCTTCCAGGCAATGAAAGACACGTGAAACAGATGATATTTATGAACATGGCCTTGAAAACAAAAGCTGAGAAGTCGCTCTATAATCCCCGAAAATTATTTGTCTTGTTAACGACACGATGCTGACAGACCTTAGATGTAGGCGCGGCATAAATATGTTCAGTTCAATTAATAAAATAAATGAGGTTGCTTACCTTGTTCCCCAGAATCTACATCATCAACTCCATCTTCGTGACAATCATCCAAATTCCAAGTTTTCAGAAGTCCATCAGTGCTCGTAGAGGCCATTTTAAAAGGAGATTTCTTTTTCACTGCGATGTTTGTGATTTCACCTTCGTGTCCATGGAAGGTTTTCAACTTTTTATTTTCCCCCAAATCCCACAACTGTAAGTCATATAAAAACAAATATAAATTCAAGATGAAGGTATTACAAACGTAATGTGGATAAAATTAAATATGAAACATTATCCAAATGATTGCAAATATAGACAAATTTTTTAATGCAATTTATTAGGCTTCTTTAAAAGCAGTTTGTGTTTAACCAATTAAACATTTTCATTTGGGGAACCAAAGTGAATCCCGGAAGCCTGCAAAGGTAACGAAATTTTAAAATAAAAAGTTATCCATAATAATTGAACTGACCGTGATATTGCCATCAGCATAACCGACGATAATAAAATCCATCCAAAATTTAATGACACAAATAGAATCTCGAACATCGAGAATAAGATAATTAATATCTTCGGCGTTGTCTTCACCTCTGAAAGTAAATATATATGTACATATCATTATTAGTATATTAAAATTAATAATGACATTAATGTTGATCAAATAAAATCATAATAATAAATACTTGGCCTTACTGAAATTGGAAATAGAGCTGGCATTTGTTTTCGCTCTGCATAACTATTTTCTGCGCCTTTTCAGCCAACCTTCCTTGCTGACTATGCTGCAGTATACTCTGGATAATATCAGTATTTGGATACCTATATAGGTCGTGACCATGATTGTGAATAAATTTAATTAGATCAGTTATAAAATCATTGTCAGAAGCCGTCTGAAATTTAAGAAATACATATGTATATAATTAAAGCACCTGTAATTTAATATGTAACACAGTAAGAGGTCAGTAAATGACACAAGCTAGGTGGGTAATAAGCAGTGGCGTGCAGTAGGTATAGATTTAGGTTATGCTGTTACCAATAATATTATACATTTATATAATATATGTACTACAATATATGTTGTACATAGGATTAAGAACTTTCGTTTAACCAACATCTTTAGACAAAATGAATCCTTTGTTTATACGACACTACCTACCTACTATTAATAGTGTTTTTAAAGCTTAAGTTTTAACATGAAATAATACTTTCTTACCCATATAAAAATCAATATAAAAAATGTATGAATGTTTTTAAGAACACTTTTTATGACTGAACATGATTATTTTATTGTTTAAAAATCCTTCACGTAATAACTAAACAAAATAATTATTTTTATTAAAGGTTTAACATATAAAATAGTTTTGGCAATTGCTTTTTGTTTTTCCCAAATAAATAACAAATTCATGCACCAAATGCACCTCGAACGCAAAGAACGATCATAAAATCAACACGTTAAAAACAGTAAGATAGTAAAATTTGCAAATGAGTAAAAGAGGAAGTAGACACTTCAATGATTTGGATACAGTTGTAAACCTTTCTAATGTTACTCTGTTAAAAAACAGCATGAGTAACGACTCTATACAAAACGAATCAACCGAAAGAAATTTTCAATTCAGTAAATAGCCAATTGTACAACTTGAGTAATTCACCAGCTTAAAAACAGAAGAGAGTAATGTAGCACATCGATAATAGTGCTACAGGTGCAGCAGTGGGTTGTCATGGGAGTTTTTAGAACTAAGCAATTAAAGTTTCTACTGGTACACAGATGGCGTCAATTGTAATAAATCAGTAAATAATGTATCCGTTCATGTCCATGTTATAGATTATTTGATTTACAGTGAAACCTCAGTTTTACTTTCCTCAATTTTACGTTTTCCCGGTATTTACGCCGAAAAGTCGAAGTCCCGTTTCATCTTCATACATTCCTATACAAATATTTCTCACAATTAACGCGGATAAAATGTTACATTTCCTCAGTTTTACATTAAAACATGCCAACTCTACATTGATTGATTTTTACACGCATTAAATTTTGAATTTGACTTTTATTTTAAAAACTCAACACGTCAACTCTACACGAATTTTGATATTTCAACACACCAGCTTTACGATCCCAGATATGTTCGTTCATCGTTGTCATGTTTAGTTCTGACTTGAGCTATCGATGTTAGTAATGAAGAAACGTAAAAAGGGACACACTAATTACTCAACGTAAATTTTTTTAACATTTGACTGATGACCCTTTTTGAACGTAAATTACTAATTTTAATTAAACGTTAGTCATCCGTCTACAACAATGACACCACAACAGAGGAATTCATTTTTGTAGTGGTAATATTTTTAGGGGTTTCAGAGTTATGTTTTTGCCGAACGACAGAACGACCAACATTACAATTTTCGCTTCACTCCACGAGTCGGTCACGCGCATGATCTTCGCCGTGACAATTGATGACTTTTCTATGTTGATTTTTTAATGAGTTATGCATTGTTTATTAAAGTTTTTCGATGTTCCTTCATCAGTTTTGATTGTTAAATCGATTTTCATTTTGTTTTCACATTACTTGTTAAATTTTTCTGTTAAAATCATTTGACATTAATTATTTTTTATGTTGTTTTTATTATTTTAGCCTTATATAATCACTAATACCTTTATAATTTATTCTTAAAATGCTGCAACAAAGAAATACTATAGAGTTGAAGATGATTATTTTTGAAAAATCTTTCGGTCACATTGAATTACGCATTGACCTAACAAAGAAGCTTAACATTTCGTGTTTGACTTTACACAATCATAAAAGCTCTTAAGTCAAGAAGAAAGATGCATGCGCCTCGGGGTGTTTCATTCAAAGTCCATTTTTTCATACATTTTTCATTTCTTCACTTTTATATTTTCCTCAGTTTTACACCGTTTTATGTTGTTCCCATAGAAGTGTAAAACCGAGGTCTTACTGTATATTTATTTCCCAGAATTGTTAGTAATGCACAGCTTTTTTGCTTGTACGCACTGACGCCCCTGATCATAAGATTCGGAAAAAAAGAACCAAGACCAGGATAGTAATTCATATTGATAATGGCAATATTCATAAAATTGTTTCACAATCTAGTCTAAATAATCAGCATAACCCCTTTGAAATTAGGAAAGATAAAATATTTAAAAAATCAAAATTGGGCAGAGTGGTATAGTGAGAGGAGAAATTGAGGTAGATTTTGAATCCTTTCAAAGCGAAAATAATTGGTTGTACAGTAATTCAGAAAAATGTGAACATGGTAATATTAAATCATTAAACAGCAGAGGATTAGATTCAAAGTTTCACTGAAGCACAAATTTGCAGTAACTGCGTTAGATTCAAGCTACAGGAATACACAAAAATACGTATCGTCCCAAAACTGTGATCTCTACAGTGACAGTGCGGCTAAAATTCTTTACTTCATGTGGTGTTAAAAATTATTTCTCACTCTCCACTAAAAATCTAAATCCAACTGGCATAATCTCCATATGTTCAAGGTTGGATTTATTGCCCATTGTTAAAATAAGTTAGAATGGCACCCTTCCCATTCGATTCCAATGAAGGGTAATATTGCATATTACATTTTCGTTAATGTGTTTATTTGACAATTTTTTTTGTGTTTGTTTACCAACATTTATATGTACTAGTATTCAGTAATTTATTCTTTAAAGTACATTTTTTTATATTTTGTGGAACCCTAAAATGGCTTCAGGTTGTGATAATTCCTGCAAAATTTTAACCCTTGACAAAAACTATGATTCAACAATGCAAAACTCTCAATGCTTGTAGCGGCTCTATAATTAAACACAGCTAAAATTTAATGTTGTTGTATATTTGCGTGACATTTTGGAATTTCCAAAAATATTGTTGAATTTTAGGCCATCTTATATTGTTTTGTAAAGTGTTTTTTAATTTAATTTCTTAATTATTGTCAATTTGCTTATCTGTTGAAACAAAACTAAATAGATTATTCCGAGTTTTCTTTATACCGAAAATCTTCCATTGTTTGCAGAATATCTTATTATGTTATATCCCATATTAAACTGACAATGGGTGTCTTGTTTGCGGAACCTACAAACTCAACATTTATTTCTACGGCGCGTGTGGAATATTTATATATTATATGTGGGAATTCGTTATTACGAAATTTTATTTTTTGATCCCTTGGATTTAAGCAATAACGAGGTTTTACTGTATTTTTATAATTAGTAAATAAATAAAACGTTTAGAACTAGAATTTCTTCTATTATCATTTGACAGAGTGAAAACCAATATTTAGAAGACTTACCTTTATAATGTGATTAGAATATTGCTGTTTAGTCAGGTCATAGATTACATCGGCCGGTCCCGCAAGGCGGATCTTATTTCCGATGAAAACAATGTTGGTATAGAGAGAATGGAACAGATCCCACATATTGTCCACATTTTCAGTATTCAATATATGGTATCCGATGTAATAAGCTATGTATCCATCATCAGGCAAAAAGGCTAATGACTTATCGAAATACCTTTCCTTATATCTAATTATCAGACTTGAATGCAGTCTTTTCATTTTTTCAATGCTGGATTGCTGGGTGGATTTTAAATAAGACATAATTAAGTCATGTACTTCATACTGGTAGCTCTTAAGGTCTAAACTGTAATGTTCTATTACGAGCGATTTGTTTTTAAATTGCCTCATCAGTGGTTCGACGTCGGGCTCGGGCACATCCATTATAACACTCAAGGCTTTAGTTGACACTTTAACATTATTTGGTAAAACAGCCAGAGATTTGTAGATTTTGATTATCTTATCGTCTTCTAGTGATTTAATACACATTTCTATGGCCAAATATGGGTTTGGCTGTCCTATCTTAAAAAAACTTTTGCTGCAAAAATGAAGAAACATAACATGGTTATTAATTTACTGGTTGATTTAATAATCTAAAAATGTATAAGAAAAATAATGAAACATTGGAAGTACTGACAGTTTTGAAACTTGGAAATTTTTATTTAGTTATTATTCTTTTTTATACTCAATACTAATTGTAACATACTCAATTATAATATATTATTCACATTGATCAAATGATAAAGTATGTCATTTTATCAATATATTAAGGATCCAAACGAAGTATCATATGTTAAAAGGTAGTCAAAAATTCAAAAAAAATGTTTTCGAGAAACGAACCTTGGATTAAAAAAAAAATCCTTATTTTTCAACTGATTGATGAAATGTTTCCAGGAAGCCTTGTCATGCTTGAGCTTCTCTCTGTTGTCTGCCAGCATCCCACCCAACATGGCCATCAAGAGAGGGGCTCCCTTGCATATATGGTGGATCTTCTTGGCTTGCCGCGGGAGCTCAGTCACTTCTACACGAACACATGATGCAATCAATTGCAGAGATTCCTGCTCTGTCAGACTATCCGATATCTAAAATTAAAAACATATAGAACATATTTTTATTGTTGCAGAATCATTAAATTGTGGATAATAAAATAATTTTGAGCAATCTGGTATTGATGTTATTGATTGCAGCTAGCTTATATTAATGACTCATTTTGTGGAATCGATACATAAAAATTCTATTTTATTATGTAGACGGTATAAGATAAATAGATATCTTATCTTTATCAACAGATGGTATCAAAGGGCTATCTAAAATTACAGTTAAACATTATAATTTTAGATAGCAACTTACCTTAATGATGGTTGGGTGAAAATTATTGATAAATGAAGTATCTTGAGTTGTGATCACAATCTTGCATCCGACATCAAAAGCTTCCGCCACTTTTGGTAGTCTCAAGTCATCTATAACTAATAACGCCTCTCTGAAATTAATATCTTCAAAAGTGCTTTTGAGAATATCCCGATAGTCTTTCCAACCTTGGTCATCATTAAATGTTGATTGAGAATTGGAACTCATTTCTGAAGTGGCATCAATGGTGCTACCATCCCGATAGAAATCTGATGTGCAAATTTTTCTGTGTAATCTGTAGAATTAAGAGTAGAATTTGTTAGAATCTATTCAGAAAAATTGACATTTTTATCTAATCTAGTTGTATAATAGTATAAATTCAGATTTTATGAAAATTTATTACAAATACATAATAACAGATAAATAAATGACAATATTAAAAATTCCACAAATTGTATGAGTTATATTGTTGATGAATAAACAACATCGAAGAGCCGATTGTTTAATGAGTGGTAAATTTTTACTCTAGTAACTTTTTACAAACGCCTGTGGTAAAAAATTATTGCATCAATGTGAACATCAAATTTATTGTCTAATAATATGACAAGGAGAATAATCATCAAATACCTGAGAATTTCGTCAAGTTTGATTAATTTATTTATCACCATTGGCAAAACATACAATTTTATGCTTTATCTATGACTTTATTCACCCCTGCATTCGAAATCTGTCATTTTTCTGGTGAAAAATTGTCAATCTATATGCTAATATAAATTCAACACCAAGATCATCTTCGGACAAACTCTCATTACTGAAATAGCGGGATATTGAAAGATTCATTGTCGTATATTACAACTTTCCAAGTATCAATGTGACAAATGACTTTTGAAACAGCTGTGTAGTGTGTCCACCATTTTTAACTGGTTTTACCATCCAATATTGCAGGGTAAAATTAGTTTACAATTGCATGTACTTTTGACAGGACTAACATTTTTTACTAACAATTGAACCTGTTTTCGAGAAATTTACCACTGATCAAACGACCGGCCAAAAAGTGACAAAAAGAAAATTATTCAGGAGAAACAAAAAACAATATTGTTTAGTCAAAATTATTGTTCATGGATAAATAAATTAAGAATGAGAGAATCTATTAAATTTTACAGAAAATATATTTATGTCCCTTAGAAAGTATTAATTATCTGTCAAAAATATCGTACTCATAAATTATGGAAAAATAATAACTTGACAATAACAGCTATAAGTAATAATAAAAAAAATTACAGGATGTTAAAATAGTCCTTGAAAGCAATGATAACATAGCTTCATCAAATTAGTTGTGAGTAAAAAAAATCCACCAAGTACCATTTGAACATAAATACATTGGCAACATTTAAAATGACAAATAAACATTGAAATATTAGTACATATTGTAGTGAATGCTGTAATGTGTGTGTGTGTGTTACCTCGACTGAAGGGCTACGATCTGCTCATCTGAGTTGCAGTCTCCCACATTTATCCAGAAAACATTTCCGTGAAATGTGTTCACTATGAGTGATGGGTCGCCCCTAAGTGCGCTTATAGCTAATGCAGATTTGCCACTTCCGGCCATTCCATGCAAAACTAACATTTTGTGTCTCGTTAAACCAGCGAGCTGATTGGTTATATTTTTTTCCTGTGCGGGGACAATAATTGCGGTGCATTTTAATCAACAGATATAACTTTAATTTAAACAATCGTTATAATATTAGTCTCAGAGTTTTTACAGAAAGATAGAATTTAATCTGCAAACTTCACCATAAAATTACATTCATAACACAAAAAGTGAATAAGCTTTTAATACAAAATCAACTATTTGATTGTATTTAAAAAATTGTGGGTTCAAACACAAACATTTATTCTGTCATAATAGTAATTAATATATATTATTTTTATAATTATAGGCAATATTGGGTTTTTTTTAAATTTACTTGAGAATTTTTACATATATAGAATTTTACATACAGTCGTTGAAAAATGTACCATATAATTTTTTGTTTTTTTTCTGCTGTTTTTTTGCCCTAAAAATATAAAAAATGTTCAAAAAAAATATCATTTACATTTACATAATGGGAAAAAATATTGTACGCTAAAATCCCGTTTCTTTGAAATTAGAATATAATATATAATTCCACCTAGAAATTTTTATTTGTTTTCTCTCACTTTCCTCAATTTTTAAATCTTTCTCTTCCTTACCACAATGCATCAACTTAGCTCACATGTTTATTCTAATGTAAGGTGCAAAGTTTTGTGGAAAAATTTATCATTGGTTGGAGTGGAAAGGTTGAATAGAAAGAGACGACAATAAAATTGTTGATTTTCTCGCATTCGATACAAGTGTCAAAAACAACTTGTGTCTGGAGTCTTTTCCACCTTTTTTCATATTGATATATGTCATTTGAATTAATCGAAAATTAAATAATTTACTGAAGCACCTAATTAATACATATGAATATATTTTAAAATCAGACAAAGTACTTACATATATTTAGATGGTCGCTTAAATTAATGTTCTAAATTAAAAAAAATCATGACAGCTTCAATTTATTATTTTGTTTAATATTATCGATTTAAAAAGCCCTGTTGCCGTTTTGGAGATGTCTGTTTCATAATTAAATACTTTTACAGGTAGTGTTTAAAATACAACAGTGTTAATATTTAATTGCGACATACATAAAATGTTTACTTTGTTTAAGAAAACGTTTTCCTTTAAAATCAGTAAAAAGACATCTAGTTTATGAAATTTGCTACTAATGTTGTGAATAAGTGCCAATATTAATTCATATTATGGATAAAATATGTGTGAAAACATATATTTTCAGCACTTTTTAACGAAAATAACAACAGCACTGATTCGACGTCCGTCATGGCTAGGTAGACCAGCGTATTGGAGTTGGATAGACAATTAAAATTATCGTCTTTTATAAGACTGAAAAAATATTATTTAAAAACTGATTATTGTGTTTTTGATATAAAACTTGGTTTTTAAATAGTATTTGAAGCATCAAAGCATGTGAGTAAATATAATATATTACTTAAAAACATATGTTTTAACTAAAACAAAGTATTTAAAAAAGTTGAAAATTGGTAATATGTCCTGCAAATTTAATGGTGTTACATTTTAATTTGCCATCTAGCTGAATCTGTTGTTGATTCAACTGATCGACCTGCCAGGATTGTCCTTTATCTCTCTGGTCGCCACCTATAGCGGAACGGGAAAGACTTCAACACGACATGACCGGTGACGTGATAAAGAATAAGAGGTGATGTTTTTTGTACATTAATGTTTATTCAATGAAGCATTTTATACCATGAACATTTGATCCGCGACTCGACATGCGAAGCCCATATAGGAATTATGTATCTCATTAAATTACATGCCCCATAAAGGAATTATGTATCTCATTAAATTGCTGAGAGATAACGCAGAAATGGAAAATTACAGTTATTATGGCAAATAAAGTATAAAAATATAGTCTATATTTAGTCCGCAATTAGGCATGTAAAAACCAACTCCTGCGTGCGAATCATGAGTGTCATTAAATCGCTGAGGGGCAGCACATAAATGAGAATTACGATTATTGTGAAAGTTAAAAGTAACGAAATATAGTCAATATTTGGCCCGCAACTCAACGTGCAAAAGCCAACCCCTGCGTGCGAATTATAAGTTGCCGAGGGATAGTACAGAAATGAAAATTATAATTATTGTGAAAATTACAAGTAACGAAATATAGTCAATATTTGGCCTGCAACACAGCATGCAAAAACCAACCCCTGCGTGCGAATTATTAGTTTTATCAAATTGCTGGGGGACGACACAAAGGTGAAAATTACAACTATCATAAACATCAGGCTGCATTGGCTGGATGAAGCATGCGAACTGCACCTTTGGTTATGGAATGTGCCCTTCTTCACACTGCTGGCGCGACGTTAAACAGTTTATTGACTTATGGGTTTCACTCACTAACTCGCCTCGGATGACACCTGCAAAGTGAGAGAACTCTCTTGTCCCTTTCATCCGGGTACTTCGTCAAACACCCACGTCACACGTAAGACAAATAAGCTATATTTGCTTACATGACTGTATCAAATTCACCAGCACGATAAATATGCGCACGTGCCACTTGTTACGTGTGGTTGCAACATTTTTACATTTTCATCTCATTTCAGACCTGCACACTTATAAAGTCCTCTACGCTTTTCTAGTTAGACCTCAAGTAGAATATAATTTGGTCATACGGTCACCTCCCTCACTAGTTTACTTGAAGGTGATTGAAAGAATCCAGAGAAAGTTTTTAAGATTCATTAATTTTAAATTAAATATATGCTCTGAGGATATTAATAACGATTATCTCATTAACCATCTGAAATTGTTAAAATTATAAGTGAGACGTATGATGACCGACCTTATATATCTACACAGGATCATCAATGGTATGATAGACTGCCCCAAGATTCTTGGTCTGCTTGACTTTCACGCATCATTGAGATTGTCGAGACACAATTCAATGTTCTATTATAGTGGTAATGATTGTCCCCAGGTTGCATTCTTTGGGGAATGAATATGTGGTGGTGGTCAACATTATTGCTGTAAATTTAACTCTTTACAGAACTACATTATTACAATTTTTTGTGTCTTAACTCTATGGTGATGGATAAATTGCTTTACTTCACTTTTTATATTTATTTTTAATTTTGATTATGAAAAAACATGCTGACGTTATATAATTTTTTTCTTTGTATATTGCACATTCAATGAAATGTTCTTTTATTTTACAAATTATGTTAATTGCCTAAATAAGGGCGTGTACAATAATATTAATAATTAATATTAATATGAAAAATGTGGATAAAACTCTGGATACAAATTATTTTTGACACTTCTCTCGAATGCGAGAAAATCAACAATTTCATTGTCATCTCTTTCCATCATAACTTTCCTCTCTAGCAAGATTTATATAACAAATAACGTCCTTTAGTATTTAGGTGACACTTATAAGAAGTTTAACTATGTAATTAATCTCGATTTGAAAGAGTGTGTAATTCGTGTAGAATTTATTGAATTTCAAACTGGAAAAATGAAAGTACACCCACAACTATTTTTCTTTTTAATTTACCAAGTGAAAACATTCCATGTGACCGAGTGAGAATAACTCAATAATATTATTTACTGTAATTTTTATTGATTTGTTATTTTTGTGAAAATATGTATACAGTAAAACCCTCTTAATAAATTCCCCTTTAATAAGTTTTCCCACTTAATAAGATCACATTCTACAGTCCTAAAAAGTCCCATACAAATTATGTATTTGACAAAACTCTATTTATCCGTACAAAAAACCTTTGTAATGTGTTTTTCGGCAGAAGATATTTTGTTTGACATTTCTAAAAATGAAAGTGGTATTCTTTCAATGGGTGCAATAAAATGTGGGTTTTGGGTTTTGCCCCACCATAAGAGATCTGTTCACTGACAAAGATTGTCATATTTGAATAGGGCAATAAAATGTACTGCCAAACAAGGAATAGTCGTCGCCGCCGTAAATTATTTTTTGCACCACGTGCAGATAATCTTCACAATACAAGAGACGCATTGATAATACTAATATCTTCTTTTATTTTTATTAATTTTTAACTTTAACTACACTAACATTCCTGGCCGAAAAACCCATATTTCAGAGAACTAAATAATGCAGACATGTATTACTCTAATTGTAAAGTGTTCTACATTAACTGAACCTTTAATATGTTTCGGGAATTAAAAATATTGTATTGTTCCATTTTTTAATTGTATAATATTATGTATATATAAAAAATACGCAACTAATCAACAATTTTTATGTGAATTACTTTATTGTATTATGTTATTAGTTAGTTTTAGCTCATGAAATTATTTAAAAAAATAAATCACGATGTTCGAAATCCTATAACGTTCCGTTTTTGGAGATACCATACCCCGTTTCATTAGGAGCTTCAATTAGCATTTCTGGTATATATTGAGAATATTTTGTGGATTTAATTTTATTAATAAAAAAAAAAAAGAACAAAAAAAAACCTAACTTCTCGGAACTTTACAAAAAACATGTTTTCGGATAGAAACAAATTCGCAATGGCAAATATGGTTGTTTTTCGAATGGTAAAATGGCAATTAGAATCTAGAAGTTTTGAATTCAGGGCACACAACTCTACCGAAAAATGCATTTTGCAAAAATCAGAGTAGTTACTGTCTTCTCAAATTTAGCCGCGTTTCTTAGAAAATAAAATTACTAATGTGTTTTGCAACTGGTGTTAGCGCTTTACTTTCAATTATAACCATGGTATAACAAGATATATATTTGAAAATTTATTGGCAAAATCAAAAAACAAAGCAGAGCGTTTAAATATGTACTGAAAACTGAATTAACTCTGGCTGATCTTTTTGTTTGTTGAACTTTGTATGCTTTTTACATCGGCACAAAATAAATAAATAAAAAATAAAATTATATTGCAATCATATTGGTGATTAAAAATTAAAATCGTAAAAGGAAAAAATGTTAATGTATTTTTGCATAAATGCCGATGTTCGATGTCATCTAAATAATTTATCTGAAAATGAGTGCAAATGAATATTACAGTAAAACCGCGATATAACGAAATCCAAGGGACCAAAAAATAAAAATTCGTAATAACGAATTCTCACATATAACGAAAAAAATAAAAAACCTACTATATGTTACGCGCCGTCGCAAAAAAATGTTGCGCGGCTTCAAAAAAGATCGCAAATTCTGCAAACAAAGGAGGAAAAAGGCCACAGGGAACTGAATACCTACATATTTTTAGTAGTTTTGTTATTAAAACAGATAAGCAAATGGATAATCAAAGGAATTAAATTAAGAACAGAATCTATTCAACACCAATTGGAAGATATTTTTGCAAATTCCAGAATATTGCAAACACAAAACAATATTTTAATTGTGTTTAAATGTAGAGCCGCTTCAAACATAGTTTTGGGCATGAAACATACAAAATAATTAAAAAATAACTATTTTACAGTTGAATCGCGGCATTTTTATAAAATGGGTCGTATATAAATTACGAAGGTACTTACCGGTATAATCGTTAAAATTGTTCACTTAAAAATTATCGTTAACATTGTTCACATAAAATACACGAAAATAGTTAATAGAAATACATAACATATATACATAAAATATTTTAACGAATTATTTATATTATTGACAAGCTCACACGAAAACAATTGTCAAACGAAAATGAATTTATGTAAATATTCAGTTCGGTCATGCAATAATCGCGTTAAAAGCGGAACAAACTTAACTCTACAGACGTTACACTGAGACTGACATTTCCAATAAGTACATACTGCAACTTTCGGGGGGTTCCTGTTAATTTTTGTATTTTACAGCTGTTTGGGTCTGGGATTGCAATACATATTAGAGGCGTATGCGTACGTAAAACGTGTCTAAGTGAACGCCGCTAAAATTATGTCAAATGGTTTTATGGCCCTACTATGAACCCAAGAAGAAGTTTGAATTGTTTTACTACCTTGTCGGCCGACCGCCGCGCACCGCCGAAAATGCCATAAAACCGTTCGCATACGCCAGATGCATCGGCGCGGCTTTTTAAGTGCGAAATAATATTTTCATCTTTTAACATTTTTTTATTTCGTTATAAATTTACGTAAATGTATTGGCATTTTTTCGTACGGGACAAAGATGATTTTGTTATAAATATTAACGGGATTTCGTTATATAAATGCATTTTTGTATGAAAAATTGGTTTTAGGGATTAAATTTCGATTTTTTTTTCGATATACGTCATTTTTCACTATATCAGGTTTCGTTATATCGCGGTTTTACTGTACATGTTTAAACAGAATTAACATTGTGTGTAAAGGTGATGTTTTTGGACAGTTATATTGATCAATAAAAACATTGAGGATACATATAAATTGTGTAAATATCACCAAAAGAGATCAGTTTTAAGTACGAGGTCAAAACAGGTAAGAATTTACAAACAGTACTTTTCTAAAAATATGCATTCTTCAAGTTGATCAGTAGGAAATACAGTACTAAGACAAGTAAAAAAATTGTGCTTTGTAAAATGAAATAAACGTAAAGGAAGATAATAAAATAATGTATGACTTACATGTGAAATCTTTGTCATATTTGATCTATTACGCATGACCTATCTTTTTCGCATTTTTATCTTGTCGGTGATTCTACATTCGATTTATTTTTATTTTAATGCTTATTTGATACTTTCTAGCATTCTTTTTGCAGTCTGGATAGCTATTCTTTGAAAATAATAAGGATATTAATGTGACGTGTACGTGTCAATTTAAAAAAAAAATTCTTAAATAATCGTAATATTAATCTAACTTTATTTAAAACGTAAAATTAGATGTCAAATATAAATAATGTGAAATTCCTGCTAATAAGATTTCACGCTTAAAAGGTTTGAATGTGCTGGTCTCTCGGAAAATGTATTAAAAGGTGTTCAATGTATATAATTACTTGGAGGTGTAACGAAAAAAGCTAGTATGTAAAAAAAAATGGAATTTTTGAAATTTTCATTATCGTCAGTCATTACTTTTTTTTTGATTTTCGGTCTTTTTAGCTTCGAATTAACGGGATTTTACTGTAGTAAGAATTTAAACATTTTTATACATGGTCGTTTCATGGCAACTTCTGACATAAAATTAGTAAATAGAGGATGCAATTGAATTTTTAAAATAAACATTTATTTCCAATAGTACTTAGACGATAAAACCTGGAGCGAGGAGTTTATTCTGAGAGTTTATATTGAATATAAGAAAATCAATGATTTTTTTTTTCTACTTTCAAGATTACCTCCAAAACATAGAAGATTTTAATTAAATGCCAAAATTTGCACCGTACTGAAATTGTTTACAGAATATGTAAATTTTGAATCTAATAAGTCACCTTACAAATGTGTACTAGTGATGCAAACCTATCAGTTCATCAAGTTCCAATGGTATCATGAGAATAAATATGTATTGTATGATTCATTGAAAAATTATTACTGTTTTTTTTTTATTTAATTAAGTATGATGTAATGATAAAAAAATTATGACAGGAGGTCTGGACAATGACAATGCCCCTCATACTATTAAGATGTGCAAAAATTACATTGAGTAACTAATTTTCATTTTATATAAATAAATTTTATAGATTCCTTACGCTTTCAAAATAATATTAAAAATGCACATTCCTAAATATTCTTATCCTAAACAACAACACTGCACACAGTCAAGCCTATTCTGAAAATACCAGTAATATATGATAATAATTTATGTACATTTTCTAATTGAATATTTTGAAATAATATCATTAAATGTCAATACTTTTATTCCATTGATAAGTTCCAACATTACTAAATCTGAGTATGTCGTAGTTGACATAATACCATTTACGACACAATTGTTAAGGCAACGCAAACGACTGGCAGTATTTGAAAAAAATGGGAAAATAATTAATCATTATTACTTTGCCTTAATAAGCAGCGTTCATAACAAATAAAAATTAATAAGCTGTATATAATTTTAATACAATTTTATCTTACAATATTAGTATGACATTTAAATTCCCAGCATTAATATTAATAGTGAGTTATGATTCAAATTCGTGAATGCAGTTTGGATTACATTAATATTATTAATTACACAAAAAATATATATAAATGACCATGTGGAATTGAAAATATTCTAAATAGCACGGATTCCAATGATTAATCACAATATAAATTTTTATAAATTTCTAAGCTTACCAAATCCTTTCTTTGAATATAATGTATTGGCAATCTCGGTACATCTCCTCTGCTGAGTCCATCCTCGAAAGATTCTTGAATGATATCTCTCGGCACAGTGGACGTCTCTCCGACCTGAAGTTTTTCCCACAGCCAGTTGTAGTCTTTTTTTAAGCATTCAACAAAACTCTGATACGCCTCGTTGCCGTACCTTGGCAGCATATCCAGTAATACCGCTACTTTATCTGTCCGTTTGGTCTGAAAATAATGTAACATTTAAATAAGTTTCTGACTAGTACTGGTGAAAGAAAACTGTATTATCAATGGTTCATTTCAAAGTACGTCATAATATATAGATCATAGATCATAATAAAGTAAATTTGCAAAATTCAGAAACAATTTCTAATTTTAAAATTTCTGATAAGAATGTATTTCTAAGAAAAATGCACCTTTAGAACAAAAAGGTTACATATTCACTTAATTTAAAAATAAATTGACACTGCTTTTATAGCAGATAGTAATTAAACCTGATGCAGGTGATTTGTCCTGTCTCCCTCCGACATTTAGTTCATTGAAAAAACCGCATTATTTATGGGATGGCCTAATAGTTAGAGAAGAATGATTTTAACGAAGTTCAGCAGCGGAATCTGTAGGGATTCAGATTTACCTATTTATCTCCTGTAAATTATTTTTTCTTCGTGCCTTGTCTAACAGTTGATGTTCTTCACTCGAAAGACTTATTTTAGAACTTTCGGTCTGGCCTCAATCACAATGCACCATTTTAATTTAAAAATTTGCTAATTTATTTGTGAAAATATTTAAAATATTACTGCATATGTACAAATCGATGCAAGTCAAGGTAACTGTAATTGTTTTGGAGAAAAGTGGCAATTGAACATTACTCCCCAGTTTAGTAAAACTTATCACACTTAATAATTTAAAGATAGGGAATTATATATTTTTAAAATGTTATCAATCTTTAAGTATGAAAGAAAAGATGACCTCCTTATTTCATTGATAAGATCATACAATCAAATAATTTATTTATGTTAATTGATGATTCAATGTTTGATCAAAATATATAATACATATTTTTAGTATTTAAATATGTATTATTTTTATTAAGTTCTTAAAAATTTATTTATGTACAAATATGAATCCTATTTTGATATTAGGACCTTTCGATTGTCAGGCATTCTGTGATGTCGTTGTCAATAAACCTTTTAAAACATATTTAAAAAGCAATTATACAAATTAGTTGCTTGCTAATGATCATGCACTTACTCCAACCGGAAAGAAACATACTGTCACTCTTCAATGTGAATGGGTAATCAATGCATAGTCTAAAATTGATGCAAGAAGCGTTATTAATGGGTTTAAAAATGATGCATTTCCAACATCGTGGATGGCACGGAGTATGATATTTTGTGGCTAGAAGAAAATACTGGTGATGTTGTCTCAAGTGAAGTGATGAACCAGAAGATGTGATCAGTGATGAAAGTGCTGATGAAGATGATGCTACCGGTGTCTTCAAAAAATTTTTTTTTTCAGATTTTTTCAGTATATTCAGGCTAATATGGTATATTATAAAATAACTGATCAGTGGAATAGTATAATAAGAAAATCTGACAAATTAAAATGTGATAGTCTGTTGTCAATAATCCAAAAAGTCTGAGTTCCAGTTGTAAAGGATTGACGATTTTGCAATTAATTTATTTTCCACCTGTGATAGTGTTGGAAGACACATATAATAATATTTATATAATTCCATTTCAAAACAAATATATTGTCACTATATAAAACAAAATGGATACTGTGAATAAACTGCATCTCACTGTCAGAAGCAGATAAACTGAACTCAAATAACTTTTAAGGTACATATGTACTAATATTTTTTTATAGTACAACAGTAAATAGTACACACACAGAGTACCCTAGGGGTTGGGTTGTCCTACAAAAAATGTGGAACATGTAAAATATTAAGTTTATAAAAAATTACATACCAACTCCATGATGTAGGCAAAATCATCCGTTTTCATTACTTGAGAAGATATCAGACTGTGCAGTATGTGGTTGACATCCAGGTCCTGCACAATACTCTCCCTGTGCACCTGGAGCAGGTGCCGCCTGATGTTATCCATCTCTCTGGAATAGAAAAAATACTAATTTACGGACATTCCGAAAGTATAATTTATCAAAGTTGTGACCCAAAACAATTACAATTCAAACAAACTAATCTAAATTGGATTGTTTAATTCAAATAAATGTGAATCAACTAACTTACTATCACGCCGTCACCCCGCGAGGGTAGGCAGAGACGACAGAGCGCCACTCTTCTGTCCTGACACACAGTTCTCGCCTAATACATATTCATACATCTTCTCATACAAGCTTGCCGATTATTGAGGCTTCTAACAGGACCATCCTCCGGTATCCAGTTTACCTGGTCGTGCCAAGTCTTCGTGGACGTCCTCTACTTCTAGTGCCATCAACACATGGGTCATATATCTTCCTTACCATTCTCTCCTTATTCATCCGTTCCATATAACCAAACCACCTTAGTGATCCTTTCTTATCTTAATCTTACTCACTATATTAAGATCAGTTTTACATTCTTTACTTTGCCATAAATGGATTTACTACACATACGCCTAAGCGATCTCATTTCCACTGCATTCAGTCTACTTTTGTTCCTCTTTTGCCAGCTCCAGGCCTCACTTCCATACATCAGTGTCGGTACCAGGACTCCATTGTGTACTGCTAGTTTTGTCTCAGTTGACAAGTTCCCATTAGCTATAATTCCATTCAAACCGTCGTTCACTTTGTTTCCTGCAGTCACCCTCCTTTCGATATCTTTCTTAGCCTTTCTGTTTCTATCAAATATACTTCCCAAGTACACAAACTCATCTACTCGTTCCAAACATTCATTACCTACAAGTAATTAACATATTGTTTTGTTTTCTTCCTTCTCGAATACGATCACATGTATAATTAGGTATTCATAATAACGTCACTTTCATTGCATACGTCATACATTATACTCACTAGACTCTGTAATTCTTGTTCATTATTAGCCATTAGCAATATGCTAAATATTGCATACAATCAAATCACTGATTTTCGCTCCCACATTCATATATCCCAGTTCTTTCACACAATTATCCATATATGTACAAGTTTAACAGCCATGGAGACATTACACAACCCTGCTTGACACCTTTTGTAATGTCAAACCATGGTGTGAATGATCCATTGATCCTTACACATTCAGAACTTCTGTCATATAGGGACGCAATTACATGTATAAGACTATTTACCCTGTACTCAGAAAGTACCTTCCATAACCTTTTTCTCATAACTCTATTATATGCCTTTTCCAGATCTCCAAAGGCACAAATAGTTTTTGGTTTGGCCAAAAACTTTTCCATCATCAGTTGTAGAGAACCTCTTACACGTCCCATACTTTTTCTTTCGTCACCGTTCTTGCTCTTTCTATTAAAATCCTTCCATATAGTTTGCCAACCGAGCTTAGTAGACTAATTGCCCTATAGTTGCCGCATTCCACTCGCAACATTTTGCCTTAGTTAAGAGGCATAATAACTGCTCTCCTCTAATCTAATGGAGTGTGGCTCTCCTCCAAACATTGATTGAAGAGCGCATGAAGCCACGAGACAATTAATGGGCCACCAGCCTTAATATACTCGGAGGCAACGTTATCACACCCCACAGTTTTACCATTCTTCATATGCTTTATTGCACATTTTATTTCTTGTATACTTATTGGATTCATATAGCTTTCGTCATTCATACTTACCCCAGAGAACCTCTTGAGGGATTACTCATTTGCATTCTCTTTACTCTCATACATTTCCTGGAAATATTTCATCTGTCTATCTTTTATTTCGTTCTCATTCATTAACATTTCTCCATTTACTGACTTAACACCTTTCATACTACTGCTTTCACCACCACATCTGGATTTTTTGACTGCCTTCCAGAAGAATTTTATATTATCCTGAAAATTCTGTCATTTTCACCCCTTCCTCTCTTTTCAAGCCAGTCTTTCCTTTCTTTCACGCCAGATTTAACTTTTTTCTTACAAGCATTGTACAGATCTTTTGCTCTCAGTATTCATTTTCATTTACTGTCAAAAGATAACACCACGCATTCTTCTTTTGTTTCACAAGTACCTTTATACCATCATCCCACCATGAATTGCCTTTCTTTCTTTCTTGGGTAGCTATGTTACAGATTTCCTCCACTGATTCGCATATAGAATAACCTTAATATGTTCCCATGCATTGTCTATATTCAGATCATTCACTCTTTCTCACTCAGCCTTTCCAACACTTTCCTTTAAAAATTTTCTCTAACATCATCCTTTTGTAGGTTCTCAATTTTGATTCTAGATGATGCCGATATTGTTTTTTTTCATGGACCACCATCCTTGAAATAAGTGTAATCTTGAGATGACAAGGAAATGGTCAGTTTCCATCTCGGCTCCCCGGAACACCCGAGTATCAAGAGTAGCAGATCACAGTCTAGAGGCAACCACTATAAAAATCAATCATTGACCTTTCTTTCCCTCTCTCCCCTGTGTACTGATGGATTCCTTTGTGGTCAAAAAAGGTATTTGAAACAAAAAGGTTCCATTCTCGGCAAACCTCAAGTAGATTATTTCCATTCCCATTCATCTTTTTGTCACCGTACACACCAATGGCTGACTCGAAATCATCCCTCCAAGTTCCTACCCATCCATTCAAATCGCCTGCAAAAATTATTCTTTCATTATTCCATTTCACATTCATTACATCCCTTACACTTGTCCAAGATTTATCTTTCACTTCATTATTTTCTGACTTTATGTGGGCATAATCTACAATTAAAAATAATCCTTTTCGCCAATCTTAAACCAGCTCCACACAAGCCTGGCACTGATAAACTCATATTCTATCATACATTCTATCATTCTTCTCGAGAGCAATGCTGCAACTCCCTGATACGCCCAGTCCGCCTCTGGAACCCCGGACCACAGCACCAATGTGTCTTTCTTCATGCACTCGCTAATACACAGAATATCTAGCTTTTTTCCATTCATATTATCAAATAGTTCATTCATCTTTCCGTCCATTCCTTCCCTAACATTACACACACCCACTCTGCACTCCGTCCTCCTCTTCGCGTCACCATGGGGACCGCAGCATAATGGGGGGCGAGTACAATGATACCCATTGCCATGTCACCTGTAATCTTACTCTAATTCATAAATACCTTTACAACATCGGCCTTTCATCCAATCCACTAGTCAACCTACATTATGAAAACATAATATATTGTCATTATGTATCTAAAAACTTAATACAGTAAGACCCCACTTAGCGCTGTTTCGGTTTAACACTGTTTTATTTGAATAGGGTATTCCTCGAAAATTGCACACCGCGTGGGATTCCCCGATATCCAAAGCATAACGCGGAAGAGTAGTATGCCGATCGCCGCTGATAAGAGTGCATCATACATTTACATATAACCATTAATTATTAATTATTTAACATTTGTTGCCATTATTGTAAGTATAAATAGATGAAATACAGTGAATGATTTAGTGATAGGTAAATATTACAATTTTCAGTTTTATTATGGGTGATAATAAAAAACGCAAAAATAAAGCGACAAGAAAGAGCATTTCGCTGGACACTAAAATGCAAGTCCTTAGACAATTAGATACTGGTGAACATCAGTCTCAAATTGGTGCTGAATTGAACTTGTCATCTTCAACAATAAGGACAATTCTTAATAAAGAAAAAAAATAGTATCATCAGCAACTACAACTACAACAACTTCTTCAACTAGAGTTTCCCGTTCTAGAAATCATATGATAGAGGAAATGGAAAAACGACTTTCTATATGGATTGACAACGAAATTGAACGCAATATGCCATTAAGTCAAGCTATTATAATGGAAAAAGCGAAAAGAATTTTTCGTCACATTCAGGGTGAACCAGGCAACACATCTGAAACATTTGTTGCAAGCCGAGGGTGGTTTAACAGATTTAAACATCGTAATAACCTTCACAACATAAAGATTACAGGAGAAACGGCAAGTGGGGATGCAAAAGCGGCGGCTGAATTCCCAGCGATATTAAAAACAATAACTGAACGAAGAAACTATCCCCAGAATTAGTGTTTAATGTAGATGAGACGGGCTTATTTTGGAAGAGGATGCCAAAAAGAACATTTTTAAGCTGCGAAGAAAAACGCGCACCAGGCTTTAAAGCAGCGAAAGATCGCTTAACCCTTTTACTGGGTGGTAATGCCAATGGAGACTTTAAGTTAAAGCCCCTACTTATGTACCACTTAAAAAATCCTAGGGCGATGAAAGGAATTTCTAAAGCAACTTTACACGTGATTTGGGAGTCCAATAAGAAGTCGTGGATTACAATGAAGATTTTTCAAAATTGGTTCGTTGAACATTTTTGCCCCACTGTTAAATGCTATTGCGAAAGAAAACATCTTGAACCAAAAGTGTTACTATTGATGGACGATACTTCAAGCCACCCAACAAATTTATCTAACTTAGAAACAGGCATTTCAGTCGAAGTGGTTTTCCTGCCACCTAATACAACTGCCTTGATCCGACCTATGGCTCAGGGTGTTATATCAAATTTCAAGGCATATTATTTGCGGCGAACATTTACACAGATGTTTGAGAAAACAGATGGACAAGAAAAACAATCAATAAGAGATTTTTGGAAGAACTACAACATCCTAAATGCCGTAGGAAACAAATCTTTCTTGGAATGAGGTGACAGAAAAATGTTTGAAAGGGGTTTGGAAGAAAATATGGCCAGATCTAAACAAAGAAGATGACATTATAGGTGTAGGTGAGGTTGATGTGCAAGATCTTGAAGAGATATTAGAAGAAAGAGCAGAAAGTTTTTCTAATGATGAACTCAAGGAATTGGGGCACCAAGAAGAACATGAAAATATTGAAAGTAGCAATTCTGAAGAAGAGCAAAAAGAACTTTCAATGGCATTTCTAAAATCTAGTTTAGACACTATAACGGAAATTGTGGACCAATTTATTGGAAATGACACGGATTTTGATAGAAGCTCAAAGGCAAAACGGGGCGTCATGGATGCCTTATCCACAACTTCTTACACAGCGCAAACGAAAAACGCAAATGACATTAGACACACTTTTGATAAAAAGACAGAAAATTGGAAATGCGAAAGAATCTGAATGATCTCAAACATAAATAATGACTTAGAATCTCTTTGATTTTTTCTATTTTTCAAATCGAGTGTTTGTTACTTGACGCACTTTTAAAGATTGGTTTAAAATTAATAATACCGGCTGTATGTTTATTTATGTTTCTATATTTGTAAGAAATAAATTTTTGTTGTATTGTTATAAAAAAAAACATATTTAATAAACTTACTTAACGAAATACATGTTCATTATTAAAAATTTTCCCTTAACCCCAATATTTACATGGTGACATAACCTCGTTTAACGCTGTTTCCTATAACGCTCTACTTTGCTGGAACATATCCCCCGCGTTAAACGGGGTATTACTGTACTAGACATTTCTAGACTACATTAGACACAGTATCAGATTAATAATTCATCAGTATCAGATTAATAATTCAAAATTGCAGATGCACAAGCAATAACGTGTACTATTGATTAGAACAGTAATTTTTATTAGTTGTCTACCCGGTACAAATGTTTTTAATTCGCCACGAGGCCCAAACCTTTTGAATAACAAAAAAAGAAACAAAAATCAACAAAATATTTAAAAATTCAGGTAGATAGTAGACTCAGAGAACATATTTTTTTCTGTCAATTATTCAATTTCACATTAATGGTAACACATGATGCGGCTCTCGTAGTCCAATAGGCATGACACTGACTTCTCATACTGGGGTTTCTGGTGAAGACACAATTCTCAAACCTCTGGGTGTTCTTGTGTTGTGTTTCTCTGCAGTAATTAGGCCTCATGGCCCGTTGCGGTGTTACATTTTTTTTTTTTAAAACTGGATGCACACATAGTGCAATACCGGGTGAACAATAATGTATAATATTACAGAGTCCTTGCACATGAGTAAGTGATGTTTATATAATTAATAAGTACCCATATAATTTTTCATCTGAAATATTTATAGCTTGATTGATATTTCCTGAAAGTGGATCAACAGAGAAAGGGTGCGAGGAGAATTAGTCACCTAAGACGTTAGAGTTTAGACTTGCTTAAGCCGACTTACAGATTAGTCCTTAAGATGTGTCTGATAATAATAATAATAATAATGGATAATTTTTATAGTGCCATTTTTGTAAAAACTTTCGCCTCAAGGGCACTTTACACATTAACTGTTTATAGTTCTACAACTATCTTTAAAATTAAAAATTATTATTTTCACTTATAAAAATGACTTTTTGAAAAGATGCGTTATTAGTTTTTTCTTAAATAAAGTCTCTAATGCACTGTTTCTTATGATGGAGGGCAGATTTCCGCGCTTTTGTGCCCGCCATCGCAAATGCCTGTTCACTAAATTTAGACTTCTGGCAAAGATTGGTCAGTTCTACAACCCTTCCTGCAGCTGAAGTAGAGGCTGACCTGAGAATTTGACGTCTACCATTCAAATTGTCTGGAATACAAAGTTCTTGAAGATACAGAGGTGCCATGTTGTGCGTTGCCTTGTACATCAATCAGCACAATTTAAATTCAACTCTTTCAGGAAATCGGAGCCAATGTAGCTGATGTAAAAGGGATGTTATATGAGAGAATTTTGAAACTCCATAAATTATCCATACAGCCGCATTTAGAATGGATTATAATCTATCCAGCTGAAACATTGCAGCACTGACAGTTTTACTGATTTGTGTATTCATTAAAAGATCGGAACTCATGGGAACGAGTTATATGCCTTGTGTTTTCCCGAGATGGTAATAACCAAGGGACTAAGGATGTCAAAGCACTGTCAGCCTTGATTTCCTATGTAACTCAGTTTAGATTCCAAACTCAAGCGAGTTAAAAGCATTAACAATCAAACAACTCTGAAACATTTATGTATTGAGTTTACAAAAACACCAATTACTCACAAAAAAAAATAGAATTGCCTATAAATAGTAACAAAAGTTGTGAGGTGCTCGTGGGATATATCAGAAACTCTGATAGCTTATGTGGCCACGCTATATACATAAACAACCACTGTTCTATATGATTTCATGGGTGAATCAGGAAGATCAGAGTTTCCTGGTAAAACATTACAATACTTATAGCTTATATCCTGCTTGAAATCCAAGCAGATGACCTAACTATGAAAAGGAATCCCCTGTAAGTTCAATTTTTTTATACTTAAATTTTATGATAGCCTGAGATGCGTATACTAGTTGATGCAGATGGGCAAGAAAGGGTTAAATATTAAGCAATGGTGTTATTTTATTATGGAAAAGCAGTAGACTAAATCAAGAACAATTTTTCAATCCAATATCAGTGTAGTTCAAGGTCATCAAAAGACAATTTGATATAAGGATGTAATTTGTATTCCTGTAACACTTTCAACATTCTCAGTTAGATTACGTCAGAGTTAAAATATTGCATTATTCGTGGTGCGAAAAGATGTACAATGTAAGCATGCAATGTTTAAATACAATTAGAAAGAAATCAATCAATAACAAGAAAGGATGAAACATGCAAAAATATAATGTACAAAACAATACCGATTGGCAGACAGTGATTTTATCCGCCAACGGACACGGCACTGTCGCCGAATTCTTGGCTGGCGAAAGGCGGAAATCTTGGTTCGACAGCTTGATGCCTGTGACAATATATAGGAAATTAAATTATGTACCCCATTTCAAGCTATACATGACTATTACATTTATAACTTAAAATGACAGGATACCTTTTTAAATCACTTAAAACCAGTAGTGATGAAATAAACCATGATTATAACTGTGATTGTAATGATGATTGGTAACTGTAATTATTTGTATTCGTAATTCAGCGAGCAATCGTTGATACACTTGAAACTAAACACCAATCACAGTTTACATCATCACTAATAACTGATATGATTCAGTTTTAACTTTGGAAACTTTTTAAATCAAATAGTAATCGAAAACCAAATATTATGTAACCATAAGTCAGGAGACAGTTCACAATACAATTTTGTACATCGAACAGCGCTTTCGTAACCCCAAGTAAATGGGGAAAGGAAAAGATGAAAAAACTGATATACAATTATTAGGACTATTCTGATTATTCAACATCATTTATAATCTTGCAAAGTATTGATGCAATCGGTAACAATCAGGACATTGAATGATTATTTTTATGCATGTATGATTTTTGATATAATATATATATATATATATTTTCAAGAAATTTAGTTTTACACGTATTTGCTCATCATTTAAATTTAAAATAAATACTGCATTAACACATTGCTTTTTGTTATTCTCAAAAGATCAAAAGTTCAAAAAATCACTCTCATCACTGGAAACGTTCAGTAACAAGATGTGTTTTGGAATTATTACGTTATTTGAATCAGAAAGATTATTTACACTAAAACAGGAGATTAAAAATCAACACTTTGAAAATGGCTCAAATTGTTAAAGGCGTTTATGTATTAGCAGTGTTCTATATCTAGGTCGATAAATGACGATTGGTGCAACATAAATATCACTTTTTGATAATAGTTTTTATTGTTTATAAATTTTTATAACCATATTATAAAGCAAAATAATTGGTGAAAAAAAAAATTGCATCCACTTTCCTGAACCATGTTATATCAAAACTGTTTTAAAAAAGGTGTTAAAAGACTCAGGTGTATTTACCAAATCCCTTCCAAATTATCACTTTTTACACAATGGGTTAATTAAAATTATACTGATAATTTTAACATGGAAATATATCAGATGTAAAAGCTTGTTGTTGAATTAAACTCTAACATCTGTAACATTCCAATAAATTTTGCATATTTTTAGGATCGAACACACGTGTTTTATTAATCTGTGTTAGGACTTTTCATCACTGATATTTGTTGACAATCATTTATGCTTAATATTTCAAATCAAATGATTCTATATTTCAAATCACAAGTTCTGAAATTGGATGTTCATAAACTGAGATATTACTCCACTTACAGCAAAACTTTAAATCTAAATTTGACATTTAATGTTCTCACTTACCAGAAAAATTATCGAAACAATTCACACAAATTAATTTGATTAAATAAATTAGATAAATATACATTTATCTTATTTATATTTTAATATACTTTAATTATTAAGCAATGTGTTTTAACTTTAGTTAGATAAAAGAATCTATATGTGTAGTGCAACGTATACATTAAATAAATGATGAATGATTAGAGAAAAACTATCCAGTTTAATACCGTTCAAACAAGAACTTATAAAATACCGCTTTATATGAATATAGAAAATAAATTTTAAAAATTCCCTGAAAAAGTTGATTATTTGGATCTTTATTTACTGCAGCATCCACTATTAAAATCATTGTCAGTGTCGGGATTAAAAAACAAAAATATTATAACAAGGCAATATATTTCTCACCATGATTTCCTTTAAACAGTAGTTAAAGAAACATAAACATGACTATTATTTGTAACTGATAAATAAAGATAAATCTGCCTGTGCTAACTTGTTGATAATACGTTACGTCAGGTTGTTACAATTGATAATAAGGCTAAACTTTACAATATCACTAATTCCTCCGATTTGGTTCATTTTTTTTACCGGTTATAGTTGAGTGCCCTGATTACACAAATGAAGTCAAATTAAGGCGCTCGCAAGTATTAAAAAAGTTATTACACTTTAAAGTTTCGCTTTTTCACGGTACATTTGAGATTTAAGGCTATAATCGGAGCAATTGGTGATACTGTAAAGTTATCCCTAAAAATTTATTTGTAGAAATAAACCACTCAATACAAAAATAATAAAGTGCCAAGATCAGTAATTCAATGAACGCAATCCCTAGCTACTGTCATTGCATTGTTTATATTTACGAAGGTACTTGGCCAATATTATAATTGACAAATGTTCTGAGAATTCTGAAAGAAAATTTATCAAATTTGGATGCTATAAAAATATGACATTATTATTGTTTGTTTTATGTTATATCATATTAATTCCTTAATTATTAGTTTAATTTTATATGAAAAATATAGTCAATAGTACCTAAACTTCGTTGAAAAATAATTGCAATTAACATAAACATATAAATATACAGTTTTTTTTTTTTAAATGAATGAATTAAAACATGAACCTAGATACACACAAATATCATAACATTAAAGCTGATTTATAAGATGCAATTAACAAACACGTACATTCATAATTTTGTACGAATTTAATACTAAAATGTTCTATCATAATATGTATAACTAAAATATGATCCGTAATATTTTTATCGTGGCATAATAACGTCGTAAAAATAACGAATTAATATAATACATTCAAAAATATTTTAAAAAACAGCTTACCAGTGCTTATATGACTTAACCTTCAAGTACGCAGGTAATTTCTTTTGTCTTCGCAAAGATATAAAACTAATATAATCTAACGTAAACATTTAAAAGTAGCACAAAATATAGAGTTTAAAAGTAATAACGTATCTTTTTAAACTAAAAAAAACTCAAAATAATCATGCATGTACAATCTATTTAACACTTATCACAAACCACAACACTTCCACCATTTACTACAAAATTACAAAACTAACTTTAATAAACCAAAAGCAATCACAACAGATATTTGATAAGAATATGACTCAAGGGCTCATAGACAATTAACAATATGTTATGTAGGAGGGTTCCAAAATTAGCATCGTAAAGGGCATTTCACACGTGCCCAATAAATTCAAATATGAATGCTGGAATGTTCAAATATAAAAGTTGTAAATAAATCGTTGAAACCTAGAACTAAGAACCTAGAATTTGTATAAACTTTTTTGAACTGTGTTGCTTCTATTTAACTTATTTGGCAGTCGTTTTGGAAACCGTTGCGGAACGCAATCCAACAAACGTAGTAAATTGATGTGTCAGAATTTAACGATAAAATATATTTTTAATAATTTATTCAAGAATACCTAATTGGCTCCATTTTTACGGATTGGTGGAGATTTCAGCAACCGCTTTCCAGCATTCAAACCCGAGCCATCCACATTCATCTTAGAGATGATTTTCTCAAACCTTTATTATATTATACTATGTTTATTTTTACATATTTAATAATTATTTTTCATTCACTAATTTCTGATACTTTCAATAACGCTTTTTAGTACTATTGGCCATTTCAACATTTCGTTGATAGTTCTTAGTGTATTGACATATAATGTTCCAGGCGAACTTTATAACAAGCTTAATAATTAAAGTTTAAGATATTTGTAAACGTCTTTCTTCACATTTTCAGTATCCATCATCACTACAGTCATTAAAATGCCTGGCTGTCATGCGAAAGACCGGGATTTAGTACTCTGCCAGAGAGATTTTTATTCAAATTTTATTTTTCGAATTTTAAAATATATTCCATGTATGAGTAGTACGGTTCGTGTGTCTGGGATACGTAAATCTTTTTTTAAAGAATTCCATGCATGATTTTCAGGAAAAAAAAAAAAAAAAAAAAAAATATATATATATATATATATATATATATATATATATATATATATATATATATATATATATATATATATATATATATATATTGTAACGTTATAAATTTTAGATACAAAAAAATAAATAACGATAGTACCTAAATAAAACTAAGATCTCCATGGTTAGTAAATTCTACGCGCCGAGCGGAACGCCTATCATCAGTTTCAAAGTTGGTCGCTAGAGCGACAGGGTACGTATCAGACCAGTGCGAAGTAGTGGCACTTTTTTTGCAAGTACACGCTCAGTGGGCGGCATGGCCATCTCGCGCGTTGCGGAATTTTTTTCCTTGGCGATGGAACCTGAACCTGAAGTATCCAGGAGCGAATATGACGCAAAATTGGAATTGGAACGTCGCGCTCAGGATAACATTGAAGGGAAATAATTGAAATTTCCCTTCTTTCTTACTTTTTTTCTCTCTCCCATCTTACTTTTCAAATCTTTGCTTAGTATTTTTACGCTTCATTGAAATTCTTCCTACCTTGTGATCTTCATACGGAAGACATGAGTTTTGCTACAATTCTACATTGACTTACAACGCAAAATCACGGTTCATCCCAACACCCGTCGACATTATCTCACAATGGTTCACCTTGGAGAAGAGGACATGTGCGTGTGCCGATGGTGGAAGGAGTACCTGACCGAAATTGCCAGGCACTCGGATACCTCGGCAGATGCTGTTCCAAGAACACCACGAGAGACGGATGCGGGAAGATGCCGTGTTTGCCATGCGTACCAGAAGAGTGACGCTGGTCGTCGCACCATTATTGTTGCAGTCGTCACATTTAAGTAGATTCATACCTACAATTTTTCTTGAGTTTAATTTTTTTAACACTATTTATACTCCAATTGTCATTTGAATAAATAAATATTTATTGACTTTTTATTCTAAAAAATCTCATTTTATTTTTTCCCAGTGATGGTTAAGATGGATCTTCACACCATGGTAAGTACTTAGCATCTGATAAACGAAAGAATCACTGCTCATGTCTCCGTTGTAGCTAGTCGGTGGAGGGGCAAGCCGTGGCCTACACCTCACAATATATATATGTCATACAATATGTAGTCACGTAATATAGTGCAATGTATAATAATTTCTCGTTACTGAAACTTTTTTTGTCATTTTATTTTTTGATTGAATAAAAAATAAGAGATTATAGTATTATTTTTGTTCAGTTCAACGAAAGAAAAAGAAAGGTGTTATATATGCGTTAGATTGAGCGATGAGTAGCTTGTTGGTGTAGTGGTTAAGACGCTGGCCTAGTGATCTAGTGATCGGAGGTTCGGGCCTCGTTCCAGGAAACTAGTAAGTTAATTCTGTTTTCATAGCACAAGCATTTAGTTAGTATGAAAATAGTATTGATGTGACATGTATTTCGTGTACGCATCTTTATTTTTTTTAAAGAGAAAAGATTTTATTTAATAGGTTCACTAGAACTCGAAAACCGGCACAATATGTGATAATCCGTTACACGCTTTAGTTATTACGCGAGGAATAATAAAATGTTTTGTATTGATTCATACAAGGATTAGAATGGAGTCAGCGGTAGATGTCGATATTTTCATGATGTATCTTCATATTGGTAACAAGTTTTAGTTATGTGAGAATTATATTTAGATGCTGGCAAAAAGTTTAATCTCAAAAATGATATACTTTTATACGTAATAAAAACGATCGTTTTGCACGTTTGTATTACAATGCCTATATCGCGTATATAATCAGATGGCGATGAGTTTTTGCAGAAAAAATATTAATATTCTGAAGATGAGTCCCTATTTTTTTACTACTGTAAAATAATTGTTTATTCATATTTTTTGTCTTTTTAATTACAAAGTGGCACTTACAAATATTTAAAATATATATATTTTGGTACGGACATAGCCCAGTGAAACTGGAATTACTTGTAAAGTTGTGTATAACGACTTTCTGTTGGTTACGAATATATAGGAAAAAGATAAGGGCTAATTTAAAAGCTTGACCTTGTATGACAAGATGTATAAATGTGGATGAGGCGAAAATTGTGTGTTAGGACAGAATATTGTAGCGTTCTATTCTGACAAACGGCGTGATGATTAGTTAGTTAATTTACAAATGTAACGAATTAAAAAATGTGTAATGGTATGTAATTTCTTATCTACGGTATGGTATGTAATCCACTGATGCAAACCATAGACAAAGCATTATTACAGATAAGGCAGTATACCGTAGAAGTAAACAATGCATTTATTTATGCATGAGATCGTCTGTACATCTCTTATCTATGGGTCGTCTCAAATCTGTCAAAGTGTCAACATTCGAACATTCACTGTTGTTCACTATTATGAATGAAAGTATTAAATGCGACCGGTCTTTTAATTAATTTTTTCCTTAATTTAACATCATTTTGTTTTTTGTCGGTGTCCAACGAAATTCAATATTTTAGAAGCTTTAACATGGACAACCAAGAAAGAAATCCTTTGTTGCTGAATAATAATCAATCTGAAAGCAACAGGTACCGAGACGTAAGTTCGGGGTCTAGCTCTGAAGACGATAATTGGTCTGGCGGTTCATCTAGTTCTTATTATTCTGATTCAGAAAGGTTTGTAAATTTATCAGTAATTTTACTATTTTTATGGTTAAATAAAAATTATATATAGAAGTAATCTGATTCTCCTATATTTATTTTATTAATTATTATGTTAATTTTGTTATACTGTGATAAAAATAATTAAATTAGTTTTGATCAGGGCTATATGGATCAGCTTAATTTTGAGTGATAATTGAAATAGTAAGTATATTAAACTTTTTATATATCTACTTCTCCAGAACTGCTAAACAAACTAGTTCATCCAAAATTCTCAGGGATGTTATTATTTGGTTTCTTGTTGGATAATAATATTGTTTCAAATACGGCAGCTCTTTTATCTATTTCATTAAAAAATGTTTGGTTACTTGATATTTATGAACAATTGACATAGCAATTAAAATAATTTGAATACTTATTATTTTGTCATGTGTTAATTCATTTACCGAGAGTATAAAGGAAGCAAACATTTTTTTAAATAATAATTATAAAACAGCAATATAATTCATAAAAGAACTTAATATTTTTCCAAATCAGTAATTTTTTTATTCATATGCCAATTGAGATTTTTAACAAAGTAATTGCAATCAATAATAGAGGTACCAGAAAGAAATCCATTTTTTTACGTTCCTTGTTTGAGGTCATTTTGGAAAGAAATCCTCGCCAAAGTATTGAGGATATATCCCAAAAACTTGCTTGCTGCTCCATGGTCTACAGTGCAAGAACGCAAAAAAAAATGGCAAAACTAATCAAATGGGTGTTTGGGTTCCCCACGGGCTGTCCGTAGCGAACAAAGAGGAGCGAATGAACATGTGTGATTCACTGTTGTCAAGAAACAGAATTCACCCATATTTGGGTTAAATTGTGACTAGTGACGAAAAGTGGATACTATATGACAATGTGCGCGAAAAAAACAATGGCTTTCAAAGTTCCTGTACCTGTTCCAACCCCTAAGCCCAGTCTCACCCTCCGCAAGGTCCTTTTGTGTGTATGGTGGGATATTTGTGGAATTATCCATTATGAACTGTTGAAACCGGGTGATACGATAACTGCAGAGGTTTATATCAACAACTTGATAAATTGAATGATAAATTAAAAGTAAAACTTCAGAATTCGATAAACTGAAAAGGAGTGATTCTATTACACAACAACGCGCGCCCTCACAGTGCAAAAATGACCCGTGAAAAAATACACAATTTAAATTTTGAAGTCTTGAAGCATCCTCCATATTTGCCAGACCTCGCTCCTTCTGATTTTTATCTCTTTAGATCGATGGAACATTCACTTAGGGACAAACAATTTAAAAATCTGAAGGAAGTCGAAAATCATAATATATTTTAATCAAATTAAAATATTAATTCATATTTTAATTTGAAACCACCAAATTTCGAATCTCATATTTTAATTCAAAACCACCAAATTTTTACAAAACGGGAATCGAAAAATTGCCTGAAAGATGGTAAACAGTTCTAGATAACGATGGGGATTATGTTTTATAATGTGTAAAATAATATGAAAAAAATTCCAATAAAGCCTATGATGTTAAAAAAATGGATTTCTTTCCAGTACCCCCTATTAGTTAGAATACAGTATTTTCACACACACCTTAAATTTTTGTTTTATCTTATTTAATTCCATTATTAAAAATTACGTTTTATCATGTTAAGTAATAATTATTCTTTAAATTATTCTTGTTGCCTAGAAACTTAAGGATTAGTGTATGTTTCAGTTCTGTTCCGGAATGGGATCCCAGTGTCCAAGATGACGGGGAACTGGTTTATATTGTTTGCGAACTGAAGAAAGAGCCTGCTAACCCAAGCGCACCACCACTTTTATCCAAACCTGATAATAATATTGGAATTGTTGAAAGAGGAGGATTCACAAGGCAGTCTGTACGAAGAAGTTCCAGGGGTAGGGACTTGTAATAATATTTTATATAGTAAATTCATTGCACCAGTTCATTGATTGAAAAAATGTATGTCAAATGAATTGTGAAAATGTATGCGAAATGAGCATCACGGTTCTCTATTCTGTTTCCACAGCGCAAACTATTTGTGATATCAGGCCTTGTTTAGCGTAGTAACGTGTAGCGAGGCTCCGGTCATGTCTCGGATACGGTCTCCCATCTTATCAGAGATCGACCTCTTGCCTTCCATCTTTGTATGTTTGTCCATGATCACCATTTCTCCAGGCTACCTCCATCTCTTCCAACAACATGCCTAATGTATGATACAATTATTTTCCCGCATGTTGTAGAGAACCTTTCTTTAGTGTGGAGTTCTTGAAAATTAAAATGAGTTTTACTTGGAAATTATGGAAAGTCATTGAACATTTATGAAACTGTTCTTTAAAATAGTAAAAATGAAAAACCCAATTTCCTATTGGATTTTTTATTTTCCCACTTTTAAAATTGGTTTAATCTCATTTAATAATGCTTAGCTAACTTTTTGTTTCAGGAAAATTATTAAAACTTTTAAGGCGCCGCAATAGTACGCGAGGAAAGTCGAAGACATCCAAGGACTCCAAGTCTGGGCAGAATTCCGAGAATCTGACACTAAAAAACCAGAACTCTAATGCTGATTCAACAAACGTTTCTGTTGGGAAAGTTACATTTGTTGAAAGTGAAGAAGGAGAAGTTAAAGAATTGGTTATGGAGGTTGGAATTTTAATTGATGTGTTTGTTTAATGTGGTTTGGCTTTGGATAAATGATGAATCACGTTATATTCTCCTAAATATTCATTAATACTTACACAGAATACTTTAATTAGTTAGTGCGTGATTTAAAAATCCTCTAAAATTTACATATGTGCAAGAAGGACATGGATTAGGAAGACATATGATTTACAATGTTTCACCTGTCCTATGTCTGCCACTCGTCTGTCTCATGACTAACTTGAACACAGCACAGTAGTACACAGTATTAAAATGCATGGTTTAGAAAGCAATATAAATTTGAAATAATAAAATAAATCTAACGGTATTATAATATCAGGGTTGATAAATAATTTATTGGTTGCAGGTGGATTTCACAAATAGGCTTCGTTATGGCAGAAGAATTAGTCAAATTGAATCCTTATTTGGAATTTCAACTAACACGTTTGATGATGGTAAGCGTGTTATGGTGTCAGGAATCCTACCCGAAGGTCAAGCAATTAATCAGAGGCAGATAAAGATCGGTGACTGGTTGAAGAAAATTGACAATCAAATTGTCACGGCTGATAACATAGAACAAATTCTGAGTAATTATCCCGAGGAAAAGGTTCAAGTTAACCTAGTTTTTCAAAGAGTAGCAGCTACTCAAGTTTCTTCAGATGTTCTAAGCAGCTCTAAAAATACTTATTCCGACCTCGTCAGACATCTTACAGACGCGACAAATGAACATGAGATAGTTCTTACACAAATATTGAGGGATCTACCAGTGTCTGTTTTGTATCTCACTTCCGAGGGATTGTCTGAAAATGGACCTGAAAATGACGGCGTTTTGTATTGCTATCCGAGACCTGAGAAGCATAATTTTCTATGTTCTTCTCGCGGCACTTTCATAACATTAAATCACCTTATACCTGAAATATCTAAGCAATGGAAGCCGTCTTCTTCTACCGTATTTGTTAAAGACTGTTTTGTAAACATCGCTTATACATCTAGAGGAAGTGAGCTTTTGCTATTAGCATTACCTGATAAAAAGTGCAACTTATTTGAACTGAAACATATAAACAAAGAACTCGTTAGAATGTTGGAATTTTGCTATCAGAGTTTGGACGGATGCTTCAAAAGTGGTGAAAATGTAAAAAAGTTGGATCATTTGTTCTCTAGATTATTTGCACAAATATTGACATGCGGGTACGGGTGGGACTCTCAAAATGGAGTGCGATTGGAAAATATAAGACTTCTCAGTGAATCTCTATCGCAGCCTTTGTTTGAACAATGTCTGCCGATGGCCCAGGGTATCAACTTGCCGTGGGAAGCCCAATTGCAAATTGATGATGCTTTAACGGAGTTAGAGGCAGCCGATTATAGAGAATGGGTAATATCATTTTAAACTTATGTGTCAAACTAGCATTCATCTTTGAAAAGTGATGTGAGCTATAATTAATAATATTTTCAGAATCTCACGCTGAACGAGTATTGTTAATGTATGTTTTTTTTTTAATTCGACAGAATGATGATCCTTTCGACTGCCAGAGATTATTTGTTGTAATTGGAACCTGCCTGTATTACGCTGGACATTTGCTGGTTTCCCACCTTCAGGATTCAGACCTCCTAGACGTGCACGCTTTCCTTAGAATGCAGGGGTTCCTCGCCATCTCCCGGGATGAGAATGTTCAAAATCTCATTGTTTGGAAAGAAGTATTTGTCAGCAGCTGTAATAGAGGATTACAAGAAGATTCTAATTCAGGGAGAATGCCCAATGGAATTGAAATCTACAAGTAAATAAAATTTTATTTTTTAAAATGAAATATAATTATTTTAACAGCTAACGAATTGAACATTTTAAATGACATATTCCATGTTGTTTAAATATCTACTAAATAATGAGATAATATATAAAAGCAAAATAACAATAATATATCATCAAATAAATAAATATATGAGATATTATTTATTATTATTATACACACCTTATTCAGACATTAACATAAAATAATATTGTAAAATAATAGAAAATTTCATCAGAAGTGCAATACACAAAGAAAAAAATTATATAATATCAGAATGTTTTTTCACAATCAAAATTAAAAATAAATATAAAATATGAAGTAAAGCAATTTATCCGTCACCATTGAGTTGAGTTGTAATAATGTAGTTGTGTAAAGAGTTAAATTTACAGCAAAAATGTTACTACCTCCTCATATTCATTCTCCAAAGAATGCATTCTGGGGACTGCGGAGTTAGCTAATGCATGTGTTCTGACATTACCACTGTAATAGAACAATGAATTATGTCTCAATGACCTCAATGGTGCGTGAAAGTCAAGCAGACCAAGAGATATAAGATAAGAGATCAGAGATATAAGATGAAAACAATAGATAAATTTTAAATATTGAAATATGGAGATGCAGTATTGATATTATCAATTGACATGATATACTTTTTGGAGTGATGAACTGTACCTCTCAAAACTATAGTTCATACAAAAATATAAGTCAATTGTGTGTGTAGTATAAAATTTAAAAAAAATGCAGTGTTAAAAATCATCAAGTTTTATAAAATCACTAATAATATAATTATGCTACTATTTCTCTAATAACTTAAATTATATTTCTATATTTAGTAAATTTCAAAGCCCACTGAAATTGGCATTAAGTTTACAATTATGTTTAATAATGTATGAATAAATAATACATTTTAAATAAATAAAATGTGCACTTGAATATTTAACTTGATTCAGAGTCAGCTCAATGCCAGTCTAGGTATACAAGATTATTGTTTTCCAATTTCGTTACCTGTATATCTGTTTATTTGTTTGTTTTTTTTAAAGAAAGATGCATGTCAACAATATCTTACTATTTTCAAACTAAGCTGAATATTTCTGCCTAGGACATATTCTATATATATGTTCCTAGAATATATTCTGAATAGGACAATCTTGGTGGTCTCCCAGGATGAGTCTCGAACACCTGAAAACGTGATCCAACAAATTGATATAACAAACTTTAATTTTACTTAGTGAGTTCAGTTATTAAAAACAAACTGGTTATGACGAGTCTACTGTTATGGTATGATAAATACCTGTGTTCAACGACTGATGGCGCCACTGATGCAAAATCTCTATATGTAGCTGTATGTATGTATTGTTTATCGCCATCTTTCAAACGGCGCCTGTCAAAATATTAAACAGATCTTTTCGAGTAGTTATTATTTTATAGAATATTATCAAGTAGTTTGAATAGCTGTTGAAACTGGGCAAGTTTGTGTTTGTTTGCAACCATGGAAAAATAACTATCAGTCAGTGATTCGATTTTTTTTTTGGATGGGAAGACGTGTGAGAAAATCAAAGTGAAATTGCATGCCGTTTATAAGGACCATGCACCTTCCATGACTACCATCAGATATTGGTTTTATGAATTCAAGCGTGGCTGAACATCCGTTTTTGCTAAAGAGTGCCCAGGCACTCACCCAGACACCCAGGCAGAAGTGTCCGATTAAGGTGACTACGGAGGATATGGTCAACAAAATCCGTGATATCGTGTCAGCAGACCGCCGGGTGAAGATTAGTGCGATTGCTGACATTGTAAACATCTCAATTCAACATGTACAAAATATTGTACATGAAAAATTAGGCAAGAGAAAATTATTGGCGAGATTTGTGCCGCGTTTGTTCACAGTGGAACAAAAGTGGAATAACATAACAACTTCAGAGCACTGGTTGAACATATGTAAGCGCAATCTGAAAGAGTTTCTGTGGCATATTGTGACTGTTGAAACATGGATCCATCACTACACGCCAGAAATAAAAGAACAGTCAAAACAGTGTACTTCACCTGGCAAACCTGCTTCAAACAAGGCGAAAACGGTTCCATCGACCAGAAAGATTATAGTCACTGTTTTTTAGTATTCGCGAGGCATCGTCTTCACCAACTATTTAGAGAAGGAAGGACAATCATGGGACAGTACTATACTGATTTATTGGACTGATTTGATGATGAAAGATTCCATTTGGGTAAGAAAAAGTGTCTCACCATGACAATGCACCAGCTCACTCGTCCGCAATCACCAGAAGCAAAACTGGTCGAATTACACTGCGAACTGCTGCCTCATCCACCCTATTCTCAAAATTTGGCCCCATGTGATTTCTTTTTGTTTCTAAACATGAAAAAGTGGCTTTGCAGAAAGCGGTTCACGTCAAATGAGGAAGTCATCGCCAAAACAGAGGCCTATTTTGCTGAATTTGACAAATCACACTTTTTGAATTGGTTAAAATATCAATGGTTGGAATATCAAAGATATAAGTGTATCGAGTTGAACTATACACCCCTTGTATGCTAAGAAAATTTTAACTAAAGAAGACTCATTTTACATCATAGATATGTGAAGATGGATCTCTCATGATGCATATTGTGCATGACGGGCTATCAAAAGATTAACTTCCCAACAATTTTTCAAATAATATTTTCATTTCAGATTTCCCATGGGTCGGTGGTTTGTCGTCATTATTGGGAAAGGCAAAATGCTTTTGGTGACATTATTAGAAGCGGGTGCAGCCACTGTGAAGGTGAATTAAATTTTTAATAGAAAGTTGTTTTTTGAAGTCTGATTTTGTTTAGATACAGGTTTTCTTGGTTGCCGTGTTCATCTTGTATATTTGTCTGTTTTTTGATCAACCATCATATGAGTTTCTCTTTGTACTATTTATTGGTTTTCTTTGATTTTATTATATTTGTTTTTTTTATATATAGAAATAATTTTTATTTTTTTATTTTGATGACATAATGTCGCTGTCACACTGAAATAAAGGGGTTATTTGTACATTGGTATACATTTTATTTTTATATTATTTGGAATGAATGGGTGAGGAAGGATAGTAAGAATTATACATATTCGACGTGAGTAGTCCTTTTAGAAGTCTCAACAGTCGACGGCCAGTGAGAAGGCATATGAACATCAGATTAATTAATAATACATAAGTTGGTATCTCGCTTCAGGCAGTAGGTACCATACTTCCAGAGCCGTTCTATGTAGAGGAGTGCGAGAGCTGCCTGGATCTCTTGATAGACGTGGGGCTGGACAAGTTCTTGCAGCAGTGGTTCCCATGCAACGCCAGGCCACAAGTGGTCACACAACCAGAGCTACTACTTCCCAAGACTAAAAGTCACAGAGATTCAGGTCAGATTCCATGTCAATCGTTACATGTATATGTGTAATATTCTAATGGTATTAATAACTTTTGATACATTACTTCAGTCTCCGGTGTCTCAATGCACAGTAATAAGTCACAGGCGAATTAGACAAGCTCTGAGCTTAAGAAAGATTACGCAGTTACCCACATGATGAACATGACATTTCAGCAGGGCCAATAATAGGTGGAATGTTGTGAATTTAAAAAAATCATTTTAGATTCTTGGAATTATCGAATTCTGTGATGTATAAATTTATTGATTTAACACTCGATTTTAACACCTATTTTTACTGAAATGTCATTTTTATGGGTACATTAAAATGAAATTAGTTAATTTTATTTTAAATCAATAGATTATTATTAATATAGGTTTATTTCTTACATCTTTTACAAATAATTTCCATTTTGAGTGTACATTTTCCGCACACATACTTATTACACTTAATACAGATAATATTAGATCTATTTTTTTACAAAGTCTGATTTGGCAGGACTTCTGAATATTGAGAGACGGTGGACTGAAACTAATTTTGGGTTTATCTCTATGGTCACTTCCTAGTTCTTTAGGCAGTTGGAAAATAAAGTTTTTTTCTGGATATATTTACTTCAGTGGTCTCTTTATACAAAATCCATGCATTGATAGCTGCTAGATCCAAGATATTATAAAAGATTTGAAGAGGCCATCTACGAGATCCTACTTTCACATTATATTTTCGCACCATTTGATCAACCACATACACTCCAAACTTGGTATTATTGTAAAATCTAACTGTCTCCGAGATAAGTTTATCATTGTTTTCAATTTTTACAGATTTGAGTTTTGAACTGAGTAATAGTACTTTTTTTGGGTTTTGTTTTGTAAACTGTGAGAATGTAATTCTCTGATTTATAAAGTCGTGTTGAAAACCAGATCATATTATCTTTCTTGACTTTTGGAAGTTTTGGCAATTCTCTTTTGTTTCCACGTACAGTCCCAACTAGATTAGTTTTATTATATGTAACTTTATTGCTAATAAAAGGCTGATAAAAAAATTGTCAGTAGTTAACCTATTGTCAGTTACCTATATTTCATCTACAACTTAAATATGGCTCAGCAAGTTTGTATATGTTGATCACAAATGGAAAATTGTACATCAATAAATACTGAGAAAACATTATATTCAATTCTCTTTGAAATAAATAAATTTCAAAAACAACATTATTATCAAAATACATTCATGGCAGTGTGTAAATAAAAAAGAATGCAATAATGCCAAATGTTTTTCCATAAAAAGCAAAAATAGTATAAAAGTATCTGGATGTCATAGTAGACAGACAATTAAAATGGAACGAACAAGTACAAAATCTGGTCACCAGAGTAAGAAAACTTATTTACATTTTCATTAAATTGAGAAATATCCTATCATCTAGTATGATTAAAACAATTTGCCCAATCTATTTTACAATATGCTATAAACGGTAGGGGGGGGGGGGGGGGGACTTTCAAAACTAACCTCTTACCTGTAGAAAAGGTTCAGAGGCTGGTTTTGAAAGTCATCCTTTGAGAACCATAAATATTTCTAACTTCACAGCTGTTTAAGGGTTCTCAGTATAAATAAAATCTTCAAAAAGAATGCATTGCTACAAATTCACAAATATCATTTCAATTAAACAATTTCAACAAAAATAAGTAACCGACCAAGATCGCGTGGCAACTTAGAAATCCCCAAATTTAAAAATAATGCTTCTCAATACCATTACGCCTATCAAGGATAAAAAAATTTCATGCCCTCCCATATAAAATCAAAACAGAAAAAAATTATAAAGCCTTCAAATCACAAATCAAACAAATATTAAAAAAACTCCAACAGCAATTACAAGTTCTATTTGATTATGTTTATGTATATGTATTTAATAATTTAATTCTATATTTATATTTTGCTTTTATACCTACCTTTACATTATTTTTAAACTTAAATACTCCCCAATTCAAACACGGGAATTGATTTCTCAATTGAGTTAAGTAATTTTGTGTAAAAAAAAATTATAAATAATTAAGTTATGTATATACAATATACGTATAATAAAATAAATATAAATAAAAAAAATACAACGAATTCACTCAAAAGTACGTTCTGTATTCGAGTTCCATCTTTACCCAAATATGGGAAACCATTTATGAGGTATTTACTTTTGACATCCGATGCTAACCAAAATTTTATGCCAAATTTGTCTGGTTTATTTAGCATGTACTGAGTAAATCGGCACCTAATCTTTGTTGGAAACAATTGCAACTATAATGTTTGCATCGGGTTTATAACAATTTTGGGAATTTCCAATAAATTTATTCCATATTTTAGAAATCAAAACAAATTTGTCTGATTTCAAACGTTGGTGTTGACGTTCCGAAGGTGGGCAAGGGGCGAGGGATGCTGTTTTCAACAAAATAAATGACAAGTGAAAACTTTTAATGTATGGTTTACTTGTTGTTTTCTTTTTAAATAAACGACTGCAAAATTAGTTATATGTAACATAAAAATAGGTATTAACATATCCGCAAAATTAGAAGGCCGACAAAAAAAAAAAAATTGAGATATATATATTAATATCATTATATCAATAATAACCAACATATTATTACAAAAAAATATTTTTAATGTTAAAAGTTGAATCCGTCAAATTGGGTTCCGTAAATATAGTGTTAAACATATTGATAATTACAATATGATTAAAATGTAATATTAATGTATTGAAATAATTACAAATTTGCGAGGGATTATTCCGTAAATTAAAGTAGATGCCTTTCAAATAATGGAACGATAGATGTATCAATTTGAAAAGTATAACATATAGGTTCGAAAACTTGTCATTAATGTAGTGTGTGCTGTAGCATAATCAGTTAATGCACGTTCTCCGGATTGGAAGAGATCCAGGTTTGAATCCCGGTAGCAACAACAATATTTTTCGATATTTAGTATTGCATTTGTATTCAGGTTATTTACAAATTTATCGCATAATAGTGAAATGATTGTGTTTTTTTAATTACCGTATTTGCTCACATGATTTGCGTACCATTTTCGCTATTTTCATTGGTTAAAAATCATAATACGTAAAATATGTGGATTTTTTAGTGGAAGTTTTGAAAAAAGTTTATGTTTTAGTATGATTGAGAAAAGCAGACACGTTTTATCAAAAATTTATTGTAATTTTAATACATAATATTATAAATCATAATCTTGAACCATATTATTGGAAACGCAAATCATCATGAAATACCTAAAACATCCAATTTTTTTAACACAACTGCACACTAAAATTGTTGAAAAGCAACTAAAATATTTTATAGACTTAACCGTTCCTTCGCAGTGCTCTACAAACAAAGCTATTACTTCTGTACCCTTGGAAAAACCCTCAATTAACATCCCTTACCTAAACCTGCAATTAGCATGCTCACTCTTTTATCAAGAAAAGGCAAATTTTAAGTATAAAATAAGTCAATATTGTCAATAGTTCAGGATCTACATTTTATTCTTTATTCTACATTTTTTATCCTAATGTGTTTTTTCAGGATTTGCTGCTGCTTTTACAAAAAAAGCACCCTCTCCTATTTCTAAAAAATCTCCTGAAATTCAGTCGATTTTAAAGAGACGACACCACTCCAACGAGCACATCAACAATAATGTTTCGGGTAATGATGATTCCTTCAACACTTCATCTTCCAGTCAATCGCAAAATAATGTGAATAGTAGTAATAATAGTATTCAGTGGGCAAAATCGCCTAACGCTCATACAAACTCCATGTCTAATTTAGATGTCAATTACTCTGAAGATTCCGGAAGTCAAAAAAGTACTAGGTAAATATAATTTTTCTATTCCTATCTTTGAATCTGAAATTCAAACCTTGGCTTCTTAGATGTTTAATATTTTCTAAATTCTTAATGGGTTATCTTCTTAATTCTTACATGGTCATTTTCAATAAATAATATTTTTTTTAAATTATAATAAATACGTTTTTTTCCAGACCTTAAATCTTAAAAATTATGAAAAGTGTGTTTTAGTTATTTATTATACAGTGTGAATACTATGTTCCAGACTGATGTTTTTGAATAACTAGAAAATGAAACAATTTTTTAGTTTTGTTTTTATTTATAGATTATTTGGTTTATTACAATTATGTATGGAGTATAACATCGGCCAAGTGACCACCTCTGACAGTGGGAAAAATGCGTGCTCTTTTAACCATATTTTTTATGACATTCTCGCATACTTGTGTGTTTCAGCAATTTCATTTTGAATATTGTCCTGTAGCATCGGAACTGTTGTTGATTTATTGGCATAGACCTTTGCTTTCAAGTACCCTGACAGAAAATAGTTGGGAGCAGTCAAATCAGGTGATCGAGGAGGCCAGTCAATATCACCACTTTTTGACATTATATGGCCAGGAAAAATTTGTCAGAAAATTTCAAGCGTTACTTGGGCTGTGTGTAAGGGGCACCATCCTGTTGAAACGACATTTGTTGCAGGCCCAATCGACTCAATTCGGCCACTGTGAAGTTTTCCAACATGTGATAATAGTACTATCACCATTAATGGTTATAGCATATTGTTGCTATTATTATTTAGATAAAATGTTTTAATGACTTCAACACTTTGTTGAGGCGTTAGATGCTCCATAATAAATTGTAATCAACTACTCTATACGACTACCAAATGCGAACTGACAAATGTCTGCCGAACCAAAATGGCAGCCAAACAAAATCGGCCTGGAACATAATATTCACCTGTATGTAAAGAAATAATCTTGTAGTTTTTGGTTAAAATACAATTTTAGATAGAACCTATTCATTTTATAACACTAATAATAATTTGTAATAATTAAAACAATATCAGAATTTTCACACAACACAAATTTGTTTTCAATGTACAGAAAAACTCCCTATTGATTACAGAGTACATTTTGTATATTCAAAACCAATTGTGTTTGATGTTGCTAAATTTTCTTGATATTATTTCAAAACAAAAATCACAAATTTTAAAGATTATTTTGTATTTATTTGTGGCTGCTGTCTGTAAGCATGCATAGGATATTGTTTTAGGTTTTTAATTAGTTACAACTATATAAAAACTAGAATGCCGAAATTTTAAAAATAGATGTATAATGAATTTCATACTATGTTGTCAGTTTTGACATTGCAATTCATTCTTCCCTATAATACAAAAATATGTACGTATTACATTTATCAGGGCTTAACGGAGTGAAAAACTATCCTTTTAGTCAATTTAAACGTGTTATGTAAATATAAACTTAATCTTATTTATTTATTAACCACATTTTTTTGTTTTTAAATATTGCATTTTTGTTTGGCACTATCAATTTTACATTAATTTTTAGTTAATCTCTGTCATTCATAACATAGTCAGACTTATGGTCTAGTTGTTACGATACTCACCTAGTGATCTAGTGGTCCCCTGACCTCGTTTCAGGAGGCCATCACGTTGGTCATATTTTCCTAGTACAAGCGCTTAGCTTAGTTTGAAAATAGTAAGAATATTGATGTGACACGTATTCCAAGTACGCACCTGTTTTTTTAAGAAAGAAAAAAATCACTTTGTTAACTGTTTGTAAGTCTAAACTGAATAAAAGTATATCTAGATTTATTTTCATGTTAATGCTCATATAATCGGTTCAAACTTATGTGTTATAATAATAATAATAATAATTGGTTCGTAATGTTTTAGCGAAGTAAGTGAGGAAAGAGTTGAAGGAAGAAGGGTTGCGAGAGAAAGAGAACAACAACAAAATAGAAACTCTCTATCTTCAGATTCTGATACTGAGTGGGATGGTTGTGAAGTATGTATATATATTTTAATTTGGTTTGACAACATGCGCATTATTAATGATTGTTATTTATATTTCAGAATTATTGTGATTAACTTTGTGGAAGTCCATTGTAATTAACTTTAAAAAACTTACAAAATTTTTTACTTTTTGACTTCACTTCACACAACACTTTAATTAAATATTAATTAAAACGTTTTCGGCGCGTACTGCGTCATCGTCAGTAATAAACTAAAGTTTAAATTTGTTTGAACATGCACATTTGCATTTTATTTATTTTAACACTAATAACAGCCAATCTGTTTTTGAGGAGTCCTCACTTTTTTTATTAACTGGGTATATACAGGTGTATTACACACATGTATATTCATCATGTACATACCCAGTTAATGTTGTGGATTTTATAAATATTTAATTAGATTATTATCTCAGAAACATTGTAAGTAAAGCGTTTTACGTGTGCACCATTAATCGTGCCATGATGGTAATCAATTTCATTCCAAACTAAATGAAAAATATCAGACCTAGTGCTCGCAATTAATTTAGAAACATAAATAATATGTATTTACAAATATATATATTGTTTTTAAAACAGTTACATACTGGTTTCCATAAGATTGTAAATGTTTTTCTAATTTATGAAAAAAAAAATCTGTAGTTGCACTGTATCGTTAACAAATGTCACCTGTCATTACTTACTAAAACTAAATGAAGAATATCAGGCCTAGTGCTTGCAATTAATACAGTAACATTAACAAGTGTCACCTGTTATCCACGGCTTAAATATTGCATTTTAGGCTACCAGCCAATACGGTGGCAGTTATGATCTTTCCGATCTGAGTCAGTCCCTCTTGGAGAAAATGGATATTGTCACACCGACAAAGTGAGTTATCGTTAATTATATTTGTCAATTGATTTTTTATAAAAGATGAAAAATAATCTTTTTGGTGATATGAATGCGGAATACGATTTTGTCAATTCCAGAATAACAACAGGCACGGAGAATGTATGTTTCCATTTTGTAAGACTGGATTGCGAGCGCGGTATTCTGTTGGCCCCTACCGTTCATGTTCAGAAACAATCGGAGAGTGAATTGTTTGGGTATATCTTAACCAACTTCAGAAAAGCGAGTCAAAAGATACACACTCTGTTGCAGAACACAATAAGGTATTACATTGCGGTAGGTTCATGAGAGTTAAACAAAGCATTATATCTCATCAAAAATTATATCATATTTGATTTTCAGATTTAAGAAAATGTTATCACCATCCAGCTCGGTGAACAAGTCCTTGGTAGCTATTAAAGAACATGGAATATTGTTTGACGTACCGGCAAAATATTTTGGACAAACATCGTCAAGCAAGAAGGCTGGAGAATCCTTCAGTTACTGGGTTGTTGGGTAAGGTGTAAATATGTGTAGATTATTTATAAAATAGATTGTGTATTTGGTCTAAGTTTAAATAAAAGTGTTGTATTTTAGAATTATCCTTAATATATGTGCAATGCAAAAAATAGTCAATAGTCAAAATTGATGAATGCAAAGATGATCACTTCCTTCATTAATTTATAAAAATACTATTTTTACTAAATGTAAAAAATGAAATGTTTTTTTATGTTTTTTCAGACGTCTGTTTGAAAACCAGCAAGCTTCTGAAGTGTACGTCTGCTGCCATGATTCAGTTCCTCAAAATATTGTGGAAATAGCTTTCAGGCTCGGTTTGAACTACTGATCTCATTATACAGTATTCATTTAGAGATTGTTTATGAAATAAGTTATATTAATTAAAACCCCACCAATTTCATTGTTTGTGTAAATCAAATTTTTTAATAATTCAATTAATCTATTCGAGAATTTTTTTAATTATCTGATGGCATCCAATATATTTTAAAAATTTACAATTCTTACTAAAATACTGCCCCTGTAAAAAAAGAAATTCTGCCAGGCAGGTATGACCAAATTATATTTTTCTAATAGTTACTCATTCTTTGATTTCTTTTTGGAACTCAGTGTAAGGATCTTGCATCCTGTGAAAGTATTATTACATTTTATTGTAGCGTACATGATATTTATGTGACTGTATAGAGGGATCTTTAGAGTATAACATTATTTTAACATTTAGTTTGACTTGTAGTAGAAAACAATGTACTTCACTTCAGTAAAACAACTATGTATAATTTTAATCTAGATATTTTAAAACGTGCGACGAAAGATACTGTGCAACCTGATGATGATGAAGAAGAAGATGAGTTGATTGTATCAAAAAAATCAATCATGGTGTCGGTTTAAATCACGCGGAATCACTTCTTAACTATCTTGAGCAGCAGGAACAGCACTCTCGCTGCAAAAAAAAAAAATGTTGAGAAATATTCAAATTAGAGTTTGTCGAAAAACAGCAAAGGGCAAAAAAGAATTGTCTATGCTTCCTTATTTTTTTAAATGATTTCATGTTTTATTGTTGATTTATCTTATTTTTAAAATTATGATTATTATATTAAAAATTTTATTTTGTGGCCGACTTGGAGTTTTATTGAAATTATTGTATTATTTATAAATATTTATTTATTATTTATATACATAGTGAAAGTTATTTGACAACCTACAGACCTCTATGGTAGACTACTGAAGTATGGCGAAAAAATCCTCAGTGAATATAGGTGTGGCCTAAACAAACAGATCCACTATAGATTACATACATTTAATGTGGCAAACTTTGGAAAAAGCACATTAATATAATATGCCACTCCACCATTCGTTCATTGACTTGACAGAAAAAACATGTTATATTACACACTCTTAAAATACTAGGCATCCCTTTAAACCTAGTAACACTAATGAGACTCACATTGTCGGAGTCTAAAGCAGTTATAAATATTCAGAATGAGCTAACAAATACTGTTGAAATTGAGTCTGGAGTAAAAAGGGTGATGCACTCTATCACGGTCTTTAATCTGGTGTTGAAGGCAATAACTCTTAAAGTTAGCACTGCGGACTGTATTAACTATAATACATTGCAGATGTGTGTCTATGCTGATGATTTAGTTATTGATTGACCATGCTGCCATCCTGAAAAAGTGAAAAAATTTGGACTGCTTCAAAAACGAAGTACATGATCGGTACATGTGAACAAGAAGTACCCCGAGATGTTTGCGTAGGACACCATGAATATGATGGGGTTAATAATTGTACATATTAACTTGAGCATGTTAAATAAGAACTGATAAATTGAAAATTTACATTTTAGCTGGAAATAAAAGCTTTTATGCCTGTAAAAAACTGCTAGGGTCGAAAATACTAAGTCAACGAAGCAAACTGTTAATATATAAAACAATAATAATGAACAATTGTAAGTCCAGTGGTAGTCATAGTTATGAAACGTGGTGCCTAACTTAAATGGAAGAAAATAAAGAAGCAGTTTTTGAATGTAAAATACTAAGAAAAATTTATGGAACTACATTAGAAAATAGAACTTGCAGAATAAAAAAATGGGAGTGTCCGGAAACTGGAGATGAATGGCAGGGATAGGAGTTGGTGGAAAACACTTGTGGAGGAGGCCAAATCTAACCCTGGAATGTAGTGCCGTGGATAAGTTAATGATCAAACAGACCGATGCTAGAAGTTATTGCCTCGATCCCTGTGGATAGTTTGCAGTAATTATTCCTACTACTATGTTTTCAAGATTTAAAATACATATATTTTAAATGAAATTGGCACTTTCATTAACGATTTTTACTTTCAATTATGATTTAATTTTGCAATGTTTCACAAATTCCGAATCTATTCATTCAATTGACTCAGTAATGAGAAATCTGTGCAATCGAATTTAAATTTTAAGTTAACGTTGTTTCACATTATTCGAATTTTATTTTGTTTATCCCTTGAATTGAGGTTTTACTATATTTTTATATAAGAATTTTTTAATGCAGATAAGTAATTTAACACAGTAAGTAATGACCAAGTCATCCAGATATATTTTTAATAATTACTGCAAAAATATTGTGGTTAGTCATTTTTAATAAATTTTGTATATATATGTATACCATGTGAATTTTATATTAAAAACTAATTAATTTCAGAAAAATCCTTTTCCTTCATCTGGCTAATAAAAAACTTATCTTTTTGAAATAAAAAGGTTTTTTCTGAATAAATTTTATTAGAGTATTATTATTTTAGACAAATATTTGTTTATAAATTGCAGAATAAATATTATTTGACATTTTTGAGTGGATAGACATCAAATCAAATCACATCAAAAATGTAACTTAATTAATGGTGATGAATATAATGTAAAGAAGTTATGTATTGTTTGAAAAATTATATATTCTACTGCTTTAACTTCTAATGGAATACCATATTAGAGTTTCCCAATTTTGATTACATATGTATTATTATTTTTAAGTTGCAGCTTCAATTAAGCTAAGTATAACTACAAAAATTTGGGCTCTATATTACCTTAGAGGGAGTTGAATAAATATTAAATAGATCTAATACCATTCAGTATAACCATAATGATACTTTACCATTTTATTCAAATAAAAAATTACGTGATGAAATAATAATAATAAAATTCGCGTTTGCAACAATTAACTTCAAGTTGTTAACTATTCAGTCTTTTCTACATAATTGTCTCATGCTAGGTCTTCACATACATAATGTTAAGCCAATACACAGAATACCTCTTCACAACAGACTTGCTCAGAAGGGTTACTTGATTTTACAGACTGCTTTTCTAGGTTTACATATTTATATGCGTCCTGCTATTTTTCTGTGTAATTTTTGTGTTGGTGTCTTTGTCTCAATTGTCAAATTGTTAAGAAGTAGGCAGTTTTGAAGAATACTTAATCTTTTGCTGAAATATTTGAGTATGTTAAGAAATGCAACCAGTCCGAAGCGTGCCAACGTTGCACTGAGAACAGTTGGTACTCTGGAATTTATAATGATTAACTGTTTTGCCGGTTAAAATTAAAAGTATTATAAAAATAGTTTGAAATAAGCTAATTAGTTATTTGAATTAAAATGTGCAATTTTGATAGTCGAAGAATGGTCTAATGATATAAAAAAATATTTTATATATATATATTTTATTAAGGAAATATAGCAGATTATTACAGCATATAATAATATAAATAAAGTTATAAGTTTCTCAAGAAAATTAGAAATAAGTACATTATAAGAAGAAAATGTACATAATTGTTTTCTTATTCAATTTTAATGCTTAGCTAAGACAAATAAGAATATAATATATTTTTATACAATTTATTATATATATAACAATCTATAGTGATTTAGGAACAAACAGCAGTTACATATATTTTTATACAATTTGCGATAATAAGGGTAGTGGTAGTTTGCACTTGCACATTTACTTATATGTAATTTGTGAAGTTAATTAGTATTATTACAAATTGTATTGAAAACTTTATCAAAAACATGTTTCCATTCATATTTTTCATTATGAGATTATATTAAAACTCGAGAAACAACGAAAAGAACTCGAGATACAAAAAAAAAATGAAACTACCCTATTATACACTAGAGAGTAAGATATTGAATTCGTGAAATAATTTTCCATAAAGATTCTATTCATCTATCAACAATAATACTTTCTTTAACCATAAATCAACACACAGTATATTATACATGCTGCACTCTTTGGAAGTTTACAAAACAAAAATGCATTCTTGCAAAAAATTATATTGCAAGAATATTCTGAAATGCATTTCTTTCTAGTGATAAAATTCTACCTTCTGCTTATAATTAAAACATTGATCAACATTGCTTGGTCATCAGCATGACAAAATAGAAAATCTTTTCTTTATATAACATTTTATATAGATTTGTGAAACTACAGTACAAATATAAAAGAATTACAATTATGTATATATTCCATAATAATATATTCTACCTGAGAATTCCTGCCTTAAGTAACACATAAAGTACTGCGACATCCCAATAAAGTAAAGCTTAATGTTTTAGATTATGGAATTTTTTTTATTTGCTATAAAACTGAGTGTGTTCATATTGTACATGTATGAGTTACAATATTCAATTTAATCTATCAAATTATTAGTTTTCATTACCTTGTTAGTAAATGACGGTTATAGGAAAAAATCAGATCAATATAGTTAATACATTATTTATCTATTTTGTAAAAATGTATTGATATTGAATTAATGGATTATATTAATAATTTTACGAAGTATATCGTGTTTTAGGCCATGTATATTTTATCATTACAAGACAGGATAACAATCCTTCCAATGTCATTTTAATTTCTGTATGTAAAAATATATACTTTTATTGCAAGTTTATTTTAAAAAGTATTTTATTATTTTCATCTTCATGTGGAAACTGGATCATTGGTCAAGGGGAAAGCAATCATCCTAAAACAAATAAAGTATGATAAAACAACTATTTAATCAGAGGTCTTGAGCAGACAAGCGACTCTTAAATAAAAATGTAACATGACATGGAGACGTTTCTCTAAAATTTATTTTGGCTTTAAAACTTAACAACCAGTAATATATAATAATAACTCGAAGGATGAGGATACGATCCCTGCATTGTCAGGATAGTACATAATATTTAGGGCTGGTTGTATGAGTGGTATTTTTTTTACTATGGTAAAATAATATTTACTTCTTGAAAGTACATTCAGTAGTAAACTAATTTTACTCTCTCATATCTGATCTCTTCACGGCTGTTTCAAAAGTCACCCGTCACATTGATACTTTGAAAGTTGCAGTATATGATCTCACTATTTAATTTATGTTACAAGATTTTTTTGTCGGGAAATGACAGATTCCAAATGCAGGGGTGAATAAAGCCATATATAAAATTATATGTATTGCCAACGGTGAATATTAAAAATAAATCAAATTTGAAAACATACTCTAATATTTGATGATTATTTGCCTTGCCACACTATATATTAGGCGAGATTATCTTTGACCATTGTAAAATTGACATATGAACAACCCACAGACGTTTTTTACTACGGGCGATGGTAAAACATTACCATAATAAAAATTTACTGCTAGTCACATAACCGCCCCGTAGAGAATATTGAAAGTAATTACATTTAGTATGCAAGAAAAATATTCTAAAATTTCAAAATTACAGTGAGAGAAAAATCCTAGAATTTAAAATGTTTATCTTTGCAATAATTAGCAGTACATTATTTATATTCATAAAAGTGATTTAAAAAGAGTGAAAACAAATGATTTTATTTGACTCTGTGCATATAGAATGAAAAGTCTCACCATTTCAGCTTCTTCCTCACTGGTTTTGTACTCAATACTCAGGAGATTGACAGAAACACTCGCATTAGCCATCTTAGACCCGTAATGTCCCGCCCAATATTGTGAGTCACATCCGCTGTGATAAAATGTGACGGATCGAACCCCATGACCATAGTTTTGGAACTTGTGATTGACCTAAAAAATAAATTGCTTTTGAATAATCCAAATGGAAATGGATAATTGTTTAAAAGAGATTAAAACTTCACTACGCTGATTCTTTATTACTGGTCTTTTCTTAGTGTATTATTGATTGATTAATACTGGCGTATCTCTATAGTAAATAGTAAGTAGAACCCTGACAAGCCAGTTACATTTTATTAAGGGCTAGCTTTCATTTTTCCAGTTTGAAATTCGAGAAATTATACGCGAATTAGATATGCTTTCAAGACAAGGTTAATAGTTAAATTGTTGATAAGTGTCAGATAAATAATTAATGATGTTATTTGTTATGTAAATCATGCGAGAAAAAGGTTTGAATAGAAAGAGACTACTATAAAATTGTTGATTTTCAAGTGTCAAACATAACTTGTGTCTAGAGGCTTATCCATGACTTACTCATATTAATATTATCGAATGAGTGTTGTAATTTGCATTAATCTATTGAAAATTAAACAATTTACCTACCTAATACATATATATGAATATGTTTTGAAATCAGACAAAGTATCTACATATACATATTTAGATGATCGCTTAAATCAATGTTCTAAATTTAAAATTATTATGACAGCTTTAATTTATTATTTTGTTTAATATTATCGATTTAAAATGCGACGTTGGCATCTTAAAATTGGTTTCGGAAAAATTCATTTTCTTCATTAGGCTAATAAAAACTTCTTTTTTTTAATTGAATTTTAGAAGTCTTAATGGTCAAATAAAATTATTCATTTAAACACTTATTAATATATGAATTAAAGTCAAATAACTTTGTTTCACCACTTGATTAGATATAAAATCTACATGTTTTGAGAACATGTAGTTTTGTTCTCTTCCTCAGGATGAGTTGTATACTAATGTTAAAAATTGATATAAAAATAAAGTGGTGTGTGTAAACAATGTTATTTGACTTTAATTCATTAATGATGTCATCACAAAGTAAAAACCTACCTTCAGAAGAATTATTCTTTGAAAAATATATTAATATCTTGGGAACTTAAATATTAGTAAAACGGCATATGCTATAAACAAAACATGTACACCTGGAGTTATCTTAATTGTTATGATGGTCGTCAGATCAGAATGTTATGCATAAACATGAACGACATAATGAACTTAAAAAAAAAAAATAATAGGGACATGTAAAAAAAATTAACTTAAAATCTCAAGTGAATATGGTATTTTATGTAAAACTATTTTGAACTGTGCTGCAATGTAATCCATAATATTACACTTCCCCATCTTTATTGGTTAAAATCTATGACTGGCATGGGTATCGTCAGTGTCATTATGGCTATTTCGTGCTTGCTAAAACGGCCAGGTCTGCCAGACATGTTTTCCTTAGTGGCAATGTATACTGACACATGTTAAGACAATATAATATGTATATGATGTTTGATGGAATGGAAATGCTGAGAAATATATTGAAAGGAGAGTGACTGCAGGGAATAAAATGAAAAGCGATTTGAATGCAGTAATTTCTAACAGAAACTTGTCAGCTGAGGGGTAACCAGCGGTACACAATAGAGTCCTGGTAATACATGGAAGTGAAACCTGGAGTTGGCAGAAGAAGAACCAAAGTAGATTGACAACAGCGGAAATGAGATCACGTAGGCGTATATGTGGCAAATTTATTTGTGATAGAATAAATTAGTAATGAATTTAAAGCTGAATACTGAAGCATAGTAAATAAAATAGTCGCTTAGATGGTTTAGTCATGTGGAACGAATGAATGAAGAGAGGGTGGTAAGAAAGATAAATGACGCGAGTGTTTATAACACCAGAAATAGATGACATCCACGGAAGACTTAGCTTGACCAGGTAAACCAGATACTGGAAGATGGTTCTGTTAGAAGCTTCAACAATTAAAGATCAATCAGCATGAATACGAATGAGGCGAGACAGAAGAGTGGCGTTCCATCGTCTGCCTACCCCTGCAAAACAGCATTATGGTAAAACAGTTAGTTTAATCTTTAAAAACACGGGATATAATAAATGTTTAATCTCGTGCTCTAGATTCAAATGAGGGTGAAAAATAAAAATATTACTAAAATTTCACTGATGCGAGAAAATATATTTAAACAAAACATTCCACTGATTTGCCTCAACCACAGATTGTTCATTCTCATTAAGAAAATGCACAGTTTCATCTTTTACAGAGAATCACAAAATACTGATGTGCGAATCAATTTGATGTATTTTTTCAAATATATTAGAACAAACTACAGCTCATAGATTTCCCAAGTTAATCATTGCCAAATGTAATAATTATACAAGAGAGAAAACCTGGATTAAAATCAAATCTGTATTCTTAAATGCAACATGCGTAATATGCCTTTTATTTAATGAGCATTCTTGCAAATAAAAATGATGAAATAAATGTTAACATCTAACAGTAATAAATTACTGTCATTTTAGGTATTTTTAGTACTGGACATGGCTACTCTACGTAGATTAATGGCGGCTCTTAATATACCCACGTCACCGTGCCACTCGACCCCTAATAATTGGTGTAAGACAGAGACTGCTTTGAAGAAAAAGTTATGGGAATTTTTTTATGCACGTAATATTAGTATTGTAAACAGAGATAGCCTTATGATTTATTTTATTTTTAAAGCATTTTTTCATTTTACAGTACACATGTTTTTAAAAAAAATTAACCAGTAGATATACATTCATTTACCTCTTTCCAACCCTCTGCCCAGTTAGTCATCCGGACATGAAATTCAAAATCTTTAATTACTGCATTTTTATCATCTAGCAACGCAACTTTCAGCTCATATACCGAGCCGCAGTCCCATCTCGCAGCATACCTGAACAATAAACAAGATTTTAATTTTGTACACAAAAAAGGTGACAACAAGAGAAAATTTTACTTAACTTTCATTATTACTAGCAAAAATATTACATATACATAAAGGAAAGAGCTAAATCTGGAAATTTTTTTGAATAAGCAATACATATTTAAAGCAAGGATACTTGATTAAAAATGAACCTGACGATATTGAGTAAACATATTCTTTGTGAAAAATAAAAAGTGCGTGAAGAAAAAAATAAGTGGTATACCATTCGGAAATAAGGATGTCGGGTTGGTAGGTATCTAGTATATCAGGGTGAATTCCTGCCTTACACAAATCCACTGTTTGATGTTTGGCGCATGTGTGGTAGGAGGTAACAAAGCAAGATAATGGGCTTGTTGCTGCATTAGTTTTTGCCAAAGTTACTCCCAGAGGAGGAGTTTCCACTTTCCAATGATCCCCACCTGTAAATTTAGCAAAATAAAAGTATTTTCATAATATATTACATAAACCAAAAAATATAATCTCTCATTGTTTACAAAGCATCATTTTAAAATACCACAATCTATATCACATCTATATCACTAAATGGATTAATTCATAAAAAACAATTAATTTTATATCCTAAAATAAATTATAAAATTATATTTATTTTTGGTTACATTTGGCTAGAATTAGTATCAAATATGCCAATAGTCGATTTCAGTACAATGTTTGATTAGAGGTGACAGTCTGCTCCTATGTCTCAGTTTTTTAAAAACTGTGTGTAATATTTTTAACACTAATGTGGCTTAATTGTTCTACCTCTAATAAAGTAGAAATAATAGGTAACCTCCCCTGCTTAACGTGGGTTTGATTAATATAGATTTGTTATAGTGCGAGTCCGCACTGTTCATGTTTTAAAATTTCATAGGTGTCGCATTAAAACACCATATTGCGGACTTCTCCTCACTAATGACCACACTGTTGCTTCCCCGAGTATATTAGGAATTCGGTAATTTCAACGCAACATTTCATTCCAGCTATTTATTATGGAAGTTACCTGTATAATTTATTAGTAAATAAGTACATACATACATAGAGGGAGCATAGTAGCATACCGTTATATTAAGGTTAAATTGTAAACATCATCAAAACAACTTATGATGAATTAATATTACCAAATAAGTTATTATTTTAAATGCAGCAAAAATAGTAGTAAAAAGTATTCTTACTATTCTCATCAATTTTCCAAAATTTGGTGCTGTTATCTTGACCAGTGTTGTTTTTCAATAAATTTCTCCCATATGAATCCTTCCAGCACATACCTTGATACACTTCATTTGGGAACCTTCTATATGGTTTGATGTTAGCAAATCTTCTAGAAAATTCTCTCTCCGCTTTTAGCTTCCAAACGTCTTCTTTAATAAGCACACACCATTTTCGACAAACATATCTGAATTTAGATAAAGATTTATTATCCAAGTAACTCAGGATCAATACTAGTATTTCTTCAGGGAAGTAAGTGTTGTTCAAAATTGAGCCATTATTTGGCGATACTTCTTCGGGTTTATATCTACGAGTTTCTGGCGTTCTATACATTTTAAATAGTAGATCATCACTTTTGTCACTGTGAATATCCAATTTCTGACCCATGACAAGGTATCTGCGAATTTATTTGTATTGAAGAATATAAATTGGAAAAATATAGATATTTTTGATCAATGTATAAGGTAGATGTAATTTTTTTTAATTATGAAAAAATGCCGTAATACCATTATTTCAATAAATGAGTCACAATCATTTTTTTCAGTGCATGAGTCATCGGAAAATTTAGAAAGAAAACTATAAAATATATGATAAGATTCAATTGTAAATAATTACACATATTTTATCAACTAAATTAATGATTCTACAACATCTTGTAATGTATTAGCTGTGTCTATTACCTATTTTCCCATACCAACACTCCTTTCTTCCATCAAAAGTCAAAACAAACTGACATACTGACATCTATTCTATACAAACAGAACATAATATCTATGAACCATAGACATAATACAATACTCGCGTCTATGAGCATAGATAAGAGATATACTTCTATGAGCGCACCGCATAGCAAATCTGTGTGCTAGTGATGGTAAACTGTTACGTGACTGGGATTGTGTCGATGATTGGTAACTGGGATTTAACAATGATTGGTGTTCCGTACAGGAAACAAGACTGTATTTTTGTAGGCATGGACCGCCGGTCCAAACTGGTGTCTCGGGCTGAGTTATCTGCAGGGGTCCAGGGATGTCCAAATCTCGGTCTAGGGTAACAGCCAAAGTTATAAAAAAGTCCAGATGCAGTCCAACGTCGTAGCGAGGTCGAAATTCTAAATGGTCAAGTAGAATAGCATGGTCAAGGCGAGATGGAGATAATTAAAACACAGTAGTCGGCTTGAAAAGCGCAGCAGCGAGAATGCCTTCTGAAGCAGCTGGCGCATTATTTATTTAATACGGACCCGGGCAGAGTGTGCGAGGCCCCCCATTCCGCGTCGGACCAGCGGACATGCAGTCCCCGTGCCACCTCAATGCGGTCCGCCGCGGTTGACGCCTGGCGACGAAAGCCCCGCTGCGTTCGGGTCAGCAGATATACAATTTTGCTCAATATTTTGTCTCTCAAAATTACATTTTTTAACCTAGAGGCATCACATTTCTTAACCTAGAGTCAAATTACATTTCTTAACCTAGAGGCATCATTAACCTAGAGACAATTTCGCTCAATATTTTGTCTCTCAAAATTACATTTCTTAACCTAAAGGCATCATGAGTAGTTTATGTTATTGTTTTTAATCCTCCTTGCGATGTCTTATACTTTTTACACTGGGGCGATTGCCCGAGGATTTTTAATTACACCTTAAACTTTGCTACATCAATTTTAGTCTTTAAATGATTGTTGAGGTGTAAAATATTATCTACGTACAATCGCCCCCTTCATGATCTCTTTATTACATATTTTATATTTAAGATACATTTTCAATTTACTCAGTAAACTAGTTTTTCATCTTGCGCTGAATTGTGGCTGGAACTGTAGCTCGAGCGGGCGGAGCGTAGCGCCGGCCGGGGCTTTACTCCACTCGGCGGCCGCATAGCGCAGTGACGGCGCCTTTCCAGTGGTGTGGAGTGGTGTTCCTGCGTACGGTAAAGATCGTGTTTAAGGCCACGGCACGTCGCGGCCTTACGAGACATTTTATCTGCACGGCACAATTGGTAACTAAGATTTAACTGTCGGAGGCTTAATTTCTAGTGTACCAGTCATTGATTGAAGAATTACGTTAATCAGTTATCAATCATCATTACAATCGAACAAATTTATAGTCACAATAACAGGTTTAAATAAATTTAAATAAATAAATTTAATTTTAAAAAGATTTTACCATCACTCACGCAGCGCAAGCCGACATGATTTGTACTATAGATCACGTGATCCAGGTCAAATAGTGGCAGGAATTCAAATTTTCAAGGAAAAACATTCTTTCATTCAAAATGGCATTTCTTAATATTCAAGCCAGGAAATTGAATTTGCTTTCAAAGTTTACAGAATAAAAGCTATAAATGGTATTTTAAAATTGTCTTAAGATAATATTGTACACTTAAATTCAGTAAGAAAAGGATAGACTTGAGATTTTTGTACTCTTCCCCGATACGGGTTGCTTTTCTATAAATGTTAGTAGTTTTGTAATATTAAAAAAACCACAGGGCAGAATCAGTTTTTATTTATCGGTAGATATATAAACAGCTTGAGCTTACATACATAATATTTATAACAATACATAGTGGCATGTCATTGAGGTAAGAGTATTATAGTCCTTGAAACAATGAAAAATACTGACATCTACTTATTTATATTCAAGACATATGTAGGAAGGTTGGTTTGTGTTCTCGTGAAAACCATTTTTATCCGAACATGTTTATTCTCATCGGGGAGAAGCCACTGAGAGCAAGAAACAACACAGAAGACGTAAAGGTTATGTAAAAAACGACGCACGGTTAGTGAAAGGTGAGAGTCGGGGTGTGCATCTGCGGTCCGGTCGGTTCGGGTACTGGGCGCCGCGTCCTTCACCGAGCGCCTCCTCCGCTGCGGGTATATTGGTGCACATCTGTGGTGCACGTGTGTCATACCCGCTGGGCGGCGCAGTCCGGCCTTCCTCGAACGTTTCCGCTTTGTACGCGTGGAATGGTGCAATACCAAGGAATGACAAAACGAGGGACATCCGGACGATGCGTGCGAGCCGCCACACATAAATTTGAATTGGTTTTAAAAAGTTATAATTTATACGAGTTATAAGAGTTATCTACGCCCTCGAGATGGTTTTTGATCACTAAACGGCGGAAACAAAGTCATCCAGCATCATAATATTTCAAAAATAAAAGGATCAATCTGAGATCCTTACACTCGTAAGTAGTGTTGTAAATAAAAAAATCACAAAATTCAGTTTATATTTATTTGTACACACACAGTTCACACCTTTTACATGTACTAACATAAATTAAAATCATTAAAAATACAAATAAATTCATAATTAATTAAAAACACTAATTGAATCTAATAATATTCTGATTAAATTGTGCATAAAGCACTAATATCTTTAGGTATGTTACAAAAGATACGCAACGTAACTTTGCTTCACAAAATACATAAAATAAAATAAGACTCAACAATATTCAATAATATTTCACTAGCGTACGTTTGGTTTTTGTCCCAGATCAACTGTTTTTTTATATTGGCTCGCTTTGACGGTTCTGATCGCTTACTGCAATTGCGATTACTAGGCCCTGCGGGCGGATATTGTGTTGCGCGGCCATTGGTGACCGCTGCGTAGTCAGGGTCTCACCGGCTATCGTCATTTGCTTACTGCTAGGCCCTGCGGGCGGCTAGTGGCCGCTACGGCGCCATTGGTGACCGCTGCTTGGTCAGGGTCTCGAAAGCTATCGCCGATTACTTGCTGCTAGGCCCTGCGGGCGGTTTTTTTTTTTTTTTTTTACATAAAAATGAACAATATACTTTATTGAACGGTGAACAATGAACGAGTTATCGAAATGAACGAGTTATCGAAATGAACGAACATTCCTGTCACTAATTGATTGTTCTAGAACAGAACTACGTTCCCGAAGTCAAAATTAAAAATTTACACTCATTCGTGAAAGATAAAATCTGTATGAAAACTCAAATGATTTCAAGTAGAGATCTGTAATAACAATAGTTAGCATTTTTATTACAGCCAACTCCTTTTAAAAGTTTTATCCTACTGGACATAGATGGCTGACCGGAGTGGTGGCTAATTTTGGGTAAGGCATTATTTTTTGCGGCGTTTCAGGTCCCACTACGTCATAATTTAACCAAGCAGCTTTGTGTATTATCTATAAAAGTTGGTACTTAAAAAAATGCAACAATAATTATGTTCTCGAAATTCCTTCAATCAAAATAGTACAAATCAATATGCAAATAGAGTATAAAATCAAATTTTAAAAAGGTAATTATACATTTTTTATATTATAATTAAATGTTCTCACGCGAGATCTTAATAATGAATAATGAGTTATTGAAAAATAATAATCAAATGAAAAATAAAATATTTTTTTTATAATAACTTAAAAAAGATTCAGTAGAAGATTGAATGGAGAATTGTTATTAGTGTCTGTACGCGATGCCGAAGGCCTAAGAAATTTAAATAAAAAATTCTGTTATATTTTTCATAGTTTTTCCCGGTAAATTTTAATAGTTATGTATGTAATTTGCTAACATTTAATAAATAGTTTTTATTACTGTCATCTCTTGGTCATATGCATAACCTCAAGATATGATACAGATGTTTCAAACTTACGGTGAGATCAAACACAAAAAATGACGATAGATGTCGTACGTTGTATAAATGGTAAGTTTTTTCCAGTTCCTATTTTTTAAAGCCGTAATGAATTGACTGAATAATTATTTTAATTAATCTATTTAGAGTATTTGCGTACCTAATACATTATTGATTAAATAATCGTACACTCCACTTATATGTGGTATATTTTAAAAATGTATACAAAGCGATTAGAACACCCAATAAAACATTTAGTGATAGTTCAAATATGTACATATGTAGAGATAGAGCAACAGTAAGGACTCGGGGGAGGCATTTGTTCTGTACTGAAGGCAAAGATGCTAAATTTAATGATTATGAGGATAAATAACTAAAAACACGTTCGTTCACTTTTTCATGTGAATATTGTAAGAGTTTGGCTTGGAGAACAGTTTGCGTCGTAGAGGACCTCGATACTCAATCATGGATACTGAGATCGACTGAGAGCGATACCTTATAATAACAATTTACACAAATTTACTCGGTTGCTTTAACACTAAATGATATTTTACATGCGTAAGTATCGCTTGTTAAATAAACAATTGTCCATGTATTTTTTTCTAAAATAGGGCGACTTCTGAGGATTAATGCGGAAATACGGCGCAAACAACGATGTATTGGCGGCTACACATCGCTAGCATGTTACTAATTTGTCGATTCGATGTTCAATATCCTTATAACTTGTATTTGTTTTAATTTCAATAAAATAATATATATATATATATATATATATATATATATACACACACTGCATTAAATGTATAATACAAAAATATCACAAATAAATAGGTACGAATGGCGCTCGAACAACAGATAAGTGTCATTTAGATACAATTTATATAACACGTTGAATATTACACATCAAGTTAAATCCTATACTAACAAAACACAAAATTTTATGTAAATTCTTTAATAGTTATTTGGAACCTACGTATTTCCTAATTGATTTATGAAACGTATATATTAGTGATGAGCTAAACAGTTATTGTGACTGTGATTGTGAAATTTGTGTTCGATTATAACGATGATTAGTAACTGATTATTTTTAATTCAGCGAGCAATCACTGATGTAGTGGAAACTAGACCTCTAACAGTATAATATAAGTTAGCAATCATCGTTATAAAAGAAATACCAAACGCACAATCAGTCACAATAATGTTTAGCTCGTCACTAGTGTATACGTATACCAACCTATCTACGTCAAAAAAGTTTTTAAGTACTAAATACAGTCGATTCTACTTTATTGGGATACATCGGGACCAGGAAGTTTGGACCAATTAAGCGGCTTCCCCAATTAACCGAAGCGAGCTTAAAATTAAATGATGAATATTTTTCTTTAAATACGTAGGGCTCCCTTCATCGCCTTCCTGCATAAAATGACGCTGTAACCAGGCTATTTTTTTCCCTGGTTACTTACAGGCACAGTTGGATATTAATCATCAATGTCTTCTCCATCTAATTTTTGATGTTTCGCTTCAACAATTGCATCCTCAGTCTTTATTTTCATCGTAACATGGTCAATTGTTATCTATTGTCGAAACTCTTGATAATTAACAATAGAACTTCTAACAAGTCCTCATTTCTCTCATTGCTCAACATTTCGGAAATATCTAAAGGTTTAAAGATTTCATATGGTGTTGGTTTTTATAGCTCGCCAACTATCAGCGACAAACTGTATTGATCGCAAAAGGGAAATTTTTTCACTAACTCTCTGGCTTTTGTGGAATTTATTAATAAATTTTAAACTTATGTATTGTAATCTTAAATTAATTGTTCCAATTACACGGAATGTCGTCCCAATTAAGCGATGTAAATTACTCTTAGTTTCTTGGTTTCGTTTCTGTTCCTTGAGATTTGGCCCAAATACGCGGCTGCCTCCATTAACCGGCGGCCCAATTATGGGGAATCGACTGTATATAAAAAATTTGAAAGATTGATTTTTTTTTAATTTTAGACGGATTTTGTAACTCGCATACTATTATATATTGTTTGTTATTATATATTGTTTTAATATTTTTTTGTGACAATTGGATGAAACGAAATAATGATTATTGAAAAGTAATAGCTCTCTTTCTTGGTAAGCTTAAAATATTTTATTAGGTTTTATAATTTTATAAAATATTTCGTCACATTAGCGACATCAGGCCTGATGATGGACCCTGCAAAAGGATCTGAAACGAAGTCTAGAGAAGTCGGGGACATTAGTCCAGAAAACTCTACACAAAAGATTCCGAATGGCCGTGAAAATCCGAGTACCAACGATGCCTGTACACGTATGACACTTTAATCTCTCGTCTCAGAGATTTGCCGGTAAAGATCGGTATGTAGGTATTAGTTGCGTCATTCTATTTTGTACAAGATACATGCGGTAATGAATCATATATCGTTTCGGTGTGTACTGACTTTTACGGACTTTCTAGACGAATCTCCAAGACAAATCTTATCAGTGTACACGCACTATAATAGAACTAGTGATGGTTAAATCGTTTTTAAAACCATTATTGTAACTGTAACTGTGATTGTATCCGATTGTAACGATGATTGGTAACTGATAATTCGTAATTCTTCGAGCAATGACTGATATCTATACTAGAAAGTAAATCTCCAACAGTTAAATCTTAGTTATCAATCAACGTTAAATCTCGGTTATCAATCATTATCAAAATCACAGTCCCATAACGATTTACCATCACTACTGAGGACATCATATTGTAAAATAGTACCAGGGGCGTGCACTACATACAAGAAAAAAAGCTGTGCATTATTAAAAATTCCGAGCAATAAAAATAAATTAAATAATCTTTATATTATGAAAAGACCCGATAAAATTCTAGCCATTATTATCCAGATTATCGTAACTTTGTCTATGACATTATCCACGACTTTTATCTAGCCGTGGGTTATTTAGAAAAATTGCGAAACATTTGTAATAGCTTCATGTGCATGCTCGTACGCAATTTGCTAGCGCTTAGGTATTGTGTGAACATAACTTGTTTTTTTTCAATCCTTATAATAATTGTATGTAAGAAAATATGAATATCTGCAAATGTATGTCTGCGGATTTTCTGCATTTTTCAAACAATTTGTGCTTAATTCTGTTGTCTTTGAAAGGGGTTAACCCTTATTTAAAACTGCGTGGACTGACATTTCTACGTATTTGTTTTACTTGACAGACTAAACGTTTTGTTTTCATGTGTTTTTCATTTGTTGTTTTCGGTGTTTGCGCAGATAAAATTTATAGGTTATAATTTGTTATCTGTCATGTGAGCGAATATATATTTTTCTGGATAAGTTATTAAGTTAAATAATTAACAATATTAAATTAAATGTTAAAATAAAATAATTTGTGTTATAAGTTTCGGCTGTACTAATTTGTAAAGCTAGTTATTAATGTTTTTGAACACGGTTAATGAAACATTTCAAATCCGTTGTCCGAAGGAGAAATCACAGAAATTTTAAGCGAAATCGAAAACGACAGCTTTGGTATATTATATTTAATGTCAATATTGAACGATAAGAAAAGGGAAGCTAATGACATTATATAATATTATTACATACATATATACCTACTCGTACCTACCTATTTATTTTTCACTGTTCAGGAAGATGCCATTTGGTAATATTAAAGACCCATGTTTTGATTTTTAGTAAAAAATGATTATTTCGTGTTTTACAGTACGAAACAGAATATATTAAAAAATATATAAAATAGATATATAGATAAAAATTTATCTGTAAATCTGTAAGTGCATCTATTCATTTATAAACCTTTGTAGGCTTTTATTCAAACATTTACCATTTTTTCAATAGTTTCAATAAAATGATAAGAGTGTCGAGGTACTTCCGTTTGTAAAGAAAACAAATAAACAGAATGTGTTACTGAAGTTCTCAGAATATTATTTATTTGAACTGAATTTTTCAAGCAATGGAAGCACGATGAAGTGATGGATTTTGATATCGCGTTATCTTGCATTATGTTTAATAATAATACTGACATTGAGGAAGATTAGTTCGGAAATCTAAATTTCCAATCCAATAGATTATTTTGATTAATTAAGAAATCTGTGACAGAAATAATTAAAAAATAATTTTTCACGTACATTTATACTATTAAGAAAACGAAAAGAAAAGTCTTATTTATATTACGTATATTGAGTAAACGCATTACGATAAAATATTCTCTCACTAACCATCATCACATTTGTTCACCGTTGTAGGTAGGTTCTTGCAAATTAAATCCAGAAAAAATATTTTCTCCTATTTTTCTGTACGCTGAAATCGAGTACGGTACCGAGTAATAAAAGAATTTGTATATTCCAAATTTAAATTGATAGAATTGTTCTCAAAATTAGATTTTTTTTTTTATATCTAGTATACCTATTGTACACTTAATATCGTCAGCAACAGCATAACTTAAGTTTGTGCCTACTGCACGCCACTGAAGAGTACATATTTATGGTCAGTTTATGCACGGTACAAATCTTTTTCATCCTTTGTATTTACCAGCGTCATTTATATTTTGAATCTGAAAAAATGACATATTTTTATTTTGTGTTATATATAAACCATTTATTTTTCACAACATTGTACGTACGTGCAGAGAACGGGGAACGTGCAGAGTGGGGCCGGGTAAAATATAGTTCGCAAAGTACTATTAGTGACAGTCGACTAGAAATTTTGACATTAATGTCAATATAGAGAGATATATTGAAAGAAATTGATAATGACATAGTTATCGGTCTAATTGCGGAACAGAGTGCAGTGTTAGAAAAAAAAACAAACATTTTCATACTGGTGAATTTTTGATCTAATGTATAAATATCACTTTTATACACATAACAATTTTTCCATTGTTATAGAAAATGCGTTTTCATTTCCAAAAAATATATAAGAATTTAAAAAATATTATAGCCCCTACTTCTAATTTATAGATCAGACTATGAGCATATAGACAGTAACCACTGTATTATACGATATAATGCCGGTGTTATAATAACTTTATATCCGATTCAGCGTTCTTATTAGCTAGGCATTACTTTGTACAAATGCAGTACTCGGGTACTAAGGTATTCCAGAACAAGTCAAGTGGAGCGGTAAAACACACAATTTTAATTTTAAACTGTTTTTAATGAAGTTGATGTTGATAATAAAAAGTACCTGCAATTAAATATTTTCAATGTCATAATTCATTTAATGACTTGTGTTTTATATAACTATGCACCAATATTCTTTCAAATATAATATACCTGTACTAGATATAATCCGTCAATAATGACGGGAAATTAATAGTTTTTATAACATTCATTTAATTAAAAATCAACGAAAAATAACAAAAGACAAATAATTGATATTATTATTGTATATATTGTACTGTATATATTTTCTTACTCATATTTCTTCCGTCTATGAATTTTGATCGTTATATAAGTATGCAAGTTCCACGTTCAAAATTATTGTGTCTCGAAGTCTCTTTTTATTTTAAAATATTTATTGAATAATTATGTTGTATTATTTCGTTGCTATGCGATGCGCGGAATCGCGTAAGGACGTTAGACATGTAGGATTTTTTGTTTCAATTCTACTATATGATGTATAAGTACTACACTATTTTAAAAAAATCACCATAAATGTCTTTAAGCCTTCAACTTAACAACACACAAATAAATACCATGTATAAATGATAGAAAAAAATTAGTTAATTTTATTTCAACACTATAACTGCATCTCACACAATGAAGTTGACTTCTAAAATTCTCAGTTCTGTAAATAATTTTTATGGGGAAATAAACTGAAACTATATATACTTACTTACTTACCATCACTCCGTTTCCCCGCGGGGGAAGCGTCACACTCCTCTGTCCTGACACATAATTCTCGCTTCCTCCATATTCATACATCTTCTTATACAAGCTCGCCGATTGTTGAGGCTTCTAACAGAACCATCCCCATTATCTTGTTTACCTGGTCGTGCCAAGTCTTCCGCGGACGTTCTCTATTTCTGGTGCCATCAACACTTGCTTCATATATCTTTCTTACCATTCTCTCATCATTCATCCGTTCCATATGACCAAACCACTTAAGTGATCCTTTCTTAATATTACTTATTATTTTAACATCAGCTTTACATTATTTATTTATTTCTTCATTATTTACTCTGTCATAAATAGATTTGCCCCATGTACGCCTAAGTGATCTTATTTCCACTGCATTCAGTCTACTTTCGTTCCTCGTCTGCCAGATCCAGGCCTCATTTCCATACATCAGTGTCGGTACCAGGACTCCATTGAGCACCGCTAGTCTTGCCTCGGTTGACAAATTCCCGTTAGATATAATTCCATTCAAAGCGCCGATCACTTTATTCCCTGCAGTCACCCTCCTTTCGATATCATTCTCAGCCTTTCCGTTTCTATCAAACATACTTCCCAAATACACAAACTCATCTACTTGTTCCAAACATTCATTCTCTACAAGTATATAGCACGGTGTCTTGCTTTCTTTCTTTTCGAATACCATCATTTTCGACTTGTTAACATTTATCATGAGGTCGTTTTCTTTGCATACATCGTACATTCTACTCACCAGATTCTGTAGTTCTTGTTCATTATTCGCCATTAGTACTGCACCATCGGCGTTCAATAAACAGCATACAATCAAATCGCCCATTTTGCTCCTACATTCATACATTCCAGTTCTTTCACGCAATTAAGAATACGTACAGATTATTTTCATATATGAACAGAATGCCGCTTACATATATATAGTTATTAACTATTGCAGCAATTTTTCAAGTTCGTAAATTTATCTTAGTTAATTATAATATTTGAATTATAGTATAAGCATTTAAAAAAACAATATTTTAGACTTATTTAATTATTTTACTGGGAATCATTTCAGTGTACATTTTTAAGTTATGGATAAACTATAATATAGCGATTATAAGATTATTATTTTACAGCTTATATGCATCTCTTATTATCCGCCGTACTTAGTACTTTATTGTTGTTTACATAGGTATCATTTTTGTTTATATTCTATCACTTCTTTTTATATTTTCTATGTATATATAATGTGTTTGGTGAGACGTAATCATATATCTCACGTACACCAATGTATAATTTCATACGCGAATCTAATAAGAAGAAACCCAGATGTTGGAGAAAATAATTTAAAATCAGATTTTGGCAAAAATTGGTATTTATAATGAAATATAAATAGTAGATTCGTCGTGGTTAATTTGTATGTTCTAATTGGAGAAACGTGAATACGTTAATAGTTGCATGTTTTTATACTAAATGAAAATCGTATCGACATTGGAAGATATATTGTTTTATACATAATTATAATCTCGGTAATACAGTGAAACCTCTATCCATCGTTTTTGAAGGGACTTATTGAAATAAACTATGAATGCAGGAAAACAATAAACGCGGGAATATAGAAAAAAGTAACACTTTTCATACTTAAATGTTTAATACATAAATATTCTAAAAAATATACATATTTCACATGTAAATGAATGTGTTTAAATAAAAATAAAATTAGAAAACTGTACAGAAACAAAAAAAAATCATTGTATTGTATAATGTCAAGCGGCAATCAGCAGCAGTATTCTCTCTCTTTCTCGAATGTTCCGCACATTGTTTACGAGTGCCGTTTATCAAAAACATTGTTATATACAGAATCGATAAGCATTTAGCTACGATGTATGCTGCGTAATTTAAATGATAAATGCGGTAAAATGATGCATAGAGGAACGTTCCATGCGTTGGGTGTCTTGTATGAAATTAATTAGGGACTGTAAGAAATAAACGATACATGCGGGAAAACGATTATTCGGGGAACGATCGATCGAGATTCCACCGTACTTATATTACTTACTTTTAGTTATAACATATACAGAAGAATGAACAAATTAGAAAATAATTTAGACCCGTTTGTAAAATAAGATAAGATGGTTTAGGCATATGGAACGTATAAGTGAAGAGATAATGTCAAATAATGTACATGAGTGTTGACGGCAACAGGAGCAGTGCACCAACGTATTGACGCAGTTTAACAAGACCACTGATAGATGATTCTACAATGGCGATGGAATTAGTAATTTGCTAATTTGAAAACTCTATAATTACTACCTACCAGATTGGATATAAATAAATCTTCTCCAACACGGGCCACTAGAATCAAGAAGATTTCGTTTGTGTGCGAGTCCAATGTTAACGGAGTTACGAATTTGAACATATTTTGAATTTGAACGGCCGTCATTCGGAAACAAGATGGGGGATCAGACTGACTAACTAGTCGAGATATTTACAAGATGAATTTTTCTGAAAAGTTTGATCGAAATCTGATATGAAATGTTACTATGGGGGTGGTTTCAAGGTTCTAATCGATGAAGAGATCGCGTCATGATACCCTCTGGTATAAATATCTCTGATTCGGTCATCATGATAAACATGAAATAATTATTAATAAAATAAAATTTTAAATAAGTACCGTAGCGGCATGTACAAGTATTCGTGGATGGACGACCAAAATTTTATTTAAAAAATGATATTACCTGCATTGCGATGTTTTGCCGAGATTTCAAATATTTTCCTAGTTTACCTATTCCAATTTTCTATTTTGTAAAGGACTCCGGTGCGGCGCGGAATTATCCTACTTTCGGAAATCCTACTCGCTTTGGACATTTCGGCAGGACGATAATTATACCGAAATGTCAAAATCCTCTTTACGGGAAGAATAATAATTTGAATTTCTGAATCCTCCAGTTTTATAATTATTTTGAATATTGCGTATTTAGCGCGTATTAGATTAATACAGATGTTCATTTTGTATTTAACTATCTTCTGTGCCGTGATGGTCATAAATTATTCACTTTCTTTAGAAATCTTTAACGGGACGGGGAGTTAATCATTTTTATGGTCTTAATATCTTATTTAAACAATCAACGAATAAACAATAGTAAAATAATTACTTTGACGTAATAACCGCACTCTTTCGAGCGTTAAAATTGAAGGTATTAAAATATGTTATGTTATAAATGCAAAGTTTAGCTAGTGATTATTTTTTAATTTACTTTATCCAAATAATATTGAGTTATTATGTGCCAGAATAAAGAGATATAAGGTGTTATCAAAGTGTCATAGAACACCTTCGTCCACCGAAGCCTTCAATTGATAGTAGATCTCGTTTGTTTTGTGTTGCCGTGCAATACAATGCAAATATATGTTTATTATATATAGTTATGCGACACGAACGAATGTACGTGTCTCACTATCTATATAATGTGATAAAAATAAATAATTATAATATTACTCGCGTTAGGGAGTTAGGGAAATCTACCTGACAAATATTTAATAAATGAGTGCGTGCACCTTCTTCTTCTTCTTCTCACTTCTCTGATTGATTTCATGACTAAAGACAACAAATGTATTTTCCCTACTTGAAAATAATACAATAGTTTTATAAAACAATAGTCATTGTTTCTAAATTGTCCACAATATGTATTTGAATAAAGAATTAGTTTTAAAGCGTATATTCATTATTATTATTCATTATTGCACATAAATACATTTTTTAGATTTTCATCGTTATTTAAAATTTTCGTTTGAGATTTTGGGTTTTAACTGCAACAGTGGTACTCGGTTACAAAAATCTTAGAGAAATAAAATGTCTCTAAGGTGCCTTCGTGTAACTCAATTTACTTTGTCATTTTACGTAGGCATAGGTCGTCTAACAACATAACATGAACTTACACAAAAAGCTGTCCGGCTTTAAACGCCGCGTCTCTGTTGCTCCGCCCGGCCGCGCATACGGCAGAACGCTTCGAGGGAAACTCGGTTCGTTATAATTTAATCCGAGCGATAAATATATTACAGCTCTTTCTTTCGCCTCCGGACGGAGGCTCGCGGGGCGTAGCGCCATCTCTGTCGCGGAGCGGGTCCGGCCGGTGGCGCCGCGCGGCCGCGGCTCGCACTAGAGTAGTAGGGAGACGGCGCCGGCGGCCGCGCGCACCGCCAGTCCACTCCGAGAGCCCGAACAGGTCGGTCGCGTCACCGAGAAGCATTCGTCCGCTCTAACGTAACAGTGAACTTGTGTTGTAATCGAATATTACACCACGTATGTACTTCGGTCCGCGTACACTTCTGTTCCGTGTCATGCGACCGGTGAAGTTCGCCTTCATATATAACAAAGTTTAACAATCGCGTTCATTCACGAATTACGTGACAATAATTATAATGTTAAAAAGGTGATAAGTTAGAATAAGTGCGATTGTCTGTGGATTCCGCGATGATTTTCGAATCTCGATGTGATTGTGAAGTAATAGGTGCAGGGATGCCGCGGTGAGAATGATCGGCGCCCCCGCGTCAGGGATCAGTCCCAGTTCCGCGGAATCACAAACTGTTCGGTTCCGAATGTTTCACTGCCGGATCGTCTCCGCGTGATGTAGCCAAGAGAGACTTCCGCCGTCTTCAGTTCCGATCACCGTCGCCGTCACACGCCAGGATGAGAGGAGTAGCGCTGGCTCTCGTGCTGGCGCTGAGCTCCCTGCGGCCGGCCGCGGGCCTGGAGCGCGAGGGCTGCCGGGGCACCGCGGGGGCACAGCTGTGCCGCCTGCGCACCCTGGACCCCGAGGGGGCGGCGCTGCAGGCCGTGCCCGCCGAGGGCGCTAGCCTGGCCCTGCTGTGCAGCCGGGTGCTGCTGTTCGAGAGCGCTATCGGGGCTCACTACTTCCAGCGCTTCTCCCAGCTGGACGAGCTCACGCTGGATGGCTGCAAGCTGCTGCACCTCCCCGGCAACTCTTTCGAGGGGTTGCGGGAGCTCAAAAAGTTGACCATCCACTCCCGCAATTCCGACTGGGGCCCCGCCAAGAGCCTGGAGGTTGTGGCCGGCACCTTCAACGGCCTCCGAGAGCTGCAGCATCTGGACATGGGAGACAACAACATCCGTGCCTTGCCCGAAGACGCGTTCTGTCCTTTGGGCAACCTCCACACGCTGAATCTCACCCGAAACCGGCTCCGCAGCGCCGAGCGGCTGGGCTGGGCGGGCTCCGGTTGCGGCGGAGCCCTGCAGGAGCTGGACCTCAGCCGCAATCTGCTGCGGGCCCTGCCCGAGGGCTCCGGGCTGGCCAACCTGCGCCGCCTGCACCACCTCTCGCTGCAGCACAACAACATCTCGGAGATATCCGGGGAGGCTCTCAACGGCCTCATCTCCCTGAGAATCCTGAATATATCGTACAACCAACTGCAGTCCTTGCCAGAAGGGATTTTCGCGAGTTCCAGAGAGTTGAGAGAGGTTTATTTGAATAATAATATGTTGTACGAACTGGCTAAGGGAATATTTCACCGCCTGGAACAGCTTCTGGTGCTAGACCTGTCCAGTAATCAGCTGTCCAGTAACCACATAGACGACGGAACTTTCGTCGGATTGATAAGACTGATTGTGTTGAACCTCTCGCATAACGCGTTGACCAGAATCGATGGGAAAACATTCAAAGACCTGTTTTTCCTCCAGATCTTGGATTTGCGCAATAACTCCATCGGGTACGTGGAAGATAACGCCTTCTTGCCGCTGTACAACTTGCACACCCTGAACTTAGCGGAAAATCGATTGCACACCATCGATCAGCATTTGTTCAACGGACTGTACGTATTGAGTAAATTGACTTTGAATAACAATCTGTTGGTGAATATTGACCACATGGCGTTTAGGAACTGCTCGGATCTGAAGGAACTGGATTTAAGTTCTAATCAATTATTGAAAGTTCCCGAGGCTCTGTGGGAGCTCGCTTTTTTGAAAACTTTGGATTTGGGAGAAAATCAAATTTCTGAATTTAAAAACGGGTCCTTCAAAAATCTGGGCCAACTCACGGGACTCAGACTGATAGACAACCAGATCGGTAATTTGACCAAGGGCATGCTGTGGGATCTTCCGAGTCTCCAAGTGCTAAATCTCGCCAAAAACAAAATACAAAGTATAGAACGGGGAACGTTCGATAGAAACACGCAATTGGAAGCGATCAGGCTCGACGCTAATTTCATATCCGATATCAACGGAGTGTTCTCCACCCTGGCGAGTCTATTGTGGTTGAATCTCTCCGAAAATCATTTGGTTTGGTTCGATTACGCATTTATACCTAGCAATCTCAAGTGGTTAGACATTCACGGAAATTTTATCGAGCACTTGGGGAATTATTATAAAATTCAAGAAGAGATTCGTGTTAAAACATTGGACGTCAGTCATAATAGAATAGTGGAGTTGTCGCCCATGGCGATACCTAACAGTGTCGAACTTTTATTCATCAACAATAATTTTATTAATAATATTCAAGTGAACACTTTCTTGGACAAAATTAACCTTTCTCGTGTGGATATGTATGCTAACGACTTAGTGCATTTAGAGTTAAATAGCTTGCGCCTGTCGCCTGTACATAAGAATCGTTCATTGCCAGAGTTTTACATCGGCGGCAACCCTTTCCACTGCGACTGCTCCATGGAGTGGCTGCCGCTCATCAATAACATGACCAACATGCGCCAGCACCCCCGAGTCATGGACCTAGAAAATGTGATGTGTAAAATGACCCATTCCCGCGGTACCACCCATCTGCCCCTCACTAGTATCAAGTCCTCCGATTTTTTATGTAAATACGAGACGCACTGTTTCGCCTTGTGCCATTGTTGCGACTTCGACGCGTGTGACTGTGAGATGACGTGCCCCCAGAACTGCTCGTGCTACCATGACCAGACGTGGAACACTAACGTGGTGGACTGCTCCGGACAGCGGGTCATAGAAATACCTCACAGGATACCCATGGACGCCACGGAGGTGTATTTAGATGGTAATGATTTTAAAGAATTACAAAATCACGTGTTTATAGGTAGAAAAAATATGCGAGTGCTTTTTGTGAATGGTAGTGGCGTGGCGAACATTCAGAACAGAACATTTACCGGATTGAATGCCTTGCAAGCCCTTCACTTGGAGGACAATCGCTTGATGGAGCTGAAGGGATACGAGTTCGAAAATCTCGGTCATCTGCGAGAACTGTATTTGCAAAATAATCTCATCGAGCATATCGGAAACATGACATTCCAACCCCTGCATTCTCTAGAAATACTGAGACTAGACGGTAATCGGTTAGCCGTGTTCCCCATATGGCAGATCAATCTGAACACTCAACTGAGAGAGGTGTCGATCGGAAATAATCGATGGTCTTGCAGGTGTAAATTTCTGCAAGATTTTACAGCTTTTGTAGTTGATAACGCGCAAAGGATTATCGACGGTGCCGACGTGTGGTGCTGGAATAACGAGTCCAAGTCTCCTCATAAGAGAGAACTAGATTTGAACGGTACGGCGTGCAGTGACTACTACGCCGGAGGCTCGGTAATAGACAATATGCTGGTTTCTGATTACTTACCCACTATGGTCCTCACTCTGTGTGGATTCCTATTCACGCTGTTGGCCGTGGTGCTGGCCTTTGTATTCCGAGACCCCATCCGGGTGTGGCTGTTCTCCCACTACGGGGTGCGACTGTTCAGCTTCTCGGGGGGATACGAGGAGAGAGAGAAGCTGTACGACGGTTACGTGTGCTACAGCCCCAAAGACGAAGAGTTCGTGATCCGATCCATCGCGGCCGAATTGGAGAATGGGGAGCCTCCCTTCCAGCTCTGCCTCCACCACCGTGATCTGCCTCCTTCGACCAACCTGCCGGAGCGGCCCGTGCTGGAAGCGGCCGAGGCCTCCAAGCGCGTGATATTGGTGCTCACGCGCAACTTTTTGCAGACGGAGTGGTCGCGCTTCGAGTTCCGGCAGGAGGTGCACGAGGCGCTCAAGGGGCGCGTGTTTAAGCTGGTGCTGGTGGAAGAGGGGCACATCGCGCCCGAGGCCGAGTCGGACCCCGACCTGAGGCCCTATCTGAAGACGGGTTCTCGCGTGCGCTGGGGCGAGAAGAGGTTCCGGGAGCGCCTGCGCTACGCCATGCCCGGCGCCTCGCGGGGCCCCCGCAAGCCCGCCGACAACTACCGCCGCAACATCAATACGTACACGCTGGACGGGTCCGTGCCCAACGGCAACCACCACCACCGCACGCACGGGCCCCGGGACAAGGCCGAGGGGCGCGAGCGGCCGCCGCCCGCCTACCAGCCCCCGGGGGGCGGAGTGCCGCCGGCGGGAGCCGCGCGCCCTCACTCCGACCACATCTATTCCTCCATCGACTCTGACTACTCCACGCTGGAGCGCAGCTCTCGCGGCTGGAGGGCCCCGCCCGTGCAGGCCTACCTGGTCTAGACGACGGTCGCTTTAGCTACTAGATTTGTACATTTCGTGTTGATTAATCGCTTAGACTTTATTTTTTTGAATTGAACCTGTATAAATGTGAATAATGTATATAGTATAAAGTATGTATATAGTATAAAGCTCGCTGTAAGTTTTTAAGTCATCTACCAAAACTTAAACATACCTAATAGTTGTAAGCGGATGAGCCGCACATTTTATATACTAAAATGAAAAAATTCATTGAAGACTGTTGTAAAAATGTACATAGGACACGAACGATCTATATTATTACCGTGAATCAAATATTTATACCTGAATAAAGTTGTGCGCAATTTGCAAAAGTATTACGTTTTTCATTTCCTCTTGCCTACCTGCATCTGCGCACACCGCAGTTTTACACACATAATACAGTACTGGGTACTATATAATACACGATTATTGCCGATTAGTTGGAAACTTTAACATAAATATCCGATGTCATTTAGGTACTAGTGATTTAAAAATAAACTATCTAATAAACAAATTTTTTATGATTTGATTCCGAAATGAGTCTTATTATTTACATCTGTTACAAATTAAAATTGAAAAGTGTACTTCGATGGATACAAATAACTGCGTAAGAAAGATTGTTTCCGATGATGAGACACTCGAAGAGCGAGTGATAACATATTCGCTTATTAAGATGCTTTTAAATGAGATGTGTAGGTATTTACTGATCGATTGTAGATAAGATGTTATCAGTGGACTTCCTTTAATGTAATACGTACACATATCTGTTGATCTGTTGATTGACGTAACTCAAACCGGTCCTAGAAGCTTTAATAGTTTAATGTAATCGATAATGTTGATTTCTTTATCTAGAGATCTATCTTTGTATTCATTAACAAAAACTTTACACTGTTATCATATTAAAATGATTTCTTCATAAAGAATAATGATTTTTTTAGTAGATAATAATAAAAATATTTAATTTCCTAAATAAACATGCAACATATAATCTGAATCTTTAACAACATTATTTTATGCGCCCCTAAATAAGAAAGATCTTGAATTTTAAGGATGGCTTTAATATGAAAAAATATAATAAAAGGAATAAAAATCAAATTTGAACATTGAAATACAAATTTGGGTTATAAAAAATTTACTAAATATACAGTAATAAATTTCACCCGTTTAGTGACTTATTTTTATAAGCGATTAAACTTTTTTCTAATTTTAATTCATTAGAAAGTTGATAATATATTCTAGAAGCGATGTCTGTTTCTCTTTGTCCTATTCCTGTTTTAGGATTATGGGCTCCTAGTTTGGTAAATTTTTATTTTATTCTCGAAAGAAATGCGATAAGTTTTTTTTTATATATAGGGAAGCAAATTATACATATATTTCTAAAAAATATATTTCTTATTGAGTACTTACATATAATATTTCAAAATTAATGGAAAAATTTGTTAGTAGCAGGTTTTTTTTACATTTATAAATATTAATATGAGTATTTGCTAAAACCGAATAGTTATGATTAATTTAATTGAATATACGTTATCAATGTAGATTTTTTGCCAAAGATTCCTGATTGCGACTAAAATCACAATAAAATTGAACACACGTCATGAAGTGTGTCGTGTTGAGTGTCGACTAATAATTGATTATCAAGAATGGGTTGAATCGAATTTTTTTGATTTATTCGTTAATAAAATTATCAAAAATAGTTGAAAGAATTTCGATTCTCAGTTGGTGTAAAGTAAAGAATATTTTTTCGTAGTTTAGTATTCTCTCGTTGCTTATTTTAAACATATTTTTGCCGAAGATTTTAGAGAAAGCAGAGTCGTGAATGGGTATTTATATTTAATGCGGAACCGCGATGTAGGCTTTTCGTATTCGACACATCGTCAAAATCATTATCATCAAAATAATGCATGTGGCCTTACAGTAAATATACCGGTTGAATTTGATAATACTTAACACGCAGGTACGTGATTCTCACAAATATTATGTGCATATCATTATTGCGCAAATACGAATACTTGCACATTAATTCTACCTTCGCCAGTCGGATAAAATTATTAAGATAATAATAAATTAAGATTGATTTTTATCTAATGTAAGTATTGTCAACAAAGTTTTAATATCTTGCTAAGCGACACACACCAGGTATAGAATTCACAATCTAACGGAACTGAAGGGTAAAGCATACCTAATGAATTATTTTCAAGAAGAACACATTATTATTGTGAAGTTGCAGTTTTTTTAGAACATAGTTCTGTGCTATATTTAATACAAATTAATATAATCTACTTGAAAGATAAACAGAATAAATGTATTTATTGAAAATATATTTTTGTTTCTACCGGGATTCGAACCTGGACCCTTTTCCTAACCGGGGAAATGCGTTATATATTATTATTAGATAAATAGATTTCGATAAGTTCATTTATTTAATTTGTATTTAATATATATATTTTTTTACTTTAAATTATTAGAGGATAAAAATAATTTAGAATTAATAATATATAATAACAAGAGTCGGTAGATTAAAATTTAGATATAGATATTTAAAATTATTGTTATATATTTCTATTAAACCTTCAAGTACACAGAAAACGTTAATAAATGAGTGGTTTGTGATATCAGAATTCCAGAGTCACGTAACAATTGTAAAAACTTAGAAGTTTACAATATTTAGGTTCATTGTGATCTTTGGTCAAATGTGGAAAAAAGTTTTTATATCGCCAAGCTCAATTTTTATTTTATTTTATAAATAAGTACCCGCAACTAAGAGAAAGCAACAACGGGCAATTGAAATCTATTATGAAATCAAAACTTATGATATTTATAAATAATAGGAAAATCTCTTATTATTTACATAAGTTGCCACAAAGTAATTTTGCAAGTATTGAAGAATATAATATTTATGTTCATAGCTCTGATATTTAAAAAAATAAATAATAACAATGGATAATATTTATAACGCCATTTTCGTAAACAAATTCACCTCGAGGGCGCTTTACATAAACTCTTTAGTTTTACATTCACTTTGTATTTAAAAATATTTTTTTTATTTTGAACTTATTTAGAGAATTAACTTTAAATATTTATGGAGAAAAAGGACGCAGAATTATATATATATAATTCTAAATATTAGCGATTTATTTCAAAAACAGATATTTTTAAATCTTAGTTGCGCTTCCTAAAAGAACACAACTGCTAAAATTTGAATTTTTTAATTAATTAATTTTCTAACATAAAAACGATATTTCGAAATATTTGTTTGTAATCGATAATGATAAGCATATTTTTTTATCTATGGTGATTTTTTTTTTATCAATTGCAGATATGTGTTATCAATGTTTTTTTATAATATATATATACGGTAATTCATAAATAATTTTATACCTGTGAATATTATTTATAGATATAAAAAAGTATGACGTAAATGGATAACGTAGAACACCTTAATTAATTATCTCGTTTGTGACGGATATTTTGAAATGTTTCATTTAAATCAGTGATAGTAATGTTTTTTTCTATTTATTGTGAAATATTATTTTTCTTGTTCAATTTTGTGTTATCAATATTTAATCCGTTATAAATACTTTAATACCTTTACATATTATTTCGAGATATAAAATGTTTAGCGTAAATGATAATAGCGTTGTGTAATAAATATTATATAAATTCATTGTTGCTGTGGCTAAAACAGTAACCTGGTTTAATAAATTAAAATATAAACTAGACTGCTATGGATAGACTCCACAAGTAATGTTTTGAATTGAGAATACTCTGGGACTGAAGTGATTTAAAAGTAAAAATAGCTTATCAAACTTTTTACGAAAAATATGATTGAAGGTAATATTTATTTGAAATACTAATTAAATGTATTAATTTGAAAAATATACATATAAAAACAATTTTATCGAAAAATATTGTTGTTGCGCTACCGGGATTCAAACCTGGATCTCTTTCTAAACCAAGAAAGGTGCGTTGTTCAACTATGGAACGATAGATGAATTTGAAAAGATAGAATTTGAAAAAGTGTAATTTGTTGTCAAAAATAATATCGCTGTAGCACAGTTGGATAATGCACCTTCCCCTGTTTGGAAAGAAATCCAGGCTCGAATCCCGGCAGTGTAACAACAATATATTTAGATAAAATTGATTTTATGTGTATATCTTTATAATTAATACATGTAATTAGTATTTAAAATATCACAGACCTATTTTCTATTTCACAATGAGAACATTTTTTCATAATTTATACAAAATTGGTAAAATATAGAGTTAATTTAATGGTAATTTCTTATCGACTACCTAGTTAAAAATAATAGAGAGAAATAGATATAGAATACATACAACTATATGTAACAATTAGTTCTAACTTACTAGTTTCCCGCCAATCTTTTGGGATATCTTAACAATCATGTTTTGATTGCAATTATATAGAAAATCTTGAATACTTTGTCAATTGCGACGAATTCAGATTTAATAGTGTTGGAACCCATCTTGCAGGCCATAATGATAGAAATATTAACGTTTTGAAATATTACACGAACGCGAAATTCTACGTCATCCATCTGTTTGATTGTTTAGTGTTTAGATTCACCTTTGATTAATTCGTCTAGTCATATCTTCTTTGTTATAATAATAAAAGCAAATTATCGTTATTTTATTTTTATTATTGATTTGCATATTTGAGGATTCTGTCTGACATTTACAATATAAAATATTAAAAAATATATATATTGATGCAACTGACGACTCTTTGAATCGCTATGCAATATTTTTGAGTGCAACCGTGTTGTTGCACTTCTGATGAATATCATTAGAACTATATCTGAGCCCCAAAATTATTTTTGGTGTTTGAAATATTTTACTAAAAGTTATGAAATATATAATAATTAATTGATACGAAAATTCACGAAATAGGAACTAATTGTAAGTAAAATATTAACTACAATATTTTTGATATTTCACACTACTTAACTTAAAACTGTATGCTACGGAGAAAATATATTACCGGGTGTCGCGTGTCATGTATTAGGAGATTAAACAGTGATAAATATACAGAGTGAATATTAAGTTCCGGGATGATGTTGTTTCATTCATCAAAATTTCAAGCGTACCTCGGGCTATGTGTGAGGTGGCACCATCCTGTTGAAACCATATGTGTCGCAGGCTCAATTGCTCTGATTCGGCCACCAATAAGTTTTTTCAGTATTGTCTCTTGCATCCTGAAAGAAATAGGGTCCGATGATTCTGCAGGCCCGCATGGTGCACCATACAGTAACTGCGCGGGTGTGAGGTCATTGGTGGATCAATTGAAGATATTTTGTGTCTCAATAAAAGCTGTTTTGTTTATTAACGAAATCCGCCAAGTCTAAATGAGATTCGTCGCGCATGATGATTTTTCAAAAGTCGGGTTTGAGTTTGTTTTTATAACTTCAGTACGTTGTTACACATAAGGTAATAATCTACACATAAGATAGACGATTCCATTAGACTTAATTGAAATGCTACTTCGATCATTTTTCTTACTGGCAGTAGAGACTGAACAATAAAAAAAACAAAAAAAATAAAAGGACAGAAAATATATAAATTATCACAGATCAACTGTGCAAGAATGTGTTCTCCATAAAAATTAAAAATAAAACTTCGGTTTAATACATTTCGTTATCTGGAGCAGTGCACGAAGCAACACAAAATCCGACTAATTGGATAAGATTTATAGTTAATTTGAGAATAATCATTACAATATTTCATTTAATTTGGTAACACGTTTATTAATTCAAATTAGGTTACATCCGCTTAACATAATATCATTTTTGTTAAATATTTAAAACTTTAACAAAGACTGTCAAAATAACTAACTAACTTGCCATTATACCGTTTCTCTGCGGTGATAGGCACAGAGGATAGAGCGCTAAACTCTTCTGCCCTGACTTACAACATGAGTCATCCAAATTCATACATTTGCTTATGCAAGTATCCCGTTTAGCTGATTATGCCAGGTCTTTTGCAGATGTCCCTTGTGCTTATCTATCTATCTTCCAATTTTCTTTTCAATTATTTGCAAGGCGACCCTTTCTTAAATCTGTTCAACTTAGGTTACACTAATATAATTTATAGTCCCGCAATCGTTTTTTTATTGTTTGTTACTAAATAAATAAAAATTATTATTAAATAAAAGAGGAAATAAAATATTTAAGAAGTTTAACTGATATATGTAGATAGGTATTTAGTTAAAAAGGACTACATCGTGACAAGCATTATTTTGTTTAATATATGATATGATACGATATGATATATGAATATGGTATGTTTGTGTGTATAGATAGGTAGGTATTTTTTAAAAGTACAGCATAAGTAAGACATTTCATTATTTTTAAGTAAGGCTAGGCTAATGATTGAAACAAATTATTAATGAGGGATTCATTTATTTTATAAATACTGCGCTTATATAAATGAGAAAGAAATTATAAAAACGTAAAAAATCACACGGACAGATATTTTTTATGTTGTTCCATTAAAATTATATTATATATTAACTTCAAGATGAAGACTTGCGTAATTTGCGACAATTAAAAGCAAGAGTTTTACGGATTTATTTACCCATTAACTGAGAGGAAATCTTTAGGATGTACTACCATTAATAATTGTATAATTATAATATTAAACACTGATTATATTTTTACGCCTGCGCTGTTTTATGATTAACAAAATTTTACACCGATTACATTTTGATGCTTGCCCTGTATTATGATTATCAGATGAATATATTTTCAGTCAATAAAATATGTCTGAGTACGTGTACGTGTACGTGCAAATGCGATATTACAGCATATGGGAAAAAAATTATCAAAGATGAATTTAACATCCGTTAGTATCATCGAATTATGCAATTTTGAGATCGATTAATATCTAATCTTTTAACAGCCTATTGATGTCTCGGTAATGCCCTTAAATGAATTAAAATACAAAATAATTTTCTAATACCTAATATGTATCAATAATCATTATAATAATTAAGGCTTCCCTTTCAAAAATAATTCATATTTCCACATTTTTTAAGAAAATATGGGTTTTTATTATTCATTTATATCAGAAGTTATACAATAAATTTGACTTTTGATTGGGTTTTTTTATTTCAAATCGCCGATCAAAAAACAATAAGAAAATACACATTTATAGGATCGATATAATTATTATTTAGTAATAAATTATTATGTTTTTGATATAAAACTTGATTTAAAATAGTAGCTAAAGCCTCAAAGCATGTAAGTAAATATAGTAAATTATTAAAAATAATTTGTATTCACTAACACAAGGTGTTTTAAAAACGTCGAAAATTGATCACATGTACTACAAATTGAATGGTTTATAACTCTATTAATTTTTAATATTTTGCTAATTTGGTTCAATGCAGATTTGTTTCCGCAATCTTGGCACCAAGAGTATAAGAAAATATATTTCATATATGCAATAATTTTCTATATTAAGGTAATTTTGTGGCATGCGGAAAATAAATTTAGTGGTCGCAGTCTTTCTTATAATGCTTGTATTTTCTTAATTATGGCAAATAACATTCAGCTTATTAGTTTTACATTAGCGTAAAAGTCCTATCTAAGTAATAGTAAAAAAGTCAAATCTAGTGTATAATTCTGATATAAATAAATAATAAAAACCCACATTTTCGTAAAAAAACGCGAAAATATTAATTATTTTTGAAAGCGCGCCCTTAAAAAACTAAAAAAAAAATAAAGAAATTCTTAAAAACGTAAAAATTATCTAAGCGATATATATGTCTGGTTGCTCTGTATACAATCTTATACCCTTAGACCAATTTAAACAATATTACTCTTTAGGATCAAACGCAAAACATTGATAAAATTGAGAAAAATATGCCAACGCCGTGCACGCACAACTAACATGCATGTGTGTAAACTACACGACAATAAATTATTGAATATATTTTTAAATTGAGTGCGGAACACAGACCACTAAATATATAGACATGAACTAACGCAAATTCCTTGTTCCAATATTTTCATTTTGGTGTCACTCACGTAAGTGGTACTAATAGTACCACTTACGAAATCAAAATTTTTTTAAAAATATATGACTCGATTGGAACGAAAATTTAAACGCTGACAATATAATATGCATTAATGTAAAAAATACGCCATGTTTAAACAAATATTTAATTTTCGAAGAGTAAATACTTTTACTTATGCATAAATGTGTCATAAACTATCGGATTTATGTTTCCACAAATAATGTGTGTAGAATGCCCCTCGTCCCGCAACTATTGTTCTAAACCCCTCTCCTCTATGCACAATTTATATCATGTCTATTCGTTTACTGGTCTGTGGTGTGATAGAATGAAGAACACAATTTCAGAACTTTACTATAATAATCATACATAATAATTTTTTACTAAGATTTTAAATTTAAATTAAACATCGGACGGGGACTTTACATTCTGATGATATACATAGGTGCAACGTATATACATAATGGAAGTTGTTACGAATCAGTGGGGGAAATAAATTTCATTATATATAAGTAGAGTTTTATGCAAATTTTTCCTAAAATATTCGATTTGCCTGCTTTGGATAAATTTACTAACTAATTTTTTTTTCCTTTCTATACTCAGTCCGTAATCTAAATAGGATGATCATAATCGAATGAAAATTATAATTATTTAAAAATACTGTGGATGAGAGACTCTTAACATATGTGGAAACCATGACTCCAAAGATTTCCTTTTAATCTAATATTTTTTATTGTACCAAGTCAAATTTGGTCAATTTTTCTCTTTGAAGAGTCTTTGACAAGTGGATTCTTTCAATCCTTAAATATGAAAAATTGTGAAAACTAGATTACAGTAAAACGCTAAGGTAAGTTCCAGAAGACGTAGTGTAGTACAGAGAGAAGTATGCTGGGAGTCACTAGAAAATACAGAAAAATGAACGCACGGGTTAGAAGGTAGAAGAATAGAAGGTGAATAATGTTATTGATATTGCTAAAAAGCATAAATTGCGTAAAGGGCGGGCCACGAGATTGGACGACCTAGAGGACGCCAACTTTCTCAATGGAGAAAATAAATTATTGGAGCAGCGGGAGTGACATGCAAAGGTTGGCGAGGATCGAAGGCAGAGTCATAGGGAGGCCTCTATCCATCAGTGGATCGATAATGGGTTAAGTTGACGATGATACGGATTTCAAAACACATCAAATAAGTTGTAATATCGTAACTGGGACTTGTTCATTGATCATCAGTGAATAAGTTTGAAATATTGTCAGTTAATGTAGAGCATTGTCCCGGCAAGAGACAGATCCGGGTTTGAGTCCCGGTGGCAACAAAATATTCTTCTAATTTATTTTAAAATATTAAATAACTATGTTCTAAAATTGCAACTTAATAATAATGATTATTTGTCAATTTCTTCTCTACTAGTGTGATGTAGTACTGCGGACGTTCTGTACAATGATTTTATCGATCGTGACTCGGTGATTCCAGATTCTAGCCACACCGAAGGCTACTGGAAATATCATAGCAGGTTATTTTAAAATTCTAATTTAAATGAATTGCCCTAAAGCCGTCCTTCATAAAAACAAATGCGCCATGAAGACAGAAACGACCGTCGGCCGCAACAATCCACAATTTAGATACGCGCCATTTAATATCTCTGTTTACATACATTTATAAGCCACGGAGGAGAGATGTCCGTACACAGTATCGAGCGGACCTCGGGAGATTCCAAAAAATATGACTTTAAATTATAGACACCGCTTGCTTAGCGTTATTAAAGGAACTGATTACTCCAGCCTGCAGCCTGCAGGCAGAAATCTCCGCTTTGAAGAATGCTGACCGCTCTCGCGACGCGGACACGTTTCAATTTACCCGAACCACCTCGAGAAAAATACGGAAAAAAAACGAGTATCGTGTCGCGCTCTTATGTAAATATCCCGACCTTTCTACCCCGTCCCCGGTAGGCTGAGAGACAACTCGAAGAGACATCGAGTACCTCAAACTTGAAAGTTGTCTTATAAACATTTTTGTTTTATTTCGGATAAACTTTGTACGCGTCTCGGAGATGTGGTCGCGAGAATTCTTTTTTTTGTACATCGAAAAGGTTTAAACGGTTCATCTTTAAGGACGGGCTGTGTTGTAAAAAGATGGGCTTTTTATCACCGAAGACGGTGTTTAATTAATTTCTGAATATTGTTGTTCTTCGAGACACGGTCAAGTGTGACGTCAATCTTTTTATTTTTCTTTTCGGGGGTTACGGAGAGTCTAATAATATAATATTTACAACGTATCCGAATAGTTACACAAAAATGTCTGCTCCCGAATAAATAAGATACACAACGTAGCCTTATTTTTATAGGGGCTTAAAAAATCTTTCGCCGTCTCTTACATCTTACACCCACACACATTTCTATAGTAATATTTTTGGAAACATTTTTCATGAAAAATTTTATGGAATAAATCACTTTCTACAAGTACATACAGTACATACATAATGCTATCATCAAAAATTCAAATTATTTCGGGAACATTTAAAAGTTGTAAAATCATTTAAAGAATTAAGTAAGTGCTACTTTATATTTTATACTAAATATATTTTATATTTTGTACGGGGATAATGCGTTTTAATAATTAAAATTTTAACGGTTTTCATTATAGAAGAACCAAAGTCACGGTCGACGTGTATACGACATCGTAAAGGTGGTTATTTTATATTATTCGCTAAAAATATAGTTTTCTTTGTTGATTATTTATAATTTTAACTATAGCATCAATATTTTTTGACATTATTTATTTAGTTTATCATACACTAGTGGTCCACATCCGGAATTCAGATTTAGTTTTTTTTATAATTTAAAGTAGTATTTTATTATTTGGTCAAAGCAGGGCAGAAGGGGTGTGATGTCTGGAGGATGTCTTAAAGAGTCACAACGCAAAATATGGTGATAGATCGGTGACTGTGTAGGTATAGAGAATAAATATACAGACATATTCAATTTTATATATTTGAATAGATTTTTAATGGAACCGCGTACAAGGGATACAGGATATAGGACCCAATACAGATCGCACTCTTTACTGTTTTATCGATTCCATACATTACATATAGCTCCCCGCAGAGTCTAGCAACAGTAACAGCAATAGATGATTATCGATTGGCTTCTACTGCTGAATAATAACAATAATCAAAAAGGGGAACAAAGTAATGGTTGCCATGGCATAATTAATGACATTTTAGTTACCAGAGTTTTTAAATATTTTATTCAGTTATCTCTGCATTATCACCTTGGGAGTTTTCCATCTTCTTCACTTCTTTAGTTGATTAAGTGTCTAAGTGTCACAACTTTTTGGAATCAGCCAAACATAGTAAATTATTCTGTCACGTATTTCTGCAGAGTTTGATGATTTCATTAGTCCAGTGAGTTTAGGCGCGGCCTGTCGACCTCTTGAATCATCTAGAATAGCACTGGATGACTGCGTTTGTCCGACGAATGTCCATATTCCGAGCGATGATGCCTGCCCATTGCCATTTGTACATATTTTCCCCTTATTATTCTTTTTGAAAGAATTTTATCTTCCCACCACTCCTTTCATATATGTTATATTGCTACTTGCAATAATAAATGTTAGAAGCCTCATTAAAACATCTATAAGTAAGTATAACTGTATTATGGTTTTGTAAATCTATATACATTATGTATTAATGTGTCTATTTTATGTGGAACTACTAATAGCATAGCACAGCTGTATAATTTTATACGTACAATACATAATTTGAAAAACCCTTCAATAAAAAATCTTAATGTATACATGATGCAATTGAACATTCTTAATTAATTATATTAGGTTAAACTAATTATAAAATATCGGAAATAATACATTCAGTTAATTTGGTGATCGATCTACTGAAAATTGTGAATAAAATAATGCTTGTGATTTGGAACGATTGATGATATTTCTTTGTGCCGAAAACAATTAATCATTAAATACTATTTTTTTTACGAAGAACATATGTTGTGAAGTTGCAGTTTTTCAGAATATAGTTCTGTGGTATTTTTAATACAAATTAAATGAGTTACCTACAAAGATATACAAAAAAAAAATATTTATCGAAAAAATACTTTAGTTGCTACCGGGATTATTAACACGTTTCCCCGGATAGAAAAAGTTCCAGGTTCGTATCTCGGTAGCAACTAAAATATTTTTTCGATAAATGGATTTTTTCTATACATCTTACAAGTTGATTAATTTAATTTGAATTAAAAAATAATATCTACCATTCCGAATTTTTGAGGGTGTTCAAAGGACACAATCATTTTAACCACAATACACTAGGTGTTAGAATTGGGCGAGTATTTCATCTTGCATTGATTACACAGAGCTGGCTCCTTGCTCACCATTTATTATGTCTGTGAATTCCAGACGTTTTTTAATTGGTTGTATTATTAAGATTTTCTTTAATAGTTTTCGGTGTATTCAATTCACTATATTATAAATTTATATAATAATCTCTGATTTCTTAGGAACAATGTTTATAAATTTATAATATACATTACGCAATTTTTTTGTGGAAATTAGATTTGTTTGATTCAAATAGTGTCACATTGCATAGTGAAGTGAATTTATTTAAGTAAATTATTTATGGACATTTACGGATGTTCATTTTTTAGTGTGATTAAAATATATTTGAGGTTTAGTTTTTGTGCTTCGCTAATTTGATGCTATTTTACTGAAGTAATTTATTTGTCTTTTAAATATTTTCTATTTAAAATTTAAGGCAATACGTATTGAGATTTTCACACTAAGAAGAGGAACAATTTGTCCTATTAACTTTTAAGCTATTAAGCTAAATTTTCTTCTAAATGGCATGTCAATTTATGTATCCTATATAAATAAATTGATACGCTTCTAATTAGGTGTCTCCAGTTTTTTGTACTTCACTATAAAACATTTTTTGTTTTGTTTTTTCGTCGTAGTTAAACCATTTTGTTCTTCTCTGATCGTACATGACGCTCACAATATTTCTCGGATATGCCGGGTGCATCCGTCAGTCCGGTGACATATTTCGGTAGTTATGAGAGCACATTAGGAACGAGGGATGAACAAAGGTTCATAGTCGGTAGCTATTTTATTAGGGGCTGCTTGTAAAACGACCACTCGTGAAAGCAGGGTAGGTAGCTATATGACACGCAATATAATATGAAAGTTTTAATGACCCAAATTTTTTGACCCACATGATATTTTTCTGAGACATTTTTTTGCTGTAAGCTATGTAGCAAGAGGTAGCTATTGTAAACGTGCAGAAAAATAATAATATATCAGAAATTTTGAAAATAGGTAAGTTCCAACACCGACTTTTTTCAATTCTTCAAAAATTATTCACCGGAAGAAGTTTACTTTACATAATTGCTACAAGTCAATATAATTCTATTTTTAAATGGTTTGGTGCCTCGGTAATTTGACTCAAATGTCAAGAGTGCGATCCCGACAGCCACTAGTGAGTTCCATTTTAATAGCTCTCTAAAACAAAATTTAGGCTTGGATTGTATTTACCTAATAGTGGATTTATTTACAAACTTATATATATATATGTGTGTATCTACCATCTATATAAATAAGTGAACAAAAATGAACTAGATTTAATAGAATAATAATAATTATAAAGTTTATTTTAGTAATTGGGTTGTTTGTGCAAGATCATATCCGCCGCATAATAATACAAATTTTAAAAAAGACTCTAATTAATGCATTCATTAAAAAAAGAAAAAAACATTAACTAATAAAACATAGAAATAAGAAGTTTGTAAATACATAAGGTGTAATTAAAATGATATAATACATGTATATGTATGGTATATGTATAATTCAGATAAGTTCCATGGGCGTGAAATGATACCGACTATTAATATACCGATAATATATTCTGCAGTTGAGTTAATATGTATAATATCGACTGCCTAATCAATTCGGTGCAACTATAAATAATCAAATAACTTTTACATAGTATCTAAAGATTTTTTTTTGTACTAATTTGCATAAAAAATGCGTGCTAGGTGGATGAATTAGTAAACAATTGTGTGTACATATATTTAATTCCTAAAATAAAAAGATCGCTAACGATTGTGTATTATTTCTTCAATTCCCAAATATTTGTATGTTTTTGGAGTTACCTACATATTAAGTTTATTTTAAATACTTTTAACAATTTACATTATTTACTGGCGTCCTGATATAAATTGTTAGTATAAATAAACTTAATACAAATTAAATTTATTAATTGGATAGATATACAGATAAAAGATATAGATATACAGACTATCTATGACATACAATACTCGCCTCATCCACGTCTTCTATTTCTGGTACCATCAACATATTATTTTATTAAGTGTAAATTGAATTAATTAGTAAGTGGTTATTATAAACAAAGTTAAAATGAAGATAAAATAAATTTATCGAAAACATTTTGTTACCACCGGGATATATCAGTATACCTTTCTAATTGATACATTTAATTTGTATTCAAAATATCACAGAACTATGTTCTGAAAAATTGCAAATTTATATTAATAATGTGTTCTCCTTAAAAAAATAAATAAACTTAATGGCAAAATCTAAAAGAATAGAATATAAAATACTTTTTTTAACACAAATGGTTTGGTTGCGCGACTGTGAGTTGACTCGCATAAAAGTTTAGGTAGGTACAAGAAAACCCAACTGAATCTAAACTGATGCCGTTCTTGGACTGCCTCCGAGCTGACGGTGTTAGACAAAAATAGAGCTCCTTCTAAAACGGCTGCGGTGAATCTGCTGAAGACTGATTTCGTCTTTACTTAGCTGATCATCATATTTATTGAAGTAGGTATTGCACCTATATTATGTATAAATGCGAAAATTTATATATAAGTACGAAATTTAATTTAATCGGCTTTGTTCAACTTAAATCTAATAAACCATCATACAGTTACGGCATGGATACCATTCCAACGGAGGTGAGGATGTAGTTAACTAGCAAAAATGTCCGCACATATTTAATTTTTATTTTTTCCAAAACTTTTTAAAAATATAATCAAGAACCCTTAAGGTGTCCATTGTCTTCCGAAGTACTTTTAGTAAGCAACACGCGAGTTAATTAGCGTGTATTATATTCGCTTACAATTTTTTTTTTGAGTTTTGCTCGATTGCAATATGGTTCTTTGGTCTAACGGTAAAACTAGCGGATCAGGTAGTCGGGGTTTCAAAAGCACCTAGTTATTAGAATATTAATGAGATATATTTCGTGTATCTATATATCGCACGCGTAATTTTCAGAAGACAAAAAAAAACATTTGTTTCAATTTTTTGTTACGAAAGCTACGAAACTAAACAATATTTTACGTTATAAATGCATCCTAAAATTACATTATTTGAGAACTGGGGCTAAGGTGGTTGCGTTTATGATAAAACGTATATATCCAAATACAATAGTAACTCTAAATTCTTGTTTTTTAATTTGTCTTAATTTTTATCTAGAAAAACGTATTTTTATGTAAAATTTGATTTTAATGACCAATTAATTAACATTGTTTCTCATATAATTACGTTTTATTGTATACTAAAATGATTTAAACCTTTCATACAGACCCAGCGATTTCGAAAAATAAGCTCAATTGAATGTAACTACCCCAGGAAAGCGGACGATGTTGAAATCTAGTTGTAGAGATGAAGTCTCGCGCCGCTGCTTGGGATATGTGATCAAAATGATAATTCGCCGTTGAGTATCTACCCGCGTACTTAAAGATACAAATAATAAATCTCTTATAAAATGTATGAAATAAATTAAATGATATTATTGATCGATTTAGAATTAACAATAAATAAATTATACCTTACGATTGCCAATAGCTACCTTATATACATTATATTTATATATAACTCTAAATAAATGTACTTACCTAATATCAGCGTCCTGGCACAAAAGATTATCGAGATATAGGAAAGATTGAATAGATACACATCTCGCAACTGTCATCATTTGAAATGGTATTACAAGCTAACTAATGTTTGGATTTGAACCATCTCTGAACTGTCTCTTCAAATATTGATTTATAACATTTTTTAATAGATTGCGGTACTGGAATCCAATTTCGAACGTAATAAAGAGATGTAGATGCATTTCCTCCGTAAATACGCTTACCCCGATTCGTCTTATTATCACACTAAAACAATTTTTCTTTCGAAACGAAAAGTAGTATAAACGAAATGCTAAAAAGACAAATTCGAAAGAAATATTTCATTAGTGTGAGAATACCATACGTAATAATATGCACATTGTAACAGTGTAATGATGCCGCTCAGCGTTTTAATTGGTCAGTGGGCGGGGTTCCATTTGAAATTAGTTACATACACGGTATACACAAAAAATATGTGCGAAATGTTCGAATTTTGTAAATTAGGATAGTTTATATTTATGTTTATTATATCTGTTAATTTTTTTTAACGTATTAGTTGCCTTTTTGTATTTTTATATTACTATCCACAATAGTATTTGTTGGTTTTTCTATTGTTATTAATCTTAATTATATATACTTAATCATATTTCTATTACATGTACACGGCGACGGAAAACAAAAAATATATGATATATCGCAAAAATAAGGTTTACACGAAAATTTGAGATCTATATATATATATATATATATTTTCTTTTTTTTATTAATATTAAAAATATAATACAATTTCAATAATCAGTGGATATATTTTAACATTTGTTTCTTCTCTATGAGAGTATATGTGTTGTGTGTTCTATTTCCCATGAGTTTTCCGGCACCATGTATTTATTTAATACTAAAAAATATATTCCATGATTTCGAAACGGGCTGTTACATACTTGTTCTTTCTAAATGAAAAGTAGTTTGCCTCTCGTTGTAATTATTTGTATTGGACGAGTCAAACCTTACCAGTATATTAGTGCAGCATAAGATGGTACATTATATTATAAAATTATATAAATTATAAAGTGATGCATTCGTAGGCCCGAAGCTGAAGTTTACTATAAAGTTATACAGAAAGGCAGTGGTCAGTTCAATTTTGTTGTTAGCACTTAACTGGAATTGTGTTCCCATTATTATAATGTTAAATTATTGTTAGACTTATTTTGTATTTTACTCCATATTACGGAGTTTAGAATATATAAATAACGCATGTTACATTACTTATGTACAGATAAAACTGCGTCGAAAAAAATAATGAGGCGGTTACAATATATATTAAGTTTTTTTGGATTTATGTTAATATTTGATTGTGATAATTCAAATACAGAATATTGACACAACCAACAATCTTACACCTGTAAAGGCATTCGAAAACTAGACGTTGGACACAAAATATCATATCTAGAGGTAGATATGTATTAGGTAATTCGTGACTTTTTAAATAACACTGTTATTTTGTAAAAATTGTACAATGTACCTAAGCAAATACCAGATACGTGTAGTTCATACACTCAAATTAGTTGTAAACAATCATAATTTCTGGGAAATATATCAATATATTGTTAATATCTCATAACCAGGTTAATTTTAGCTTGTTGGTTAGTCGGATTCGTTGGCCTAGTGATCTAGTGGTTGGGGATTCGCACCTCGTTCCAGGACATCACCAAGTTAGTCCGATTTTCATAACACAAGCGTTTAGCTTAGTTTGAAAATAGTAAGAATATTTATGTGACATGTATTCCGTGTACGCATCTCTATTTAAAAAAAAAAACTATGAAAGCAAATTAATCCTAAAATTATCTCCTTTCGTTGTTTTTATTGTGTTTTAATTTATTTTAAGATACAAACGAATATATTTTCTCTAAACTCGAAACATTTAGTTTGAATAAATCGACATTTGATTTATTAATAACTTGATTTTTTAAAATAATTTTCTTATCTCACTCACCGTCAATGTACCCATCAAATACATTTATGTTGTGCTTTTAGGAAATTAAAAAAAGAAGCCAAGAAATTTTAATCAACCTTTGAAGATTTGACTATTCCATAAATGTGAGTAGTTTTTTTTAAATTCTGATTTGTTTAATACATTTAAGTACTTGACAATATTTTTATTATGTGTACAGTAAAATATTATTTTATTTAAAAAAATATTCAGTATATGTTTATACAATACTCTCTGACCTCTGTATAACAGGGGCGTGCACTGCATACAAGCAAAAAAGCTGTGCATTATTAAAAATTCTGGGAAATTAAAATAAATTAAATAATCTTCATATTATGAAAAGACCCTATAAAATTATAGCCTTTATTACTCGGATTAGCGTAATCTTGTCTATGACGTAACCTACGACTTTTGTAACAACTTCATGTTCATTCTGGTTAGCAAATTTTATGAATCTAACTTGATTTTCAATCCTTATAATAATTGTACTGAACTAAATATTTTTCTTATTGAATCTATGTAGGCAACTTGACGTCTGCGGATTTTCTGCATTTTTCAAACAATTTGTTCTTAAGTCTGCTGTTTTCGAAAGGGATTAATTCTTACTGAAAATTGTGTGGAATGACATTTCTACGTATTTGTTTTACTTCATAGACTAAACGTTTTGTGTTCTTAGCGTATTCCAACTTATGATTCCATATTTCTGTGTTTGTGTACATAAAATTTATAGGTTATTATTATTTATCATCTGTCAAGCGAGCGATTTGCATTTTTCAGGATATTATTAAGTTAGATTATTATTACCAATATTAAATTAAATGTCAAATCAAAATACAATTATTTCTGTTATGAGTTTCGGCTATGCTAATTTGTAAAGTTAGTTATTGAAATAAATGTCTACATAAATACAAAAGAAGAAATACAAAAGTCCTCGATAGCAATTGATCCAACTGACACAGACAGGTTCATGAAGTACCTACTTATAGTAATACGACCATCAGTTCGTAGATGACTTTTGATTATTGGGCGATGCGTGAATTTGTACAGAGTCAAAATTAGAATAGTCGTGTACACGTCCTTCCAGAAATTATGGAGCAATATAGAGTTACTCTTGTGTGAGTGTGGGGTTGAACTTGCAATTTACCATCGAATTGTAATTACCGGTAAATGGTAAATAATTCTTCCCGTTACCGGTTTATCGGTTATTTACTGGTAAATGAAAATAAAAATAAACATAGATTATATGACTAAAGTATAACTGTATGTGGCTACCTTTAATAAAAACAGTATCCTAGATTAAAACCTAAATAATTTCAAATACGTTCCAGGTGAAAAATGTCATATTAATACATACATATGTATATAATGTCCTTTTAATTTTTACTAAGATATGGTAATGGGAGATCAGATAATCACTTATGTATATGTCACATCGAGCTTGGTTAATTTGAATTACGACTGTGTAATATTTGGTTTACCTGTCTGTTTAGTTTATCCAATAACTTATTGATGTTTGTAAAACATACATTAGGTGTATGAATACATACCATGCTTGGATATCTATATATTTTATAGTAAAATATATATATATATATATATATATTTATTTTATTTTATTTAACAATTTTTAAAAATATTTGTAATAAACTTTCGTTATAATATACCTGGATCTATCCTTGATTCGCAGAAAAATAATTTCCGATGTGTTTTGTTTACCGGTTTACCGGTGTGTTCCGGTTTACCGGTAAATCAACCAAAACACACCGGAAATTATTTTATCACCGGAATGCAAGCCCTAATGTGGGATTCCTTAATTCACGAGCGTATATCATGCATACCTGGCTAACCTAATCTGCTCAGTTTCCGAGGCGCGAGTCATATCAGAAATTCACAAGGCAATCTTAGAAGTGTTCATCTGCTACAATAGTCGTACGAAGAAATAGTTGACATAATATATATACTCATAGTTTTAGGAGGGATGTGATATTATCCTGGCTTCACTGCAACCCTGATACTTGACCTGAGCCGTGTTTCTCTCTAACTTTTGCACGTCATGCGAGGATTTGTTCCGTTATCAACCTGCGCAGCTAACTTTAATGGAGTAATCGGTTTAATAGTTATGCATGCCCATCGCATCCGCGCACTAATAATGGTCGCCGGTCGCCGGTCGCATCTGGTTCAACGGAACCGGCTCCGGGTCTGACACTCGGCTCGCCCTCCCTGCCTCCTACCACTCAGCACAAAAAACAAATCGTGAGCATACCAGATCAAATAAAGCAATTTCCATTTCTACTTCGAGCCTCCTCGATTGCCCGGGAGCTTGAAACTTGTGGATTACACCTTCAACCAGATCATCAAACTTCCGTTCAGAATCCTAGCAACGTTGTAATAAGGACGGATTCTGAACGGAACCTTTGGACTGGCCACTTGTAAATGATGGAAACTTTTCTTAATTCCAGTGCAACTTGATCGTTCGCTTAAAACAACTCCAGCAGACTTTATGATGCAAACCAGTTCAGTTTAATATGCACGCACTGCAACTGAGTGCTGCGCCTATGCGCCGAGAGTTCCAAATTAATATTTATTCAAAAACTAATATTTTTTGCATTCTAGTATACAGTGTCTTGTGTAAAAAATTCATAGATATACATTTTTTTGTGTTTATTAAATCTGTGTGGTTTTTAGTCCGCATATCACTCCTTTTTTGAATATGGCGATATTCAGTTTTGAAGGTAAAATTGATTTCTTCTATATCACTTCAAAAATATCCAAAAAAGTAGGCTTCTCACAGCTATTTTTAAAGTCTATAATGGTGTACAAGAATTAGATTTTACATTATTTTAAAAATTGTTTGGCCGAAAGTAATCTATTGTCTAATTATAACAATTTATCAAAGATGCAAACTAAATACTTTTGATTTTCTGATACTATTTTATGTCTCGATGGATCGAGGAGGTTAATTTTACGATTGATAATGATACTAATGATTTTCAAAATAATTCTAGGTAATCAATCCTATTTACAAAAATATTAATTTTGAAGCACAGACGCAGGAAGATGGCAGGATTATAATTTGACTAATTTACGGAACTAACTTTGAAGAAAAGACTAATTTTGAAAAGCATTTTAAACTGGAATTAAATTTAGTACGTTCTGGAAAAGTAACAGGAGGTAAAATAAATAAAATAATCCAAGTGGTTTGCACGAAAATTTTCTGTGAGTTTTTTATATTTTTTGAATAACTACTCGTAATAGAGTAGTCTTTAAAAATTATATTGAAACATTTTAAAATTAGACCCAGCTTCTGATAAAAAGATTTCCATAAACGAGTTTATTCTCTTCTATAATTGAATACTTAAACTACAGTAGAACCTCGATTAACGAACTAATGTGGGCGTAGATTTCTGAATGCGTTTTTTAAATTAAGAAAGTAAACGGCACATTACATGTATATACAAGGCCAGTAAAGTTAATTTAAGTAACTTTTAGCTCTTCTAAATCTAGGTCTGCATCTTCCACGTCAAACAAATTCTTCCAATAATTTTCTAATATTTGCACTTTTATTTTTTACCATGCAGCAGCGAAGCTCAACTTTGAGTGCGAGAGAGATGACGCACTAGTCGTGCGCAGAATATTATTTGCAAGCGAAGATATTTGTTTTTTAACATATGTAATGTTACAAATAATGTTTCCTACTGTTCGTTGCTAAGTTGGGATGGCAACGCAGCCCCGAGGGCCACCAAAAGGGTAAGTTGAATGAAAGAATGAATAGAAAGTGATTAGCAGCCTCTTGGGCGATGTTTAATGACGGAAATTATCAAAGACAAATGAGCTTACATACTAAATACTTCACAGATGTAGGGGGTTGATCAGTGCAGTCTCTTGGTATGAATAAAACTTGAATGAACTAAATCTTGATTAACGGTTGCCACTAAAAATATGAATGCTGGTACAAATCCATAAGCGACTCACCGGGGAGATGGCGCCGTTCCTAGATGGGTGGTCCGGTCCCTGGCCAATGACGGTCGATGGTAGACGAAGCGCCGCCGTAGTGGTGGAGGGAATAAGTCGAGGTTGATAACAGGTCAGGCGCACAGCTACGAAGGTGTTGTATTTGTTACTTTTGGTCACTATCTCCTGGGAGGGATACGTGTTCCCGCCGCAGATTCGTGTACCCACACTCTTTGCCCTCCGGTGACTGCCCCTCTGTCTTCTTCCACGGGCGCGCTGAAGCTTGGGCACGTGACTCGTGCGCGCCTGCGTAACAGCATGATCATTCCAGTTGTCTCAGCGCTAATGATTGAAACTGCTTCATAACAGTAACATTTACATGATGTTTTTAACATTTTTCATATTTGACCGCATTTTTTTTTCATTATATCCGAAGCCCGTTATATCGAGATTCTACTGCTAAATATATTGGACTAATCTAAAGTGGTTATGGTTTCGATAATAATAATAAGATACGTACGAAAAGTATTATTTTTTATTGTCGTCGATTTCGGAATCGGCGCACAATTCTGCGAAGGCGTATTCCGCCACTTCGGGCGCTGGCGACATATAATTACAGCGAACGCGATGGCTGCCGGTATAGCCTTATTTAGGGACGCCAATGTAAAGGCCGAGGGACGAGCGGAGCGACAGACGGTGTTGAGGCCGTGGCCGCCGTGCCGACTGTGGCCACCGTGCCGTCGGTAACGATTATGTCGAATGCGTTGTTATTACGATTGGATCTATCTACAGAGCGAATGATGATAATATTATAGTGATCGCCAATTAATTTATAATGGTTTGATTATGATATGCGGCGGTTTATTCGACATAGACATAATAAGTTCGCGTGAAAATGTCTTTCGCTTGTATCTCAATAATTATTTTGTGAGTTTTATTACATTAATAACCATTATTAGTTTATTAACTTTGTTATATAAACCGCTGTGTTATTTATATTTAACCTTTTGGTTTATCAGGATGAAAAAAGTAACTAAAATATTATAAATAACCAACTAAATTTAACCATTTATACTGGATAATTATTTTAAGTTTTTAAAATTGATGCAATTTCTGTGTCTAGACAATATCATCTTCAATGAGTAGGTACATCGCAAGAAGTTCAAGTTTGAAAAATGTGATACATATAGTTGCTGTTCGCAACCGACAGTTTCAATTTGCGCTGCGGTTACGCGATGTGCGTTTTGAAATACGACTGAACCGAAATACATAACCTCAAAAAATTAAGTAAATTTTTCGGCGCCTTTCATGATGCGGTTTTTTTATTGTTCCTACTGAAAGTTCTGAGTGACGTCAGCGAAAACCGTTTGGAAGACGAACGTGAGATGAATAATTTGCGGTCGCCATTTTATTTTCTTCTACTCACATATTTAGGCCATGAAATAATATTCTGCGCGTATTTTGTATCCTTTCTGATTCACTTTCCCGGCGACGTTTGATGTATCGAGCCCTGCAGTATATTGCAAATATTAATAACAGTATAAATGTATCAGGAACGTGCATCATACATATTTAAAAGTAGTGCATAACTAGAATTTCTGGGAAATAAATTAATATTAGTATAATTAAATAATAAATTATTTATGCAATATGCATGCCCCTGGTATGTTGATACACGATGGTAGATAAGAATAAAATTAATATCTAATGAACATTTTTTCTTATTTGAGCTAAATGTGATGTATAGAATTATAAAACTCATTTCTAGTGCAAGAGTTGCTTTAACCTAAACATGATCGATTTTCTGTTATTGCCTAACTGAGGTTTAATGTATTTTCTGATAATACTCGTATAATAAGCAGGGGCGTGCATTTTATGTAATAAATAAAATATTAATGAAAATAATTTCAGGGACATTACTCAAAATTATTTTCTCGTAATATTACAAGGGAAATTATTATAATAGTTGAAATTGCCCGTCAAAAATGACGGGAAATAATTTGAGAATTGATTGGAATTTAGATTTTTAATCTAATACTTAGTAGTAGTAGTAAGTATTTCAGAAAGAAAGCTACACATTCAAATTATGTAACTCCTGTACCAACACAATATTTAACATAAATATGTGAATAAAAGTTTATCTCTAAAAAATCCCAAAATGTAATAATGGAAATAGGTAAATACTTAAATTAAACGATAGTCAAATTAAATAATCGCTAACAGCCAAAAAATTGTGTTTCAAAAAACTAGTTAAAAATTATGCAGGTACCTACTTACTTATTGTGATATCGATTAACGACGTTTCATATTAAAAATTATTGTGACAGATTCGAATTGCTTTTATTTGAATAATTTAATTGTAATGCGGCCAGACAGGCGGATTATTCACATTTTGACTAATCGTAATATTATATCAGATAAATATTTAAAAATACATGTTTTTATTTTCCAGAAATTCTCAATAAGAATTGTTTTATTTAATGTGTGTGTTGCACGCCACTGCTAATGACTAAATTATTTCTTAATATGCATTTAACCCATTGCATTCTACCCCCGCGGAGCAACTGTGTGATGGTAAGTAAGTAATATTTTTGTAATAGTGAAATCAGACTATGTGTGCCATAACAGGTGTTTATTAATAATATCATAAAATGTATCATTCTTCTACAAAACTATGTACAAATGAAAGAGTATAAACTCAGCCATTTTTTAGAATGTCCATACACATATATCATTAGAAATCCTTTTGTTAAAAAAGTATATAATGTTGAATCCATGTAATTCAGTGAACAATTAATAAATGAAGTGCAGCAAGATTAAGAAGAGACCGCCTGAGATGGTTTAGGCACGCGAGTATTTTGGGCATAACTGAGCGAGGAGAGGATAGTAAAGAAAATGTATGAAGTGACTTTTAAATGCGACAGGAACGAATGGCGTGATCAGTTAAACCGGATATTAGAAAATGGCCTTGTTCGAAGCTTTAATAATCGACGAACGTGCGTAAGAAGATGTACGATGTGAACGAGAAAAATGTGGGATGTCAGGATAGAAGAACGTGTCGTTTTATCCTCTCGCTTTCCCCTGTATAGAAATGGCGTGATGATATTTATATCGTTTTGTGGAACCAACTATATTTAACACTTCTTTGCATTCGAAAACTTATAAATCAATGTAAATATTCAACGAACAATAATCAGATAACCATATTTTCGGTAAAATAATTCTTCAAAATCCTAAAGCTAATAAATCTTGACGCGATTTTTTGTTCCGTACTCGTATATGTACCATATCTACCGGTACACCTACATTTCATTTGATCTTATCGGTAGTACTGGCATTTCGTGTATCGATTGGTCCAATCTATTTTTATTACCCTTAGCTTTCAACTACCGACTCTGCCCTCAAATTTGTGGCCATCCATATAAAATGGTGTCTTATATGTACTTATGTACATCGAGGGTAACAAGAAACAGAAGCACAGCATCTTGCGACTGTTGAAAAGAAGGCAATTAAGTTGTAAAGTACGGATTTACCTAAATTACTTGAAGGCTTTTGCGAAGATTTAACGTCTTTATGTATTTTTCAACTTTCAACATGCCGAACCTGCAACAAAGCGTCCTGCTTTCAAAGCCATCTTTTGACAAAGCCGTCGGCTTTTGTTTATACGTCAATAAACACTTTTGTCGTATAGTGTAGATGTGACTTGGGGTTCAACATTATTGCTACCGAAAATTTCTGCCCGCATGTGCAAGGCAAAGAAGTATAGTGCTATGATAAATGAACAGCAAAAATTCTTTTTCAAGAATTTCTGTGCTAATTTAAAAAAATGTACCTTTGTGCAGAGAAGCGAGTTCAAATGAAACATCTTCGCGTTTTGATTTACATCTCAAATTGTATGATATTTTAATTTTTATGATTTGTATATGATATTATTTTTCATTTTTGAATATAAAAATGTTGAATGTATTTTAGAACTTGAGCACAATTTATCGATTCAGTATAAAATAAGATAAATTTACTAATGTAAGAATGTGTATTTTTTCGTTCAGTTAAATAAATTTCATAAAATAATTCAACATTAAATAAATCTACGTACTATTACAATGTAATAATAAAAAAATATATACCGGCAACAGATTCGTCAGTGGCCGACTGTACAGTGCCACGAGTAAAAAATCGAGCTGTTTGAGTTTTAGTCGCACCGCTTTAGAGTAGGACAGTCGAGGGAAGGATGGCATAATAAATTCTGTGACGCATTTTCGTCTCCATTAATGACATTTAAAGAATAAAAACTTTAAGTGTATGTTGATAAAGAAATTTTTCTTTACCAACTATCTTGATTTTCGTCGTTTTTTAATATGATTTTTTTTTTTAACAGTGCACATTATAGTGTTAAATATTTGACAATACAACGATAAATTTGTGGTTTATTTCTGAAATTACGATTCTTCAGAATCGTTCTTTGATAACTAAACTAAAGGAAATATGCCACAGAGAAGATGAGTATGACCCAAGAAAACATTTAATTAACTAATTCATTACTGGTACAACATACATAATTAAGTTCAGTTTACTTAATTTATTTTCGAATCACGCACCGATAACATGCACCGCACAATATTATAAAAGTAAGAAATCGCTCAATACCATATGTTACAATTAGTGTGAATAATAATGTGTTCTTTTTAAAATATATTGTAAATACTTGCCGACCGAGTTTGCGTGTACGTTTATGAATATGTTGAGTTAGACCTATTGAAGTGAGAAATTAATTATCTATACAAAATTGAATGGACTAGTTCCTGGAGCAGACCGGGTGCAGAAAGTACCGCGAAGACTTGATGCACGTGGAGATTGCTAGACTACAACGACAAAAAGAAGAACATGTTGTTTTGCGCACCCATTTATATTGTTACATGAATATCATAAATTCGTATATCCATTTAGTTAGACAGAGCCAATGGAAAGTTACCAACTTCTATCGAGACACATTCATTTCATTTCTTTATATCCATATTTATGTATTTTTTACTTATGGTCTTTGGTTCTTTAGACTTCTGATATTACTGCCTTTCAGAATTAGTTCTGTTTTGTAATGCCAGGACTTTCAAGGTCGTTTCCGACTTCTCGTGCCGTCTGTTACATCATTCGATGCGCACGCGTTACGGGTTCCGATTAAACCTTGAAATAAATGAATAAATATCTACACGAGTCAATGTCGTTATATTGCAATATTTTCGATGTTGAAACTGTATCGAATATGCATATTGAAAGTAAATCGGTTTAAATATTTCCCAATTTATACAAAGGCTTATAATGCAGTTATGTTATGTAATGGATTATTTACACTGTGTTTTCTACTTATTTTTAATATTGTTATGTAATTTTCTATATATAATCTTTACCATGCTTGTTTAGTAAATAATCTGTATGCAAGGTAAGGATATTATTAATTTTATAAAACTTGTTAATGGTACTTACGCCGTACCGTATAAATATATTAATTAAAAAATAGAAAAATAATGTTTTAGTTTTAAGTAGAATGGCCGGATTGAATTTAGGTTGCCGTGTTCGTGTATAATCCTTTAATTTATTGTGTTAGGTACACAAACTTCACTCATAATACAAACGTAATTCGACTATTGATTGATTACAATAGAGTTCATCTTTATGTATCGCTTGTCAGGCTATTATTTATCATTCATTAGCTGCTCTAATAATAATTTAAGAGTACTCGGTTTAATTCAAACCCTAATCGAGTAAATCTTTAATACGTCGTTACCGTGGGGATGAAGCAGACTGCGTCTTTTTGTCTGCGTCTATCGAGATCGACCTTGACCCTCGACCTTACGTTCGTTCGTCTTTCCATTTATATATTATTGAAACACGTGAAATTATCATAATGTCCTTTTCATTTTAGGGACATTTTTTCCGCGTATCGTTAAGCCATTTTATATAAAAACTTTTTATTTCATGTCAAGACTAGAAAAAAAGAGAAGACTTCGGAGAAAAACATAACAATTCAGATTTGCTCAATTTATTATTAAGTACTTTCAATTTTGGTGAGATTGTTCAAGTTCTGTATGTAGTGTAGTATGGAAGAAGAGTCACGTCTCAAGTGTATTTGGATAGAAATACAGCCTATCGCAGAAGCAAACTCCGGAAAATTCAGTGCGCTTATTTCGGTCATGATCAAGAGGCAAACACACTCTGGTTATTTATTTATATTCTTTATGTACCTACATATTTCTTCTGTCTCATGTTTTCATCAATAATAAGGTAGTTAAACTTTAAATGAAAATCATTTTAAATATATGTTATATCATTTGTTATGTTAATTTTGATGATCAATTTATCAATTATTTCAATAAAAGTAGTTAGAAACTTCATTGATTTAATATCAGACGTTTTTCAACTATCTTTGAGTTGTTTCGCTCAGTTCTCATCCATGCGAAGCAAGCAGTTCTCTTCGGGTCGTCAGCCTGATGCATTTGTGGGCGACTTCTGTTTTTACTATCCTAGACGTCATTGCAGGTCTATTTTTCATCAGTAAGCCTCGTTGTATGACCAGCATTTCAACTTGGCTTCGGTCTGATTTATAAAAAAAACATTTTTTTTGATTTTATGCCCTCCTATTGTTGGTATTCTTATCTCAGTGAGATTACCAACATTCCTCTTTGAATAGTACTTCATGTAACAGACAGTTTTCATAAAATCTGCTATATAAGAGTCTGTGAATATATGTGCGTCCTATATACTTATGTACATTGTTCCTAAGTATTTATGTGGTTAAGCTGCCCATCCCGATCTTTTCTTTCGCTCAACTTCGCAGACTTTGTTGGTTTGGTTGTCTTTAATATATCCGTAAAATGTAGCGTACAGTAACATTTAGGGATCGTAGGTACTCATTTATTCAGCCTTTAAAGCGTTACTCCCATTCTTAAAGTTTGCGTTAGACAAAGAGAAAACTTATTGTTTTATATGAAGTCAAAGTAATGTATTAGACACTCCAGACAGTTCACTTATGCAAAGAAGTTATATATTCTTTACACATTACACGAAAGATTTCACCTTGAAAATGCTACCATGTCTGGCACTATACAAATTAAATTGATAGAATTGAAGGCATCCAATCTCAATTCCAGAAAGCATTTATTCCTAGGGGACTAAATTAACAGTTAAAATTCTTCTCTTTTTGTGATATTTTCTATCGAAGGTCGGCGACCATTGTGACATCTTAAAATCTTGTACTCTTAAAAAAATATTTGAAATATAATAATCTATAATCATATTCACAAGCTATAAAGTAATCCTTTTGAACTACAAGGTTTTTTAACCATTTCTTCTTCTTGCCTTCAGTTTTCTCTTCTCTTATAATATGTCCGAAGAATTTTAGTTTATGCTTCATAATATAATTGATTATTTTCACCAGTAGAATTTCGGGCTACTGTGTCGATATCTTATAAAAATGATTATAAAATAATATTGATTATCTATTGGTACAAGCAATATTCTAAACTTTGATACTAATGTGTAAGTCATTTCGGCGTTGTGAACTTAATATATATTTTAAGTCATCAGTCAAAAAGTCACCAGTATTTTTAATTTATTATAAGTAAACAAAACTTTCACAACTGTTATTTATAAACGAGCTAGTATTTATATACGAGAGTACCGAATTTATATACGAGCTAGTATTTATATACGTAAGTACCATATTTATATACGAGCTAGTATTTATATACGTAAGTACCATATTCACAACTGTCATTACACCGCGAGACGAGCTACTCTCGAAACTATATCGTCGTGATAAAAATAATACTCAGCTGTGTGTAATATAAAGTATCGTTAATATAATAATTATATAACATCGCATAATAATTGCCATGTCATTTAATGAATTCATCAGTTTACTTGTTTTTGATACAAAATATGTATTTAAGCTTCTATATTTATACCGTAGGCACATTTATTATTGTACGTAGAAGACATTCGGGTAAACTCATTCTCTTCTTCTTTATCATATGCTCACTGTCGAGCGTCGTGATCCCTTTAAGTATCTGGATCTTGGTGCTCAACATGTCTTTATTCCTCTCGGTCTTAAGCCATGTTGATAGCAGCATTTAAAAAGGACCCTGTTACCTCTTCTATTCGGTCTATTCATCTTGCAGGAGACTGTTCTCTTGCTCAGACCAAAAACAGCGATTCTATTTGTTTATATGGAGTTTTGTGATTGTTCTTAAATTGAGTAGAAGAAGTGGCCTAAATATGGGGGGTAGTCTAATTTGGACTAGTAGGACATTATTTTAATAAAATAACTGCCATCTAGTGTAGAATACTTAAAAATCGTTCTCATGAAGTTAGCTAATAGCCATGAGCGAGACAGACTGCTAAACCGACGCTTGCGTGTTCTGTGTTGAGAAATACTTTGTGTGGTGATAATTACTCTGTTTAAAACATTTGAAGAGGTATGTAAATTACATATATATTTCTTGACTTACTGTTGTTCTATGTTTGCTATTATAAGGTATAAATAGTAAATGGATTATAAATGAAATGAATCAATGCAAGTAATCTCTTTATTATATTGTTTTATTCATCTATCACTCAGTGCTTATAAATTATAAATGAAATGAACAAAAATTCATTTTATTTAAAACCACTTTATTTTTGGTGTCACCAACCGGTTTCGGAACCACCGTTCTTTCTTCAGGGTTAACTAGATATTAATTTAACATTACGAAATATGAGAAATCATCAGTGTCAGGTGTTAAAGTGGGGGTGGGTGGGTGACTGGAAAGGACGGGGGTAATAAATGGTGAAATAATAAATAAATAAAAATAATATGGTGAATGGAAACATATTTAAGATAGGACTATAAGTTTGATTTAAAAAAAATACCTCTTTCCCTTCCCCCTTTTTATTACCCCCCTCCCCACAGTCTCCACCCAAAACCTGACACTAATGTATGATAGCTGAATACAACAGTAAAATAAATATTACTTTCCAGGGAACAGTGAGGGGATTATTTTTTTTGGCAGTCGCGTATCGCCGCCTTATTACGAGTACTTATGTAGCATGACGGCGGATCACAGTTGCTATGTAGCATTAAAGAATGCCAACCTGACGGCGAATGAGAAGGACCGATATGGCGATATATATTCGCTCATAGAACTGTCCTGGGTAAGTTGTGAGTCACTCTCATTGTCTCTGTGATCATTTTTGCGAGTTTCTGGAAACTCATCGTTTCTTCCGACATGTCCAAAGTACGTAAAAATTCTTCTTATATACATTATCGAAAGTTTATGTAATCCTTAACTCCTGGACATTTGTGCCCCTAGCGGTCCACTGGATACTTAGCACCCGCCTCCAGCACCACATCTCGAAGTCATCCAACATATTCCTTTCCTTCTTTCTTAACGCCCATGTTTAAAAATACCAAAAATTAGACTAGACAGATTTTGGTTCTTTTTTATGAATGACTGATCTTTGTCAGACTGGTCATCGTTAATTGAGCCATTCTAATTAGTCTTCGAATTTCTGCTTCACATCTTCAATGTTTTAAAATGAGAACTCCTTCATAATGCCTTGAGCAGTTGTTACTTCTAAGGGTTTCGAATCGATCGACGATGAGAAGTTTAGTTGTTTTTATTTATTTCTAATCCTTACTTACAAACTCTATTAGTTACCAGCGAAATGTTATATTTTTTCTAATTTCTAACAAATTGCTTTATAAATAATAATAAAAACAATTATTAATATTATGTGTAGAGAAGTGGCGGTAAATGTTCCTTTTTAAAGTGTTTTTTTTAATAGTATTTATTAGTCCTTTATTATCATTAATAATAATGATGAAAATAATAATAATAATGATGGATAATTTGTATAGCGCCATTTTCGTAAAAACTTTCACGTCAAGGGCGCTTTACACATAAACTGTTAATAGTTTTACAATTTTTTTTTTAAAATTAATAATCGTTATTTTTACTTATGGAAATGATTTTTTGAAAAGGTGCGTTTTTAGTTTTTTCTTAAATAAAGTCTCTGATGCACTGTTCCTTATAACGGAAGGCAAAGAGTTCCACGCTTTTGGGCCTGCAACCGCAAATGCCCGCTCACTAAATTTAGACTTCTGGCAACGGTTGGTCGATTCTACAACCCTTCCTGCAGCTAAAGTAGAAGCTGACCTGAGAGTTTGACGTCTACCATTCAAATTGTCTGGGATACAAAGTTCTTGAAGATACAGAGGCGCCATGTTGTGTGTCGCCTTGTACATCAACCAGCACAATTTAAATTCAACTCTTTCAGGGAATCGGAGCCAATGTAGCCGATGTAAAAGGGATGTTATATGAGAGAATTTGGAAACTCCATATATTATCCGTGCAGCCGCATTTAGAATAGATTGAAATCTATCCAGCTGAAACATTGGCAGGCCAGCATAGATGCTGTTACAATAGTCCACACGTGACACCACAAATGCATTTATAAGTAGACGGGCTGTCTCAAGAGGAAGGTGTCTCCGAATACCTTTAATCTTCCTTATGTTTTCCAGTACGCCGTTAAATATTCTTTTCTTAGTAATTTGTAGGTGTATCTGTCGTATTTTGTATTTAATCATGTAATGCTGAATGTAAATACAAAGCGCTGTATATTCATTAAACGTCTTGAGCGCTATAATACATTTGTGGAGTATCAGACAATTGAAATGAATAGTTATATGATTATTTTTTGTCATTATAAAAATGTTTTATTACTTTATATATAGTAATATAATTAAAAAATAAAGTTAATAAATAAAGTAAAATAATCTAACACCTTTCCACTAATATAAAATAATATTTGAATAACTAGTTGTCTTAAAAAAATCCTGAAAATACATTCAAGTATATTTTGCTTTGCCGTGTTTCTTCCATTTTAGATGAAAATAGAAATTCTTTTGAGGGCGCAAATAAATGAAGGGAAAGTCATATCCAATTATATCGGGGACAGAAGTGTAGGCCATTACACGTGACACTTCTCAATACTTCTCCCCGAGATTTATCCTTCCTTATATTACCTCCCTAGGCTTGCTTTATATTCGCCTTTGAAGTATAATGTAGTATTAAAACTATATTTATGATACGGACTATCGATCATTTATAAATGTAAATGTGCTGAAGAAAAATTGATACTTTTTTCATATAAATTAAACATTTATTTTCTTGACCCTCATTTCTTTTGCTTGTAGATTGAAGCACTGTCACTGTTGACCTCCAATTGTCTCCGTCGGGTGAAATAACCTCAATTTCGTTCCGGCCTTTATTGAATATTACTGAAAGTTTCTTAATTCTACTTCTATCCGATTTTCCAGACAAGCAAAAGGTTTTTTTTTAGCTCGGATTTCAATAATCCTTGGAATCTTTTCTGCAGGTGTTCTCAAGTAATATTCTATCGGCACTAGTTAAGACTTCTCGGTCTTGAGGGTACATTACAAAAATAGTAATTTCTTATTCTATCTGCTGATGTTTTTCCTATAGGAATTTACCTCTTGGATCATTGACCTGATGTTTTTGGGCAATTTTCATTATCTTGACTACTGATTGAAATAGGAAGGCGAAGTACTCCACAAGTTATATAACTATTCAGTACAATTATTTAAACAATATTAAGATAAGAATACATTAAAAAATGTATTTGTATTTGAGAATTCATGTATGTGTGTGTGTGTACATTTTTCATTTACTAGAATAGACCTTTCAAAAAGTATGTCAAAATGCGTGCTATCTGCTGCTAATCCAAGAATAATAACATATTATTAAGTATATTTACTCTCTAAACATATAAAAGAAGAAGAAGGATATGTAAAAAGTTTAATTATTTAATATTTTGTGATCAAAATTATTTATATAATTCGTACAGTCTTGTGACAATATAGCAAGGTTTCATAAAACGACAATATTTATTTGAATAGGTTGCGGGAACCTTCTAATAAACGGAGTACGAGTAATGTTTATGCGTGTATGGTATACTTTTGCAGTGATGTATAATTCTGCCGCTGACTCGAAACTGCGTAAATATTTTGCAGTCGTCCATGTGCCGCGGTCCGCGTGAAGTTTCACTTTTTATTAGACCCGTCTAATTTTACGAAAAATTAGTTTATGTATTTTTGTAAGGATATGTGTATACCGAAAAATATGTTGCAATTAAAATATAATACGATGAAACAAATAAATTACTTAATTAAAAGTTGTGAAGAATCTCGGTTGTCCCGAAAAAATATACTGCAGTGTGTGATTCAAATGTATTGAATTGAAAAACTTATTGGCATTTCACTTTGTAAAAAAATGTTTTGTTATTTGAGGTTAGATGTTCGTTCACGAAGATTTTGTGCAGTTCCCCAGGTAAGCCGATATAATTATATGTGATAATAATATGGAGGTTAATAATACCTTTGTTTTTCTTGATTCCTGAGATAATATTGCCTTTTCAATTTCTTCGGAAGTTTATTTAAGACAATTGTTTTAGATCTTTCCTTGAAACGCGGTATCACCCGGGTGCAGAATTTAATATCACGACGAGTAAAGTCAACACTCACTTCGCAACTTTACGAGTGCTCGTATTAAATATTTATTATTCTATTGAGTGGTATTAATTGAATTTCGCCTCATAACAATGTATTTTAGAATCCATTTCTTCGAATTTTTGGTTTCAAAATTGCATGGCAGTTTTTTCATATAATTGTATTGTTCGAGTTCTTTGCAAATTATTTGGATTTTTTTTAATACAGAAGATATGGGATCGATCGATATTTTGCTTGCAGTCGGTTTTGAGGGTTGGTTTTTACAGGTAGAGTATTTGATTTAATTTCATCGCTTTTTAGTAATTTTAACACCGATTGGCCGGGGACAATACACAGCACGAGAAGAATTTTCAATTACACATGGAAGAAGAGATAACTAAGATAAATAAAAGTATTTACTGATCCATTTGATGATGTTGACAGATTCTTCTCTTATTAGATTTTAAAAAGATAACCTTGTTTTTGATGAAATCACAGTTAATTTATCGAATTAAAGAGAGAGCGAAGTTTGAATACTTTGACAGCTGATGATGTGAGCGACATGATAGGATAATTTGTAGACTTATTTTAAATTGGATATCTCCAGTGTGATGTGCTGTTCGCGTTAAGTTAAACGTAATGATGTTTTTTAAAAAAATATATAAATAGCGTTAAACGTAAATAAAAAACATTTATTAACATGCCTAATGACTGGAGTCCAGAATTCCAACAAAACGCTATTTCGCTGGTGAAGGACAGCCCCTCGGCCCTCACGTCACTTTGACGTTTTCGAACGAAACAGGACTTTTAAATGAAAGATTTTTCGTAAAATTCCACTCAAATTTAAAAGTGAAAAATGAATAATACATTGTAATACAATAAACTTTATTCAACCGTTACATTTTACTTTTTATTATAGGTAAGCTTCCACAGTAGTGGTAATAATAATTACCTCTGATTGACAGGGTTATTAATATAAATCCTTACTTTATGTAAAATATTGATGAGCCGACCTGATTCCTATATTGCTCACTTTTTTCACGTAAACTCTTGTGGCAAGAGTCAAGACTAGTTAGTATATTTTGTGAAAGATGAGGGGAGGAAGGAAGAACCAATGTAGGAAATGAGATTGTATAACCTTGTCATCGATGGCTTTCAAGCTGAATAATTGATCGGCCAGAATATGTGGACACCTTTTCAAATACTTTTTTTGCTAAATAAAATTTGTTGTATAAGTATATTATAACAACAACAATAGAACGGGTATACGACATTAGGCAATCGTTAAAATATTACCATTAATGTTAATTTCACCGTTTGTATGTCGGTCACATTTTTAATGTTGCAATTCATAAGTACGCATATAAAAAATAAAATAATTATATAATCGTCTGGAATTTTGTCACTTGACTATATATGAAAAAGTATTGCTCTCTGCATGTTAAATTTTTTCAAATGCATTAAGTGAATCTACTTTGCGTATTCAATATAATTTAATTCGATACCAGATGATAGGTATCTACAAACAATGTTGTGTAAATATGTTTTTTTCCTGTCATTATTTATAATAGGGCGATCCAATATCCAGTATTTAAAAAAAAAATTGAAGAATATTCTGAATAAATGAATAATAGGTAAAAAAAGAATAACATTCAGTAAAGTGAATTTATCCTACGTATAATACAAGGAGAGCGGTGTTACCGTCCAGTCTTTTTTCTGAATGTGAGACATTTTTTTTAACAATTTCGAGGTTTTTTCCAATTTTGTGCGGGAGAAAACTTCAACCCTTTACGACCAAAATGGTCTCACGTGGGTCGGCCGGCGCCGTGCTGAGCAGACTACATTGTATTCACCTTCTTTAATTTTCCGATTTTCTTCACTAACCCGTGTTCCCCGGTTGTCACCGCTGGGAGAACCCTTAAAAAGGAGGTGTTTTTTCTCCTCGTGTCAAGGGTTTGTCCAGGCTAACAACCTAAGTGAAATATTGTGCGCCAATCAGCGATACTTCGAGAGGCTTCGACGTGAAATATTTGTATTTTTTTTTCACTACGGAGAAAATAGGTTATTATTTCGGCTAGATAGTGTCTGTTACAGATTTGATGATACTATTTTTCTCTCCTTTCCTTGATTTATTTTTCTCCCCGTCCCCTCGCCGAGGGGAGACATAAACTTTGAGCATTGTTACAGCTTTCGGAACGGAATATGAAATATGTAACACGGTCTAGTTGGAGAGTGCGGCACGGTAACGGGGATTTCAAACGGAACCTCGAAAAGGACGTTATTTAATAATAAAAGTATTAATTTATAATTCCTCTTTTGATTTTTCTGTCTTTATAAATTATTAACTGGACTATTTAATTTAAAGGTGCTCTTGTTCTTTTCGAACAAAAATAATAATGTTAATGTTGAATCAGTTTTCGCAACAATAAGACATATCTGATATAAGTCTGAGTCGACGCTCACCTGTTAGAATTGTTTCGCACACATGTTTCAACCTTCAAAAAGTATGTAAGTCATACCTATATGTATACAAAATACCCTTTATTGTCATGCAACACTTGAGTTTGTTGCGCTTTGCTTGTATGGAATGTGTGGTGCATTCTTAAGGACTGTGTCCACAAAAGGAGATAATCTCAGAGATTTAGTTGAGATACATCTCAATACTGTGTATACGTGATGAGATTTTGTTCTCAAGGTAAACTCAGAACTCAGCTTGTGATTGTAAGAAAGAGACAAAAACTCAAACCATTGTATACGGCGTACATTCTGACAGTAAGATTTGGTACGTGCACGTAAACGTCACATAAAACTACCATAGATTCCTACAACTATCTATTCTGAAAGATAGATATAAGTCATTAAGCATTCACGTAAGGCGTTAAATTACAAATATTTATTGCGTTATAACTAGTGATGAGAAAAAATGCTACTCTTGACTCACTGGTGTGATTGTGACTGATGTTCGATAATATCAGTGATTGAAAACTGTGACTGTGATCACAGTTTCATTAGCCGTTTCAGTTTCAGTTTCATTAGTCAGTGCCGCACGATATCACAATACACAAAATAAATAAAGACAACGTAATTTTGAGCATATTTACTTATATTATTCAAACTTAATTTGCGTAAAAAATATATTCAAGCGTATAATGTATAATTTAATATCATCACAAAGAGAATGAAAATCCTTAAAAAAATATGAGTTTATTTTTCGTCTCGAATTCGGGTCAAATGGGTAAAACGTTTTTGGCAGAACCTTTCTTCATAAATATTTTCGTTTCACATGCACATGCGCCGAACGTTTCACATGCACATGGTTCATAATCAAATATAAATAAAATAAATAATTGAATCACGAATCATGATACTCTCAGATATTCAATCACTGATAGTGAGTGTGACTCAAGATATCAGTGATTGACTCACGGTTTGTGATTTTAAGCTCATCATTAGGTTTAACTGCTACTGGGGAGATTCAAAATTACATAAATGACGAACATGACGACAATGAGATTTGACGTTTAACATGCGAGCGCGAAGAAAGGCGCGAGACGGCGTATCTCCGAGACATTGTGTACACATTTCTCAGAGATTGTCTCGATTCGAAAATGAAAAAATCTCTTTCATGGACATGGGTAATTAGGAGATGTACACGTACACGATGATGACTTTTGTGAGAAGGATTAATAAATATTTAGATACAGTGCAGTTGAGAAAAATAGATTTTTATGTTAGGTCAGCGTGATACACATTTATAAAATTAAATATAAATACGATTGCACACTTAGTCATTTCATAGTTCATTTGAAAAAATATATTTACCTCTCAAGCCGTTCCAATTATTACACACATTATTTTTAAGAATAAGAAATATTAAACAATTTATTAATTAGGATATATTTGTCATTTTTCATTGCGGAAAAATGCAAGGTTTACTTTTAATAGCAAGTCAATAATTAGTAGATAATAAAAATTTACTAACATTGGATAACAAACTAAAAAAAAACTACGTATTATCTATTGCGGTATGCAACTAGACGTGCCTTATTCAATAAGGACGTAATCTTAAATATTCTTCTCAAAAGATAACTTTTGTTAAAAGCTGTACATTTAATACCATTATTATTACTAAAAACATTCTCGGTGTAAAAATTAGAATATGCAGTTTATTTGAAACCTATATCGAGATGGTGAAAAGATTTTATCTATTTTACATATGGTCAGGAATAATAAGTATAACATTCTTTATTTAATTGTCAAGATTTTACTAAATTATGCTTTTTTGGTATTGTGACAAAGTCACAAAATTAATCTTTCTAAAATTCGCGCGATTCGATCTAGGGTTAAGTCATAAAATATGTTCGTTTTAAATATACGACGCGAAGCACTTTACTCGTAAAAATTTAATTAGCGAACTGGGTGATGAATTTGATGAAAGTGTCTAGTGACTAAGGTGTTCGATGCATGAAAGTAAACTTCTGATGAATGTTAGCAAATCGAAAGTGATGAAGTTCGAGCTTGGTATATAATGGCAAATAATTAATGTTGTGACTAAGTTGATGTCTTTGCGAAGTATGTATGGGAACAGTAAGAAAGGAATCGAAAGGAAGTGGCTGCGGGAAATAGGCGAAGTGAATAGTGTTCTGACCGCAGTTATAGCTATTTATGAATTATTCTGGTGCCAACATTAGCGCACTAAAATGGAGCTTAGAATTGTCAACAAATTAAAGCAAGCTGATTGTGGTGGATATGCGGTCGGCTAAGCGCACCTACCTACGTGTAGAAAATCTAAATTGAATAATTAATAAAGAGATAATTAGGAGTAAGTGTTACTCTGTATATGGCATAATCGATAGAATTAAGCGCTAGTGAGAAGAGAGTAGTAAAAAAAATGTACGAGATGAGGTTAAATACAACAGAAACAGACGAGGCCATGTTAAAAGTTTCAATAATTGACGAGTGAGCATATATGGTTGTGGTAGTATGTCAGGAGTAGGGTTTCTCTATTCCCGGACTTTTTTTATTCCCGGGACTCGATTCGCAGCTCTGAATCATTCCCGGGATCCCGGGTCTCGTGGTATATTAATATATATTTTATGAAATAAAAGATTTTATTAGGAGAACACATTCTTATTGTGAAGTTGTAATTATTCAGAACATATTTAAAAGATTTTATATTTGTTTTTTATAAACATTGTTAATTTTATTTCAATTAAATTGTTATTATAAATTAAGCATGTGTTGACAAAAAACTACTATTTCTAAATAAAATACAGATATAATAAATTTTTAATACTAAAAAAAAACATTTAAAAAATCTAATTTGAATGAAATATATTGTATGTACATATTTAAAATCAATCTATTATATTAACAAAAATAAAATATTTGAATTAAATACACTCATTAAAACAATTTTATTTAAAATAGTATTTTAAAAATACCAAAACGTTCAAATTTACATCCAATAGCCTGCTTTTCGATTTTGTACATAAATTTCCAGCAATTGAAAAACTCTCAAATTTGTGCTACGACAGTATGACGGCTAAGAATTCCTATTACCGAATGACTTCAAAACCGTTATAAGCCAGGGTATAATTTGGTAAAAAAATAAAATTTCGTTTCAGTGAAAACATTCGCTCATGTATGTACTCGTATTTTAATTGCACTTCACCGAATTTTTGTAATTCTGTAATTTGCGACTAAATGATTTTTTATTTCCTGAACTCATTGTTATTGTTTTCTAGAATCCATTTGAAAAGTATGCTATTTTTGTTTTGACTCGAACATTTCTTTTTAACTGCGTTCGTAACGAAAAATTTGGACGAAATTATTTTATTTATTATTATCCAAAATTATTACAAATTCCAGGACTCGACATAAGCATTCCCGGGACTCGATGTATTGAAAACTCCATGTATTCTCGGGAATCCATTCTCGGGTCGACTCGGGTCAGAAACCCTAGTCAAGAGAGTGCGAAGCGAGTGTGCGACTCAGCATACCTACAATATTTAATAACTTTTATTTTTAAATGATAAAAAAAAAAATTGCTGTTAATACATTAATATGGATATTATGCACTACTTTGATAAATGAAAAAAACAAGACTTCTGGCATCATCCAATTGTGTTAAGCTCTCAAACCCAATCACCATAACTTCTAATATTAGGAGTATTACCGTCCTTATCGCACCATAATCTACGAAAATGTCTTTAATATTACTTCAAATTCAGCACTTTGTCTCGGGTAGCCTTTTTAAGACTGTCGTTAAAAATTTAATTAAAAGTTGGCCGTTAAAACTGACTGACATTAACCTACCCCTCTCATAATATGAATCGGAAATTCTGGACGTCTTCCGTATTATTGTAATGCATTTGTTTTTTAAGTAGTATTGTAGTATTTAGTTATTTATAGTAAACTTTGTAGGTATTCATTTATATTAAAAATATTTGTTTACGCGCCTTGTTACTTCGATTGGCACCACTAGATTTCCTGGTTTATAATAATGTACATGTGTGTGTGTGTGTGTGAGTATTGCCGCCTTTTTTCAAAAAAAGATGGTAACAGAAAGGCATCATTCTTATTACATCCCGTGCTTCGACCAGTCCAGTCGTTCAAATAAACAACCAGTGCGCGCTTCGAAGGGTCGAAATCTAAAGAAGACAACCCAGCTAAAAGAACAACAACATCAGACCTTGAAGACAGCAAAATGAAAGAGGTTAGTGCAGTTCATTTATCATATGTATGCTTATTGTTAACTGGAAACCAGCTGTCGAAGGCGTTAGTACAAGCAATATTTATGTGACATGTATTTTAAAAATCAATTGCGAGAGTAAAGGTCGGTTGGTCATTCTGCCATGCGTATAAAATACAATAGACAAAGAATGAAGTTTCACTCGCACAAGTCATTATTAAAGGGGTTACGAATGAAGCTCTTGATGTAATGAATTTGTATTTTTACTTACTTACCATCACGCCGTTTCGCCGCAGGGGTAGGGAGAGAGGATAGAGTGCCATACTCTTCTGTCCTGACACACAATTCTCGCCTCATCTACATTCATACATCTTCTCATATAAGCTCGACGATTATTGAGGCTCCAGTATCTGGTTTACCTGGTCGTGTCAAATCTTCCGCGGACGTCCTCTACTTCTAGTGTCATCCAATTGCGTCATATATTTTTATTACCGTTCTCTTCTCATTCATCCATTTCCTATGACCAAAGCACATAAGTATCCTTTCTTAATCTTACTTACAGTACCAAGATCAGCTTTATATTCTTTCCTTATTTCTTCATTCTTTACTGTCATAAATGGATCTGCCACATATACGCCTACGTGATCTCTACTTAGAATTGATAATTACTATGTTTAGTTCTTACACATTTTACAGTGTTTATAATACGGTATTTACAACTTTCCTATAACCTTCTCTTCTAAAATTTATCTACACAGCATGGTAGATAAATTTTAAAATAGCGTTTCCTATGTGGATGTATAATACGGTATTTACAACTTTCCTATAGCCTTCTCTTACACAGCACGGTAGATAAATTTTAAAATAGCGTTTCCTATGTGGGTTAGCAAGAAAAATATAAAAATTTCTCTGTTTAAAAAAATTATTGAACGACATTACCTATCCATGTAATATCTCTCTGAACAACAAATGTAAACTAGCGATGGTGTGATTGACCACTGAATCTCTTCGCCCTGGTACAACTAACGGTTTTGCTGATGACGATTTTTTTAATGTTTGATAATACGATGTGAAGCAATAATCGTGCGCCCTGCTAAACTGAATTGTTTCGGAGACAGATATTTTCTCAGTGAAGATATTGTTCTATGTCAATGAAAGACAGGGTGGGATTGAACTTATGAAACAACTAAATACTGTAGATTTGTGTACTAATTGAATTGTACAGAGTGAGTTAAAAATCATGTTATTATTTGAAAATATAATTTAAATTTTTTTTTATTTATGTTTCACGTGATATTCTACGTAGCGTAGAGATTTTTTTATGTATAAATCAAAAATAATATAAATAATGCAAATAATTTTCATTTTTATTTTCACAAATGCGAGGTTCGTGAATAAGGAAAAAAATCTATGCTATGTAGAATATCATTTAAAAGATAGGAAAACTGTTATTTTTTTTAAAGGTTTTTAATGTATATCAACGTAAAAAAAATACGTGCTATGTAAAATATCACGCGAATATCAATATCAAATATGGTTACTTAATGTAAGGCACAATATATACTTTATAATAAAATAGGGTATGCCTGGAGCACGCGTAGTCTAAGTGAAACTTCTTTGCGTTTTATAATTTTGTGTTTTAACTTTCTCCAAATTTCGATTGTATAAAAGACTTTTAAACTGCAACACAAGTTGACGACGATACATCGCGAGTTCCAGTGTCTACCGCCCAGAACAAACACCGACAATAACTTATGTAACATATTTTTGTCTCCATGGGCAAGTTTCAGTATTGAGATAACTTTATGAAGGTATCAGTAGAAAAGTCTTCATTGAATACATTTTATTTTCTCGCATTTCTTTATTATCAAAAGCAACCCCTAACGCCAAAAGCTAATAAATATTGTCCATTTCAACTGCATTGATACGACTATTCACAAGCACGGCGCTAGGTGGTAATAGGTAATTAATATTCACGGGATGGTTTAAAACAATGTGTTTTCGGATAATTAATCGACGGGTCCCTTAACATTGCGAGAGCCGACGGACATTTTAATATTCAGTACCGCAAAACTCCTTTGTGGCGGCGCTGCCTCCTGTCCCATCTGATAGGCTCGCGGCCAACCCTTCCGGGAAGCCGGGCGGTATTTCTTTACTTGCGGCCCCGGGGCCAGCCCTGCGGACGAGGGCTGCCCCGACCCCGACTCGCGAGCTCAACGGAAATAAGGGAGAAAGGAAAGAAGTCTGATATGAGGATAATTAAACAATACATTATTATTAACTCTACGGAATGAATATGGTAACGTTGAATATTATTTTGTATACATATCCATTTTTTGTAATCCGAAATGACTACTGAATGGGAAGCCCTAAATGCTAAAAGATTTTTTTTTTGGATCATGTATGATTTTGCATTTTGAAAATGAATATCTAATTGAACGTCCGCGTCACACTTTAATCTGGAATACTTTGCGAAACAAGATTCGATCGGTACCAAGACCAAGATTGCAGGAGAATCCTCATGTCAGGGTTAAAATTAAAAATAGAAGATTAATGAATTAATGTTTTAACTTACATGTTTGCATAAAGCAGAAGAGTTATCTAAAAATAAAAATATTAAAAACAATACGTGAATGACTTTTTCCTCTTCTTAATGTCTGTCTGAGATATGATCAAATCAGTATAAATTAATGGTAGATGAATTATTATATTTTAAATTAAGTTGAAATTTCAAAACATAGTTCTATAATGTTAAAACAAATTAAATGAATCAATTAGAAAGATATACAGAAAAAAATATTTATCCAAAAAAAATTTAGTTCCACCGAGATACGAATTCGAAATGCACTGAAATTTACCTTAACCATTTATATTTATTCATTAAGTGGAATATAAAGATGTAACATTAGTATCGGAAACATGAATGGTTAATGTGGCGAAATGGTTACGCTAGTATAGGAAAAGTTCCGGTTTCGTACTGTGGTGAAATTTTTTTTTTCGATTGATAGATTTTTCTGTATTTATATGATTTAATTTGTTTGAATAAATTTCTATTATTAAAAAATACAATGTATATTAGATATGCAGACATACCCGAGTAAGTTAATTTTTTTAATCAGGCACGCGTTAAATTATTCCCTAAAAATACCATAATATTACACAGTAATACCAAATGCCATAATATATTCATAAACATTTGAAATACATGAAAATAAAATAGACTTAATGAAATACCTTATCGAAGAGTAATGTTAAAAATGGTAAGCGACGCGCGGCATGATAGGTCAAAAGGCAATCCTAAGAGCATTGAGAAGTTTGTGAAGGGTATGAAAATTGATTGAATTAATTACTAAACAAACAGTATTGAAAGGTGGACAATCCCTAAAAGGACAAAATTTCCCGTTTGCATATTGTATTGTGTCTTAGCCCTGGCGTGGAGAGAGCTTACAATAAACCCCTCATATAATGGCAGGACTGTTTACAAATATTTAATAACACAACCCCAAAACACTTTTGTGGGATTCCTTAATAAATTCAATACGTGATGTGTCTCTTCTTGTATATGAATAAACCTAAATCTTTTCAGAAAATTATATATTCTTTCCATATTGCGGTAGATAACTTTATACCTTGACACTGGCTATAGCTGGTGTAAGATTTATAGATTTCTTTATGCAGTTTATATATTTTAATATTTTGACGGAAGTGCACGTTTTGAAGATGAACGGGCTTAGAATAATATTCTATTTAATTCCTATGGACGAACCTCTGTTTCTCTTGTTTTAGTGTCTGCCATGAAAAATTACTAATGTATATAAAGAGTTCATTCGGTTATAGGTACTAGGTACTCAGTTAATTTTATTATTCAAAATAGCACAGGATTTTTGTTTGGGCGTCGATTCATTTAAAATAAAATAGTTTTTTGATAGCATGGCTGCGCAATATTTTGACAAAATTACATTAATATCTTGATACTGTTATATATCAGTGGCGGTCGGTGACTTTTTGTAGAAGGGATGGTGGATAATAAGCTAATTCCGACTAATGATTCAATTACACAATTCACTATTTTCATTTAAAGCGTTACAACGTTGGTGAAGTATCCATGTTATTTTCTGTACTCATTTTTTATTTAAATGGTGAATTAAATAAATAATCGAAGCATATTCAATGTTTTAATAATTCAGTTTTAAGTATTCAAGCCAAACTCAAAAATGCGTCACACAAACAATCCGCTTGTTTTATAATATGTATGCAATTCTGTGGATTATACAGATAAGCATTAAAGACGTTTTTTGTACGTTGGATGCTGTCAACGAATGCGTATGCAGTATTCGAAGACCTTGACAGGCGGAACTAAATGCGCATGCGCGAAAGTCGAATACTTTCAAACGTTGTGGATATGGAACGAATGATAGAATCAACTGTTGCTAGTATCTGTGTGTTTATGCAATTCATAGATGTTCGAAAGTTGTCATAAGTGTCGTAGTATGTGCTATGACTGGTCTCTAAAGGACAGGACGAATGTATTTGCAGCAGTACTGTTTTCGGCTAGAAACAAAAATTCCAAAGCTTTTTAACTCTAGACCACAAGGGATGTGGAGCATCCAAAACATGTATGTTTACAAAATAAAATATTATAAAAATCTCGACAAACTAAAATACAAACAGATCAAAATATTGATATAACGCAGAATATCGATAGGAATATCTCTAGTTTAGTAAGTACATACATTAAAATATTAGGTAGGTAAGTTTTTGTTGTTGTAAATAATGAAGATCTTTTCAATCATTAAATAATAAATAAATCTATGTATGTTGACGATGTTCGTTTATCGGGATTTTGGATCATCTGAATTTAAACATGTTGGGATTTCGACTGTCGAAATTTCGAGTGTCGGGATTTTATTTGTCGTGTGGAGTGTCGGGAGCATATTGGGATTTTGGGTGTCGGGAATTTGATCACTAGCATTTGGTTGTCCTAAATACATCTTTACCGCAAAGTAAAATTTTATATAATTGCAAAATTTTAATGACTTGAGTAATTCATTAGCTTACAGATAGAACTGAGTAATGTAAATATCACGATACAGCGAATAAAAAAGAGCGCAATGAGTACAGCGGTGAGTTGCGGTGAGTTTTTAGAACTAAGCAATTAAAGTTTCTACTGGTACACAAATGGCACTAATTGCAAAATAATGTTTTCGTTAATGTTAATCCAATTTTTTCATTTATTTTCTGTTTCCCAGAATTTTTAGTTATGCACAGAATTTTTGCTTGTATGCAATGCACGTCCCTGAATATATATATGCGACAATGTTGTATCGTTCGTTTATATTTGTTTTTGGCCAAGGTGTTTGGGCCCAGAATTCCGAATCGGAGTGTGATAATTGTGAGCAAACTTACCTTGATTTGGTAATTTGTCCCGAGCCACCTGATTGTGGTCACGGATTGTCGAGTCCCCGGGCTTTTGGGCAAAGTTTTGAATTACGAAACTGAATTTCTCGGCGGCTAACGGCGTTTGTCACTCGAGCATAATGGCGGGAAAGCACTTCCTTTGCCGGTTCCGTATTGTGTTTTCCCGCCAAAGCTAAACAAATCCTGTCGGCGTCCATTCGGCAAACTTGTTTCTCAATTCACAATGTTTGCATAATAAAAAGATAACTAAAGCACAATAAAGTGCAGTAAATAAACCCCTCTGTCACCGAACCGAACGGGATTATAGATTAGGTTTTTTTGTCGCCAAAATCAGTGTTTCGCATTTGTATATTGTATACAGATACCCATAAAATTTGTTTTATGAATGGATAACCTCTGTTATTTACATTACCAATCAAATTTGTAAATAGGACAGTAAAAGATACTGGAAAATGGTCCCGTTAGACGTTTCAAAAATCGACAACCTTGAATGACATGGTATACTAAGGTGGATAGGGCGATAGTTTTGGGTTGAGACAGATCTATTCGCTTTCTCTCCCGCGAGGAAACGGCGTGATGATGTGTTATTTAGGCAGTATGGGGCATGCTCACATTATTACGAATTCTAGATGTTCGCGGAAAACTTGGCATGATCAGGTAAACCAGATACTGGATGTTGGTTCTGTTAGAAGTATTAACAATCAATAAGCTTGCATGAGAAGATGTATGAATGTGGATGAGGCGAAAGTTGTGCTCTATCCTCTGTGCCTACCCCTGCGGAGAAACGGCGTGATGGTAACGAAGTAAGCAAATAACAACATGATTCCTAAATAACATTAATTTTATGTATGTTTACACATTCAATGAAACCTTTATTTGCAGGTTAAAGAATATAGATAAATTATATAGATTTTATTTACTTTGATTAATTAGTATGACTTTAATAGTCAAAATCAGTCACCAGTCTACGTAATGAAACTCCGCAATATCGAATGTTCGGCGTGGCGTGTATTCTGGAATGTCAGTAATCTCCCGGGACATCAATTTCCCTTCTGTGGGTCCCGTATGGATATATCTACGTTTTAGAATCAGGATTATCTCCGAAGACTTTTGATCACCCAGATCTCTTTAACTTTTCCGTGTCAAGGGAAGAATTGACATAAATATTATCATTATAGCCCAGAGAGAACCCTTAATTTTTTTTCACCACTCGCTCGCATGTGTAATAGGGAATAGAGTATATTGTTTTGCCTCACATATGACACGGATGTCAATTATTAAAGTTTTCATTTAAATTTCCGGCTATTTGCACACGCGTGTGCAGTGTTGTGGAACTATGTTGATAAAGTATGATGACCTGATGTAACATTAGTCTCAATTCAATTACCTTTAATAATAATATTATTTAATTAATACTCTTACCTAACCTTTAGATACACGAACATCACTAAGACGATCGCTTAGCACGAAGAGGTAAGCGGTAACATTGTTTCTTTTGTTCCTTCCTATATAAGTGTATCAATTTTTATCTTCAATTCGAGAAAAAATGGCCGAGTAGACAATAGGCAACATCGTTAATAGTGCCACATGTTCGCAATATCGTTACTAGTGCATTTATTGTAAGAGTTAAAAATAATTTACAGAATTATTACGGAGAACACACTCTTATCGTGAAGTTGTAATTATTCAGAACAGACGGTCTGATATTTTAAATACTAATTAAATGTATTGTAAGACAGATATACATGTAAAATCAATTTTATCGAAAAATATTGTTGTCGCTACCGGGATTCGAACGTGGATTTCTTCCAATCCAAGGAACGATGTATCAATTTGAAATAAAGGTTCAAAAATTTGTCGTCGATGTACTATGTGCTGTAGCATAATCCGTTAATGCACGTCTGCCGAATTAGAAGAGATCCAGGTTCGAATCCTGGTAGCAATAATAATATTTTTCATTAAAATTGATTTTATTTGTATATGTTTATAATTAAAACATTGAATTAGTATTTAAATGACAGAATGTTAAATGTATGCATTCGACGGATTATTGAATATTGTACTCCGGATAAGTGACAACTTGGAAAAGCGCGTAACGGTCGGCAACCTGCAGGGGTCTAGCGGGAGAAGCTTGTCTCGCTCGCTGGACCGACCGAGTGAAGAGCCTGCCGCGGTAACAGTGCAGAGAACTGCACAAAGCCGACAAGTACAGAGGCATATTGTCAAAAGAATCAACGAGGGGATTCTAGAAGTTATGATGATATTTATAGCCGTTTCTTTACGTCCCTCTGCTTCCACATATTAATTATTTAATTCTTAACATAGTGCATACATAAGTACTCCAATATATGCTCTAATATAAACGAGATTAAAGTATTTTGTTTTACTAAAATTTATCTTTTACATATTAGTTTTGGTTTTGGTCAGTTTCATTTTAAATCTATTCCATTTTTCCTCCTTTCTTATGTTTTTTGTCATTTCATTAAACATTTTTATCGCACTATACATCATCGATTTCTGAGATTTGGTTTTCTTCCTGAATGGCAGTCTCAGTTTATCCCTTCCTCTTGTACGATGCTCGAGCTCATGTTGATTTGCATCAATTTTTCGTATAAATTCCGCTGATACATTCTTATTGAGGATTTTCTAAATAAATACCATTATACTCAAATATATTTTCTGCTTAAAGGTCATCATATTTAGATATTTCAGCATTGCACTGATCCGAGTATATCTATTTTTTCTGAGTATTATTTACATTCGCAACAATTGTTGCATTTCTTCTTCGTTAGCCAAAAGCAATATGCTGCTGCAGTTGATGTGAGCTGTAATCACAGAGCGTGCAATTCCACGCGAATCGATCTTTCTGGGTCACTTTTGTATCTATGGCACGCATATTTACGATTATATTAATTAGGCGAAATTCAGGCCAAATCATGTGGATCAAAATGTTATTTTACCATGTATCATGTTTTAAGTCTGACAGAAATGTATCATCACTTCTCTCCATGCTTGCATTATCCAAGTAAAACTATCAAATGTAATCACAGAAAGTTGCGAATATTGATAACTGAGCTAACAAAGCAGTGACTGATTATGATTGCGTACATAATATAGTTATCTAGGACATGTAGAATTTACCTGACAAATCGACCGGATATCGCGTTATGACAAAGAAACCACTCCTTTTTGCACTTCTGATTGTTTTTCTTGAATCATTTATGGAATTCGAATAAGTACTGGCGAAATGATTAATCGCTTTCACGTTTTAATGGATTAGCCAAATGATGGATAATCAAAAGATGGATAATCATCCATCGCTGGCTTATCATCGGAAAATAATTTATTTCAAAACTGCTTTGCAGGTTTCATGGTGATGTTTGATTAATGTATTTACGTTTGGGCTCTTCCATTCGGAGAGACGGAGCACCTCAGTGACTCAGACTCGTCTGTCGAGGGCATTCTTGGCTAATCATTCGTTTACCCGATGAGGAAACTGCGTCATGAGTCGCGCATCCTCATCAATACTGGGGAAAATTGTACACAAATTGGAGATTATTGGAATAATGGAATTTGGTATTAAATTACGTGTTTGTTGGACCGTTAAGTATTCATTGTTTCAAATGAATTATTTAATTCTATGGCTTTTGCTTGTGTTAAAAGTGTGACTTGTAAATGACGAGAAATACTTTAATGTTAATGTCTAAACATAAGAATGGGTAACCCATATTAGTAATTCAACTTTAGGTAAGCAATTTGTATCGAAATAGGATTGGTCCTGTCAAATAATGATTAAGGAAAATAAAAACAATTAACAAATATTTAATTGGTATCTATTATCACGGATCGTCTAAGTGATATTACGTAACAAGTTAAATGTATTGAAAGTTTAGGATAAAAACCGGAAAAGTGAGCAATTCATGTAAACTAATGATAATAGCATGAATACAGTTGAATTTGTTCCTCATACTGATTCAGATTTAAGCGATTTTCCTTGGAATTGCAGTGTTGTTCCACTTTTATATTGTATATAGGTCTAGCTCCAAACTAAACATACTGTACTCTTGATTGAATTCACATGTGAGTATGTGGTACGGGAATTCACGAGATTCCAAGAACCATTAATTCCAACTTAAGGAGGGAACAATATTTTTGTTTCCCCAGAGCAAGAATACCAAAATTCCGAAGAGTAGCGGCATTCCTTCGAATCGGAGAATAATCCAGAAAGAGGTACAGCGGGTGTCTGATGTATGCAAGGGTGGGTGGTGAGATAAAAGTGCGGAAGACATCCATCCTGCAGAGTTTCCGCCAAATGTCTTTAAATCACCGCCCCTCGACTTCTGAGATTTCCCAACAACTACCCCCACCTCCTAGTGGTAATGGCGTGTGATGTGTCTACTTAGAGGTTAAACCGATTTGAATCTAAATAAAAATGTATTGTATCGATAACTCTTCTATATTACAGATTTAAAAAAATGGTGTATAGGAAATATGTAAAATGGTTTCACTATTTTAATTTATTGTGGGGTTTAATCCTTATCTCGGACGACCGTCAAGTTAGTCATATTTTTAATAGCACAAAAGCTTAGATTAGTGATGTGAAACCCCCGAGAAATTATCAACCGGTTTGCTAGACTAATTTTGTATATTGTTAATAGTCGGTATACCTTTCTATATTCAGTAACAAACAGTTCGACGAGAGGTTTTCAATTTTAACAACCGGTTCGTGTGAACCGGTGCAAACTCATAGGGGGCCATCGCTGACTTAGATTCATTTCAAAAAGTATATTGACGTCTATTTTAAGGGATGAAAAAAAACACAACATTTACAGTTTTATAAATTATACTTTTAAATCTGTCAGAAAACAATTAGGTTAAGTTGACATTTATTCATGACGCAAAATCCTTCCGATTTATTTAAAATCAGACTGACAATAATAATAATTGTCGCAAGGATGGCGAAATATAAAAATAAAATGTGTCGTCAGGAAGCACGCGTGTTGCGGGTAAGGAATATTATCTAAAACCTTAAGAATATGTCTAATTGGGTATTTGTTTGAGTTCATTGGTTAAGTTACTGTTATAGAGCACAGATCCTTTATTAATAATAAATATATTTTGTACCTGGTAAAAGCAATCGCATGTTTTCTGCTAATATAGTAGATGTAAATGTTTGAGTGCAAACTGCGTGCCCCGCTTAGAACGCGGTTCGTTAGCACATTATTTTACTGTTTTATCTGAAAACCTGTTGCACCATTCGAAGACAACGATCTGTTGTTGTCTGCGCCTATGTTTGACGTTACTCATGCCTCGTTATAATGAGAAAAAATAAAACCCCCTCGTCTGTTGGCTGCGCGGCGTTACTCTTCTTTTATTGCGGTACACTTGTCTTATGGACCAATTGAGGCACCGACTGAACAAACGAGATGAACCAATACCGAGGATGGAGGAAAGAGGAGCACTTAAGATTCTTGTTATCACATCTGTAGCACTCGAGGTCAACTAGTTATGGCGGCAGGCCGGGAAGCGGGGTCAACGTGAAGTACGCAAAGGAAGCCAATTAGGGATGGTTTACGGCTATCCTTTTTTTTTAAAACAGACTTACGCAATAAATTCCGTCTCGTCTAAGATGAGAGGTTGGAGTATTAAATGAGAGAGATAAAAGTAAATTATCTGGTGGATAACTTGATGACTCGAATCGTAAAATATAAAATTATAAACATAATTGAAGCAAATACTTCCTCAAGGTGAATAGGTACTACTCGAAAGGTATAAAAGCAAACGCAGCAATCTCCATTTATTTTTCTAACTTTTAATGTTATAAATGGTATTTACATACTGTGTAAATTTACGAACAGTCAAACTTAGCTTTTTTTGATGTAAATTGGTCAGTAAAAATCAGTCACTTTTGTCCGATGCTTACATTAGATGTCAACCAATAGCAGTCCTTAGCTTGTTTTTAAAAGAAGGCGTTGTATTTATTTCGTATTAGATGTTAACATAAACAGTGTAAATTTTTTTTAGATTTTAAAAAGCGCGCCAAAAGTAAAAACTCGGTAAAGGTCGAATTCCTCCATTCGAAATAAAGTTAATAAAGTCCTTCATTCGAAAGAAAATTTTCTGCTCTACAAGATATTGTGTTTGTTTTTTCGTTACATTTATTATTCAATTTAATTATAGGCATTCTAATGGAGTGTCAAGTAGACAAAAGTGAGCACTTTCGACACCTTCTGCTCGCGTTCAATCGAGAGAATGAAGCTGCCAATGCCGCTGTCGCAGTGGCATTAAAAAACTTGTAGAACGTTGGCAAGATGCTGTTAATAATGAAGTAGAAAGCATTAATGACTAATTTGTTGTAAGTTTTTTATTGTTGTATTCTATTGTCTTATTCATTTGAAAAAAAACAAATATTATTTATCGACCCCTTAGAAAACAAGGTTCCAACTAACATTTTGGGCTAATTTGAGTTATTACGTGAAATGGGTTGAAATGCATTATTATTTATTTATTCCATCAACACCAACTCTATTTAACGGATATTAAAAGAAATAGCAAGAGATGAAAGTTCCAACTGCATCAGTTATTTATTTTAATTTTTAAAAAATAAAGATGTGTTCACGGAATTCATGTCACATCAATATTCTTACTATTTTTATACTAAGCTAAACGCTTGTGCTATGAAAATAGGACTAACTTGCTGGTGTCCTGGAGCGAGGCGCGAACCCCCGATCACTAGGTCTTGACCACTACTCGGCAAGCTACCATTTTATAAGATTATATCTGGTTGGAATTTTTTTAAATACCTAATGCAAATAATAATAATTGTTCTCATTTCGTCTGCATTCAGTCTACTTTCGTTCCTCTTCTGCCAGCTCCAGGCCTCACTTCTATACACCAGTGTCGGTACCAAGACTCCACTGTGAACGAACTGCTAAAAATGTATTAATAACTACCTATATTGTTCTTCTCTAGGTCCTACCAGTTTGTCACGTTTTTCTCTAAGTAAAAAATAATGAAGAATACTGCGTTTGCATTTATACCTTTATACTCATTTTTAAAATCCTATACAGTGGAAAATATATTTTAATCCATATACAATGTGATTTCGTACATTTATTTTCTTTCAACATGTCACATCTACAACATTCTACATTTTAGAAGAACAAAATAATATTTCGTCCGCCACATCACCAAATTCTTAAGTGTTCATGACTTTATGACTCAACTTTCTATTGACTAAGTTGACATCAGATAATAAACAAGTATGTTGTTGGCCGCACACCATCCTTACCATTTTAAACACCATCGGCCGCATCTTTACCGAATCGCCTTACTGTTTGTGATTTACAAACTTTCTATTGTTCAGCATCCTTTAATATTTTTAACACGTCAGTAATTCGTTTAACATGAAAAAACATTTTGCTCTCCATGATTTTGTATTAAACGAATTCCACTTCATTCATCTTAATAACATTATTCACTTATCAATGTACAAACTTTGGTAAGTTTTGTGTGCGTTACGTTCTAATATTATATTTGATTTAAGAGTTAGTAATCCTGATTTTTGTGTGATAAAGAATTGACTAACAGTTATCAATTATATCCATTGTATAATCTGTTAGGTAAAAAAAAATGCCTAGAGGCCTACGTTCAATAGTAAATCATCTTTTACTAAAACATGCATACAGGATGAATATTATGTTCCAGGCCGATTTTGTTTGGCCGCCATTTTGATTTAGTAAGCATTTGTTAATTTGTATTTGATACTCGTAGAGAATAGTTGATTACAATTTATAATGAAAGATTTAAATTCTCAAAAACGTGTTGAAGTCAATAAAACATTTTATCTAAATAATAATGGCAATGCTGTAACTATTAATGGTGATCGCTGTCATAACATGTTGGAAAACTTCTCGGTGGCCGAATTTGGTCAATTGGGCTTGCAACACATGTGGTTTCAACAGGACGGTGTCGCCTCACACACAGCCCGAGCTACGCAAAGTTACCTGACGTTTTTCGTGAATTAATAATATTTTAGATTAAAAAAAAAATAATTAAAGTTTGATGAGCATTATAAAAAAGAAATGTAATTTCTATCTCTGCTTTAACTTGAAAAGGCTGTAGGAATATTAAATAAAAAAATATATAAGTAACGTAGAATAGGGTACTAGTAGTAGGTATATCTGCATTTCACAAAAATATACTAGGTCACAAAAAGTTATATATATTTGATAATTAATGATTTCATTTAACCCACCCCTCATACGCACGTGACCAATGACCGCACTATATAGACGTACTTCGCGGCTACCACTTTATTAGTGACACGGTGAAGGACCAATTATCAAACCGCAAATACTAATTATGTTTATTTTATACGACATTTAATTTTCAAAATGTCGAAATTGAGGTGCGAGTTTTTGGACGTTAATAATATTTATTGACTTGTAATATAATATTTCCTATTCTATAATATTATTGTACTTTTTTCTATAAAATAAAGTTTGAACTTGATTAATGGCACAAATTGTTTTTGAAGGGTAGATTGCTTATTTAAAAGAAGAAGAATTGGTACAAATAATGTGAGGTTGTAAAATCAAGAATTAAATTCTAATTATACTTTCAAAATTAAAAGGTTGCATGTCCACCCAAAACGTTTTAAAAAGGAAATTGATACTTTACTCCTATGCAATGTATCAGTTTTCTTTCAAATTTGCTTACAAAAATACAGCTTAAGACACAATGTTGGGCTTTTATTTCAGTTAAATGTATTTAAATCTGTTCAGTATCATACTTGAATGTATTTTATTAAATTATTTTTATATTTAACTTTTTTGTTATTTTAATGAATTTTATTTATTAAAATTATGCATTTGAAGTTTACGAGTAATTATTACTTTAGTAACTAGCACATATGGTTAAAAAGTGTAAAAAACTCAGCAATGTCATGCCCAGTGCAGCTAAATAGAAATGTGAATGCACGTATAAATAAATAAATAAATAAATCTTCTTAACCAGTATTATGTTCACTAGTACACACGTTATACGTGGAGTGGTAGACTTATACAGAACACAGGTGATTCCACGGAGTGAGTTGATTCCAATATTCCCGGTAAGTGTGGCGGCCTGCGAATGTAAATTGGAGCCGGAAACGAACAAGCACGCCCGCTTCTTCGCTATCTCGCGTCAATATTGGGCCAAGCCTCGGAAAGCCAACACTGCACTGCTTTTGTAATTCTTGCACTTCCTTGATGGCTTCATACCGGCTGTTGCCTGTTAGGTGTTGGCGGGTCACGCTTTAACCGTAACACGGTAAAGATAGCTTATTAATAGGAAGTGACTTATTCAGGTTTTGCAACGTAATTTATACACCCGTTGCAGTAAATTCATATACAAGACAAATGACAATCTATATCCAATAAAATATGTACCATTAAAATGATTTATTCCTGTCTTTAAATAAATAAGTCCAGTTAGAAGCCTCAACTTGTATATATCAAGCTTGTATGAGAAGATGAATGAATGTGGATGAGGGGAGGTTTGTGTATCGGGACAGAAGAGTGTGGCGCTCTATCTTCCCTGTGTACCCCCGCGGGAAACGGTGTGATGGTAAGTTAGTTAGTTAAACAAATATTTCGTCACGAGTAAATAATTTAATTTTAACCATATTAAGCAGCACTAATTGAAAATAAACAATCGTGTTTCAACAGTTGAATGGTGTTATTTTTAAACGCGAATGCAAATAATATTTGGAACGAGAGTGTACCATATAGGTAAATGTTATTTTAGATAGTTGTCGACAGAAATTCTACCTATTGCAGAGTGTCACATGACGTGGATACAATAACTCACGCAGTTAACACACTTCATTTTTACTTTTCTGCATAATTGATATGGTAAATTAATTAAGTTCGTTAACCAACCTGATTTACTATCTTGTTTCAAAATGGCTGTTGTTTAAAAATTTATATTAAATAACAAAATCGTATATCTGTTAATATTGGACCTAAAAAAATAATTATACACAGACGTAATCTACCTGATTATTGCAGAAGGTGTTTGTTCTATGAGAGAATGTAACATTTAGGCAATTCGTCGTGAATATTTCCATCCGTTTTTTTTTAATAATAAGGAAATCAGCAAACAAGATAAGCTTATTTGATTTTCTCGGATTGGAAGTGCGACAGGTGGGTTGCCTTGGCTATTCACTATACAAACTAAAGTTATCGTGAAATGCATTTTTCGTACGGATGTTATTTTGTGGGTAAAGTTTTTATTCTATTGACTGTCCAGATTTTGTTTGCCAAGACGCATATATTAAATTCCAGCGGCATAACTTCAGATTGGGCACCCGGGGAAGATTCTGTTTTTGCACACCTCCTAAAAAATGGTGTATTCCAGGGGCGTATACTCCGTGTAATTAAAAAAAAACAATGCGTAACTATAATACTTTCGAAATAAAGGTAAGTTAATATTCATTTTATATATTGTATGTGTTTACAAATAATAATTCAAAGTTCGCATGTTGAGTTAAATGTAATTATCTAGTGGAAAAATATAAAAATAATAAATAAATCATGTGTAAATAAATAAATCTGCATAACTATTATATTTGGAAATTTGTTGCAAACGTATATATATATATAAGCTAAACGAAATACTTAACCTCGCTCGCACCACGTTGTATTCCAAATATAAATTTTCGCTTGAACTGACGTATGCATTCTATTATATTATTAATATTGTTTTATTATGTATTACGATCTTTTTATACAACTACTAGTGGCACAATAGCCCATCGATTTAGTTAGTACTTTTACTACATCGTTATTAGCAGTATACGTATGATCATGCCGAGTGCACGCCATTGCTCGATGTCAATGCTCGGGCGGTGGTAAGGTGAGGCAGGTTTACGTGGTCTTCCACCGTTCCGTCGGTGACCCCATTTCAGTAGCCAACATGGTTTGGACCGGAGCGCATCGAGGCACTTTTTACCTCAGTGGGACTGTGAATAAGCATAATTTCCGATTCTGTTCCGAAATTATTCACAAAAGTCCGCTATATTTCTTAAACTAACGGTGCGGTGTGTCGAATCATAATTTGGTATGATAGACTCGTACTTCTTTAAGGAAGAAGGCGTAACAGTGACCGTGAATTCCGAACGTTGTTTCAATATTGTAAAATTTTCTGCAGCCCGGAATGGAAGAGATTATTGAAGAAGAGGGAATGGGTGACTTATGGTTCCAACAGGATGGAGCTACAGCTCGTACAGCTCGAAATTCAGTCAATATGTTGAGATAAATGTTTCCTGGACGTCTGTTTCTCTGAGAGGTGATGTGAGATGGCCTGTGCGGTCACAAGATTTGAGCATTTATGATTTGTTTCTTTGAGGATATCTGAAGGAAAATGCGTTTAAACGTCGCCCTCACACCCTACCAGAAGTAAGGGAGCAGATTATTAAAGAAGTTAACGCCATACCCCGCGACATGTTCGAACAAGCTGTTCAAAACTTCAGAGATCGTCTCCAACAGTGTGTTTCTGCTAACGGCCGCCATCTTGAGAACATTATTTTCAAAACTTAATGATTATAAATGGTATGTACTGCTAACTTCGAAAATAAAAACTACTTTTCTCTATATACCTAGTCCCATTACTTTTTTTATAACTCCTCAAAACTGTATAATCGGTTTTGCCACATTCTGTATTTAACTTTGTATTTTTTCCAATCGACTGTCTGAAAGAGCGGAGTTCAAATTTTATTTTTAATATTGATTATACGTGTTAATTTGTAAAATATCAACCTTTTACAAAAGTGTCAAAAAAGTAGAAGTAATTTTACGCAAAATTTTAAATGAAATATTTTTTCAGAATATTGTACCTCTTGCACCATTGTTACTGGAGCAATAATTTCAAGTTCTCGGCCAGTTACGCCATTATGTTAATATTAGAAAAGTTAAATGTTTGAATTTTTCGTCGAAACATTCATAGAGAAACAAAGGATGATCGCTGTGTTTCTTGAATTATTATGGATGTTTCTAACCCATAAACATTTTGTACAATGGTTACTTCTAGAACACACAAGATATCTTTGTGTACAAAATGATGGATAAATATTAACATAATATGACTCGCTCGTAATAACTTTATGGTTAATTATCTGCTTTACGATAGCAGATAGACGTCATTAAAGATAGATTATACATTTTACTATCTTTTAATTACATTTCACTGCGCACTTTTAATAAAAATGATTGTAATCTTATTGTTAATTTATTTTTGGAGAAAATCAGTCATTAAACAGTAATGGTCGCGTGCTAGGATTACTAAAGATGTGAGAATTTTGGAAAACAAAAGTCACTGACCGCCGTGACAAGATTCAGTGACGCGTAGTAGGCACCGAGATATAAACTCACTAATATTATAAGTATTTTTCCTAGCCTAACTCGACCACAATTCAATAGTTAACGTGATGGTTTGATACTGTTTTGTATCAAACCATCACGTTAAAAGAATATTGTATGTATTTGTCTCATAATATTACATATTCACTATTATCAATGGCGTGCAGTATGTATTTATTTAGGTTGTGCTGTTGCCAGTAATATTATACAATATATGAACTTTCATTTAACCAATGTCTTTGGAAAAATAAATCCGTTGTTTATACGACCTTATCAAGTATTTATTTATAATTTAAGAGTACTGTTTTTAAAGTTTAAGTTTTAACGTAAAAGAATTTCTTACCCGTATAAAAAATGTATCAACGTTTTTAAGAACACTTTCTATGACTGAACATGATTAATTTATTGTTTGAAAATACTTCACGTAATAACTAAAGGAAATAATTATTTTTATTAAAGGTATATAGGAAATAGTTCTGCCAATTGCTTTTTGCTTTTCTCAAATCATAAACCAATCCATTCACCAAATTTAAAGAACAATCATGAAATCAACAGGTTAAAAATAGTAAGATAGTAAAATTCGCGAATTAGTAAAAGAAGAAGTAGACACTTCAACGATTTGCACGCAGTTGTAACCCTTTCTACTAATGTTATTCTGTTAATAAACAGCATACAAAACGGATTAAGAAAATTTTTAATTCAGTAAATAGCCACTTATATGAGTTGAGTAATTCACTAGCTTAAAGACAGAACTGAGTAATGTAAAAAGCACGATGCGGCGTATAAAAAAAGAGCGCCATGAGTACAGCGGTGAGTCTCTACTAGTACACAGATGGCACTAATTGCAAAATAATGTTTTCGTTAATGTTAATCCAATTTTTTTGTTTATATTTGTTTCCCAGAATTTTAAGTTATGCACAGCTTTTTTGCTTGTATGCACTGCATATCCCTGACTATTATTTATCAAATACTTGATGGTGTTTACTGTACTTTTGCTGAGCTTTAGAATACTATTTTATATGGTTTTCAGGCAATGATTCCCTTTGAAAGTTATGAACCGGTTTGTTAAACTAATTTTTTTAATTGACTATGTCTCTTCCCCCACACATATTAGTACTAAATACATTATTTTTATTATTCCCCACGACGTTAAGTATATCATAAAACCTGTTTTGAGGACTTGTAGAGGTATTTTAAATGAATGACGCAAGTTATAATTTTGTCAGAAACAACGGTCTCGATATTTCGAACTATTTGAACGATTCGGCGCCAAACGTAACAAAATAAAAGCAGCTTTTCTTACTATTAAAAGTAATATGAAACATATTTGGTTACACAATACTTCTCGATTTTGTAATAAACATTTAGCAACAAACGGCTTGGAGAGAGGTGGTCAATTTTAATATCCGGTTCGTGATAACCGATGCAAGCTCATGAAGGGGTTATTTACAACATATTACTCGTATTTTATACATTTATTTTAGAAGGTCCGCGTGTCTATGTCTATATTACGAGTTAACTTAACTAACCAATTAACCATCACGCCGTTTCCCCGCGAGGGTAGGCAGAGAGGATAGAGCGCCACACTTTTCTGTCCTAACACATAGTTCTCGCCTCGTACACATTCGTACATCTTCACATAGTCGCCAATTGTTGAGGTTTCCTCCAGTATCTGGTTCACCTAGTCTTATCAAGTCTTCCGTGGACGTCTGCTATTTCTGGTGGTATAAACACTTGCGTCATATATCTTCCTTACCATTGTCTCCTCATTTATCCATTCCATATGACTAAACCACCTTAGTGATCCTTACTTAATCTTATTCACTATACTAATATCAGCTTCACATTCATTCCTTATTTCTTTATTATTTACTCTGTCATAAATGGATCTGCCACACATACGCCTAGGCGATCTCATTTCCAGTGAATTCACTCTACTTTCGTTCCTTATCTGCCAGCTCCAGGCCTCACATCCATACACCAGTGTCGGTACCAGGACTTTATTGTGTACAGCTAGTCTTGTCTCGGTTGAAAAGTTCCCATTAGCTATAATTCCATTACTTCCGGTACTTCCCAAATGCACAAACCCATCTACTTGTTCCAAACGTTCATTCCCTATAAGTATTTTGCACGTTGTATTGCTTTCTTTCTTTCTTTCGACCCGTTGACATTCATAATGAGGTCACTTTCCTTGCATACATCGTACATTCTACTCACCAGACTCTAATTCTTGTTCATTATTAGCCATTACTACTGCATCATCGGCGTACAAAAAATAGCATACAATCAAATCACTGATTTTCGCTCCCACATTTATACATCCCAGTTCTTTCACACAATTATCCATAAATGTACATATTGAACAGCCATGGAGACATTACCCTGCTAGATACCCTTTGTAATGTCAAACCATGGTGTGAATAATCCATTGTTCCTTACACACGCAGAATTTCCTTCATATAGGGATGCGACTGCGTGTATAAGTTTACTATTCACCCCGTACTCAGAGATTATTAATTTCTCTTATAACTCTAGCGTACGCCTTTTACAGCTCTACAAAGGCACAAAAATGTTTTTGGTTCTTCACCAAAAACTTTTCCGTCATCACTCGTAGAGAAAAGATCTGATCCATACATACTCTTCCACCCACAGAGGCACTTTGCACGTTCCATACTTTTTATTTCATCACCGTTCTTGTTGCCGAGCTTAGCAAACTAATTGCCCTATAGTTGCCGCATTCCATTCGTGGCCTTTTGCCTTTGTAGAGAGGCATAATAACAGCTCTCCTCCAATCTAACGGAGTGTGCCTCTTCTCCAAACATTGATTGAAGAGCGCATGAAGCCATGACACAACTAATGGGCCACCAGCTTTGATATACTCGGAAGGATCGTTATCATACCCCACAGCTTTACCATTCTTCACATGCTTTAATTCTTGTAAAACTGGTCACTGAATAGATATTTTAGAAATATCGCGCTCAACTTGCAAGTTTTCAAAATATTGTCGTCATTATTTACACGTCTTTTAATGTTCACGGTTTTATTTGTAGATATTCATTTATCGTCGGTATATCAGATACATACATGATTTGAATTAATACATCTCTGCATACTATGATGGCGTCCTATTTGAATCTAATATTTTTATTTTACTTTCTCGATTTCATGGAACCAAAAATGAAACCTATCAGTTTCGCGTAGACAATCCATTATTCATGTTACATATATATCTACTGCAATCACGTGTACTTATCTTGATTTTAGCAAGAACAAAATATATGAGATAAATCTTTTAATAGATAATTTAAAAAATTGATCAATGATGATGAAGTTTATTTGTACGTTTATTTTCTCTAAAATATAAAAATTATAAGATATGTCTTTGTGGAATTATTTACAGAAACTATTTTAATAATATAAAAAATTAATAAAATAGTTTCGATTCAAAAAGACACCTGTCTTCGCAACAGTTTTGGGTCACCCGAAAAATTAATTCAGCAAAGCAAACATTTGTAATATTAGCGATCGTGATTAGTGATTATGATTTCGTAAAGGAACTCTACTAGCAGCCACCTGTACGGATCGGTTGGCCCGTCACCATTTTTTGTGGTGTTTTTTGTTGACAAATTTCTGTCCCAAAATTTTTGTTTGCCATTCAAATTTACGAGCCACACCCGCACCTCGGCCGTGTTTGCTCACCGTATCAACTGGAATGAAGATAGCTTCGCGCAGGTTGTGACGCTTTACAACCTTCCAAGTTTACAAGTGTTTCTTTTCATATGTGAATAGGCCGAGAATAAGCTCTTTCAGGGACTCAATTATCACACACTTCATATTCTGAATACTTTTACATTCATGGTATTCACATGCTCGTAATAGTAATTACTAACTAGCAACTTACCATCACGCCGTTTGACTGCAGAGGTAGGCAGAGAATATGTTTTTGATAAGTTGTTTTGAACTCTTATCAGATGCGGAAAGTTTGTAGTAGTTTTAATTTCTTAAGTAGGGTAGAGTATTGTGGAGTGGAAGAAGGAATGTGTAAGCATTTAAGAAATAATGAATTTGAAGAAATGTTTATTTGAACAGCCACTTTATTCTCTGGGATTCGTTATTGTATATATAATAGGACGATTAATAACAATAATAACATATTTAATTTTTTCGAGGTAAGTTTGTAGAACTCCATAATCACATATGGAAGAAAAAAAACATTTGTTTTCTGATCGATAATGCCCATTCAAGGCGAAACGCGTCTCAAGTAAATTAAACTAGTATAATGAAAAAACAAGAATTATATTTTCCAATATGTAACAATAATAACATTGCATATCTTTTATTGCGTCATTTTTGTAAAAAATTTCACTTCAAGGGGGCTTTACAAATACACTATTTAATCCTAAACTATTTCAAATTAAAAATTATTATTTGAACTCATGGACATGATTTTTTGAAAACGGAGGATTTTTAGTCTCTTTTTAAATGCAGTTGATAGTCTTTTAGTATCTGTTCATTCGCCCTTTGCTGCATAATTTAGGTCGATTTTTTGGTCATGGCACTTCAATAATGTGTTCTGTTCTGTACCGATAATTACCGGTAATACCAATTAGCATTATTTCATTTCCAATCCATAAAATAATTTAGCTATGCTCTATTTATTGTATTGTAATAATAAAAAGATATATAATAGCAACAGAATCGTCAGTGACCGACTGTACAGTGCTTTATGCAAAAAATCGACCTGTGGTACGCATAATATTTTTTGTGTATGGTAAATAACAGACTGTAAGAATATGTAGATATTTAAAAAAAAAGTGAATTAGTGAGATTATAAAAAGGAAGACCCAGAGAGTCTGTAAACAGTCATAAATCTACAATTAAATTGTCATAATAAAAAGTCTTTATTATTTTCTCCTTTTGTCGCGGTGGCTGTAATTTAATTTATATTTCCGTAAGCCCTGGGGAAGATGCTGGCTGCTCAAACATTCCCAATTCTAAACCAACTGTTGAGTAAGAACCGAGTCTAATAAGAGGCACGCTTAGTTCCATACAAACAAGATAAGAGTTTGAGTTAAGAAATACCCCCATGGCTGGGATTTTAATTAAACAAAGTCAACTTGATAACGTGGAAGCAGATTATGGGAACAATTTAGGATACGTAAACAAAATTAAGGCCTTTAATCTGCCCCCATGCTTTGTATTGTCAGTAATTTAATAAACAAAAAGTACGGATTTGAATAATAAGTTTTGGAAGAGTTTTAGTAAACGTCTGTTAATCTCCTTATTTTATCTATAGCTGGCTTTATAGTTTAATACATTTTCTCAAACTTTGATCAGATTAAAATTTCGAGTTGCGAAATAGTTTTATCTCGTTTGTGCTTATATTTGAAGTTCCTCTAACAGAAGGATGCCTTCATTTTGGTAATTAATCTGAGTTTATCCATTTCAGTGCATGTTAGCGACCTGAGATATTTCTTTTCTCACACAAATAATGTATAATAAACAGGATATAGGAATAAAATCGGGATTAAATACTAAGATTTTTTAATTAAAATGATGCCAGTATCGCTTGTTAAGTTATGTACAAAAAAATAAATGATTAATTCAGGCCCATGATTGTAAGGATATAGGTTCACACGCACAAACACAAATCATCGATGTTCAAAACCTCAAAAATGCAACTTAGCGACGCGTCCGATCATTGGAATTCAACAAAAGTCTACGCATAAGTACATTTTTATGATAATCGTCAACCGAAAGATGAATCCAGAAATAATTCACAGTTCCGTTGACACTCGTAATAGTAGTGTGGTTATGACGGTCCGCGGCCGGTGTCCCCTGCGGATCTCACATAATTATTCATAAGCTCAAAAGTAAACAAGATACTTTTGAAATTGTTTTTAGAGCTCACAACAGCCTTATGAAGGCTCTCTGCCTGCTCAGAGTTTAATTTAGTGCGGTCAGAATGTGTCCTGACCGGAGATAATACATGCTGGGGGGAGACCGTTCCGCTCGCATACCGACAGTGTCCAGTAGGACATGACAGGTGTCATATCGAATTCACTCGCGTTAAAGGTGTATATAAACATTATTTCTTTCTAATTTCTTCTCGTTTTTATTCCAGCCATTTGGGGTCAACAGGTTAGAAAGCTTTATAACCTTATTTATTTATATATTTACCTATAAATGAGTTCTGCTACGCTTTATTAAAAAACTATATTTTCTTAAAGTACGGAGTAATGATTAGATCGCCGGTATGGGAAGGAATGTAGGCGATGTTGAATGAATGGATGATGTAAGAGTGTGCGTATGAGTAGATATATGTTATGTAGACTCCGATCAGAAGAGTTTTGAAAGTTATGCGAAGTGATTAATGTGAGGGTATTGATGTCCCAATATTCATCCATCACTATTGTGTTCGTTTGGTAGTCGCGGGATGTATTGTATATATGCTATGAATGTCGCCAGACCAGGTTATGAAAACTATAAATTACTTACAGTTGACACTTGATATATTGTTAGGCACAGTTGACAAATATGGAGAAGTTAAGCTTCACAAAGTAGTTGCTACGCGAAAAGCTTTCGGTGGCAATGGCGCTCATCAGACGCTCTTTCTGACCGCCTCTGGCCACAGTTATGTTACTGCATGACTTCGGTACTGGGTGCGTTCACGGCTGCTGGGAGTTTCGTTTCACACTTCAGTATTCGCAGGGTTCGTTCAGTGTCGCCGGGGGCTGTGATGATAAGAGTGAAGGCGATGGGCCTCCTCAAGTAGGTATATATTGCTGACCCGGGTCTTCAAGTCTAATAGTTACGTCAACTGCATAGGCCTCGAGAGTGTCTTCAGGTTCAATGATTGAATATATCCCGGTTATCACTTCTGGATGTCCAGGTAATCCACGGTTTATGATTCCCTTCATATCAATTCGTTATTTACTGAAATTTGATCCATAAATAACGGTGACATGAAATCGATAAATACTGTTATGTATTTTCAATTTTACATATCTAAGATTATTTTTTTTTATGTATAAAGATACAAAAAATAAAGATAAAATTGTATTAAGTAGATTTTTCTCCAGTTCAAAGATATTACAGTATTTTTCATTGTCTGATATTTTCAGAAGTTTAAAATAATAAAAAAAAGTGTATATTTTTTAATATCCACATATTAAAGTTAATTAAATTAGTTAAGGCATATATATATATATATATATATATATATATATACTCGTATAGATACAAAGTTTTAATAAATAAAATTTATTAAGTAACTTAAAAATTAATATTCACATCTTAAAGGAATGTACAGAAACGATGTTTTAATAAGTAAAATATTTGTATTAAATAGCTAACTTAAAAGATTTTTTATCCATCCCAGAACGGGTCTACGTAGTGAGGCAGAATATATTGAAAATAAGCCATATAATGATTCCATATTATCACCTCAAACTGTTAATTTACTGAAACAAATTAATTTACCTTAATATAATATAATGTTATTCACAAATGAAGTATAATAAGTCCCTTAGTTTTTAAGTAGAAGTAGAATATAGATATATTTTATTTTGCGGGTCAAATAAATAAACACGTTCGTAAAATATGTTAGAGATAGCATGCGTCCTACGATCTCGAAGGTCATCATAGGTCAGGCGGTTTCTTCAAGCTGTCCCTCAATCTGATAATGACTATAAAAATAGTGCAACATACTATGTGTATGTGACATCTATTTATTTGAGTAGGATTTTATATAATTTTGACGTGCTTGTTGGGCGTACTTAGGATAAAAAATTAAAGTTTAAAAAAAACAGCCTTATTTATTTTCATTAACATTATTATTATTCGTATTTTTAGGAGATTACTTCCATTTTGATTTTTTGCAATGGTCATCCGAGTGAATTAAAAAATAGTAGTGTCCTTGCTATAATACAAACTTGATTGAATGACGTAAGTACGAGTGCCCACGTGTTAAACAATCATATATGAATGCTAACCAATCACAATATAATTTTCCATGTTTAATGACTGTCAGTGAGTTCACAGATACGGCAGAATAGCTTAGAAAAATCTATACAGAAAATAGAGGACAGTAAACATATAGATTGGACAGCAGGTACAATATTCTACCATTAATGTAATGTAATAGAAAAATTACGGACTATCATAAATTTGTAACTGAAGTAAAAAAATATGTACACAGACTAACTGAAACATAAATTAACTCGAATATACTCCTCTATATACACGAGTCTTACTCTCATAGAGAAGAAACAAATGTTAAAATATATAATATATATATACACTGATAATTGAAATTGTATTATATTTTTAATATTAATAAAAAAAAATGTACTTAACCCTGACAACTGATTTAATTTAAAGATTTCGGAACAAATTTTTACCGTTAACATTTTGGTTGAGCAAAATTATAATTTTTAAAAAATAACTAACTTTGCTTAAACCACTTGAGTTAACTTAACGTTGACCGTGTTTGAGACCACTGTATCTTCACCACGATGGACTTACGACATATACAAAGATTCTAATTTTTTTTTCCCTAAAGGTAATAATCATGAATATTTTCAATCTGAATATTGTTATCATTTTAATCCAAACAAAATTATGATGAATCGATTTACTGAATACTATTTTCTTGCCCAGAAAACACAGGATGATCAGGATGTAAATCTCGCGACACTCCTGTTTGGGGACGTTTTCGCCGGGGTAATATTTTCAGGTTGGTGCTAAATATCACGCCGGATTAGATTATATTGGGTTAGTTAAATGGTAATTGAATCAGTTTAAGAGGAAATAAACACAAAAGCTTTCGTTTAATTAATATAACGGCGCACGGGATGTTGATTTTGTTAAAAATTACCGCTGCTTCTACATTATTACCTACATCACCACACTTTATATTGCAGCCTCGACGGGCTGGTGGTGGAACTAGTACGAGTAAGTAGATACTTGTAAGAATATTTGGAGTTAAGTGCAATTAATATGCATTAAAATGCATTTATATTTTATTATAAATACATCATTAATGTGAGAACTGTCACTTTATACATGTATGTGGGTGTGTGTATGTGTGTCATGAAAGTGAGTAGACGAGTGGTGCGGGACGAACATTATAAGAGGCCCTCTCTGGGGGAACGGCTCTCTTCCATCACAGCTTTACCTGAATAATCACTCTGAAGTGTATAATTAATAATTACTATAATACTTGTAATAATCTTAATATTGTTACCCGGAATACTGAATTTTATATTACAAGGAATTGTAACCCAAGTAATTAGTCAGTAAGTAGAGGAATCTCAAGGGAATCTGGTGATACTTCCCCTCTGCTCCCCGGCCTTGTTACACCTTGTCCATTTCACTGTCAACTATTTTATCCATGTTATTCTATTTTATTTTAATTGTATTATTTTATTATGACTTATATATATATAAACATGTTTTGTTCTTTATTTAAATGTTTTGTTAAAGTGAGTCAGCCGAAGATAATGAGGGCAAATTTTGTTTTGGCAGCTGTGCGGTATCGCCATGTCATATATGCGAGATGCTATCGAACAGCTGCCTAAAAGCATTAAAATATGCCAACCAGACGGCGAATGAGTAGGACCCAGATAGGAAATAAGCATTGAGTTTATTTCATCGGTCCTGATAAGCGGTGGGTCTGACCTCATTGATAAAATAGTATTTTTGTGTTTATTGTTGTCTATCTGCGATTCTTATATCATTCTCCAGATGTCATTTTGACAGGTAACAGCGCTACTTACAAGGGTGGAAATTTACGTGTGGTTTGTTTTGGGGGAAACCATCATTTGCACATTGACAGCCGATTTGTTAACCGCTAGTACAAATTAATTCTAAAGTTGTTCAATTATGTATTTTAGTGGATAACATGTTAAATAATCTTGAAGTACTGTCTAGCAGGAATTTTCAAATCGTGGTACTATTATATTTCTATTTGGTTTAATAGAGAGTACCTAGTAGAAACGCTAGATTTTTTACTCTGCAACATTGCATGGCAGTGTGCGCTCAAAGCACAGAGCAAAGAGCACAGATCACAGCTCACAGCCCGGCAGTGTGCCGTGGTGTTATTAAAAGGAAAACACGAATATCAGAAGCAGCCTTCTTTATTAAGCGCATCCAGCGGAGGTGTCAGATTTTGAATGGGGATTAAGTTACCAAGTTTTATTTCATAAGACCGTAACAAATGGTTATGTTTCGTCCCGGGGCCCGCCACGTAGCGGTGTCGGGATTTCTCTGTCTTTATTTTTGGTTTCTAGGCGAAGCTTAGGTTTCATTTCGGACCCTTTTTATGTCAAGTGTCACGGAGCGGAGCTAACATAAAAATAAATAATCGGATAAATAAGAAATTCTTCAACCACCGAGTACCTACCCACATATGTATCTAACGCACTTCCACCACTGTATACTGTATGTTACGAAGGTTAGATTGGTAAACGATGTATACGAGTATGTAGCATTATCATTTAGACGGTTTCGTGCCAAGACGTCATATTCTTCGGAACGAAAGCATTGATGCCCCTTACATTTTTTAACCGCTTGATAGGTTGCGCAGTCACCTCATCGCCAGATTAAGATAGAGTACGCCGGACAGCTAGGTTTGTTTTATGGCTCGTGTCCACGGATGAAATTCTCCACTCGAGACAATCTCTGAGACAGGGATTATGCTCCCATTATTTGGGTATTAGCAAGTATTTGACTATCTACCAATCTCATGCTGATTTCTGAGCTTATTTCCAAATCGAAGTCTCAACACGTATATATACTGAGATTTATCTCAATATATTATTTCTCAATCTCAACTAATGACAAATTGTCGGAAAAGTAAAAATTGATTAAAAAATCGTTTTAAAAATATGTGCCTCAGTAAGTCGTAAGTTTCTCGGCAAACGCCGCACGTCGAGGCTGTCATTCAGCGACGTCGCTGGTTTATTCACGTTTTTGTGGTTTACTCATGAATAGGAAAGAGAACCTCCATTTATAGTCAAAGTTCTCCAATCAAAGATTCTTTTTAATTCTTGAATTCAACATTTTCAGAATCAGAATCAGAAAATCTCTACTGCGTATATTAAATAGTAGCTGAATCTCTCCCCTCTTACTGATAGGCTTATGTTATATCTCCGTACAAAGATAGTAAGACCTTCACTGTGCCCTTATAGCCTTTCATATCGCCTGAGATCGCTGAATAATATCTAGTAAGTATGTAATCCTAAGATGATTTTAATTCATAGTTACATATTTACGAGTGTACAAAAGAAAATCTGTTAGAGCTCTATTAGAAATCATGTCTACTCGGATACGACGTCATCTTGGTTTATTTTATAAATCCGAATACCAAATTTAATATATTATATCAGATATAACTATTATATATACAATTCGTCTCGCCTATAAAGTGTAACAAATTTTTTCTTAGATAGTCGGTCACATTTATTAAAAGATCGTAAAGTTTTTCAAAATCACTTCTCAATAAATGAAACATTTTATTTAGGTATTTTTAATAATCTTTTAAGATTTATATAAATTTCGTGTTACCGAGGTTTGAATTAACAAATTTCTACTTAATATTTTGAGTCAAATTTACATTTGCCTTTTTTAAGATATACAAGTAAAAAAAAAAAGAAAATTTCAATAACAAAATGTTTTCTGTAAGTACGTTGATATATTCTTATTTATACAACAGTGGCGTGCAGTAGGCATAAGTATAGGACCGACGATGCTAACTAAGTATACAATAGGTATACTAGGTATCAAAGCATCGTATATGATACAATCTTTAGTAATGCACACCTTTTTGCTTGAATGCAATGAACGCCCCAGCTATATAATGGACTTAGGATGGAGCGTCATTGGAAATATCGTTAATCCGGTATAACGTCACATTTGTATTACTTTAAATAATCCTGACATACAATTTTTTTTGCTGTTTTACCTTAAATTGTTTTCAATCTTCATTCGTTGTTGCATTTCTAGGAATGTTCTGTTATAATGTTACACATCACGCACATCTGGTGGAGATGTGTGTTTATTTGAGTTTGGCAAGATGTTGCATTTAATGCAAAAATTCCTCAGTAGACTCTGTGGATAGGAAAGAATAAACTGATTGAGGTCAGTTCACGTCACTATGTTGCATTAATAAATGCTTATTTATAAATAAATGATAAACAAAAGGGATAAATAATTTTATCTTATTAAGGAGAACACATTCTTATTGTGAAGTTGTAATTATTCAGAACAGACGGTCTGTGATGTTTTAAATACTAATTTAATGTATTAATTATAGATATATACATTAAATTAGTATTTAATTTTATCTTGTTTATTATATATAAAGGTTACAACCAGTTCTAACTAGTGTCCGACCGCTGAAAACGAAGGTTTAATCGAACTTAGAAATCTTAGAACACCGACTAGAAAGTATAAATGACAATGCAAATTCTACACTCTTACTTGGTTTTCTGCGGTATGCTGTTCATAATAATTGTAAATACATCCATTAAATAAATAAATTGCAGTTTTCCAGAAATGATAAACTGAATTATATTTAATTCTTAATAGTTCGTGCGTTTTTGGCGGCTAAATACAAAGCTTCGGCAAATTTTAGTCGAAGCCGAATGTGCAGCCGAAGATGTATCTTTTGGCCGAAAGTGGGCGAAGTTTTGGTCGGACTTTAGTTATAACCGAGGTAGAATTTAAAACGTTAAGAATGTCGCGGTCCTTATAACCGAATTTCACTGGTTCATATCGGTTGTAACGTCAATCAGTATAACAGCTGGAGTATCTCGATATTAATTATGACTATTTTTTATTTATTTATTTATTTAGACATATATCACATTTGTACAGCTGCCAAAAAAGACGACTGCATTCATTACGCATACAAAGTAAAAATTCTGTAATAGCTGTAAGCAGCCAGTTTTATTTCATCTTAACACCATCATTTGAGCATTTCAATCGAATAACATTTCCAAATGTCTAAATTAAATTTTTACGACAGTTGTTTCCTTAACATTGCTCCGGCGTGTCCCAGCTATCGAGGCATCTCTACTCGTTTTTGGGTCTGTTGTAATAAACAGCGCCGTGTATATTTTAATTGAGCGTAAGGTCCACAAAGAAGCGCGATTTTGATCTTAAAGAAATTTTCCACTATTTATTGGCGCGATAAAATTTGACGTTCGCTCCGGACGGCTAGAGCGAGTATCGAGTTCACAGGCGAGCGGAGCCTACTTTCTCATTCCTGCACTTTGTAGAAATGTTATTTTTAAATGTCAGACTGTTTATTCGATTTCTAATGTCGTTAAGGTTGTTTTTAAATAAACCGATTTGTTTTACACGACCGAGTAGGCAGCAATAATAATTATATTTCGACCTTTACACGGTGGATGCCTACGGACATTTACGGATTAGTTTATAAACATTTAAAAAATCGGCCTTAATATGTTGAATTCGAAATGATATATTGAAATGTCAGAATAATTTCACCACAATAATATGTGCAAAGTGTATATTTTAATCTAATCGTCAAGACTCAGTGCAAATTTAATAATATTTACATACGTAGGTAGGTTCTTCTTAACCTTTATATAAAAACGATTATGTATAATGAATATATTTCTACTTTTTTATGCAAATATGTATATAAAAATACACTGCGTTCAATAATGTGTTACGAACGTTATCAAGGAAAGTAAATAAGTATAAGTTAAATATATAATTATAAAACAAAACTTTTAAATAATATATCGTCGCATCATAAATACAAATTTAAATAAAATATTTATGCGATTAATCTATTTGCAAATAGATAAGATTAAAATTTCGCATTTTTATAATTAAATAATATCTGAGTGGTGACATCATTAGCTTTAGGTAGGTATGTATACTTATGTGTAAAAATTTTAACACGTCGTTTTGATTTTCTAATTGTTACGTGACGAATTTAATTTTCCAACAACATAATCGAACTAATTAAAAAAAATTTTGTTAAATTATTGTCATTGGTATGTTTTTATAAAATAATGCCCAACATTTTACGTTTCAAGAAAGATTTTTTTCTTTTTTACACGTAGGTCTGTTATTGTGTGACTATTGTGCGGTACAGACGTGCGCCCGTGGAAACATTTCCTCAGTAATTAATAATAACGGGAAATGGACACTAAAACAGTAGTGGGTCCCAAAAATGACATAGCTCATGGGTAGTTTATCTAATGACTAAATTCTGGACCCGCGAAGCGCACCTACCTATGTGCAACCTACGCAGTGACGCAACTTATCATTTCAATCGTAACGTATGCTCAAAATAAGGTTATGGCATTTGAACAGAAACGGCATTAAAAAATAAAGAAGGTACAACATGACATTTTGATGAATTACAAAAAAAAAATGTCAGCAATTCAAAAAGTGGGCATTAATATTATATAAATTATACATCTGTACGTATACGAGTATGTTATTTTTTTAAATTTTGTAAGTAAACCAGATAATTATAGGAAAGGTCCTAATGAAATGCGAAGCGTCAAGAATTCTACATCTGTATACATTGCTTTGATGTATATTGTACACTGCTAATAAGAAAAAATACCAAAGTAGCGAGATCGCGTGTCTTTTATAAGTATGTGGAACGTGTTTTTAATATTTTATATTAAATAAAATAACAATAACATTGTTATACGAAATTTATTATACGTTAACCAGTTTCGCTTATCTCAAGCTTTATCAGGATGTATTTAAAATCAGTCACTCAAGGTTGTGATAAGCAAAACCGGTTGATGTATAATAAATTTCGTGGTTTCATACAAAGTCATTGTTATTTTATTTAATATAATATGTCAAACCACAAAGTTATTGCTTTCTACGAAAATTTAATATTTTTCTAGGTTAAGATTACTGACATTTATCTCCTTTATATATTTACAGTGCACTACGCAAATGTGTATTCTATTTAAAATGAAATCTAAATGGTCATTGTTACGAGTAAGAAAAAACACGAAGTAGTGAAATTGCATAAATTTTACCTACTGGCAAGTATATTGACCTTCTGTCATTGAATTTTGACGTGGTATTAAACGTGTTTTTAATAACCTCCTGTGTTACGATTCCACGATCATATTAGTATTGCGCAATCGGTGCGGGTGGATGGTAACATAATACGAACAATATATCATGTCATGCTAATTATTTTGCTATTTTATTTTCATCGATTTTTTAAATGAATTACAGTTATACAAAGTATTAATTTGCCGACATAATTGACAGATTTTTTCTAGTTGTCAACAATAATGTAATGTAATACGACAATGTAATTTAGAACTGTTCAGTATGCTGTTGGCGATTAGCGTACTTGCAGATGCACGTGGCATGCAATTCTTTGCCATTCCAGATTGACATGGCTGCTGCATTATGGAAACAGTGAATGGTGGTGGTACTATTATCTGTTGTACGAAAATAGTCAGTAAAATTTCATCTTAACTTTTATACCTATGGAGCGGCATACATCGAAGCTGCCTAAGTCGGTGTGCATAATTGATGCGTAAACAGGGTTAAGTCATTATGTTATTAGTGTCCATCGAGCACTTAGGATCATCAGATCACGGACGAGGTACGATATTTGGGCGAAGCGTGGATTTGTACTGGATCAATATTTAAAAAGTAGTATTAAACAATTCGTCAGGAATATATATATGTGTACGCATCTCTATTTAACATATATATATATTTTATATAGAGATGCGTACACGGAATACGTGTCACATCAATATTCTTACTATTTTCAAACTAAGCTAAACGCTTGTGCTATGAAAATAGGATTAACTTGCTGGTGTCCTGGAACGAGGCGCGAACCCCGACCACTAGATCACTAGGCCAACATCTTGACCGCTACACCAACAAGCTACTCATATGAGTGATATGAAGCTTGTTTGTACCACTATAACTTTTTTTTTTTCCCCACCCTATTCCGGAATCGTTTAGAGAGTTGTTTACTCTCGTTTCGATTCCACTCAACAAAGCAACGCGTGAAATATTTTACAAAATCTTAAAGCTTGTTTTTGAACTATATTTTTAGAGCAGTAAGTTAAGTTCCGGCAGTTACTAAAACCTTATGGCGTCCCTTCAAATTCACTTTTTTTCTTTTCTTTATTATTGCAATTGATCATCAATACCATCACAAGGTGGTATCATCATACCCGAGCCATACCTGTACAATTTGACGTGAGACTCGTTATCACATTAAATTCAGAAGGCAGCTAGAGAGATGCTGTAGAAATCATGTACCCCTGAAAGGGGAGGGTAGACGTCACATTTATGTGTTTCAGTCGCAGAACTCGGTCACAGTCCGGCAGATATTCACCCTGTCCAGGTCGCAAGAGGTGTGAGGGAGAGCCAGCGGAATGCTCTGTAAGGTCTCTCTAGCTACTGCACTTCCCGGCATTGTTCATCCCAGCAACCTCCAGCGGGAGATCCTCACCCTAATAAATCCCGAAAATGTCCGGGATTATTATTATTGGAGATAACTTATTATTGTCAATATACGAATAAATCTTACTCAGAAGTTGCTTGTTGCACTGTTTTTCGTTTGCCGTCCTCTATCGAAGGTTGACCACAAAGTTGTAGAATGATAATTAATCCCGCACAATATGTATAATAAATATCATCGGCATTTTGGACGGTGCGCTTCTTTCTGAGGTAATCGAATTCGACTTTCTACCTACGCCTCTGCTGCCTTCTACGTTTCCCTGGAGCAATGAGTTGTGAGATATCATATTTCTCATTACGGCGAATGTCCGAACGTAGCTTTTCTCAGTCCGATAGTTATTATATCTCGCGTCTTAATACCTTCATTCGTAATGTGGTCAACCCAGGGGATCTTCATCGTACATCGATGCAGCCACATCTCAAATGCCTCCAGGCTTTTAATGGTGGCTTTTTTATCGTCCAGACTTTGACTCTGTACAGCAGCTCTCGTGATCACAGCTATATTCCATGAAATAAACTTAAACATTGATTGCCTTGAATTATAGTTGGAAATTATCGGGTTACGCAAGAACCACAACATGTTTACATTTTATACCATAATGCACAAAAAAATTGTGAGTATTATGTCTAATGATAATATATGTATTCAATATAAAACGTGTCACACCGACACTTTTATATTGAATCAATATGTGTTCATACATGTACACTTCATCCTTTTTTGTAAACCTATAATTTGATGTGTTTATTTTATTATACTGTCTGTTTGTCAAATATTATCTTAAATCTATTTATTAATTCAGTGTTTTTTTAACTGGCTTTCCATGTCGCTCTCGTGTCTTGTTTATGTAAATAGGTAGGTACAATACAAAGTTATCAGATATCCTAAATAAGTATATACAATAAAATGTTGATTTCGTCTAGGCCTAGCTTCAGAACAGCAGAAACATGAACTCCACAATACTGAGTTATATTGCCGTTCGCCTCATCTGTAACAGCAAACGTCTCATAAAATATCGCGAAAGATTTTGTAGTTTTTTAAATTATGTTACGTTGTCATTACTTTTAAATACAAACATTTTGTAATGTACTAGTGCATATCAATTGTAACATGTAGTGCGTCGGCAGAATTTCAAACATTTCGTAATCAATTTTTATTAGTACCCGAAATTAAGATTTCCTCGGATCAAATCTTTTGAATGTTATCATACAAATGAAGAAGAAAAATTATACATGTTTATATATATTGCGATGATACGTATATTATCTGTTTGAAGTGTTAAACCCTGTGGAGGACTTTATTTTAGAAATCTTGAAAGGGTTCGAGTTGAACGTCCTTATAAGACAATCTGTGTAGTTAAATATGTACTCTTTTCTTAACCATATACCTACTCTTGATAGACTTGTGGTGGTCATCGTGATGGTGATGACGTTACAGCTTATTTCAATTCAATAGATCTGTGGCACTCGATCGGTGATCTTTTGCAAGGGTGAGTTCCTTCGACTCTACCACGTATCACCAGTTTCTCCATAACATAATTACATTCATTTATGTTTCAAATTTTGTTAATTGGAAATCTATATATGTACACTTAAAAAAAAAAAATTATTTGTTACACAATACGGAAAAACTTTAAAAAAAGTGTTTCACTAAGAGTAAATTCACGATTAGTTTACATTTCGAAACAAAATACTATAATTGGTTTGTGTAGTAAATGCTTATTATAAGCCACAGGACTTACAGTCGGCTAATTAAATGATGCCTCTCATAACATAAACCAATTGAAAGTTTACTTCACGGATGATGTGGGACAGCAGCCGAAATTAAATTCGTTGCGTCAAGCGGGTTAATTTTTTACTGCAGTTCCAACGGCATCCCATTGCTTTGGGCTGGCTCGTTACTCGTTATAATGTCAACCTTCCTCGTCTCCAGCAGAGTCTGACATGCACTGGGACCAGGGCTGAACAGGGGTTATCACACAATGAATAGTGTCCGACCAAAGGTCAGTTTCTGGGCGAAGCCGATTATTCGGTTCTTGTAATAGTTATATTATTGAAAGATATACTTACGTTATTAATTATTAATATCACACTCACAATTATTTTCATACACAACGATAATCACAAACAAATGTAATGTTTTCAAATTGATACGTGCATGAACAAACTTGTTTTTTTTGTTTTATGCCGCTCACCGGTGTTTCGTACCGGCAGAACCAACAGTTGCTCCCGTGCAACCTGCAGACGCGCTGCGCTGACGTCATTCGTAATAGTTCGTGCGTTTTCGGCACTTTTCGGCGGCTAAATACAAAGTTTCGCCTTCGGCCGAACCTTCGGCAGATTTAACCGAAGCCGAATGTGCGGCCGAAGCTTCGGTCGGACTTTAATAATGAGTTGGACCCAGGCCTGTCTTCTACCAAATTATTTATTAAGTGATAAAGGAAATGCAAAAAAACGAGTTGTAGGAACATAGATTTAATCAATTTTGATAAGAATATAAGTAAGTAAAGTCAGTAATGTATTTTGACAGTGCAAAAAAAGAAAAATAAAGTATAGCTAAGATAAAAATAATATAAATGACAGCAGTTATCATCACAATCCACGATAATTTTATCCAAAATTGTTTGTGATGAGGTAAACTTATTATCGTATTACTTGTACGATAACGCAGTTTGAACCGAAAATTGTAAAATGTGTATCAGATTAAACTTTCGTGAAAATTAACATTGTAATAATTAGGTAAAAGTGAGGTCAATGATAACTAAAGTCTCTGATCAAGAATAATAATGCACATTATAAACTTTTAGCGAGTAAGCGTCAACAATATGATTCTTTGCAATCGGCTTCAGAAAGGAATCATCGAAAGTCGATTTTGATATTTTGTCTATCATAGAATACAAATGATAATCCGTTCTATCTAACATCAGAATGTCCAAAGTATTTCATCATACGAGGCGCGTTTTTTAAGTACCGTTGCCGGATATTTCCGGTGTAGCGCTATTGTTGCGGTTTCCTTTATCTGTTAACTCACCACGTTAGAGACTTTCACGTAGTGTGCCCATATTGCAGTGAGTGGTTGAAATGTTCAAGATCAGCCCGCCGACTGTGAGATATGGTCCGTGATTCGTTTCTTGAATGCACAAAATACGAACCAGCTGACATTAATCGCCAAACGTGTCCTGTTTTGTCTTGATTTGGTGCCAAGTGATTTCCATATTTTCTTTCATTTGAAGCGGTTCCTTGATGGCAATGGTTTTGATGACGATGATGAACTCAAAGACGGAGCACAAACATGGTTTTCATCCCAAGCGGCGTCGTTCTATGACGAAGGTATACAAAAATTGGTGCCCCGTTATGACAAGTGACTTAATAATGGTAGCGACTATGTTGAGAAGTATGTACTTTAAGGTATGTAGCATCCGAAGAAAGTAGTGTTGTAAAAATGATGTGTTTCTTTAAAAAAAATTTGCCACTTACTTAAAAAACACGGCTCGTGTTAATTAACATGATATTAATGTTGTAGTTCTAGATATGTTTTTTCTTGGCGGCACCCTCGCACCTGGTACCCATATGTTGTACATAATTATTAAAAATTTTGGCTGCGGAGGTATGAATGTACTGCTTTATAATTGCGATCAGTTGGTATCATTGCGTAGCACCAATGAACACGTTCATTTACAATATGCGATTTACTTTTATTATCTTAGAAAATTATTTTACATGGTTAAATTTGTTAATTTTGAGATTGTTGTTAGGTCACTCATCAAGCACTTCATTAGTCCAATGAGGCTACAATCGAGTGTCTGTACATATGTTTAAAGATATTCAGTCAGCGAATTAGTATCTGGCTAGATCGGCCATGCGCTATTTACTGCTCTTTCGAATTAACCACCATCCAGTAGAGAAGTTCCACTTTTCAGTGATAAAGTTTTTTTTGATAAATAATTTTGTTATGTCTTGAAAGCACTTGAAAGTCAAGTCATATCACTTGTCGTACTTCATCATCTAGATTTTTTCTCTGCTTTTTTCTGTCTGTTCTTTCCTTCCGTTTGATTTATTCTACGTTTCTAACTATAACCAGGTTTTACAGTTATTTTATTTTTTAAGAAGTCAAGTATTAAAGGATTCGTAAAATGTATGTTTAGAGCTCGCCCGTTCTTGTCAGTTGCTGCAGATTATAGACTTTAGGACACCCAGCATCCAACTTTTCCTCTTCTTTTTCTTCTCACAACCGTGATACATATAAGAAAATGGTGTAAATAAATATATTATAATGTTGACTATTTTTACATCTTACATAACTCTACATATGTTAACCTCCAAAAGTTAGACTGCGGATCCAACAAAGCTTTTATCACGTATAGTACAAAGCTCTTCGCGCATTTAGACAAAAAATACCCTTAAAAATAGCCCGGGAATGATTTATCTGTCGATTTTCCCACTGGCAACACTTTAGTCTGGGGGGTTGAGACGCCACTGCAAAGTTTTGGTGCTAAAATGCTTTATGAATATTTTATGCTATTGATCGTCACGGCACACGTTCTCAGATTTTTACACGTCCGACTTCACGTCACGCTTAGTAGAAATTTCTCCAAATTGCTTTGAGAATTATCGTGCCGAGTATCCACATAGGGGTTGGAAAAGAACAGTATTTCAATCGTCTTCATATTGTCACGAATGGCCGCCGCGACTGTGCGGTATGCTTTTCTGAAAACTACGCAAGACTTTGTTCTTATGTTAGAACAGTTCTATATTTTGTTTACTATTTACATTGTTTTGGGCTATTCTAAAACTGATGCCATTTGATTTTACAAGTTTATTAATACTGTAGAATAAAAGTCCGAAGAATTAGAATACAAAAATTCTTTCAAGATATTTTAAGATATAGTTATTGAATTATTTGCTTTAAATACACATATATTTATCAAGGTGCTTGAAAAAGTGAAAGTTGTCGTGAAACAAGATGTGTCCTCTTTCGTTGATTAATCTTCGCTGGTTGTTTATAGCGTATTTTCTTCCATTAAATTCATCATTTTTAATAGTAACACTTCCTTGTCCCATTCATCTTTATGACTAAGTGGGATGTCCTTGACCCTGAACATGTTAAACCAATGCTGTACTACTTGCTCAGAAGTAGTTCCTTCGCTCCACCCTTGGTTAATATTGTGTGGTGTTTTAGATGCCTAAGTTTAAATTCATACATCAATACACATAATTCTTCTTTTTTCAATCTTATTTCCGAAGGATTAAAGTAATACCCGTAAAATTCAAAAAAATAATATAGTAGATTTCTGTCAATCAAAAATCAATCACGTACTCAATGAAATCATATTAAAATCAGTCATTATTTTCGGAATAACTTGACAACTACAAATTCATGTACATTTCAATTAACGAAGTTTGTTTTATTTTGATACTATTTTTTTAAGTGGAGAAATGCCTCGATATTTTACTTATTGTACCAACATTATTAGACTGAGGTTAAGATTAAATTGTTTTATTAGGTGGGATTTCAGAGGATAGAGCATATATAAGTCGGAAATTTATGTCACGAGATTAAAAACTGCGACACTATTTACTGAAGTATATAAGTTTATCATTGATGTGTTTTGGAAACTACCTTTTAAAATTATTCAGAATTATTTTGCAAAAGTTCTCAAACATTTCACTAATATTCACGAGAATAGCATAAATTATTGATGCCTACCTACTTACAAGCTATTTGTTAAACTGCTGTTAACTATGCTTATGCTAAGAAAATATAGTTAACGTACTAGTCTCATTTGCTATTGGAACGTGCATCGAATCCTCAACTCTTAGACTATGGGCGAACATCTGACCTCTAGATCAAAGAAGTAAATTGATCAATTAATTTCCTAGCGCTGTCCGATACTGTATGGACAAATATTTTCTAACCGCTTGTTTTTTAAAGTTGCTAGATTTAAACATTGAATTTGACAAGTCGCAACATTTTGATCTCACCGTCGACGGGCTCCCTTAAGCTCCTCATATGATCGGGAGATGCAACATCCCTTCTGCGTCACGCGGGAAGGCTGTATATTGCTTTAGGGGTGGCGGGGTCATGATTTATCATGGAGCAATATTAAAACCCTGTGTCTCCCGTTATTGTGTCTCTCGGTCGAGAAACCCATTGTTCCGCCTTGGCAAAATTCTCTAAGTCGGAGTATAATAAGTAGAAAATACTTCGACTCGTGGCTGAATGTTAGAACACGAGAAGGGTTTTGTGGATAATATTTAGAAACTGAAACAGAAGAAAACATCTGAGACTGACATTTTGAAATTTCAGTCATTATGATCCCTTAAGACATTATATGACTAGTTGAGCATAATATAATATAGAGTGTAATAATATAAAAAGTTCTAGGTTACACAGACTCTGCAATGATTATGGTGGTAATATTCGAAAATTACTTAATTATTTACCATCACCTGGAATCCCGGTTTGGTCCGAAGATATCCAGGTTCGAATCCCGGCGGCGCGACAACAATATTTTTCGATAAAATTGATTTTATATGTATGCCTTTCTAATTAATATATTTAATTCATATTTAAAATATCACAGACCTACGTTCTGAATAATTACTTCACAATAAGAATGTGTTCTCCTAATAAATTTTTTATTACTATTTTTCAAGGTAAACACTAAAATAAGTTTTTAATTGTTGATAGAAGAAAATATTTACTACTCTTCTATTTCTGATTGAAGCTAAATTAGCCGCTTTTAATTTTAATTGGTAATTTGGCAGATGAATGTAAAATAAATTATTTTTAGATGTAGTTAAAATAAAATTATATTTTTTGGATGTACGTAAAATAAATCCTAATTATATGCTTACGATACTATGTAACAAGTAAATGTGTCATCATCTTCACTATTGCTGGGTCTTGATCTCTATTGCGAGTTATTTTTCTCACACTTCTGGATTTCTAAGATAAATACGTCGTTATTTGTGTGTACGGCAAATAAACATTTAAATGTATAATTGGGATGATTTGTTTTAATGTAAATATAATTTACGCTAATATTTGAGGTACCAACATACCTATTATTATTGATAACGAGTCATAATTCATAATTATTTTGATAATTAAATTTATCATTTCCTTATCTAGATTATTACGATATTTTGAGATTACGTTACTAAATTGCACATATTGAACAGATTTCTCAGTAGCTCGATTCGTCATAAGGATTAATATTATAAGTTTGCTAATCAACGATATCTAACTCAATTGTACGATATAACAATATTTATTTAAAAAAAAACAATATAAATCCAGTAATTAATTGTGCAATTATTCCACGAACTGAAGTACTTCAACGAAAATTGCACTGTAAAATAAAGTTTTAAATTGATTAATGGCACAATTGCCTATTTAAAAGAAGAAGAAGAATTTAAGTTACTTTTCTAAACTACTATATCAGTACAAAAGTTTACTATCGAAGATAATCCATAATACTGATTAAACTTATTTTTTATACATTTAAAGTCATTTTTATTCGCGAAGTATATTTTATTATTTAAATTCTAAATAGTCTTGTAAAATATCTCTATACAAAAATAAATCAAATCATTAGAAAATGTCATATTTCACAAATATATTTATTTCTAAATGAAACTGAGTGAAGTTTGACATTCAGGGCTGAATTTGCAATTGGAACCCCAAGTTAGTAGGACCGTAGGGGATCAAAAAATAAATGAAATAATCCATTAAATTTTTTTATTTAGTGAATCTTTCAAAGATGCTCAAATTTAAGAGTCAATTAGATTCAGAAAATCGCTTTTTGGCGATTTACATACCTACAGTGAGCATTCGGCATGTGCGCCCTTTTTCCGAAGTTTTACGAATGTTTTCGTATAGATGCGCGTGGCCGAAATCTTATGCGCAAACTTACTTTGGCCGTCTGCAACCAATTGCCAAAGAAAATATTATTTTCCACATTCAAAATTATTTATAATCACTATTGACCGAAATTGATTAAGTTAACTTGCTGTAATGTCAATAGAGTCAAAAGTATTTAAAATAATAGATTTTAATGAAATAATAAGTAACATGAAAACAAAAAAAATGAATGGTAGGTATTATTCAAAAATTTACTTTAAAAAAAATTACGCTTTAATAAGCTTTTTAGGGTTCCTCAATATATATTTTCCCAGGGTCTCTTTATGCGTAAATCCGGCCCTGATGACAGAGACAATTAGATATAGTATAAACAACAAATTAAAAGAGTAGAATTGAAATAAAGCGGTTCAATTATACATAAAATCAAAAGTTAAATTATGATTAAAATTAATATAATTACTTCGTTACATTAGAATATAATTTTTAGACTTAGATTATTTCGATAACTACCACATAATTGTTCTAGAAGTTGTCAAATCGTACAACGGTGAGTATTGTCATAAATGTGTGATACAGATTAAATTAATAAATCAGTGGATAACAAATTATATTTATGAAGAAATTTACATTGTTTTGTATTATTCCAGTGTGTAGAAAGCCATGGACATTGAATGATATCAAACATTTTCATTTAATCAATACCACTGAGTTGATACATAATTTTTCCGACAATATTTACATTGTAGAAGACTCTGATCTGATGAACTCAGATATTATGTGATTCTTGTAATATTTCGTGCGAGCATAATGTAATGTTCAATAACTCTATTTCTCTGCCTAACAGAAACAACGGTCCCACCGACACATTTAATGTTATTTCACGTGCGAACCCGTCACCAAAATAATGCGTTCACGTTTATGAAAAAATATGTGTCGAAAAGTGAAAATGAGGGGATTTATATTATTTTTCGGTAGGGAAGCGACTGATTTTTATTTTCTTTTTTAACTGTAACTAATCTGTTTATTCTATTATTAAAACAAATTAGATAAGCCACTTATAACGGCACACGGAAAATTATATAAATTTTATTAAAACAAATGAGATAAAGATATACAGAAAAAATCTATCTATCGAAAAAATGTAGTTATCAACGGGACCGAAACCATTCCATTAAATTATTCAAACACATTATACTGCTAGTTTTGGGAAGAGCAGTCCATATATTTTTATTAAATATCATAATAAAGCGAAATGTGTAATACTATATACGTACTGCATAGCTAGATTCATCGATACGTGAATCGGAAGCATAAAAATTCTAACAAAAAAGCCTGTAAACATTGTACTGCTATTGAAAGAAGAAGATTTATGGTCCTATCTTATGTCGGGTGCAGACCCTTTATGTGAGGCGCCGCCTTAATATTATATAAGGGCAGTGTTCATGTATAACTTAAAATTACATTGAAGCCGTGCCGCAGGTCGACACGGTCGCCAGTTGTCATCTAGATACTCGGATCAGAAACTTTTTTGTAAAATAAAATGTGCGATTCGAATTCTTGAGATGATTTCTGGTTTGGAGTCCCAACAGCTGAGCTCGAACCTTGGTGCTTTCAGTTCACGTCACAGTTATAAGTTGTAAACAATTTTTATTTCCATCATTTAGCGATGTAGCAATAATAGACTTTAAAATGGCAATTGTTTTAAGCGCTCTTCTGGATATGGCTGAAAATTAATTATCGCGCTTGATATATTGTAACAAATTACATTAATCAATTATAAAGATATATAGAATAAATTGATCAAAAAATATTTGGTTACCACCGGGACACGCGCCCGGAACTTTTCCTATCCGAAATGTGGCGAACGGTAACACATTTCCCCGGATATGAGAAGTCCCAGGCTCATATCTCGGTGATAAGATATATTTTTTACTATATTTAATTCTAATTGATCCATTTAATTTGTTTTAATAATACAAAATTAAATATTGTGAACATTGCCTTTTCTACGAATAAAAAAATAGATAGCTCCATCTACAGTATATTAATTTAAACCCAATCAAGTGTACATTTGTAATATTGGGTAAATTTATTAATGGTACTTCTTCATAATTATTTGAACCGAGTTCTTACTTAGAGTTTTTAATTATTTTTGTTAATTCACAAAATTTTAGAAAGAAGAAAAAGTGTTAATAGTAAGCTTAATATTATAAATAAGCAAGTCTTCTTCGCAAATAGTCACCTTTTAAATTTGTTTTCATATTAGCTCTTATTTATTCACCATTTTACATTTTTGTTTTTATCTATGCTTGTATTTTTTTAATTTCAGTATACATTGTTTCCTGAAGATGACACTATATGTATGGAAACACGTAGAATAATTAATAAAGTATTTTGTATAATTATTAAGAAAAATTACAATTATTTTGAAATCGAGAGAAATGGAATTATTGACGCAAGTATCGTCAAATAAGCGGTGTGCATTATTGTAGATAATGGGGTCAACCAAAATTTGAAGTTTTATGAGAAATATGATATATTTTTTTGCTTAACAATAATTCAAAATAATACTGTTTTTTTATTTTATTAATATTATTTTACACATTGTTGTACCTATATACACGTCCCCTACCCCATTCAATCCAGATATCGGTTCCTTTTCAATAAAACGTGATGGAATCCAAGGCGTCCGCTCGTGATGTCTGACATTTTGTTCCGTAGCATTATTGAAGCAATTCCAGAATATTCCCATCCCTAGTCATTCAGCTCCTGAATGACAAAACAGAAGAGACTCGGTTTAATTCGCTCCGTCTGGGAATTCGACATCCCCATTCTGAGCGAGCATAAAATTAATTTGGAAGACTAAACTCAATAGAGCGTCGTTGCCGAAAAGGATTAAAAATAATACAATTTTCGAGTCATTGCCTCCGATGTCGTGACGAAACGTTTTGTATTGTATTCCTTTTGTTTTTTGATGTGTGAAAATGTTCGTTCATTTTGAGAGATCGCTTTTCACGCCAGAGTGGTGTCGGATTCCCGGGAAACGGTACAAGTTTGAAGTACTTGAAGTACGAGTGTGTGGGGTTTGACGTTCGAGTTAGTAAATTTGTCCTGGCAACAAGGTCCGCCCGTATAACGACCGAAATTTGAAGTTCTCAACGATTACTTTGTAAAATATATTATAAGTGATCGGCTATGTTTGCTGAATTGAATCTTACTTCATTCATGAAGATTTTCAAATGTCTCCAAACTAAATTGTTTGGTCTAGTATGAGTTGCTTGCCTTTTGATTAAGAATTTAGGGGTTCGATTTTCATCCTGGGATATTCTTGGTATTTATTGCAAGTATTGAGCGTAGTTTGAAAATAATAAGTAATCTTTTTGATATGCCACGTGTAAAGATGGAACTCATTATATAAACTATATAAAAAAATATTATGCATATACATATTTATATATTTATCGTGCATATTTAACGATCTGCTGATAATATGTATAAATATTAAAAAATAAAAATGAAATCAATAATTTATATTTCTGAACAATTTTTTTCACCGTATACATTTGCCGGCGATTTGGTGGTTCGTATACCTACTGCAAGAGTATTGTGTGGGAGATGGGAAAGAAGGCTATAGATGTAGAACGGTCATTTCGATTCTCAAAAACATCCAGAGAATATATAATCCAAGGGGAATCGTAAATATCGTTCTTTAAATCATTTCAAATCAGAGCACTGCCTTCTTAAAATATTATCAACCAGTTTTTTTGATAACCGCTCATGTATTTTATTCATTTTTGTTATTATTCCCGACCATATTAATTATAGTCAATTCCGCTTAATTGGGACACATCGACACCAGGAAGTTTGGCCCAATTAAGTGACTTCCCCAATTAACCGAAGCGAGCTTAAAATTAAATGATGAATATTTTTCTTTAAATACGTAGGTCTCCCTTCATTGCTTTTTTGCATAAAATAACGCTGTAACCTGTAACTGTAACCTGGATATTTTTTTTTACCTCATGGTTACTTACAGGGACAGTTGGATTTTAATCATCAACGTCTTCTTCGTCTAATTTTTGATGTTTCGATTGAATGCTTCAACAATTACTTTATTTTCATCGTAACATGATAAATTATTATCTATTGTCCAAATCTCTTGATAATTATCAAAAGAACTTCTAACATATCCTCATTTCCATTAATGCTAAAAATTTCAAAAATATCTAAAGGTTTAAAGATTTTATATGGTGTTGGTTTTTATAGCTCGCCAACTATCAGCAACAACTGTATTGCTCGCAAAAATGAAATTTTTTTACTAACTCTCTGGCTGCTGTGGAACTTATTAATACATTTTAAACTTACATACCTTTAATTGGCGTAATTACGCGGAATATCGTCCTAATTATGCGATGTATGACTGTTAGTTAGACCAAACCATGGGGTTTGGTTTCCGTTGCATGAGATTTGGCCCAAATAAGCGGCTACCCCAATTAACCGGCGACCCAATTATGCGGAATCGACTATATTATTTTAGAAAATTTCAAAAGGATGATAGATACCTTATAACTTTTTTCGAAGCTATGAATTTTTAACATTTTTGTGCTGAACATTTCACAAAAACGGCAATTCTCAATGTTATGAAACGTATCTCAATATTTGATTTTAATATAAATTGTCTAATTTTAATAATCAGTTCGCGCGAACCGGTGCCGAACCGAATCGAGGAGGACATCACTGTAGACAAGAACGATTCGTTCTTTCGCGACTAGGTACGTAATGTGTTCGGAGATATAGGACAATATCGTTTTTTCGCTAAAAACTGTCAAGCACCTTAGGGCACGGCGCGCGTATACAGAACAAAGTGCCGTGTTTTAGCTATAAACAAATTCCTAAGAGCGGTACACCGAGTCATCAGAACACGTTCCACTGTTATAGCATTATAAAAATAAATAACGGTATTTGGCTACATGACACATTGAATCCGCATTGTTTTTTGAAACCATGTAATTGAGGATACGTGCAACATTCACGTGATAAGATAATAAATTATTATCATTCTTGAATAGAACCGTATAAAAGATTTCTCAATGATGTAGAATGTGAAGAGTAAGAGAAATCGGGGACATGCACGGGAGACCTGACAAGATAGGGTCAATCACTGATATGGGTCAGATGCTGGAGATATCCTTCTGGATCTCAACAGATAATATGGGCGAGGGATGAGTTTAACGTTATCGTGCGAGAGACGAATTCTTTCGACGGAGAGAAATATAAAGCGCGATAAAAGTGAGCGAGTGAAAGCGATTTCATTTTTAAATTTTACATCGATGTGGCGAAATCCTCGTAAAGCAGCTGATTTACAGTTATCAACGAAATTGTTTGTCGCCGTACTCAGTTTGAAGTTATGAACGTCTATCACGTGTCATAACTCATAACCCCCAGACGGTATATCAAAAAAAAAATGGCACCCTTTACAAAGCTAAGAAAAATAAGAAACTGAATCGAGTAATTCGTTTTGCTCACGGCAGCTGATTCCAACATATCGAATGGTCGATTCTCCGAAGAATAATGTCGAAGCGCGTACTAAAATGGCAGAAATGAAAGAAAAATTATTATTTCCTTTGCGGAATCATGCAAAACTAATCGGCCGATTCGGTACGCACCTCCATCTTGAAAACAAATGACAATATGTTAGGGACATTTAGCCTCGCGCTCCAACACCATTCCCGCGTGTTTCGATCCGCACACGACACATTGTAAAACTAAATCGATCAGATCCTTCGGCGCATCAAAACGTCTCGGCGCATCTCTGCACTTTTTTACTAGGGTTCGGGGAAATGAACGGTAGCTGGATACTTTTGGTCCGAACCGAACATAAAGCCCTCACTCAACCCTCGAAGAGGTTCGGGGTTAAATAAACGTCGAGAATTGCGGCTGAAAAGAGAACCAGAATAGTGTACGGCATATGAATAATATTGGTTTTGTGGGCGAGGTTGCGTAACCGATATTTTAGAAAAATATGGTAAATGTTTTGGTCGGTTTTTACGGAAAAATCACATATCTTTTTTTCGAAAAATGATGATATTGGAACACGCTTTGTTTTTATCAGAAATATGGCAACATCAAAGGCGTTCACGAATATTGACATTTGAATAATATTCATCGATACTCAGTTAGCTAAAGTGAGCATTTATTTATCAATAGATTAGCGATTTTTGAACGTTTCCCGAGAAACTCTCAGTTATTATATGTTTTACGAGGGGTTATATTTTTAGTTAATATTATTATTTACTCAGATTAATTTAATGAACATTACCAGCTTCCTGGCGAAACACAACGACTACTAATCTGTTTATATTGGACAAAGCAGCTGTCGCAGGAGGGTATCATCGGTTAAACAATTTTATCTCGGATTATGTTGATGGAGGTCAACGGTATTTATATTTAATAAAATATTTTTTATTAAGGATATTTTTTAAAATACAGTGGCTTAAATATATATATTCGTGGATTTTAGTTTGCTTATCTTATAATTCTGATAGGAAATGTTTTACCAAAAAGATTTTGATAAAATTAAATAAAATTATTTTTGGTGAGTTATAGCTTAATTTTATTTGCTTATAGTTATGTTTTATTTACTTATAGTTTTAGTTATATTTTTACTTCTATAAGCATAGGACAAAAGCATATTATTTTAATAAGTAAAGAAGACGTATAGAGTAGCCATTGAAATGTTATTCTGCCACTGCAATATTTAATGTAAACTTCAAATGATTAAAAATCATATTAATACTCATATCAACTAAATCAACAAATACATACACAAGGTCATCACGTCATAGAGATAATGGCTATATATGTACGTGCATGTGTAGCCATATGTGTTCATCTTTCTCTTCTGCGCATTCGTGTGTTCTTTAGAATTATTACATTGCTTTTCAATTAGTCTCACATTTCATGAATACCTTGAACCTATCATATAACATATCGCATCTCAAATCTGAAACTCACGGCAGATTACATATATTGCGAGATTAGAAAGAGTACAAAATAGGTTCATTCGATATCTTAATGTTACATATATTCTATCATTCAACTTCTATTTAGATGCCGCAAACTTCCACAACATGAAAACCCTAGAACATCGAAGAACACGTGCTGACCAAATACTTCTCTTCAAACTACCGCAAGGCCATATTGACTGTCCCAGCTAATTAGAATTAATATCTCTCCACATACCGTCTAGATCGACCCGGCAATCCGCACTCTTCCACATTCCTAGAAGTAGAATATCTTACATACTAAATTCACCGGTCACGCAAATACCATAATGAGAAATTTACAGAAATTTACTTTTTCAACATTAGCCTTACTACGCATGAAGGGTTCTTTTTATGAACCATCACGATCTTAATTTAAGATGTGTTTATACCTATAAACACATCTTGCTCTACCTTTACCGTAACAATAGTTGTAACCTCCCAACCCCTTCTCCCTCTTTTTTTATTTTTTTGTATCTTCTGCACCTAAACATACTTGTGTATCTAAACATTTTTTAGGATTTTCATAAATGGTATCACATGTTAAATATTTATTATGTTAAATATATTAAGTTTACAGTGTCAAAATCCCTCAAAAATAAAAAAATATTCAATTATTTTTCATTATATTTATTATGCATATTTCGGCTTTATATTAGAATATTCACAAAAAATAGTAAAAACCCGAGAATGTGCTGTTTATTCTGAAGCATTTCTGATTTTTGCGTTAATATCGTATACAGTGAGAGAAACAGAAATAGTATACAGAAACAGTTATGGCATTCTCCTCTCTACACATACATGTAAGAAAACCACGTGATGATAAGTAAGTTAGTAATTTAGGTACGTATAAATAAATCAATAATGGAGGGTTTTGTAATATTTATTTACTACATAAAAATAATTTATTTACATATAAAATTCGAATAAACTTTGGTTTAACTACCGATTTTTACCATTCAATGTTGACTGTTACTAAACATGACGTTTTTTCTTATTACAGTATTAAATTTAATTAATCATTTCTATTTGATTTTATATTGCCCAAAAAAATGGTTTTAAAATCAGTTACAAAAGCACAGTTATTTCTTCAAACATTAAAATATATCGATACCCTAAAGTGTAAAATGGCTAACTCCATTTTTGGTCAAAAATGGCATTCTGATACATATCCTACAAAAATTGGACATTTAAAAAATTATCAAGTTATTCTAAAAAAGCGTCGCAAAAAAATTTGCTAACTCCCGGTTCGTTAAATGTAACACTGCAAAATGTGTAAATCCACCGTTTCGTTGAGAAATATGGAGTTACACGTTACAACGTTACACTTTAGGGCATCGGTATTATTTATGTTTGTTTTAATTTATAAATAATTTTTAAATATGCTCGGGTTATACCAGGGTTACATTTTAAAACATTCGAAATCCGACATCCAGCGAATTTCGATACAATTGTTGTCCGTTTTGCCACCAGGGGAGGCAATTAGACACGCGCTTGATTCCGTAACGTAAAGGAATATGCTGGATGCTGGATGGGATCCTCGGTCCACAATAGCGGAGATCTGTATCCCGCCACTCCCTCGCATATTCCTAATGGAATTCTTCAATTCAGGAAGGTTTTTGTTATTCTACTATTCACAATACATTTGGAAATATTTCGTTCAACAGCAAAAGGACTGCCCCAAACTTGACCTATTTTTGGTAAACGGCCCACATTTTTGTGTCAGCTTTTAAGGACGTGTCCAATTAGTGACGAGTTACTGTTAAATCAATGAATTTAAAAAAGGAATGCAGTGAATGAATTGTTAATTCTAGATTTTAGTTAAAATTAAGAATTTAACTCACTTAACTAACATCAAGTCGTTTTTCCGCAAGGGTAGTCGGAGGTGAATGAGTTATGTTTAAACTAAATCTCTTAATATTGTACACGAGTATACACAGATTTAACTGTTTTGCTTAAACTATAAGGGTTAAGCTTAAACTATATATTTCATACCCCAATACCAATTATATTGTTGGTATTACCTAGTGTGATGGTGAATAGATTATTGCAAATTAATCCCAGTACTTCTGCTACGTAACAAATACTAGTAGAGTTCAGCACCATTTCGACTATCAAAGAGTTAAATTCCTTAATTCCTTTTCTAAAGGTTTAGAGATGAAGGTAAATTATACAAATTTTAAATCTAAAGTAAAAATATAATTAAGGAAATCAACAAAAATTAAGTATTGAATTTATTCATAATATGTATGTTCTCATATACATCAAACATCATAGCTATCAAACTTATCTAACTGTACAAATTACTTACTTTAACTTTTTTTTATTATTAATTATTTTACTATCACCGACTTCTTTCCCTTTTTTTTTCTAACACTTCAGGTAAGCATTTGCATTCTGCAATAATACAATACCAATTTTTCACAAATTGTGTGTTATATTACAATGTTAAAAATAAATAAACCTATAGAAAGATAATAATGTACCGGGTAGGTCCTTCGTTCCTAACTGGCAGGTGACCGTCGGTGGTGACAATTTGCTTCATTTGATAGTTCAACATGTGAGCTTACGAATTTCTTGAAATTTTCATTGCTCTTTCTGGCAATATTTTCAAAGTATGCAAGGATATTCTTCCTGTATGTTGCCGAAAATATTTCAAAAATCATTAATTATTTGAAAATGGTGACATTGTGCGCTTCGAGGTCCGTAGTATTCGCTTCCAGTACGAAGAAATGTTTGTTAGCATGTTTCTCATTATCCTTGTATCCAGAATACTAAATATTTTATTATAAGGATTTTAGAATAGATTGGTTTCTCTACATCTTCGTCGTACTGGTCAACGCTGATTTTGTCAATCCAATTCGTCTTCGGATTTTTGCTTCATATCTTCTGTTTTTAAATAAGATCACCTAGATATATAAACTCATTAAACTCTTCTTAGTCCTTTAAGGAATTGTTTCTTGCAAGAGTATCGAATCGACGAACGATGAGGGCTTTTGTTTTGTTATTATTTATACCTAGTTCATGTTAGCGGTTTGTTCGTTCAGTCACACGTCGGAATGCCAAAATTATTTTAAAAACCTCCATTGAATAGAAAAGTTAGTTGTATAAATCCATAGGATATCCGTTATCATCAAGTCAGTAAATTGTATAAAGTTTTCATCAAAAGATAATTCGTTATTCAAATGTGTTGTAAAATACCGACACGAATCTTTTTACGTAAGTAGGCATTATTGGCTTGTATCATTTAAGACCCAAGTTATTTTTTTCATCGAATGTTTACCAACGAACTAGAACGGAAGTATTCAGTTACGAGCAGACTAGGAATTTAAAATCTTCCCAGAGCTAATAAGTCATCATGTTTTTGATGCAGGCAGTTCCCACAAAAATGTCAAGATGTTGTTCGCACAAGCGTCTGACACGTGCACATGTTGTTTGTACTCCTAATTGGGTGAGGCTGGGGTCTATTTCTGGATGGCTAAATGAATTCTTGCAAGCACAAAATGTATTAAATACGTCATCTTTTATTTAACGCACTAATTGATAATATACCTGCGGTATAAATATATATTGAAAAAATTAGATCGAGGAGAAAAAAATAAGGAAAACTATGTAAGATAAGATTAAACCATCATATTTAATTTTAAACAAATATCAGATATCTCATAGAGACAAAGCTATTTTTTTATTATATTTAATGGAAAATATATAGAAATATGGGGTAATTATAGGGCTTACGACCTATCCTCATATATTTTACATTAAATATAATGAAAAAATAGCTTTGTCTCTACGAGATATCTGATATTTGTTTAATAACAGTGCCTAGGTAAAAATTCAGTAATTCTGTGCTCTTGGACATATTCAAATACTGCTAATATATAATTTTCTTGGTTTAAACGTTAAAAACGCCTGATAGATTCCTGCTAACGCGAGCCACAAACATATTTAGAGTAAAATAATTGTATAATCGCCCGGAAAAAATCATTCTTTGTTATTGGACTGGATATGAAAAATACTGTAAATTTTTTCAAATTTAATCGAGCTCAAAGCAAAAGGTCGGGTTTCACATATTGATAAAGTATGCATGAACCAAATTGTTCGACCAAAATTATACAAATAGAAAATGAATGTTCACATTTCCTTAACTTTACTTATTGTCACGCCGTTACATTATGGAGTAGACAGAAGATAGAGCGCGACACTTTTCTGTTCTAACACACAAATCTTGCCTCATCCACATTTATACATCTTCTCAAGAAAGCTTTTAGCAAGACCATCATCCAATATCTGGTTTACCTGATCGTGCCAAGTTTTCCGCAGACTTCCTCTATTTTTAGTGTCAACACTTCCGTCATATATCTTTCTCATTCATCTGATCTATATGACTAAACTACCTTAGCGATACTGTGCTAAAATTAGTTTTACATTCTCTCCTAATTTGTCTCTGTCATAAATGGATTTCTCATATATCATGAAATAGAATCAATATTTGTAATCAATCAAGACCGAGTGAAGATTTTTGATATTTGGAGACCAAATATGTATTAAGAAAAGTAACAACAAATGAGGTTTAGTGATTAGAATTTGGATTTTAAGACGAAATTATTGAAGAGATGTTGAACTTATGAAAATGAGCGACATAGAATATATACAAAAAATTATTAATAGCATGTTGGACTGCCTTGAGTTGATACAAATGGTTTCGTGTAAAGTACCAACTCAAACGAGACAACATAAAGTGTTCTCTGTAGGTAAACATAGAAATAATTATGCTGTTAACTCGCCAATATCGCGGATGCATCGGCTTTGTGAGAAGTCGAATTTCGTCGACATTTTTCGTTGCAGGAGCATACCTGAACTGAATAAATATTTGTACGTAAATAATACTTAGTTTTTATATTCTATTTAAACTGTTATATTAAAATGTTATTTAAAAATGTACTGTTATATTAAAAAATTTATTCTTATGAAAAAGCCCACAAGGGCGTTGTTGAAAAAAAAAAGAAGTTATTTGCAGAATAGGATAAACTGTTTTGTTTATAGAGATGAATTCTCAAAATGTTGTATCCTGATAATCCCACGAAAATCACCAGCCGACGACCAAGCGCAGGTCCGTGCGCTCAATATTGCGGCATATTGACATGCGGCATACTCATACGAGTATATGCAAATGAAATGTGCCACAGATTGTCGCACGGCTGACCTTAATTTGCATGTGTGTTGTGTTACATGACGTATACAATCGAACCGCTTCATTATGTGTTTATTAAGGTTTTGATTAATGATTTTTAATCGTGCGTGAGGCTCAATTCACGGAACATAATATAAACTGATGTTGACGCGGCATTCATCAATATTTGGTTTGAGACAAAAGTTATGGCGCACGGCGGACTCGAATTATTGTAAATTGTAAGCATTTCTTCGTATAATTACTTCTCCAGCCTGTTTGTATGGCGGTTGATGAGTTTGGCGGAGATATTTGGAGTTGAAAGAAATAGACTTTGCACAATTAAAGTTGCTTTTCAGTGTGTGTTTTCAATTCAATGAAAACAGAACTATGATTGATTAACACTTAGTTTTTTGAGCCACGGTCTTGGGAATATCTTAATGATGACGAAAGTTCAAATGACGACCTAGATAGAGCTCTAAAATCACAATTTGGACGTTTTCTACTTCACAGAGTAAACTTACTCCTCGATTGTTACTTACATTCAATATATTTATTTTCCGGATTCGTAACTTCAATTTTGGCTAGGTGTAGAGATTCTAGGTTTATTGTAGTGAGGTACTTTTTTGTTCAAAAGCAAATTGTTCGAGGTTTTATAGAAAAATATAAAAAAAAATTAAATGTGATAGTATTTTGTAAAATACAAATAGCCAAAATTAATAATGTGGTGGCTCTATATTGATGGGATGGAGATTTGAACAATATTACACGAAGCTTCCATATTAGACTATTAGTAATCATGAATGTTGCTGAATAGTTTCATATAATTAACGAAATTCCTCTAGCTCTTCAGTTTGTAAACACTACATATACTTTGTCGATTAGTCCTGTATACAACAATAATTGTTGCCCCATACTACTCTACAAAAATCGCCTGTTAGTAGAGAATTAAGGTATTTAGGGTAGATTAGGGATATTAGTCTCACATTGATATGATAGACATCCATATTTCCTATTATCCCCAGGTAATAAAGTATGTAGTATATTAAATGGTCTCATGTACAAAGTTTATACATCTTTACATTACATACAAATAAAACGACCCATAGCTACGGCAAAAAGTTTTATGTTAAGACTTGACTAAATATGAAAAGACCGCGATATTTCCGCGACAACGAAGGTCAGGCTTGTACAGTCTCTGGTGCATTCTATATTTTTATATGGTGTTTCATGGACCATGAAGGCTCTTGAATATGGTGCTGGAGACACATGTTGCGTTTACCATGGACGGCGAGACGCATAATATCTCCATTCTGCAGGAATTGAAGATCAAGGACAGACTCTCAACTATTTGCCTGAGATAAATGCTTACATTTTTTGCCATCTCGCGAGAAAGAAAGATAGCTTGGAGAATTTTGTTGTGGTGGGCCACTTCGAAGGACGAAGAAGAAGAGGAAGATCCCCCATTCGTTGGAGCGAGTGGAAAAGGCGACGAGCACTTTTCTGGTGATATTCAAAGATCTGCAGGATGATCGCGATTCTGTCACGATGGACTGACGTGGATGATGATGAATGTAATCTAGATTAGCAATATTTGAAGCTAGCTCAATAGTCAATTAATACCCCGCCAGCTTGTTGAGGTAATATAGTCTGGTGGAATTGAAAAGCCCAAACTAACCTACTAATTCGTAAGTCTACCGAGTAATGTGAACATAATGAGTGATCTATTTAATTATTGACGTTCCCAACTAGCCCATCAGTCATCTGGTTATTTAGAATAATATAAATAGTATTGAGAATTATATTAATACTGCTATAATTGACTGTACAATACTGGTCCAGTAGTAATTCGTATATTGCTGGATGTAAACCGCACGAGCATGTAATGGCGTACAAACTAGTAAAATAATTATTGATGAGTTCGTAGGTACTAGCCCGCCGGATACTTGTACGCCACTGCCTAGTAGGGGTAATGTAGTTTGGTGTAATTGATGGCCTTATTTTAGTCCTCCTTTAGGCTTGCGCTCCGTGCCACACCAGGCAACAGGGAGGTAACGAGAATGAGCGCAAATAATAGATTACCTAAAGTGTATGAAGTTACGGATTAGTCTGAAAGATATGAATATATGAAGGTAGATACGGAATGGTTGAAAGGCCTTATTTAATACACACGTGTTGCGGCTATTAATAACGTACAAACTGCGGCTCATACGGACCGTATTGTTCCGTCGAATAAATTATTTACTAGCACGTGAATAATGGCAACACCTATTCTGTCTAACAAAGGTAGGTCCCACGTGTGCTCGGTCAGTTCATGCGTAATTGAAATCAATGACGAACTGTGAAGTGTTAAGTTTTAATACTTTATCGCATGACCCTGCACGCGATAAACATGATACAGGTGTTAATTAATTGAAAAAATATTTAAATTAAAGTGGAAAAATAGGATTTTTTTTGGTTTAAATTACGTAAAAAGCACTATCAGATTTATTACCATGATTAATGCTACGGTCGTAATTACGTTTTTAGATATTACTGAGATAATAAGGAAAGCAGTTGTTCGACAGCGGACCCGAGCCGCGGACATTGCTCAAGCTCGAGTAGTAACAGGTCGGATTATGTCAAGTTCTAGAATGGAGGTCACAGACAGGTCAGAAAGACTCCAGAGAATCGGTGGCTGCTGAATCTAGCGAAGAGCATCTCTATTCGGTTAGCAGCAGACTTGACTTAGCAGCAGTTATTATTTTGACATGTATCCCTTGTTATAACTGATCGGGAAACTTTGCAAAATAAATAAAACGTACTTTTATCATTAGTTATTTTTAGATGCCTGCATCATATACGAGAGGTAGGTTCATATTTCATCACGTCGACTTGATAATCGGAGTGAGACAAAATAATATATTTTCGTAGAAAGCGATCACTTTGTGGTTTGACATATTACATTAAATAAAATAACAATAACTTTGTATGAAACCACAAAATTTATCATACGTTAACTGGTTTTGCTTATCTCAAGCTTCATATTCTTAGGACATATTTAAAACTGATCATAAATGCAAAAGTGTGCACATATGTATACATAAAGAGGGTAATAGAATATGAAATTACACGTGAAAGAGAGAGACAGACTACATGTATAGTTAAACAAAACATCTTATATGCGAAACATAATTATATGCAAAAGAGAGAGACATAATGCGTATACAGATAAACGGAACATTAAGGGATGGGAAAATACAGTGTTGATGGATATTAAATTGATTTTAAAGGAAACATATCTAATATACCTAGTATTTTATTTCTTTATGTATGTATAAGTGCACTCTTTTGTATTTATGATCAGTTTTAAATACGTCATGATGAAGTTTGAGATAAGCGAAACCGGTTGACGTATAATAAATTTAGTGGTTTCATACAAATTTATTGTTATTTTATTTAAAATATTTTTTTTTTCAAAGTATTCCTGTACTTGTAAAGTAATTGAGTACTTAAAAGGTTATTTATAAAAATAACTTTAAATCATAGAAGATATTTGGTGATCTGCGCATTAAATGAATAATTTAATTATAATATTAATATGGGAAATAAATAATATATGGAGAGATGATAGCTAAGTTTAAATACATAAACCGTGTGTCAGGCCCATCAAGACGTATGAAATCAAAAGTTCAGCAGATACCATCCGTCAATTTTGAAAACGTCAGAAATAAAAATTCTTTGATCCATCTTAGGAATAGGCCTCAGATATAGAATACTATGCATCATAAGAGAAACGTGCAGTGAGGAAAATATCGTGAGGCAAAATTGTATACCGGGGAGACCATGCGGATAAGATGGCGAAGGATCGGATGGTAGGTAGATGACCAATAGATGGGAAGGTAGGTGGCAGTCGAACTCCGCCGAGTGATCTTTAAGGAAAACATCGATTCTTAGATGTAATAAAAAATGAAAAAGAAGAAGAAGAGCATTCAGTTTTAATTTAATGGAAGGCGCGTGCAACAACGAAACCTGCTTCAGGAGCTTAGTTAATTAAAGATATCCATTAATATTCGAGCCAGCGACTTAGGACTCAGAGCCGGTGTGATCAGTTTTTACTATGGTAAAAAATATAGTTTTCTCGAAAGTACACCCAGTAGTAAACAAATTTAACTTTCGGATATTCGATGGTAAAACCGTCAATCGTTAGTTGAAAATGGCGGACTCTTCACAGCTGTTAAAAAAGTTATTTGCACATTGATGTTTTGAAAGTTGCAGTATACGACAATGAATCTTTTAAAATCCCACTATTTTAGTGATGAGAGTTGATGTGAAGTTGAAGTGAAGTTTTAGTGATGGCACCAGAAATAGAGAAATGTCTGCGGAAGACTTGGCACGACCGGGTTTGGAAGATGGTTATGTTCGAAACCACAATAATAGGCGAGCTTGTATGAGAAAATATATGAATTAGGATGAGGTGAGAATTGTGTGTCAGGATAGTGGTGCTCTATCCTCTCTGCTTACTCCAGGGGGACATTGTGTGATGTTAAGTAAGTAAGAGTTCGTCCGATGAGGATCTTGCTATTTAATTTATATTAACGAAAATTTTTCGCCAGCAAAGTAACAAATTTCGAACGCAGGGGTGAATAAAGCCATAGCTAAAGCGTACAATTGTTTGTATTTGATGCGGATATTCGCATTGCCATACTATTAGGCGGGATTAACGTTGACAGTAGTAAATTTTAGGTAAGTACGAACAACTCGCAAACGTTTTTTACTACGGGTGATGGTAAAATTTTACAATATAGTAAAAATTTATGATCGTCAAAATTTACTACTGATCACTTGACTTGATAGATTTGCATTTACAAATACAAACGTTCAAAATGGTCCTCCATACGGAATAATCCTACTGCCTCATCTTCGTATGAAATGTTTTATAATACAACATCCACATAACTAATTAAATCATTTCTACACCATTATGAAAAAGCAGGAGGTCCATAGACCCGGAACTCCGATATCCACGACATTCAAGTTTAAGTTCGTAGTAATATTTGAGTTGAAGTGAAGTTACACCATTAAGGAGAACAACCGCAGCCAATCTAAGTCGGGTGCATAAATCAGAGGACTGACACTGAGGAAAGAATTGGGAGAAGAATATGTAAGAAGATGTAAACAATCTATTAGACTCCAGTCTTGAAGCACAGCATGGGAATAATCTGGAAACTAGATCATAAATAGGCGTTCATTCTTCGGAATATTAGCTTCTTTCAATGCTTGAATAGATTACCTTTGTTGCTAGCAGGAGGGTATCAAATATTTATAATTAGTAAAACGGAAGACAAGCGGAGATGCATTAAGCATACTTTTCAACATTAGTTCCGACTATTGTCAATCCTCGGACACATCCATCCTTTGTCGATCGTTGTTTCTTGGCTGTATTTCACTCACACGCTTAACGTGACAGCAAAACGTTCGGAGTCCTTTGTCCACCTGCTATTCCCCACCGGGACCAATATCGGCAACAGCACTCTGGTGCTGAGCAAAAAGTTGTACATTAAATACACTGAGTCTAAGCCATCAAGAGCATAAACATATATCAATTTTGCATTTTTAAACATATTTTATTAAGTCAATTTTAATTTTCTTGATACCCACAGATTCGATGTAAAAGTCACGCAATATTACAGTGAAAATTTATGCGTTGTAAAAAGGTGATGTTGAAGAAAGTTATTTAAAAACTCAAACTGTGTCGCTTTTGATTCCGTGTTAATTTTTACCTGTAATTTTGTTTGACATTTCGAGATACACATTTGTCCCTTTAAGTCAAGCGGCGATCTTTTATGTATTTTTTAGATTTCCTTTTGTTGTATTGTAAATACATCTCGCTGGGTGGGTGCACTGCATGAGAATGTTAGGAGATTAGTTTCGCTCGAAGTCGATTATGCACGGAGCCCTTGCGAACTGGGACCCGCAAACGACGGAGGTCCCGGATGAAAAAGGCTGTGTTTGAACGGAGAAGGGATGTACCGTTGCGTGTCACACGGTATACACGGTGTTCGTAAACTCGTCCGGAAAACATCGCATCGGAGTTAAAGGTAATATAACTTTTTAATTTGAACGTGAAATTTCAAACCAAATGATAATACCTTAGAAGGTGAAGATATTTTAAGGAAAAATACATTAAATATACGAGTAATATCTTTTTTAATAATTAAATTAGAACAGAAAACTTGCATGCTTGTTTGGTGTAGCGGTAAGATTCTCGTCGAATGGCCAAAATTGGTAAATTGAATTTCTTTCCGGGAGACATCCAAGTAAGATTAATTTTTGGTATCGCAAGCGCTTACCTTACAAATATTTTGGAACAGTAAGAATACTTATATTACACATATTCCGTGTACGTATCTTCGTTAAAAAATAATTTTGCAATCTTGGTAAAAATCTCTTTCCACACTACTTCCACTTGGAGTATCTTGTTGGTGGTCTAGTGGTCGGGTGTTCGCGTCTCATTCCAGGAGATCAGAAAGTTAGTTCTGTTTTCATAGCACAAGCGTTTAACTTATTTTGAATATAGTAAAAATATTGATGTGACATGTATGCCGTGTACGCATCTTTATTTAAAAAAAAACTAACTGACTAACTTTGCATCACGCCGTTTCCCCGCGGGGGTAGGTAGAGAGGAAAGAGCGCCACACTCTTCTGTCCTGACACATTCATACGTCTTCTTATACAAGCTCGCCGATTACTGAGGCTTCCTCCATCTTCCAGTATTTGGTTTACCTGGTCATACCAAGTCTTCCGCGGACGTCCTCTATTTTTGGTGCCATCAACACTTGCGTCATATATCTTCCTTACTTGTTTATTCTCTCATCATTCATCTGTTACATAAGACCAAACCGCCTTAGTCATCCTTTCTTAATCTTACTCACTATACTAAGATCAGCTTTACATTCTTTCTTTATTTTTTATTCTATTTTAAATAGATCTGCCACACATACACCTAAGCGATCTTATCTCCACTGCATTCAGTTTACTTTCGTTTCTCTTCTGCCAGCTTCAGGCACCACTTCCATACATCAGTGTCGGTACCAAGATTCCATTGTGTACCGTTAGTTTTGCGTCGGTTGACAAGTTTTCATTAGCTATAATTCCATTCAAAGCGCCGTTTACTTTGTTTCCTGTAGTAACCGTCCTTTTGATATCTTCTCAGCCTTTCAGAAACAATTCTCGATGGACAATCTCAAACACCATCTTAGGAGTTGGTTATTGGATGTTGGCAGAAAGGAAACTGAGCAAAGATTCATGGAAATTATCACATGAACATAACATCATTTCTTTATATTAAGTTTTCCTTTTGCATAGTGTTTCAATCGTGGGTATTTTTGTTTTAGATAAAAATAAAATAAAAAATAATTTCATATTTGTATGACTGACAACGGATGAACCTGTCTCCTTTAGTACAGACTTCGGTCTAGTTAAGGAGACAGTGAACATCACTTACATTATGAAGATTGTTCACCTTTTTTATATACTTTAAGAATTGTTTATAATGTAAGAATGTAAATGTAAATAAAAACTAGAAAAGGATTCCCAAGTATTTTGCATGTTGTCTTGCTTTCTTCCTTCTCGAATACCATCACTTTCGACTTGTTAACATTCATAATAGGGTCGCTTTCCTTACATACATCGTACATTCTACTCACTAGACTATGTAATTCTTGTTTACAAACTACCCGAATGAATTATCCAGATTACGTCTGTTCGTGTATTTTTACTTTTTTCTCAAGGTAGCCAGGAGCTAGCTAGGAGGTCAACGGAGTTACGAAATTAAAACATGTTCTATCAGCTTATAGACTCACGCTCTCTTATAACTTATCTAATAGGCAGAATAGATTATATAACACCACACTATTCTCTCTTTACGAATAACTCTAGTCTCTTCCACGTTTAAGAGTATATGACTAGCGAGAACATTTTGAAAGGCGAGTATCGTTAAATTGTGATAAATCCTGTATCCAAAAAATAATTTACTCTACTGACATACCTTCTTGAGATTGTCTATTACGGATATCAATCTTCCGCTAGTTTCCTGTTACCGTATACTCTCATCTCCCGTGCGTGTTTCTGCGGATAGTCGAGTAGATAGTCGAGAGAAGACGCGGTCAAGTGAGAAATCAATTTATTGAAAATTGAGTTCCTAATTAGAAAAATGAATCGTTGTTCGGTTGTTGAAAAGATTTGAAAAAAAAATATGTAAGAAATTGAGTTCTTATGAATACATCTAGGTGAGTTGACTTTGATTAGTAATTGCAACCGAGGAATGCATTAAACATTTGTGTTTTATCATTTTTAATTAAGTGAATTCTTATTAATTGATCTTCTTTGCCGGTGAAAGATAATCATCTTTACACTCATCAAAATCAGATTCAGAATTAATCTATATATACATTTATTATACATGCATACACATCGACAATAAAACAAAGCACATTTCATTCCTCTGCCCGTTTTTTCCATCTCCATCTGAACGTTTTAGCCGAAAGACTGGCGAATTAGTTCTGTTTTTAGCATAGGTTCATTTAAAATACCTTACAAGACGAAATATGATTACAGTAAGAATATTGATATATGTAGCATGTATTCTGTAAACACATATCTATATATTTAAAGAAAATAATGTTAAAATGCCCAATTGAGTGCTTGAGAAATTGAGCATCACTTCAGAATTCGTAGCGTCTTAACCATGTTAAAAACATATTCAGTTAAAAAATTAATTTCAGTACCTCTTATAAAGCTTAGAAGGAATACTCCATATATTTTTATTTTATTTTTACTTTTTTATTCATATTTGATTTATCTTTTAATTCTAAATAACACCACAACAGCACGAAAAAAAAAACTGGCTACTTTAACACAGACTTTAGTCTAGCAAAGTAGCCAGGACAACGCTGTATACGTCAGAGGTGAAGTCTACTCCATCCCATACAATAAACTATGTATTATGTATGTTTATTATGTATCCACCTCTGTTAGTACAAGAATATGGATGTCAAAATATATATAAATAAATAAATAAATAAAATAAGTAATAGTATTAAGCTTAAATACTCATTTTCTGTATCTAAGGCGAATACTTTTTTCTCTTTAGCGTTATAAAATAAGTAAAATATTCAATCCCCTTTACACGTACGTACCTTCACTAATAGCATGTGTGGATCTGGTATTATTCCACAAATTAATGTTTACTAAGGCTGCCTTGAGATTGGTGTTAACCTAGTAGGTAAAAAGCATTGAGCTCGTCTAGGTATTAGGTTGCATACATTATAAATATCTTATTTGCAATCTGTGTATATTACAAATAAATCATGAATACAAATTAAAAGTATTAATTAGAAAAATATACATACGTTTTCAATTTTATCGAAAAATATTGTTGTTGCTACCGGGATACGAACCTGGATCTCTTCCAATCCGGGGAACGTGCATTAACCGATTATGCTACAGCACACAGTACATTGACGACAAATTTTCGAACCATATTTCGAATATTACACATTTCAAATTGATATATTATTATTTGAAAGCCATCTATTTTATTTTTACGGAATCTCAAATACCTTTGAGTAATCTGATAGGAGACATCTGAATTAACATTTATTTCTTATTTACTATGTTGTACAAAATATATTATTATGGACAACACTTCATTCTTACATTCCTATTGTGAAGTTGTAATTATTCAGAACATAGGTCTGCGGTATTTAAAAAACAAATTAAATGTATAATGTTAAAATATTGTTGTTGCTACCGGGACACATTATTTTTCGATAAAATTCATTTTATATGTATATCTTTCTCATTAATATATTTAATTAATATTTAAAATATCACAGACCGTCTGTTCTGAATAATTGCAACTTCACAATAAGAATGTGTTCTCCTTAATTAATAAATAAATCATAATTGTATTATAATAAAATGAATAAACGTAAAATAACATAATGAATCTGAAAAGTTATAAAAATACTTGCATGGAAAAGTGTCCGAACGGTATTTGTTAACAAAACTCGTAATATTCCAAAAAGCATACTGCTCACGAAATATTGTCGCGGCGGTCGCGCGCCTTCGGTCACAAATCTTATCCGACGTTTTTGATGCTTTTATGTAAATCGCGTGTCATGTGTGCTTTATTACCGGCCGAGTATTATTATTAGCGTGACAGGTGGATTTTGAATTTGAATTCTTCCAAACAACAGAGGAAATTATTTAGACGAGAATTGTGCAGGCTTATTTTTCGGTTTTTCGTAGAGTTCGGTTCGTGTCTCCGCTGAGCGTGACGGCGGAAATATTCAACGTTTATAGCGAGTGACGGTATTGCCGAGGCTACTCCAACTTCAGAATTAATATATAGAATTTAATCTACTTGGACATTAAAAATATGTCCACATATCGAGAAATCCAGATACTTATATATAATACTTATATTATATAATAGTTAAATTGTGGAGTTAACTATTATGATGTAAGAATTGGCAGTTAACCTCGTACGAGACTTATGATGTAATTTAATGGCGCTTATAGTTTTTAATTTATTTAAGTGATCGATTAAACTTACTCTCTTGACGTTTCCTCACATGGGTAATAGTAATAAGAATAATAACATTGGATAACTTATATAGCTCAATTTATGTAAAAGAATCTTCTCAAGTGCGCTTTATACATAAACTCCAACACTAGTATTAATATTAATTGTTGTTTGAATACTTTGTGACTTCGTATGATTTTGTAAAAAGGTGCGTTTTCAGTATATAAAAAAAAGTGCACTGTTCCTTATAACGAGGGCAATAAGTTCCACGCTTTTGAGTCTGCCACCGCAAATGCCCGTTCGCTGAACTTAGACTTCTGGCGACTGGTCGATTCTACATCCCTAGGGAAGGCAAACAACGTCACATTATTCCAAACTGGCATATCTACTTTCATAGATCTTCTCATGAACACTTTCGATTGTCGAAGCCTTTGACAGAGCCGTTTAATATCTGGTTTATCTGATCATGGACATTCTTGTTGCTTTTAATACTTTCCTCAAATATTTTCTTTACCATTCTCTTCTCAGTGTTAATTCGAATACGCAATTATAAATACTTAATAGACGCAACAGTGTACACCTCCCAGCCCCATTTCAGCAGGAATTCCATTTTCCAATTCTCAACTTCATGTATTACTGTAGATGAAAGAACAAGGGAACCATTAGGCTCCGGTTTTCTGCAAGCCCAGATATCAGAGTAAAAAAAAAAGACTTCTCAGTTATACGTTTCATATGACCAAACCATTTCAGCAATCCTTTCTCAATTCTATCGACTATGCTACAAACCGAACTACATTCGCTCTTAATTTGTTAATACTTTATACATACTCGTAGATACACACGCGCTTGAGCGACCAGATTTCAACTGTATTTAGTCTATTTTCATTCTTTTTTGCCAATTTCAGGCTTTACTTCCATTTGTCCACCATTGCACCACTAGTTTTGTCTCATTTTGTTGCGGTTTGTAGGTATGACACCTGTGAGATCAGATGTCTGCTTCTTACTAGCAGAAAGCAATCGGCTATCAACACATTATTACCTTTGAAATTGATAAAACATTACATTACATATTATACACAATTATATTCATGACGTCCCTCACTGGACTATTCTCGTGCTGAGGAAAACAGTTAACATTTCCTGCAGGCAGATGCCACTTTATAAATTAAAAATATATCTACCAACATGGAATAAATGGACATTGACAATTTTGATTCGAGTATATATTATGATTTTTATTAAAATTAAATGTGAATTATTTGAAAGTATTTCGAATTAATTGTTAGTTACTTAGCAGGAGTAAAATTTAAAAAAAATCTTCAAATGGTGCAGATATTTTTGTAAAAATATTATTGCAATCTAACAAGGGGTGATATTGGAATTAAAAACATACAAATTGACATTTTTATTATATAATATGATTAATTGCCTAAGTGATTTAAAAAATCGTGGTGCGATGGGTTGTACCAAGAATTTAACCATGCCCGGATCCATTTATAGCCAGGTGTGTTCATGTCTATGTGACCCTGAAATATCTCGCAAACGGTTGCCTAAGTATTATTTTTCATTATTCAATCACCAAAGAATCATATTAGTATCGTCTTGACCAAGTTAAAGTAAGATCTACAAATTAATAGTATTTTATTAACTTCTTATCTAATGTTATTCGTTATGTTTTTACTATATATATAAAACTTAAATACATTATGTTCCAAATCGATTTTGTTTGGACGCCATTTTGGTTTGGCAGACATTGTTAGTTCGCACTTGGCAGTCGTAGAGAGTAATTGATTACAATTTATTATGGAGGATTTAAGTAATGCTGTAACTATTAATGCAAGGTGAATCCTAAAGATTTGTGTTAAGATATACATCTATTATAAGAAGTACGCTGGAATATAACTCCACTGTGCGGTCTCCCTACTATGGTTCACTTATCATAAAAATTGAAAGAGTGCAACGTAAATTTCTAAGATTTATCAATTTTAAATTGCATATTTCGATAGGAAATAAAAATTACTATTATTTTACGAGTCTACTTCGTTGAAAAAAATAGCCCGGAGGAGAAATGTGAGCGATATATTATTTCTGTATAAAACTATTAATAGCATGTTGGACCGCCCTGAGTTGATACAAATGGTTTCATATAAAGTAGCAACTCAAACGAGACAATATGAAGCGTTCTCTGTAGGTACACATAGAAATAATTACGCTATTAACTCGCCAATAATACGGATGCATCGGCTCTTGGTAACAAGTTGAATTTCGTTGACATTTTTCATTAAAGGAGCATACCTCAATTGAATATTTATACGTACTTATACTTAGTTTTTAAAATATTATATTTAAACTGTTATATTGAAATATTATATTAAAAATGTACTGTTATATTTAAATTAAATAAATTTTTATTCTTATGTAAAAGCCCCCGAGAGCGTTGATGGAAATAAATAAATTAACGGTGATCTATCGTCACATGTTAGAAAACTTCTTGGTGACCGATTGGGTCGACTGGACCTGCAACGCGTGCAGTTTCAACAGGACGGTGCCACCTCACACACAGCTCAACTGACGCTTGAAATTTTGAGAAAAAATTTTCCCGGCGGCACAACGTCAAAAAGTGTGACATCGACTGGTCTCCTCGATCACGTGATTTTACGGCTCCCGACTATTTTCTGTAGAGATGCTTGAAAGGAAAGGTCTACGCCAATAAGCCAACAACAATTCCGACGCTACAGGACATTATTCGAAATGAAATTGCTGAAATAACACGTGAAGTGTGCAAAAATGTTGGTCAATATACTTAAAACAGCACGCATTTGTGCCGCTGCCAGTGGCGACCGCCTGTCATATTTCAAACAGCACGCATTTGTGCCGCTGCCAGTGGCGACCGCCTGTCATATTTCAAACATAATTGTAATAAACAAGATAATAGATAAATAAAGAGCAAATTAAAAAAATGTATTTTATTTCCTAGTTATTCAAAAACAACATCGACTTTCATTCATTCTGTATATACTTAATGCAAAGGGTCCCTTTATCCTAAATACGAACTTTTTTTGCTTATAGTGAGATAGCACGCCACAAAATCGAGTCATTCTACATTGAAATATTTACATAACTAATATTAAAAAAAATTAAATATATCTTATATCTAACTAATTCTTTTATAAATACAATTTTAAAGCAATAAATAAACAATGTATCTAATCATTATTAATTATTTATATAGTTTTATATAACCAGCGAAAGTATAATATTAGAGTTTCAAACCATATAAAATTAAATAAATCTACTTAAATACTTGTATTATAAGGTTTTAAAGTTTGAATTGAGAAAATTTTGTGTTTAATTTCATAAGCACAGCTTCGGGTTTTGCCGACACCGTTATAAAATTACAATACAATTTCACTCGCTTTCATACATTTCTCATTTTTTAATCTATAGTTTAAACTGACCCACATCAATTATAGCTGAAATACCTGGCGTTGAACGAGCAGGCAATTTTAACATTAAGAATTTTTAATTAATGTAAAAAAAATTCACGAAGGTTCCTTCTAGAGATCGTTCTATTTTCAATATCTCACCACTCCCCAGTAATTCTTTCCCCCGCAACTCTCCACCACGAACCTTCCTCCTCCACCGTAAGTAAGTTAGCCTCAGTAATCCCATTACTGTACTCTTAGAACCTTTCATTTCTAGTATCGCGTGCATTATATGTATATACAGACATAGGATCACCCCTGCATAGAATAAGTTAAATAATTTTTATTGTTGTACATTATTTCATATTGCATACATGCCATTTTACCCTTCATACTTGTGTACATGTTCACGATAAGGTTGGATTAGATTCTAGATTCTGTAATTATCTTCAAATAAAACGCGTGTGCGTTTCGCAGGATGCCAACCATTAAACATATTCTGTAATAAAGTACATATGCAAGATTTGTTTAAGTACTATTTACATCTTATACTCTCGTAGTCAGTTTGTACGGATTGAGGAATTAGCAGAGGTAGGGAGGGGTAGGGTAGAACTGGCAGAACGCGAGTGTCGTCACTGTTTAACAATATCTCACGGTCGAGGCTCGCGTCAGATTATGCAAGAGGACTCGACTCGATGTCAGATTTGAATAGGACATGACATTTGTCACCGGGCGCCTCCTGGCGACCCGAGCCTCCGCCGGAAACAATGAATACAGCCTGATGGCCGAAAACAAATTATAATAAAGAATAACCTGAAGCCTTATTCAAAGCAATATGGCGCTGAGCGTGTTTTGAATATTTGAATGCCACACGCCCGATTTATATTCAACCGTTCTTCTACGTCTTTTCAAATAAACATTCTTTGTTTTCGGCCCCTGGCCGCTTTGTATGCATTCATTACGACTAACTTGTCTGCGTACAAAAATGTATTAAATTATTGTAATTTTATTACGTTTACACCGTACGAATTTTCAATCACGTTCTGCGACGTGCAAACACGTCTGTGTCTAGTCTAGCTTATATCTACATACTAATCATTTATTCACACTGCCATTCATCGAGAATAGTACATTTTTTATAATACTAGTGCACAAGTACAAGTTATTACGTAATAAATATCGGCTAAATTGTGTTATACAATAGCTAAAATATACGTTTTTAAGTAAAGGCTCGTTGGATATATAAAATATTTATACAAGTTGAAAAAATCAACTAGAAAGATATACAGAAAAAATTATCAATCAAAAAAATATTTAGTTGCTAACCGGGATTTGAACCTGGACCTCTTCCTATAGTTCACCATTTCGATACAGTCTTGTAATCTTACTTGTATTTATTACTATTGACTACTATTGATTGATTACTATTGACAAATTAAAAAAAATAACATTAAGTTGCGGAAACTGAAGGAAGTGTGGTTTGCGGTGGCAGGCCTAAAAGCGTAGAACTCTGTCCTCCGTCATAAGAAACAGTGCATAAGAGACTTTATTTAAGAAGAAACTAAAAACCCCTTTCAAAACACCCTTTCAAAGAGTCATTCTCGTAAGTGAAAACATCAATTTTAATTTAAAAAATAAAGATAATCGTAAAACTATAAACAGTTTATGTGTAAAGCGCCCTTGAGGTAAAAGTTTTTACAAAAAGGGTGCTACACAAATTATCCATTATTATTATTATAATTATTATTATGACTATTTTAATGTGAAAGGTTGATGAAGGATAAATAAGTCATTAATATGATTTTTATGATATTTAAAACGAATACTTGTGAACATAGTCTAGCAATTTTTTTAAACTACATTAAATGGCAGCCCCAAATAAGATAGGTATTGAGTAACAGGGTTATGAAACATCAAAAATATATCATTTGTATGTCAGTTTATTAAGAATTCAGCGTGATACACACGCCGCACGTCACCAGCCGTGGCCTAGGCGTAATCGCTAGCGACTACAGCCTCTGACTAGAATTCAGATTCTTTCAGTTCTCTTGTTCGAACCTTACTGACAGCGTGATTTTTTACTTATTAGTATATATAAAAATATATTATTAATTGTGGTCACATGGTCATGCAATAATTTAAAATTTAATTTTCGTATTATCATTTATTATTTTATAAAATACCACTTGCCAGTTACGGTGGTGTACACTCACTATATTTAGCCAAGACATAAATCGTTCGTTTTTTCTTCCGAATGTCCGTCAGGTCTCGATAAAAGCCTGTCGGCAAGATTGTGTAACAAAGTGCGTGACAATAATATTTGAAAATATGATTTCAAATATATTTGTACATACAAAACGTTAAGGCAACATGGTGACAGTTGGCGACTAACAAAAAATAAAGTAAAAATTGGCGAGTAATAGGAAAAACGTGTTTTGTTTTCATTGAATTTATTTAATAAACAGAAAATCAATTTAGAGGTTAAAATATTCAAGGTTAGAATGATTTAAATGTTCAGTTATTAAAAAAATAAATATATTTTCTACTGCTAACTTTTAATTCCGAAAGATTTTTCTTAGATTTGCAACACGTGAGCCGCTATGCATACATATGTAGATAGATGATATGTATTAGTTTATTGTATCCCCTCACTTTAGCGATCAATTCAAACAAATCAACTTAGATTTGAAACAAACTGATCACTTCCATAAAGTGTTTCTTGCTAGGTGGCTAGGTTGGTTAAACAATTGAGTATATAAAAACAAATTTAGTAGGTATATTATATAAAATATTGAGATTTTTTCACGAAATACGTTCTATGATTCTAATTATTTTACAAACTGCACAATAAAGGATTTTATATGTAGTGTATTCTGGGCTACTCTGTAGTGTGCATTCGACCTCTCTAGTCCACGTTTTACACAAGAAAGATGATTGTTTTATGAAATAATAACTAACTAGGATGTGGCTCGAAATAAGACTCAAAGAGGTCGGAAGTTTGATCCTCTATCCAGGAGACCAGCAAGTCGGATATATTTTGGATATATCTTATTCGTCTTCTTTAGTGGCTTCGTGAGACGTAGAAATCCGTGATCGTAGTCACTATAGAGCACTATTCATCCCTTGACATCGCTGTTGTGGTCCAGTTTGCTGAATTCGACTTCCTCTTTCAAGTCTGTCTTAACATTATCCGCCCATCACCCATGTGTCGGTCTTCCCTTGTTCTTGAGCCTGTTGGTTTAAGTATGGAGGGCTCTGAGCACGTTTTGCTCTCGCTAAAAATCATGCCCACTGCAGCTTTCTTATTTTCAGCTAATCAGGAAATCTACGTCGTACCGAAATATTCTTCTTTTAATCTTTTAAAATTGAGACGCACAGATGTCTATACTGTGCAGGAATTGAAGGTTATGGACAGACTCTGCCATTTGCTTGAGACGAATCTTTAAATTTTTTGAGCAACTTGCGGGAATGGAAGGTAGCTTGGAGAAGCTTGTGGAGGGCTACGTTGAAGGACGAAGAGGAAGAGAAAGATATCGTATCCGTTGGACCAATCAAGTGGAAAAGACAACAGATACTTCTTCTACAGCCCTAAGAAGCGGAGAAGCACAGTCAAGAGGACGGGAGTTCGTGGAGATCGCGATCCTCAGTCTTGAGGGACCGACGTGGATGATGTTGCGCACCGCGAGTGAATTTGTTAAAATAGCGAACAGTCAGAGAGGAATTTGTTTTTTGACACTCTTAATAGTGACGAGGTTCTAGGAAAATGGCAGAATGAGTACCCGGCCGCAGGCCCTTTTAATTAATTCATTAATTGGGGTCTTCGCGCCCGGCGGTTTCTCTAGTGAAGTCCCCAACTGGACCAGTCGCGATGTGGAATTCTGTGCGACACAGATGATGATACAGATACGTACATAAAGTATATTTCATGTATATATTTTTTTACTTACTTCAATCTAGCTTCTGATAGGAAAATAGAACTAACATGCTAGTCTCCTGGAATGAGGCGAATCTCTTAACCACTAGAACAATAAGCACGTCAGTACGTTTATCTTTGAAATATTTGCTATATAATATGTAAGGATATTAAGTTCTCTTCGTTTTGGGCCCCATGTTTGTGCATGTATTGCACTTACCCAGTTACAGCACTGGTCACGGGACTAAAATTATATTATATAGTATTAAATCCGCGTGATGATGACGCCGTTGTCCACGTTTAATGCAACACCGCAGTTTAAAGTAACCGTCCATTATTTCCCGGCGCGTTTTATTATTTTAAGTAATATCCACTGAGGCCGCGTGATTGATTTTTTTTCTAGGAACCAAATTAATTCGGGCTCTCACGAGAGCCGCCGGGAGTACTCCATTAAGCCACTTTTCGCCGAGCCGGGCTCATCACCGGTACGGAGAGTGCATTTGTACAAATTACTGTAATTTTTCAGATTATTTTCGCCCAAAGAATATCATCGGACGGCTTTTGGGCGAAACAAATCGGTTTCGTAAAAAAAATTCCAATCAAATTGGCCGCTTAAGTGGGCTCGATCGCCATTATTCCTGTGACAGCAGTTATCTCCACATTTTCGGACGACCGAATTCCCAACACATGATGTGCCTTCAGCACCATTCACAAAATGAAATATTCGCAAGTACAAGTAATATAAAATAAAGCAATTAAAATAATGTAATAATAAATAATAAGGATATACCGCCTGCACCCGGCGGACACGATCACACAATGCGTTCGCAAAGTTTCAGAATATTTCCACAAATCTTGCACCCTTCTATTATATTACGAGACTCAGTCTGCTATCAGTCATATGCCATTTAGGTGGCTCTAGTACTACTTTCTGAAGCAGAGCAATCCTACGGACTGAGATGATGATTAAAACTCATACATATTATGATTTGTAAATAAAGCAATTATAATAGGTAACTGCTGCATATATTAATTCTGATTACTTATAAACTCAGGCTCTAGAATAAATCGCCCCTGTATTTTCTCATTTAAATAACCTTTTACCTATCCAATTCATATATTAAATACTTAGTAAAGTAGTTCATAAAAGTGTCAAAGTGATCATTGATGAACTTGGACCATTTGGGATTGGAGACGGCGTGATAACGTGATTATGATGATTATGTATTTCAGATATAATAATAATAATCACGTCACATAATAATAATAATAACAAAAACAATAGCAATAGCAATAGCCATAGCAATAGCAATAGCACTAGTAATAGCAATAGCAATAATTCGTTTATTTCAGTGTGATCGGGTTTTTTTTTATGAAGACCCGATTCGCCATAAAGTTAATACATATTATATAATACGTTCAAGTTACGAAATATTACTTATGTTATGAAAAGAAAACCAAAAAAGAAATAAATAAATAATAAATTCACACATATATATAAATATAAACAAAATATAAATACTTCAGTCACGGCCATTATTGTATCTGTAGCTATTCTGTAGTCGTTACCATTTTCTGGTTAGGGAACCAGGTTTCCATGAGAGTGCCGCTTGTTCCAAAGAGTTGGTGCTGAGCTCTGGCCGCAGCTTTACGCCCGCAACTCGATGTATTAGAAGCGGAACGAATCCATGTATACGGCCTTCGGCAAACATTGTAGATGCACTGCAATAACGCGTCAATCCGAACAGTATTCTATATAAGCTGTACCGAATTCGGAGACGGTTGTACGTCATTTGTTTGTATTTCGATCAGAGCTCGCAGCTATATATATATAAAGTGCAACGATTGTCATTTAAGATTCTTCAGTCTTCCAAGAGTATAAAAAACTGTAAATATTAGCCTACTGAAACTAATTGTACACTACGGAACACTACGAAAATTCGTATTCATGGAGCCTTATATTTGATATACTTATAGAAAATATTCTTATTCTTCAGCCCACGTCTACACGATATTGGATATAGATCTGTATTAACGCCTGCTACTACTTTCTCTCCTCCGCATCCAGCTGTTTCCTGCAATTATTTTATTTCATTGGTCAAAGAATTGAGGGACGACTTATTTTTACCTCAACGATTGTCGCTCGATCGGTAAAGGCGACCAGACCAATACTCCAGCTTTATTATTCGGTGGACTATATTTTCTAATTTGGTCTACCGCAAAATGTATTTGATTTTAATTCTATCTTGTTATCTTTCGAGCCCAGTTCGTGGCTAGCTAGGTCACCCTTAACTTGTTTATGATGACTGTTGTAAGTTTTTGGGCGTTTGCTAACCTGACTAGGAAGTCACTCAAAAATCACAGGCTGTCTCCAGACTAAAAAGTTTGATGACGCAAAATTGAATAGAAAACAGATATTTGTAAAATTGGTTTGTCTTGTTTAACGTTGTGTTCTTTAATTGTCGAGTCACAGAACGAGGTGAAAATAATTTATAGTCGCGAGTAGTTTGCGCCAATTACACAACGCAGACTAATTATTGCATTCACAGCTTATGAACACAATTACACATTGTTTCCCCTGCGAAATAAATATAGGCCTAGTTCTTATTGCTAGCAAAGGGCAAACCGACGAATAAACAATTAACTCAACAGCCTTGCGGTCAATTATTATCTTTCACCGAGTCACGTTATTTAAAAAAATGTAATGCTTGCGTAGGCGAAACACGGTTCGAATGATAGTTCGAAACCGCTGGATGATTTTATTTTATATTAATAATTATACAAAATAATTTATTTAAACCACTATTTATTAATTATTCTACATGTTTTAATACCTATGGTATCATCTTCAGGAAATAATGTGTACTGAAATTAAGAAATACAAGCCTAGATAAAAACAAAAATATAAAATGATGAATAAGTAAGAACTAATATGAAAACAAATTTAAAAGGTGACTATTTGCAAAGAGGATTTGGTTATTAATAATATTTAGCTTGCTATTAACATCTTTTCTTATTTGCAAATAGTCACCTTTTAAATTTGTTTCGTTATTAGTTCTTACTTATTCACCATTTAAAAGTTTCGTTTTGATCTATGCTTGTATTTTTAATTTCAGTATACATTCTTACCTTAAGATGATACAATAGGTATCGAAACAAGTAGAATAATTAATAAATAGTAGTTTAAAGAAAAGATTTTGTATAATTATTAATACAAAGTAATTTGGAAAATATTGAAGAAAATAATTTATTTTAGTCTAATGTTACTCGCAACTAAAAAAAATCTTTTTATTTTACTATATTTGAGCTGTAAACAAATATAAATTGTGGTGCACTATAAATACTACTATATACAGTAAATTGATAAATGTTGTGGGGGTAAGAGGGGTAAGGGTATTACACCTTCAATGACAGCTTCAGCTGAGAGCATCAGATTTGTGGGGCACTTTCATTAGAATCACTTACCCACCTTTTGTTAAAAAAGTTTTACCTCCGTCACTTGTGGATAATTTTTTTTATTAAATGTGAGTATATGTGAAGATAGGTTATAATATATAATTACTAATTTTAAAGAAATTAAAATGAATTAATTTATGATCACAAAAAGTTATCAATTTAGTATACAAAATAAAGGAAAAGAATTCGTAATTCTTCGACGATGTGCAAATTTTCTTCGATACAGCTTCCATGCTAATTGCATCATTATATTGAGGTTTATCCTTTACCTTGTGGGTCCATGAAATCAAATGATTGGCTACCGTAACATTGGTCCTGAGTTTTGTACCTCCATATTCATGCTGGTTCACCTGTATGGGGATCTCACAACATCATTATCTTACGCCATCCTGCTTGTATAATTAAATTGGTTTTGACACCATAGAACCGCCATTTAATTTATGCCATGTATGAAAATGCCATAAGTAAAACAGCTAACAGCACGTTTCTATATCAGAAGAATTTCAAAATGCAAAAATCAGTAAAAAAATGCCATAAGTAAAAAAAGAAAACTGCACGTTTCTAGAACAGAAATTTTTTACAATGCCAATCAGAGACGCACACATCACACGTAGGGGTAGGCAAATTTATATTCCAAGTAAAATTACCCTTTTTATAATAAAAGATTTACATTTTAATACCAGAAATGAGGCGCATGAATCGTGGAGACCGCCCGTCTGTCAAAACCGGAACTCTGTTCATTTGCGCAAGCGCAAGGCTTGGGGATACCATACGCAGAACGGATGGCGCGCAAAAAGTGACAGTACCTGCGTAACGCCACGATGTATCGATACGTGGCCTATACATACCATATCGAAACGTCGACAATACATACGAGTGTCACAGACTATTAATAGTAAATAGTTATTTGACTGTGATTGTGACGATGATTGGTAACAGAGATTTAACGATTATTGATAACTAAGACTTAACTGTTGGGGGTTTACTTTCTAGTGTACCAATACTTTCTTGAATAATCGTGAATAATTAGTTACCAATCATCGTTACTACTCACAGTCACAATAAAGGTTTAAATAACGATTTAACCATCACAGACTGACGGTGAAGATAAGCTAATGGAAAATAAAAAAAGTGTGATTTAAGATTCTGCATTTATTTTTGAGTGGTTCTCGCATTCACCCCTTGGCGGCATACCACATTGGCTGTAGGAATAATCGAACAATAATTTTAAAGTATCTCCAGTAATGTTTGCTGATTCTAGGATTAGGAAAATTCCCGCTAGAAAATATGATAATTATAAGTGAAATAAATGAATTGCTTACGCCAGATAGTTTCTTAGCACGCAAAAATGAACTTCCACTGACAGATAAGGTACCTACGCATATTTTTGTTGAATCAAATATTTCCTGGTCACTTACTCAAAGCACAAATATTGATTCACAAATACGACTGATTATCAGAATAATTTATCTTCATTGCTTTTCCTTATTCATACTATAATATCCACCTTTCTCCGCACACTCAGTAGACGTAATGCACACAGTTCTTTTGCGGTATATGATTCACGTTAGCATAAAGAATTTCTTGTTCTTTTAACGTCGTTCGTTGTTGACTTTTATTTATCGGCTTTTTGTTTTATTTTTTATTTGGCGTTCACGGTTCAATAAATGAAACGAGTGATCACGCCAAGTTTCGTTCTTTCTCCGGCCTTATTATAATATTTTGTTTGTACATACTACTTTACAAATCCACGAATCTGTTAGTCACGATACGGTAAGACCCGCACATGACGCTAAGTAATTCCCAGTAAAACCAGCGAGTGAAATTACGGCGCTGAACAAAAACAGTAATCGTAACACGGTTATGTATTTTGCGCCTTGTCCTGTATATAAAAACACTTTGACAAGTTGCTAACTATTTGATTATAAAGTTGACTTTAATAATCTAGACATCACGTCCATAAGAACGAAGGATAGTGCGGCGTGTTTAGTAAAAGAGCAAATTCTTTCGTTAGTCCTAGAAATACCACTGAAATTATATAATGTTGCTTTATACGAAGGGTGTATTTATTACTTCCGATAATTTTATAACAGTTGTTTATATCAGGGAAACTTATTTACTTCGATACTGATCAAATAGCACACTTAATTATTCCACGCATGTATAAATAACGGAAAACACTGGTATAGTAAAGCTGGTTTCAGAATCAAGCGCTGGATGTCATAAGGGACTATTCACAATCTTCACGCTGTCGGTCGGTTTATTGTTAATAGATAAGTACATATAACGATTCCACAGAGTTCTATTGAAGCAATCGTCGGCATTGGCAATTTGATTACGGAGTTACCTTAAATGTAGTGGTCTTTTCGAGTCAGGGATTAATACGTCACTTTCCCCTACCACTCGACATCTACAGCCAAATAAGGCAGGTCTAAGTCAGTTTATTCTGTATGGACGGACATGAACAGTGTGATTTAACATTTTACCACGTGACCAGTAATGAAAAATTCACGTTTCGTATTTAACAATATAAATATTTGCATTTATAATCATTGGCCGCATTAAGTATTAAATGGTATTCATGGTTTTAGTGTACATACAACCGGCAATAACAGGGCTGTTCATTTTTTTGAGTTTATTAAAATATTTATATACTCTCCTATTCACTAAAATATTAACAAATAATGGCGATGTATTTTTATGCGTACATTAATAAACACATTTCAAAATGTATGCTACAGAACTATAAAACCTAATTTAGTTATTAAGATATATTTCAGGTAAAAATGAGGTACTAAAATGAGTTGGAATGTAATCTATATATATTTATCTCCATTTTTTGGTGGGTTATATTCACTACTATAGTTTCGAGAGTTGAAGTTCCTCTCATCATCAGGTGATAACTAGAAACTAAAAAGTGTCCGTAGTAAAAAGTTTAATGGTGAAAATTAAAATAATTACGATACACCACAAAGTAACCGCCATGTCAATGAATGATATGTAACTCCAACGCTAACAAAATACGTAATTTTAACTAAACTAATTTTATAACTTTCACATACAAAAATATTGCAATTCCTTGATAATCAATACATAATTGAATATTTGGCCCAGCCACACGAATCAAGTGCGATTATACAATCACCGTTTACTTTTTAAATTGTGTACCTAAAAATAAGTTATTATATTGATTGTTCAGTCAGTCACTTATTACAACTCAATCGTCTTAAGTATCGAGCTATTTTAATCTCTTATTATACTTACAAGAAAGTGTGTATATAAAATAAGAATACATTTTTAAACACGAATTAAATACGTGTAACCTAATTATGTATGCACGTATATACGTACATGTAAGCCGATTGCTCAACATAAGTGAACGATAGTTAAAAACTTGAGGGGTCACTTTAGACTACGTACGTACGTCATTGGTCACATTATAATCTAAGGCTAGGCGTGTACACTCGATTATCACCGCGACTAAACAGTGCGCGTATAGTCAATCAGTTGACAACGTTCGTGTCCGTACTCCCAAACAATTGTATGGTTGCGGGTCGACTGTTTAGTCGAGTCTATGCGCACGCCAATACATAGCAATGCACATAAATGTCGACCGATAGTTGTTCAACTGTTTTGTCAAAAGACGATCGATGAAGTTTTTTGATTTTTTAATCGAGCAACTGTCGTTTCGATAATATGCCCACTACCATATGATCCAATAGGCTTTTAACGTACAACTGTATAGTCGAGGGATTAAAAATTGTACGTATACATGTATCATGTCCTAACCTTTTATGTCGACTTTTCTTCTTTCCATCTATTGTGTATTTTAATCCAGTAAGGTAGGCAACAAAAAACTGACATGTGATTTAATAAAATTTCGTATCGATTTAATAAAATTAATTTATTTTACTCGCGATGGTCTTATATAATTTTCTAATTTCTTCGCATCTTATATTTCGACGAGTTTATCTCGGAACACAAACCGTAAATACCCTCAAAATATCGTAAAATTTAACCCAACGCGTTGGGTGCCCAAACTTGGGGTGATTGAATTAGAGCAAGTTGAGCGCACTTTGGCACATTACTACAATTAATTTGAACCATCTTAGAACGTATTTTTAGCACTCAGCTCATGCTCTTCTGGCATCTTCCAGATATGTTCGAGCCCATTCACACCCGTGTAACAAATGGATAATTCAAAGAAAACAAATCACCTAAAGTGATTCATTAATCTACACGAGATGTATCAATCATCTACCGAGATGCCGTTGCAAGCCGACAGGTCCAAATAGGTCGAAATATAAAACCTCTCCCCCTTCACGAGCGATTGCTCAAGTAGCTATTTTTGAAGCGATCTTTTGAAGTGATCGCGGAGTTGGGTCGCGAGTGATGTTTTTCAAATCTACTTTATGGGTTTTTCAGACAAAAAAGTGTGGATTTATCATTCCCGAAGCGACGACAAGGATAACATGTGTTCTAGTTTACGCTGGGAATATCGTTAACTTCAGCTCATCTTCAATTAAAAAAAAGAAGAGTCGTTAACTTTCGTTTCGGTCTGTTGATACTTCTCATTTTCGAGAGAGAAAATTGGCTTGAAAAACTCCCGGAGTTTGTTTTTGAGAAAAACGAGAATCGGTCGAGCCATGCTAATTGTGCCTGCTTAGAAAAGAGAAATTAGCGTCATTTGTGATGTGTCAAAAAGTGTGATTATTTTTTACGCATTAATGTCAATTACTAGCTCAAAGCATCCGGCGTCGCTAGTGGTAATTGATATCAAATTCAGTATTTTAAAATTAACATCACAACCGTATATAAAAATAGAAAATATTTTTGTTCTAGAAACTGTAGCATTACAAAGAAATAAAACAATAAGTAAATAAAACATATCTTTATTTACTTTTTCTTTAAAAAATATTAACTCGTCAGTACTGACGGAAAATTAATTATGTCCCCGCAAACACGAATCGTAATTAAAATCATGTAAATATTTCAATACGTCATCTAATTTTGATATTGAGAATCTTCCATCGTATTTAATAAATATAAAGCAACTTTTTCACCATGAACGCAAACCAAAAAGCAAATAGAGCGCCATCTCCCTTATAATATTGTAACGTTGTCAATATATATTAAGCGCTTTTTAGAATAGATAATTTATTGAACATCAGATTCGAACAGCGAGTCCGATATAAATATATTGCATATTATTATTTTATTGCGTTCTGATAGGCTGGTAGTTAAATTAATTATATATTCTTCTTCTTCATGCGCCGTCTTCTGTCAAAGGTTGGCAACCAAGTTGCAGTATGCTCATTTATCTCGTGTAAGATGTATAAAATTTCCGGCATTTTGGACATTGAGCCACTATCTGAGGTCATAGCCGAGATAAACTCTTTTTATCCACGCCTATACTGCCTTCTATATACCTCTGCGTAATGAGTTGTAATTGTAAGAGATCATACAGAGTAAACATTAGTTCCAGCCCGGTTTTGCTTGGCAGACATTTATCAATTCGCATTTGGCAGTCGTAGAGAGTAGTTGATTACAATTTGTTATGAAGCATCTAACGCCCTCAACAAGGAGTTGAAGTCATTAAAACATTTTATCTAAATAATAATGGCAATGCTGTGACCATTAATGGAGATCGCTATCGTCACGTGTTGGAAAACTTCGTGGTAGGCGAATTGGGTCAATTGGACCTGTAACGTATGTAGTTTCAACAGGACGGTTCCACCTCACACACCGCCCGAACCACGCTTGAAATTTTGAGAGTAATTTTTCCCGGCCGCATGATGTAAAAAAGTGATGGTATTGATTGGCCTCCTAGATCACCTGATTTGACAGCTCCCGATTATTTTCTGCGGGGGTACTTGAAAGAAAACGTCCACTCCAATAAGGTAACAATAATTTCGATGCTAAGACAAATAAAATTGCTGAAATTACACGCAACGTGTGCGAGAATGTTATGAAAAATATTGTGCCGCTGCAGAGGTCATATTCCATACATAATTGTAATAAATCAAATAATCGATAAATTAAAACCAAATTGTGTATCATTTTCTAGTTATACAAAAACAACATCGGCCTGGAACAGAATATCCACCCCGTAGTTTTTTAGTTTTCTTTACTTATTCATGCGTTTTAATCTCTTCATTGGTAATGTGATCGATCAAGGAGATCTTTAGAATACGTCGATACGACCACATCTCAAATTCTTCCAGCATTTTAATGGTGGCTTCTTTTAATGTTTAGATTTTGAATCCATAGATCAATACGGGAACGACGTAGTATTTTATTGACTTCCAATCGGTAGTCAGACTTATGTCTTGATTGCTAAAGAGATTCTTCATTTTCATAAAAGTGCTTCATGCCACCTGAATTCTTATTATTAAATACATAATTGTAATAAAATATATTTTTAATATATTAATAATTGAATATATTGTACTTCCTCAGTTAAAGCGAAGGCTTGCATATTTAGGAATTACATACCGAAAGATTTATTGCTCGTAAAGTTAATGTTGCGGTTTAAGTGCTTGCTTTATATATCCTGTGAATATTATGACCAAAGAGTTAAACCAATGTTTTCAACCAAGTCTACGTCCAAAACACGTGTCATGTCACCCCTGGAACAGATTTTATTTTACTTTATAGTTGGGCCGCGCGAAAACAACCATAAATTCAAATAAATCGAACGGAACGCCGAGATTCTAGACCGCCAAACAACCGAAACTTCCGGATCGAAGGACCAGTGAAAGCTGTTACATCAGACGTTACTTCCGGTATTCGTTATGTATTATTCTATGAACTGCAGCAGGCAAACGGCAGACAGGATGGGATCCCCGTAAAAAATAGTTTGCATAGTTATTAATGTTAATGCGAATTTAAATAGGTAGAGGCTGGTTGGTTCAAAATCGATTATGAATAAAACAGAAACCTGACCCAAACCATCTCAAGAACTCAAAAGTAAGTCTTTAAAATAGGACGTGAATTTGGAACATTTTTAATTGTACTTAATTCCTAACTTAGTATACAGCACATTTATAAAATGCTTAAAGATGACAGGAATTTGAAGTTAATGTATAAGAGAGGAGCTCTATGTTTCTTTGTACTTATTTGTTCGATTAGATTTTATTTGGGGTTCAAATTTGGATCTACATTATACATTTAATACGTTCTGATATTTTTAATTGCAACACATTGACAGGTCTTCTTTTTCCACGGCATTACATTCCAGAGTAGGATTTGACCTTCTAAAGAATGCTCTTCACCCTGGCCTCTTATCCCTGGCCATTCCTTCCCAGTTCCTGGATCTTCCCATTCTACTCCAGTTCTCATAGTCAACCCACCTCTTCCTGGATATGGATTTAATATTCAACTTCAGAAATTATATTATAATTACAAGAAATGGGAGTAAATTAATATTTCAGATTGGGCCGTTAAAGTGACCTTTCTTCATATGGTTGCAGAGTTGCATAGCGTTACAGAGAGAACAATAGGATTTCTACTTTACTGATCCCGCTTCAGGTATTGCTAGATAGTCTTGACAAATGTTCTGCTATCACTTGGACGTCTCCACATGCCGGAAGCAGGATATTTCCACTTTAACTTAAACCACCAATTTAATAGTGTTATCCAGTTACCAAGTTATCTAACGCCTTGTAAAGTTACTGATTTTAGCATTGAAGTTAATTAACCAATTTAAGAATACGCTAGTTGCACTGTAGAAGTGTCTACTTAATACAATTTTTATATCAATTTAAAATGGAAAAATTAAAATGAACCAAATTCTCTAACATAATAGTTCTTCTGCAGACTGTCTACAGTGTGCACAATATTTATCACCAACAGCCGGCGCCAGCAGATTTATATGTAGGTAAAGCGTATATTTTTCTGCGTTATTGTGCATGTGCACATATTCTTATGGTACGTCTACATAAGAGAACGTATACATGGTATTGTATTTTGTACCTAGAGAAGAATGACGCAACTGTTAAATACCAACAGGGGCGGACTTGTGACTTAAAATCGCCCAAGGTAGCTTTGAACTGCGTACTAAATTCGCACAAAAATCTGTAGTTATTTGCGCGAGTTTCGAAACGAGTTTCATTCTTATATGTATATACAGACCATTATTTAGCACACGTAAAGATTAAAATAATAATCTCACTAAAATAATTTTCGAGTGCGTATTGTGATTTTGCTTAATCTTGTTGTTTGACTTCTGTGCGCATTACGTCTTCCATCGCTTCCGTTGCCGACACGGGGCCCGGCGAGCAGTACTGGCACTGTCGCCGATACGGTCGGCGTGACTGTATTTTTTCCGCCACGCCCCCGGATATTCCGAAGCGGGATTTATCGGCCGAGCGCAGGAAGTGAAGAACGATGTTCGGTGATTTATTCGGCAGAGGCACATCCCCCCAACCCTTTTGCCGGGCTCTCTGATCACATATTGTTATTTCCTTGGCGGGCTGCCCGGTCCTGCGGTCGCTAACAACGGATTCGCACTGAAGCAGGAGAGACCAATTTTTATCTCGGAAGATGGACGGATGTATAAAACTTATTCTCGATTGTGTAAGCTTTACAAAAGCTTATATAAATATTCCTGCTTTATATTCCGCAATTTAAACATTGACATCTCTTATATTATATATTCTTCAATATTTTCATATTATTCTCTGGATAGTTTGTATATTATAAAAACATGAAATTTACAAAAGTAAATTATTTTATTATTTTCTTAATAATAAAACAATTTACTGCAAATATAATGTAAACATTTTTTTATATCTAAGAATGTCGTTATTTTTTAATATTAATATCTTATTTTTTTTATTATCTTTATTGTACAAAAAATTCAAATGTGTATATTAAATCTAGCGTTTTATTTTTATCCTGTTTACATCTGTTTTGTTATTTTTTTAATCTGATTATAATCTTACACTTTCATCCTATACACGAAATTGGCATTTACATACCTACGTAGTAAAGCAGACATGATATTTTTTTATTATTATTTGAATTAGGTATTTAAAAAAATTTCAACCAGATATAATCTTATAAAATAGTAGCTTGTCGGTCAAGTGGTTAAGATGTGTGATAAGATAAGCGATCTAGTGGTCGTGGGTTCACACCCGTACTAAAGAGACCGGCAAGTTAGTCCTATTTTCATAGAACAAACGTTTAGCTTAGTTTGAAAATGGTAAGAATATTGATGTGACGTGTATTCCGTGTACGTATCCCTATTTAAAAAAAAATATTTTTTTGGCGTAACCCATGTTTCAGTGGCTGTATCAAGAATCTGAGAAAAAAAAGATTTTGATGTTACGGGCATCCGATCACGGCAAGTGATGACGCACGTATAGAACAATGCAAATATATATCGCAGTCATTCATAGGTGTGTTCATTTTTGAAGGTATATGTGTACTGTTATACACTTTCCGTCGGCTTAACCGATTGCTATCAATACACTGTCGTATATTGATATCTAGTTCTTCGGACCTTGGAGCGAAAATTACAAGTTTTACTGTTTTCTTAGAACTGCAGATAATTGGATTATTGTCCATGTAAAATATTTAAGTCGAATCGAATGTGACGAAACATTATCTGAGCATTTAAATACAACATGATATTTATCTATGTCAGGACTCAGGACATGTGTGACATACGATGCCACCAATCAAGATTGACATTCAATAAACGTTAATCAATATTGTTGTTTTATTTTGTTTGTAGGATTTTTATATTTATATATTCAATATAAAATAGTTAAACGATCCCTATGTAAGGATTAATTTAATAGTCGCTAAAAATGCTGAATTATTAGTATTAGGTTCAATTTAATTGATAACGTTGTATATTAAAAGAATAGATAAAAACGAGACTCAAAACTATCGTTTGTCCAATACTTCTATAATAGAAATTAAAAAAATATGCATATTACAAATAAATAAATAAATTAAATATGTTAAACGAATGCGAACAAACAAAGATAATCCAGAAATTGATGTGCGAATTAAAATAACCTGTGGAGTATGGATAGAAATTATTATGAAGGCAATATGAAAATTATGAGTAGTACGCGCTCGCTATTGGCAGTGGGTACTTAATAAAAACGCGTTCAGCGAAGGAAATTTCAAAACGACAAAGATTATTATTTATTTTAATTATAATAAAAGGGTAGATGAAAATAAATATATAATTTTTACAAAATAACACATCAAAATCTAGTCTAGAATTATGAAAATATAATTTTAAATATTAATAACGTGTGAATATCACGATAACTAATTGTTTAACATACATCAAACCCGGAACCCATTTTAATTTGAATGGGGGCCCTTATTGATCTGAAACAAATGAACAATATTCTTGATATGGTATGAACCCTTCGCTACGTCACCACTCAAGGTGATTGCGACAGCACGTATCAGTTTATGCCTGGTACTGATGTAATGTGGAATGACTGGGTGTAAAAAATGTATATGTTAATTCATTTTTTATAAAATGATCAGAACACGTTTTTCAGAGGCTTCGTGGATAAAATGTGAAACTAAATACGGTTAAATAAAGCCTGTTAAAAAGTGCGTAACATTTTACAGAAGATTCGTAGGTGGATGAGTAATATGTAAGAATGTTTTTATGGATATTTAGTATTATTATAGATTGATACGATAGGAAGAAATATTGACACAAAACAATAAAACACAATAACTAGAAATAAAATTCGGATGGTTTTCGAAATAAAATTTTGATGTTTGAAAAAAAAATACGATGATCTGTGTACGAGGTCGGGGTGAACCAGAAATAACATATTTTTTGCGGGGATGGTAAGATACATGTATGTCAAGAGTAGTCTTTGTGTTTTATCCCTTGATGAGGACTTGATAAGGACCAGATCGTCTCATATGGGCGATTCGAGTATCTTTTATCGTTTAATTCTATAACTAAAAGTTTCCAGACATTTTGGGTCAATACATTAAATTTAGATGTCGATTATGGCTTTGGGAATGTCGGCTCACGGAATTTTGGTTCGTATTACGTAGTTTCCTATTATGTAGTGTAAAGTTTTCTCGTTTATATATTTCACACGCCGTAATAGTATATTGGGTTGATGCTTAATTTCGTGGCGTTATTATATTATTTAAAGAAAAAATTTAAGCAAATATATATTCTCTTACATTATTTACGTTTGATTCACAACTTTCTGTTAGTTTTTCGATATCATGTTTAAGCTTTGGTTTCTTTAAGCTATCAAATTGTTTAGATGTGAAGAAGTCATAAAGCCAATTTTGAAGAGCAACGTCATTATTAAAGGATATTAATCGAAGATTGTTGGATAAGGAAAGGAAAAAATGAAAATCTGATGGAGCAAAATCAGAAAAATGGGCGAATGTGGAATAACTTCCCAACTAACTTTTATACTGAATTAAAGATAAATTATTTTGTGTGCACCACTTTGTTAGATATAAAATATCCATGCTTCTCTTCCTCAGGATAAATCGTATTCTCAAGGTAAAAATCGACATTGAGAGATGGTTATGAAGAAGAAAGAAAGGGTGGGAGGGGAGGTAAGCCAAAATCAAAACTTTATAATGTTAGCAGTATGCGGACGGGTATCCTAAAGAAATAATTAGATGTCATTATTGTAGTCTCAAGCATAATATTATTTTACATAATGCAAGGAGATTTACTTGTTCATTAGACCTTAGCTATTTTTTGTCACCAAACGGTCAATGTTGTTGCCTTAACTCCTTGGTTAAACTCAAACATGAATATATCGGAAATGTAAATTTTTTTGAATTTGATCATTTTATTTGGCCACCAATTAACACAATCTTTCTACAAGACCAATTTTATAAAATAATAGATACAATGACATTATGCCAATTTTTTTTTTCAAAAGCATTCTTGCCGCGAGAAACAAAAACGTTCTGACTTCATGTACCAATTCAGTAGTTCTTCGACAAACAAATAAAACGAAAATTGTATTATTCCGTATTGGTTATCCCTGGTCTAATGGCGTTAGGCCGTGGCTGCACTCATTCTAGGATTTTATTGTTCCGGTGCGCTCTCGGATACTAACTCAAAGGGGTAGATTTCAGTAATGACCCATTCTAAAAGACATTTGTGTACAGCCGTGTATCTGTCTGGTGGTAAGATCTTTGATATATATTAGAAACGGATGTCCGTCTCTTAACTAAACCGGTCTAAGTGTTGAAAGATTTAATGAAGTATAATAATAAAATAAACAAGAATAATTTATTATGCAAACGGGTGATTTTCTTTTATTTTTGGTTAGTCAACACAGAGGTGGCCTCGCGTGCGGGTTTCATTTATTTAAAAAATCATCGATAATACATTGAATAATAATTTAATTTGTTTGACGCGATAATTGCACTATTACGTGATAAAATTCGACACGGACATTTTTCAATATATGTTTGTTATACGTTTCTATGCGACAGGGACGGACAGAAATAAGAATTGTTATTATCATTTTTTTAATATTTTAAAAGGAATATATTATATGCAAATTAAATGTATTAATTAGAAAGATATACATATAAAATCAATTTGATCGAAAAATATTGTTGTTACGCAACCGGGGTTCGAACCTGGAACTCTTTTAAATAATGGAAGGATAGATGTATTAATTTGAAAAAATGTAAAATTTGTCGTCAAAAATACTGTCGCCGCTCCATAGTCGGATAATGCACCTTCCCTTGTTTCGAAAGAGATCCAGGTTCGAATCCCGGTAGCGCGACAACACAGTTTTTTGATAAAATGATTTTATATGTATATCTTTCTAATGAATATATTTAATTAGTATTTAAAATATCACAGACCTATGTTCTGAATAATTACAACTTCACAATAAGAATGTGTTCTCCTTATTAATATATTATATTCTTTAGAATATTTTTAGTTTCTTGTAATATGCTGTCTCTTTACAGAGGGAGATGGCGTATAATTTTGTAAATCTTGATATTTAAATAAATGTAAATCCTGATATTCAAATAATGCACAGTAAAGCATAAAAAAATAGTAATGAAAATATATTAAAATAAAATCATACAACAATTTATATTATAATACTGTATTATAAAGTATGAATTAACTATATTTTTTTAACCTTCAAGTGACCAACGCATTTAGATAGTCAACGGGGTATAAATTAGACATCCTTAATATATATTTTTTAATAAGGAACAAAGCGGAACACTACTATATTTATATGAAGTTGATTAATGGCTGTGTTAAAATTTACAGTATGATTAGTAAAGCAATTTTTTGAAACAATAACAAATATTATTATTAAGGAGAACACTTAGTGTGAAGTTGTAATTATTCGGAACAAAGGTGTGTGATGTTTTTAATACAAATTAAATATATTAATTAGAAAGATATACATATTAAATCAATTTTATTGAAAAATATTATTGTTGCTGCCGGGATTAGAATCTGAATCTCTTCCAATCCGGGGAATGTGCATTAATCGATTATGCTATAGCACCACAGTGAATTGACGACTAATCAATACATTTAATTTGTGTTAAAAACATAAATTATTCACCATTCTATCTTCTTCTTTCTTGAAGGTACATAACTATTAAGTTCGGTTGTGATAAAAATTTGCTTTTTCTGATTTTTAACTAAAAAAATATATAATATAAAATAAATGTAAACATATTCAGCGAGTTGATCATCTAAAGCTTTAATAAAGTACAAATATGAATTGATAAAAAAAAACATACACTATAATATACAATATTCGTAGGAATTATATCTATCTTCAAAGATACAATAAGTATCTTAATTGTTTGATGTTGAGTTTTGTCGTTTCATCTTAAATCATATTTCTACGCAGTACTTAGATTCAAATTGATACCGGATTTGTTTTCTTGATGAATGTTTTTCTCCGCCCATAATAGAAATTCATGACTTTATTTCTGTAAAGCGTATTGCACACCACCGTCAGTACTGTCAGTATAAACACTGTCAGTATTTCTGTTACTAAAATATTGACCGCTCTCACTCAGTCATGCCTATTCTCAAATCTTTTGATAGTTGTCTAACGTTTTGCGCTGGGTCCTTAAGTTATGCAAAGTTTGGTTTAGATTGGTCAAAGGGTGTAGGAGTTTATAGAAAACAAATAAGACAAGCAGACATCGAGTTTAATAGATACACATGTTCTCATGTGTTCCATAAGGCGACAGTAAACGTACGCAGTAAGTTCATACTGTCAGTATTTTGAATTCTGACCGTTGTGTTGGGCGTGTGCGGCGCGCTTAAAAGCGTAGCTAAACTTAATGTGACAAGCGATCAAAATACCGAGTAGTGTGTCTGTCACGCCTACGCAAGGTTAATAATGTCTTTGTTTCAAGCCCGCGAGGTCAAAGGTCTGTAAGGTCAGGAAGAGAGCGACGGTGGGTTCAATTAAAAAACACCCTCAAGTACTAAAGTGTATGCGGCTTGTACAGCTATATGAAATATTCTGGATAATTCATTAATATCAAAATACTAATTCTCTAGGACCTTGATACTTGAAATATCGTAGGTGGTAATGACAGAAGAGTCTAGAAAAGTCAGCGGTACCGGGGGAGCTAATATCTCAAAGCATGAATATCTCGGCATCTTGATCAAAATCTTCTCAGTTGTAGGTGGTTTAATTCGGCGATAAATTCAATAACAGTGTGAACATACACATTATGGTAGTTTTGAATGTGTATAATTATTTTTGTTCTGTGCCTATCACGCTAGAAATTTTTGTGATGAGATAAGCATAGTTTACAAGTAAATGTATAAAATTTGGAAAGTGAAAAATAATATTATTTATAATATGGTATTAATGAATGAGTAGGTAATTTAAAAAAAATTAAAACACCCGTAAATTGACTGAAGATTTTATTAAACTGAAATCGTCGAGTTAAGGTGCGGGTAATGTTTCGTAATTGCATAAAAGGCGTATATATTTTTAAATAATGCATTCGTAGATTAAAGGTGAAATACAAGTTCAAATATATCTCTTTGATGTAATAATCATATTCCCCAATTTGGTACAAAGTGTCATTTTGTACGTTGCCTTAAAGATGATGGAAGTAAATGATTTGTCTCTTTGTATGAATGGGCTTCAATTTGTTTTTTTCCTTTATCTTGAAAGGAATTTTTTAATTCAGGGTTAATGGATGAGTTTTGGAAATCTTGAGCGATGATTCATCCAGAAACATTATATGAGCACGCAATACGAGATCTGTTCATAAACACTTTTTCTTAAAAAATATTATACATGGGTGGATGCTTTCTTTTCGATATGCGAGAACGATGAAACAAATTAGAGGTATTATTTCGGAAATTCAGTTGAAACACTGAATTATTCCACTACATTTTATCATATTAAACGTTAGAACGTTTTCAGGAACATCTTCCTATTATCAATAATACAATTCAACCAAACTTAAAAATATTTTCAAGGGTGTGTTTGGAGTTAAGGGAGATAGGGGTGGAGGTGGAGTTAAAATAGATAAGACAGGGGATGTAATGGGCGGTATTTGGATGTTTATTATTTTCTTACTGTTATTCCTATTATTAAAAATTTCTATATTCTCTAAGATTATTATTGTCAAATGAATCTCATAATTAAAATTGGAGGCGATTTAAATATAGTAAAAATCTTAGGTTTATTTAGAATTTTCTACTTCCTACTGTATCTCCAGATAATATTGATTTCTAGAGTCGGACCAACCAGGAAATTTGAAGAATTTTTTTGGTGCACCTGTTAATTCATCCAAATTAGACGCCTTTTGAACACGGTATTGAGAAGAATTATATATTAATAGTTTTCTTTTTAAGTTTTTTGTTCAATACGTGAGCGCCAGTTAATGAACAAAATTTGCTGGAAATGGCTATTTGAGACGAGAATAGTCGTACATAATGAAGTTCTGGTACTAACACTAACGTGAGATTTCATAAGACAGTGAAGAATAAACAATTTGGAATCAATGGAAGTATTGTAACTTAGTCACCAGGATTAAAAAAGTGACACTCAGTCATGCTGGAAGATCGAGTGAGGAAAATTATTAATAAAATTATAAAGTATTAATAAATATATTATAAAATATTAATAAATATACAAACAGCCACCGGAAACTATTGGCGGCAGCAGAAATAGGTGCGAAAAATCTGTCATTTCTAGGTAAACACGATACACTAAAATAGTCCTTTTAAAATCCTCGTTCATCGAATACCAAGTATGAGAAGAATGTAAATAAGGTGAGAGTTGCGTGCCAAGACAGAAGAGTACGGCGTTCTGCCGATCTTGTTCAACATAATTTAATACACGTATCACTTCGAAGTGAAATAATTTATAATATTTCTATACACATTTCTTTGAAATAAAACAGCCGAGTATCGCGTTATCTTCAAAGAGTTCGTAACGGCATTCAATTATTTATTTGGAGTCGATCCAAGACACAGGCGGGGGAACAAATCGGAGGTCTCGTTTGTTACTCTCCGTAAAGTGGTTAACGCGGTGAATAATTGGTTTGAGAAATTGGCGGAAAATGAAAAACATTTCTGTTCTGACTATTTTGTCTTGATTAATGAACCATCAAATTATAAGATGTTGTACCATTGTACGGGAAAACAAGATTAAACCTTCGTTACAAAACTTTTTCAGATAATTGGTAATATAATATTAAGCGGATACAATAGAATATTATGTAAATACGCATTTCCGTACGAATTGGCAGATTAGATACATTTCATCCTGAAACTAGAGATAAGATACGACAAACAACTATCCTGACACCATCGGACATCAGTCCACTGTATGGAATTCACTGTCATACGTATAGAGGGTCAGTTTTTTTTGCATATTTAAACACGATCAAATAAGTAATATGCGTCGACAGATTTAGATGTTTTATTTGCGTCGAAATGAAATGTCGTTATGTGGATGGTGTATGTGTGTTGATCAGAAGGTTGTAAGCGCGAGAACTGGGACCCTACATCTCCCAGTTCTCCACTATGTTCGATTGATCGCGGAGGGTGAGGAATATGTAGATGGCGGACCGGAGCAGGTTATAAAAAGAGAACCTACTTACGGTTGATACTAAATTTATTCTACACTGTTTTACATAGTTGCGTGTGAGTATCTATAGAAGGCTAATCTAAAGCTTGCAGTCGAGAATACGGCAGGTATGCGAGTGACGTTCCCGATGGATGATTACCGTTTGATATTATTGTGGCATATCGCTTGACATCGGTACCAGGCTGTTGAGAGATGGCTTAACAACTAGATAATTGTGAGGCGCGTTCAGGACCTCCACATATGCCTAAATATACCATAAAAATAAAAGTATGTTTTATACCGTGTGTTTACACAAGGTGGTGGTGAAACGGGATGTAGGAAGGGTGGTGGGAATTTGGTATAGGGACAGAACAATAAGGGCTCAAGAACCAACCAGGAAGCACGACTTACCTAGATATTCCTGAACTTCAGGAACAACTTTGCCGATTCACACGAAGCACTATGAACACAATCATAGTTTCGGCAGCGCCGCGACATAACCAAAACACATAATAATTTAAGTCAGTGTGACGAGTTCATAGCAGAATATTCACACTTCTTGACATTTTACAAGTCATAGACCGCACATAGAAAAAATCGTGCTCTGAGGTAATGGTACAGGGAGGGGGGAGCAGATAGGTATAGTAAAACTAATGGAGCAATCACACGCGCACACCAAGCACCCAGCATAAATAATTATTCTTCTTCTAATAGTTATCCGCCTAAAAGATGTTAGCGATTGAGTTGGCGTATCAATATTTTATTTGCAGCAGTTCAAAATAATTACACTGTGGACTTCCCGTACCTTAGATTATTTTGCCAGGATTTCTTTTGAATTGCAGGATCTGATATTTTTCTTGCTGATCCGTGATCCGAGCTTTTATTGTTTTCAGGCTTTCTTTTTCTTTTCGCATCTGAATTAACAGTGTCATTATTGATTTTTACAGTTGGATTCTTAATGCACGAAGAATGTATTAAAACTTGGTACGATGCTACGCAATTCCTGTGTTTTTATATGGGATGAATTCGTCAACACACTGAAACAATGCTAAACTGTGTCAAAGCTTTGGATGTGGATCTTTAGACGATTATTTCATTTATCAGTTATATATTGAGCGTCAATTTTTTATGAGGTCAACACTCATAAACATTCCGAGGATTGATCGAATTTTAATACAATTAGTAGCTTACAACTAAATGCAGGCAAGCTGTGAATCTAAAATCCAAGAACCCAGTCGAAAATGCGTGGATTCTGGTTGAATACACCTCTAACGTTAAAGATTATTTTTTCCATATCTATATTTTACAAATCATAGAAGGTGTAAAGTACAATTTATCTTAATTATTTTTCGCTTAGTTTACATTAAATAATGTGATATTTGTTACACATAACATAAAGCACTGATTTTCGACAAATTACCTATTCTGCGACATATGATGTATTTAATAAATATCAGATATCTCATAGAGATGAAGCTATTTTTATAACATTTAATGGAAAATATATAGAAGTATGGGGTAATTACTGGGCTTACGACCTATCTTCGGCTGGCTTAAGTGATCACTTTATATAAATGTAACGTTCGCCATTCTCACCCCATCAATCTCCACATCTATCAAATTTTTGAAAATTGTATATATGTTAATATGTGGATTCGCTTTGAGTACCACTACACCATCGCCATATATGAACAAAATTTGATAATTCATTTTTCCTTGAAACAGCATACATGTCAACTCTGTCTGATTTTTTTTTGAAAATTATTTAAAGCAATATTCTTTTATCTGTAAAATATTTTTAACACATTGTATTAAAATACGTCTGAAAAATCAATATTTTTCAATTTTTATATACTTTTCTTATTTTGACCAGTATATTTTGAATATGTCTAAGAATACACAATTACTATGTATATTTTCCATAAAATATAATGAAAATAGCTTTGTCTCTATGATATATCGGTTATTTATTTAATAATAGTGCCTTTGTAGGTAAAAATCCAGTAATTTTGTATTCTTAGACATATTCAAATATTGCTAATATGATATATTTATTTATAATTATTAAGTTGTTGTGATCCATTCAATTTTGGTTGCACAACACTTTAAATAAATAAAACGTTATTATTATACAAATATAATATAATATAATATCTATAAAATGAAAATAATGTAGGTAAACAATTTATATTTAGTAATAAAAGTACATAGATATAAAATCTGCTAACAATTTTTAATAAATTATTATATATTTTTTTTTCTAAAGGAAGGAATTCCGAACTGAATGCTGAGTTTAGTCTTTGTATTTTGTTGAGTTGTAACTATCTAACTTACAATCACGCCGTTTCTCCGCGGGGGTAGACAGAGAGGATAGAGCACCACATACTTCTGTCCTGACACACAATTCTCGCCTCTTCCACAATCATGCATCTTCTCACACAAACCCGCCGATTGTTGAGACTTCTATGTTTTATTTTGTCGAGTTGTAGTAATGTTAAGTTCAGTCTTGGGATTTTGAGTTGCAAATGTTCAGTTTGCTTAATTTGTTTTTTGTAATGAGTCTTTAAAAAGATAATATACCTAGTTTCTATGTAGATATTTAAAAAACAATGGATTAATATTCGTCGAATACTCGCTATTCACATTGATGCATCATCCCGTCGCCTCTCGAGCAAATATAAGCATTGAGAACACATATTGGTAATGTCGTAAAAATCGCGACGTCTCTATTTTCCCAGTAACATTAGCACAATGAAAAGCAAAGTATCAATACTAATGATATGAACTGAAGAAAGAACAACGCAATTAGCACTTATTTACATAAATTAGCACTTAGCTGGTGATCGCCTCACGGCGTTAATTGCGAAAGAATTGTATAGTCGGGAGGTATCAACAGGTAAATGCCATTAAGGCGAGTGTGAAAGAATAATATTTCGATTTAGTCACTGCATTCCGTGGAAAACTCGGTTTGAAATAAAATATGTAGAAACATGGATAATAATTTATTTTCAACGTGTTAAAAACATTTCTCATTTGTGTAAATGTTTACACAATGTTTTAAAACAATCGTGTGTTTTTCAGTAGGCAGCTGAGAATAATATCAAATTAAAATTTCCTCCTGATTTGAATCTTGACAAAAAAAACAGACTTAAACATAACTATTCTTAAAGTTTCGTGCAGTAAATATCTGGTTAGAAAATGTATATAGTATATAAATGGTAATGAGTTTTGAATTATTGGGCATTGCCGGGTGGCCTCTCGTTTGTTCAGATTGAACTTGATAGATTCCCCAATGTGTGAGTGTGGTGCCGAGGAGGAAACCCTTGACCGTGTCTTTTTTGCATGTCCATTGCGGATCACAGGTTTTTTTACAGTGATCTCGTCAATGGTAATTTTCAGATCCCGGTTAACTCGTGTCATCTTCTTTCCCTTAGCCACGTTTAATCTATATAATAGCAAGTTTTTTGAACGACAATCGTATTGACTTGTAATATAATATTTCCTATTCTGTTATATAAAATTATTGTACTTCTTTCTATAAAATGTAGTTTTAACTTGATTAACGATGACACAAATCACTCTTGAAGGGTGGATTGTGTATTTAAAAGAAGAAGAATATTTTTGAATTACTCTGAAGAGGACGCGGTTAATTCCGAAATCGTTTTGGATTTGGATAAATTTTATAAAATGGATTAATTAAAAATGTTCATAGGTTTTCACTGTCGTTCAGAATCTTCTCTGTATAGTTTTCTGGGCTAATCTGCCGTGTATATTTGATCTTTCTGGCCGTCATTTCGGATCCTATTGCAGGGTCCATCATCAGAGCTGATGTCGAAACGTCGGTCAGAAAGGTCAGATATACGCGGCAGATTAGCCAAGAAAACTATACATAGTCTATTAATTAACTTAATTCTGGCGTCTCTTAGCATGTTTTACTCAAAGGTATTTGAGATACAGTTAGTTTTAAATATGGAATAATAGATGTATCAATTGGAAAGGTTACAGAATATAAGTTAAAAATTTGACAAAAATGCATTCGATTGTTATAACGAAAATGGTAAATACGTTTCTCTGGCTAGGTCCAAGTTCGAATCCCGGTAGCAAATAAATATTTTTTTCGATGAATAGATTTTTTCTGTATAACTTTTTAATTGATTAATTTGTATTGAAATACCCCAGAACTATGTTCTGAAAATGCAAGTTCACAACGAAAAATGTATCATCAATATTCAAAATTAAATTATTTGTCTCCCCTATAAAGTCTTTAGCGTTCTTTCCAACATAGCCACATGATTAAATTTAGGATGCTTACATCGGATTTAAATGCTTTCATACATCCCATCAGGGATGAACTTCTGTTGTGTAGTGGTAGCAAAGTGAGATAACATTATCATGAAAAAATCTAATGTACAAAACACACGTTTTGTGAGATGACACATTTCTCAATTCAAATGACACGAATTGAATATTCCCTTAGAAAGGCACAAAGCTTGTCGCGCTACCCGCTGAAGTGAATCTGAAGTCAAGTTGACCATAGTCGTATTTGTTAATTAAACAGATTTCACACTCATCACCTGTTATAAATCTCGTCAGTTACAGCTCACTATAGCACTCGCATCGACAGGATGCCACTCATTGTCAGCGGCGTGTTGTATTGTCTTCTCGGCAATTAATTGCTTTGGAGATTTCAGCGCTAGATGGACATGGGTGGTGAGATGATACGCGCCAATTGGCACGCACGCTATTGGCCGCCCGAAGACCAATGGCGGATCTTCACGGTCACTTGAACAACCCTGAATACAAATGTCTTCAGTTCAACAAACTAACATCTTTATTATTCAAAGGTGGTATTTAAAGTCTGCGAGATTGTGTTCAATGGAACGGATGTGTAAATACATGTCGGGGAAGCAGAGGAACGGGGAAATACTACCTCTGTATGTACGTGTGTATAATAAAGAGCTAATGAACGGACGTTATTGAGAAGTGTCTTCTGTAAGAAAGGGCAAAAGAGATTTAATGGTGTTTAAATTATATCATTTATACGAATGTGAAGAAATTTAAAGGGGTTAACGTTGAAAGGACAAATAAATCTATTCGGGAAGTATTATTGGCTTGTTTTATGATTCTGCTCGTTTAATTTACTTGAGACGCGTTTCGCCTTGTAAGGGCATTATTAATCTAACAATTTAAGCCGAAATCTTGTATTTATAACTATAATGGGGGCGTATATACAATTTTATTTCCATGAGATGAAAAAGGACGACACTATTCATTGGAATTCCGAGGATGTTCATACATTTCGGATGCTTCTAGTAACCATTCAGATTCAACACTAATGTTACTTTAATGTCATGGGTAATTTGTAGAAAAGGACTGCTATATAATTTTACAATCTAAGAAGACAATACGGGGAGTAGAATAAGAAAACAAGTGTTTTATTTTCAACATATGTGATTATGGAGATCTACAAACTTACTTCAGAAACAGTAAATAAATTACTTTTAAAATTAGCAAAATTATGTTTGTGGTTAAAATTCATTATTTTTATTTGTTGACTTTGTTTTATTAACCACTTATTGAGTTTAAACACATCTACCGGTTTCGAAAAATATAATTTTCTTTTTCAGGATGCCAATACTAATCAAATAATACATATGTTATTGTTTCTTTAATACAATCTATTTTTAAAAAACAATAATTATTTAAAAAATAAATTTAGTACCTAACTCAAATTGTTACTTGATATAAAATTACTAGAATAATTTGTAGAAAAAAATTTTAGAACGGGACTTGTAGTAAATTTTTTTTATGTACATTGATTAAAAATAATAATAAAATTGAATACAAAATTTTTAGAAATCCAACTTTTATAGATACTATCATACATAGTGAATCTAATCATCCATTATCACACAAACATTCAGGGCTCCACTCTATGATACATAGATTAGTCAATATTCCTATGTCAACATCCGATTTCAATATTGAAATGTATACAATTAAAAATATAGTAGTTAATAACGGGTATAATATAGGTTTAATATACACTATCATGAAAAATAAATTAAAATAATTTAATAGTAAATTTTTATATAAATCACAAATAAAACATAATGATAATAATGATTATTGGCGTATGATTGTACACAAAAATAACTTTTCGAATCAAATATCTAAACACCTACCACGAAACATTAGACCGGCATTTTATATAAATAATAATATAGAATATTTACTCATAAATTCTAAAGACAAAATGGGTCGAAATTTTAATATAAGAGTAAAGAAAGATTTGAAATGTTTAAACATTAGTGAGTTTTCAGAATATGCTAATCATTTGATAGATAATGGTTATGGTTTTGATAAAAAATTGGGATTATCAATTTTGCATGTAAACGGTGTTGGTCATAAATCAAATAATTTGGAGTCATTGAAGATAAATAAAGCGTGCAAAACTAATCAAAAAATTATAAACAACCAACTAAATTTAACATGCTTTATTCTAAAATTTTTTCCTAAAAATTATTCTAGTAATTCTGTATCAAGTAACAATTTGAGTTAGGTACTAAATTTATTTTTAAAATAATTAATGTTTTTTAAAAATAGATTCTGTTTAAGAAACAAAAACATATTTTTGATTAGTATTAACATCCTGAAGAAAAAAATGGTATATGTCGAAACCGGTAGATGTATTTAAACTCAAGAAGTGGTTAATAAAACAAAGTTAACACATAAAAATAATAATAAATATATTATTGGCTATCGTGATTTTAAAAAAGTGAGATGTACAGATTACAATTTTGGATTGAAATCTCAGTGTTTTGGTTACTAAGCGACTAGACGAGTGTCTCACCGCTAGACCGTTTGTGTAATATTCGTGAGATATCACGCGTAATAAGATTTTTAATAACTTGATGGCTAAACCGTTTTCACATTTTAAACTCTTTACATCAAGCGCACGTTATGACAATTATTGCATCTGCCCTAAACATACTACATACATACATGTCTACATGTTATTCTGAATTCTTATCTTTTGAGTTCTCCAGAAATTATACCTCCGCATGTTTAAATCATCGAATTTTTATTATAAATATATAAACCTTAAAACTGATGAATGTAAGGGGGGGGGGGGTAAAAAGATTTAATGCAAATTATACCCTATCTAAAAGAATTATTTTTGAAAATAAGAATAGATATCCCTTATACGCAAAATTTAATATTGGCACTGGGCAAATAACAATCAGAGTAGAAGAGTTAGAAGGTGAGGCTACTTGGGCGAAAACGTGGTAAATCTATTCTAGATTAACTGGATAGTGACGGTAAGGTAAGGAAAATATATGTGCCGTGGTACGAGCGCGAGAACAACTAGTGATGTTGACAACACGTATGTGAATTTGTAACTTTTTGCGAACATAGTTGGTATTTAAAGCGTTATTGTGACTGTGATTGTGTTTGATTGTGGTGATGATTGGTAACAGATTATTCGCAATTCTTCGAGCAATGACTGGTACTCGAGAAAATAAATCTCCAAGAACTAAATCTTAGTTACGAATCATAATTATAATCACAGTCACATAACAGTTTACCATCACTGTTGTATGTCGGCTTATATATATAAATGTTCATAGATGGAGCGTCTTCCGTCTCGGATAACATACAAAGTTGTTGCAGGAAGCTCACTTAGAAATGGTGTTTAATAGTATCTTAATTAGTTTTATACGGTTGTTTAATATTCATTACTTTGATCTGCCAAATCCGATATACGTGTTGTTGCAGGGGTGTACATATATTCTAAAATAAATACCCATGACTTTAGCAACAAGTTTAAGCACCCAACATTTTGAGAATTTGAACAAAAAAAGTAATTTCGTCACTTATTTTTGTGGAAAACCTTTCACAATTGATTGTTATAATTGGGAGAATGTCAGCCAATTCTGACACGCTGAAAAAACATTTTGCATGGGAAGAAAAGACTTGTAATAATTCTTGAAATCCTGTTAGTTTTGTATTAAATAAACTTTGTGCGCGAAGTGAAAGAGACGTGGAATATAATAGACATCCACATGGCAAAAATATTTATTTAGGACGGAGCCTACGAAAAATGTTAACGTCCCAAGTGTCGGCGTATTCTCGCGCGAAAATGAGCTTTGCCGCGCTCGTCGGATGCGAGGATATAGCGTGGACTCGGTGTGATCTACGGATTCCATCCGAGCTCGTGGCTTAGTAATATTTTGTCAGCTCACTGGCTCAGCGGAATGGCGGAGAGGGATTCAATCCTTTTCCAGCTATCAATGGGGGAATGTTGAATGGTAGAAATGTCTTCATGTAATATGGACGGAACGCCAGCTTTATTGAGATGTTCTGTTATCAGAGAGTCACGGAAGCTTATAATCGGGGAGCACGTAATATGCGTACAACCATTTTCTTATTGTATTGTATTTTTATCAACATTTATTATTGACAGTTTTAGCGCTCAGGTAGAGTTTTTCCATTTTATTATGATGTTATTGCCGTGACGGCTGGAGTCAGATAATTTTATTATTAATGACTGAATGTTTTGAACCGCGTGAGGCGGAGCATTCTTAATTTTTTTAACGTGAATATTTAATAATCAAAAACATATTGCAAATTGAAAAGGAATCATTTTATATTACGACCAATTAAAATAAAATGAATATTATATAATAATGAATGAATGAATGCAGAGCTGAGTAGTAGTATAGTGAGAAAAATCATTGTTCACTTTATCCAATAATCAAGTTTGAGATAATCGCAATAAACTCTGTGGAATTGCAGTCAATGGGTTATTATCAATTATTATTTTAAAAAAAGTGTATATTTTAAAATCAAAGGGTCAGAAATTAGTAGGTATATGATCGAATTTTACTAAAAATTAAATATAAATAAACTCATATCTACTTCTTTGTCGGTTACTGTAATCATATGCTCCACTGTGTTCTGTCCAGAGTTGCATCCTTGGTGACGATCATATCTGATCGCGATTGACTGAAGCTATCCATGTTGTTCAAGGCCTACCCGGTCTTGTCCTATGATCTTATGGTTTTATAAATCACGTGATTTTTCTCCTTTCGCATCACAGGTTAGTCGCCCTTAATTTATTCAAGTGAAACTTATTTAGCCATGGTGTCGTAGTTTCAATTGGTATTCGCGGATTTGAAACGAAAATTACATTTTGAATAATCAAAAATACATTTTGAAATGTTTTACAGAAATACTATACACATTGTAGATTACTTGATTTCGTGTGCTCTTCGTGCAAAATACATAGATAATATTTAAATTAATGATTCTACGCCAATTATGTATTTCACTTGAGCGTACGAAAAGTACGAGAAAAATTGAATTCGTATTCATGTACCGTAAAGATAACGTGAGTTTTGACACGGATATTTGGTGTTGATTTCTAATAATATTTTAACGTAAAAATATCTAATTAAGACTAATTACGTTAATATATATCTATAATATATTTTTAGGCTGAGCATTAAGAGGGGATTAATTAACAGGGAACAGGTGATGTTGTATTAAATTACTCGTATATATGAAAAGACGTCGAATGAAAGCCACTAATTCTTATTAGCCAGCCTAATTTTGTCATAGAAATCATATATTCATAAATGGATAAAAATTGATATTCTTTTTCTTCTGAATTTCCGTTTTTAATGGATAATGAACATTATCTTTGTCAGTCGTCTACAATATTAAACATACTTTCAAGATTTGCCACCGACGATAAATATAGTTTGATCCTTTCATTATAAAGTTTTTACGTACTAATATTACGTGTAATTTCATTAATGTTACATTTAAAAATTTATTTTATGTACAAATAATAAAAATACAAATTAAATGAGTAGAAAGATATACATATACATATTGTTATTAGAAGAACACATTCTTATTGTGAAATTGTAATTATTCAGAACGTAGGTCTGCGATATTTTAAATACTAATTACATGTATTAATTAGAAAGGCATACACATAAAATCAATTTTATCTAAAAATATTGTTGTTGCGCCACGGGGATTCGAACCTGGATCTCTTTCCAAACCGGGGAAGGTGCATTATTCAACTATGCTACAGCGACATTATATTTTGGACCTAAGCATTAACCGATTATGCCACAGCAACACTGTGCATTGAATATAAATTTTCGAAGATATATGTTACACTTTTCAAATCGATACATCTATCGTTCCATTATTTGAAAGTTATTTTACTCTGCTTTGTTTTCACGAAATTTCAAATACCTTTGAGTAATCCGATTAGGAGACGATAATTACAACTTGATAATGAGAATATGTTATCCTTAATGATAATAAAAATGTTCATATTATTATTAGTATGGCGGGCAGGGTTACAGATCGAATGTGTATTATTCTAAATCCCTCGGTAATTTAAAAAAATATATTTTGTTATACTATCCAAGTAAACACTAGTTGTGTAAAAAGTAGATGAAATATGAAAATACACTATTATTATTCTTACGTTTAGCAATATATATTATCGAATTTAAGATTCAAACTAAACGTTTTGTTCATACGATTTATTTGAAAAAGAAGTGAGTTCTCATTCTCAAAATTTAGGTGATCAAATAAAAGCTGATAGTACAATTTTCGCCCAGTAGTGATAAGAAAGTACAAACAATGAAGGAGAAGCTTCTAGTAAAAACTACTATTTCAATTGCAGTTGCTCGGTAAAATTAATTAAATTTATGGCTTGGCCTCTCTTAATGCACGCCACTGATAAGAAACATCTTAAAAGTAAAACTGAGTTATTTGAACAAATATTAGAAAAGGACTTAAGTGCTAAATGTCTCGGGCATCAACCCTTTACAGACGCAGTATGCAGTGGATGGGAAGCGCTGTATGCAAATCAGCCTCAGAGTTAATATTTTCTCAAACAATATTGTTTTTGGATAGAGAAACTGTTCCTTCTGTTGTAACTCCTCTTCCTTGATCATCTTCACACTCGCACAGTTGTTTTCTTACTCTCGCTCTATTACTAGACCACTCTGTACTGTCTCACTTTAGTCAGCGCCAGTGGCGTCTCATTATATTATCTCTTCTATTTGATAATAAAATTATGTTGTTTTCAATGATCTTTCTTGATAAAATAATACATTAAGATAGCGCAAAATATAAAGAATAGTAAGGAATATAATATACGATTATATAATCTTTATTAAGCTTTTTGTTTTGATTCTTCCAGATTTTTCTGCCATTATTCTCCGAAGAATTCTTTCGTCTATCAGAACATGTTTTGACATAATTTTACTATATTTCTATAAAATTACCTACAGAGTTATTAATTTAAAATTATTGTATTTTGTATATTAAACCAATTAATTAATCTATCTATAGATCTATTACTATTAATTGTAATTGGAATAGATCTATCATTTTGTCTATTTTCAAATGTCTCAAGAATCTTTGAATAGGTACATTCGATTCGTTCGTTATAAGGTTATAGTTTTATAAATTTATTTTGAAATTTTATATATATTAAAAAAATGTGTAATGTTTTCATTGACAAATTAATCAATTTTGACGTTGATAAAACTGAATAACTCATTTTTTTGTTAATTGTAAGATTCTACAGCATTGTTTGTTTACTATAAATAATCATCGAAAATCTAGATTCTATTACATATCTAGTTTTTTTTATACTGCTAATATAATGCAAATATCTCTCAAAATCGGATTCTGTTATTATTTAAATAGATATTTTTTTTTGTACTTTAGATAATTTTGACGTATTGACATTCTTTCATATTATATAATAAATGATACATGTTATACTAAAATGATATAATAAAGCATACATTAAAGTGGTTAATATTCGTTTTCTACTCCACTGTCAGTCAATACAAACCAAGCGGTGCACCTATTCCTTGTCCCAACAGACAGACTGCCCGTCACCCGATACGCGGTCACACAGACTCAATTGAGAAAATAAACTGGAACTCGATGGAAAACACTGAATTTTGGATGAGTTCTGGAATCTGTCCAAGCGATGCTGCTGAATAGCTAAACACATTTGGTCCCACAAACGTTCAACTGGAACTCCCCACATATCAATAGTGTTAGATTTATTTAAACTTTTTACCAACGATTAATTGCCACTATATAAGTAATCCTTGTGCACTAAACATTTCGCAATTTAATTTTTAATATCTGGTATGCCTGATTGTACCTGACATTCTTATTATCTTCGGCACGCATATATTTCACATGTCTAAAATGTTTCCTGTGCACGATAAGCGAAATCCGTCGAGAGCCAATCCTGAGCGATGATAAAAATCTATATCAAGTAAAAATCGACTAGTGACAAATTAATTGAAACATTATCTTTATACTTCATTTTTAGAGAATATAGTCACCATTATGGATCGCCTTTTGTCTCTTTTTCGAGACTTATTTTTTCGAGCCTTTTGTCGAGACTTATTTTTTTTGCCCTTTCAATTCATGCAATTTATATTAAATATTTAGGAAGTTTGTATCTGTAAACTAGTTAAAAACTAGTCAAAGTGTATGTACTTATACAATATTATATCATATATTTGGGGGTGTAGCTGCATGTAGAGTATTCAGACTATATTACTGTAAGGAATTGTAAAAAGAACTTCGAATACTGTACAGCTAGATTGAAATAAGAAATAACAAGGCTGTCCTTGATATGTTACCTCAGGTTTATTTTATACTTTACTCGTTTCTCGTTGTAATACGTTCTTGCAACTTGTACCTCGTACATGCTTGACATGGCATCCAGTTCCATTACCTACGTATCTAGAAAAGATACTGAAGTGGTTTGGAGTAAGAACGTCATTAACATATCTTACTTATTAATGTTAGATATTTTATTTTGTATGTGTTTTTAATAAATTTACAAAATAATTATAATTACTTCGTCAGAATCCTTAATTACTTACTTGATTGTAGATCCCGAATACTACCGTTTTCAATATTAATAGCACTATAGTGATGTCTGTTGTTGTATTCAGCTACCTTCAGTAAAGGTAAGATTTTTCAATGGTCAAAATGTCGGTACACACAGTCAGGGTGCGCATTACTTATTCAACAAAGGGTTAATTTAATATGAATATGTAATAATAACATAATGACTTATATTGCCTCATTTTCGTTAAAATTTCATCTCAAGAACAGTTTACATGTATCATTGCATTCCGTTTTAAACCAGTAAATCTGTGTGCTGTGTTAATTATAAGAATATGAGCAACGCAGTGGCGTAGCTACCGCTTGGTCAGACTCCCGGGGTCCCGGGCATTAGGGGGGCCCGAAATCGCTGAATAAGTTTAACATTTTAAATACTAATTTAATATATTAATTATAAATATATATAAACAAAACCAATTTTATCGAAAAATATTGTTTTTGCGCTACCGGGATTCGAACCTGGATATCTATTTCCAATCCGGGGAAGTGCACTACCAATTGTGTTGTAGCGCCAGTATTTTTCATGACAAATTTTCGAACCTATATGTTACACTTTTTCAAATTAATACACCTGTTTTCAAAAATAATTTTGTTCTCGGAGAGGGGGAGGAGGTGGGGTATACCTGTTTTTCCGGGGGTGGCGATAATTTGGCGTTACGCCACTGAAGCGACTTAATATATTGTATTATGGTCAAATGCGCTAGACAATGTTAGTGTTTGAGATAGGAGAAGTGAGGTGGAGCGGTAGTAGACAAGTCAGTTCAAGGTCAGAGACCTGTCGGTAGTGATGTAAGCGTTTCCTTCTTATATTTTCTGTACTGATCAGTTCAAACAATGTTGTAAGTCCTCAAGTGAATGCTTTCACTTGAAAAGTCATATATTACGTCAGTGGAAGTGTCGAAGCCTCCCTGTCCATCCGGCGAATGACGCAGTCTGATGCCGAGTAGGTCTGTCGGTAGTTGTTGTTAAGTTTGTTTTACAACTGCGAGGAAAAGAGATGAATAAGATTCCTCTCAGCCTCTCGAGAGCTCTCCACAGCTCCGCCGGTCCTCGAATCGCTTGCTCCCCTGTTACAACATTTCACTTTTTAATATTTTTTCTCTTTTTGGCTTCTGGGCAAGTACTTGAGGTCGCTCGAAGGTCGGGGAACCATCCCGCCCACGAGGGGATGAAAAAATAAAGTAAATAATTATCGTGTTACAGTGTGGAGGGGGCTGAAGAGAAGTAAAGTATTTGTGTGCACACTGTTGAAAAATATCTACTCGAATTTACATAAAATGCCCGTTTACTTTTATACATTTTTTGGTAAGACCCGAAAAACTCTTAATAAATGCGTTGAATTAAAAATGCTAAGATATTTTCAACCGAGTAAGATTAGATTTTAATTTTGCAGTAAGAAATGATCATTCATCTTGCTTCATAATTTAATTTAAAATGAAAATTAAGATAACAGCGTGCACATCAATACGCTCTATCTTTTATAACTGATTATGACCAATGTGATTATATTACGAATATATATGAAACATATACGAACATATAACTAATTTGGACCGCCGGGGGTGAGATTTGAGCGTCCGATCGGAATTACTAATGGTATTTTAACAGCCCACTTCGCAGATTTGTAGACAAACCCGCCTTGCGAGTGATATGGACCCCACAATAACGCGGGGGTAGAGGGTCTTATGTCCTTGTATGAATTAATCATTATTTATTCGGATTACCAGAACTCTAAAAAAAACTAGCGGATAATGGACCACAGCGCCACGCTCTCCGCTCTCCGCTCTCCACTCTACCGCCCGGTATAAGATCATTCAAGCGGGAACAAGGAAGCAGGAATGGAGCAAACGGAAGATGTAATTAATAAATACGTATATATATAATGAGAATTAAGTAAAAACTTCCGTGATGTTTTCGGCTACATTCAAATGTTTAATGTAGGTGCCGCCAATAATTCTATACATTCAATGGTCTTAATATGGAAATCTAAAATATAAATGGTTAAAGAAATTTTTTTTGATTATATCATTAACTATAAAAAAATTAAATAGTAATTGGATGTATTAATTAGAAAGATATACATATAAAATCATTTTATGGACAATTATTGTTGTCGCTATCGAAAGTCGAACCTGGATCTCTTTCCCAAGGTTCCCAAGGGAAGGTTGATTAATGCACAACAATATTTTTCGATAAAATTGATTTTATATGAATATCTTTCTAATTAATATTTATAATTTGTATTTAAAATATCACAGACCTATGTTCTGAATAATTACAACTTCACAGTAATATAAAAAAAATGTTTTTATTTGACATTTGAAGAAAGTTAAAGTCAAGTAATTTGTTTATGGAAGAAGTGTTTATTCTATAGTGGAGCTGAAAGCCAGCAAGTGTAGTCCTCTGGAATTACTAGAAAAACAATCTCAAGCCGATTGAACATTTCCATTTATCATGGCGTCACTTCTACAAATGTCACTGGCTTTTTTTCTACTTTTGTTCTGTCTGAGTCTGAAGACTGGGGTTGTTGGATTACCAATGACGGGAGGTACACCTAGCGACTGTTATTGATTGCAAAATGTTACTACCACATTTTTATTTGTATTACCCGTGGTGGTAAAATTTAATGTTAACTTTGTTAAACTCTAGCGATTGGAAATTATTTATTGTGACATGTATTTATGTAACAATTTACTGTTGCTATTTTCAAGCAGCGAATGAACCGAAAATTTATGGACTCTAAGATGCGGTCAGTGGTCACAAAAAGATGGGATGCGGTTTCGGCAGGACCATTAATACCACATCCCATCCTTAGGAAGACTAAGTTTTAATATATTATCAATTACGGAATTACTGCTGGTTATATTTTGATGTTATATTTCAAGTGTTTCAAAATACTTGTAAATTAGTTTATATCGCTTATTATTAAATTAATATGAAAATATTAATTTTTAAAGCGATGATTAAAAAATTCAGAGGAGTTGAAAACTTTATATTATTACTTAGTTCAATACCAAAAAATAGTTGCGAAGAAATTATTACATTGTTTTTGATTGTGTATAGACTAATAATGTTTCATATTTAGTGATATTCTTTCATGACCTCACTCAATCGGCACTACTGTTAGAAATAATAAAGCTATTTAATGTTTCAATAACTGAAAACGTATAATTGCCATTTGGTAAAAAATTTATTAAAAGATTGAAGATAATTGTTTAAAATTGTTGCAATGTTGTTTTAAGAAAAAATGTTAAATACTTACTGCATCTAATATCAGCAATCAGCCCGTGTTGTCACCATGGCGATGCGTGATAATAAACAAGTAAATATAAAATACATAAACAAAAGTTGAAATATAAAGCCGAAATATATCTTGCGGGCAAAATTCGAGACAGCGTAGACATTGTGTTGCGAAAACTACAATATAGCCCTGAAGTATCTTATCTTCATAATAATTAGTTTAACGCCCTAGATTTGGTTAGGAATAGTAATAGGGAGGGAGACATGTGCATTACAGCAGACACGCACCCTCTGTGCTGTCCCACTTCAACCCGCGAGGGCTAATTATCTATTGTGAGAGGCAACTATTCGACGGGAGTCATCACCATCAAAATATCTCCCAGCTGAGAAATGTGCGCGAGGAGTTTCAGGACAAAAGCACGAATTAATACGGTCTAGGTGCTGTTCTGGACTTTATAAATAAACCCTTCGAAAAGTTACAGATTTCCCTGCTTAATGTTATGTGTCTTTTCATCTATTGTATTAACATATTGTGTTTATGAGATTCTTGTGTTGTTTTATGAAATATCGCATTAATTCCATATGTTTAGTCTTTCGTTTTCAATACATGTGTATAAAAAACGGTGCGCATCTCAGCTGCGTTTTAACCGTTTCTCACGTAGCAGGTTCATGAATGTTTGAGTCTTGGTCATTGTTAATGATTTCGAAGTAAGTTCATAGAACTCCTCAATCATATATGTTAAAATAAAACAATAGTTTTTTTGTTTTTACTTATTTCATTTTCAAATATATTTTAGTCATTGCTTATATTATATTACAAATATCCCTCGATGTTTACATTTTTAGAATGTTTTGTTTAACTTGACGAATTCAACTATTTATACAAAATAAACACATAATATAGTAGAATTAAATAATCCAATAAATTGGATAATCTGGTACTAATTTGATAAAACCACGTAAATCTCGACAGATAAATTGCCTTCATAGTGTTACTGCATTGTTCTTAATGAATTAAATTATAATGAATTATATTAACTTTTATTCCGTTAGTTATAACGAGTTTTTAATATTAACTAAAATAATAATACAAATTCATTACTTTTTTAAATAAATGATCATAATACATCACATATTTTTTAACTAAACGCACAAGTTATGTTGATTAGAAATATAACATTTGGTAATTTCAACACGATGCGATGAATTAAAATTATTTTTTATTTTATTTATAAAATAAATAATATAATACATAATTAATTAATAGATACATAAAATGAATTCATACAAAACTTAGATACTTTTTCTCACGTCGACCCATCTAGACTCCAGGAGGTCTAACTCAAAAATAGAATAACAAAATGATGCTATTTCAAGATATTTTTTTTCTAAATACACGTACAACGGATACAAGATTTCTTTATTGGTGAAAGGAATACTGACGGGTCGTCAGTGGGATCAGTACTTTTAAAAGAGACTTAAAAACTAATGATCTGATACACCATTCTAATACCTAGGTGTCAAGTATAATTATTAACTTACACATATGAAGAGTCCAATTTAAGACCGTTGAATGTCCATGTAAAGTGTTTTTGAGATATCTGTATTTAAAAGTTTAAAAGGATTGTAAAAAACACGGGTGCTGAGAAGAAAATGAAAGTATATTTTTTATATAAAGTATTGTTATCAGTAAAAAAATTGTTTAAAATTTTATATTATATAACGAATAAAAAAAATATTGTCATGCATTCTTGCCTATTTATATTTTAGAAAAGCATTTTTTTCTCGGGACTGTGAGCGATAATAAATATTTTAGAAATAAACAAAGTTGCTCTACAAACTAAGCTATCGAATGGCATTCTTAACTCAAAAAAAAAAAATTGTGTCATTCAACGATCTTGCAGTGGATCCTTCATATGTATGTTCCATTAAGAACATGATTGCTAACAGAGCATTTATATTTATATAAAGGAAAATTCAATTTATCGAAAAAATATTTTATTATACCACACCAACAAAGTAAGTTACTATAAATTTTCGAACTTATATGCTGCAGTTCTTTCAAATTGTTACATCTATTATTCCAATTTATTAACAACAAAAGTATTTTTTCGATAAATTTAATTTTCCTGGATATATTTCTAATTGATACATTTAATTTGTATTAAAGTAGTACAGAAATATGTTCTGAAAAAATTGTAACTTCACAATAATTTGTGTTCTCTTTAATATATTAGTTGCATCAAAGTTTATCCAAATTGCAATAAAAAGGAATTGATTTAATTTCTAGCAAATATTACTCAAAAGTATTTCAGATTTTCGTAATAAAAGATGATAGGTATTATTGAAGGGTTATTTCTAGTATTGCAAATAAATATATACATGAAAAATGAATTTTCATGATGAAAAGATGAATTCTTCATACATCTCTTTCCAAATTATTATCTCGTTAGATGCTCACCCACAGCGTAGTGGTGTGCTTGCGTGCATGCATGTGTGCACATCTCTTGTAATACGCCTCGGCACGCACTAATTATGCAAAAGTATCCATCTCATATTTCACATGACAGAGTCTGTTGAGTACATCGAAGTATTGTTGAGAACTCATTTACAAATTGCAAATTTCTTGCACGCTTCAGCTAAAGTTCATTAATACACAGGTAAGTTAGCGGGGAACGCAGCAACTTGGGCAATTTGAATCTCACACACCGTCCTACTACTTCCTATTTGCTACTCCGTAACATTATGATGTTTTCTGTAATTAAAACTTTTCCCCGCAACATCTCCATTTCCATCGCGGCATTGTGCTGCAAGACGCATAACACGAACACGGAGGGTTATCACGCCCGTCGACTCGGATACTTTACATCGTATCATTACAGTATTTCGAATAGTCGAGGATCAGAGCTGTAGGTTTTAATAGAACGTGATATCACGTAATATATCACCCAAATTGATTATCTGTCTCACGGCGAGTCACGCCGCTAAAAAAATATAAATACTTGTAGCTATGCACGGGAGAATAAAAAGTTTCGCAAGTTGCTCCTGACACAAATTCTAGATCGAAGCACAGACAGGTAGATTAAAACCGTAAAAAGTTATTTTCCTAGTCGTTTCTATAGCTAAATTCACCAAAGATTTCGTAGTTCATTCTTAGCGGGCTAGTATTAGCTAGCTGCTACTGCTATTTACAATCTATTACCTACAAAAAAACATAAATACATACAAAGTGCATCGAGTACAATTATTTGATCAAATGAATTCAAAATTGACTATAGGATTAACATTGTTTACAAAACCTGCCTACTCAGCGTTTGGTGCTCTTGACTGTAAAATGTTGACGGCGTACATCCGTTCATTTAGCTCTTTTATATCCATATTGCGATCTTAGGTGGTTCAATCTTAATCAATTTAATTTGAAGTGCAAAAGAAGAACACATTTGGATCTATCATTGTATTCTTCGTATGGTAGTAAGGGTGCTAAAGTGCCACAGGTAGATTTCGTGTCCAATTTAACTTCTCTGGGGTTAGTTTGTGGACTTCGAAGTTACTTCTCAAGAAACAATAGATTTGGCTGGTATCCACCATTACTGTTTGTTTTCGAGTTCCTTCAGTGAAATTCTCATCTTATTGTGAATTTGATAACTTGATATCCAGGTCAAAATTATTTAAATTCTACTGCATCTTCATGTTTCTTTGGAATCTTTTTTAGAAAAGTTTAATCCTTCTATTGATCCTTTATCAAAATACCATATGTTGGTTTTCTCATATATATTTCATGATCCATTAGAAATAGGGTATATTTTTTTGTGAATACAATTCAGTTATGATGTATCTATACTTTAAAGTATACTTAAGTAAGTAAGTTATACTTCTTGATTTCAAGGGCCTCTAAGTTATTTAGGCATGCACCTGTATTATCAGTGTAGAGAATATTGACTCTTGTATTTTTATATATATGTGACGCTAAGTTGATATCTTGTACACTCTGAAAAAGGAACAGTGGTTACGAAACTGGTTGGTGTTACCAAAAGTAAAGTGGTGTTTAAACAAAGCGAATTGTTTTTAATTATATTTATAATGAATTACCACAAAGTTAGAGTAGAATACAACAGTATACTATTTTTTTGTTTACAAAGTCAAAATTTTTCATGTCATCAGCCCCGAACGTGATTAAATATTTATAAAACCCCATTAAGGTATGTTTGTATCTTGTCACCAAATTAGTGTTAAAATATATATGCGTAAAGTAGAGCATGTGTATGACAAAATTTTCTAAACATGAGGTATATTTAAACTAAATTATCTAATAACCTCATTCTTTTCAATAGTACTATTTATTGACATTAATGACTTACTGACTCGAAAAAATAAACTGTCTGTTTAAAATATAATATTTTCACTCTTTGTCTCGTGATTTTTAAAAATTACGTTATTAATATTAATATGAAGGGCGAGATTTTTCGCCCTGCTCGTGCTGGACACCCAGGAGAGATTCCAAAACACCACGTCACCGAGGAGCCATCACGAAAACGCCGCCATTTTCTAAACCGCCTGATTAACCCTTCAACGTCGAAAGTTTGAACTTTCAACACTTTGAAGAAGCTTTTGATTTGACAGCTGAAATACTAAGTAAGTCGTAAATCATGAAAAGTCGACGGAAAATATTATTAGGTTATATATTATTAGGCCGGGGTTTAAATGTGTTACAACTTAAAAACCAGTGACAAAATAAATTTGTTGAGAAGTAATTTGAAAATCATTCAGAGGAAACTTATTCGACAAAAATGTTGAACTTCATAAATATATAGATCAATAAATATTATATGTGTGATTTAAAACACAAATATAAATTGAAATACATTTCTAAATTATAAATACTCACTTTTCCCTGATGAATAATACTTCCCAAAATATTACGTTATTTAATTGTTCAATGCTTTATTTTAATTGGTTTTTCGTTTAAATGTATTATATTATTAAGGAGAACACATTCTTATTGTGAAGCTGTAATTATTCAAAACATAAGTCTGTGATATTTTGAATACTAATTCAATATATTAATTAGAAAGATATACATATATCGGTTTACACAAAGGTATTCGAGATTCCATAAAATCAAAGTAGACGACTTTCAAATAATGAAACGATAGATGCATTAATTTGAAAAGTTTAACATATAGGTTCGAAAATTTATCGTCCAAAATACTGTCGCTGTAGTATAGTTGGATAGTGCGATAACATTGATTTTACATGTATATCTTTCTAATTAATACATTTAATTAGTATTTTAAATGTATTATAATTATATATATAATGTAAAAGATCGCATTCTCTAAACGTGAGATATTTTTTTAATAGAAGAGTTGAGTTGAGAGACATCGTCATGGAATACATGTTACATCAATTATCTTACAACTTTTGAAAATAAGCTAAGCGCTTGTACATATAATTAAGTATAATAGGACTAACTTTGTCGTCTCTTGTCTCCCGGGATGAGGCTCGATTCCCGACACCGAAATTATCACCCGGAGTATGTCTTACCGCTCGTCGTTTCTCTTGTAGAGAAGTAGAATGCCATAAAAAAGAATTAAATCACGCGTACCGGCATACATAATTTAAAATCAACTCAACTCTGTATATTACATATGTAAAAGAAAATAAACAAACAATGAAGAGAAAAAGAAACTTTTTAATGTTTTCACTAACAGTATACAGACTTGTGCCTATTTGAGCTTGCGCTTGAGAAATTAAATTGATATTTTATTACTTCTCTTATTTATGAAAGATTAAATTAGTTGGGGAAGTAAAAATTTCTCGAATAAGCACGGAGAAAATCGACTTATAAACTTTCGTTTTGTTGAAAGGAAAAATGATTTAGGATAAATTTCGCCGTTGAGGGTACACGTCTCTCCGTCGTTAAATTATTACGATTGAAGTCATTTTAATTCTCCCTGTTAAAAGTTGTGACCGTTTGATCTTAGAAATTATTCTGAATGGGTTAAGTGATGTGATTAACTCGAGTATCGAGCAATATTTACACGGGCGAAATCGAGCAAGTGCCTCTTAAAAAATATTGAAGCGTAGGTATAAAATTTAATTTTAATTAAATTAGGGTTTATTACAAGATCTCACCATAAAAGTAATTACAAAATGTTAGATGATATATTTAATATCAGGTCGGTTACAGAATTATATTATATTTACTTATATTATTGCTGTTTCTCGTCCGCAAAATTAGACCCAATTTATATGTTCCCTCCAATTTTTCAATTCGCTGCGCGACAAGTTTAATATTTTTTTAATAAATTTCACTTCTAAAATGAACTGAATATTTTCAGCTTACCAATAAAATAAAAAATTGTCCTTATTGAGTACCGATACCTTAATATATATTGAAAACTTCAAACACTAGAATACTACACGGTGATTTAAGTAGCAATAATTGTTGTGGTCCAAGGTTGTGCTTAAAATTCTTGAAAACAATTCTTTTAACTTTTGTGAATTGTTCTTTATTTTGTCAGAATGATGCGCAGAGAATTCGAGAACGGATATTTGGTGTGAAATAAGCGATACACTGATATCTGCTTACATGATGTAGGAAAGATTATTTTTAAATTTGTATAATAATTTAGAAAAATATATATTTTTTTCTCGTAGAGTTAATCACACATTCATTTGTTCCACCCGGATGTGCGAATCAACATGGGTGGTAAATTTCGACACGTTTGTCATACGAGTTGGGTCTGCTCATGTTCGCGATATTCCTATGACCTGCAACGTGATTCTTATTTCAATTAAAATCTGGTAACATGACGACGCGTTATTACGTTGATTATATTAATCTAAAATGTGATTGTTTACTTGATTCAAGTTACAAGTTGGTGTGACATTGCTTGAAAATAGTTTCATTTTACACAGTTTAATAAAAGGTTTCATATTATTTTTAGGCTATTTAACATTAGTTTAAAAGTGTTCTTTCATCAATTTAAATTGACACTATTTAAAAATATATACATTTATTGAAGTTGTTTAAAAATAAATAAATATTACGTTTTGATAAAATCATATTTTTGTTGTTAAATTATAATTTTAGAACTAATATTTTGAATATTTAAAATAAATTAGATACATTTTAGAAACACATTATGTTAATCACAGAAAGATAAAGGCAAGAAACATATATATCTATGTATACTTAAGGATTTACATAAAAACATTTGCTAAATTTATTATAAAATTAACCGACAAATAAAAGTTTGTCCAATTTACTTAAAAAAAAACATTTTGATATTTTTTAAACATTCAAACATAATTATTTTAATAAATCTAAAAATGTCGATATTTTAATATCGATGATTGAGTAATTAGAGTCGATTAAAATTGATGTGAGGAATACACTGCTTCTGAAACATGCCACTAGCGGAATGATGATGTACTGTACATAATGTGTAATATTATACTTCCTGTGCGAGCTGCACGTGAACTTCTGAAGATACAACAGTCAAATACGTACAGGCGACCACGAAAAACAAAATATAACTTATTAAATGAGTACTACGTAATTACTTAATTTATTATGTTATTTATAATATACAGATTATCAAGAGGTCGTTAATGAAATAAAGAAAGATAGCTGTATGAAGTTGAATGGATAGAAAAATCTGAATCAGGATCCGTATGCGTTCATAATTACATAGTCTTCATTTTTCATAACATTTCAAATTAAATAAGTGATTTAATAACTACACAATATCATCATGCTAGTATTAGGCATAAAATATAATAAAAAATTTAAAACTAGTTTATAGCTTGAACTACAGGGTGAATAATATGTTCCAGGCCGATTTTGTTTAGCCGTCGTTTTGGATTGAAAAATATTTATTAGTTTGCAATTAGTGTTCATAGAGAGTAGATGATTACAATTTATTATGAAGTATCTAACGTTTCAATAATGTGTTAAAGTTATTAAAACATTTTATGCAATGCTGCAACCATTAATGGTGATCGCTTTCGTCACATGTTGGAAAATTTCTTGGTGGTCGAATTGGGTCGATTGGATCTGCAACATGTGCGGTTTCAATAGGACAGTGGCACCTTATACACAGCCCGAGCTACGCATGCAATTTTGCGAGAAATTTTTCCCGGTCGCATAATGTCAAAAAGTGGTGATATCGACTGGCTTCCTCAGTCACTGGATTTGACGGCTCCCGACTATTTTCTATTGAGAGTACTTGTAAGGAAAGGTCTGCGCCAATAAGCCAATAACAATTCCAATGCTGCAGGTCAATAGTCGAAATGAAATTGCTAAATGAAAACGTGAAGTGTGCGAGAATACTATGAAAACTGTGGTTAAAGGAGCACGCATTTGTGCCGCTGCCATAGGCGGCGGCTTCTAGGCCAATATCATATTCCATACGTAATTGTAATAAATCAAATAATTAACGAATAAAAATCAAATTAAAAAATTGGATTGTATTTTTTAATTATTTAAAAACAACATCGACCTGGAACTTAATACTCATCGTGTAAATAGTGATTTCACTCCAATCTGCTTTTCAGGAGTCAGGAGTGACTGTCTCGCTGGTTAAAAAAATAAGGGCCAATTATTCCTTCGGCAGAAATTGCACGCCACACTGTCGTTTTTGGACAATGCAAACGTTTTTGATGGCGTTATTTTGAGTTAACGGGGCATCAGTATCTCATGTTATGTTTATTAACATAGCAATCGATATAAAAATGTGCTTCGTCAGTAAACAATATGTTTCCAAGCGTTCGTGCTGTTCCAAAACGTTCCAGCATCGTTATCGCTAAGGTTTCAAATAAAGAATAGTCATTTTAGTTGAGAAACTGCATGATTTGCAGTTTGTATAGGTGAAACTGTAGTTTATTTTTCAAAATAACGTACACCGTTGATTATTTTTATTCCAGTACAGGCTGCAATCTTCCTTATCGATTTACACGGATTGCGCATAATTTCACATCGAACTTGAGCCATTTGTTCTGGCATCGCTGCTGAAGTTGATGGTCCCGGAGGAGTTTGGTTAACCATTGTCCCTTCTTGTCTGAACTTTTGAACCCAACACCGGATATGTTGCGTGCTCGGCCCATCACTTACTCGTCGAATATTAAAGTGAATACAAAAAGCGCGACATGCACGAACCAATGAATCACCGCACTTTAAATATTACTCAACCGCGAACGCATGGTGCGCTCCCGACCAGTGATTCATTACGACTGGCAAATCCGCGAATTACGCGCGTCGAACAATACCCCTCCCTCTTACCTCACCCTGATGGTTTACGAGCAATTACAATTTAATCTTGAAATTTTTTCCGCTGAACACTATATACGAAATATGAATTAAATATATTAATTAGAAAGATATACATATAAAATTAATTTTATTGAAAAATATTGTTGTTGCGCCACCGGGATTTGAACCTGGATCTCTTTCCAAACCGGGGAAGGTTCATTATCCAACTATGCTACAACTATTGAGTTTAAATACATCTACCGGTTTCGAAAAATACCATTTTCTTCTTCAGAATGTCAATACTAACTAAAAACATATGTTATTGTTTCTTTATCAGAATCTATTTTTAAAAAAACAACAATTATTTGAAAAATTAATTTAGTACCTGAATTAAATTGTTTCTTGACGATACACAATTATTAGAATAATTTTTAAGAAAAATTTTTAGAATGGGACTTGTGGTTTAATTTAGCTGATTTTTCATAATATTTTGTTTAGTTTTACACGCTTTATTTATTTACAATGATTTAAAATTATTTAATTTAAGACCAACACCAAATTTTTATCAAAAGTATGTTCATTTTCTAACAATTGATTAGAAAATTCTGAAAATCCACTATTATTCAAATATCTCAAATGCTCCTTTACTCTTGTATTAAAATTTCGACCTATTTTACCAATATAGAAAGCAGCCCAAAGTTGATTTTGCCAATTAAAAAAATATTATCCCGCACATTCTTTAAAAATTTTTTTTGCGTAAAAGTTTTTTGTTGCTCAGTAATGATTTGATGAATATATCCGACTCGTTTACTGGGTTAATGTCAGTAATAAATAAAACATTTTTTCAAAAAATAAAATAAAAAATTGTATATACGAGAACATCATTGTTTCATCAAAGTTTCATCATGGTAGATTGTATCCAGAATCAGTTTTATTTTGCCCTGACAAAGAAACGGTTATACAGAAACCGGTCGGCATCAAATAATAAAACTCGAGTGATTAAAAATAATATTAATGTTACAAATTTTATAAACAAAATATTTTTTATATCAACTTCGACATGTCTCGTATTCGTAAAAGTAATTAATTTTTTTGTATTATAGAATGCAACCACTTTGTGGTTTGCTATATTAATAAAATAACTATCACTTTATATGAAACCACGAAATTTATTATACGTCAACCGGTTTCGCTCATCTCAAGCTTCATCAGGACGTATTTGAATCATTACGATAGTTTCAAATACCTCCTGATGAAGCGAAACCGGTTGACGTGTAATAAATTTCGTGGTTTCATACAGAGTCGTTGTTATTTTATTTAATATAATTTATTGGCGTCCACTGCGGCCGTTTCCGTGCTCTTCCCGCCCAAACATGAGAGCGTGTACGAGTAAGAGTAGGTACACAGTATGATATGTACGTGCGCTAACGACGTAACAATACTGCCGAAGTTCGGGCGGAATGCTGCGATGATTGACAGGCAGCCTTGTTAAAAGTTAGCAAACAAATTTCTTCTGGGAAAGGCTCAGCACTAAATCTTGTAGTGTTCTTTGATGTATTATAAATGATGAGTAGGAGTTGCGAGTCGCGAGTCGCGAGTCGCGAGTGCCGTCGGCTGTTCCGTTCTCTACGCGCGCCGCTCGCCCCCTTGAAACCGTCAATTGCACTGCTTTAGTTGGAGATATATTAAAAAGTATTTCGCTCGACCCTACTTGACATTTGAAAAATCTTACGCGTTGTTAGTGGCTAATTATTTTGCCTGCACTCACGTAGCTGTATTTCAATATATACTCAAATATAAGTAGAATTATGGGTATTGTAACAATGTTAATGAAAATAATAATATTGTTTAGCTGTCTCCATTATAGTTATAAATACGAGTTGTGTCAAATGTTAAATTGATAATGCCCATGCACGGCAAAACGCGTCTCAAGTAAACTAAACGAGTAAAATCAAAAATTTGTGTTTTATTTTACTATATGTGGTTATGGAATTCTACAAACTTACCTCGGAAACAGTAAATAAGATATTATTTATTATTAAAGTGTTATTAGTCTTGAAACTGAATGGTTAATTAAAATAATTAGAAGCATTCAAAATGTATGGAAATCCTCAGAATTTCAATGAATAATGTTGTCTTATTATAAGTAATTGAAATTGTATAGCTGTCCCCCATTATAGTTATAAATACAAGTTATTGAGTTAAATTATTAGATTAATAATGCCCTCGCAAGGCAATGAGTCAAGTCTCAAGTAAATGAAACCAGTAAAATAAATGTTTTATTTTCCCGTATCTTATTCTTCTTCTTCAGCGATCTCATGGGACTCGAAGTCTATGATTGCAGTTACAATAGAGCATCATCTATCGCTTGACATCGCCACTGTGGTCCGATCTGCTGGGCAACCGTGATTGTGACTGTGATTGTGACTGTGATTATTACTGTGATTGTGACTGTGATTCTGAGATTTGTGTTCGATTGACTTCGATTGTAACCAAACCTCTAACAGTTAAATCTCAGTTACCGATCATCGTTACAATCGTATAGCATTTATACAATCACAGTCACAATAACGGTTTAGCTCATTACTACTTTTGACAATGCCCTTCTTCGATATTTGTTTTATTGGATTATGTTTCAATCAATATCAATTTTGAAAGAACAATTGGGTTTAATCACAAAATGTTGTTTTTTATTAAAATCTTCAATATTATGGATTAAAACAACGTTCGCAGCTACGTTCAATGAATATTTATCCAAAGGGCTATAATATGAAATGTCTAACGATTATTTTTTTTAAATTTGGCGAAACAAATTCTAGATTCCTGTTTACAATGTCAGCCTCTTTTGGGTCACTACGCTAGAGTCTGTTATAAATTGCTGCATAAACCAGATCATGTTCACGAAAATTTGATCACGGCGGTTCAAACGGCATCTTTGGCCCGTTTTGAAAGGACGTTAGACGTTTTTTCAAATTTGAAAATCGAAACCGAGACATTTGTATTCACGGCGCGCTGGTAACGGAATTAGTGCCGCCGCGCGCCGCGCGCCGCGGAGGGCGCCGGCTCAAATGCAAATATCCCTTCGTTATTATTTTAATAATAACAAAACAACTCCGTCTGCACGCTCGCTTCTGCATATCATATTAAGTCATACTAATGAAATAAATTCTAATTTATTATCCTACTCTTTTCGGCCACTTCGTACAGCGTTCTGGTAAACGTTTGATAAATGTCTCGCGGCTGGAAGATTCCAGAAATGCCTTTGAACTGAAAGGGGTCGCTTTATGTACGAGAAACACAATTTTCGCGTCATTCAAACTATTTATCCTTATTAATTACTAGCCTGGGTGCACAATATAATTTTTCGCATATTTTAATAAACAATTTTGTTCACAATATTAAATAATTTCATATCTATTAGATATATTACCTCCTAACTCACACTATATCTTTACACCGCAATGCGTATCTAATACTAAATTTCAATACATTTATTAATTAATTATTTTTTTAAATCAATGTGTGCAAAAATATGTGACCTAGTAAAATTATTACTATTTTCCAACTAAGCTAAGCGCTTGTGTTCAAACCTCCGGCCGCTCGATCACTCGGCGGGTATTTTACGACAAATAAGCTGTATAATTTAATTTGCATTTTAATAATATTTAAGACTTAATAAAGATATATATTTTTTTAAATTAGTTACACAATTTTCAACTAGGCTGCTTGTTATCAAGTTTAGGCTATTACTCTTTGTCGTCTTATTATTTGTCAAAGTAGCTAAACATTAGAATAGTCTATTATTTTCAGTTAGGTAAACATGAAAAATAACGTAATTAAAATTATTGGTAAATTTTTGTATCTAGAATGTAATATATGAGTGAAAATAAATAGAAATTATTTATTTAACTCATGTACCATCTTATCATCACTATCTTACTACCGCGCCGCTTCCTCGCGGAGGTGGCAGTGGAGAGTCTCGTGTCTTGGCACACCATCTTTCAATTAGTCAATTTAGTTATAACTAATTGAAAAATATCTCTATTTTTGGCACCATTAACATTTTTAGTATTATACATACATTTTTGAAAATCCGTTTCTCACTGATCTGTTCCATATGACCAACCAAAATGTCCGCTTAAATAGATTTTTAAGCGAGAACTAATTAAATGTATTAATTAAAAAGATATGCACATACAAAATTTGGCTTTCAAATAATGAAACGATAGATGTATCAATTTGAAAAGTGTAACGTAGTTGGATAATGCACCTTTCCCTGTTTGGAAAGAGATCCAGGTTCAAATCCTGGTAGCGCAACAACAATATTTTTCGATATTATATATTTTATATGTATCTTTCTAATTAATACATTTAATTAGTATTTAGAATATTTTTAAAATCTGTAATGTGGCGCTAAAAGATTTGCTCCTAATTTTGTAATTTGACACTTTATTATGAATAGATTTACCACATACGATCCTAAACAGTTTAATTTCACTGACATTGGCATAGCGTTAACGTGAGTAGTCCAAACAACGCATATCTAGCTCAACTTTGGTTAACACGTTCGGAGTGGTGTTGATTACATCCATGGCTAAAGCGATTCCGGAAATAAGGTCGTTGAACTAAATTGTCTACCGCTAATCATGGCCAGGATTATATTAGACATTACTATGTTCCGAGCACCATTCATTTTATTCACTTTTTCTCAATTTTTATCGTATTGGTCTATCTATATATTGCTCTTCTATTTTTGTCACCGTTATCAAATACCATCTCTTCTAACTTCTCATATTCAACGCAACATCTATTTTAAAATATGGATGCGTACATAAAGTACGTTTTTTTTAAGAACAATTTTTTTTTCACAGTTAATTGGTATTTTCATAAAAATTCAGTGAATCACTTAGAAAGATATACAGAAAAAATCTATTTATTGAAAAATACTGATCAAAATAAGACAATATATAAAAAATTAAAAAATATTTGTTTTTCAGGCGTATTCTAGAATAATATTCTAGTATAATATGTTAAAAAACATTTTCAAGATAGAAAATATAATGATAATAAAATATATTGCTTTAAATAATTTTAATAAATCAGATTCTCATAGTGATGATACATGCTGTTTAAAAAAAAGGGAAAAATGAATTATCCATAGATGGCGATGGTGTAGTGGTACTCGAAGCGAGTCCACATACTAACATATGTAAAACTTAAAAAATATTGGTAAATGTGGAGATTGAAGGGTGAGAATTGTTGATATAAAATGATCACTTAAGCCGGCTGAAAACAGGTCGTAAGTCCTGTAATTACCCAACACATTCATATATTTTCCATTAAATATAATGAAAAATAGCTTTGTCTCTATGTGATATCTGATATTTGTTTGAAAAAGTATTTTATTGTCACCGGGAATCGATTAAAAATAGAATTATAGATATATCAATCGGAAAATTTACAAAATATAAGTGCAAAATTTGTTGAAAATGTATTCGATTGCTATAGCGAAATGCTGAACGCGTTTCTCCGGATAGGAAGAGGTCCAGATTTGAATCCCGGTAGCAAATACATATTTTTTCGATTAATAGAATTTTTCCGTATATTTTTCTAGATAAATAATTTAATTTGTATTACGTCGTACGTAATTATTTTCAAACAGAATTAACCAGAATCGAACATCCCGTCGGATGAGCGACTTACCGGTGAAGCAGATACACTGATCAAATGTGCATCACAAAAAGAAGATGGTATTAATCAGATGACCAGTCATTGTTTTGGTATGTAACTAATTCTAGAGATTAATATCAGGTTCCCGGGTGGAATGGGTCGGGCCGGGTCGGGTAATGAGTGATGAGAAATAGCTCCGTAACACAACCAGATGCGCAGGTGATCAGCACTTGCCTCGCAGCACTTCTTCAAAAACTGCAACATCACCGCAGATCACGTGGAACGGTGGCACGGAGTCGGTGTGTATTGTTCTACGCCATCGATACTCGGAGTCCGTGTAACCCCGCCAGTACATTACCGCGATATCTCAATGCCATATTATCCTTCAATGTTAACCATCACGATCTGCGAAAGTCGAAAGACAGCTAACTTCGAGCGTCGAGTAAAAAGGTAAACAGTAAACTAGAAAGTGCATCGAGTCAAGGAAGATCCGATGTACCTCGTTCGATGAACATCGCTAACTTGCAATGTCATTCGGCGGGTCTGTCTGGGTATAGCACGGTATCTCTGACAATGGTTCAATGGACATGTCTACACGACGGCTTACAAGTCTGATAGGAATTATGGAACTGTCTTCGTTGCCGTTTGATGTACTAACATCTGCTCAGGGCAGCTCCGAGCGGCAGGCTCGAGAGTCGTGACTAATGTGCTGATTGCAGATTTGGATGCTCTATTTGATCCCGATCCTTGTGGTAGAATGTACTAAAAACTTACATGATACGCAATTATATATTTATTATAGGTCATAATGAACGTTAAAAGTAATAAAGTAGTGGAACATGCCAGAAATGAGCTCTCGTAGTATGTTAAAAAAAATAAGAAAAAATTCGGGATATTGGCGATAAAAGTTTGGCTAGTTGAAAAACGCTCGGATTATTAATATCCATCTCCCGTACGTACCGGACAGTTCTAACAATATTAGTACTGAAGTGTCGAGTACCGACTTGTCGACTCGGAGGATGTGACGTCACATCTCTCATGTGATATAAACCGATCGTTTTTAAAACACTCAACTATACACCTGTAACTCTATATATTTAAAGACATCGAAAAAAATGAGATTTTTTGAAGAAATGACTCCACTACCTCGTAAAAATCGTAATGCATATAAAATGCTGGAAAAGGTAATAAATTTGTTGATTTACATTTTATTATCATAATTCGAATACATAAATCAAGAAGACTGTGGAAATAAAATACAATGATTTAAATTTAGGCCATAATTAAAAAAAACATTATTAATATATATGTATGCATTATTAAAAAATGAAAAGATTTACTTTTTGGAAGAAATTTTTAAATTGAATACATATATAATTAACACCGTACTTACACCATCTCTCCAAGAGAGAGAAAAATGAATAGAACGCCACATTCTTTCATTTGATTTGCTCTCATTAAATGTTGGAGCTTCTAACAATGCCATCTTCTACATGTTGGTTTACTCTGCTACAATCAGTATACATTTATAGATCATTAAACATTTAAAAAATAATAATTACTGAAATCTGCTCGGCAAAGTAAAGCACTGAAATCCGAAGGTTTCACAAAAATTATAAAAATAATTTAACTTGGCGGCATTGAAATAATTAAAACATATGTAGATAGTAATTTAAAATTTATAATATAAAATTTAAAACGTGTATTATATTTTTAAAATATTTTAATATCATTGCCTGGCGTTTAATACTATTAAACTTAATTATTAATAGTATTATATTTACACGACAAAAGTTGATTTGTTTATAATAATAAGCAATCGTCGAACTTTGGAACATACTATACATCTGGAAACATCTTTTGTTGACTTTTATTTCAATTTGAAAATGTTTTTATGATTTTTCATATAACAAGCTTTTTTGCCACAATTTAGACATTATATAGAAAACAAAAGTCTTTTCACATTTAATACACGACCGAATCCGAAGATACCAGCAAAGTCAAGGTCGACAAGAGGATGGAGCGTTTTATGTACATTAGTCGTTACAAATGGCTGCATGGTACAACCATCGGTCACTGTCAGGCCTTGATGGATAGTACACCGTACCTACCGAGGGTATTCCATCGCACGCTAGGCCGGGGACACTCAATACATGAGACGAGGAACAAACACTTCGAGACATTCGGGAGTTCAAAGGAGGGCCGAAAAAAGGAACACACGAATTAGCCAGATGGAAGAATGACGATTTGTTGTGGAGCCAGACGCTACGCCAACACGAAACTGGAGTGGCTCTACGCTGAGAATCGTCTGATACACACTTTGTATGTGCGAGTCTCCCAAGCTTTCGTTAATGCTTAATGTGAATTCCTAATTTTAAGAGGAAATATTTTAAATTTTTACATTAGAGACAAAAATGTAGAAAAAAGATAAGAGAACGCAATAATTTAGATTACCATGTTCAGCACAGATACACAATTCATTATTTATCTATTTATTTCAAGTTATATTTCCAAAAATTTGCTCTGCGTTTTTATATTTTATTAATTTTAAGAACACATACCTATTTTTGAACACAAATTACTGAATCCCACTGTAACTTTTAAATGATTTAATATTAGTTTACATAATTTTATCTACATATAGCGGTTTAAAAACCCTTATATTGATTATCTAAATAAATAACTATAACCTGTCCTTTCTATTAATATTCGATGCAATTAATCATTTGTGTCTCCGTATGTGCGATATCATCTTCATGTCAGATTGTAATCACATTTTTACAGGAAAATCTATAATCATCTGAAGATAATAAGATATTCTAATACGCTGGTGAGTGGGAAAACATAAAAAGGAAGGATGCAGAAGTTAAGGAAATGTGACATAATATGGCTATAAAGACAGTTCAAAAATAAATTTGAAAGTATTTTCGATTGAGAACAACGGTTTGGTGGTTGGCAAAATTGACGTAAAATCCATTTAATATTTAAAAAAAAAGGGCACGTCGGTGGAGAGCGCAAATCATTAATTATTCTTAATGTGTCAATAAAGGTGGCAAATAACATTTTACGTACATATATTAGTAGGTAAATATTTCACTTAGAGAATTTTATATATTTATTCTGAGATAATACCCATTATTTCAATCTTGTTTGTCCTAAAAGATCCATTTACCAAGGACATGAAAGGAATACACTTAGACCAGTGATGTACTCCCTAAGTAAATATTTGGAAAAAGTAAAGTTTCGACGAATAGATCAAAGTAATGAATATTTAAATCTTATTTTGCTTCTCTTGTAAAAACGGAGTTTCCATTACGATAATGTGTAAATAATCCATAATGTACAGACTCCTTCAAGTGCTATGTAATACTATGAAGGCAGTGAAAGTAAACTAATTTAATGGTGCAAGTGTTGATACAGTCGCAAGAAAACAATATCTTGGTTTATTATAAAATCAATATTTCCCTGTATAGAATTCGCCCCTCTTCGAGAAGCTAAATCTATTAGAATAATGAGATGAATTTACAACAATAATTTTCAAGACAACCGCGATATTTGATATCTTCATTGCACCTGCACCGTGAAATTTCATTATCGCGTCATTACCAGCACCATGCCGTGAATAAGGAAATTGTTGCCTTGTGTACACCACCTCTCCTCCACCGCGCGCTCCCGGCTCCTGGCTCCCGGCTCCCGGCTCCCGGCTCCCGGTTGGGGCCCTATTTGTACTCTGAGTAATGGATGTTCCCGTCACCCTTGCATTATCTTCACCTCTCCCTAACGAGGGGTGCATCATTTTTGCACCCTCGAGAGATGCGGTTTCGGTGCGGATAAGGAATATCAATATTCTTTTACTGATACCGAAGTTTGATATTATTTTAATCATCAATTATGAAATTTATGCAGAATTAGGTACTTACTTATTTTATATAAATTTATGGAAATACTGATTACTTTTATACAGGACCCTACCCTAGCTACCTTCTCTACTTCTATCGGTAATTAGGCGACAATTCAAAGAAAAGCATAGAACGTAACTGTACGCGATGTAAATAAATAAATAAACTTTATATTTATTTTATACTTTCTGCTGAAATTGCACTTCAGTAAGTATAATATATGTTGCAGTAATTAGAGTGTTTTTTACAAAATGAAATCGTTTTTTGGTCAGTTACATACAACGGATCCAGGTTAAGTGAGATAAGATATTATATAAAATATTTGGACGCATTTAATTTTGCGGTGTATTAAGAATTTTAAACTCTTTAAATATATCGATTAATTATAATACTAAAATCGGTCAAATTATTATACATTTTGGTAAAGTCAGTCACTCTATTAATGAGCTAAACATTGTTATTGTGTTATTGGTATTAAATATTAAAGATGATTGCTAACTGAGATTTAAGTGTTGGAAGTTTACTGTTTAGTATATCGGTGATTGCTCACCGAGCGTGAATAATCAGTTATCAATCATCTTTACAATCGAACACAAATCTTACAATCGAAGTTAAAATAACGGTTTAGCTCATCATTAAGAGTGACTTGTGGTATAAACTTTAAGAAACATAAAAATTCTCACATTTATAAATAATAATGAATTTAAAGAGAGTTGTAATCAAGTAACCCGTTGAAAAACTTTATAAAACATTGTCGAAGGAAGTTTGTGGGACGAAGGATCAACTGAAAGAGTGAAGAATAATGAAAAATGTTCCTCCATGTAGCAAACCCAATTTTGTATGCTGGAAAACTAAGTTTACTTTTTTCTGTGTAAACAGGCCCTGAATTATATTTTTTGTAGAAAATGTTAGAGCGTCCTAGTTGAGTAATGATACTACTACAAAAAGGGCTTCTTCCATGCGCCAGATCTTATTAGGTTCAAGTGCCTGAATTAAGCAACCGTCCCCTCGGAGGAGCTGCTGGGGGAGGGGTGGAGTGTGTGCTATTTGAATAAGGGGATGATTTATAGGGGAGTTCCTGTCGAAATTTTATTCATTAATATTGCCGATCACGATCCTTTCTAATTCATAGGTACACCAGACCTCGGTGGGTTGTGTCTGTTTTCACTAATTGCAATACGATTGAGATGTAAATGATATTCTCTCCGTAAGAAAGATTGATACAGCGGGCATTAAGACATGATTGTACATTTCTTACACATTTCAAATACAATAGATAATAGAACTACTGATCTTATAATTATTATTATTATCTAATATTTATGTAAATAATTTACTATTCATTTATTGACAATTTAGTTAGGTACCTGTAAAACACATATTTTTTATGCAATATTTTGTTTTATTTAATTTATGAATTACTTATTCATATTTTTATATTTTATTTACATAATATAATTAGTTTGTTCTATTTTTCTTTATAATTTTAAGTTTTCTGGCATTTATTATTTTATATAACTGCATTAAGTGTCGTCAAGTTCGGACAGTTGGATGGTGCACACCAATTAAATCTATTTGAATGCTTTAGCGGTGTAAGACAGATAGGTCTATTTCGAGTTGTCAAGTATTATTGTGAGTTTAAGAGACTTGAGTATAGCGCTTTTGATGTCATACAGGATGAGCCAGGCACTTCAGTGTACCGTTTTTCTTCCTTTTCTATTCTGATCCTTCAGCTTCATCACAATCCTTTCTTATACATTGCATTACTCACATAACTTGGACCTTTTAGATCTCATTGTCTCATACAACACCAATGATTTAATTTGAACGTGTGAATATGTAATATAAATAATACATTAATTATTGCTGTCTATAATTTATTTTCAATTTTATATATTCTGTCCCAATGTATTAAATAGGATTAAAATAGGGGGTTAGGTGGTTTGCTAATTTGGGAGAAATGAATGAAGAGAAAATAGTAATATCGATATATGACGCGAGTATTGATTACATCATAAATAGAAAACTCAACCAGGTAAATCTAATTCTCTTAGATGCTTCAACAATTGACAAGCATACGTGAGAGATACAAATACGGATGAGGCGAGAGGTGCCATATATGTACCTACACTCTGAAGCCACATCTCTATCTTTTAGTTAGTCAACCTTAACCTTTTTTGATTTGAGGAGAGTTATGTATGAGTTGAAACCATTATTTTAATAATTCTGTCTAATCTTATTACTGTATTATTCTGTCTAATGCAATTACTGTAAGCAGATGTGCATTGAAACGATTGTTTCATATCCCCAAAACTCGGATTTAAATTATGTTCTATATTTTATTCTATATTCTATATTTAATGGGAGCAATATCTCCACAATTATCTTTATAAACTAAAATACAACCCTTCAAAGATCAGATCGTATTTAACATCTAAACGAGAAAGAACTGAAAGACTATTCGTTTCAATACATCTCCGTGAATTGGTTATTTGTACACTTAAAACTTAATAAACGTAATTACTTCAAACCGCCAGTCTTCATACTCAAAATCTTCCTTGATGGTACATAATAGAGGCAGCATAGTGTAGCGCTCTATCCTTTCTACCAACCCCGTAAAGGAACGGCCTGGTGGCAGGATATTAGTTAAATAAAAACATACTAAATAATTTAACTCTACAATTAAATAAAGAAAGGATAATATTAACAAATGAAATCATCTTCAAAAGCTAATAATGATTATTTTTTCAATATTTGCATAATTACTTTGTTGTAACAAATTATATAAATAATAAAACACATTATTTAAAATCGCTATTTATTGATTCATCAACATGTTTCAAGACCTTCTTCAGGAAATAATGTATATACAAATACTAAAATCAAAAATGCAAGCAGAGACAATTTTTTTTCTTTAGAAATAAGTAAAAGTGTTAATGCAAATTAAATATTATAAACAATCAAATCATTTTTGCGAAAAGTTACCTTGTAAATTTGTTTTCACGGTTGTTCATAATTTAGTTACCCACCACTTTTATTTTTATAGTTTTGTTTCCACCTATGCTTGCATTTTTAATTTTAATTTTACTGAAGAAAAGACTATGGGTCTTGAAAAATGTCGATGAATCAATAAATAGCGGTTTTATATAAAGTGTTTTTCTTATTATTTATAAAATATGTTGCCACGAATAATTTTGTAAATATTGAAGAAGTGATAATATTAGCTATTGAAGACGATTACAGAACTCTGGTGAGTTATTTTCGGGTAAATTTTAATGACGTCCTTTGAAATTAAGCTAGTATGAATTTCGTATAGGTACTCGTTGTCCTGTACCTTGTTGATTTTTTCTCGTTTCAAGGTCTCAATTAGTGGACGGTGTCCCTGTTCCTGGAGATCACACGACTGGCCTCTTTGAAGTTATTAACTCACGCGGAACCCGCGCGTTGGGAGACACCAACACGCTCTTGTAAAAATATTGTTCTAAATATCAGAAAGAATAATGTTTAGAAAATAAATATTAAGAAAGAAATCGAATATTAAATTTTTACAAGTTTCGACTCTTTATCTTTACAATGTAAAACAAAAAATATGTACGAATTCTAGATAAAATGAAATTAGTTAATTGGTTGAACGATTCTAAAGGCGAATATAAAACAAGCTTAGAGTAAGTAAACCATTGTATGCTAAGCTTATTTTAATTAAATCTTGGTTTCTATGTAATTTCTGAAATTCATTAAATTATGATACATTCCGTGAATTCTCTGATTTTTATAACACACATTTTATGACGTCGTGTTATATATGTAATCTCTATCTAGAATAAAGAGCCTTTCATTTACATTAATCATTGAATATTATAAAATATTTTTTTTCGGTAAAATCAAATGTTTAATAATTTGTATTTCATTTTATATTATCGTAATTTTAATGTACCTACCTATCTATTTAAAAATATTAAATGTACAATAAGACTGTATTTACTCGATTATAAGACGCACTCTTATTTTTCTATACCAATAATAAAAAATAAAAACATTATATAAACTTTATAACAGACAAAGTCACAATACAATCACAATAAAAATGATTTAAAAATAGGCGAATAATCTATGTACTATCATCATCAGAGTCTAAACTTTCTTTAGATTCAGTGTCCGATTATTCTGAATCACTTTTCGACTCGGTTATACTACTCGTAGTAATCAGTGTTGATTCGCACGACTGTGGAATTTTACAGCAATCGCAAGACACCATCGATCATAAGATGCACTCCGTATTTAGAGACACCTGAATAGGAAGAAAACATGCATCTTATAATCGAGGAAATATGGTAATTCATATTGAAATTATCATGACATATGTTTTTATCGTGTACTTATGTTATGGGTTGGTATAATATATGCGTTTGTACAAACACGTGTATGCAATGGACTTACAGTGAGATGATAAACAAATTTAATTTTTTAATATTATTTAGGTTTTATTTAAAAAATGGAAGTTTACACGAAATACATAAATAACATTTTGACCATTTTCAAATTAATCTAAGTACCTGTGCTGTAAAAATAGGATCGACTCGCTGGTCTTCGGAATGAGACTCGAATTCCCGACCACTTGAGCGCCATCATTAGGTGAGTGTCTTGCCTTTAAATCAACAATCACGTCAAATTTAAATGATTGAAATGAATATGAATGAATAATTACAGTAAATTGTTTGAGTGTTAATTATAAATTTATTTACCATTTACATTCATTTTGAATTACATTAAATTAATTAAGTAATTACCTCAAATTAATTAAGTAATCACCTCAAATTAATTAAGTAATCACCTCAAATTAATTAAGTAATTATCTCAAATCAGTTCAAACTCGTATGTATATTATGTTTCTTTACACCTTTTCTCTCACTCTTTTTAAATCAGTACTTGTAATACAATTCACGTTCTATTTAAAAGTTTACGATGTGCCAGCTAATACTGCAGTGGAAATACGCCCCGCACATTGCGCATGTATATATATATATTTAGCTTCATAGCGTTGAAGCCGATGTCACTTATCATGAAAGGTTTACAGGACTTCGATTTCAAATCGTAAAAGTATTCATCATGTAAATGTAAAGGCTGAATTTTCAAAACGAAAAAACCCTATTGCCGAGTGCACGAGGGTCGAATGTCCAGAGAAATGGAAAACAGATTTAATTTCGTGCGATTTTTATCTGCTGTTGGTTTATTTTGATTCATGATGCCGCGACTGAAAAATGTGATAGCCAAGTAAGCCAGTGCCATCTGAAGCAAACTGGAAACTGGCTATGATAATATTATGGTTAAAATCTCGTTTGATACGACGGGGGCATTTTATTCTTAGTTCCACCGAAAGTGCTGGTCTTTTTGCTAAACTGGAATGGGATAATATTGATTTATTTATTTCTTACACATATTTGCGCGGTACCGTTTACAAAAAATAAAGTAGAACTATAGGCAACACTTAGGAAAAATAGAAACATGTATTCATTTTATTTAAAGTCCATAAAAATATTAAAAATAAATAGAAATATAATATTAGGAAGTAAAAAAACTATCAAAGACAAAAAAGAATTAAAGTTTTTCTTTTAGTTAACCTATACAGTGAAACCTCGGTTTACGAACTTAATTAGTTCCGTAAAACTGTTCGTTACTCGAGTTGTTCGTAAACCGAAACTCATAAGAATCAATGTAAAATGAATTAATCTGATTCAGTTCTCCCGAAAATGGTCCTTTATTATCTACTTTAAACTTGAAATTCTATACAAAACAACGAAAATTTATAGTAATAATAATAAAGCACAAACTTTATATCAACTGATCTTATTAAGGATAAAATAATTTAACAAAGCGTAATTCAATTTTGAAATAATAAAAAATGCACGCGTACAATATAAAAACAATAAAATACACTTGAGTGGCAGTCCAATAAATAAAACGCATTCGAACTGCAGTCCTCTCTCAAGTGCCTGTTCGTAAATTGAAATTCTGTTCGCAAACGTTCTGCACGATTTTATTTGTAAATTCGTTAAATGAATTTTAATGCTACTATCTTTTGAACATCTACTTATCTATGATTACACAAAAAATAAAAATGTTCCTATACATGGAAACAACGAAAATTGCTCAAGATAGTTGATTCTTGATGTTTTACAGTGAAATATATATTAAGTCCATACTAGACAATATATTAAAAAAAAAATATCCACAACTCACATACCTGTCAATTTTAATATATTTAGTAATATGATATAAATATACCGCAGTAAAAATGTTGGTCCACGATCTGCACCGCTTTGTATAGGTACCTAGAACATATTTTTTAAAAACAATTAAAGAAAAGAATTAATCTACAAACGAGCGGCCATGAGTGGAAACTTAACTAGAAAAGACCATCAGTTTCAATTAGTGAGAAACATTTTCCTGTTTTCATTAATTTATTACCGCTAAGATTTTATCGTAAAACAATTGCACGTAATTAGAAAACAATACGGAATCCAATACAAATTGGCGAACGAGTTGATTTCAAGCCCACATATATGTACAAGGCATTGATTGTGTCAACGTCCACAACTCCCGGGGGAAAATATAAAAATAGCGGTCAATTAAAATCAATTGGTATAATGTGTTATAATTGAATATGTCCCCGAACACTTGGCGAGTGTCACGAGAGTGAGTAACAACTGCGGGGGGACATCGGTCCTGTTACACCATTCTTTGTTCCCAAAAATTATTCGGGAGAACTCGATGATTAATTAAGTGCATCCTAATTAAGGAGACTCGTACCCGCGAACGGTGTTGTTGTGAGATTTTACGACTTTTTTTATGCTGTTTTCAAGATTTGGAGTAACTCGTGTAATGATTAATGTGGAGGAGTCACGCGTCAAGAGTCGGTGCGAGTGGCTTCACTGAATATTATTCTGTTAAATAAATGTCTTACAACTGTAGGTTGTACAGTGATGTGTGCGTCACCGTCACCATTGAGATGGGTAGGCTTACTTTAATAAACATGTGTAGCAAATGAAATAAAAAAGGAGACAGTGATCATTTTCGGCATAATATTAACTATTTTAATACAAACAAAAAATTAATCAAATTCTTTAAACGCTATAATATAATATAATCAACGTAGAAAGGCTCAATTGAGCATATATTGTAGTAACTACTCGTAGATTCCTAAAGCCACATTTTGGATTCATTCGTCTGAAAAATTCTCTTAAAAAGATTTTTTACTAATTCCATTTGTATTATTAGGAGAACACATTCTTGTTGTGAAGTTGTAATTATTCAGAACAGACGGTCTGATATTTTAAATATTAAATAAATGTATTAATTATAAAGATATACATATGAAATCAATTTTATCGAAACGCATTGTTGTTGCGCCACCGGCATTCGAACCTGGATCTCTTTCTAAACAGGGGAAGGTGCATTATCCAACTATGCTACAGCGACATTATTTTTGACGACAAATTTCTCGAACCTATATAACTATTAATTGTATTCACTGGTAGAGATATACAATTAATAGTGGAATCGGATCAGCATCAACCCAGCTTGATTGTAAGCAATGTATGGATACCGGCTACAGCCGACCGTGTTCATTGAAGAAGTCGACGGTGTGTTTATTATTTAAGGAATGCCTAGTCGGTCTTTTTATTTGGTGTCCCAGAGACGTGGAATTAATTCAGTGTGTCAAGTGCAGTGACTAACTGCGCGGTCCTAAAACTGAAAACTGCCTTTTTATGTCTTATTTACGTGCTGCGAAGAGCCTTTTAGCTCGCGCGAGAAGTCCTTCACGCAAAAACAATATTAAATATTCATAAAATGTGTTGGGCGGGAAAATACACATCCTTCCTTACATAAAACTGTTAAAACAGGGACATGGGATGCGAGCGGCCAACTGACGCCACGAGAAACCGACTAATACTCGACGCTCGGGTAAAAATGAATGAGTTTTATTACAATATTAGTTTTCTGGAAAGATTTCTCGAGAAAATTTCCTTACTCGGTGGGATGTCGCGGCGTCGCGCTGCATGAGGTCAGGATGGACCTTATAAAGCGCGACATTCTTAAAATAAAAAGTCACGCGTATGTACGCTATTATGAATTTCTGTGTCAATATTTTGGTTTTAATCGCGTACAAACTCCATGAATGATTAATGGTTTGAATTATTGTACAAATTGTATTGTTTTGTTTAAATATTTTGTAATTTTAAATGGTTATTACATGCTGACTTTCGGAGTAACTAGTATAATTTTCGTAAAGCTGACTATTACATTTAATAACACATATTATCTGCGGATGCAGGATGCGGTACCTACACTACATTGTATTCAAATAATTGTGTAAGAACTCAATTAAAGAGCAACTAATAGAAGCGTGCAGCGTGCAGCGTGCAGCGTGCAAGCCACGCCGAGTGCTATCATTGTCGATCATCGCATTCGGAACACACCGCTTATAAATATATGTAAATCTAATTCTGGCATAATTTCTATTGCCCATTTAATTTACAGCAATATAATTCCCCTTATTTGGTCGCACGCCTATTACAATATTTTGTCATTCGTGTAAAAATGAACTCTTGACAAAGAATAATTTTGGACAGTCGAGTAGCTCATTTGAATATTAACGGACAGAGCTAATGAGAATTTAGCACCGGTTATGATTTTTGACTATTTTAATGCAGACGAGAAATGAGTCGCCATTTTATTACTTAAGTCATAAAAATAATCTTTATTCCAGGTGCAATCCAAACCCACACTCGAGTGATGAAAATAGCGTTAGAAGATTGCAAACGCAACACATCGCGTATACAAATTCCACCAAATTCGTTGTTGATACTAATTTATATCCAATTATTGTACTCCTACGTGGCGTGGCTGGAGATTCCAATTGCTGTATCAAGGGACAAATTATTTTTTAACAACAGAGGAAAAACAAGTTTAAAAATTCATAGCTTTAGCTATTCGGCAAAAATTACCATTTTGAGAATATTAACTAATTTTTTTATGGAGTTGTCGCTTTATGTAACCCTTTATGTTTATGTCCTTTACGCCCTTGATAATTTGACCTTTTCGTATATACAGCACAAAAGTCATAAGTGTGCTCGTGAAATGCCGCAAGGGACATTAAAAATACGTAAGGGACGTACGACATTTATGATTTTATAACAAACACCCATTTTTAAGTGATATGAAGAAATTTTTATGATTTAAAAATCTAAAAGCACGAAAAGAAAGATTTATAAACATGTATAAGTACATTTAATACATGTATATATATATACACCATCTCTTAACCGGGGATGGTTTCGAGGTCTCTTGGTCATGATTAAAGAGAGTGCTTTGAAATTTTCTGAAAGTTATGCAATGAGATCCTTTCCAATACTTTAAGATCTATATAACAACTCTTTTTTATACAATATAAAAGCAGACATCCTTGCCAACTTTTTATCTACTGAAAAAAGTATTAGAAATAATAGATATGTATTTTTTTGCCCTATCACATTTACTATTCTGTCAACACTCAAATAGTTGGCTACTAAAAAGTTATTTTTCTGCATTTGACTTGAAGTTAGTACAGTACAGTTAGTATTACATAGTCGATAGAGTAGTTTAGATTTTTTTTATTTTAATTGAAGTATTTATAAATTTTAGATTTTAATTTAAATTTTATTTTAGAGTGTCGGCAAAATAATAAAAAATATGAAAGAAAAAATATAAATCATGAATAATTTAAAAATAAATTGAAAGGAGCTGTAATTCATTATTATTAAAATTCATATGGACTAGATGATAGTAAAAATCTGGTGTCGGTATATGAAAATAATTTGTAATATACATATAGGGTTAATTAAGAAATATTTTTAAATTTGGCAAAATTAACTTTGTGGTTAAAATTCATTATTTTTATTTTTAACTTTATTTTATTAACCACTTATTGAGTAAAAATACATCTACGGGTTTTGAAAAATATCATATTCTTCTCCAGGATGTCAATAATTAATAAAAACATCTAAAAAAAAAGTTAGGTATTAAATTTATTTTTTAAATAATTATTGTTTAAAAAAAGATTTTGTTAAAGAAACAATAACATATGTTTTTATTAGTTATTGACATTCTGAAGAAGAAAATGATATTTTTTAAAACCGGTAGATGTATTTTTAACAATAAGTGGTTAATAAAACAAAGTTAAAAATAAAAATTATTAAGAAATGGTATTGTATTGTGGTTAAATAAAAAAAAAAACAAGATTATAGGTACCGAAACAGATTTTGATTTTAAGGCACCACAAGTAGGTAGACAGTGTCTCCATATCGAGTAGTTAGAGAATCTGCGATGAGAAATTTATTCAAGGAAGGTATTCCGATGGTTTCATGTCTCAAGTTGCATATCCTGACCAAGAATGCTTGAATACCAACGGAGAAAAGTACGAATAACTCCTTCATATTAGAGAGGCCAGACCCACAGCAAGAAATAAACCAAGTAAAAGTGAATATAAAAATATTATGTAGATTTCGCCATTATTTTGCAATGGGCTGTCATGAAACCATGTTGAATAAATATAGTAAGTAGTACGCTCGGTAGAACATAAAATAAATTACGACAGTTTTTTTTAAGAAGTTTATCGTATTTTTTGTATTTGTGTACAGTGCCGAAATGTCGGAAATATGGATATCCTTTTAGGAAATAAAATCCAAAGATGCGGACTATACGAGAAAATGGTGTTGTACGTTCTCAAAACGCACCATGTCTTTGCGCCCTAACTTTTGACCGCTTCACGGCCAACATGACTGATGAATTTAATTCAAGGGCACACTAGACTTTCTTTTACTTTTTTACATACGTAATAAATACTCGACATAATATAATACATATTTTGAATACAAAATCCACCGTTTAAACCACACAGCTACGGTTAGTTTATACTAAAGTAATATATCTTAAATACTAATTAAATGTGTTAATTAGAAATATATTCATATAAAATCAATTTTATTTAAAAATATTATTGTTACGCTACCGGGATTTGAACCTGGATCTCTTTCCAATCCCGAGAAGGTGCATTATCCAACTATGCTACAGCGGCAGTACTTTTGACGACAAATTTTCGAACTCATATGTTACACTTTTCAAATTAATACATCTATCGTTCCATTATTTGAAAGCCATCTGTTTTGTTACATTTAATTATTATTTAAAATATCATAGTTCTATGTAATTCCGAATAATTACAATTTCACAATGAGAATGTGTTCTCCTTAATAATATATTTTGTACAATATAGTACATCAACAATGACGTAGCGTGAATATACTTAAATGCTACCATCGCTATTAAATGTCAGTATTATTGAAATACTTAAGGATTTTCAAATTCCTGGTCACACGCATTGAGGTGTGTGAGCCGTATTACAAGTGGATTAATAATAACGGATGTATTTAAACACTTTAAATAAATCCTGTTTCGACCAATATGGAGTATATCTACAAATAATTCTAAAGATTTTGAGATTTAGAAAATAAATACATTCATTCAAGTATTTAAAACCTTTATATATTAATACTTTTAAAATTAGCAATATTAACTTGGTTAAGATTCATATTTTTTTTATTTATTATCTTAGTTTAATAACCACAATTGAGTTTAAAAAACATCTACCGGTTTCGGAAAACACCTTTTCCTTCTTCAGGATATGTCAAAACTAACTAAAAATATAGCATTGTTTTTCTATTTATCCAGAATCTATTTTTAAATTTTTTAAAAAATTTTTTTAAAAAAAAAAAAAACAACAATTATTTAAAAAGTAAATTTAGTACCTAACTCAAATTGCTGCTCAATACAAATTTAGTCGAATAATTTTTAGGAAAAAATTTTAGAATAGGACTCGTAGTTAAATTTAGTTGGCTGTTTAGAATTTCCTGATTACTTTTACATGCTTTATTTATCTCCAACGATTCCAAATTATTTAATTTGTGACCTACACCATTTATATGCAAAATTGACAATCCCAATTTTTTATCAAAACCATGACTATTTTCTATCAAATGATTAGCAAATTCTGAAAACCCACTATTGTTCAAACATCTCAAATGCTCCTTTACTCTTATATTAAAATTTCTACCCGTTTTACCAACATAAAATGCAGCACAATCCTTACAACTAAGTTTATAGACGCCAGAATTGTTAAATTTATCATCCTTGTCCTTAGAATTTATGAGCAAATTTCCTATACAATTATTTGTGTAAAATGCTGGTCTAATATCTCGTGGTAGGTGTTTAGATATTTGTTTCGAAAAGTTATTTATGTATAAAATCCTAAAAAAAAAAAAAAACCTTTATATATTTATGATATTAAAAACCAAAAGAAGAGGACGTCCGCTAACGACTTGGCAACCAGATAACGTAAACCAGATACTTAAGGATGGTCCTGTTAGAAGCTTCAATAATCGGCGAGCTTGAATGAAAAGATGTATGAATATTGATGAAGGGAGAATCGTGTTAGGACTCTATCCTGTTTGCCTACTCTCGCGGGGAAACGGCGTGATGGTAAGTTAGTTAGTTATTTAATTTTTTACTGTGATGACTTTCCAAGTATCACCAGATTACCTTGGTATTAGATCCTCTGAGTATGACTGATTTCTTGAGTCCCGATCCTTATAAGTGAAACTTAGTATGTCCAGGTAACAATACTAAGTTTATTACAACAACGTATTTTACAGTCAGTAATAATTACACACTTTCAGAGATAGTCTAGTTATTCTGGAGAAGCTGTGATGGAAGAGAGCTGTTCCCCAGAGACGGCCTCTTATAAAGTTCATCTCCCACCACTTATCTACTCACTTTCATGATACACACATACATACATATATATTTACAAAGAGACAGTTCTCACATTTACAAAAAGGATTTTGAAAACAAATTTCAATGTGATACAGATAATGTACCTTAAACAATTTTATTTGGATTTTTTTCAATATACTAATAGATATTATCTAATCCTTTAAGATTTTTACGACAGATATGTAAACAACTTCATATACAATACTTCAATATTAGCAAAATTACTTTGTGGCCACATATTATTTAAATAATAAGATAAAACGCTTTGTGTAAACCACTATTTATTGATAAATCAACATAATTCGATATCTTTGATTGCAATCGTTTTTATATGTGTAAAACTTGCAGGAATTTTTATATTACAATTCAAATGAGATGCCTAAATAGCAACTATTCTGAATTTTCTAATCATATTTTAGAAACAAACCATTCTCTCGACATTAACAAGGGTTTAGTAATATATATACATATACTAGGGGTTTACAGTTAGATAAATTAGAAATTTTATAAATAAGATAAAGTGTTAATAGCAAGCGAAATATTATAAATAACCAAATTCCTTTTGCAAATAGTTATATTTTAAATTTATTTTCATAGTAGTTCCTTCTTAGTTACCCATCACTTATATTTTTATAATTTTATTTTTATCTATGCTTGTATTTTTAATTTTAGTATACATTGTTTCCTGAAGAAGATATCATAGGTATTGAAACATGTTGATATGTCAATAAATAGTGGTTTAAACAAAGTGTTTTATCTTATTATTTATTAATATATAATAATCGAATAAAACAAAACCTTCAGAAAAATACAGATATTCATTAAAATATTAATGAATCATTCCATCGTGTAATTTATTATGAAGATTGAAAATTAAAAAGACACCGATATAATATTTTTAGTTTCGAAAATATAGTGTAAATATTATTAATTTAGTTGAATGGAGTATACTTCATCCGATGCCCGAAGAAATGATGTATGTTTGTCAAACAGGTCGAATAATTCATCGGGAGTTGTGGCTTTTGCTGGGCGAAGTAAGTTTGGCTGGGAACTGCGATAACAACGTAAAAAGTATAAAAAGCATCGAACGATAAATCATTCCTTTTAAATGCTAAAAAATGTATACGTATATGTATAAAAGTTTGATTTATGTGAAAGCAACAGATGATACAAATATAATAGTAGATGTTTGAAAACAACCGTTATTCAAAAAAATATCTCTCCGACGTTTTCGCTTTTTACTTAAACTTGCTTAAAACTTCGTTTTGATACATAACTGTCGGCTTATATCATCTTTACCAACATAAGTAATCTTTTCTTAATCTAATAATTATGTTACCATCACAGTAATGCTCGTCTATGGATTGGCACCGGTTTGTGAAAACGTGTTTAAAAAAATCGCTGTTTATTTTAATACATCAATTCCATTGTTCAAAATCTTCTAAATTACCGCCTTTATCATAAGTATTCTACCATATAAAGTTTACGATAACCACGATACGTTACAGTAATTGCATATTATTGGAAAATAATCTATAAACTGAGTTTATGTTATGTATTTATTAAAAAATAAATTTAGTACCTAACTCAAATTGTTGCTTAATACAAATTTAGTCGAAAAATTTTTAATAATTGTTTTTTTTTGTTAATATTTTTTAAAAATAGATTCTGGTGAAGAAACAATGATATATGTTTTAAGTTAGTTATGACATCCCGAAGAAGAAAATGGTATTTTTCAAAACCGGTAGATGTATTTAAACTCAATTCAGTGGTTAATAAAACAAAGATAATAAATAATAATAAAAAAAATACAATTGTATATCATTATATACATTATATTTATATTTGCTGATTGTTGATTAACAATGTAATTAACAATATGGTTTTGGTTTATATTTAAATTGATCAATTGTCGATGATTGATGAGAACTAAAAATAAACTTGATGATTAAAGACACACGTTATTATAGAATTTTAAACGACGTACAATTACCGAAAAATTTCTGTCGATAGTCTGTCAAATTAGCTCTTTAAATCATATACGCTCCGCAACATCAATTAGAGATCCAATTTTTATTATTTTATAATGATGAATTTAATAGATAATTGAAGGATATTCAATGTTTCAATAATTCGGCTTCAAGTATTCAAGCCAAACTGTCAAAAATGTGTCACACGAAAAAATTCTCCAAAACAAACCGCTCGTTTCGTAATATGTATGCTATTCTGTGCATTATACCAATAATCATTAAAGTCATTTTTTGTACGTTGGATGCTGTTAATGAATTCGTATGCAGTATTCGAAGACCTTGATATGCGGAATTGAATGCGTGTGCGCGAATACTTTCAAACTTTGTGGAAACATAACGAATGATAGAATCCACTGTTGCTGGTATCTGTGTGCTCACGCGATTCATGGATGTTCGAAAGTTGAGAATGCATATGTATTTCAACTCGCTCCGTTCGCGCTCCGTGTCGTAGTGTGTGTTATGACTGGTCTCTAAAGGACAGGATGAATTTATTTGCAGCAGTGCTGTTTTCGGCTTGAAACAAAAAGTCCAAAGCTTTTTGACTCTAGAATACAAGGGGTGCGGAGCATCCAAAGCATGTATGAAGCGACCGCACCTGGTGTATACATACCTACATAAAAACTTAGTATAAAATAAGTATTGAAAAAATCATTTGAATTCTTCATGTCATGATTTGATAAAGAAGATTCAGATGTGATTAGCTTTATTCTTCTATTATCAGCATCTTCGGCCTACCAGAGTCTCTTAATATACTTCCTAAATACGTACATGGGGATTATAAACTACCGACGAGCTCTGATCTTATTCACAGTAGAAGTCTCTCATCATTCTAATGAGTGGAATCTACTCGTAGAAATATATTTAAAAGATTTTTTTAAATGGTATTTAATTGTGTATGCAGATACAATGACGACTGTCTGAGGTTCGTATCCAATTAGTTTTCATTACATAAACTCAACAAGAAATATCAATTTAATATAGTTGTGAAACTGTGAAAGATTATGATTTTAGATAGAGCCATTCTCATAGATATTACATCTTACAGATGAAGGTTATTGACTCCACAGTGCCTGATGTGAACTATAGTTTATCTTAAATTGATTAATTATATTTATGCATTATAATGTGTTAAAAATTATATATAATTGCGATGTCCTTGGGATCATATATATGTGTGTGTCAGAGCGCCGCACCGCCGGGGCGGGATGTGTATATGTGTGTGTATTTGCGGGGATAAAAAGGGGACGCGCGCAAGGCTCGGCCTCTCTTCTGCGTTACCGTTTGACTTCGATACTAGTTATATACCTTGTAGGTACCATAATTGCATTATTCTTGTAATATTTCTTTTTATTTAAATTTATTTATTTATTAATCTGCTATAATTACACTGATATAATATAATACGATAATAAGTTGTTTTTTTTAGTTCTACCACTTCATTAAATAGCATGCACTTCTGCAGAGAAGAGGATTACATGTTAATAATTATCGTTTACAATAACTAATTAATTATTAATGGTCACATAACAGTTTCTGTACGACCACCAACAATCTACTACAAAGTGCACTACTGAGACGTACTTATTACGTAAGTACATAATAACAATTAACAAGTTGAATAGGAATGTTGATTTGTCCAGTTTCCAATGACGTATTCCTAAAGACCAGCATTTTTTTCCTTTTCAACCTTTGGTGTGTCTATGTATTTGAAGGGAAAGTGATCTGAAGAGTAACTTCCGTCACAGTTTTGTCAGCGGAAATTCGACATACGAGGGCCCAGCATGCATACACACTTAAGGCCATGAGCTCAAATTGTCGTAAAACGGTTTGCCGAATTATGTGATTTCCTGTTTCTTATTTTTTATGTTATGGATCATCTACTAACATCCCACACGACCGTTCCACACCGATTACGTGAATCCCCCTATAACATGGAGCGAATTTTTTGCGTAATTTAATTATAAACGATTTCACTTATTATTATTAAATTTTCACAATACACTTTATTTTGGATGAATGAAAGACTATTGAATTTTTTGAATGTTTGAAAATGGCCTTAACCGCCGAAACAGCTGTAAAATTTAAATAGTGCTGTACGACAACTAGCAGAACTCGATAATAATATTTATTAAAATTTGTTTTTTAAATTACATAAAACGTAAACATGGAGTTTTATAAACTAAACACAATAACAATAAATTAAAAAAACTATTTTTATTTGTTTAAGCACAAATTTTCATAGATTCAGCAGGAATTTGTCAATACATTCACTAACTGTAACTTAAGTAATTCTATAATGCATTACTAGATTAATTTACCTCATACCACACTGCCAAATTAGTTTTACTTCTAAAGCGTTACATCTCCATTACCATCATCGGTCATTTTCTAACTACTGGTGGATGAAAGCCTCCCCATGCGTTTACCACATTTTCTCAGTCCGTTGTTATTCGCTGTTATATTTAATTATTATATTTAACGATTTCGTCAGTCCAGAGAGTTTTAAGACGGTCTTTTGATCTCTTGATTCCATCATGTCGATATTTTGACTATTTTTAATGCTATGTTAAACGCTTACGCAGTGAAATAGGATAAACTTGAGCACTAGGCGAGTGTCTTATACTAGGACCGACAAGTATAAGAATGACCATTCTCAGAGCGATGAGGCATTTAATTTTAATCCAAAATTCTTGTTTAAATAGAGTCACTAATAATGGGTGTTTATATGTTTGACTAGTTTTTATGAAAGAGTTGTGATCAGAAGGTTGTGGATGTGGACGCTAGAGACTCTTTCTCCCAGCGTTCCACTGAGTTCGTTTGAGGATGATGTCGCGGAAGTTTTGTGTGTAGATGTGTGGGTAAATGTGGCTGGAGCAAGTTGAATAATAAAGACTACTTATAGCAGTTGATAGATTTACAGACGTGCGAATTGATGCAAAAGTAGATGCAGACGCGCATATTATTGATGTCAATATCTGGCCGGTACCGGCAAGATTATGTGGCCGGTGAGAGCTTACGGTTTGCACCCAGGTATTTGCCAGGTGCGTTCAGGAACCGTCAGCGGTGTTAATGGTTGTGAAGGTGATACAAATCAGCAGTTCTCTTTTTCACACGATTCTTTTCCTGTGTCTTCGTGTAACGCCCATCATGCATCTTTCCGTGCGTTTTTGCGCCTAAGACTTCTCCTTGATTGGGAGCGTAATGTATATTAGAAGTTTTGCGGGTATTCTAATTGATATGCAGGCTATAGCGCCTTGACTTGAAGCAAGTGTAGAGATCCGTGATGCTGCAGTGCGTCTGCTGTCCGCCGTCCGCCCACGGCCACCGCTCCGACCCCGTGACCCTCGGCTGATCAATCACTGCCCGTTTCGGTCAGGTGAATGCATCATCAGACCCCGAGATCAAACCGTCGTGTGATCACAATGAGGGGTTCTGCGCCAAGTAATTTGGTAAGCTGTTTGGAATCCCAAAAAAATAATCATTTTTCATATATTTTATTAACTCGTGAACTTGCAACTCATTAGTTGCCTGTGCCATAATTTAAATATTTTTTTTTGCAATCGTTTTATAAAATTCCTATAAGTTATACACATCGTGTATGCGTGTAATCCCAACTCTCCCTCAAAACCGCAATCATTCCTGTTATCTGCCCGCCACTATTTGCTGGGAATATAAAGTGATACTTTGGATTGCAAAAATAACTGTAATATAATATACTAGCAGCAAGCAATGAGCTTGCTGCTAGGCCCTGCGGGCGGCTATTTTAGGCGTTTCGGTAGTAGTGACCGCTACGCGGCTATTGGTGACCGCATCGCGGTCAGGGTCTTAACAGAATCTATATTTCATTGTTAGATCTTTCCCCAAAATAAACCAGACGTAAATAATATGTTAATGTAATTAAAATTATTCAACATATTAGTTATCAAAATAAACGCAAAAATGCTATATTATCAGTATCATATGCTTTTAAATAAATACGGAATCGGATGAATGGTTTTCTCAGCAGATTTTGTTAGGTCGTAAACATAATCAAAAATCGTCGTCTTAACATTGCGACTAAGAAAGTGCTTCATTCTATGCTACTATGCTAAGTAAAATTTCTCCCTTACCATAAACAGCACAGATAAGAAACGATGACAGATGTCAATATACTTGCCAATCGTCGTGTACGATTTCGCTAAAATATGTTTTTTTCTTACTCGTAATAAAGGCAATGTACACTTAATTTCAAATTGAATATATATTTACATTCTATAATTGAATATATAAAAGAGAAAACGTTAAAATAATTTTAACCAAGAGATATTAAAAACACGTTCGATATTTTCGCTACTTTGGCAAATATATTTTTATTTTCAAATTAAACTACACGTAAGACATCCAATAGATAACAGATGAGGAAACGCAATATATAATAAGGATGGCTAAACGGTTTTCTGTAAATAAATCGACTAACCTGACTTAATCTAATGTAAAAGATAAATAAGCAATTTATAATGATGCTTTATGGTCTTATTCAATTAATGGATGCATCATCAGATGGATACGTAGAACAAGATACAGATCTCGGAACTAATATAAACTCTCATGTAACTGCATTGTACGAGATAATGCATCACGTCAAAAGACTAGTGACAGCCGTTTCCAGCCGTAAAATATCTAAAATCACTGCACACGTTTGCAAACTTTTTTCTTTTCCTTTCAAATAACAAATATAAGAGAGTCATTATAATATTCGCGCGAAACATCCGTCGTAAGATGAATCTTCTTCGATGTCTGTGAGCGTGGACCGACTTCTAATTGTATTATTTGCATCGAAATCAATTATGCTTTGAGAGTGCCGACAGAAACGGCATCTTCTCGTGATACGGAAACTGATGAAATCAAGATGTGAATAGCTTCGCAGCTGACCTGAAGAAATGAAGTCTTCATGATTATCAATCATGGATTGAATACTTCTCATTGGATATTGTTAGCATTGCGAGGCGCGCGGTTTATATGGTCGGGTTGACAATGTATTACAATTAGTAGTTTGAATATCCCTCTACAACTGCATGATTAACAACTAAATCGTACAAACAGTTTTCGTCGATGTCATATCTAAGACATCCCACTTCAGTAAATTAAATATATATATGTATGTAATAAATATAAAATTATATATATTTGATTGATACACGGAAGTGTGGCCTGGAGCTGGCTGAAGAAGCAGAATGAAAGTAGACTGAGTGCAGTGAAATGAGATCACTTAGACGTATATGTGGCAAATCAATTTATGATTGTAAGAAATTAGGATTATAGGAGGAAATTAAAACGAATAGTGAATATGATTTAAAAAGGATCGCTTAGGTAATTTGGTCACATGTAACGAATCGATAAGGAGAGAATAATAAGAAAGATGTATGACGCAAGTGTTGATGGCACGAGAAATAGAAGACGTCCACAGAAGACTCGGCACAACCAGGTTCACCAAATACTGGAAGATGGTCCTGTCAGAAGTCTCAGTAATCGACGAGCTTGGGTAAGAAGATGTATGAATGTGGATTAGTAGAGAATTGTACCCCATTAATTGAGAAGAGTACCCCCGAAGGGATACGACGTGATGAAAATATAGTTATATGTGCATATTATTAATGAAATCACATTTTTATCGCAAGTGACAAAATTTTATTAATTAATTTATTTATTTATTAAAATTTTAGAACAGTTCTTATAATTACCACAGGGACTAGAATGAATTACCAATTATGCTATGTTTACTATGTAATTTCACGACGAATTTTTGACTCGGTTTCTTCTGTTTTATTGAAACCTCTATTATTTCCTATTAATGTATGTCTCACTAGTAATTAAGTTATAATGTTATTTGTAAGATTCTTGCGGCAAGAGAATGATCCAAAGTCCCGGCGGTAGTATAATTTTTCGATAGATAGATTTGACTGTGTATCGCTATAAGACTTTACTAATTTGTTTTAAAATAATGTACTTTCTGATGTAATAAATAAATAATTTATTTTCACTACTATTCGAGTGCTATTCGTACACACCCATAATTCGTGTTGATTTCATTCCATATTCATTTAATTACGTCACTTTTGTTCAACCTCAATCGAGTTCGAATATCGGGCTCATTTTCGGTATATCCAAGTAACGTGTTAGAAATTCAATTGTCTATCACTTGTATTAGTTACGACTGAACTAAATATAATATATATCAATTAAAGAAACGATCTGTGGTTTCTAGTTCGTCGACTTTAATTTAAAATAGAATAAATATATTCTCAAAGTGTTCCTTCCAGCACGAATATTCTCACACGAATAATAAGTACGGTACAAAATAAAATATTGTAATTTCTTCACATTTTAATAATAAGGAGTAAATATTTTGTAACGAATATTCTCTACGTCGTGTTACTATTTATTCATCGTAACTTCTTTTCACTTCGAGAACATTGAAGTGATAGCATGAATCGAAACGACTTAACAAACTTACCATCACGCCTCCGCAGAGATTATAGAACGTCACACTCTTCCGTTCTGACGTACCTCTCGTGCCTAGTTAACTTTTATACATCTCATTGATAAATCTGGTCGTAAATATTTGATCTACTTGATTGTGTCAGATATTTTGCGGAGGTCATCTGTTCCCGTTTAATACCGGCCATATATATTTTTTTGCCACCTGTAAAGCATAAATTAATGCACAATAATTACTTAATTAGTGGTAGCCGATGATAACCGAGGTTAACTTATTATAGTGCCTAGATAATAGAATCCCACTGTCTCGGCGTATCATTCACGGTCCATACAATTTAATAAAATATAGAACTTTCGCAACCATTCGCTTTCTGTAGCCTCCAACCATCGCATCATACAACTTCTTTACAAAATCCTCAAACATATATTGCATACGCCCAAACCAACTATTATATAATCTTGTCAACTAAGCTGCGTTATCTGTATGTTCATTTGCAAGCGGTGTATTTTCATCTTCTTTTAAGTTAATTCTCTGAAAAATGCCTGCATGCTGCTGATAGCCGAATGTACTAACTAGCTTACGTATAAGTTAAATATAAATAATTCATTGAGCTAATAGAATTGAAGTTTATTCATCTCGTGACTAAAGGGGTCCTTTGAAATATGGTCATATTTTTATCGCTTAGTCATCTTTATATGGGACATTTGACAAATAGCTTCTTCTGAATAATCTCTAGAGGGTTACGAGTATTTGTATAAAACTTGAGGCTGCCACAAAACGCGTTTTTATTAGAATTAAATACGAGTATATTCATACCTCGGTACCAATAATAATATTACTTAACGGTGTCGGGGATGAAGTAGGCTGTGCTTAAAGTTATTGGATAAATTGATCGGCTATGAATCACTTACCTCTAAATTTATTGACTTATTCGACAAACAATAAACTCTTATCCTTTGGCACTAAAATAGATACAACCCTTTCTGAAAATGGTATGGGTTCAATCTATTAACAAATCTAAGAAAATTTAACGATAATAATACAGATATGAACAATGGAAAACCAACAAATTATGGTTTATTTTTCAAGGCGTTTGAAGGATGGGAGATTAATGAACAATTGATTAATTTTTAATATACTAATTAAATGTATTAATTAGAAAGATATACATACATAACTAATTTTATCGAAATAAATATTGTTGTTGCTACCGGGATTCGAACCTGGATCTCTTTCCAGTCCGGGGAAGGTGCATTATCCAACTATGCTATAGCAGACAGTACCTTTGTTGACAAATTTTCATATGTTTTATTTTTCAAATTAATCGTTCTATTATTTGAAAGCCATCTACTTTGTTTTAATACATTTAATTAGTATTTTAAAAAATATCACAGACCTGTGTTCTGAATAATTAACTTCACAATAAGAATATGTTCTCTTTAATGATCGATTCATTTTCTAGGTCGCTGACTTAAGAAAATTGGTATTGTTGTAGTATTATAGCGGGACCGGAACGCAACGGAACGTCGTTGCGGTACTTTTTTCTACGACCGGAACGCGTTCCAGTATGAATTGTTAGATCAAAATATGTGTATGTGTTTGTAAACATTCCAGGAATAGTGGTGTCGTCGTGCTGGTTCTTTTTACGACATTTTTCTAAGGAAGTTAAAATTTTAAGCTAAACCGGAATACACTTTATACGATAATAAATAACAGCCGGTAATTTCATCTGAAATATACTTTAACATTCTATTATGTCAAACCGAATAAGTCAAAATTGAAAACTTTAATACTAACTTGAGTTTGGGGAGTTGTTTAGTCATCACGGTTTCAATGTTTTTAATGTGTTTAAGTTTATAACTACGTCTTAGTACTACTACTAATTGTTTGTGTTATATTATTTTATAAAGACTTTTTCGTTATTGTTTGTGGACTAATTTTATGAGAAATGCTAGTGTATTAATTAATATACGAAAAATACCTAAGGATGTCCGAGAAAAGAAAACAAAGGTTATTTTCATTTCATTTAGTATCAGAAGTACTGAAACGTAGTAACGTTTCAGTACTTCTGATACTAAATGAAATTGGTAACGCTACTCCCCTTTAGGGTAGTAGCCCTAAAGGGGAGTAGCGTTACCATACTTTTTTATCGTTACACCATTGTATTGTTGGAACATAATAATTAAACTACATGAAATACATTTTTTATCTTTAATCTGTTTGAATTAAATGATATTTAAGTATTGCAAAATAAAATTATCCGGAAAATACTTTGTTCTATTGAGGATAATCACCGAAGGCACGCCTGGATAAGCGTTGAATTTGTCGAGGCTTTCCAACAACCGAATATATCAGTAATATTAAAAAAATAATGCTCATTAATATGGGCAGGACATATGATGACTTCAGAGCACTCGCGAGGGAACGCCAACAGGATTTCGGACCCGAGAATGAGATGGAGCCCCTGGGATACCCAAGTTTTCAAATTCCCCGTTGGGAGACCACAACTCAAGACAGATAGGCTTGCAGGAGAGTTGTGGGGTCGACCATGAACCTGAAAAACCCTTACAGTTAACTATAATAATATTAATAATAATTTTGTGTTTGAAATGGCAAAAATAATGTACATAATCCATTATAAATTTTCTCAGGTTCTTACGGCCGTTGTATTCACAATTGTATTAATTCAATGTATGTATATACTTACTAGTCAATGTTTATTTATATATATACATATATAATAATTTGATAAGTAAATTAAATTAAAACTTTTATTAGTAGAAACAAAAATCTTTACATTTGATTTAGTAAAAATTTTCAGGAACAAAAATACACCAATTTTATACGCCAACATATAAATTAGATATTTTTAAAATAAATAAATAAATAAAGGGTTAGATCAGATCAGATTAGTTTAGGTTAGATTTGATTATGTTATGATAAGTTAAATGTTATTAAGTGTTCCTTTTCATTGCTTTAAAATAGGTTTATCAAAAAATTAGAGAAGCGATATTGTGCCTTTGCTAATATGCTAGTAGTCTAGTCAATTAATGCATTTTCTAAGAATACTACACATTCTTACACTCAATTAAAGATTTTGGTAAAATTTTACGTTAATGCATACGTAAATGTACAGATTTTATAAATTTTATATTTTTACTGCAATATTTTTACGTTAAATACTAGAATAGAAAATATACCAATATTTTTATGCATTCAATGTGATAAAAAAAAAACAACGTTTAAGTTTTTATTTAGTTTTTAATTTGATATATCTGATGGCGCAATATATACCAGAATAAGAATTACGAAACAAGATGTTTTTAAATCAGTCTCCCTTCTTACTTGGAATTCAGATCAGCTTAATAGATTTCAGATCTGCTTCAGTACCTCGCCGATTCTTGCTACTGACCTTTGAGCGAAACGAAATACGTCAATTTCAAAACAGGACTAAGATTGAGGACGTAGATCGAATTTTAAATATAGACTAGTCTCGAATTCGAAAAACCCTTTGGTAAAATACCACCCGGTGGCGTTATATTTTATTTATAGAATTGTTTAATACATGACGCCTTTCACCGATAAATAAAACGGAGAAAATGTACATCATTTGAGAGTGATGGGGGTAAGAAAATATATTAACATAAAATACATAAGGCAGTTGATGGATTTATTAAAATAAATTTATCATTACACGTTACATACATATAAGCAGGAGTGTGAACTCCATACAAGCAAAAAAGGTGTGCACTACTAAAAATCTGGGAAATAAAATAAAATAATTTTTATATAATGAAAATACCGTATTCTAGCCGTTATTACTCGAATTAGCTAACCTTGTCTATGTCGTAACTCACGGCTTTTGAATAAACCTAATTTGTTTATTAAATCCTTATAATAATTATACTAAACTAAATGACTGCTGTTTCGAATAGAAAAAATCCATACTGAAATCTGTATAGAGTGACATTTCTACATATTTGTTTTACTTGACAGACTAATAGTTTTGAGTTCTTAATGTATTCCAACCAATGATTCAATATTTCGGTGTTTGTGTACATAAAATTTGTAGATTATAATTTATCATCTGTCAAGCGAGCGAATTTGCATTTTTCAGGATATTATTACCAATATTGAATTAAATATCGAAATGCAATTATTTCTATATTGAACTTTGGCTATGCTAATTTGTAAAGCTAGTTATTTAAATAAATGTTTTTGAACACTGTTAATGAAACATTTTTAATTCGTTGTTCTAAGGAGAAATCGTAGAAAATATTTTAAGCCAAATCGAAAGCAGAGGACGGTACCGAGCAATTAAAGAACTTGCCCTTTTTAAAGTAGTAAATTTACAATCTAAATTTAAATTCATAGAATTTTTCTCAAAATTTTAAAATATCTAATAATTTTTTTGATACCTAGTATACCTATTGTATATTTAGTTAGCATCGTCGGTAACAGCCTAACTTAACTTTGTGCCTACTGCACACTAATGCATATAAGGGATGCAGGGATGCATATAAGGGATGCACTGCATATAAGGGATGTACAAAAAGAACAACTGAGTGGTCTTTTACTCATTGTAAGTTTTAATGTTCCATTTTTTTATGTCTAACATCCGCGACATGATATTCTTCGTTAAATCTAATGCTTTCATTATCAAACTATACGAATATTCGTAGTTTTTATCTTATTTATTGGTAAAGAGTTGGAATTATTCAGAATAATGGTTCTTTAAATCATGAAATTATTTTGAAATATAACCGTAATCGATTATTAATTCATTATTAAGGTAATCGTAATTATTTGAACACCAAGAAGGTCTGGAACTCGATATAAATATTTTATTTACAGGGCCATCGATCTTCAGAGATTTGTGAAAATAGTAATAAGGCTACCTAAGACAGGAAAAACGAGCAGTTCGGATGAAATGCACGCAGAAATCGTACAAATTATGGGAATAATGAAGCATTAACAAAGTACTTCAACCCAAGATATAATGACGGAAGAGTAATTTCTTTGTTGCGATCCCAAAAAAGAGGAATGTTAAAAATTATTGTTTCTGTCAAATAAACAGTTTCATGCGTTAAATATGTTCTTACGAATAATTCACAACATTTCACATGAACTAGAAAATTAAGAAGAATTATAATCATTTAATACATGCTCGAAACAATTAAGTTTATTCAAACATTCTACAAGCTATTATGTTCAATTTGGTTTACAATTATTTTATTATTGTTCGATTAAATTCTTCGTAACAATCATATTTCCATTTTTCAGTCAACATTTCCATTTCCAAGATTCGCTAGCACTCTATGTGTCGATAAAAGGAGCCTATTATGTACATCAGTTAAATAGATAACATATTACAATCATTAAAAGCGCGACACTTTTATCAATCGATAAGACAAGGTAAGTCATTGCTAGCAAAGCATAAAGTGAGCACTTAACCTATCGAGCGATCTTAGAATATTTTCACGGTGCTTTCCGTGTGCGAGTTAAAAGTCCAACGGCTCGGAGCATCATTAGTGCGCATGCTCGTCCAGGGTTTAGGTCACAACCGATGATGAAGACGATCTCTGACCATTAATCATCAGGAATGGAAGGCATCTCACAAAGGCTTCTATATTGACAATCAGAGCCGCTTCGAGGCACTTACGTACGTAGTATTATTGCGGTGGCTTGAATTTTACCGGTAACGATTGGACATTATGCTCTGGAAGTCAGTGGCGCATCTACACTTGTTGAAAGCGCTGCGGAATTTCGCGATCCCTAATATTCATGCGTTTTAAATTAAGTAAATGATACACACTCTCATATCAAATTATTAATAGTTCCCCACAAAATTATTGAAAAATGGTGCAGTTCTTTAATGATGTAATAATTAAGAATAAATAATAATTACGTATTTTTTATGCCGGTCTTATCGGGCTTTGTTCGTTCTGAGAAATATATTTTACATTAATGATGTGAATGTCTTTTTAAATAGTCATAAAATTGATAAGAATTCAGCACCATTCAGTTAAAAATCCTGAAAAATTTGTTTTAAAAATAAAAATAATAAAATTTAAACAAATCGTAAATGTAAAAATTATGTTGAATTTATACTTAATGTATTTCAAAATGAAAATGAATTGACAAAATAATTTTACTGTAGGTAAAGCAGTTATTTTTATTTTCCATCTATTGCTTTTATGCACTGTATTAATTCTTATGACAATGTTCCCCTTTTTCTTTTTTCATTCCTTTTATTCTCATCGGGTCAAGGCCCTAACGTTTGGACGGCATTTTTCCACCGCTCTCTGTTCTGCTCTGTGTCGATTATTTGAGGCCACTGATAGTTCCATCTTTCTTCGCAATCTCTCCATTTGCCTTTGACATGTTCTCATGGGTCGTCTTATGGGTTTTTTTCTTTCTGGCACTGACGAGAAAATCTGTTTAGGCATTCTTTCGGTTTCCATGGAGAGGGTATGTCAAAGTTAACTTTGCTGAGATTTTTCTATTTGAAAGAGTAGCAAGTTCATTCCAAGATCCTCTCGGATTATATCGTTCATGATTTGATCTCTCAACGCCTTAGGTATCTCATCTCTGCAGCCTGAATTCTAGACCGATTCCTTTCCATCAATATTCGAAGTTGATGGTTATAGGCCAGGGTAGGGGTATACGCTTACCTGAAAATCTACGATTTTGTCTTATTGTTGAGCTTTGCTTTCCTTATGACTGAGCTATACAGTGACCGTAGAATGCTACTTGCCGAGCTTATCTTTCCTTGTTGGCTTATTTTTAAACACGATAAATAATTTCGCTTTAAAAGGGTTTACGCAAATAAGTCAATAATTTTTTATTTTTTTAAAATAGAGATGCGTACACGGAATACATGTTACACTAATTTCTTACTATTTTCAAATTAAGCTAAACGCTTGTGCTATGAAAATAGGATTAACTTGCTGGAGTCCTGGAACGAGGCGCGAACCACCTACCACTAGAAACACCCTTTTGGTGCGTCTTTTCGAATCGGTCGCGACCCATGTTATTAACACATTTCCGCATATATAATATTTCCTAATGCTCGTTTTTTCAGTGTGAATTGCAACCTTGACGTCAGCAGATGTCAATTTGATCGACATTTGTTCGATCTCGACATTGCCATAGCATTCGCGGTGTGAACTTTCAGCTCCAGTGCACCAGCACTGTATTTTGTGTTTTGGTCATGTATAGTTTGTTGTTTGTGTGCTGTGGGTGAACTTGTGACATCACCGTATTCCATTGGGATCGGAGTTCGGCTCATCCGCGTGCCATTGTGTGATCTCGGCAGCGATTGGGGCGATAACGGAGATGTCATATACAAGGTAAGATGAGTAGTCCTTCCGAATCCTGGTTTCCGAAATCACTGGTCTTTGAACTAGAACCCCTATCCCCTTAGCGACCTCATCCTGTACCAAGGTTTTCGTACTTCCTTCCTCTACCCTGCGGTGATTCCGATTTATGATCTGAATTGTCTTATTTCATTACGCGGGACGTGTGACCCGGAGATCGAGCAATTCGTTCATTTAGATCTTATCGATCCGGATTTATAGTTCGAATTCAGATATATTGAAATATTAAAAAAAAATAAACTGTGTTAATATGTTGCTATGTGCTTATATTAATTCAATTGTTACAGTGGATTACAAAATCAATAAGTTTACTATGTACCTAACACTTACTTTTTATCTGAACTACTACGATATATCGCTGACATAAATCCGCCCCTTCGTTCGCTACCTAACTCACTTCTCAGCATTTCTGACTCGTGACGTTGCAAACAATTACGGCTGGGCGTCGAACCCTGCGCGGGTGAACGTCATAAAAAATTAACAGCAGTACGTATGGTCGTTTAACGTAATTTTAAATTTATAATATTTATAATTATCATGACGTATAATATCGATAACTTTTATTAGGGTGCCTAAATGCGCCACTGAGAAATGTATACATTATATAATATCGATTGTTAAAAAATATCACAGGAGTCTTAAGATATTTTATTTGGCGGGTTGATTGATGAAGGCGAATAAGTGTACATGCACCCACACACGCTCAGAAACGTCAAGGGGTTACGACGCTAGGTATTTATTTTATTTATTGATTTGGTTTATTTTATTTAATCAAGAAATAGTCACATTAATATGCACCTAAATATGTATGTCTTGAGGTAGATAATATTTATAAATGAAAACGCGTGGGTATTTAAGAAGTAAAAAATAAAAAAAAAGAGTAATCAGAAAAAAAGACTCAGTATATAATGTAAAAATGAGCCCTGATAAGTATACCCATATTTTACAAGACTAATAAAAAAATGCCTTCAGGTACTTATAGAACGGAATAAAAAAAAATATATATAATATAATAGGATAGAAACATAATTAAGAAATAATAAAAATAATAGCGCAGAAAACAGAAGAAAATATTGAATTTATAAAATTTAATTATATATAATAGAAAAATGAGTTCAAATTTAAACAATAATAATTTATGACGGAGAAAAAAAATTAATTTTATATTAAATATGTTAGGATATTAGATTTTATATTATATTGGGTATTTGATGTTATAAAGTATATATATATATATATATTTAGAAAAAACTAAAGTTAATAATAATATGAAGAAATATTTATTACAAAACACAATATTAATAAAGCTTATTCGTGAACATCCCCTTCCTTCCATTTCTACTCTCACAATTGATGACATCATCACCGTTGACCTAAGATGACGTCATCACATAAAAAAAAAAATTAAATTATTTCAATAGTTATGTTTACAGAATCGTTAAGTAAGTTAGTAAGTTTTATTGTTCAATATTGCCGTGAGTTGAACTTCGATGGTTTCCAAGTATTTTTGACCATCGGTCATGGGTAGATATTTTGAACAATGTTTACGACCACCGATGGTCACATATTGTGTCTAGCGAACAGCGAACACAATACTTCGATACGAATGATAAGAGTAAATACTTTATTGTGTGTTCAACACAAAATTTTGATCCAAACGCCGATAGAAGGTACAAGAATACTAAAAAACAATAAATTATTTACTAATGCTTAATGTTTTGACAAGTACCTACCTATAGTACACATTGAAAAACTTTTATTGTTTATAGTTAAAATACAGCTACATCACTCAGTGTCTTCAGTGTTATCTGTTACACACGTTAAATAATGTAATCAATTTTATACTTAAGGTTACATTATTTTCATCTCATAAAATAAAATAATCATCACGAATAATCATCGCGAAATTAAAATTTATTTGGGTTCGTATATTCCAAATTGTTTTAATTTCACAAATTGATAACAGTCGCACACTTATCATTCATCACTGAGTACAATTGTTCTCACTGTTTACTGTTCCCTAGATAAATACATTTATTAGGCAGTCGATGGAATGGTGTTTCCTTCCATATTGTAATATTTGAACTAATATTTCTCGATGATCACATGATGACAGATGATGTTTTGACTGGAAAATTACCCAGAATTTTTATTCTATTATGGATTAATATGTCGCAAAAGAATTTCAGAGGATAGATATATTTATAGCAATTTTTGAATATGTCGAAGAACACACAATTACTGAATTTTCACCTACAAAGGCACTGTTATTAAAGAAATAATTGAGATCTCATACAGAAGCTAATTTTTATTATATTTAATGGAAAATATATTGAATGGTGAACGTCATATTTATATAAAATGATCACTTAAGTCAGCCAAAGACAGGTTATAAGTCCTGTAATTACCCATACTTCTATATATTTTCCATTAAATATATTAAAAAATGTATGAGATATCATATATATATGAGATAATTATTGATACATTTTGTTCTTGAATATATTAATGAATAAAGAAAATCTTTCGGTGATATGCTGAAGAATATACATAAATCAATATAAAAAAATTCATAATGAATTGATGAAGAAAAAATAACACTTGTATACAAATAAGGTACACTCACATGTGATAGGTTTATTTACAATTATTAAGGAGAACACATTCTAATTGTGAAGTTGTAATTATTCAGAACAGACGGCCTGTGATATTTTTAAAAATAATATCTTTCTAAATAATACATTTAATTTGTATTTTAAAAAATATTTACAATTTCATGAAAAAATATAATTGATAAGTTTTGGAAGTACAATGCAGGGTACAATTTTATACAGAAACATAAGATGCTATGATAAATTATATACGCAATATAGTATTTTGTTAAAATTTTAAATTCCGAATCAATTAGTAAAGACCATCCCATAAACCATCCCTGTAAAGGAATAAATATCTGACATCCCTGTATTTACCACTTCAATGGTCACGAGAGCGACCAACTCCGTCCCAGAAGCCACTACCAATGACTGCTGGTCGGTGATCTGATATCACTCCCGATGTGCGATAGCATTGTGTGACACTTCTATCACAAAAGGTCCTCCACTCAGCCTGTAAATCTTTCTCCTCATTCATTCTCATGCGAGCCACAACAATGTCGCGGTGGGCCCAGCACCCAGATCCTACCGAGATATGCCCCCCTTTAAGAGATTTATTAATCTCAGGATCTGGGAGCTATCCTTCAATGCTGGCACCTGGTCCACTTCTTCTTAAGGTCGTGTGATTGAATGTTGTACGCTCCTTTTTGTGAAATATGGCGTTTTTTGTCATTGCGGCACGAAACAATGAACTTTATCGAAAAATCGCACTTTACTTGGAACTGCACAGTGATAGAAACTGGAAGGTTTTGTTATTGGAGTGCATTTTTTTAAATAATTCTCTCGTCCGTAAAGAATTTATATAAAAAGTAAGTAAGCCGAATCAAAAGTGGCATTAGTGTAAAAATTGGGAATATATTTTATTTCTTACAATTCATTAACCTTTCTCTTACGGTGCTAAAATAAAAACGCGCGTTCCAGTGCTGTAAACTCAGTGTACACGTAGACATTTGCGATTTTAAAATTGTATTAATACGAATATTTTATTTTTATTACTCATATTCATTATTAAAATAGTTGATATTTTATATGTATCAATTATTAATGTGTAAAAGTGCTAAAAATGAGAAAAAACATTGTTTATCACGAACGACAGCATAATACACGTTTAACTCGGCCAGCGCATGCTCTGCCACTGAACGACGATCGGCATCCAGCACCTCGTGCATTGCGCCTTCTGTACCTTATTTATACATAAATAAATTGCGGAGGAATATTTAAATATGAACTATGTATTTAGTATATTTACGGAGATATTTACATAATTAGAGGCAATGTCAACACAGTTTACATCATCGGAGAGGAAGGGTTAATTGTACCGTTTTAGTACGCGTATTTTATGAAATATGATAAATTTAATAACTTAATTCAGGTAATGAATCTTTTCCTTTTGAAAAGTTTACATAATGTTTAATAAATATAAATAATGTTATTATTAGAAAATCGCCAACAATATATTATTTGTAGGAACATTTTATCATAATTAGTATTATATTCAATTGCATTTTATCAGCTTTATTACCCAACCAATAAATATTATTACTAAACCATTTTTAGATATGTTAAATAATATATATATATATATATATATATATATATATATATATAAATTGGGCCAACGTAAGTTTTTAACGATATATTAGTTATTTTAAATATAATATATGTGTAACAACGAAACACAACACCTTTCTTTCATTATTAAGGAGAACACATTCTTATTGTGAAGTTATAATTATTCAGAATATAGGTCTGTGATACTAATTAAATGTATTAATTATAAAGATATACATATAAAATCAATTTTATCGAAAAATAGTATTGTTGCGTTACCGAGATTCGTACCTGGATCTATTTTCCAATTCGAGGAAGGTGCATCATCAACTATGCTACAGCTACAGTATTTTTGAAGACAAATTACTCAATTCGATGATTAATATATTTCTTTCTATTATTCTTTAATTATAACCACTATAACATTATTTTGCACAATAATAGAATATATTAATAAATTTACCTCTTACATTTCGTTATAATACCTATAAAACGTTGTTTATATATTATATTAAATAAATTCAGAAATATTCTGTGTTATTGTGATGGTCGTATTGTATTGTAGGTATTATATTATACACTCCACTAAATGTTGGCTTTGACGTTTAAAAACGTAGTTAAATGTGGTTTTCAATCAAAAACTTGTGGGACGCCAGAAGGAACAGGGTGGCATATGAAGTGCTCGTAATAAATATCACCGCGGGGAGCTGTCAAAATATTGCGATCCGTTCTCACACCGACAATGTGGACCGACCAAGGACAAAACCAAAATACTAACGACATTTTCTTTCACCTTTGATTGTCTCCTTTCAGACGGAATCCAAGAAAAAAGCACGACGAGAGCGCCATATTGTTTTAAGCCCTTGTTCGCGAACAAAGTGCTCACTCCCTTTGTCCGAATATTAACGACTGGGATCGCTTGATTTGCTTTATTTTGGGCAGCGGTGGCCGATCTGATTCAATATTCGGAAATTAAATAATAAATAAACAAAAAAATTACAAATATAATTTGTAAAGTTGCATTAAGAAATCATCACAATTACTGATTCCTGACATGTTTCTAAAAAATCATAATTTTTTTATTTGCATTTATAATTTCAAATATACTCGTATGTATAAATAACGAGAATCTAAAACACTATTTATTTTGAATATGGTCAATGCTGCATCGCGTATATTAATTAATTAATTTGTTAGTTTTGTTTCCTAAGTACTTTGTGATCATTCTTTAATATATTTCTAAATGTTTAAGATGCTTATTAATCCGTAACTCATTATATCTTAGTTGAATAAACTGATTTTATAATTTTGGTAATAATAAATAATTTTGGTAATATTAAAATTATTGTAATATTTTTCATACATACCTATTTTTTTAAAATTAAAAATATAAACAAATGTAATTACTCTTTAATTAATCCCAGGCACCATAAAATTTAACTCCCCATAGGTACGTCATGTAATTTTAACTTGTAAATTATATTTGCCACTAAATGACATAAAATACTAATTAACATTTCGCATAAACCCGAGCTAAAAATATAATGTACCTATTCTATCAGACGAGTAATGTATTAATAATTATATATATATACACATACATATACATATACATATTGCTAATCTCTGTCATGTTACGCTGTACCAGAGGCGCAATATTTCCAAAATATAACAATTTAATTAGTAATTAGTAGGTAATTTACAAAAAAATTAACAAAATAAATGTTTGAAAAAGAAATTCTTCTTATACTTGGAAATTCGTTTCATTAATATAAATAAAAAAATAAGAATATTATCATGTTTTCACAACTGTACATGAATGTTCTGTGTAAAGTTTTCTGGGCTATTTTGCTGTTTGTGTCCGACCTCTCTGGCCGCAGGGTTCATCCTGATGGCATCAGCGACAACATCCGTCATGGACCCTTCAATAAGATCCGAAACGTCGTCGGCCAGAAAGGTCGGATACACACGGTAGAATAGCCCGGAGAATTGTACAAAGAAAATAATTAAGAAATAAAGTTAAATGAGATTTTGAAATTAAAAATGTACTTTTTAATACTGAAATGTTTTCAAAATTTTCTTAGTTAAATATGAACGGTTATTTAATTACATAAAGTATTTATTATTAGTAATTAATATTAAAATAATAAAACTCAGGAATGTGTGTCTGTCATATGATGCTGTACCTGGGTGTATTAAGGTGTGTTTCACGATATATATATTACGCAACATTTTACTGTCACCTGTTTTTTTTTTGTGCTATTCTCTGTGAGATCACGTCTTAGGACCGGTAAGATGCCACTGTGTAGTCAAATTGAATGAATTCATATGTATTTAAATAATTTGTTAATTGTGTTAGAAGTTAGCAATGACGTAATAGTTTAATGAAAATGAATAATAATAAGGCCATACAATCTTAAAATGAAAAAGGTGTTTTACTGTTTACTGGCCAAATAACAAATTAATTTTATCTGAAGTAAATATACGAATAAAAATATATTTTAAACTAATCTTTTTACCAAGCTAAGCTTAGTCGATACCGGAATTTGAAACAGATCTCTAGTAGCCTATTCTATTAACTTAGCTCTACCGCCATAGAGGTGAGTTAATTTAAAACATATTTAACAAATATCAGATATTATATAAATATAACTTTCACAAATTTTCACATTTATCAATTTTTTGAAAGTTGTATATATGTTAATATGTGGACTCGCTTCAAGTACCACTACACTATCGTCATCTATGGATCAAGTTTGAAAAATATTTTTTCTCCTTTTTTAAACAGCATATATGTCATCACTATAATCTGATTTTTTAAAAAAATATTTTAAAGCAAAATTCTTTACCTGTAAAATGGTTTTGTAAATACATATTATACTAAAATATCCCTGAAAAATCCAGTAATTGTGTGTTCTCGGACAAATTCAAATATTGCTAATAAAACATATTTGTTTGAAGTATGGAAAACGGTTTTCTGCTAGTTTGAAATAACTATTATAGAAGAAATAGATTTTTGATACTGAGGCAACCAGATGGTAAGAAAATTAACGCAGTGGAGATGTGGTGCTGACGGCGTATGTTGCGAATTTCATGAGGAGTTTACAGAATAAGCAGCTCGATGTTATAATAAATATTGCACACAGTTTATCTTCCAAGTGAAAAGACTGGTGACATATGCATTGTAAAATATCCGATAAGGTGAACAGATCTGATTAAAATGACTTTATCCAGAAAACCATCAGAAATAATACCGGATTATTTTAAAAGTAATGCGTAACTATCTTAATGAACACGATTAAGATAGTCAAAAGAAAAAAGACAAAGAAGTTTATTAATACGACATCAAAGTTGTAGTACCACTGTTTTACCACCTCTGTGTTTACATTATTGTATGTAAATACATTTTTTTACACGCAGCATTGAAACTCGAGTAATGCGCGCCGTGAGTCCGAAACGCAAACGAACCGGAAAACTAGAATAGGTAGGCAACTTTTTGTTGTTCCGTCTCTTTGGTATAAGTTCCGACAAAGTTGTCGGTAAATGCCGCCCGGGTGACTGTTACCATTCGGCTCCGCTAAAGCGGCGGTCCCTCAAAATTCTACTCCGGAGGTGTTTTCGGGGATAAAAAAAGCAATAATGGATTCCGATGTCTGCGCAGCATGCTCGCTGTACAAGGCCGGATTCGCTGATAACCCTCCACCGCGACCTCCGCAGGGCTGCGCTGTGTGACAGTCACCAGCAGATAGCTAAGAAATGTATATAATTGGAAAAGGCTGAGAAACAATTAGAAAGGAGGTGACTGTAAGGAATAAAGTGAACGGCGTTTTGAATTTAGTTATTTTTAATGGCAACTTATCAGCAGAGATCCGACCAGCCCTACATAATGGAGTCCTGGTACCAACACTGTACGAGATGTATGAATATAAAGCATGACGTACAAAAGAGAAGCCTGGATCTGGTAAATGAGGATAAACAACCGACTAAATTTAACCACAAGTCCTATTCTAAAATTTTTTCCTAATAATTATTCTAATAATTTTGTATCATCAAGTAATAATTTAAGTTAGATACTAAATTTATTTTTTAATTAATTTTTTTTTTTTAAAAAAAGATTCTATTAAAGAAACAATATAACATATGTTTTTGGTTAGTTAATGACATCCTGAATAAAAAAATGATATTTTTCGAAACTGGTAGATGTATTTAATTCATTAAATGGTTAATTAAACAAAGATAACAATCTACAACAATGAATTGAAAATTGACTTAATGCAGTGAAAATCAGACTTTTAGAAGTAAGCGAGTAAAAAACAACAATTAGAGAAATAAACATGATCAGAGTTAAAAAAAGAACGGAAAAAGAAAAAATGAAACAACAAAACTTACTGAATTGAATTAAAAGAAGAGCTGCTAAAGTATTTTGGTTAGGTGGAATAAATAAACGGGGAGAAAAGGGTAATAAAGATATATGACTCCAGTATTGATGAGACTTATAATCCGCGGAAGACTCGCATGATCAGGTAAACCAGTTACTGGAAGATACAGGAACCGATGAGAAGATTTTTGAATGCAGATGCGCCTTATTTATTTACTACCACTTTCATCGTTTAGATCCACTGTTATAGAATATTTATTGAATTTTTATACTAGTATAAAATAATTTTTAAAGAAATCACAAATGATTAGAAAAAACTGCGAATAATTAATCGATTCTCCAATTAAGGGTGACATAACTTTTGGCAATACCTTCTCCTAAAAATTCACACAAATAATTGTGCAAAAATTACGTCATTTAAATGCTTAAGACGAGTATTATAATTTATTAACCTTACAAGTCGAGCCTAATTCTAAATTAATTGGCCGAATCCTTCCTCATCTGGCAGTCTGCTGAAGAGAGACATTAATAATTTTATTGTTTGACCTGATAGCTCAATTGCTTCACGATCGTTTCATTTGCCTGCGTTAATTGGTATTCAATTCATAACAACACGTCATATTATGGGTTATTTGGGGAAAAGGCATTCTTAGTGCGATATGAGGTAGCCTCGTCGCCTATTACGTGGTTTCATCACTATTTGCGTAATCGAGTCAGTAAAATATGAATAATATACGTAATTCAAACGATATTTCTGAAATATAAATTTAAATCAAAATTCAACCTATATATTGAGATTTAAATCATTATTTTTCAAAACATCAATAGTTTGTCTTCCATAACACAATCAAACCGAATGAATTAATACAAAAAACGATAAGACGAGTGCAATGAATAATTAAAATGGAAATCACGATCAAAATGAAATATTCCTCATAGTTTTCTTTTCCTATGTACTTGGTACTTTTCCCATGTATTCCGTAATCAAAAACACCAAGACAAGTTCTGCGCTGAACGCTCTCTCCTAACTTATGTGTGTACCCTTAATTTATTTTTCGATATTTGACCGCATATTGCTTGACGTCATATCACCGTCTTCTGGCAGTATTTGCTCATTATGTGACGATACCATCCCAGCCTGGCTTCTCCTATCTACTAGTGATGATAAACCGTTACGTGACTGCAATGTGCCACTGATTTGTAACTGAGATTTAACCTAGATTGGTAACTAAGATTTAATTGTTGAATGTTTACTTTATCAATCGAACACAATTACAGTCATAATCACGGTTAAAATAATGGTTTAATAACGATTTTACCATCACTACTATTTTCTCTGTGATGGGTGTAATCTTAAAAATATACATAATGTATTCGTTCTGAACTGTATTCAGTCTTTTCACTCTTTCATCTCTTCTGAGTATTTTGAGGTCCATTGGTGCTTTTGTGCTTTCGTTTGTGTTTTTATTAAGAAACGCCAATACAACGCATCAAACTGACATCATCACAGCCACTGACCGACTGTAAACAGTATCGGTTTAACAATTTCTTCTACATGTCGTCAATCGTGCACAATTTTACCCAAAATCAGTTATTTTGAAAAATGAAAACGATTTCTAGTTTTTTTAATCAAAAAATTGTTGATTTGAGTAAGTAAGATTAAAAGTAGTATTTTTAAAAACTTTGAAATATATTAGGTAATTTAGAACAAACTTAATTACAAAAATTAAAGACAAAAATGTAATACAGGTAATAAATACAGGCTGTTAGTCAGAAAATGATTGCGATTCTTGTCTTTTTAGAAATCAGTGTTCAGATAAAATAAACTCCGACATCCCTGATAGAGAGACGCATGTGCAGATACTCCGGCACGGCCGCGACAGAACATCATAGAGGCGTAGTCTACAGACATTATTGGACTAAAATCCAGGCTCCCTGTCTCATCAAACACAACCGTGTTGTAAGAAATGTTGGATGGTGATGTGTTAAGAAATCATTCGTTTTTTGGTCATGTTTTCGCGACATTTAGACAAGTCCACACATTTTTAGAGCTACATGTAAAATATGTTTTTGCAAAAATTAAGCAAACGGATCACGGATTATTAGATTTAGCTTAAAGATACATTTTTTCAATTTAAACATATCATTTTTTTGGTAAATAGTTATTGACTTATTTACCCTTACTACCGGGAATCGATTAGATCAATAAAGAGTTTAATTTCTTATTTGTGGGGATCGTTAAATCAAGATTTTATGTGTACTTTGATGATTTTATATGTTTGTAGATATTCTTTGAGAAATATAAGTTCAGCTTAAGTTAGGAGTAAGGTAGGTTAGTTAGCTTAAGACAAAAATACTGGAAAAATATTTATTAGGTAGGTAAGTATCTACACTAATAATGAACCTGAGTAATCTGTACAATGACCTTTGCTTAACTTTTTGTTTTTAAATCTTAATCTATGATGCTAAAATATTTATTATAAAATGTTCCAAATTATTTATCGATATATTATTATTTCCTAAAATGAACATAAATGATCCGAATATCGGATTGTGTTGACTAAAATAATAAGTGAAACATAAACATGCCATCTATAAATACCCTCCATCCTCATATCCTCCCCTACGTATCAAAAGCGTAACTTTTTATCCAAACAAACAGGGCAAACTTAAAATCCAATCAGGCGTAATGGTATCAGAAGGGAGGCATAGAATGATAATAATGGGCCCGGAACAAAAAATATCTCGTGGGCATATTGCTTTCGTCGATAATTATAATGCTATCATACGAAAAAAACGATGAAAGCCAAAAAAGCAGCAACGCACGGGCTGTGGCTCTATTCACACAAAGGCGTATTGGCGGCCGTTGTTCTGCTCTGAATGCGCTTCTGATCATCCTATTATGCTCGTAAGGGAATGATAAGCGGGAATGGATATTATAAGATTCAGAACTACAGGGGGGTATTGGTTTCAAATGACCGCCCTCCCCCCTCCCTAAAACGAACCACTGGCGCCCCGGGGGGGACAAAAAGGACCCACACAAAACACAAACAATAGAAGGCGGACGATATTTCTCGAAGGACGTATGCCCGTGTCCAGAAAATATCGAAACAACGCGCGTAGATTGTAATATAAAGACCCCTTATCAAAACTACTCGAGCGTTGTTCGGTTAAAATAAAAATATTGTTTTTTTTAGTCTGACATTTTATTAAGTCCTTTATTGCTGGGGGGTGTGTGAATGTGGACGAAGGGAAGTTAAACCCATCCCTTATTGGAGGCTCACCCGGTATTCGGGACAAGATTCTGCGTAATAAATTTCGTACGGAATCGATTTCTGCGTGCGGTTTACATATAGGTAAGATCTATGCGTTAGCAATAATCATTTATATTGAGTTAGACCGAGTAATTTACGATTCCGATGTCGGCAGGTGGATTTATTTAAATCCTTATGACGTTATTAATCTTCCGTCCGTGTTTGTTAGACTCCTACATTATGCTTATCTCAAAACGTGTTAATTGTACATTACATTTAGGTACTTCACTTATGTACCGAGTGTTCTGTTTCTGCTCTGGCTGCCTCTCTGCGGAGGTGCACTTAAAATCTCTCCGCCGCGCGTAGCTCCCTGTAGTTGTAGTCTTCTAACTGACTGAAATGCAATTAACCATGAAATATAAATTTAGTGGGAAAATTACTTGCATGAGATGAATCTCAACTTGGAAGAAGAAGAGAAATAGACAGGGAAGTTAAGTAGGAGAAGCACCATCCACCAGGTTTTGTCCTGAGATCCATACTCCATGTGTCTCTTCTTCTTTCTCGTCAAACTACAGAACGGTCACGGTAATTATGGTAGTGATAAAATTATAATTAAGTTTATGCAGTGACATTTCTGGCAGTATCCTGATGCGTGCTATTGGTTGCGTAGTTTACCTGATCTGTCCATCTTCCGCAAGGGCAGAAGACCTGCACTCTTGGACCGTACCTCGCTTTAGAAGTTTCCCTATTGTTTACCTGCTTGACTGTTGAAGAAATTTTGTGGAAGACAAATATACAAACATTGTACTATTGTAAATTATCTATGAACTACTTTATTGATTGTATAATATATTTTTTAGATAAACACGTGGCGTACTGGAAAAGTATACATATGGATAATATTACATTATACGTTTCTACGCTCGCGATAATTACCTAAGATAGCGGCAACATCATTTGTTTCATCTTCAACCAACCTGCCTGCGGTTGTGCCTACCATAAGATCTAATTAACTTTTGATTTTACACACTCCACGTAATTCAGTTAGTGGTGAATTGAACTAAAGATTGTAACACAGGTTTAATTTTTAACTAAGGAGTATATCTATTCATACATTTATTACATTTATATTGATTTTAAAGTTAATTTAATGTTTTTAGTTTTATAGTTCCCGAATAACTTGATATATTTGGTACTGCGAGATTCGATGTATTTTCTCTTGATTTTGCGTCTTTTTTTCATACATTTTTTAAAATCTACTTCATTAATCCCATTTCATTATCTTTCAGAATCTTCGGTTGGCATTCAAAATCTAAGAATCAATTGCGTTCTTGATTTAATGATAATCTTAAAATCTTATACTGTTTTTCACATTACACCCCTGGTTACACTTTACTTCAAATACTATATTTACAAACCCTGGATTCTGTATTAAAAATAACCGGCATTCCATTCAGTCGTTGTTCTTTTAATTAGATTTCATGAACTAAATGTTGGAAATGTTTTAAGCATTATGTTTGTGGTAAGATATTTTAACTATAAAAAACTTTGCATTTAACCACTGGTTATGCTTTAATGCCGATCAATTTCAAAGCAGATTTAAAAAGATCTTTTATTTCAAATATTTTTTATGTATTTGCGATTATTAAGTCCCATCACAAAATATCTAGAGTTATATATCTGATCAAACGAGTTCTATCGTAAGTATTCTCTATGATTATATGAGTTATACTATACATATATATTTTCCTTGATTACACTAGTTCTGTTATATGTATTGTCTCTGATCACACGAGTTCTATATTATATGTATGCATCATACCTGCTCACACGAGTTCTGATATCTTTTCTATGGTCACAAGAGTTCTGCTAGATGGTTTGCTGGCTCAGTCTCAGACATTTTAAGCAAATGACGGATATTTATCTTTTGGGATATTCAAGTAGAATTGACTGGGTTGAAATATGTCAATGTTAGAGACTTGTTAGATTTTGTCTAATAATATAATGGATATTTCAAAAAAAATATTGTAAGCTGATGTATGGATGTGGATGATGTGTCAAAACACAAGTTTGCGTTTTAGTCTACGAGATTTATTATAGTTGACTAAAAATGATTTTATTTTAGTAATTTGCGAAGTTTTGGATAAGAAATACGATGTTCTATTGCTTATACTATTGTATGAAATCCTCGCAAGTCGGCGTTAACTGTGCCATATCGGTGAATATTTTATTGCGTTCATAAACTTCTAAATAATTCATAGTTAGCGTACGACAGTCGACATTAAATATTTCTCTATTGGGGAGGCACCGAAGCGCGAGTATGCAATGCCCGATTATAATTATTATTATTATTATGTATAAGTATCGCAGAAAACGGGACATTTTTTTTGACTCGTGCAAAAAGATAAATATTATTTTTAGGTCGTCACGAATAATGCATAATTAAATGCAATGCAGTACACAGCTGTGAGATTATAATAAGGTACAAATAATCCACCAATTTGCTTACCGAAAGTTGAATTCAACTTCTAAAAAATAAGGTTTGTTCGGCCAGCAATGTCGTATAAGAGGAGGACACGGACCCCAACAACTAGCTTAATGTATAAACTAAGAGTAATAAAAGTGCATAGCACGCAAGAAACTGAGTCGTTCGACACGTTATCATGAACAGATCCGGACTACGGATATTGCTCACGGTATCGTGCCGGATATATTAGTGGAAAAAAAATTTACACATATAATTTTATTAACATCACAAGTGAGAGTTATATGTTTGAAAATGAGGTGTGTATTGTGATTTACACGGAAAATACCGATGTCCTTTCCGATTACGATTTTTTTCAGCAATCACGCCAAATTGCCGCAGGGGAAGGCGTAGAAGATAGAACGTCACAATCTTATGTCCTAACATACCACTCTTGCGTCGTTCGCTTTCAAAAATGTTCTTAGTATTTAGAATGTAGTATTTAAAAACTATTTTTATTGCGGATGGATATAAATGAAACAATGTTATTATTCTACTTGAGTTTATTTGCACTACTCGAGTTTCGAGAGAGCACTAACTCTCATCGACAGGTGAAGTTTTAAATTGATGAAACTCTACAAAGTTAACGCCGATTCTATTAATAATACATTTATTTCATTTATTTAAATAAATGTTCGCATGAACATTTCTTTAAATTGAATACATTACGTTACCTGATGTAATACAAATGATAACATAATGAGGCATGCTTACAATTATTACGATTTTCCATTCCTAACATCGCATGTCTGCATCCTTAGCTCGTACAAGCTCGGTTTCTTATTCTTCAATTATTTTGAAGTCGTTCAAAATACATCCCATAACATTCAAACTTTTGGACAAAAAAAGTAAAAGGTACAAAAATGAATAGGAGTTACCGGAGTGAATAGAAGGTATGTACGTATTTCGAAAAAAAACGTGTTTTTACTCAATTCTAAGGGAGTGCACAGTGGCGGAAAGTGTAACTCATCAGTTATATATATTTTTGATAATATAATTATTCATTATAATATATGACAGATTGCTACTGACTGCTCTGGGTGTGTGTAGCCGTCTGTAGATATGCACGTTAGAGTCGATGCTAAATGGTCGATCGAGAGAGATTGCAGTGGCATGCGTGCGTTCGGCATTGACTTAGAGTATGCTACTAATATTGATGCTGTAAAAGTACTATTGCCTATATTGTCACTGGCAGTCGTATTTATATAAAATAATACTCTTTTAGAAGCAAGTTTTTGTGAAAGTATACCTGAGTGAATTAATTTCCGCTCTTGAAAAGTATTAATATTATACTTTTAAAATTAGCAATATTAACTTGGTGGTTAAGATTCATATTTTTTATTTATTATATTAGTTTAATAACCACAATTGAGTTTAAAAAACATCTACCGGTTTCGGAAAACACCTTTTCCTTCTTCAGGATATGTCAAAACTAACTAAAAATATAGCATTGTTTTTCTATTTATCCAGAATCTATTTTTAAATTTTTTAAATTTTTAGTTAGTTTTGACATATCCTGAAGAAGGAAAAGGTGTTTTCCGAAACCGGTAGATGTTTTTTAAACTCAATTGTGGTTATTAAACTAAGATAATAAATAAAAAATATTAATATTATTCTTGGGACTTTATTAAAGTTTTTAAGTGAAGGACTTACAATATTAGATTATTTAAATTAATACCATATTTAAAGTTATTTCGAACACATGCATTCTAGTCCGCTTCAAATACTCCCTTGCAGCGTTTTGCAGCACGTCTGTTTAAGTGAAGAGGTGCTCGGAATAACGCGGGACGCAAAGTCGCGAGTATTACGTTTGATTTGTATACGTTTGGAGCAGAATTTACATCCACAGTTTTATTTATCATCTCTAAATTCTTCCGCTATATAATTCTACTTAAAAATTTAACATGCGAACTCTGAATTATTCGCGCGTGAACCTACATATTGATTTTTGATTAAGAGTGCATGCCTTCAATTAATTGACTTGGATGTTACATTATGGTGTAACATAATTATTAAAAAAAAAATATATATATTCTTTATACTACACAATTTGTACTTTAGTCAATACCATAGTTTCTAGAGGTGTTGTTTCTCTCGTCGTCAGGTGTAAATGATGCACTGTCGGCAACGATCTGTATTTAACCTCCGGCACTGATATTTTCCTCCGGCACTGGGATACCTGTTTGACATCTCCGGACAAAGGCGTTTTGATGTTCGTAACTCGTGTTGTTTCTCAGGAGAAAGGAGGTTCGCTCGGCCCGGTCCAACCCGGCCCGCTGGCACATCACAATAATTACAGACTTTCGGTGCGGAACTGGAGAATTTCCCATTACAGAGTTCCCATCCAGCCGCGGTGGGCGGCCGCGCGGGGCAGGTCACGTGGCCACGTGGAGGAGGGCGAGAGGTCACACGTCACGTGTGAAGCTCACATGTCACGCGGCACCTCCACCCGTTACGGGAGATGATAAACAAAGCGCGTAATACACACATGTTTTAACTTAATCACGATAGTTTTTAGAACCAGGGCGACCCCCCCCCCACCTTCCCCATCCACCCACCTCTGGCCACAGAAACATCTCTTTTCATTGGTTGGTTTGATTTATTACTGCTTTTACATAATCAGACTATTCTTTTACAAACGCTTCTGGAGTAAAATGTAAATCTGTGTTAAAAAGGGTGTTACATTTTATACGAGGTTCGCGAGTGCGGGTGTAATATGTACGTATATTTAATGCCTTTATAGTATTCAAAGAGGAAAAAAACAAAACACCATCTGCACTAGAAATAAAAATCAGACCATGTTTGAAGAGATCTAAACAAAATACATTTATCTGTGTACGGGCGACTGTATGGAGGGCGGGGGAGGTAGAGAAGACTAGAAATTCTTTGCAGGGGTGCTCTGAGACATTTTATTTTTCTCTATGATGTGCATATCATAAACCTGATTACATTATTAAACAATCGTACCCAATTAATACTATTAATTAATTTGTTACGTATTTTTATTAAATAAGGCAGCTCTAGGCTACATTTCAGTACATCGGTGTCGGTATCAGGATTCCATTGTGTACCGCTAGTCTTGCCTCGGTTGAAAAATTTCCGTGAGGTATAATTCCATTCAAAGCGCCGTTCACTTTATTTCCTGCAATAACTCTCCTTTCAATATCTTTGTCAGCCTTTCCGTTTCTATCAAACATACTTCCCAAATATAGTGAGTGAGATTAAGAAAGGATCACTTAGGTGGGTGGTCATATGAAATGGATAAATGAGGAGGGAATGGTAAGATATCTGACGCAAGAGTTGATGGCACCAGAAGTAGATGACATCCGCACAACCAGGTAAGCCACTTAGCACAACCAGGTAAGCCAGATACTGAAGGCTGGTCATGTTAGAAGCCTCAATAATCGGCGAGCTTGTATGAAAAGATGTAGAAATGTGGATGAGGTGAGAATTGTGTGTCAGGACAGAAGAGTGTGGCGCTCTATCCTATCTGCCTATCCCCACGGGGAAACAGCGTGGTGGTAAGTTAGTAAGTTTGAAAACATGATGATATTTGCAAGATCTTTTTAGTTTCAGTTCATTCGGTCATGTATCAGATACAGTCTTAATAAAAAGATTAGGTGACCAAAACACAAACGAAGTGAAAATTTGCTCTTAATTAATTAATACTAAATTTATTGGGTTCTCGTGTTGTGATCAATAATTCAGTTGGAGAGTTCTTTGTCAATCATTCCCAATTACGGGCCAACAAAACAATCAAAATAAGCCCCGCGGCTGGCGATATGACCAGCAACAATGTAAATATGGCTTCTTCTCGCAATTACAACATGATACCTTCTGACACTGACGAGATTCACGGCCTCCTGTCATGTCATACACTAGGTTTAATAAATGACTGAGGAAACACCATTAATCATTGATTTAATTAAAGAAGCAGCCACTTTTTAACAGCATCTAGATTTTTTTTATAATAAGAGGGGGCATTGGAAGATTAAAAATATCCAATTAATCCGAATAATATTGCAATTCTGCATTAAGCTTCTAGTAATTAACATAACAACAGTAACGAGGGCGATATGCAAAGCAGACAGAATAACTAGACCTGATACGATATATTGAATCAATTGTTTGTGATCAGTGGTCAGGAGTTCGAGTCTTGTTCCGGGATATAACCAAGTTTGTCTTATTTCTCATAGCAAAAGAGTTTAGCTTTGTTTAAACAATACTAAGAATATGTATTCTTTGTATGCAACTCTATTAAAAAAATGAATTCAATAAACTCATTCAAATCCATTTTGCAAATTTTGAAAAATTTGGAAAATATCTTGTTAATCTAGTGGTCAGGGGTGAGAGCCTCGTTCCATGAGACCCTAAGTAAGTACTACCTTCATAGAATAAGCGCTTAATTCAGTTTGAAAATAAAACACTAGTTTGTTTATTCTACTCGTTTAATTTACTTTTTCACCTTGTAAGGGCATTATCAATCTAACAATTTAACTCGACAACTTGTATTTACTACACTATATGACAGCTATACAATTTTATTTGCATGAGATGAAAAGGGACAACATTATTTATTAGAATTCTGAGGATTTACATAATTTTTTGAATGGACTAGACCCACTAGATATAAATACAAGTTGTTAAGTTAAATTGTTAGATTGATTATGTCCTTACAAGGCGAAACGCGTCTCAAGTAAATTAAACAAGTAGAATAAAAAAACAACTGTTTTATTTAAACATATGTGATAATGGAGTTATACAAACATTAATCGGACTAATTAACAGTAAACTCAATGTTTACCTCATCACACACCGAATAATAAAGAGTATGGTGTATTATTCGGAGTTATTGTGATTAGTGATCACACTGTTATACGTGTGTCTCTAAGTTGAAGTTTTTTAATTGCATTTGGTAATTCACTTACTAATTATGTAGTCATTGTGTAAAAATACATACTTATACTAAATCTCAAATTTAAATGTAATAAAAAGCAAAAAAAATGAACATTTTAAAGAGGCTATCATAATATGGGTACTTCTGTACCTAGGTTGATGGCTCACTTTTTTCACTGTGACAGTGATGCCTCAACCATTAATCATATTATTATATCCACACACGTATGCTTATCTTATTTATTATATTATTTATCTTCGTAAATGTACAAGCATAAAAAAGCATCTTCAAAACTCAACAATCATGCAGAAAATATTGCGTAATTTATTTAACAGAACTAGCCTTTAATTTTGTTTTTATATTGGTGTTATTAACATTAGTTATAAGGGAGACACGTTACCAGACAGAAAAATGAAACACGCAGTAAGATATTCTACTGATGCAAGTTGAGACCACTTGTAATACCACATATTTCGTGTTGCAAATTGTCCCGAATTTGGCTGTTCTGATGGAAAACCAGTTTTGTAAAATATAGACGAGCACGTGAGCATCGGAACTCAACAATCATGCAGGAAGAATCCAATGGAGTATTAAATCGATTGGTTGATACGCAGTCTTACTCTTAAAGACATTGAAGGAATGGCTAGTCGTTTTGGTCAATGTGCATACCCAGATTTGTTCATATAGTTGTTTAGTTATACTGTCGTCATTTATTAGGCTTGATATTAGACCAAATCAATTTCTTATTCTAGACTGGACATCAGTTTATGGTTATAAAATAAACTAATAGCAAAGTTATCTAACAAATTGTAATGTGTCTACGGATGAGACTTTGATTTCTTGTCTCAAAAGATTTATCAGTGAAGGTCATTCTATTCTGCGTACAGAATACCTGAAACATATCCATTCTCAAACTCCAAAAACATAGAATATGTTTGATTGCTGGCATCTCGTGAAAACCTTTTAAGCATCTACTACATGGAAATCTGTTATCGTTACATTTTAAGTTAACTTTACAAGTAGATGTCACATCTAGAATAGTCGAATTTATCTTGAAGATTGTGTGCATAATAATTGTTAGTATAGGGTGAATATTATGTTCCAGGCTGGTGTTGTTTTTGAATATCTAGAAAATGAAACACATTTTTGTAATTAGTTTTTTATTTATCAATTATTTAGTTTATTACAATTATGGATGAAATATGATATTAGCCAAGCGGTCGTCTCTAGCAGCGGCACATATGCGTGCTATTTTAACCATATTTTTTACAACATTCTCGTCGCGTGTTATTTCAGCAATTTCCTTTCGAATATTGTCCTGTAGCATCGGAATTGTTATTGGCTTATTAGCGTAGACCTTTTCTTTCAAGTACCTCCACAAAAAATCGTCGAGACCCGTCAAATCAGGTGATCGAGGAGGCCAGCCGATATCACCACTTTTTGACATTATGCGGCCGGGAAAAATTTCTTGAATAATTTTAAGCGTAGCTTAGGCTGTGTGTGGTGGCATCATTCTGTTGAAATCACACGTGATGCAGGACCAGTTCGGCCACCGAGAAGTTTTCAATCATGTGACGATAGCGATCACCATTAATGGTTACAGAACTGCCTTTATTATTTAGATAAAATGTTTTAATGACTTTAACACGACCTTGAGGCGTTAGATGCTCCATAATAAATTGAATTCCACTACTCTCTACGACTACTAATTGCAAACTGACAAATATTTGCCAAACAAAATCGGCTTTGGTCAATATTCGCTCTGCATTTGCGAGTGAAATGACAATTCAAATTTGTTTGAGCCCAGAGAGACGACAGTAATTAGACATATTATGTTATTACATGTTTAATGAGTCGTCTTTCCGGCCTTTGAGGAAATATTATATGATTCTGATACATATGGACAGTTTTTTTTTTTACATTCTCTTCTGGTTTTGATGAGCAACTTATCGTACTGATTGAAAGCGCATGCGAATTATGATAACATATGTTTTCACAATCCACGCTTTTAGAGTGATGAACAGTTTGTTTGTTTAAATTGTGATACCAATGGTGTAACTACAATAAATAGGCCGTAATGCAGAACGGAAAAAAGGACCCCCTAAACCTATTCAGGAGGCCCTTTTTTTCATTTTGTTTATATACTTATATTGTGTATAAGATATACAAATTTAGTTTACTGCGTGGTTTATTCATTAATAGTAAGAACAAAATTAGTCTCTTACGCTATGCAATATTGACACTTTTATGGTAAAAGCACAAGTGTTCTTAGTCAATTATAAAATATATACTTTATAAAATATATGCTTTGCTTCAAGACGATTTTCACTTTACGGCAATGGCCACGTCGAGTACTGCTATCGTGTACCTACTATGTTTGTTGTTATGATAATTTACGTGTGTTCGTAATATGAATGAGAAACGATTTTTTAAATTTTATAATTCCATTTCACGCTATGGATTAGAGAAAATTAGAAAATTAAGGATACTGCCCAAAATAACAATGGATTGTGGGGCGCGAATTTATTGAGCCGCTATCTAACATGGGCCCCGATGCACTGCATTGGTTGCTCTGAAATAGTTACGCCACTGTGTGTTGACATGTCGCAGCTTCTTCATCACTGCTGTAGTGGACTATGACATGATGGATGATATGAGAATCAATTAGCTTTCATCAATTTGTATACACCGATATAGTTTATTTTTAATTGTAAAATCTCAATGAAGTGATGCGTCTCGCGCACTCACACGAGGTATTCCATCTTTTCCGAATACCTGCGTTCTGTGTTATAAATCTAGAACCGCCGTAAATATTAGGCATTAAAGCGTGTCCATCGCCTATCTGTACAAAATGTCAAAACTCATTTGAATAATTTAGAAAACGTCTGTGTTATTCCTCTTCCACGACCGGTTGGTTGTAAAGCTTGGTTTATACGGATTGTGTGTTTGTTAAATTGTTGTAAATTCTGTAATATTAACCATCGATCAAAAATATTTACTTTTGATTTCTACTGTAATATAAACATACTGTTACTTCGGAAATTTCTTCATAAACAATATGAAATAATAATAATAAAATTGTTTTATTTATATTACACAATTTATATACTCGAAGTCTTTAGCTCTACTAGCGTATGCAATAAAAATTTTCTTATGAATTATCTACTCTCTAAGGTATAATAAAATTCTCACTTTTATCAAAAAAATGTACGTAGACATACAAAATCATGAGGCATTTTCTGTTTATTGCGACGTGAGATTTGATATCTTTGCATATTTTTAAGAGTTTACACTTAATTCATACAAATTTCTAGGTATTCACCAACCATGAGGAGTCTGGCCTCGATTAGGTATGCTTTACTTTTAAAATAGCAGCTGCTAATTTGTCGAAATATTTCATGACAATATTTAGAGAACTTGTTTGCATCATTTGTTTTATAAATAAAATAAAAACAATCTTTTAATGTTTTACCATACTTACATGAACAAAATAAAAAGCAGATTAATGTGTTAATTAAAAATTCTTATCTTATTAGTCCGTAACAACAATACTTTTTAATTCTATCCTATATTAATCATGCAATGGTCGAATTACCACGATATCCACTAACTTCGTATTAAAAAAATATTTCAAATATGATATTCTTACGTACACAGGCTCTTCAATACGTTATGACAAATAAGTTGAAAATATATTAACTTTAATTTATTTAGAGTACACAACTATACTTATTATTTGTAATAATAATAATAACATTTTACGTGAGCATCGCAACATTAATTCACTTTTATTCGTAAGTATGATCTATACGGTCAATCTCAATTATCCCGGTCTGTTTTCAATGGCGTAACCTCGCTCCGATCTTTTATTATTTCTGTCATATTTGACCGTGTGAGCGGAGCTTTAGGATGGTTATATCGTCAATAAAGCTTCTGTTTTTTCGAGCCAGGCCGTTACATCTAATGGCTGTGGATGGAGGTCGGGATATAACGATCATATTCCAAAATTGCTGTCTGGGAGAAATGGAGGAGACCGGAATAAATGGAATCCTAGATGTGGTTAACAGATCCTTTCAGAGCAGACGTCTCTACGCGGAGGACCGGCCCATCGGCTATTCCTGATTATTGGACCAGTTTAGTCCGGGATATTAGTTGGACCTTCTGGACCGTAATGGTTTTCAATAAATTCCACGTGTGATTATATCACAGTGACCATGTCTACTGTTTTATTACCTGAACCGGAGAGTACTTCATTATAGACATTACGTATATGATTTATTGACCATTTGAAGGATTTACAGAAATTATTGTCAATGACAGAAGTAAAATCACACAGTCGTGCCTAATTCGAAATACCGTATTAATTACTGCCGTTATTGCCAAGTTCGAATTATTCCGTAAACAACCGCTCAGTAATCCCGAGCACTGTCGTGGGTCACGTGTTGACCTTAGTAGCCAAGCGCTTTATAATTATTTACATGATTTAAAATATCAGGAACGTTGTTCTTAATTTCAATAGTAACATATCAATTTCATCTCAGTGTACATTAATATGCCTTTGTAGGGTTATACGTGTATGAATGTTATTAACGATCTCTTGATAATCTTTCAATTATAAAAAAACATTTTTTATTACATTTAACGTTTCGTCCATTGTGATGAACACATAATAATAAATAATATTTAAACTAATCTTATAAGCCATCATAACGCTAGTAATATTGGTATCAAAATATTTAATTATAAATATTTTAAACGGATGCATCCTCGTCCATTTTTGAGAATGCACTTGAATAACAACCACATCTTTAACAATCTTACGTTATATTCGAAATAAGCTAGAATAGTAGAAAATATTACATTAATAAGTAAATTTGGTTGTGTACGGACTGTATTATATGTAGGTACATGGGTAGGTGTGTTAATGAATTTATGAGATATTTAATTAATATTTATATTGATGCACTAGGTGCTATTATTAAAACATTTTTACGTATACACGTTGGATCGGTCGTTTGGAATTAATAAATGAGAAAAGTATCGTAAGAAAGATATACGACGTAAATATTGATATATCTAGAAATAGAGGATGATCTGACATAACCAGGTAAACAACCTATTGAACGATAGTCTGTTAGAAGTCTTTAGAGATTTGTGTAATGTTAAAAGCCGTGGTGCTATATTTTCCCTGTCTGCGGGAAAACGGCATGATGGTGCGCGAGTAAGTAAGAAATAAATAAACATATAAATATAACAAAATCTTTTTAAAACAACAGAATTTAAAAAAATATTAATAAGTAGATTACAGGAAGAAAATAAATTTATAAAGATTGATAAATTTATCAAAAACTACGATAATTTTATTTACTTGTATAATTATGGTAATTTAAGTACCCGTTAAAAATATTCTGTTGTCAGTCAGACATTAGTTTAGCGTATCTAGAGTGTTTTAATTATTGTTTTCTTGGAATTGTTAATATTCGTGTTTAATATGTCTGTATATGGAATGGTCTTATTAAATTAACTCTAGGCATGGGATATTTTCGGACATTAATTTAATATGATAATGTCTTTTCATAATTGCAAAATCCAAAAGACACAATTAAAATAAAATGGTACATAGCCTATCCCCATCCATCTGCCCCGCTCCTGTATTGGTGACCGACTTGAAATTATTTCCCAACTGGTGGCGTCGATTCTAAGTGAATAATAGTTGGCGGAAAAATTCTTTAATAGTAGGTAATTCAATACTTCGATGTCCCATTCCAAGTATCAAGAAAGAACATTGAATTAACATTCCTGAAGTAAAATATTCTCCATATTAACATAAAAATACATGAGCTGTTAAATTGGGCCGAGCGTCACACGCGATCTCCGTAACTGGTACAGAATAATAACAAAATGGGAGAAATTATTTTTTCTGATTCACATAAAAATGACATTTACGTTTAAGGCTCTTTTGTTCTCGACATTAAACTTTGTAAATCGAGAATCAAGAATATAGGAACCTATTATCGGGATAGCTGTATAAGCTAACTACGTACGGAATTTTAGAACCGATGTTCAATCTCGGTGCTCGGAGCTGTTTACATAGAACCTCTAAAAGTCTTTTAAGCGATAATGCTTTGTGTGCAAGATCCCGATTCTCCATTATATCACGTATTTGTATTTTTACGGAATATGGAATACAGGATAAAGGTAACGTAATGAGGAATGGGTTAGAAATACGATACTTACGCAAGCTGTAAAGAAAATAAGAAAGAAGAAATGAAAGAATGAGTTAGTTAGTGAGACCGTGATGGGTATGTTTAGACTAACAGCACAAATTAGTGAATCCGTATCATATAACAGGGAAAATTACATCTGTCAGGTAATAAACCCTTATACGAAATACAAAGAAAACTTTTTGGAAGTAGGTAACATCCGAAGTAATATATTACATTATTTTAGTTAGTACCCATCTGAAATTTTGTTAACGGAATATTGTATACCTTTTAAGCATCTTACACCATTAAATAAATATAATATATAGTAGTATTATTACATTAATACGATATAAAATGGTTCTCAGAATTTGGAACGTTATTGTTATTACGTCCATAAAATCAGATAAATTTACTTTTTAACGGCTTCATTCATTTTCCGAATAAACTTGTTTGTTTAAATTATAACCACTTTATAATGTGAATTTTGTTCCACTTTGGTCCTGCTGTGAAGGTTTACACTTATGATTTTATCCCGCAAGGATATCGACTCTGAGCAAAGTCTCGGAATCGATGTCTGACGGCTCGCTAGTTCAATTTAGACGGTGGACAGGCCTTTTATTTTTCTAGCTCGACGGGCCGATGGTATGAAATTAATTGCTGGAAGTAGCTGGATGTGATTTTACTATTCTCGCAATGGCGAGAGTAAAACATGGAAACCAGCTGAAAAATAATAATTTGTGACTCTTTTGATTGAATAGTGTATAGTCGAGATGATGAAATGAGAGCACACGATTGATAGTGAGAATAACAATTTTGATTGAATAGTGTATAGTCGAGATGATGAAATGAGAGCACACGATTGATAGTGAGAATAACAATTTTGATTGAATAGTGTATAGTCGAGATGATGAAATGAGAGCACACGATTGATAGTGAGAATAATAATTTTGATCAATTAATTCGCGCCAGCATAGCAAATTTTGTTCTATTTTATTAACGATATTTCGTTTTTTATTTATTAAATTGTTGAGTGATTTCAAAATACGATTATCGATAACCATTGTGTTTGCGAAGCAGATAACTTCTGAAGGATTTTGATTCATGATAGAGGGTTCAACATTTAATATCTACTTCAAATAAAATTAAAAAACTAGTGCTCGAAATGGAGTAAAACAAAACGGGATGCCTTAGATGATAACTTCCAGCCTTTCATATTATAAATTTTATATAGAGCACGACCGGGGCTCATTTTTTTGAGATCTGCGTAGTTAATTTGTTTATTTGAATATTGAAGATGTTACACGGGATCAAATTGCTTCTGCGACTCTTTGTCCACTTGGCGTAAGACTCAAAGAATTGTCGATATTTGTGTAGTTCATAATTATTCTCGTTTTACTAAAATAACAAACACCAAAATTCTTCATATATTCAATCTTTCAAGGTAATACTGTTAGATGTAAAAACATCTTTGTCGGTAACTACAATGTTTTCTGGATTGATTTAAAACTAATCGGTAACGAAAATGCGAGACAAAAACGCTTATTCCCAACTGTGTCTGACCTTGAACTGGCTTAGTTGGTCTGCTCCGGTTCTTCAATCTTGGCCACTAACAGTGATTAGGTAGAAAAGTAGCGGTCGCACTATCGAATTGTGAAATATCAAATCTAACTGTAAGTGTTGAAAATAGTTTACAACCTGCAATAGTATTTCAACGACGACTTAAATACCGAGTGAAATTGAGCATATTGAGCAAGAATAAAATCACTTAAGTCATTGAGGAAGCTTCGTAAAGAAATATGGAGAGCGCAAAACAAAATGAATGATACTTTATACTTTCTTAAATATGTATTTCTAGTTTGCGCGATTTAATCATAAAACAAAATATTTTATCAATGCTATTATTTTATTAAAGCTCTTTATTAAAAAAACTCATTTTATTTGTGGCCGTTATGTCGTTGGATCTAATGTCCCATGGATCATTTGTCGGCTGGATCTTTTGTCGTGGACGTTTTGTTGTCGGGCCAAATGTCCGCGGAACATTTGTCGAGAGACGTTTAACTTCTTCCAAGCCAAAAATGTTTTCACATAAAAAAAACTATCTTTCGTGCCCACAAAATGCAAATGCTGTTTTTTTATTATCAAGAAATAGCAAATTCAAACAGAATACAAAGTAACATCATTGAAGATGAAGTATTTGCACAGATATTCAGTGCGGTTAGCAAACAATTTTATAAACTTCTTATAATTTATCTTGTGCAAGCTGTGGTAAGACGACAGATTACTTTTAATAATGAATCCCCAAAAGATAAACTCCGCAAGCAATTTTATTTGAAAGGACCGAATAAACTCCATTGTGCTCCGGGGGACGAAATGTTTTTTATTTTGTATTCAACTGTTTTTGTTGTTATTTCGCCATACCGCAGTTTGGTTACACTCGCTCGCCCTACACGGAATTATAAAAACCTAATCTTAAATTCCTAATAATTAAATAAATTCTCTATATTTATATGCATACTTAAAATTAAAAGTCTATACATTACATTATATTTTTTCAATAATATATTAAATGTGCAGTTGGATATAAAAGAAACAGAAGATATGTATTTTTTAAATGTGGAATTTTCATCACTGATCGCTATGAATATGCAACAGGGGTATCGCTACTACTTCAAGGATAATAATAATGATTTAAATTATCATACAACCACAGCCAGTAAATAAATAGACATGAAATAAAGTGTACATATAGGAAAGGGGTTTGGAACACTAGTTACGGAACGAGAGGTATTCTAAACAAGTTCTTGGTGGAAACATAAATCCCATAGTTTATGACACATTTATGCAACAATAAAAATATTTACTCTTCGAGAATTAAATCTTTGTGTAAACAAGAAGCATTTTTAACATTAATATAATGTCAGCGTTTTAATTTTCGTTCCAATAGTCATATTTAAAAAAAAAATCGTGAAGCTATTTGATTGCGTAAGTGGTACCAAAGTAATCAATCACGTGGGTGACACAAAATTGAAAATATTGAAACAAGGAATTTGGGTTTGTTCATGTTTGTATATTTGGTAGTCTGCGATGCACACTTTAAATTAAAAGTTTGTACCAAAATAATGATTAGTGATATTAATTTCAATCAAATAGTGTGTAAATACGTCACTATTACTTGAAGGACAATCATGATTTGAATTATCTTAGAACTCAATAGTTTGTTAGATTAAAAAAAAAAATTCAAATCATTAATAAATTATTATTTTATTTTCAAATTTAGTATTCTTAATTTTGAAAATATTTATATTTTTAAAGGTAAGCGGTTGAATTTGAGTGTAAACTTGTAACATTAAAAATTCCCGGTCGGCTTTTCAGAGAGATTTCCCCTATCCAAACATGCAGAGAAGTGTTTTTGAAAATTAACGTACCTACTTTTCAAAATTCAATATCACTTTCCGCGAAGGTGGTACTCTGGCTAATGGGGTTGTTGTTAGTGGGCAATCCGGCGAAAAGTTTCGCCGGCACTCTAGAACAATATTTAAAATATAAATATACATTTCCATCCATTAGTTTTTCTCCGGGATACCGCCAAAAACTGTGCCATTAAGTCCATTAAGGGTGGGTTTATATTTATTATTAAAATTTATACGAGCAGCGAGTGTACAAGATCTCGATTTAAGTATTTTCATACAAACTTTATGAACATATTTTTGATGAATCCTTGAGCACATTCGAAACTCTACTCTCAAAATACTCAGAATCTATTAAGTAATGCTGTTGTTACGTATTCGCTCTTAATATACGATACTCTGTGTAACCATTAAATACAAATGAAGATTTATTAGAATACATATTTAGTCATCGTGACAGAGAATTTTATTATGTAAATCATGAAAGATATTAAACACAGTAAATACCGTCATCATACTTTTCTCATACTTCAGAAAAATACATTTCCTTCTTATACTTCGTATAGAGACTTGGCACAATACCTTGGTGTGGATGGGGATTTTGTCATAACCGATTTTTAAAATAATGTCAAAGAAGCTTACAGAATCAACGAGAGTATAAGAAATGACGTACGTAAGCGAACTATGTGCTTTAGAAGAATAATGTGGGGCGTTTTATGTTTTATATTTATTTATTTATATGAAAAATTAATTATTTAGTACTTTTCAGTGAATACTTTTAGCATCGTCCACTGGACTAAGCTCAGTAGCCAAATTTTTTTACACGAATAATGTAAGTACATGATATGTATAAAATTTAGAATGGACGTCTCTAGGCCTACAAGGGCCGGTTATGTGATCAGTAGTAAATTTTTACTATGGTAACTTTTTACTATCGTAACTTTTTATAAACGCTTGTAGTAAAAATCCTTTGCGGGTTGTTGATATATCAAATTTACTACTGTCAAAGCATACATGGATATGTCTATAGACACTGCAGGTAATCATTAAATATGCATTATTTTATGCATTATCTATGGATTTTTACGACTCCGCGTTCGAAATGTGTCACTTTGGTGGTGAGATTTTTTGTATTATGTATTCAACAACGAGATCATCATCGGACGAATCGGACGAGATCTCTTCACTAAAATAACGCGGTATTGAATGATTAATTGTCGTGTACTGCAACTTTATAAGTATCAATGTGTATTTTGGAACAGCTGTGAAAAGTCTGCCATATTTAACTATCGATTCTCGTTTCTACTATCGGATATCGGAAAATAAAATGAATTTACTACGGAATGTACTATCGAGAAGTAAATATTTTTACTAACGATCAAGCAACCCGTTTTCGCAAAAAAATGTACTTTAGTAATTTTTTTTTCAAAGTAAAAAGTTACTATTGATCATACAACCGGCCCTAAGACGAGAGGGTGTCTGCGCGGAAAACCAGGCGGTTGAGCGCTCATAATTTTTACATTTATACGAACTTCAATGTCATATCTATTATCAAATTTCGTATTTTAATTTATTCTATAAAATATAACAACCATTATTTAATAAATTTTATTATTAAGTTCAATTTAAAAAAAAATGGTATAAAAAAATGGTTGTTTAATAATTTTTATCAAAAATGTAAACATATTACCGAAAAATGAACAATGAAGAAAATTGGTAATATTGACCACTGAAACGAAGAGAAGCAAGCAAGGCAGTGCGGAACTTTATTCTTGTTCTTGAGACGAATGCGATCCAAGAATCGATATGTACATTCTGGTTATTTATCAGTCCTAAAAATTCTGTTTATCTTCATCGCACATCATTACTTCAGTGGACGCGAACAGGATGCAAAGACGTGCAAATGTCTCATTCACTTTCGACACCTTTTATGCGAATAACTAAAATTGAATGGTGACTCAACATTCGCGGTTGGCGTTATTTTTAATTTTCTTTTTTGTTATTTTTTATAAAATTAAAATTAAATTCAAATAGTAAAATTTTTGTTTGGTCTGATGATTTTTGGAGTGCGCACTAGATTGTGATCACTGCGCGGGACTTTCAAAACTTAGATGGGACGTTGAATACAATATATAATTTTTTCTGGTATCGCTGCAAATATATCGCGGTACGGGCGTCGATTATCCTGATCCATTGTGGGGTGACCATATTTCTGGGCCCACTTTCAGCCCCTGGTGACAATGGCATTGCACAAACACACACTCCATTATTCTGGCCGGCGTGTCGCGCGGGATCAATGGGGCTGTTAGCTGTCATTGGTCATCAAGCGTCGGTTAGTCTGAGCTGGTGGATCTAGTGGATCTGGTCGATGCTCAATTGGCCGAGATTTGTCCAAATTCTTGCCATCCATTTTTAGAACAGGAGGAGTAGCTAACTAACTAACCGACTGATTTTAAAAATATTATCCTGCACGTGTAAAAGTATAAGAAAGGGAAATCAGAGTATTAATATGTATATATATATAAACCATTATTTTATTTATACATAATTAAATATGAACATGTATAAGTTGTGTAACGCTAAATGTATAAGTTGTGTAAAAAATATTATATGTAAAGTAAAGATACAGTTAAGAATATTTAATATATAAATAAAAATTCTGAAATGTTTTATTAGTCTGACATCTGATGAAATACACATATAACAATAAAAATATAAAATCAAAATTAAAAATAGGTTAAATAACATAATTGCAGATTGGGGGGTTTTATTATACTTTCATAAAAAAATGAACCAACCAAAAAAATGCATCAAAAAAGTATTGTACAACTTCGATAAAAATAAATAAAATACCTACATTTTGTATAATATAAATAAATATGTAGTTTAGGGAGTTCCACTCGTCGTTCTTCGAATGATACGCCATTCGTACATTTTTTATTACAGAAATAGGACCAAATTATTATAGTATCCTCCACTCATGATAATTGAAAATTGAATATATGTAGTTAGTCGGTGGCACGCACATGCTTCACTGCGGATGTATTACTTAAATTATAATATACATGTTTTGATAGTAACCATAGGACCAAATTTACTGTTCTTTTATGTGAAATAAATATTTAATTATTATTTTTATCCTGCGTTATTAAATGTTAAACATGTCGTAATCTCGTAAGAAAGGCGGATACAGGTCGATTTTTTGGTCATGGCACTTCAAAAATGTGTTGGTACCGATAATTATTATTAATATGCGATTAATATTATTTCATTCCCTATCCATAAAATACTCAAAGATTAAGCAAATCTACGAACTACTTATTGTATTGTAATAATAAAAACATTATACTGGTTAGAGATTCGTCAGTGGCCGACTGTACAGAGCCATGAATAAAAAATTGACCTATAGGATGCCTCGTATTCATTTTCTGATTTTTACTGTAAAAATTTTAAATCCTATAATAAATTTTGAATGCTACTGATATTGCTTAATTTATCATCCAAGTTATGGTGTTATTTTTTCTATATTTCTTTTGCAGTAGGTAGCGTATTATATGTACATAAATGAAAACAACAGTGGTATAGATAAATTTAAACTTAAGATGATTGATCTTACACCTACTGGTATTTGGAAGTTACACAAAGATTAAAAATAATCCGTCAATAATGACGAGAAATCAATAATGTTTACAACCTTAAAATAAATAAAAAATGTCTAAAATAGAGGGACAAAATATTTCATCCGATAAGCACACTGTTTTATATTTATAGAATTGATAGCAGATTTTGGTTGTTTTATATTGCAATATGACAATATATATATAATGTTTCTAGATGACGTACGGAAACAAAAAATAATTTAAATAGTCTATTTTTATTTTGTCATATATTATGTATTTTTTACAATAGTACATTTTAAACTGTTAATGAAGTTTGCTAACATTATACTAAAAGTTCAACTAGTAGTAGTCAAAAGTAAAAATGAATGTATTTTGGATTAATATTGTAACTATGTTTTAACCGAGGCCACCACTTTAAATCATAAACTTTATTTTACAGGGGTGCATAAAATAGTATATTCGATCTTATTGTAAAATAACATAATCAATTATTGTGAAAATAAAGCTGATGATTGATTATTATTAAATTAATTAATTATCAATTATTAAATTATGTTATTAAGTAGGCATATTAAAATTGGATACAATTTTTAAGATCACGCATAAAACTGATAAGAACACAAAAAATAAATAAAAATTGTAAAACTAATTGACACAGTTTGTCACCGCTGCCATTTAGTTGTAAAAAAAAACCCCAACCATTTTTGATCTAGTCCCAAATCGCGCGTAACTGAAAGTACCTACCGGATTGATTTGCGGGTCGTCCCAGGGTGCCATTGTGCTTGTCTGTGTCGCCGGGGCAAGTATAATGATCTCGGTTTACCCGTATTCATTCACATGTCACAGCAATAAAAGATAATTTATCCGAATTTAGGATCGAGGAAAAAGGCGGGACGCTCCCAGCGCCGGCCCTGTTTTTATTTTTCAATTTGGGCATTTTACAGTCAGTATGTATATGTAAATTTTATAAATTACAAAAATTAGCAAAAAGTATATTTCTGAGCAAGATATATGAGATGTAACAGACGTGGTCCACTTTTTCGTATAACTGCCCAAATTGTGTAGGTATTATAATTGTAAGAAATTACAGCCAATACCGGCTGCGCCAGTTGTAATAATATCCTTCTAATGGTCATTTCTCTCGTGTGCCAGCTATATAGCTGCACTAGATAACAGATGCTTCTGGATAGTATCGTCGGAATAATACCAGATTGCTAGGTAACAATATTATTTACTTTTGACACTTACACACAATATAATACAGACAATCACTAGATGTAACCCGGATCGCGGTTCGACGCAGAGAGCCCCCCGCACACGGCGTAACCTCTTAAATATCTATCTCTTTTGTATGCTCATCGTACCAACCTTTCACGCGCTCGCACATTCGCAACCATAGATATCACAATAATGATCAAGTTCTGTGTTAAAAATCTGCACAGTAATATGTACAACTTTTTTTTTCGAATTATTGAAATATAACTAGGATAATATCTTATTTAACATATTATACAGTGTACTACGAGACGAGTAAATGTCTCCATTATTCAAGAACACCATAACACGTAGGAAACAATTATTTCGTATTGTTAAAAGAAATAGATCTGGTTTGGAGAGGTTGATGATCACGGGGAATAGATCTGGTTTGGAGAGGTTGATGATCACAAGGATAGAGGGCGAGAAGTCAATCTCCAATAAGACGACAGACATACCAAGTCTGGTACGTGATAGGAGCTTGGCAACACGTCGCGATAGACAATGCCCAGAGTCGTGAAGAGTAGAGACGAGCAGTTCGCGCTGTTGAATAGAGGAACATGATGTTCAGTCATGAGTACGTCAACCGAGAGAAAGAGAGGGAGGGATAATAGGATAACCAATACGTAGTTAAATTATCTGGTGAGATCTGCAAGATTTGACGAAAATCTCAAATACATTTTTTTACTTCTCTGTTAGATATTTTGTTTTGTAATTAATATATTTTGAAATTAATTTAGTAATTGCCCAACATTAAATCTTCATGTCATTCAATGTGAATAAATATTGTTTAATGGATTATTTATTTTTAACATTATACATATTATAATCCAATTCTAGTACAAAATACTAAAAAATCTATTAATGATAAATAAATAAATGCATACCCTTTTAAACTAACTTACCAACACGCCGTTTTTTCCGTGGGGGTATGCAGAGAGAATAAAGCGCCACACTCTTCTGTCCCGACACACAATTCTCGTCTGATCCACATTCAAACATCTTCTCATACAATCTCGCCGATTATTGAGGCATCTAACAGGACCATCCTCTAGTATCTGATTTACCTGGTCTTCCCCGGACGTCCTCTATTTCTGGTGTCATCAACAATTGCGTTATATATCTTTTTTACCATTCTCTCCTCATTCATATGACAAAACCAAACAATTGATCCTTTCTTAATATTACCCACTATCCTAAGATCAGTTTTACATTCTTTCCTTATTTTTTCTTTCTTTACTTCGTCATAAAAGGATCTGCTGCATATACGCCTGAGCAGTCTCATGTCCACTGCATTTAGTCTACTTTTGTTCCTTTCAGTTTCACTTCAGTGTCGGTACCAGGGCTCCATTGTGTACTGCTAGTTTTGCCTCGATGACAAATTCCCATTACATATAATTCCATTCAAAACGCCATTCACTTTGTTCCCTGAAGTCACCCTCCTAATTAAAAAATTAAAATTATTTCTTTTGTTTAAAAACGGGGGTACTGTCATTAAATAGAAAAAAAGAGTTAGATATAAAATAGAACAAATTTATGATAATACGCAAATTATTTAATATGCACACATATTTTGAAATATTTAATTTTTTTAAATAAATTTTGAAAATATTAAAATATTAATATACCTATTAACGGCTTTATCTGTAGACCGATTGCCCAGCTTAACTAATTTCTGAAGCAGAACAACGCGCTCGATCCACCGGACTGCGGTGCGAACTAACGGTGAGCGTCGGCCTGAAGCCCATCTAATATAAATGTAAATTTATCTATAGTCTAAATTTATAGTTAATAAGCACATACTCTTATAGTTAATAAGCACATACTAGAACGAGGCGTCCCTGTAGATATCATATTTCTATTCACTAGCAGTCAAATATTTATAGGATTTTTCATAATAATTTTCAAATGTTTGTAGCTAGAAATGACTTATTAAAAGTATCAGAGTATAAAACAATTATACATCTTTGGAAGCAAGATTAGACCATATAGCCGCGAGCACAGCACCCGCTACAGGCGTGTTTTAAATTTAACTACGTGTAAACTTTTAACAATCGCCATGAATAAAATTTGGAATAAAATTCCAGGGTTGCACACCAAATTAAAAATACTGCTAGTTTTTTTAAACTGCTTAATAAATACAGTCCCTTTAAATAAAGATTCTGTATAAAGATCTAGAGAGAGAAAAAAAACAATATTTTTCTATATATTTCTACTCGATGGTCTATGTAAGTAAGAAACGATAAGTTAGTTATTTAATTCATCTGAATTGAATGTATCGACATTATTTGTATCCTATGTCAGTTGTTAGGTATTTTCTGAACCTTTATTTTAGTTTCTGCTTAGTGCTGCTGCACTCACGTTCCAAGACATCATCAGCTATTCTTCACAGGTTCTCCAAAAATTGTTGCTAATATTTAGAGTATCTATGGATTCAATTGTTTATTTATTTATATCGAAAGAGTTTTGCACACCTTCTATCAATAAATACGATGTTTCACTTTCATGCATACTGACAAAACTTCAAATTGAAGTTGTTGAATCGTATCATAAAATAAATCAGACTCTTACAGAATTTCACTTTCTAACAAGACAAATCGAATCAAGAAAACTGTGAGAATTCTCTTAACAAAGTACCACAATCGCAATCTTGTTGGCTTCTGATCTTTATGCACGACCAATTTGATTGCTTCACCGGTATACTTCAAAAGAAGTCGGAAACCAGAGCTAAATGGTCCCGTATACAATGTTCCGTACACTTACAGAAATGACGGTACATACATTACACAATAGTACGTTCGCTAACAAGCCGCGACACGAGCACGACTGCCAAACAAAACAAATTAACTACACATGAGTTTCATGCAAATTTGAGGCTTATGTCATACGACTTACAGTACCATTTGTCGTATTGACTCGCGAATGTTTCTGTTGTCATCAAGTTTTAACAGAAAATTATCTGCCAATTATATTGTCAAACTGGGGTATCATTGTATTGTGTATTCTTCATAGTAATATGGAATGAATAAGGTTAGCGTTTTCAATAAATTTTTCGTTTTATCAGATAATGACTGCTCAGAAACCGGTACGAGACCATAATGTTTTGAATATGATCATTAAAAAAATAATATGTTGACGGTTTTATTTTCAAACAGCTGTTGTACGCGTGTAATTAATGTTGCGTTCCTTCGCATATTGTGAATTTTAAAATGTCAAATTTGGTGTTTAATTTGCTAAATAATTAGCATATGTATGCAAAAATATAATTCCATCCTTCGTCCATAGATATTCTATTAGATTAGTTGTTCGATAGTTCCTGAATGGATTTTTATCCCATCAATTGTTATGAGTTACGAACCCAATTAAAACAAATATAATTTTTACAACCGCGAATGTGCATAGCGTGCATGAAGATGTAGAAAGATAAATTTTAGACTACTGTAGAGTATGCATTGAGAAAAAATATCTAGACTCCTATTACACATTCTTATTCAACGATCGGAATTGATAGATTACCATAAATTTGAAAATTCACTAGATGCTTAATTAAAAAAATATTCAAAAATATCTAAAAACCACAGACCAGTAAATGAATAGACATGAAATAAAGTGTACATATTGGAGAGGGGTTTGGAACACTACTTGCGGGACGAAGGGCATTCTACACACATTATTTGTGGAAATATAAATCCGATAGTTTATGACACATTTATGCAACAGTAAAAGTATTTACTCTTCGAAAATGTAATCTTTGTGTAAACAACACGTATTTTTTACATTAATGCATATTATATTGTCAGCGTTTAAAATTTCTTTTCAATAGTCATATTTTAAAAAAAGTCGCAGAGATATTTGATTGCGTAAGTGGTACCAAAGTGACACTAACATGAACATATTAAAACAAGAAATTTGTGTTAGTTTATGTCTATATATTTGTGGCTTGTGCTAAAAACTCCGATTGATTATTTGAAAAAGCTGTTATCATATAATCATTTTTATTTAACATTTAAGGTCAATTGCAAACCAAGCAATGTGTTTCCTTAATTGTAAACCAAAATTAAATTAAAAAAACAAAAATAAATATATCGTGCTTATGTATGTGGATCTGAACTCATAAAGGGGATAAATATTCGAGTACAAAATTTTTTAAACTAGGTCAAAGAGTCTAATACAATGAAAATAGATAAAAGGATTAATTTGTATTGTACCCTTTGAGCTTTGGCCCAGAAAGTAAATTTACATTAACTTGGTTATCGAGCAAAATGACTACTTAATATGTGGTTTTCATATGTTTTCCTACTCCGTAATTTATAGATTTTTCCCCGCTAACCCGGATATTCTAAAGTTTACCGTAGTTAGACTTGAATCTTGAAGTAAAACAAGGGTATATTTCTACGTCGAATGCGAAAATAACCGTCTGTCAATCGAAGGCCCCAGTTCGATCAAGCACGTCACTACTTCACAAGTAGGCAGGTACCAGTAGACCTTTCAAAGTCACTCTTCGTCACTGCTTTTTCGGCCTCCACTTTTTTGTGAGCGGTCTGAATGAAATGTTTGTTATTCCGCGCTGGAGAACGTTCATTATTGGCTTTTCAAATTAATTCAATGGCAGCCCGGATAGCGCTGCGGTCAATCGCTGATTTTGGAATTTTAAATTCCGCTCCCAAATAGTGGGTTTTTTGACGTAAATTTGTTTTTTTTTGCTCTGGACACGGCGAGGACATTAGTGGAACTAAACTGAATGTTCATTTATCTTGTACACTATAACGACGAAAAATCATTCGAGAATTAATCATTTTTATATCCTTAATTTATTAAAATAATCAATTAAAAAATTTTATTTGTCGAGATAACTGAAGACTTTTTTTATTTTGAAATATTTATTTGTTGCTAATGCAAATCAGGAAGAAACTTTAAAAAAAATGTGCTCTTCATTCAAGCAAGTCATTATAAAAAATAAAGTATCATTTAAAAAAAAAATCATACGGTATATCAAAAAATTACTCAAATTGATTGCTTTGGAGATAGTTGAACTGTCGTAGTTCAACTATTATGTAATTGTATTTCAGAAGTAAATTTATATAAAAATCATCAAAATGTATTCTATTCTATTCTTCTTTCTAGTTTTTATTTAGTTCTATTACAATGGTTAAATATTTTTTTTTTTACCATTTATGGACGGATAATTACTCAAAAATTACTCTATAAATAATTTTTTTTTCATCATAGCTATGAATTTTGATCGTTAAAAGTGTTCGCATTTATATATATTTTAACAGATTAAAGATTAAAATGATATAATACGATGATATCGTATTTGTTTCATAATTACATTTTGCCTTGTCTACTTTCATACATTTTCTAATGCATTTTTCATGAATACATGTTCATAAATCGATTAAGTCTCTAATTGGTCATCTAGAATCTAGTTTCCAGATAAGCCAGATCCCCAGGGGATATCTTCCGTTTCTGAATATTATCTAATTAATTTTAGAATTATTTAATTAATTCATTGTAAGATATTTTAATTTGTGTTTTTCCAACAAAACCACATACCCAAAAATAGGACCATATTAAGGTTCAAAAGTTACAGAATTTGAAAAAATGTTTTGTAGGTAATTAAAACTTAAACAAAGGTTTTAAATTTTGTTGATTTAAAAAATATTTTCATACACAAAATTTAAGTCTATAATCGTAGGTCACCTAAAAGGTGACTGTTTTTTTGGTATTAAAATAATAGCAGGTGATTTAATAGTAATTACGTTGTTACTTTAATTGCCTTATACTACGTCTGTAGAGAAGTAACGCAATGATTTCGCGGTAAATACGAAATAGTTATTAGTACAGAATCTATTTAGCATCTATTTAGGGAATCGTTTGAGCAATAATTCTTGTACCGTACCAGCCATTTATGACAATGTTTCCATTAATTTGGCTGACCAACAAAATGTTACCGTGCTCCCGCGCTAAAATATGGGACACATAAACAATCAACCATAATTATTAGTGCCGGCTTTACTGGACGAACATTGATCTAGAGACCTTTTCTCAACAACTGTACTCAGAACCGACATGTTTATTTAAGGTGCAATTTATGTGCCCGCTTTATTCTTGGCACAACACAATGTACACGTGAAACAATATAGGCAGTAGTCGGCGGGAGCAAGTACAACTTCAAATCGCCGATTAATGTAATGCGCGAGAGCTGAGCGGAAGAGATAAAACTATTCAAGCAGTATACAGTTGATACGAAACAATTTTGACACGCGTTTCTGCTCCGTGCCATTCTTATTGAAAACGTTCTAAGCTTCACCCGGTTCAGGCTTTTAAAACATACCGAAATCAATACTAGATTGATATAGCGTGTACAAAATCACACAACACAGCAGAAAAGGCAAATTAATTATAGATATGATTCAGAATTAAATAATATAAATCAAACTTTGTTATTAATGCGGTATTTACTGTTTTAGATTTCACATATTCCAGCTGATCTCTAATAGTCCCACTATTTCGGCCGCGACTGTTCCGGTACGTTTGGAGTCTACGGAGTCTACCTTATTTATTTTGCATAACGTACGTTTTGTAAATGTTAGGCTACAACGATCGACCGACTGCGGTGGAAATTGAAATCGACCAACGTTTTCATTTTGAGACCAATGTCGTCAGTACGTAGGAAGGTAGGACCGTTTCGGATTGAATATCGTATGGAATGTTAACACGAAAAGATCCAATTTGCACATCAAATTTTGCGTAAAAGCGAATGAGCGAGAAAAATAACAGAATCAACGTCTATCAGCTCGACAGCAATGTGGAGTTTTATCGGTTTAACGTTATGAAGCAACTACCAATTAAAAAGGATTATAATTTTATCGGAGAGAAGGTTGTTTGAGTTGAAGCAAGTGCGTATTGTAATAAGAAAAAAACATTTAAGTTCACAGCTCACTTCGCAATTGAGCAATTGTTAATTCTCACGCGATTAAATCAACTATAAAAGGATGGCAGGCATGTATGGTCAAATATACATCGGAGCGGAAGGAACTATTGATGCAATTTGCTCAAAAAATATAATATTCACGTATAAGAGGCATACCATACCCATTTATCTATGTTCCAGGGCTTAAAAATCGCCAGCAATGAACGAAACGTATCACTTCTTTACACTGAGACCGAAAGATTCATTGAAATATTAGGTGACATCAGTTCACAAGTGACAAAATTGATAACAGGTCTGGCTGGGATTTTTTCAGGGTCATTTCAAATGACCGCCGGATCTGAACCAATTTTATATTGTTATATCAACTATCTATTGAATTTTCTTTTCAATATTGAACGATAATACCGTTGACCGATAATGAAAATTATTTTGACCGACCTTCGCTTAGTCAGAGTGATTGTAAATATGCCAGGATAGTTTACATAAGTTAATGTAAAGCTTAGTCACTCTTTACTGTCTATTTCGTGTCGCGATATCTTTGATAAAATAAATTGTTAGATTTTTCTTCAAGGCAGGGATATTCATCGATTCATTCATATCATTTGAAATTCCTAAATGGCGATACCGCGCACAATTCCGTTCACCGCCGGTTCACCGCCGGTTCCGGAATCTGTGCGGAGGGCCGCTCGCCCAGTCAGCCGGCAGCGGTCCGATTACGTTCAATCGATTCATTTTTTGTCGCCGTTTTGTTTATTCTATTTGTTAGGCAACAGCGTTCTATTTGCCCTGCCATTCAACCTGAGTTCTTTCTTCCTGCACAATAACTGATGCAATCTTTCGCCGGTTAATTGTTTTGTCCAGGCTTGCGGTGAGCATCTCGGCTCTCGAAACGGCGAACGGAGACCTATATCAGACTGTCGACGACAAATTTCACAGTCTGCTGGCTTGTGAAAACATCTCTCGGTGTGCTCTCCGCGTGTTTACAAAACACTAAGAAGGTTAGACGGTATTTCACGTTTTTTTCGACTACAAAATTTATTCTTTTTCTCTAATCGCTGTACAAACATTTTTGTTTATCCTTTTCCCGTCGGCCGATGCGGTCGGTAACAATGGAGATCTTTAGAAATGTCTGAAATTCGGGTTCCTGTTTCTCTATTGTGTTTAGGATTGCATCGGATTAAAGTGAACTCTATCAAAAATTTGTCGAGAGTATATAGGCGCGCTGGGGATTTGAGATTATCATTTACATTAACAAATTTTGTCTTTTCATAAATAGAATTTGAATCATCCTTTTTTGAACCCGGCGCATAACTGAATCACATTTTTATCGACACACACGAATGAATTCGTTCTTGTCACATTCAGCAGATTTGACAATAATTCGCGTCCCATTAAAATTTCATCTTAAACAAATAAGTCAATACTTAGAAAGTATTGTTAAAAATCTTATATAATTTATTTAAATGGAGATTTATCTTTATTTTGTAAACATAACCTATTATTTTTATGAGAATTAAAATAAATGTTACCTAATTCGTGATTATTAAATATAAAATGTTATAAAACACTAGCTGTATTAAATTTTTCATACATATATGTATGTATACAATTATGGCACATTAATAAAGCAGGTAAATGTACTGTAAGCAGTTGAAGTAAACGATGTATTTGCATGAAGTAATGTAAATACATACCAGTTTCAACGGACGCTATTAAATAACGGGTTATTTCATTTTGCAAAGGTTATATATATTCAGGAATGTAGAGCACAAGTAAACATATAGATAATTGAAGTTAGGAAATCTAAATGGATTTCAATAAACCCGGGGTATAAAGAAAAGGTCGGACAAGATTAGAAGGTTTCCAAGATTTGCGAATGTCTCATTTCTCCTGATTCCGTGACTTACGGCGTAATCAATGGGTCCAGGGATGCTGTAATCTCGTTCAAATCTTTTTTGGGAGAGATTTTTGGGCTCGGCTTTATCTGCCGTCTCCTCCCGACCTAATCCTGCTCGCCAGATCACGCCGCCCGATAATAATACAATAAGTTACAAATGTCCGAGCGGGTTTTGAGATCGGGCCCAGATAGAAGGGGCCCGGTGGACTTAAAACCTAAACATTAAAAAAAATCCACGACTTTTGGCTGCTCACACATGGCAGAACAGGGCCGGCTGCAGTGGGCCCTTGGTCAATCTTGATTCTTATCAGGAAACGATCACAATCGACGTTTGGGTAAAGTTATGAAATGTACACATAATGATTATTTGATTGGGATTAGCTTTAAAGTTTATACTGCCTAAATAAAATAGCCTTCCATCATCAATAGCTTAGTAGTCCAGTATAGCCCCTGACTTCTTCAAATAATCAACCATTACATCATTTTTTGAAGGTCGGGGTAGTAGAGACGATGAGTACACCTGGTGTACTGCACTTGTCTCGACAGCTTTCATACTACGCACGGTCGTCAATTGTTGACGATTCTAATATGGTCATCTTTTGTCAATATCCGATTTACCTGCTAACGCTTGGTTTGCAGCCATGCATTGTATCATCTTCAGTTTTCCCACTGTTAGAAATACAACATGACGAGAAGAGGCGTGATACAGACATGATATTACGCATCTATCAGCAGCGATACTTGCAACATGGTTTCTGTTTCACCAATTTTGCAAACAACCCCAGTAAAATATAATATAAATAGCTTCCCAGGCCTGTGAAGTCTTTGTGTAGATGCATTCCTATAAAAATTTGTATATAATGCATTTACATGGAACCGTGCCCACGACCTGATACTCCGCACGGGAATATGGTATACAATCAGTTCAGTTAAATTAAGGGCGTCCAGCATGCTATTTACTATTTTAAATAAAAGTAATAAATCACTTATAGTTCTTCTACACGACAAGTTAGTTAAATTAAGAGTACTCATTAGAAAATCAGGTATACACAGTTTGAAGTTAAAATATTAAAATTTTATGTTGAACCTTTTCTAAATTTAATTCATGCACTTTATAGAATGGAGACTAAACTGTTGAGTTATATTCTAAATTGCTACAAACTACAGCCGTATATAAAATTTTAAGCGATTTAAGTAAATTGATATTTTTCACCGTTCTTAATAAAAAATTAAGAGATTACATAGCTTTATTCGTAATTTCATTAATGTGTGGAACGAATGAAAGTTTTTCATAAAATAATATACGAAAATCTTTGATTTGAGAAACTTTTTTAAGAGTAACGCTGTTTATGCTGTCATAAACAATGGGTTTTTTGATTCTGCAAAACGTTATACATTGGCATTTATCAATATTTGAAAAAGTTTGTTGTGCGTGCACCATTCTATTTTATGTAAGATGATACAAATTTATAAGAACTAAGTACTTTTAAAAAAGTAACTACTGTAATTAATGCGAGGATGAATATAGGATTAAGACCACAGAATTGATACAACAGGGTTGAGACGACAGGGTTGAGCACGTAGAACGAGTGAGGAGAGTAGTTATTTATATAAATAGTTTAGAGGTTAATTTTTCAAGGTAGTACCTGACCTGGCTACCTTGGAATAGTCGGCTCCTACCAGTCCGAACCTGGTGCCGAGCTGCACGCGAGCTACGGAAGCGGTAGGGAATGACAAAACAGAAGATAATGCAATCGCTGGATGTGGAACTCGATATGTTTCCGCCTAAGCGTACACAATTTGGAGATATGTGGGGAAGTATGCACAAACAAGGACCCAGCAATGTGGGGATGTGCCGGAATGAATTTGGGACTAAATACTGGTGGTGAATTTTTTTGGTTTACCGGAATTTTTGTGGAAACGCTGCGTCATATTAATTAATAGAAATTGGTAAAAGTATTTAAGGACATCCACCAATGGTAAAGCGAGAATTCCTGAACCGTGTGTTTTTATTTTGCTCTAAACTGGTCGGATCGCGGGTTCAGTGCTCTTTAGTTTTCGTTGTAATTTCATATTATCGTGACATTTAACATTAATGTGAAAAATTGACAATTAATATCAAGAGAACGCAGCATAAAAAGTAAAAAAATTCTAACACAACATTAATGATGTTTGTGTTCTTCTGAGTTGCATCCTGCATTCACTGCTACAAGCGCGAAGGAACATTTTGACATAAAATATTGTTTTTTGGAGGCTTCCCGTAAAATGTGTCAAGAAACTGTATTAAAATACATGCGTTAATTTAATATATTTTTTAAATGTCGTATGAAGTATATTAGAATATTAGTAATATAATATAGTTATTAGAATATAGAAGTAAATACATTTTAAAAGAAAAAATATTAAAAAAGATCTTATAGTAAATTTCGGTTCATTCTCTCGGGGGCGATCCATTTTTATAATTTTGTTTTAAGTCACATAAGATGCATATTTAATGTTCTTTTCCAAGAGATTAAAAGGATTGAACGAAATTGTATGTAATTTCGTTGTTATACTATATTTAGTTTGAATTTTATTATGTATATATATATGACAGCTTTGTATTGGACCAATAATGACGTGTTGTATTTTAATGTAAGAAGACAGGGAAACATTGTATAAGTTGATTTACCGATAAAACAAAAAATTACCGTCGCTTGTGAACAACGAAAATTGCTAATTTTTGAACAAGGGAATTCTTCATCGAAGGTGAAGAAAATAAACAATTGAATTTGAGGTGGTCAAGTAGTTTGTGAATTGTGATTAAAAAAAAATAGCATATTGTAAAATTACTTTCATAAAACAATGCCAAATTGATGGTAAAAAACATGGTAAAAAAATAGCATATTGTAAAAATACTTTCATAAAACAATGCCAAATTGATTTATAAGAGAAAGACAAACTTTAGAAAAAAATGCTAGTGCTTTCGCGCAAAACTAAACCACAAAATAATTTTGTATTCATTCCTAATAATGAAATATATATAATAATACTAGTGCCATTAACTTGATAATATATTTAATCCACGAATCTAAAGTTCTTTTAATCCAAGTACACACTCGTGCCGACAATAAATACAGATTTGAAGTGTGAAATATGAAGTGGATTCAGAGTAATTCAGATAAGAAAATATATTGAACACTACATTTAGTTATATAGAAATATCTTTATAATTTACATATTTACTTATGTTATTTTGTACATAAACACCTACTGGCTTACTTATTTGAGATAACATAACTCTGATTGGCATTGAAAACATAGAGATTGTTGGCAAGTTCTAAGAAATTGGTATTGTATCGAGGTAACTAACGATAAATAAATGTGTAGGCTTTTCGATTTAATTCTTGTCATCACCGCCCAGTGATTCTGAACGCACCCTGCGATATCGATTTATTCTTCTCATACCGGTGATCCATTTAATCGTCATATAAATATACCTATATATTTGTTCAACAGATCGGATCGGTTGAGATTTGGGAGGGAAAACGATTAAAGAGTATTAATTTGATAATGATAAGTAAAGTGGATTCTGGCTTGATAATAATTTCAAAGCAATTGTGTGTTTAGGCGGAAACGCGGATTTGTAGGCCAACATAATAAATATAAAAAACCAAGCCGTAACATCCGGCAAAATCGACTCTTTCCTGATGAATGTGATTTTTTCAGGAATAGCGCACTCGTTAGAAGAACGCGCAATAAATTATGTTTTGTGAACACAATATTTGTTACTAATTGAAAAATGACAACTAAGAGATGCTTCAATGAAGAGGTGGTAGCGAGCATGATTGCGTATTTTCACATGACATTTGGACAGCGCGTCGTGGTGGCCAGTGCACAGCGTACACGGCATGACGCGGTTTTATAATATTTTAAAATGATTAATTTTAAAAGACACTCCATTAATATTAAAGTGAGCCTTTTTGCTGACACCAACATATAATACTCGAAAATACATCCCACCATTATAAATCAGTGAGATTGCTGAATCTTAAGGATCAATTTAGAAAAGTACCTTTTTTTTTTTAACAAAAATGAATAAAAATATGTTATTTTATATTTATAATTAATTACGAGACAAACTCAAATTTTCTCAGAATCGAACTCGAATTCCTAACCTAACTTAAAAACCTCTCAAGAAAGCGCTTATAAGTAAATTGCAAAAAGATTTAACATCGCCTTAAACTAGTAGTGTTCTGAGCGGCAGCAATCCACTTTTTTTTTTTAGAAAATGGGAATAAGTTTCATTAGAACGCGCGTGTTCGGCATATACCAGATTATTTTTACGTGTGAAGTGTTTATAAAAGAAAACCAAAAAAATAAACCTAATGTATAATAATATATTTCAATATAAACGATTGATATTCAATAATAATAAACAATCTTATCTTTCCGCGTATGAAATAAATATCGCATAAAGTTATTCACGTATAATGATGAATTACTATGTGGCTAATATTATGGTGTGTGTACATGTATGAGACTTTAATCCCTTTAGTCTCAGAGATTCAGCGGCAAAGGTCAGTACGCATCAGTTAATTATTAACAAATAAATCGGGTAAAAATATAAAGTGGTAAGATATTATGTACAGCATCGCAAAATTAGTGCACAGTAGAAACATTTTTTAAAAATATAATAAAATTTTTGAGTACCTTAAATAAAGCATTTAGAAAAATAGTTAATTCTACAATAAATGAACGAATTACGAGTGAAGTTGATCTTAGCATAGTGCACATGATCCAGAAATGGTCACTTACGTGGTTTGGTTACGTGAAATAAATGAATAAAGAGAGAATGGGAAGAAAGATGTATGACATGAGTGTTATGGCCAAATACTAGAAGATGGTTCTATTAAGAACCTTAATTTGCCAAGAATGCACGAGCAGATATATGAATGCGGATGAGGTGACACTTGCGGGTCAGGACAGAGTAGTTTAGCACTCTATGCTCTGTCTATCTCTGCAGGGAAACGGCGTGATTGTAAGCACGTTATATTAAGTTCATCATATTGAAAATGTTTTAATTATCACTAGAAACTAACTATTCAAAGTCTCCACGCATTAAATGACTTTTATAACAATACATTACAAAAATTTAACAGCCACTCCTCACTTATTATCTCCGTCTCGTTTAATGACCGCTCACACTTACGGCAGTTATTGTACGCCTAAAAACTTGACATCTTTTATTAAAATATAATGACTTAGGCCTAGCGCAATCTACCGCGTCTACAATTCTAGGACATAGATAAAATAGACATACAATGAAAATATCGAGTTCGCTTACCGACCAGATCGATGGATCTGAACTCGGTCGTTAAGTGATAAGGTTAAGGTGTAAATGGATTTGAAACAAATATTAAACCGTTTCTGTAAATAATTTTATTTTAACAAAAGTTTATTTTTTAAGGAACGAAATAAACAGCGACGTGCGCCATCTTGAAAGTAGCCGAAAACCAACAAGTCTTGAGATTCATTAATAAAAAACAATATTGAATTTGTATGATAAATTATTACAACCATTTCTGTGTATCCACAAATTTTATTAATACAATTTATAAATAAGTATATATATACATCGCCTAACATTTTTTTAATCTATCCCGATAGATATCTCAACCGATTAATGTCACGGTTAGATATATGATTTTATGGTTATTAAAGGGTTAAACAAGAAGCCGTATATTCGCCGATTGAGTTGTAAATACTGACGAAATAATACATTCACGATCTGAGTACTGAACGAAGTTTTTACAGGATGTAATGAATTGATGCTTTGGACAGTTTTACAGTACTGCAATAAATTCAATCCAACACCTTGTTGAATTCGGATTATTTTTGAGTCGTAAATATATTTTAAAGCTTTAGGGGCGAGTAGAAATGGCTCACAGGAGCCCGGCCGGTGAACAAAACTGGAGCTCGCGAGGTAATTGCGGGGAGATACCGGAAGTGTTCGTTAAAATTCCGTCGATTGGAGGAATTCAATTGAATTCACATTATATTGTTACTTACCGTTCAAAAGAAATGATGCCTATTTTATTTTTTTGTATTGTATGATTACATTCATATTACATACAATAGCCCACCTCGACACAGGATCGTCCTTGTAAGGGGGCATTATTTATAATAAATGTAAAAATATATATAAAAGAAGAAAAAAAATTGCAACAATTTGACACCGACGGCAAGGCTACTAACATCACCGTAGGTAAAATATGTGAGCGTTCAATAAGGCGTTAGTTTAACAAGAGCTGGGCCAAAAAACTTTTTACATAGAAAGGAGTAAATTCAAAGCAAACAGTTACGTGTTATATTGAGATGTATCATAGTTGGTATAATGACTAACACGCTCACGTTTTAGAAAAATGAAAAATACATTTTTTTTAAATGACTTAAAAAACTAAAAAATAACAACGTAAATTTATACAAAAACACTGCAAAAGAAGTAAGTACAAGATTTTTTTCCAAATACATATATTTCAGCCGTGCGGCTCGCACCCACATGGTTGACCATTTATTAACCATTCGATGTTCTGGTGGTAAAGATCGTCACTTGATCATTATGCTCTGCGTATAAAATTAAATACACAACAAATGACAGTTTGTTTGACATTCTACTCTGTATTATGTCTGGCGCAAGCTTCGAGACAAGTATCATCCATGCACATGCATTCTAAGAAACATTTTTTTAAAAAAATCTCGTTCTTTTGCCTTTATTTTAATTTTTTAATTTTTGGGTTTGGTTTTTCTTTTGTTATTCGAAAACAAATTGACAAAAGAATTGTAACAGTATGTGATTCTTTAAAATTTGTTTAATAACTTTGGTGACGTATTTTTGTTATCATAGCGATCCGAATGAGTTTTAAGAATTTAATGCATGACAAAAAACTGTCTACAGCGGTATTGAAAAATAAACAAGATATTTTGATTCCTTATAGATATAGATACTTCTAGTGTCAGTGTGTAATGCATTGTTACAATATATTATAATACTTTTAAACCCGAGAGATCACGGCCACGGCCACGGTCACCCTGTATATTAATGACTCGGCATCTTCCGGAGATCTCCGAGAGTCGGTGAAGATGATGTCCCTACATTGTGTTATTGATGTAAACATTTTTTGTTAAACCATTCTTAAAAGCTGAGATATTGTAGAATCATTCTGTGCCAGGTCGTGCGATTAATCTTTTGTCAACATTTCTACTTTTCTGGGTTTGATCGCGGAACGATCTCCGCCTCATTGGAAATAAATGAACGTAACATTTTTGCAGATCATTTAAGAGGATCGATCCTTTCGAGATAATTTCGGTTGACACAGGTATTTAAGTTATTAATGGTAACAAAAACATGGACCGCGAATTTCTGTCTGACTGCACGTTTTAAATATCGACTTTAATAAATATATACATATATTTTTAGAAACAATTTAGAAGCCCTTGAAAGCAGTAAAAATTAAAGCATTAAAGGCAGTAAATAGTGGTTAGTAAAAACCAATTTTTAATAATAAAATTAATTTATCCATTAGTCCCATATTAGATATGTTTTCTTTAAAATTAATTGTTCCGTCTATCTGTATATGTATTCTGTCTCTCTTTTGCATATACTTTTATATTATGTCTTCCTTGATGTTCTATTTAGCTATATTTATTCTGTCTCTCTCTTTCACATGTAATTTTATATTCTATTTCCCTCTTTATGTATATATAAGTCCACTCTTTTTGTATTTATGATTAGTTTCAAATACATCCTGATGAACCTTCAGATAAGCGAAATCGGTTGACGTATAATAAATTTCGTGGTTTCATACAAAGTGATTGTTATTTTATTTAAAAAAAAAATTTGTCTTCCATTCACGAACACTAAAATTATTTGATAATAACATGACACGGTCGTAACACAAAAATGGTTTGATGCTGTTTATATTATTTAATCTTTTATACAAACCGAGTTTTTATACAGACCTTTATATAAATTCATAAAAAAGACAGTGTGTACGTACACTGAACAGAAAATAAAGTTCATGTAAATTAAATCCTTTGCATAACAAAGCTAAGTTGAGTAAAAATGTGAAATATTAAAAAGAGAGGAGAGAAAAAACATGCATCCCTACCTACCTTTAAATATAATTATAAAAGTCTGCGGAGTTAGTCTGAACTTCTCTGTTTTACGTAAATATATACTTACGAGTGTCACGCAGTTTATTTTTTAACTGACCTTGTAACATGATGGTAATATTATTAGAGTTTGCGGTATTTAATTAACTGCCGTGGTAAGGTGTAGAATCGTAAGCAGAAGGTAGAAATAAACGAGATTGGTGTTAAGTAAATAGTATTTCAATGATGGAATATAAATATTTAAATCACTTTGTTATTAATACTTCACTGTAATGATTACTAAATATTGCTCGTTAACTTTTATAGGAATCAAAAATACGTGAATTCTGTAAATAAATAAATTTATAACAATTTATTAATTATTTTACCTATCGCTGGTAAGTGAGGAACCGCTGATTAGGTTAGAGTTTATCTAGTAGAAATAACTTGACATTTGGAGCAATGTTTGTAATTTTAGTAGGGCAGAATGATACAGAAAACTCTACAGGTTCGATTTTACATGATCGTATTAATGCAAGAACTAAATATGATTAATATGGCATTTGGTTAAAAATGGGTATAGGTGACTACAATCTTTGGATGTTCTACGAAATTCAACTCGTTACCGAGCCGATGCATCTGCGATATTGGCGAGTTAATAGCATAATTATTTCTATATGTACCTACAAAGAACACTTCATGTTGTCTCGTTTGAGTTGGTACTTTACACGAAACCATTTGTATCAACTCAGGGAAGTCCATCATGTTATTGATAATTTTATATAGATATACTATATCGCTCACATCTCTTTTCCAGGACATTGTTGCTCCAACTTAATTTTTGTATTTTTAAGATTTGCTTCCTGCTGGTTTTGTTATTCCGTAGTAGATACCTTATCTACTTTCTGAACTTATTTTAAAATTATACGTGTTTAATTTTTTTGTAAATGTTTTGTCTCGCAACGATTAAGAATGGTACAAATCTTATAACCGAGATGAAAAAGGGAAATAAACATTGAATCGATCCTTTAGTAATCGTTATTTAATCGTCATATTTCGATGCTGACAATTGACACCACACCCACTCCCGGAGTATGACGAGACCACTTTGTAGATAAAACGCGTCAGTCACTACTGCAGGCCTCCATTACGGCGCGGAGTCGGTGTATAATCTACATATCGAGACCATTGTGCCGCGTGCCGGGCCCGGTCCACCTGTCCGGCCATCCCCTGCCCGGCCGCGGTCCAGGCGGACGCTGATTGCTGCCTGTCGGTGTAGACTTTACGGAGCGAGTGCCAACAGTGATTCGACAATTTTTAATAATTTTTACCCTCTAATGGGACAATTTGGACCATTTAAAAAATTTGATCGGTGATATGGAACAAAACGTTTTTTAAATATGCTTATTGATCGCAATTAGACATCCCATTCGCTGAGAATGCTACGTTTTATAAATAAACCATTAAATCTCTTGAAAATAATAACAGAGTACGTAATAGATTTAAAATCGATTCAAATTTAGTCTGCGATAAGTTAAATTGTCGATGTACTCATCGTAATCAACTGGTGATTTTTTAAATAACCCATACAGAAGACGCTCGCTATTTCAACGACTAAGATCCTGGGTGAAAGAAGAAAAATAAAAATTTAGGATTGTGGAGATAACCAGCTCATATAGATCTACTAATGCGCCCTTAATGTGATTTTTTCACGAAAATGGCGTTATATAAATTATCCAATATTTTTATTATTATTATATGTATCATTTACTGAAACCTATATCAATCAATACTTGAATGATGATTCGCCAATTAGCTTCCATACAAGGACAACGAATTGGTTAATATTATAGTATACAAGTAGATGAATGGAAATGCGTCACACTGGCGTAAACTGTGGGATTACTTAATGTTAAGCTACGCTCGAAAATTATTGTCTTCTTGACTTCTTTGAGAAAGCGTAAAATATAGAAATAAATTATCATGTTTTAGGATAAATTAAACAAATGTAAGTTCATATTTTTATAACGATTACATCAATATAGCGTGTACTAAATAAATATGTATTACGTAATGAATTTTCCTTTCTCATAGGTCTAAATAAAATCGAGTTAGGTATATTACAATACTAATAAATAATTCGTTTTTTATACAAGTATCAGCAATAATATACATGTTCGGAAGGATTTAACTAAATAAAGCTTCGATGAAAGCAGGTATTAAAAATATTTATGAATAAAATGATTGCACTCACCATTAATAATGTAGCTAGCAGCGTGATGAACGCGGATTTTTTAAAATAAATATTTTTAACACTTAATTAAAATATGTGCAAATCATTCGCTAGATAATAGAATGGACCGCGGCGTCTTCACCCATGCCGCCATAAATCTCCATTAATGAATGGCTTCCAGCCACACAAAAAGCCTCGATAATTTTGGCGAGCCCCGTACAGATGATTAATCGATGATTGAATATTATTATAGACTAATCTAACGACTGCCATTCAATCCGAGTGAAATGTCCCGTTGTTCTAAAGCGCGAGCAATTTATCCTTTATTTGTGTGATAGTTCACATAAAGCACGTTCTTGAACTTAATTTCACTGGAGTTTTTTTTGGTTCCCATTTTTGATATTCGATTGAGATTCGATACAATGAACAAAGATAACTGTTAGTGATTGCAAAGATAATTAAATTCTATTGAAAAAGTTAGTAAGTCTCGCGGTCTTTAACTTGTAATTTTATCACAAGCACGACAAGACGTAAAGTTTTCGGGATAAACGAATTAAGTTACCAGGGAGAATAAAACATAAAAAACATACTAAATTGTTAAAAAAATACAGAGCCTGGTGCTAAATAGATGGCTGCAACTTTATAGAAATTCAATGTAGAACTTTTACTGTTTTCTAGGTAAGTTTGTGGAACATAATCTTAATTTGTCAGAAATAATACAACCAGGTGATCTTACCCAAATTTTGGGTAAGTGCATCTGCTCGTCCAATTTTTATAAAATATCCGCTATTCTAAAAGGTTACATTCCGATATTTTAAAAGATTTAAATTACGAAATGCTTAATGATCCTTCCATCAAAGTTTCAAAGGCATAATCTTATGAGGTTAGAGAATATATATATATATATAATTTATACGTCGCACTTACCCCGACTCACCCTAAATACAGTTCAATGAGCAGGTACACAAACATATTTTCATATATGCGTCAACAAAGCATTTAATTGTTTCTTATAGAAAGTTATGTAGCTAAGAAGTGGGAACTACTTAAGTTTATTTGTAACCACGGAAAATATCCATCTCCAAAGTTCAGTATACGGTTCAGTAAGGAAATAGCTCTTCCACTAGAACCATTGGTAGGTTATGTGTAGGTACACCTAGTACAGTACAGTGTAGTAGTGTAGGTACAGCTAGTGACGTGCAGTAGATATAGATTTATGTTTTGCTGTTACCATAATATTATATAATATTCTATATGCTACATTGTACATAGGTTTATGAACTTTCATTTAACCAATGTCTTTATGCAAAATGAATCAATTATAAAAAAAATGCATTATCCTCGAAAGCAAAGAACAATCATGAAAACACTACGTTTAGTAAGGTAGTCAATTTTGCGAATTAGTAAATGAGAAAGTAGATATTACTATCAGCTCTAAGCTAAGTTCAAAACCTTTCAAATGTTATTCTGTTAGGAAAAAGCATAAGTAATAACACCGTACAACATGGATTAAGTGATTCATTTCTGACTTTGCCGAGTGGAATTTTCAATTCAGTAGGTAGCAATTGTATGGCTTGAATAGAGCGAGAGATTAAAATAGTGGCTAGCAATTGAAGTAGCAATAAATGAAGAATAACCTAGTAGACGTCGCACGATAGCATCCAGAACTACGCAACTAATGACTCTACTTTTATATTTGTTTCCCAGAATTTCTATTAATGCACAGTTTTTTTGCTTGTATGCAATGTACGCCCCTGCCTACAACGAGCAATGGAATAGCCTATGCGGACATTGCTAAAGATATTTGTAGGGGACATGAAGACTTATGTTCGCCACAACAGCGATATCGATTACACCCAACGTCAATCAGAAGAAATTTGTATTAACGTACTCTGTTGTCAAAACTACCAAGTAAGAATACTTAAACGAAATCCGTAGAATATAACCAATGGTAACAACCATGTTATCTCGGAAGAGATTCATCGTAAATGTCTTCTGCACTCTCTCCGACATAAGATAAGATGCCACGTGGGACTCATATCACCCATCCACTCTCAAGTCAACTGGGCATCAGTGAACGATATGGTTGTTCCTATCACTAGTTTATGGTGGTATTAAATTAAATATAGATATTCTTCTTTCTCTTCTTAAATAACATTTCTTTGTTAATCTAGCTTCTGCATCTGCTCTACTCCAGTATTGATTGTTTACTCAAGATTGTTTTCCTCGGCCAATCTCTTCTTCTACTTCTATCTGTCATTATGGTTGTAAAAATGTTATAGTAGAGGAGTCTGTTTGCTATAGTTCTCAGGATAAACATATTTTCCTCTTTTTCTTCAAATTTTTTATTTTTATTTACTACAAATTATGTAATTAAAACAGTGTGTCCGTATTTTTATTACACAATACACCAGTATCTTTCAAACAAAGCTAAAATATTTTATGAAAAATATGTTTAAGAATCGTTAAATTTTTCCCAAATGGCTTTGTTATTTTAGTGACTAAGTTTTGTAACATATCTTCATTCTTCCAGCATCTATTTTTTTACAAAATATATTTTGAATTTTATTATTTATTGAGCGACTATGTCTCCAATTAATCCAATAGTAGCTCAGAAAACTATTTTAAAAGTCAAGTTCTCAAAACCCTAATTATAATGAGTACCGATGAAATTTTTAATAAATTCAATGTCTTTAATATAGACAAATATATGCGAATGGTACTCTTAATTACATATAAATGATGTTTTTTTTGTTTGTTTTTCGAATTGGCAACACTTTTTTCAGTGACAGTCAATTTGACAGCTGACAGTTGATTTGTGTTTAGTTTGATATGCCATTTTACTTTGAATAAACTTACGCCAGAAAAACGCTCGCAAATTGTCCAAATTTATTTCAAAAATCGTGGTTCAGTTCGCGAAACTCACCGTGCGCTACGTTCATTTTACGGTAGATATAATTGTCCATACGTGTAAGTAATTCGAATAACCATGGATCGTTTTCACACTATGCACACTCTAATTAATAATAAGCATCCGCAGAGACGTCGCACAGTGCGCTCCGAAGAAGCTATTGTTTCTTCAAAAATTATACCGGCCAGAATGTTAGTCAATGGAGAGCACTGTAGATTCATGATTACTGACTTTTTTGTTCTCCAATTGAATGGCATTAATGTGAAAGAGCTGTGATTTTAACAAGCTGGTACAACATGCTACGCAGCACGCGCCATAATCAATTTACTGAAGGAAGCATTCGATGAGCGCATAATTTCGCGTAATGGATCTGTGAATTGCCCTCAAAGATCGTGTGATTTAACACCTTTGGATTATTTTCTATGAGGATATGTGAAGTTGCTGGTCTACGCCGATAAACTAGAAACGATAGACGACTTGGAAACCAATCGTCGAGTCATTTCCGATGTACGGCCCCAGCTGCTCTAAGAAGTGGTCGATAATTGGACTTCCAGATTGCGCTTTACTCGAGTCAGCACCCACATGCGCTAAATTATACTTAAAAACTAATAATATAAAATTATCTTTCAAATAAAGTCAATACTATGGCCATTAGCACGATTTTGATGTGTTTTATTTAATTTTGAAATTCTATACCTCTAAAAAAAACACCTTGATAAACACAAGTAGACACATTTTAAATCAACTCAAAATATAATTAACACTAACAAATAAATGTAACCTACAAGCCCCGAGAGCATATACGACATATGGCCAAAGAAACTACAAATATTTTGGTCCTAAACTATTTAATAGGATGCTAAAAGATTTAACTCAATTGAATTGTCCCGGTAACATGAAAAATAGAAACATGAATTCGTAATATGGGTAGAGCTAGTATTGGTGCACTTACCCAAACAAATTGATCAAACCTATATTAATTGTTATCACAAATTTCCTAAAATAATATATTGAAAGTTCACTTTGTAATTGATTTTTATACATACACCTATGTATGATATATAAGATGTATGCATAAGGGGTAAATGTTAATTTCGGTCTAATACTTGTAAATCAATTTATTACATAATCGCTTGTAAACTATGCCCGTCTCAGCACAGAATTTTCTAGTGAGACGAACACAGTCCGAGCATATTAGACACATTTATTATATAGTTTCTAATAAATAAATAAATCTGCATATATTCTTGTGTTATTGAATAAATTGATGAATGACTGAGTTTTTGATTTTTTGTTATTCTTTTGGTTTCCCGCAAAGACCGTGTATGTAGATTTAGTATCTTTACATTAAGAATTATGAAAAAATTATAATTGGTACTAACATTACTAATTAATGTGTTAACGACGTAACTAATCGTAATTAAATATATCTAGCGATCCTATGTTGTATCCAATTACAAAGCTAGGCAGATTGGGGAATAAATTAAACATCACAAATAGACCGTGATTGTATTTTTCATATTCAACGGGGGACAGGCACTTAAATAAATCTAGATAAAATTGAATAAAAGATTACAACCGTTTCTGAATGTGGATGGACAAAATAATTGTGATTACTTGAAAGTCATCACAGATCTGAGCTGAGGATATTCGACTATTTTATTTGACTCTTTTAAATGTCAAATTACCGCTCGGATGCTCCGGAATTATTTATTTAAATCCCGATCGCAATCGGAGAGAAGCTGTGATCTGTGATGAATTACTCGGTCGTATTGTTTGTTGATGCTGTCCAGATACGTGGATTTATCTCGAGGCTTCCTTTTAAATCCTCAGTTTTGATTGATTCCCTTTTAGATTTGTCATCCGAGAGGCCATTGTCAGCGGACCTGGACCCCGACAGTAGAGTCTGCACCGTTGGGATAAATTAATCTGTAAATAATATTTAATCAAAATGAAAAAAAATTGTAATAAATATAGGAGTCACGTATTCAAATGGTGGAATAAAAAAATTTGGTAACTAAATTAAATTTATGTGCGTTATTAAATATTTTCCAACTTACGTTTCTTAATAAAGATTTATAAAGGGTCGCTTAAATGGTTTGGGAAGAAATGTTAGTAAATAAAATATATGAGATTGTATAAGTATTGGAGCTAATAAGAGCAAAGGATATACTAGAATGATCAAGTTACCGTAAAGTAAGGAATCTCTTGTTTTATTAGTGTTTCGAATAGTGTACTTTGCATTGATTGCCCATAAGAAAAAAGTTACATGTTACATAATAATATTTTTTGCGTTGAAAAATAGTTTCTACACCATAGTTGCGAGATTGCGTGTCCTATATAAGTATGTCGAACGTGTTTTAAATATCTCTAGGATAAAATTAAATTATTACTTTTTACACATTTATCATGCATTTTCTTTCAGTACGCAAATACATCAAATCGACCATCTCAAATCTACGGCATAGAAACAATAGCTGTCAAAACGAACAAAAATGACGCCTAGATAATGAAGGATCGTGGATAGATGAACATAATTGTTACCATGTAACAACGGTAATTCACGACAGTTTTTAAATAATATAATGCATAATGAAAGATAAATCTTTTGTGTAATCTTAAATCTAGAGATATTAAAAACGTGTTCTTTGAAAATATATTTATGTCAAAATTTAGTATTAATCAGCAATTACCGCTACATTGATGAACGAAGCGAGTGTGGTGCACTAGGACAGAAAGAGTGACGCTCGCTCGTCTCCTCTCTGCCTACCCGTTAGTTACTTAATGATGTTGACTGATTCAAGAGAAGTTTTTAACACAACATATCAAATATTTTTTTAATATATAACGATATTAGCAGAATAAAGTCAGAGGCAATTTATTATGATATATTAGAGTCAAAACAATACTAATAATAATAATAATATTTCTAGAGTACCTACGCTATAACTATACCGTACCTAAATATAATTATGATTCATTTTCGAGAAATCAAGTTGTTTACAGTTAATTTGAATGTAAGAACTTCACGCGCCTGCTAAGGTAGGCATATTGTGTCTAAATTTAATAGATATTAATATATCCTTGAGCATCCCTTTATGTATGAGAGTGATGTATTTTGGGATATTTCTTCCATGACTCTTGGAAGGCTGGTAAATAAATAAAAATACGGTATTTATAATATTTACAGCAAACATTACTTTAAGGTTACAATTCATTTTATTATTTAATCATTTGGTTTTATCAGGAGAACACATTCTTATCGTGAACTTGTCATTATTCAGAACAGACGATTTGTGATATTTTAAATATTTCAGTATATTAATCAGTAAGATATACATATAAAATCAATTTTATCGACAAATATTGCTGTTGCGCCACCGGGATTCGAACCTGGATCTTCTTTCAAACCGGGGAAGGTGCATCATCCAACTATATTGGAACGATAAATGTATTAATTTGAAAATGTGTAATGTACAGGTTAGAAAATTTGTCGCCAAAAATAATGTCGGTGTAGCATAGTTGGATAATGCACCTTTCCCGGTTTGGAAAGAGATCCAGGTTCGAATCCCGGTGGCGCAACAACAATGTTTTTCGATAAAACTGATTTTGTATGTAGATATTTTTAATTAATATATTTAATTAGTATTAAAAATATGGTTTTGGTTGGTTTTTATTGACATCCTGATGAAGGAAAATGTGTTTTCCGAAATCGGTTATTGTTTAATGAATTCATAAATGGTGGTTAAAAACATAGTTCATAAATAATTGAATATTAAAAATACTGTGGTTTTAAACATTTGATGTGTCTGTGTGTTTATTTATAACGATTATATATAAAAATTAGGTAATGTAAATTTAAATCAGGATCTGAAAATTGTATGAATTGAAATAAAGTTATGGAAGGGGAAGGTACCTAATCGAAGAAAGAAGAAATAATTATTTCATAACATGATAAAAATAATTAGTACCTACTATTCTTGTATTCATATCTGGTTACGTTTTTTCTAAGCAGAGTTTTGTGACCGATGCATAGATTTTCTCTCGATTTCGTAATATATTTCCATTTCAGAAACATCCTGTGCCATGTACAAGATGGCTTTTATCCTATCCGGAGAGCGTATTTGGATGTCGATTCACGGAAATTCATTCAACTCACAAACAAAACATTATTTCCTTTGTGGTGAACTTTTTTCGACAGATGACAAACACGACCGTCTTTGAATAAGATATAAGATTATATTTCCTTCACAAACTAAATCATTTGGTAGCTGAATGTCGATACAATCATCAGATTACATCTTTCACTTTCAAAATTGTCCCACGAAACTGCAAAGTTCCAAACGCGTCATTAAAATGTCGTTAATTTTGGTATGCGTTAATGAATTTAGCGATAATTACTGAATACTGATTTTTACAGCGATCAAAAAACACATTTACTAAATCAGAAAACACATTTTCTCAAATGTTATAGAAATAAAACATTAATATAATGAATATTATTTAAGATTCAATAATATTATTTAAGGAATTGCATTGCAAATTTATTCGATATGAGTTTTATATATTTTTTGCAGACTTTGTGATCTGGAGGCAAAGTTTTAGCTAGATTTCTTTATGGAGCTAAAATCTTAAATAAATTGTTTCACAAAAAATAGACAAATTGTTAATCAAAATTGAAGAACTAAGCTTACGTGTACATAGATGTATCTATATAAGAAAATATGTCGCAAAATAGAAATGCAAATAAAAACCGAATTAAAAAACCTACGGTTTTAAGGCGGGTTGTGTGATCAACTTTGACCATGGTAAGTTTTTACTAAAGTAACTTTTTACCATCGCTTGTGTTAGAGAATGTTTACGGATTGTTCGTTAAATGTACTACTGTCAAAGAATAGATAAGTAATCTCGACTCACAGTATGGCAAAACGAATAATCATGAAACCATGCTTTATTTTATGCTTTATCTTTGACATTATTCGCTCTTGCGTTCGAAATCTGTCACTTTTCTGGCAATTTTTCGGTCTAAGTGCTATTATATAATACATTAAACAACGAGATCATCAGATGAACTCTCATTACTAAAATAGCGGGATATTGAATGATAAATTATCGAATACTGTAACTTTTAAAGTATTAATGTGACTGATGACTTTTAAAACAGCCGTGAAGAGTCCACCATTTTTAACCAACGATTTTCAGTTTTTACCATCCGATATCCGAGAGTAAAATTAGTTAACCATCGCATTAATAATCAACGATCGAACGAAATTTTTTATTTTAGTAACTTTTTTTACCATGGTAAAAAGTTACCACTGATCACATAAGAAAAAAATAAGATTGATCCACTCCGATTATTTTTATTAGTTTTATTGTAAAGTTTTTTATTTCAGGAAGGTTTGCCCGTATCAATTCAATATATTCAATTTTCTATTGTAAATTAGTTTATTTATTAATTAATTAATAGTTTATTAACTTTGTTTTTAAAATCACTATGACTTATTTATATTAATCAATCAGCCTTGGAAAATATCTTTTCCTTCATCAATATGATAAAAAAAAACCGGTAGGGTATTATAAATACCTAATGGTGATTTTAAAAACAAAGTTAAACTATAAATTATTAAAATGAACCGTAACATGTTTGCATTAAATATGAATTAAGTATTTAAAAGAAAAGGTCTAACATGTATTTAACGCGTAATAAACATTTTTAATGTAAATAAAATAGTGTTAATTGAATTTCTTTTAGTATCTACGTATTTGGTGTGTTTATATTGTAAATAAATTTGAATAATTAATGCTCACGTATCCTCGGTTTTAATATCTTCCGATACGTTCATCTTAAATTCTCAGACGAAAATTAAAAAAGCTTTAATAATTTCGGGTCGCGCCGTTATATTACCAAATATTGCATCTCGAAATTATACCCTAACCGGTACCTGATCTCAAGAGAGATGACAAAAGCAGCGATTGTCAATAATTCCAGGCCGCGATGGGGAAAGGAATTATGCATACATTTGCGTTAAATTGTTTATTCGAGATGAAAGCTGATCGGCAATGAACTTGTGTTTAATTCCACCCGGAGTCATTATTTCGTTTTTACGGTACGGGAAGACTTGCGCTCGATGTGCCGTATCGAAAGAGGTTATTGTACGAGGTCATTCTGAACAATAATATTTTAATATATAATTTGGTAGTGATGCAAGAAATGAGCAGATCTACAGATTTTGAAATGCATTATTCTGTCAAAAGTAAAGACTCACTAGGAACCCAGTCGGGCGCCTATTTTGTGCTTACATTATTAAAATAATTTATTTTTAAATAATTTAAAGAGGATAAAAAATTATGGCGAAAAAATAGTTTCCAGTTTTCGTGAGGGAGCGAATTCTACCATGCCTATCAGCCAGGACGGTTGCATCCGTTGATCCCATCGGCCTATCTCTTATTCTGGTAGTCTTGTATTTTATCGTGCCAAACTAATTAAGAAACTAAAACTTTGCTGACCTTATCGGCTGTACATATAATGTTTTTAATGCAATATGTGTGTACTGAATTGTTATGAAGTTATTTTAGAAACATATTATACTATGGACACGTTACGAAAATATATTACTCTTATGGGATTTTTTTACAATATTCCATCATAATTACATATCACGATATTAATTATACATATACATACTATACGAATTCCGCTATACACATATGTAAACAGTATTAACAATACAGTACGTCACAATATAAATAAAATATCGTTTATAAATAAAGTAGATATTTAGTAGATAAAACAGACAGTGCCGATAAAAGAAGTTTCACTTACAATTCCTAAAATAAGTTTTTATACGATATAAAGAGCAACGAAATAAAAAAGTATATAAAAGCAAACAGATAAAAAAAAGTAAGATAAAAGGAGAATAAAAGTGACGAAAGAAACACAGTTTACAATTTCCATAAGCTTTACATCCATCTATAATTAAAAGTCTTTAAATACAAATTAAAATTATCAACTAGAAAGATATACATAAAAAAATCAATTTATGTTCAATTATTTTTAATCAAATATGTCCTGAAAAAACTACAATTATACAATAATAAAGTGTTCTTCTTTCCTTAAAAAATTAAAAGTCTTTTGATCTTAATTTTAACTAATGTACGTATATACAATTATTTTCGTCAACCGAAAGTTCGGTCTCTACACCAAGTATTGCTTTATAATGATGCAAAAAAAAAATAATTGTTTAAAAAAACTTTCGACAACGTGCGCTATGACTCAGAAATTCATTTAAAATTCGTACGCTCGAAAGAATTCCTACAACGTCAGTGGTCAAAATAAAGAAGAGCCGGTAAAGGTGCACGTCTTTGATTTACTGTTCCTTGCTTCAGGATGTGCAGTAGTAAAGGCGATATCTAGATTAGATCTCGGCGGAATCGGTCCAGACAGACGCGGGAGAGGCAGATGTCTGTGGATCCGATCACCCGTGAGCCTGATGCAAAACATGTGTAAAATGGACGCGAGTAAAGGCAAACTGAGAGAAAACATTTAGGTAACGCTCCCGTTGCACAAAACAAATACGTTCCGATACATTTTACCGAACGTACACAGTACTCATATTATGTGTTCGTGAAACTATCTGGAATCTTGATTATTTTCAGCTCTTGGAAACATATTTTACTTATCTATTTTTGTGAGTTACGTTTTAAATGAATGCATTATTTTGATTAAATTCCTTGTTTAGTAGAGTTAACAGAGGTTGATCTCCGGAGCCTTACTAAAGCGGAGTGTGGCACTAACCAAGATCCAGGATGCCACCAGTTTACGCTGTAGAAGCAGAATAGAGAAACACGATGCTCAATCGAGTGAAAGAGATAAATATTCATATTCGAAGTAATATTAATCTTTTTTTTTCTTTTTATTTAAACAAAAAATAAAGACGCGTACACTGAAAACGTCTCAAATCAATATTCTTACTGTGTATTTTCAAACTAAGCTAAACAGCACAATGCTATGAAAGTAGGACTTACTTGCTGGTCTCCTGGAATGAGGCGCGAACCCCCGATCAATAGATCACTAGGCACTAGGCTAGCGTCTTATAAAACAGTTTCAATTGATTGACGTCAATAGAGAGAGTATTAATGTTTTTCGCATTTCACTTTGATACAAGTTTTATTCGCTGTCTGATTCATGAAATTTCAAAACCAATGAAATTCATTAATATTTTCACATGTAATAAATTAACAATTTTAAAAGAATTTCGAACCATTTTATGAAGTATAGAGGGACAGACATAAGCAATAAAAAATAATGCCGTCATTATTTAATATAATTTCTACTGGGTAGTTTTTTGTCGTATCATTTCGGGTCATATTTCAGTTGCCATTATCTGAGCTGATGCAATGAACATATAAGTCTAAATAAAAAAATCATTTGTTCCATACATTAGATCTGATGATGGTCACTGAAATATGGCCCGAATCTTCAGTTAATACAAAAACCAACCCACGGAAGAATAATGAATAATTTTATATGCAAATTATTACCATGTGATGCGAAAATATTTAATAATTGCAGTAAGCAGTTGGCTATGTCGGCTCTAAAGTACGCCACGATGATTGTTAACAATACTTTCGGTGATCATTTGCATTGAGAGTCAATTGGTGATTCCATTGAATCTGTCCCTTTAGATCCACCTTCCTGTTACTTCACACACATTTTTCTGTCACTTTTTTCTGCAATAGAGGAGATAATACATTAAAGTCGTGATATATATTTAATAAGTCGTTTTTAAATGTCCTCACAGTTTAAAGTATACTTATTGTAATTTCAAAGAAATCATGTAACTGGTTTAATTATTGTTTCACTTTCATTATGATTTTTGTTTTTATAGAAAAACTGTATGTTTTACGAATAATAATAATAATAATAATGGATAATTGTATAGCGCCATTTTCGTAAAAACTTTCAACTCAAGGACGCTTTACACATAAACTGTTTATAGTTCTACAATTATCTTTGTTTTTAAAATTAAAAATTGTTATTTTCACTTATGAAAATGACTTTTTTTTGAAAAGGTGCGTTTTTAGTTTTTTCTTAAATAAAGTCTCTAATGTACTTTTTTTTATGAGGGAGGGCAAAGAGTTCCATACTTTTGGGCCTGCCACGGCAAATACCCGTTCACTAAATTGGGACTTCTGGCAACGGTCGGTCGGTTCTACAACCCTTCCTGCGGTTGAAGTAGAGGCTGATCTGAGAGTTTGATGTCTACCATTCAAATTGTCTGAGATACAAAGTTCTTGAAGATGCAGAGGCGCCATGTTGCGTGTCGCTTTGTAAATCAACCAGCTAAATTGAAATTTAACTCTTTCAGGGAATCAGCGCCAATGTAGCTGATGTAAAAGGGATGATATATGAGAAAATTTGGAAACTGCGTATATTATCCGTGCAGTCGTATTTAGAATAAATTGTAATCTATCCAGCTGAAACATTGGCAGGCCACCATAGATGCGGCTACAATCATTCACACGTGACATCACAAATAAGTAGACTGACTACCTCAATAAATAAATCCCCTCAGAACCTACTCTATATTCGTATTTTTGTTTATTATAAATATGCGAGATCTAAACCTATCTAAATTTTAGATAGGTTTAGATCTCCAATAGACTTATAGAAGTACAAGTGCCCTACAGAAGACTGTCATCTGTAAAAAACTTTTTTTTAAAAATAGAAATGCGTACGCGGAATTCTTGTCACATCAATATTTTTACTATTTTCAAATATAGCTAAACGCTTGCGCTATGAAAATAGGACTAAATTGAAGGCCTTCTGGAATAAGACTTGAACCCTCAACTATTATCCATCATTTTTATTTTTATTTTATATATATATTTTTTGTAGCATCAATGGTACATATGAAAAAATAAAGGTAATTACTTTACTAGACGTAGTCTGTTCTAAAGTAATTAACTGTATATTTTTTAAAAGTTGTAATTATTTAGAGGTAAGTAAGTATAATGTTAAGAAAGTTATGTGAAAAAAGTACAATGTGAAGTTATTAAATATAATTGAAAAAAGTTATAAAAATAATATTGTCTGTAATATACAATAGTAGGAGACAAAAAGGTGTAGGTAGTTAGGTTAGCACAAATGACAAATTACATTCATTTTGCTTTCTACACACATCAAGTAACCACTTTGTTATTTTTGGTTTGAAGTCGTTAATCACTTTAAACCCATTAAAGTCTAGTGGCAATTGGTTAAATATTCGCGAAGTACAAAATAAGAAAGTTCGTTGTGCGAATTTCGTATTGAATTTTGGCACTGAAAAGTATCTTAAGGCTTATTAGGCGAGTATCGTAATCACCAAACCACAAGCATGTGGCCTTATTTTACTTTTATTAAAATATAAATGACGTGGTGCCAATATTTTCAACTCTTCTCTGTTACACCTGTCCTTTGGTCTATACTACGGCGCGTTTGTTTTGAGAAAATCATTCACCCATGCCATCAACTTTTCTTTGTGATGCTGCATTGTGATGACCAGGCGACGGCTTTGTCGGCCGTTTAGCAAAACTAAATTTCGCGGTAGGTGCACCAGTAATGGGAGATTATCCAACTCCTTCAGGCGTGAAATTGTTTTGTTGCTCAGAAAAATCGCACCACAGTCCACAAAAAACTATTTGTAGCTAACGATAAATTGTTACCTGTTCAGGTATTTATAGCAAAGTGGCGACGAAGAACAATGGAGGTCGGTAATTACAGTAAGCTTTGCCAAAGACAACTGAGAAATATTAAGTTTGGCTAGATTATACACAGACAATAAATAATTATTTGTTCAGTAATTATACTCTCTGCACGACACACAAATCATAAACATTAGGTAATACAGCACATTCAGTAATAAATACATTTTTAGAATATGAATTTGTTGTGTGAATATTGTTACGTTGTGGATCGAACGCCAGCGCACCACGCCACCGGCTGGACACAGTATTTGGGTAATGTGTATGTGCTGTCGATATGCCTGTTTCAGAAGGATGGGAATGGTAGAAATATGAACACTAGTTTACTCATGATGCTCACTAATTATAGTAAAGACAAAAAATGCCTGATACAATAATACTAAAAAATAGTTCAAATCTTCTGTTTCAATCCAACGTTCTTCCAGACGTCTTCGCTGTCATTTAGACCGATGCGGAGACACACGACAAGGTTTCGGTTACGGCCGTACTCCAGCCGACCTGCCCCTGGACCAAAGTTACAACATCCTTTTGTTGTCTAATGCACGCCATCTTACATGAGACAATTTGGAAGGTCTCGCCCCGTTACACGGCTCCCACAGTCTCCAATATCAATCTCTCCACAGGTCCAGACAGACGATCACGCGGGTAAATCGGGGCCCAAGATCTCCTAATCCACCGCGTCTACTATCTTTTATTTCCCATCTTCACGGCTCGTGCGGAAGTTCTCCTTCGACCGCGTTTGCACCGGTCGGCAAAGCAGCACTCTGTATGGCGCGCATTTGAAATGTAACATCACAATATATAATATGAACAAAAATACCTGCTAATTTAATATTCATAGTTTTGTGTATTCTATTGAAAACTAACGACCAGGTCAAAGAAGCCATCGGTGCATCGGACCGCGCTATGTAGATGCATGTGATGTGATGAATAGGATCGTTATTAACACGAGTAGCAGAATGCCCGAACAATGAGGAAACTAGATAAAAAGGAGTATGAAAAATAAATACAATATATTAATATGCCGCTAAATTATTCTTTCTTTCTGAAAAATACGATTAATTTAGTGGCTTTTCATGTCAAGGATAAAACCCCAAACACTCGGTCATTAGGTTATAGCCAAAGTTCTTTATGAGGTATGTGGGTGGGTACACGCACGCAATTTAGGATCATAGCGCACACAAAAAAATATAGTGCGTACTTAATTTTTAACAAGACTTCTTCATGAGCCGCCGTCTGCCGAAGGTTGGCGACCATGTTGATTTATATATGTTTACTAACAATTTGGACATTGAACCACTTTCTGACGTTACACAGCCGACATAATCTTTTTCTACTTACGCTTCTGCTATCTTCCGCTGCATAATGGGTTTTAAAATATCATACTTTTCATACAAATTAAATGTATTAATTAGAAAGATACACACATAAAATCAATTTTATCGAAACATATTGTTGTTGCTACCGGGATTCGAACCTGGATCTCCTCCAATCCGGGGAATGTGCATTAACCGATATCTAATTAATACATTCAATTAGTATTAAAAACATCACAGACCGTCTGTTCTGAATAATTACAACCTCTCAATAAGAATGTGTTCTCCTTAATCATATTTTTCATTATGTCCAAAGTATGCAGTTTTCCTTGATAGTTGTTATTAGTTCCTTTGACTAATTTACCAGAAACCATATACCGGTGTGGTAATGTTTTTCTCATTTTCTCTCCCAGCGTACAAATGCAATAGTCCTTAAAATTTAATAAAGTATTGTTTATGCATACACCGTTATCCAAAATAAGGAGAAACATTTGTTATATCTATACTACATTACATTATTTAAAAAAAAACGTTAACTACGTATGTTAATTATGTTGCTTTTATAAATACGTAGTTTTATTTATGACATTTCTCATAAAATAACTAATTACAACTGTGCATCAAAAGTACAATAAAATGAGTAAATTGATGCAATTACGATAGCGTGATAAAATATAAATTATGAGTAAATTATGTCATAATTAACAACGTTAATAAAATTAGTCGCCCTTTGAACTCATCAAACCCGTGAGTGAAGAGAGAATCAAACGATGTATAATTGAGGTACCAGAACCAATGTAGTCCCCCTATAGATTCGCACCGGTTTTCGCGAACCGGTTGTTAAAATTTGAAACCGCTCATCGTATCGTTTATTAGCGAAAAATTATAAAATATTTATAAGATACACCAAATCACTTGACAGTTAATACAGAAAAAGTTATGATTTGTTCAATCTTCTGACATTTCTCTCAAGGGCCTCTAAATGATACACTTAACATGCCTGGGTTGGGATAATTACCAAAAATACATACGAGAGAGAGGGGTATATATGAGAGGAGTATAGATATCTCTTGGAGGTAAAGCTATTTTTTTAATTATGTTTTTAATGAAAATATATGGAAGTATGAGTAAATACAGGGCTTGCGACCTGTCTTTGACTGGCTAAAGTGATCACTTTACACAATGTAACGTTCACCATTCTCACTCATTAATCAATCTCCATATCTATTAAATTTTTGGAAGTTGTTTATATGTTAATATGTGGAAACATTTCGAGTACAACTACATTATAGAATTTATACGTCACATTGATGCAATATTAAATAATACAACTCCTTTTTAATTTGTTTTTAATTCTGAAAAAAACGGGTTTACGTGCTTGTAATACAGCTTTCATGTTGAAATAAAAAGACTCATGCGTCACTGTCAAAATAAATGTAGTGAAGGTAATTAATTATTAAAACCTGCAGTTGAAATCTATTATCAGATCTTGGAGACTATGCGAAACCAACACACGATAACTAATCCAGAAACTCTTTGCAAATAAATCACCGATTTCGGGCCGGTTTTATGATAATCTCCAGCCTGGAGCCTGGAGCCTGGAGAGGGACCGGACTGGACCAGCTTCACGGGGCCGCGGTGACAGATGTGCCCGCGTTGTTTTATTGCCAGTCAGCACTTTTAATTACGGCCGGGTAACACTATCAAGCGGTCGATCTGACGTAATAAAATGTGATTTATATTAAACTCCTTTCTGTGGAAGCCGTGGAAAAATGCCGCGGAACGCTTTCCCGCCGGGCTGCGCGCGCACGCGTGCCCGTGAATAGTAATGGCGGCCTTAGCCCGCGATATAATGTTTCGGTGAAAATTTGCGCCCCTATCTCGTGGTAGATCACGGAGACTGCGGCCGCGAGGTTCGCTTTGGAAATTCCGTGAAATTTGTGATACGTGGAGTAATTTGGGCTGATGAGCTTTTAGAAAAAATATCCTGAATTATTATTAACCATCCGGAGAATAATGATCCGGGGAACATTTTGCTAAGTTATCTCTGAGAGAGATCATTTTGGAGTTGATTTATTCATTTACCACCGTTTTTTAATGTTGACCCGTAGAGGGGATTTATTTTATTAAATGCGAGAAGAGGGTGTTGAAGGAGACAAAATGTACTAATTAAATGAGATAAGATTTGGTCAATACGTTTAGAAGAGCAAAACACTTATTTCTTCACATATATCACAAGTACCTTCCATGCGGATAAGTTAAACATTATTCTAAAATTCATTACATGAATCGAATGTAGTGTATTAGGTTGATGTATAAAATTATCCGCCGTTTTTTTTAAAATTATATTGTAAATTTTATTGTAACATAACCCATAACGAAAAAAAACTCAAAACATATCATCTAAATTATCATTCGGGGGCGTAGTCACCATCAACATCAACAGACATCAACATCAATTACTGCTTTCCATTTGCTCGGAAGACGGTGGATTCCGCGGACCAAGAGGCAGTGGTTTTTTGAGGGAATCCACGATTTGACATCCTCCACCATCTCCTCCTATTCGTCATAGACTTTGCCAATCTGCCAATTTTTCAGAGAGCGGTTAATGTGGTAGTCTATGAGGGCGTCGGCAGGAGAGAAGGGCGGATGCAGGAGCAAATCCTATCTCTTTCTAGCGATGGATTCGATCCTACAGCGTTCGACATGAGGGCGAGCCTCGTTGTGGTGGAAAACGATTTGGTTTTTTTTACGCGATCTTTTCAACTAAATGGCAGTATAAAGACGACCGAGCTGAGCTACACATCACTGTTGATGTTGTACTGTTGGTGTTCTTCCCTCATGACTCCTGACTCCTGACTCCTGATATCTGACACTCATCATTGTAATTCTAGTCAAATTCAAAAAAAAACGACGGATAATTATGCATCAACCTAATAATTAAACCATTTATGTAAGAAAGAAAAAATCAAATTAAATACTGTTAAATAATATATTATGAAAAGATAACCTCTTTAAAATGGATCATACCTATATTGTATTGTATCTTCGATGAGAGGGCGGTTGCTGAGATATAGCTAAGAATTACATAACACATCGTCAGTTTTGAAAATTAATGACAAATAGTTGGACATTTTTTATTAGTTAACACTTTTTCACATCACAATGAAGACAGTCGGAAAGTAGGCGTAGTCTATTCACTTTAAGGCTTTTATTACCATGACGCCAAGAAATGTGCAAAAAACATCTGTCGATTTTATATCTACTAAAGAAACAATGGTCGAACGTTAAATAACGTTTGAAGTACCTATTATAATACTAAATTCATTGTCTGGGTGAACATACTGCAGTGGCGTGCAGTTCATACTATTCGATAACATTATAAAATAACTATAATTTATTATCGATGTTTGTAGCGTTATGTTTGTGGTTAGACAAAATTTAAAATTATATTTAATAATTTTGCTTAAACCACTGTGTTATTTTTACGTCAACCGGTTTCGATACTAGCGTATTATCGTCAGGATTGGCATACAACTATTTCATAATATTTTTAAACGACATTTATTACGAATTGTAGGCGGAGTCTTGGTAATAGTGAGGAGGTGATTGACAGGGAGACATTGAAATAGGGAATATTTTAAGTAAATAGCGGGTTGTTTGTAAGATTTAATCGGTTATTAATTATATTGGACTTGGTGTTGAGTGATTTTTTGATATCTAGACTTTCTAAATGAACCAATCTAAGGCCTTGTAAAATTTCAATCCCGTTTTCTTTTGCGAAATTGTGGTCGGTCTCTAAAAGATGGTGGGAAAATTCTGAGAAGTTATTAATGTTAAGGCACCTTAAGTGTATTAAAAATCCATGCCGTTTTACCTATATAAAATGACAAATAGTAATTACAGTTTACTTTATGTATACCAGATTAATCTAACGGGTTGATTTTGTCTTTGAAGTTTATAAGGAATTTATATAGGAGTTTATTTATTATTTGTGTAAAATAATAATGAGAAACTTATACCGCTTAATGGATATCGCTTAAATTTTTTTATGGAATAGTTCAGTTGTACGCCAGTCCTGACCAAGATACGTTAGTATCAAAACCGGTTGACATTAAAATAACATCAGTAAAAAATGTTTGAGGAATCTAAGTCGAAGGTGTGTATAAATAGTCACAAACGTCTCTTCACCACTGTGGGAATTCTTGTAAACGTTTCGATATGGTGCCGTGCATATATAGACCAAAAATGTTTGTTTAGGTGTATCGAGGCAATTTTTGTACTTACCATTGCATGCCCACGATGAAAAGCACCTTCAGTCTTTCTTCATAGTCACTGCTTTCAGATATTATTTATGAATGAGATAATTTACAAAAATATATCTTAAATTAATATACCATATCTTAATATCAACACATTATTATGTAGATACATAATACTATATTGAAATTTTCGACACGAGTCATTCTCAAAGCGGTCCTTTACCTCCGAGATATTGCGAATAAGGCTCGTGGTACATAAAAGGCTAAAAAAGTCGTTCTCGCTAATGTATCCCTTATTTTTTTCTATCCCAAGAAATGGGACCACTCAAAAACGAAGGTCAAAGACTTAAAGAGTGACGGTGCCGACAGATATAGGCTAAAAGCAGAGGTCTGTAACTCTGGCACGAGCGATTTCCTAATTCGTTGTTTTTCAAAATTAGTCATAACACTTGTCGTCTACTTTCACCCTGCACATCTTGCACCCTCTTCACTTGTTGAAGTTTTGAACATTCTTTAATATCTGATAATGCCAGGTGTTTTACGGACACCCTCCGTTCCTGCAGTCTTCAATCTTCTTCTCAATCTCAAAACTATTTCAGCGAGCCATTCTTTTTCTATCGCCTACGCTATAAACAGACCTACTTTTGCTCCTCCTTTGTTTATTTTTTATTGTTATTCTCAGATTTAAAAATATTATGTTATGCAAAAAATCTGTGCACTAGTTATGCACAGATTTTTAATATATTGTGTTTAAATTTACATTGTTCAGTAAAACTACCAAAATTATTATCACCTATTGAAATGTTTTCATATTGCATTCTAGACAAATAGTCGGTTATTAAATTTATTATTAATTATATTTTGTGCAGGTATCTGCTGTTCGTATATTAAAAATGTATTCACTCTTAAAAAGGAGGTTTAAAAATATATGCATTGTTTGGCTGTTGAGAGAAAGGTTCTCTATCCCGGCTAAGGGTCTTTAAGAACGTGCCCCCATTATATGAAGGGGTGGAGCACTTAGGGCTATGCTCGGCCCCCCAACTAGAACACGTGATCTCCAACATCCTCGTGATGGCTCCGTTAAACCTGACGGTTCCCGAGCACCGACATTGGTTACTGCTTACATCACTTTTAACTTTGTTTTGATCTCAGGCACTCCAGACACAAGACGATTGAAGCCACGTGTCATAGACGAATTTACTATATTTTAAGGAAGATTCCATTCCTTAAAATATTATTTTATGATATATTTCGTTCTTAAAGTTCTTAATAATTCATTTCTACTATTATCGTAACTCAAAATGATAATATCTAGTTTCACGACACAAAATATAGTCTTAAAATTTAATGTATAGAAAAATCAATATAGATTTTTCTTGTGAGGCGAGCACAATCTATTACACTACAAATATTACTTACAAATATATTATATAAATTATTACAGTGTAACTCCCTCTTCAAGCACAAGAGCTAGTCTCTTTTTTAGAAAGGTAATCGATTAAAAAAATATATGTTGCTTTAATAATGTGTAATATAATACTTAATACTCAAATTATAAAAAAATTTCATAATTAAAAATATGTATAAGCGTAAAATAAATTTAAATTTAAAAAATATATATTTTTTAATTTTCATATATTTCCAACTGAGTATTGTTTGTAAAACGATTATAGTTTCTAGAGATGTGAACATCCTTTCATCAACAGGTGAATATAACTGTACTATCTGCGACGTTATGACAGTGAAGATGAGCCATGAACAAAAAATGAGCACCAACAAATTCAAAATGTTTAGATGGGCTTGAGGAGCAGCAAGACTAGATAAAGTCCGAATGAGTACATTAGAGGAAGTATTAAGATTGCATCCATTACATAGAGGCTCACCCTCACAAAGCTCGCTTGAGACGGTCGCGTAAGACCGGCAATCATTTCGTCCAAATTGCGTTAAGAGTAAATACTGGCAGAAGATAATGAGGAAGAACTCAAGCAACCTGGTGGTCAAACATCGATAAGGAAATGGGGTAAATAAGTTAAAGTAAACAGAGTTCGAAATACAGGCAGAAACGACCCCAAGTAAATGGGGAAAGAAAAATATAGAGAATAAAATAATATATTTTTTATTAAGAAAACCATTATTAAAAGAAAATCATTATAAAAAGATCATTATTAAAATAACATATTTACAGTTGTTAATGAAACATCGTGTTAAATTTAACACTCAGTTGTATATGTAGATACAACAAAGTTTGTTTTAATAAAAGATTTAAAAAATCATGTTGGACTAGAGTAACTGCCATGTCAATTAATGATACTAAAACCCTAAACACTAAATGAATGGACGAATTATGATTATAGTTTTTTTCATTAATGCTGTCTTGTTTTTAAATATTTTTTTTCTATTATGAACATGTCTCGATTAGATTGAATTCATTCAGTTCGATTGGAAATATTTAAATACCTTTGGTGCGAGCGCTTCACTAAATATCGTGCACAAGTGTGAAGTATTAATGATCTGAGAAATAACACTGTGTAAACAGACGTGGGATTTTCGGCGCAGGACCACAGCATCACAGGATGTTCCCATCGACCCGTTTATATTATCTCCAAAGGGATATCTAATGATGTTATTACATTTTATCTTGAGGTCTTACGAAATACATCATTAGCTATATCTATACATAATTCTTTTAATAGGTATCGATTACTTTGTTAATAGGTTGTTATCTATTGCTAATTTAATGATCATATTTGATACCAAATATGTATAATTAAATATATATCAGAATACATGCATTAGTAGTCCGCAGTCCCCAGATTGCATTTTTTGGGGAATGAATATGCGGAGGTAGTCGACATTTTTGTTGTAAGTTTAATTCTTTATAGGACAACATTATAAGAATTTTTTGTGGCTCAACTCAATGGTGATTGATAAATTGCTTTACTTCGCATTTTATATTTATTTTTATTTATGAAAAAATATGCTGATATTACAAAATTTTTTTCTTTGTGTATTGCACTTCTGATGAAATTTTCTATTATTTTACAAATTATATTAATTCGTGAATATGGCGTGTATAATAATAATAAATAATTAAATCAATATATATATATATAGAAACCGAGACCTGCAGCACAAATAAAGATGCATGCCGGGTTACACTAGAAGAGTCCGGAAACACAATGAGCAACCAAACAAAAAATGACGACATTATCAAGATTGAAAAAAAGTTGAAATGGAAATGGTCGCGTGGTTAAAATAACGGACGAACATTGGATGATTCAAGTACTCCAGCGAAACCCACGGGGTAAAAGGAGACCACGAAGAAAACTAATGACGCGCTTGTTAAAAAGCTTCTACACCATTCCGGAATGGGCCAATAGTAAGGCACCAATGAATATAAATTTGTGAACACATCATGGGGAGGCTTTGATCCTGCAGTAGATTGGTATATAGTATTGATGAGACCTCTTATGTTCTAAGAATTGTGATACAATAAGGTGACATCATTGTAAAGACTACGTAAAAAAAGACACATTGTATCACAATTTACAATTTGTCAATCAGAGATGTATACATCAAACTTATCACAACAATCTTCTTATCATTTTATAATAAACTGACCCATTGGATGTAATAGTTTGTTACTCTATCACTTGTCGGTCTCACAGGATGAACATAGAGGATCGAATCTAAATAAGCGACTTACGCTAGACATTACTATTCATTTGACACATACGAATCTCTTATTAACTCTCGGGCAGATGTATTTTAATTTTGTGTTTTGCAAATAAAATTGCGTTGCAACTTGATATTAGTTTTAATTTCTATTTGTTTGAATTGATTCCCATTATTTTTTTATTTTATATTCATATATGTTTTTCTTATATCCCTCATATACGTTACGTTCCAGGTATTATTATATATTTTCTTGTACTAAAAACATTTATACATCAGAAAACTGTAGTTTCCGACATAGGTGGATACTATTTTTAAGATGTGTATCCACGAATAAAATTTTGATCACGCGAAAAGTAGAGATGTAAGGAATTTGAGCTGGGTTATTCATTTGATATGTTGCGTTGTCCATTGCATATAGTACCTTCAAAACTACCTACGAGTATCTCGAGGGTAAAATTTCATCTGTATATAAATAAACTACTCTTTTTACAATGCTTATTGATGAAAAATACTTTTAACGTATTTACTTATATGTTAATTAAATTCTTGCATTTGTTTTATAAAACATTTAAAAAAAATATATTTCCACATATTAATTTACTTCTATGTTATTATTATTATTTTTTAAATGATTCTATCACATGTAGACTGACGATCAAGACATTCAAATTATATTAGATTGTTTAAAATTCTTAAAAAATTTTTGATCAACATTTATTTGATTTTTATTGTTAAGTCAAAAATAAAATTTTACCCATTAGATAATTCAGATCTCTAGCTTTATTATAAAGTATTAAAGAAAAAATAATTGAATACGTGTTTATGTTACGATCAGATAAATTCAAATACATTACAGTAGGTAGTTGATATTTTAATTAAAAGAGGAATAATATATCAATCGGAGTTAGTATAATCGTTGCATTTACTTTTCGAAGCACTCAGCAGTACCGGGAGAAATATAATTAAGTCTGCAATGTATGTTTGAAAAGGTTCTTTTTCGTGTTTACAAGTGTTGACGCCGGTAATGAAACTGGATTATTACGATTACGTCTGTCGCTTATTAATCGGCAAATTACTCCGTGGCATTAGCATTTCCCGATAAAAGCTTAAACGTGAACGGCCATCGCCGGTCAATCTTCTATTGTTCGGCGCGGTCTCACGACTCGGAGGCGAAACAAGTTTGTGTTAGACAATAAACATTTTCATATGACTAGTAAATGGTCATTTAAAGCGTACAGCTTAGCAGGTAGGTAGGTTCCAGGAAGGTTCTAGAGGAAGGTAAACTTCTCATCCCCTAACTGCTAATGACACGCGTCTCTATGAATAGACAGACACGTTCGTTAATAATGATCTATTTATGTATTTATTTTGTAAAAAAATAATTATGAAACACAATTCATCGGAAAGAAATTCTCACAAAATTGTTATTGAATTACTCAACTTATCTTCATCTTAAATCTTATCAACTTAAATTATCAACTCATTATCAGATTGAGATAGGCAGAGAAAATATAAAACCACACTATTCTATTTTGACTTACAACTCTCGCGCGTTAGATTTTTTTATTATCCGTTATAAATGTCCAAACTATACGTGCGATCCTTTAATTCTTTATCATTGTAAATAAAAAGTATTATCTATTGTTCCCTTACCTAAAATCCTAATCATCCATAGAATTTCGTCGTCAGGCTTTAATTATTAAAATGTAATCTAGCCCAACAACTAAAAACAGTTATGCGCATAGTACTGTTTATATTATATATAAAAAAAATCACTTCTATGTACAATTTCATTGATTTATTTCTGTTTGACATTTATATATAACTGTATTTTTCACGGATATCTTTCGTTTTGATGTCCTTCAAAACCTTTCGGTTCTCTTTTCCAACACATAATCTGTATGTAGAAATTTATCGCGTCATCTCTTAAGATGACGTCTTCTGTGTAATATAATATGTATTTAAAAAGGGTATTTGGTGAAGCACAACTTTAAAATTTCATCGCAGATGAACTTCATTATAAAAAACAATATCGAAGAGTCTTGAGAGCGCGATAAAAGTTATCAAGAAGATATAAATTGCAAAAAGATAATGCCCGATGTCCCGCTTAAGCTCGGCTCAGCTGTCTGTTGCCATTTTGAGAAAAATATCAGCGTGTGTCGTCCCTGAGATCCCTGTGACAGATAAATATTCGTTAGTCTTTTGTTACTTCTCTTTAAATCACTAATGTCTCTAAATTCCGGCAATGGATGCCTTCCATGGAAAAATAACAAACCGGACAGAAAAATAACGTCGTCCGTCGTGGGTCGTCAGCGAACAAAAGACGCGGCGGTTGTGGAGTGCGCCTAACAATGCGCTCGAGAAAGTGTACAATTAATTCTTTCGATACTTTAATATACGATCCGTACTGTTATTTTTAAAATAATTACTCTTTCTGCTATTTGGGTAAGAATGTCGCTCGATGGTCGAACACACTCGTGGGAAATTAGAAATTATAATTTATGTGTCTTAATTAAGATACTTGCTTGTGAGAAAGTTGACTACGACAAGGTAGTGGACAAAATAGTATACATTCTGAAGAAATGTAATGTCAGGAGCTATAAGATATATGAATGTAAATTAGGATTGGATTAGTGATAATACGTATGTGCCTAGTTAAGATACAACTCGTAAAATATATTATACTTCTCTAGTACGAGTATGTGTGCTGATTAAATAAATAATTGAATATTTTCTACATGTTGACTTGCTTTGAATATTATATCAATAAAATATACTATTAATATATAGATATTGTAATATATTGGTTTTATAGTTGATCTGCTTTAAAACTAAAAGATCGGACATTTAATCCCAGTAGCCATCAGTTAAATGTGTTTTTGTTGGCCTTGATTAATAAGAGTAAAATTATTAAAGTGAACACATTATTATTGTAAAGTTGTAGTTTTTCAGAACATAGTTCTGTGGTATTTTAATATAAATTAAAAGTATCAATAAGAAAGATGTACAGAAAAATTCAATTCATTTAATCAAAAAAATATTTTTTTTGTAACCGGGATTCGAACCTGGATCCTTTTTTATCCGGGAAATGCGGTAAGCAATTACACTACACCAACGTAGTTAATAGATGACAAATTTACGAACTTATATTCTGTAGTTCTTTTAAATTGATAAATCTATTATTCTATATTTATAAGCTTTCGCATTTCGCACACCTAGGTCAAAACTAAAACAACCTAACAAGTCATTTTTCAGTAGACAAAAAAATAACATTTTTTTCCATTTTTTGTTACTAATTTTATGAAACTAAATAACATATTAAGATCATACATGTATCCTAAAATGACACTATTCGAGAATTGGGGCTAAGTTAGTTGCGTATCTGAATACAACAATAACTCAAAATTCTTGATTTTTTGAGTTGTCTTCCTTTTGATCTAGATGTGCGATTTTATTGCGAAAATCTCAAATACCTTTGAGTAATATTCGCTAGAAGAAGGCAGAGATTAAATCAATTTCGGTGGTTATAAATGAAAAAAATGTTATAACTCTAATTAGTACAACTCTAGTTTCGAGAGAAACAGTAACTCTCGTCGACAGGTGAAGTATTCAACATTCATCTGTCGATGAGATGTAGAGTTGTAATATTGTTTAAATTATGATGAAACACTTCAAATTCTATCAATATTATAAATCAATTTCTTTTTATTGAATAACAATATTAATAAAATAAACAAATCAATTGAAATTATGAACAATGAGAATTGATGATGCGAGTATCGGAAGATGTGGAAATCCTGTCGTGTTCCGAGTATGTGAGTCAGTTAAATTTCATTAAATATACTATCTCAAAAATGAGTAATTTAAGTAGGTAAACGTTTTTAATTTGTAGTCATAAAAACTTTTTGTTTTATGAGTAGGTAATATACATTTATTTTTAAATGTAAATTCCGTACTCGGCAGTGTTTACGCTAATTACGCAAAACGGGAAGTTTTAACGCCGCATACTTTTCCGCCTGCCATTTTGATATTTTTCTGTCGTGATACATCTCCAGGGCTGGAGATTCCTCGATATTTCAGACACGTAGCGAGTTTACGATCTCAAGTGAAAAGTTCCCACGGGTTACTAATGCGGCCATCAGGTCCATTGTGCCGACATTTCCTAGAAGAAAGAAATGGCTGTATCATAAAAATCAAGGTCACTTTATGTCACAACTTTTAGAATAATGTTATTTTTAAATTACACAGCATGGCGAAAATAATATTAGATGCAGAAAGGTGAGAATGTGCCGGATAATAGACTAATTAATTAGCATTGACGAGTTCTACCGCGAGCATAAAGCACGATCCTTTGAATTCTATCATACACACGAAGAACGATACATCTACCACACACGAAGTAATAAATAATTATTTATGTGCAAGTGTATACGGTGCGTAGTACTATTAAAAAAAGAAATATAAAAATAATTCTTTCAGATTAATATTAAAACAGTCACAGTGCAATTAAGCACATTAAGCCATAGTGAAAAAAAATGTAAGCTTGGAAACATTTAAATTGAGGTATAATCTAAACTTGTTATATTCTTCCGTAAATGTTCTTCCTGTACACGGGCTGTTATATATAATTATAACAACGATTCTCTCAATAGGGTGGTCTCACACGGAAAAAACACAAGAGATGTAGCAAATTTGAATCTAACGATTTCCAAAATCATCAATAAGTATGGATCGAGGACAAGAGAATTTTTTTTTCCTACAATAAAAAATAAACTACTTAAGTTTTTACAAAAGAGCACGCTTTCTTCCAATTTAGAAGAAATTCTTAAAAATGACTTATCGATAGTAACCTGTCTTACCTACAAGAATGATATGAATTGTTTATTAAATGGTGACTGGATTAATTGTGATGTTTTTGAGTTTATTAAATGTAACAAATGGATGTAAATGTACCTGCAGGTAAACGTCTATCAAGAGATTTTGAGGGTTTAGTGCTAATTAAAATAATGCTACTCTACTATATTGATTATCATAGAAAAATATTAAAAAGGATTAGTGACAAAAAGCATCATATGTATTTTAATATACCTATGTACAACATTTAACAAATGTAAAGTAAAAAAATGTGTCAAAACAATAATAAGTAACATTTAAATAATGTAAAATATTTTTAATTGTAGAATAGGATATGTGAAATCTTTGCATACTTAAAGAAAGATACATACTAACTAACTATCTTAACGTCACGCTGTTTCCCCGCGGAGGTAGGCAAAGAAGATAGAGCGTAACACTTCACGCCTCATCCACATTTATACATCTTGTCATACAAGTTCGCCGATTATTGAGGCTTCTAACAGGACCATCCTCCAGTATCTGCTTTACCTGGTCGTGACGTCCTCTACTTCCGGTGCTATCAACACTTGCGTCGTACATCTTTCTTACCATTCTCTCATCCGTTCCATATAACAAAACTACTTAAGCGATCCTTTCTTAATCTTTCTCACCGCACTGAGATCAGCTTTACATTCTTTCTTTATTTCTTCATTTTTTACTCTGTCATAAATTAATAATGGTAGTATACAAAATTAATGAACATAGAAAAAATATTAAAAATAAACGTAATTAAAAAAGCTTGAATATGTCTTTTTAATATATAACATTTAACAAATATTTAGAAAATTTTTTCTTTTTGAAAAATTTTGTCTAAACAAAAGACGAAAATATAAATAATATGAAATGTAATTATTATAACAGATTAATATTGTAAAATGAGTGCAATTATGCATGTGAAACGTAATTAATTTGAAATATACTAACAGTAACATTTAAATAATGTACTATATTATAGGATGTTTTTAGTTGTACAATATATGTGAATCTAACAAAGATACATATGATGGTTCGAGTTCTACGCACATATAAAGACATTCATCCAGTGACGAGTCACACCTATCACTTATATTAAATGGTGTCCAATATAGTCGAGTTGACAATTTTATCCGCGATTCAAACGAATCGTCTAATAAAAAATCTAGCCACTAGATGAAAATAAATTCTAAAATTTATATTCATAAAATATCTAATTGTCTATCATATGCGTGATATTAAAAATATTTGTAGAGTAACCGATTATAGCACACGGAATAATTGTTTGGGGTGATTTTAACCAATTCTATATTTATAGATATTGTAGTTTTAAAATATAAATCTAGGCTATTTCTCTCTCTCGTCTCTTACTACTATGAATTGTCATCGATTAACTCTAGTGCGGATATATTCTTCGTGACAGGCTCAGTTAAACGATGTACATGATTATTAATTATTCACGGTTAATAGTCGTTCGAATATGTAACACATGCTTACAATAAACCAAGTTCGCATTATTCACATTCCAAGACTCGCATGTCATAGGATTAGACTTCCCTCTAAGTATGGATCACGGTGTACGCATAAAAATCTTTAGTATAATTTGTGCGCTGGAAGAGAAAATACGAAAACATTACCATGCCAGTATAAGGCTGCTGGGAGGGCCTGGCTTGACCATATTACTAATGAAGACGTATTAAGAAGCATAAATAAATTAAAAGAACTAATAACAACTATCAAGAAAAAATTAATATTTAAAAAAAAAGATCTTTTACAAGTCATTATGCAGGGTAAGATAAAAGCAGCAGAACTAGTAGCGAAGGTAGAAATAGATTATTTTGGCTGTGTAACGTCAAAAAGCGGATCAATGTCGAAATTGTCGGTGATCTTATAAAAGATAAATCAACCGACTGCAACATGGTCGCCGATCGTCGATAGAAGGCGGCACACGAAGAAGAAGTTAATGTTAAAAATTGTGTGCGCCACGATGCCAAATAGTGTAGGCACGCACACCCGCACACCTTAGAGGGAACATTGATCGGAACCCATCTACTTCTGAGTAACTCTTTTGAGATTTAAAATATCTTCAATTGTCAATTTGCAACATTTGTTTTTTATTAATTTTTCACAGCGTTCTGTACATTTTATTCCTCTCATTAACTTATAATGTATTTTACATTGCACCTTAATGTCGTATTAGAATTATCTATCAGGGTCATTTAACGACTTGTTGACAATCTGTAATATCTTCAAAAATTATTGCAGTCCTCAAAAATCCTATAAAATAAATATTAAATATATTTTAATTAATAATATTTCAAGTATATAATTTTAATAAATAAATACTCTTTATTTCATTTAAACAAAATTGAACAGATTTGAGTATGACATTATAAAAAGTGGGTTTTACTTCGTTTTTGCAAAATTCTGTAATTGTGGGTAATACCCTTCAGCTTGCCGGTTGGCATTATGATAAAATATGAAGCGTAACTATTACCATAATTATAATTATTATCCATTTGTCCAAGAACTGTGACGTAGCTATCAGTGCCATCAACGATGACATAAAAATCAATATTTTTATATAATAAATTTATTACTTAGCAGAAGCAGAAAGCAATTGACTGTCGTCGATTGGTGTTGGTATGCCCTTTAAATATATTGTGTCTTGTATCTCTTGAAAAATTACTGATTAAATAAAATAAAGACTTACTAAATTTAACATTCGTTTTGTTGAGAAGAATTGAAAAATCCAACTTTATATTTCTTCCTTTTTATAATATAATGTAAATAAGTCGTTAAAAATTGTATAAATAGAATAAATTATTAATGAATAATTGGCCTGGGTAGGTTTAATATATACTATACCTACCCAGACCATACGATATAGTGGTAAGTGTAATTGAATGAAACTAACAAAGAAAAATGTGTACAAAGAAAACGTGTTTCATCCTTGGTAACATACCTAAACGGATAATTAAACCGTGGTAACTGTCAAACCTTCTAACTGATGAACTATGCACTTGAGTGTGTTGTGGTAAGATATACACTGGAAATAAAAGAATACCAATTACATCAAAAGTTATCATAGATTGTGAAAGTCTGAAGGAAGTGACTGAAATAAAATATTTGGGAATCATAGTCATAGATTCAAAATTTAATTTATCGCAAAATACAAGATACGTGACTAAAATAATTGCTAAGAAAATCTCCCTTCTGGGAAGGATCAGAAGATTTATCAGTACCGAGTCTTGTAAAATAGTATACAACTCTGTTATTATTCCTCACATCAACTACTGCACCAGTATTTTGTTTTTGGCTAAGCGTAACATGTGAATATGATGACCTTTAAGCAGGAAATATATTTTAATATAATGGTATTTATTTACAAAATCCTCAATAAGAAAATATAAGTGGAATTTACACGAAAAATTTATGCAAATCAACATGAGCACGAGCATCGTACAAGAGGAAGGGATAGACTGAGACTGCTATTTAGGAAGAAGACCAAATCTCAGAAATCGATGATGTATAGTGCGATGAAATTTTTTAATGAAATGCCAGAAAACATAAGAAAGGAGGAGAAATAATATGAACAGATTTAAAATGAAAGTGACCAAGTATGTAAAAGATAAGTTTTAGTAAAAGAAAATACTTTAATCTTGTTTATATTAGAGCTTATATAGGAGTGCTTATTTATGCACTATATTAAGAATGGGAAAAAAAAATACCCTTAATTCGCTGCTCAGTCTAGTACGCTAGTTTATACTGTTGTATTATTAATGAATCAAGAAAGTATTGTATCTAAAGAAAAAAAAAATATATAAAGAATAAGTATATTTGTATTATATGGACATTATATCAAAAATATATATTATGTGCAATGGTAGATGATCACTAATAAATAAACATGCACGCAAGCTGCGATCACTGAACTCTTACACAAAAGGTACTTATTTATAAAGAGATTTTCCAAAAATAATTTAAGTTGTGGACATGGGTTGAACACGGGTAAGCCCATTTATTAATAAATGAAAAGTCAGAAATAAGGTATTTTAATATTGTTAAGTGAGTTGCTACTTTATATGCTAGGAAATATTTATGGTTTTCCGCATAAACAAAGAGAGAAATTGTCTGGAATTTTCAATTCAGAAACAAAAAATCTAGCAGTACATTTACCCCTTGCTCACATTTAATGTTTAATATTTTTGTAGTTTTTTAATATTCTCGTAAAGCCGGTGTATTTATTTAATGGAAACCTTGTTTCGTGTATGTGATTTCCAGAACCGTTTAGATGGGACAGGTAGATTTGGGAATTGCTTTATTTTTTCACAGTGGCCGTTTTTTTATACTCGGGGGTAAAATGAATAGTGCTCCGCCCGCCCTGCCGCGGGCGCGGGGACCGAGGGAAGAGGGGGCAGGTTTTACGGTGAGAAACTCGGAGAAATAATATAAGAAACCTTCAAATTCCGTGTAGTTTATGACGGAGCGTGTCCTTATAACTCGCCCGTAACAAGCAACGGCGAAGATTCTAGTTTGAATAAAAAAAAACATGTTAAAACATTTTTAAACAGCCTCGCGCCGCGGAGCCAGCCTAACAGTCTCGAGTTAGTGCTAACCCTTATTAAGAATGCGGCTTTTGTGATGAAATAAAAGTATGTAATACATAGCACACCTACCTACATCATATTATATGAACGTCAGAAATATACTTAGATATCACAACTTTTACAACCTTGGCATGCTTTTATATAATGTATCCCACCGTGTTTCCAACGCATCAATCCATCTCTTAAGGATTACATAGTGAGTTGACGGATCATTCACTAATCTACAAACATTATATTGTACCTATATTCTTTTTTAAATATACCTTTGTAATGCAATACTGCAGAATAAGATCAACCAGGTGTGTATTTGTTAAATTCATTTTTTGATAGAATTTAGACTGAATCAAATATGAGTGAATTGCAAAATGATTTGAGCGTAGGAATAAATGATTCAGGCACGTGGAACGAATGAGTGAGGAGAACTTGGTGAAAAAAACATACAACTCTAGTGTTGATGACGCTACTAGGTACACCAGATATTGAAAGATAGTCTTGTTAGAAGTCTCAACAATCGTGGCTAAAGTTGTATGTGAAGAATTGTGAATTCCGAGCTAAAATTATAATACTGGGATTTCGGGACTCAAATGTGAGGATTTCGGGATCTGTTCAAGGATTAGAAAATGCTCATTTATCATTAATTTATTAAAAATGCCAATAAAATAAATCAAATTTATGTTCGATGTACATATATATTTTAAATACTAAATTAATGTATTAATTATAAATATATACATATAAAATCAATTTTGTCGAAAAATATTGTTTTTGCGTCACCGGGATTCAAACCTGGATCTCTATTTCCAATCCGAGGAAGTGCACTACCTTTGTGCTATAACGCCAGTATTTTTCTTGACAAATTTTCGAACCTATATGTTACATTTTTCAAATTAATACACCTGTCGTTCCATTATTAAGTATTACAAAAGTATTTGAGATTCTGTAAAAATAATGTAGATGGCTTTCAAATAATGGAACGACAGGTGTATTTAAAATATCACAGACCTATGTTCTGAATAATTACAACTTCACAATAAGAATGTGTTTTCCTTAATAACATATATATTTAAAAAAAACCTTAATAATATTGTGAGATTGACAATTAACAATTTAAATATGAAACATTTTGAAGAGCAAAAGTATCGAATTTTGTTCCCCGAAAATAAATCAAAATATTCATATCGAAAGTTTCTGGATAATACGTATTAATCACTACATTTCTGAGATTCGGAATTCCCCAGTCAGGACAAAGAAGTGTGGCATTCTATCTTACCCATGTGGAAAACAGCCAAGGTATTTTTACTTTGGAATATAGTACACAACTTTTATTTTTATATTTTTCATAATGTTTCTAATTTCTCAATCATAAAAAAATGTACTATGTATCGTGTTATTCCCCTAATCGTCATAAAATACTTTAACATTGTACTTTAATATCATGCTTGAATTATCTATCTATTTATATATAAAATATGTATGTTAAAAAAAAAAAAAAAAAAAATATATATATATATAGAGGGTATATAATACACAATATTTTATGGATGGATACCTGACTAAATTAAGAGTCAAATACGCAATTTTTACACTTTTACGAAAAATGTTATTGTTTTTATTTTACAAAATCATGTTAAGCTTTAAGTCTTCTAAATAAATATTTGCAAAATTTATTCATTATTAATCGGCATCTTTGCTTCAAGCCCAAAATCATCTAATAAAAAATTGTCTGGTCACTCGAAATTTGATGGCCTTTAATTTGTTGTATTCAATATATATCATAATTTAAAATCATTTAAATATTTCAATTAATCGAAATAATAGCATCATAATATATTTTTTTTGAAATGCTTATATCTCTGACATGGTTGAGTTTAGGCACATATTCCTCGAATATTTTCGACTCGTAATTTATCCATACCCATAAAATATTAGGTATCCATGCCCATAAAATATTGTAAACTAGGTCTATTACACCCTGTATAATTTTACAAAAATAGCAGTTTAGCCTTTTATTCACTCCTAGGAGAATAATATTAAATTAACTCAAAATGTTTTTTAGAATAATACCTCTCATTTTTTTTATCTTTAGTTAAACATAATGTGACGTAAACCACAAAAACATTGTAATATTATGATTGTTTGAAGCATTGAAAATCTCGTTACACATCATTATTAGTGATGGTAAACCGTTACGTGATTATGATTGTGTCGATGATTGGTAACTGAGATTCAACGATGATCGGTAACTGAGATTTAACTGTCGGAGGCTTACTTTCTAGTGTACCAGTCATTTATCGAAGAATTACGTTAATCAGTTATCAATCATCGTTACGATCGAACACAATCTTGGACACAGTAACAGTTAAAGTAACGGTTTAAATAACGATTTTGTCATCACTAATCATTATGTTACCTGAGGTCTTCATATTTGTTTAACATTTCTTAGAACATTGAGCTATTAGTTTGAAATAACACAACTAGCTTTCATAGTGCACACGATCGCCATTGTCCAGCCGTTTCAGAGAACGTCACCAGTCACCGGACAGATGAAGTGTGCCACTAATGTCTGCGAGGTATTGTTCTCGCATTTTTGTTTTATGGCCGCGCGGCTACCTTTTCTGTTATTTCGGTGGAACTAATCGCTCGGAGATGAAATAACAGGCATTCATATATGGGCCAATGTTGTACTATAATACAAGTAGCAATTTAGAGAACTGTGTCAAAGTAGTTTACTATTATTCGAAGGTCCACCTCAGCCTCGCTCCGGGTACAGTTTTCAAATATGTGTCAGGATCTGAAAGAAACCCGTAAATCAGCGAGGAGAATCTGTGACGGATGGAATTTATGATGTTTTATTATCCTAATAAAACAATGCTGTACATTACATATGAGTTACACACTTTAAAATATATTTTTTAATGTCTGTGCGATGCCCCTGAACCGACAAAAAACAATAAATTATCTATTATTTATTGTATAGGACACAAATTGTATCACATAATACGACGAAAGCAGGTGTTCGAGCTAAGTATCTGCGACTAATTTATTCAACTACTCAGCTAGCTCTCTTTTGATGTTACAATGGAGCGTTTTCACAAAATGTATAATAATTATTTCAACGAACTTTTAACAACGCGAGGAACTTAATTGTCTGCGATTTAAAAATGTGACGTTTTGGCTCGCCTGATCAGATTGTACCGTTCTAAGAAAACTGGCACAGTTCGTCATAATATAATATATTAGAGGGTGACGCGCAATGGTCCGTCACCACTCTACAAAGTGTGCATTTGTAAAAAATATATTGTAAATAAATAAATATAATAAACCGAATGAGATCACATAACGTATATGTGACGAATTTATTTATGATAGAATAAGGAATGAACAAATTAGTGAAGGTAGAACTGATCTTATTATAATGGTAAGGAAGGATGTCACAAATGTTGAACAGAAATAGGGGACGCACACTTAACCGAGAAGAAGACTTGGCGTGACCAGGTAAACCATCTATTGGAAGAAAGTCCTATTAGAAGCATCATCAATAGACGAACGTACATAGGAAAATATATGAAAGTGGATGAGGCGAGAGTCGCGTGTCAGTATAGAAGAGTGAGACCTCTCTGAGTACTCCCATGGGGAAATGGAAGAATTTTATGTTAGTTAGTTGGTCATATTCAATATATCGTTACCTATAAGAAAAAAATGTAACCTTATTCAGGAGAAATAATTTAACAATTTTTAATGAATTATTATAGATAACTTAGTTACATAAAAAATATTCACATTTTTGCCTCTTTTGAATAACTTGATGTATGAGAATTCTCATTGAGGTAATCATCACGAGTATGTGAGGTAATTATACATTAATACAGTTAGTATTGGAAAAATTATATAAAAAAACTTTAATTTTTTTTTGTTTATTTAAGTATAATGAAATTATAATTGACCATAGTATATACTTTTATTAAATAGGGGTATTACGCACTTAATTTTTTTTGCCTATTGTCATTTTCACTAAAATATTTTTTACATACTGACGGGTGAATAATATATAATAATCCGTATTTGAGAAAGAAAGAAAGGGGTTGAATGTAATAAACAAACAAAATACAGCTCAGTGAATAGTATTTAGGAAACTCATCAATTAGTCATCGGACTGCAGTAGAACTGGTCAGGAACAAAGGGTCTAACGTAATAAGTTACCTTCCTATACCTGGCAAAACAAAATACTGTAGGAAATGAACGGAAGCACTTAGTAAAATAGGAAATTACTGTTAATCTAGGTACGACAAAAATACCTACAATTTTTTGAAATGAGCTTGTAGTACAACAAATCGTAAACCCATTCATTGACTCGATTTTTTTTGTACTTAATCACATCACACCGCTTTTAGCAGGGGTTAGCGGAGAGAATAGACTGCCATTCTTAAACTGGGGTCCCAGTAAGAGGTATTAGTGCTATATATGAACAAACCAATCTTAATCCCGTTGTTGTATCTTAGTCAATTGTTAAACCTTCTAACATACTGCGTGATGATAAGTTATTTATTTAGATCAGAAAACCACAGCACATTATATAACATAAAAACTACAGCACATTATATAACATCTATTTTTTGTTGTATATTGTTCTTATCTCAATCTATTGTTTTTACAATATAAAAACCACTCTTTTTTAAAAAAATTATCAAAAGCAGCATTCATTATATAGGTACAATATACATAGTTATAATCAATTATCGATACTAAACGTATTATGAGACTATGGCATTGTTAAAATGCTTTGAAGATTATTTTCTGTTCTCTACAATTGAATTAGTTTCTCAAAATTGATGGAACACTTCGTATGATAATTCTCGATTATTTGAGAGCTCAGATAATTGCAAAAATGAAAGATGTCTCGGTATAGGGACCTGTCCAAAGCTTTAAAACGCTTTTGTGATGAATGTATCTTGTACGCTTTACGTCAAGAGGACATATCTTTATATACGGATATTAATTGGAAAAATAAAAAATAATGGGAGCGGAATGAGTACTAATAATAGCCTTGTTAATAATTGTATTTTTAAATGGTTCCGCCATGTTGATGACATTTTTTTGTATTTTTAATGGAACTGACAGACAGCTTGATTCATTCCTCTCCCACATTAATGCACTACACCGTAATATTAAATTCACCATGGAAAGAACCGACGATAACACTCTAAATTTTGTCGACTTTTTACTTAAAATAAATAACCATAACAAGAATTAACTTTTATTGTAAACCTACACACACCGACACAGCGATCCCTGTACATTCATCCCACCCTCCCGCACACAAATTGGCCAGTTTTCATTCAAGCTCAATAGATTAATGAATATCCCTCTCAATAATAGTGATTACAATCGCGAATTAAACACTGTAAAGCAAATTTCCAATAATAACGGTTACAAAACGCTAATTAAAAAAAATAATGTAAAATGGAGTGATTGCTTTTTATATTCCGGACATAATATTAGTAATACCATTGATAACACTTCACGGAGAAAAATACCATACACTTGCTTAATATCCACTAAAATAACAAAATTTCCCCTCTCATATTAGGCTCGCTTTTCATACCAACAACAACTTAGGCGCATTATTTCGCAATTCAAAGTCAAAAATATATAACTTTTAATAAAGCGGGGCTTATGAAATTTCATTCAGAGATTGTAATAGTAAATATATCGGACAAAACTATAAATCTCAAGATAAATTTAAAAGAGCATCATCGTTGTCTAATCAGTAACAACTTTTCTGAATTCCCGAACCACATCATGGATAATAATCATTCTTTTCATTCGTGTACCATTAAACCTCTCCATCTCGTCGATTTGGTCGTTTGAGTTGGAGATCGGCCTCTTCAACCCTGACCAACTTTGTATTCAACCACTATTAGCTTCTCTAGGTTATCATTCTCTCTGAAGGATGCGTCTCAGATATGTCGTGGATATCCCTAATCATCAATTGTTTTAAATTATATTAAAATGATTAGTCTGATTTAGTAACTTAATTTTATCTAGTAGTCTGGTAGCGGTTAATAAAGATATATCTGTCTATTACTGTCTACTGTGCGACTGTACATTTTTGTTTAAGCTAGCAATTTAGTTTAGCGACTCCACTGACAAATTTAATAATTCGAGGATACGCTCGAGAAACGAGGCCCCGCTCGGAGTATTACAGCGTTGCGTTTATTTATGCATTTCCTGTTGGTCGAGTTGCACCGACACCGGTTTACGGCTGCCGAGGAATTGCACCAGCAGCAGCAGGTGAATAGCTGTCGTCAAAGTGTAAGTGCGCCATTCGCGTTTACGTACAGCGGAACTTTTTGCACTTAAAAGGAAAGACTTTAAATATTATACATCGCTTTAATTGAACACTAAACTTTGTACAATGTTAGATATCTAAGATATCGTACTATTGTCATCCGGTTTTATTATTTTTTCAGTGGTGTAACTACTGAGAAACAGATTGAAGGGAAAAGACGAGGCGGTCACAAAATTCTGGGAAAGTTTCGTTTTACAAAAAATTATTTCGCTCGTTTTAAACTTTGTAAGTACAGTTATATTAACGGATTTTTTGCTATAATAACTATGGCTTAGTACAAAATAAAAAAATAAAGAATATCTAGTAGGATTCTTGTCAGATTTACTTGGAATGAAAGAATATAAAAATTATTCTTAAATATTAGCAAAATTACTTTGTGACAACATATTATATAAATAATAGAAAAACACATAGTTGTTTAAACAAAGTATTTTTTCTTATTATTTATATAAATATTCTGTTAAATATTTATCTTAAAAGGCTTATTAAAAAAATACAGTACTACGTTGCAATAATTAACTTATTTCCAGAAATGAAATCTATTTCCAACAATCCTATAAAAGTAAAATAAAATGTTATTTAAAACGTGACGTGGTAAGAAAGTGAGTATTGGAGGCAAAGAGACGTCCGCGAAAGATTGGATATATTGGAGGATAGCCCTCATAGAAGCTTCAACAATAATATACGGGCGTGCACGAGAAAATTTATAAAATTGAATGAGGCGAGAATGATTTGTCAGAATAGAATGACGTGGCGTACTATCCTCTCTGTTTTTCCCTGCAGGAAAGGGCGTGATGGCAAGATAGTTACGTTAGGTTTACATTCTAATAAGAAAATAATGCTTGTGTATAGTTCATATCATAATATCTATTGGAAGAAAGATTGAATAGCAAGTCACCATTAGGTATGGGCAGTTGTCTGTGATTCTATCAAGAGGTACACGTAGCTAATAATCTGGTTACAAATATTCTTTACTTCTGCATACCTATAGTTCACAAATGTACTAATTGGTATTTGTTGTTCCACTTATTAACCCATAACAATCTGCCCCCGCAGTACTTTAACATTGGGTTACCATTACAATAATACTTTTTATTATGAAACCTTCAACAGTAAACAATGAAAAAATCTTTAAAATATAATATTATTAAAATTTAATTCTTTATACCAATAAGATATTCTGATTATATTACGTCTAAAGTAATTTATTTTAGTCTTCCTTCTGAACAGATTCCAATTATAAATATTTTTACTTACTTAATTTTACGCCGTTTCCCCTCGGGGGTAGACACTATTCTGTTCTGACACACATTTCATTTCGTCTCATCCACATTCATACATCTTCTCATACAAGCTCGCCGGTTATTGTGGCTTCTAACAGGACCATCTTTCAAGTCTTTTTCGGATGTCCTCTATTTCTGGTACCATCAACACATTTGTCTTATATCTTTCTTACCATTCTCTCCTCATTCATCGTTCTATATGACCAAACCACCTAAGTGTTCCTTTCTTAATCTTACTATACTAAGATCAGCTTTACATTATTTCCCTGTTTCTTCATTCTCTACTCATCATAAATAGATTTGCCACATATACACCTAAGTGATCTCATTTCCACTGCATTAAGTCTACTTTAGTTTCTCTTCTGGCAGTTCCAGGCCTCACTTCCAAACATCAGTGTCGGTACCAGGGTTTCATCTTGCCTCGGTTAACAAGATCTCATTAGATAAAATTTCATTCCAAGCGCCATTCACTTTATTCCCTGCAGTCACCCTCCTTTCGGTATCTTCCTCAGTCTTTTCGTTTTTATCAAACATACTTCCCAAATACACAAACTCATCTACTTGTTCCAAACATTCATTACCTACAAGTATTTTGCACTGCCTTGCTTTCCTTCTTCTCAAGTACCATCACTTTTGACTTATTGACATTCATATTAAGGTCGCTTTTCTTGCGTACATCGTACAATATAAAATCGCTTATTTCTCTCAGTTGACTTTTGTAGGATTATAGACCATGATCTTCTGTGAACGTCTTATTGGCCGAATCTCTCCAGATTTCAAAGTCTTCTACGAGGTGAATTGTTCTAATCTTCTGTATTTTCGAAATTTTTGTAACTACAAAGCTTTTGACCTGATTATTCAAATGATAAGTGTTTCAATTTCAAAGTCTTGCTACTGATAAATAATTAACTATCAATAATAATTAACATCTTTAAATGAAACAAAAACATTTGTCCATGTAATAATTTTATTTCTTCGTTTTAAAATATTGTGCACCTTGAATATTCCGGATAGTTACAACTGTGGAACACATTTAATATTGTGTGTACCAACGGCCTACGGTTATATATGAGTTATACTAATGTAACTAACATTCTAAATCATAACTAATGAAAAGAACAGCTACTTTTTATCTTTTGTTATACGATTAGCAGTTGTGATTTTGGTTTAGCCTTAGTTTTAGTTTATAATTTTAGAAATATTCAATAACCGTTAGTGATTTTGACTTTACGATAACGGTGGTTCACTCACAGCTCGTGATTTTATGCCCATCAGTACTCTTCAATATATTATAATTCTTTATTTTATTTACTACCCTTCTATATTCATTTTTTATATTTTACCTTACATATATTTATGTCAATTAACCTTATAAGGTGGTGTGCCTAAGAGGTTTTATATATGAGCAATGTATTATGTTGTGGGAAATATCCAGATAACTGAATTTCAATTAACGTTTTTACATCACAATACAAAATAAATCGTATTTTGGAATTCAAACTGATTATAGATCCGGAAATGAAATGTGAAACAGAATACCAATGATCTAATAAAATATCGAGCATCACAGAGAAAGTTATTTCCAAATGAGAAATTCCACACGTTGCGGTAGCGGCACGGTGCGCTGATCGGCACTGCACCCTGCACCTGACCCGGGAGCGGGAACGGAACGGGGACGGCAGGTAGAAAGGGCAGAAAGAGTTGAAACCCTCCGCTTAACAGCCGTATAAATCTTCACGCTGGTTGATCGGGGCGGGTCTGCCCCTGCATTGCTTTTTGTCACGCGACTGTGACATCGTAGCTCATCGTGACTTCACTGGTTTCCCGCTCGCCCAGCAGTGGCGCATTTATACCTGCAACGGCCGGGTCTCAGGAGCCCTTGTACATTTATTTTAGTAACTTATTAGTATAATCTCTAGAATAAGGTGGTAAATATGAATGCGACATATATAATAATTCCTGTCCATTACCTACCCATAACTCCCCCCTTCCTATACCAGAACACGAAAAGCGAAGTGGATCCAGTGGAAAATCCATATACCGAAAGGAACATTTCTCAGGTGTGTCGTGTTTTCTGATTCTGGGTGGTTCTTCAACCTCCCTGTTTCCTATTCCTGTTTTTATCCCAAATTACTTCTACCCTTCTTACGTCCCATATTTCCCCACCTTATTCAGATACATACAATATATATTTTTTTTTTCAATAGCAGTAAAATGGCTTTGTTTAATCAAAACAAAAAGATTAACACATAAATTTCAATTTTTTTTTTAAATACTTAAGATGATATTATCTGTGATGTAATTATAATCGTAGATTCTAAGGAGTTCAAAATATATATAAATCTAGAGATCCCTATCTTTTTACAATTTTCAAATATAATACAGGTAACTATGCAAAATAAATTAAAAATAATACATACCGTAACAAATTATATTGTAAAAAAACGTACGAATTCTATTTGGATTGTACAATGGATGGATCCAAATAATCATAAGGGTAATCGGTTTAAAATAATTCTAAGATCTATTCCTGGAACTCCCTGGTTCTCCAAAAGGAAAGTCTCCGAAAGAACAATATCAAATATGTATAGAATGAGAATTGGGCATTGCCAGGTAGCCTCACATTTATTCAAATTGAACTTAATAGATTCTCCAATGTGTGAGTGTGGTGCCATGGAAGAAACCCTTGACCATATCTTTTTTGCCTATCCATTGCGGATCACAGGTTTTTTTTACAGTAATCTCCGTCAATAGTAATTTTCAACTCCGATTAACTTGTTTCATCTTCTTTCTCTTAACTCGCCACAATTAATCTATATAATAGCAATTTTTTTGAATGGCAATGGTATTGATTTATGATGTAATATTTCCTGTTCTATAATATTATAGTACTTTTTTCTACAAAATAAAGTTTTAACTTGATTAATGGCACAAATCAACAAATTATTTGATAATTATAATAGGTATATGGTCTCCTGCGTAATAAACATTTTTTTTTTCACAACTACACTTTGTACTACACAAACGCTGGGCTATTGTCACTACTATAGTCTCGAGAGGTGCAGTTCCTCTCATCATCAGGTGATAACTAAATTAAATACAGTATTGTAGTGTATTCGGATAATGAAGCGGGGCTTATTATATAGAAGTACTGGCATTCTGATCTAAAAAGCCTGTTCCGGACTTTGATTTAATCAATTATTTAAATACATTATTAATTTTTGTAATTAATTTTATTTAGATTTCATCTATAGCAAGCATTTAAATGAACACGATGTATCCATTTATGAAATTTTGTTAAACATTAAATAAGTCAAATACTAATTAAATCTATTAATTAGAAAAATATACACATAAAATCAATTTTATCGAAAAGCATTGTTGTTGGTACCGGGATTCAAACCGGGATCGCTTTACAAAATATCACAGACTTATGTTCTGAATAATTATAACTTACTTACTTCCATAATAATTAAATAAGTTCTTTATCTACGAGTAAATGATCCTGTTATGTCCTGATTTTAATTGCCATATTCAGTATTGTTCAACCAGCTTGCCCTGCCTGCTGATCTGAAATAAAAAGTGTACATGGATAAATTTTTTCCCTCGAAAATCAGCTGATAGTTCTGTAAAGTTCTTCACGCAAGTATCAAAAAAAAATTTCAATCGTGTGTACGCACTTATATAGAAAATTAGAATCTACGTTAGATATCGAAACTCCTGTTTTATATCTAAAAATATTAATTAATATTAAATTGTGAGAGAAACTGAAATTATTATTTATAGTGATGTTTAATTAAAATACTTATAACTGTATAATTCTTGTAAACATTTTTTTGATGTAATAAACAATGTTAATTTTGAAGTCTCCTAAAAATTATTAAGCCCTCAGAGGCCGGCTAAGGTGCGCCATTGGCGCACAGAGCTGTTCCCCGGGAGGTCGAGTTTTAATGGGCTGATTTCATTTTATGCAATAAGCCTCGGTTATTGTGTTCGCCGGCTATTAGATTCAGCCACATAATTATCTAATACACTATTTTAGAAATAAATTATACAATTTCAAACTGGATACGTAAATTATACGTCAGTAAATAAGAAATTGTGGTACAGAAATAATAGTATGCAATGTTAAAAGAATTTATTATGTATCGTAAGTTTCGTATATAAACCCCATTCGCCTGTGTCATATCTGCTAATTTATTACTGTATGCTTGTCTCGGATACCCCTTATCCGCAGCTAACACTTTATCCGAGTATATCGAACTGCATTATTTTATTTTATTTTGATGCTGTGTACTCACCAAAAAAAAAAAATAAGGGCGTAACTTTTTTGACAGAATATGTATATCCAAAATATAATAGTCCATCCTTAAAGTATATATCTGTCCGCACCGGTCTCCGAAAATCGGTTTTTAAAATTGGAAATATCTCGCCCAACAGTTTGTTGTTGAATATTTATTATAAAATCAAGTATTCAGATAGGAATTATTTCTCATAACATTGAGAATTGCTATTTATTTTGATACATTGTCAATATGTTTATTAAAATAGTCATCATTGAAACGAATTTATGAAATTAAATGTATTATCAAAATTGAATTAATTTACGCAGTGCAACTCCGTATTCAACCTTCTTACATTCGCCTCGTGCACAATGATGTATGTGTGACCGAATAGAATTTATTTTTTTATGAAGTCGGAGGCGTAGCGCAGAGTAGCTATTAATGTGTGTATCTATATTTACTGTTGATTTTATCTCAGCAATCAATATGCGGTTTTCATATATTGGAATCGCTGCGTATTAGAATTGAAATATACTGTCGAAAAACGCGATCATAATAACCGGCGCCCGTTAGACGCATGCCCTAATAGTCTTTTGTTATATTAACCCAGATACCTGTGCGGTAGTTGCGTGCACTTTGTGCAATCGATATCTGCCTTCCGAAATAAATTAATCGGAGTTTTAGTTCAGCCATTGTCTCGTGATGCTCGTAAACCAAGTATGGCTTCTTTTGTTTTGGAAAAATGACAAAGTATGCCTATAAAACTTTATGTATTTTCCTTCTTCCTGACTTTATTGCAATGAAAGTATGAGATTAAAGCATTGGATAGGAAATTAAAAAAAAAAGTTATTTTACATAACTTTTACTCTGTTAAATATAAAGTTCTCACATCACTTTTCTGTGCGATGTTCCCCTCTGCGTTTGCACCGGTTCGCGCGATCCGGTTGTTAAAATGGCAGCCTCACGTCAAATCGTTTGATGTAGATAATAAAAAAAAAAATAACTGCCACAACGCACACAAAATATTCGTATAAACTATATTTTCCTTAAAAAAAAGGATTTATGGCATTTACAACATCTGATTATTATAAATATCACGTTTAAAATTTGGGAGGAGGGTTAATTAAGAAAATTATTTTAGCGAACCGGTTGATAATTTTATTTGGGGATTACTGAGCAAAATATATGCTTATGATATTTGTGACGTCCATTTACATGTCATTGTAATCGACATTTTAAATATTTAATATTTAGAAGCGATTAAAAATGTATCGCAGCGTTTTGTTGTGGATGTCAAACATTACTAATTTATCCCATAGATCTATCCACAACACCTTGACGGAACGTGAGATGATATTGACTCTCGTGGTGCCTGTCTACGAATGAAATTTTGGTGTCTCGTCTCAAAGATTTGTCAGTAAAAGTCGGTGTGTATCAGTTACGTCATCACCCTGCGCACAAAATACATGCAGGAATAAATCATAGCTCGCTTCATTCTTAACTCCACTGTCTGGACAAGTCTCCGTGACAAGTCTCACACGTATCAGGCACGGAATAAATATTTAAATTAAAAGTCGACATACGTCAATTGATCAGCCTCTTCTTCACACAAATTAAATCCGAACTTTGTTTTACTGCTATTCTACACTTGTTTTGAGGGGAAATTATCAAACGTGGACAAGTACCATTAGAACACCTACTTGTGGTCTAATAGTTACGAAACTCGCCTACTGATCTAGTGGTCGGGGGTTCGAGTCTCGTTCCAAGAAGCTATAAAGTTAATCTTATTTTCATAGCACAAACGCTTAGCTTAGTTTGAAAATAGTAGAAATAATGATATGATACGTATTCCGTGTACGCATCTCTATTTTTTATTATAATTTTTTTTTTAAAAACTTACGTTGGTGGTGGTTGACTGAACTTTCCAAAGCGCTTATACGTTAAAGTTATGTTTACAATTTTGTACAGATTTTGTGCTAGCGTACCTACATCCTGCAATTATATTCCGCATCAAATAGGGATGCATTAAATTTTTTTTGATTGCTGCTGAATCAGTCGCAACGGCAGTGTGTAGTGTTTTATCCTCCCCATCAACCCCATGCACGTATCCATGAACGTGACGTGTTAATCCCTGTACTGGTACGGTAACCTTTTGTCCAGCACTATATAATTACCTTTCCCACATAATAATTTCAATTCGCTCGGTGAGGTATGTTTTACGTAGTTTTGTGAAAGTTCCCAAATTACAGTGTAGTTCTGTTTAGTCAGTTGATCGACTGGAATTATTGGTCACTGTTCATTGGAAAAGTGTATTCCTTACTCGATTCAGTTTTTTTTAAATGATAAATTAGGTCAAATTAGTATATGTAGTAATTCTGGAACGATAATGAACTGTGACAAGCTTGATGGAAATGTAATTAGCGTCTGCTTTTAGCATTCGGCCCGACCGCATTATTATTGCACACGTGTGTCGTGTAATTAGGACGGAGGGTCTATTCTATTCTGATTTATTTTAAAATAGACTATACGTATAAATTATACACATCACATTAATTATCCCTTCATCATTTCTATATCACTATATATAATATTATTCAAACAATGTAGATTAATTACATATAAAAATCCGCTATTGTCTGTACAAAGTTCCGTATTCGAGTCCTGGTGCTATCAGTATATTTTTTCGATAGATAAATTTTATCTGTATAAGTATATATATCTAAGCGATTCTTATAATTTGTTTTAATTATCAAAGAACTAAAATTGCAATAAATATACTTGACACATTCCACTACTATTTATTTATTTATTATTATACACGCCCTATTCACGCATTAACATAATTTGTAAAATAAGAGAAAATTACATCAGTAGTGTAATAATACACGAAGAAAAAAAAAACATATTATCAGCATGTTTTTACATAATCGAAATTAAAATAAATATAAAATATGAAGTAGTAATTTATTCGTTACCATGTTGAGATACAAAAATTGCAATAAAAAGTTAAATTAACAGTAAAAATGTCGACTACCTCCCCATATTCATTCCCCAAAGAATGTAATCTGGGGACTGCAGAGTTAGCTAATGCATGAGTTTTGATATTACCACTGTAATAAAACAATTGTATCTCGATGACCTCAATGGTGCGTGAAAATCAAGCAGATTAACAATCTGGGGGCAGTATATCATACCACTGATGATCCTGTATAGAAATATGAGGTCAATCATCGTACGTCTCACTGATAAGTTTAACAACTTCAGACGGTCAAGGAGATAATCACAATTAATATCCTTAGAGCAAATATTTAATTTAAAATTAATAAATCTTGACACTTTCTCTGGATTTTTCCAACCACCGTTGAGTGTACAATGAGTGTAAATATCTCGCCCGATCGTTAAATATTCTAGAATTGCAAGTGTCTATGCTTCTCAGTATCTTATGAGAATTTAAATCTTTGAAATCGACGGTTATATATAAAATCGGCAGATATTAAATCCCATTACAAAAGTTGTATATGTACATAATATGTGATTAAAAAATTTAGTGTTAATGGTGAGTTATTAGCTTTAGATAAATATTTATTCTAACATACTTATATTTTTAAATATCACGTTAGTTTTAAATAAAATAGAGGAAAAATAATTCTATCAAAAATAGGAAAATCTAAAAAAAGCCTCTCGTGTAATAAAGATATTTATTAAACGAGTAACCTTGTAAACAGTGTGATTATGTACTCAATTGATGAATTTTAATTGGGAAAAAATCAGAACATGGAAAAAGAAAGCAATATTTTAACCCTTTAATACTTTTCAAACGTAATTTTAATGGTGACACGCACGGGAGGTGAGGGAGATGGAACGCACCGCGAGAACTTTTGGTTGTGTTGAAAGTTAACTCAACATTTGATTGTTGAACGGGTATCACCCGTGTATACTTTGTCAAAAATAATATTTTTGTGTCCAAAACTTAGTCAATAAAATAAACGCTTTCTGAAATGTGTTAATCATGTGCACGCTATTATCTTATTTTTATCACAATCTTAATTTTTAGGTCCCTATCTCGAGGTATGCAAATGGATCAATATAAAGATCCATGATCGTAGTGTGTAATGATGAAAAAGGGGTGTGGCGTATGCGCTGCAACCACGAATTAGACGAATAATTTGGTTCTAGTACCCAACATTGTCAAAGTTATCAAGATTGCACGATTAAACTGAGAATGACCGACAAAGAAACTATTTTATGCAAAACATTTGGCCGAAGGAGGGTTAGAAGAGTCAGGTTGCGATGGTCACACGGCACTACCAATCCCTAACGCAATTGTGGTCGCTAAGGTAAGTATGTTCATCGGTAGATGTGTCACTGTCCAATAAAAACACAAACATGGTGCACCTGTCAACTGTCAGGAGTCCTGCAAACGATTCACCAGGATGATGATAATTATTACAGCCAATAGCGTGGAGTAGGTATCATTCTCAAAGCGGCGGAAGGAAGGGTGTCACTTGTGTGCGAGAAACTATTCAACAGGGTAAACATGCCGAATGTATTATTTAAATTTAAAAAAAACTTTTTTTGAAGGCGTGGCACGCAGGTAAATATATCGCTTATAAACACAGACAATGTTACAGAGTTTTTGTGGAATAATTTCAACAAAAAAATTTTGCTTCGTTATTACGCATAAAACACATTTTTTCTTATCATGACATTATTTTACTTTACTAGTCACGCATCGCTATTTGAAAACTACTTTACTGCAATCATTTCATTACTGAATTAACTGCAGTCTACTTATAATAGCGCCTTGTAGGTAGGTAGGTACTTGAGTTTCTAGTATTCCACGTTCTGGGCATTCTTCGTTCGTCCATTGTTTTATAGAAATTATTAATGTGTTGCGTAATAATCTTATATTCCCATATATTTTCACATGTAGTTATCTTGAGTCCTCGTGATTATTTTAGATAGGCTAGTGTGGAACCATGTAGAATGTCAGAAATTAAAAAATTCAACAGAAATATCACAAATAATTAAATAAATATTTAATATGAATAATGTCACCATTTTTTAACAATTCGTTACTTTTGCCTGTGTCACACCTTTTCGTGACTGGCCCGGACACCTCTGTCATATAATTATAGCCAACAACTGGCCCTTTTCGCCTTCAATAATTCGTCCATATGTCCAAACGAAAAAAAAGATTCCACGTAAATATAGCTTTTTACTTTCAATCGCCGTAATGTGCCCCATGCGAAGGACCTCTATTCAGCCGTGGACAATATACAACATAGGTATAACACGACATGTGTGGACAACATGCCTTATTATGCTGTTTGTATAATAATTTAGTTTACTTAAAATATCTTGAATGACGCATTGAACAGCTGTCATTCAGAAGGGTAAAAATCATGATATTATGACACAGATAAAATAAATCACTTTTTGTATGGGCAACATTCTATTACACTGTTGTATTCCGTTATAACTTTGTGGTAATTCATTATAAATATAATAAAAAACAATTCGCTTTGTTTAAAGACCACTCCATTTTTGCTAACACCAACCGGTTTCGGAACCACCGTTTCTTCTTCAGGGTGTTCAGGATACTGACTTAGTGTTACAGAATATGGGAAATTATATATTAATGTCAAGTGTTAAAAGTGTTGTTTGGCGACTGGGGGAGGAAAAGATACAGATATGGTGAAAGAGAACATATTTAAGAAAAGGACTGTAGGTTAGATTTTTTTGGTTGTTAATAATGCATTCATTATTATTTATTAACATTAACCATTAATATTCTATTTCTTTCACATCGTTATTAACCCATAACTTTTTTTTTATAGAAAATTTAACGCTATTATTAATTTAAATATACATTTTGCTTTGGGTTATATTGTTTTCGTTAGTGTTGTAAGCTGGAGTTCTGGTACCAAAACCAATGTATGCAAGCGAAGCATGGAGCTGGAAAAATAATAATTATGGGCGTTTGTTCAGTCAAAATAAGGTCTTTCAGGCGTATATATGTGGCAAATAATACTTCTCTTATACGAAATTAAAAAAAAATCTCGATGGTAAAGATACAACAGATCACATATTTAGCGGTGCACATCCACAGAACGTCAGACTCGTCGAGAACTGCCAAATAGGACAGTATACAGAAACTGGTGAACATAAATTTAAATATTGTTTAAAAAAAATAATTTGAAGAGAAGATTGAACCGACCGACGTGGATTATCCTTTAATACCGTCTCAGCATCTCGAGTGGACAGATACTTATTTTTAATACGTGGCTTTAAACGGGTATTTTCATATAATTAATCAGGATCGGAATAGATTAGAGAAAATTTTTGTTTTTCAATACGAACCTGTTTTATTTTAGCAAGTAAATTAAGCAAATCTATTAATTTTGCGTTTTACACTGAATGAAAAAAAAATACGAAGGAGAACACATTATTATTGTGAAGTTGCAGTTTTTTCAGAACATAGGTCTGTGGTATTTTAATACAAATTTTATGTATCAACTAGAAAGATACACAGAAAAAATCAATTCGCTACCGGGAGTAACTAAAATATTTTTTCGATAAATTGATTTTTCTGTGTATGTAGAGCCTAATTTTAAAACCCCCTAAAACGATTTGATGTGTTTTTGAGTTATGAATGAAAACATATATTTTAAAGGAAATGTTCAAAATGTAATTTGTGTACAAGTGTAATTTTTTCTGTATATACCGTTCTGGCAGCCATACTGAATTTTAGATCACGTGATCATCAACAAGCGTTGTGATTAGCTGATTTTATTTTAGGGGGAATAGCAAGTTATACTCTGTCTGCTTTGGGGTATTTTGGAACTAACCCTGATTTTGAACATGCAATATTAACGGATTTAAATGACTTATGCGAGAAATAAAGTGTTCTGCATGTAGCTAACAAAAAAATCTACAAAACTACAAATTTAACTTAAATTATTCTAAATCTGTTTTAGGGGGTTTTGGAATTTAGTACTACATTACTTTTTAGATGATATATTTAATTTGCATCAAAATTGTATATTAATTAATTATATTTTATATTAAATTTTCATAGTAGGTATATCAAATTTCTGTTGTCACGGTATACGTTTTTATACATGCTTCTAATTTAAGATACACCGTGCTGTATCCAGCTACCAGCATTCCTCACGCAATTTGTATGGTCCATTTCACTCTAAAAAAGTGATCTTCTTTAAACACTGAAAAACTCGGGAACAAATCCTATCAACTTTGGTCCTTCATTTGTATACAAAAAGTTACAAATTTCCATACGGTATTTTCCCTGGAATCTTACAAGAATGGAAGTATTTTGTGCGGAAGAATGGATTCTCAGATGGATGTTAAAAGTTACAATTCTAAAAGCAAACTTTTTACCGTTCACAAGGCATCGACTACAAAACGGTATTATAAATAAAAGCTGGGCATGGAGTGCGTTGGCGTTGAAGGTTTCATAATCTCGTTCTTTCGATATTTTTAAACAAGTGCGCTCTTGTAAGTCATCTTTCACACGGAGTTCAGTTATTGGGGCGCCCGGGTAGGTGGAATCATGTCGGGGTGTTAACTTTATTGATTCATGTAAAAAACAGGATTCCTTCTAAGCGGAAGGGTTGAGATATTCTGATGTATTAGTTGTAATTAATTGTATTGTTTTTATTATGCTAGTGTTGTAGACACAACGATGTCTAAATCGTACCATTCATTTAGTTGTCCAAATAAAGCGATGCTTTAAAAAATGTATGCCTAAGTATAGTGCTGAAGGGACAATGATACTAGAATAGAACTAAAAGTAGTTACACTAGAATCGAACTATCTGTAAAAAGGCTGTAATGCTAACATAAAATGTCTCGATTCTAATATCAAAAGAGAGTGAGAACAGAATTAATCTCAATGGTTCAGTATACTGAAAATTAATTGGAAGCCATGGACTGACGGACAGTGCTTCTAGAATCAAAAGATGACCCCTGACTTAATATATATTATTATTAGAAACTATACACAGAATAGCTTTCACATTAATATGTACAAACTATGTTTGTACTACGCCAAATACCAATGATCTCTTGCGATAAGCATCGAACCCCCGACAATTTGGTCGCTAGATTAGATAGAATCTTACGATTAGGCCAAACAAGCATGTCTAATTGTTGTTTTTAAGGTTTACAATTAAAATGATGTATTTTGCTGTGAATTATTTACAGTAAATATGTCACATTGAATGTACATAAGATGTTTCTCACTTTTTTTTGTTGGGTAAAGTTACCAAAATGATGTGTGGAAGTATGTAATAATGAAAGACAAAAACTCACGCTAGATTTTATTACCGAACATGCAAAAAACTTTATTGAAATCGAAAACATAATCAATTTAAAACAACGTTTTTATTAATTTTGATTGATCTTTTCCCATCGCTATATTCATGTAAATCACTGGCGGACACATGTCGCATCCATCGTGGGACCCGAACCTGACACCCCTCACACCTGTCATCGCCACTACTATACACCGACACCACCATTGCATACCGCAAGCAGGTTGGAACATTGTCTACATTGTGTGTAAGTCAGAAATGAAATCCACGAAACATGTAAATGAAACGATGAAAAATGTTTTTTAAAAATATAATTCCGATACGTACAAACTAAGAATAATGAAATAATCGGCTTGAAATTCTTAGAGCACTGCTGAACCATAATAAAACCACAGTCGTTCTAACTGCAGGTCTAGTTCTACATAATGATAATACAACGAATAAGTAAGAGAACGGTTCAAAGATATAACTATTGTATTTCATTTCATTTCATATGTTTGTCTTCGATATGAGAATCACAGATTAATCAAAAAATTTGTTAGCACTTCCTGTAAAAAGTTTAGTTATTCGAAGTTCAAGAGCCTTTTTCGGCATTTGTTTTCAAGGCAGTAAAGTTTTGTACGCACATACATGTGTAGTATACATATATCTGAATAATTTCGGTGGCAATCGTAGGAGGCAAGGTCAATCGCTTTATTCCATGTATACCTAATGATCCCACCATCACTGTCGGCTTATAAGAAGCTTTTACTAGACCTAATTAATTGAATACAAAAAAAAACAATAATAATAATTTTCTCGGAGGTGTTTTAAGAAGACATAAATAAGATTCGCACCTTGCAAATTCCATTGTAGCTCTGATGTACGTCGGGGTAAATAAATTTATGAATGTTGTGTTGATTTTAATGGGCGTTAAGGAATGTATATACAACGTACAATTAATTTAATTGGAAGGAGTTAATTTGTGATTTATTAAAACTACCCGAAAAATGTGCGACGGGAATCCCTTACGGTAAGATATAAACAATAATTAAATAAAGATTCTTGAAATTTCTGTCCAGTATCAAAATATAGATTTTTTTCTCTCTTGAAATATGCCAATCTATGATTATAATAACTAATAATTAACCCACAGTTTTTAGTCAATTTGCCCACAATTAATTTCATCCGAACTTCCGGAAACTTCAATGAAAATATCGTAGTCCATGTGATGTAGATCGTTGTTTAAATCGATCGGAATATTTCTCACCTGTCTCTCGTATTTAAGACTAATATTCTGATCAGTGTAGCTTTATCCAACTGTGTCCGTTCTTCGTCGCACCTGACGGTTCCTAGTAGGGGGTCATGTTTGCCTTTCTCAATATTTGGTCAAAATCTATCTTCTGTCTCGGCTTATGAAGCCCATGAAGACTTTACACATAGCTAGGCTAACTTATAAATGTCATGCTATGTCCATAAATTTAATAGTGACAATAAAATATTAATTTACAATTATTAGATCGAATATTTCATCAATATATAATTTTTTTGCTTAACTATGGATAAACTTAACATGGATTTATTTTGTACAATAATATTGTAAATGAAATAAATAATCATTAGGTCATTAGATTATTTATAAACACTATTATTTTTAATAAATACATTTTTAAGCCCAATATTAATTTTGGTTAATACAATTTACGATACCGTTACTAAAAGACAATCAGTTATTTCCGACGGACAATCCAATATTATTGTAGACTATTGTCACCAAGTGAAGGAATATTAACTTTTTTACTTTACACATCGTACACAATAAAAGAGGTAACATATTTTTGTCGTATTATTTTAATTAATCATTCAATCACAAAATATTCATTTTCATGAAACCTCTTTTTACACCGGTCAGGAAGGACATCGCGATTCTGTCGACCTCACTATATCAGCGTAGGAATACTCTTCGCTGAAGTCCAGAACGGGAGTTCTGTCGCGCCGCCAGCGCTGGACTTCTTCCCGAGTTCTGAACCAGAATCTTCAGTTAGACACATTAGTCGGCGCGAAACCGGTAGCCCCGGCCCACAGGTGTCGTGCGCGGGGGAGGGGGAAGCGGGCGTGGTCAGGGGCCACGGTTTAATATCCGGTGTTTAAACCGACCAATAACAACGGCTGCCCGGGCTATATTAGCATATTCGCACGATTAATATGTCGGCCGAGAAGCGCTTTGTCAGTCAAGGAAAAAATGAAGACGTGTACCGGTTCACTCGTATGTGGAAAGTAAGCAGAGTGTGTCGAGAAGGTGCTCCGAGAAGGGGCTTCGAGCTCACTTGCACGCACGACTCGAGCATCCCGTCGCTCCTGACGGACTGACAGATTGCTCGGTTTTTAATGTGAGTTTTCTCAGTTTCTTATTATACGCATACCTTCAGTATATTTTAAAAGTTTTTACACAAGATCCTCAAGTTCAGGTCTGATTGCGCTCAAAAGTAGCTCATAATCTAATCCCGAATGGTTACCCCGTGTAAAATTTGGTTACAGTACATAGTTCTTGTAACTTAGCAAATTTTTTTCTACATTATTTAACTAAACATTCCTATATCTACATCCTATATATAGTTAGAGCTGTTTTTGCTTACGCGGGTAAATAAAGAAGACAAAGAAAACAATTTTACTAATTGTTACAATTGTATATATAAAAAAATATATTGCTCTACAAGTACAAACCAAAACGTAAACGCAATGATAAATGATTGTATTTAAATAATATTTATTTACAGTTAAGAAATGAAATCTTTAAATGGTTTTTTGTGTTGGTAGGTAATGGGTATATATATGAAATGACAAAATATCGAATTATAAGGTTGTAAATTTTTAGAAGTCGAGTGTCATGCTTTTTGTGTGCCTATCTATCTTTTAAATATATAATAATAACATTCTGAATTTGACTTCCTTCTTGAATCATTAACAATTTTGTAATATTAATAATTCGTTCATCACTTAATACGTGATAATATAGAGATATATTTATATATATATTTATCCGGCGTATATAGCAAATATTTGAAGCTATTTCATTGCATTAAAGTTTATATATTTAATTTAATAGAGACAAAAAATAACAATATTTGTAATCCGAGAATACGTTAAAATCGTTTAATCAGAACACGTACCGGTATTTACTGATAATGTTAGATATTCCACTACATACAATTCAAATATAAATATTTTGTTACTTTTCAGAGACAGAGGGATACCTAGGTACCTCCTATGATATACAGCCTTCAGCAAATAAATGGAATATTATTCACTCGTGCAAGGAAGTTTTCAATAAAGGCTATAGAATATTATACTTGTAACACTCTCAGGGTTTGACGTATTAATTTATATGAATTCTTTCTACACGACAGCTGTCAAAAGTGTTCCGGAATAATACAATTTGGGTCTTGGAATAACGGGTCAAAAGTGTCTTAGAAATATACAGTTCTATTGACATTCGCAGACATTTTTTATAAAGGTTTGTTTTTAAACATTTTATTACATCTTAATAATCGTGTTGAACCTTTTAATTGATTTCTCAAAAATGCCCAATCGCATAATTGTACGAGAATGAATATCGAAAATTGTCTAATATTATTAATGATCGAGAAGCAGCGAGCGGTGATCTCAGATGGGAACTATTTATTGAATGTTGGCAGCCGGGAGCGATAAAAATTAATTACTAGGTGGTTTAATAATATCGACTTTGTTTAATATAATGTTCCATTTTACTGCGTGAATTTTTACCTACGAAAAAACATTGTTTTTTTATGTAAACAATTTTAGCATCCGAGCTTGACACGACGTTTTATTTTAGTTTATATTATAATATTATATTATACTCAACGGAAAATGTTTCTTCTGGCAGGTGTGCGCATGTTAATTAGACGTAATTAATAATATTATGGATTTTTAATTTTGTACTGTTTCGTATTTGCTAGTACTTAATTCCACATTTATGCATATTTCGGTAAAATATATTTAACAAAAATTAAATGAATCAACTAGAATAATATACATAAGTACCTATAGAAACAAATATATTCATCGAAAAAATGTTTTAGTCATACATCTTTTTAGTTAATTAATTTAATCTGTAATTAAAATACTACGGAGGTATGAAAAAGTAGTTTCACAACAAAATTGTGTTTTTCTTAATAAATTTAGATAATTCATCTAGATTCATCTAGAAAGATACTTAGTAAAAATCTCACTATCGAAGAAATATAGTCACCATCGGAACTTCTATTGCCAGTAGAGATCTTTAATCGATTATGCTACGATGACCTATTCAAAAGTCGCAAAATTTCATCTACATACGTTTGTTAAGTTAGACATCTATTTTTTCCGTTGGAAACTACTGTAAAAAGTTTCAGGTTCAAGTTCCGTCGTTGTCCCAGTGTTGATGTATATATACGTGACTTTTCAAATTTTGTTTCAATTATCAAAGAACTATGTATTATGTAAAGAACTATGATGTATATATACGTGACTTTTCAAATTTTGTTTCAATTATCAAAGAACTATGTATTGAATCACAAAAATCGTAACGTCACAAATAAAATGTGATTTAATTATAGATTATTATTTTTGTTACATTTTATATCTGAATAAATTTCTTACCATAAAATAGTAGACTAAATTTAATGTTTGTAGAATTTTCGACCCGTAAAACTTGTTAATATCGCTAATTCTATAATTTTTATTATACTATAACAATATTGTAAACAATAATTTTTGTTTATATGCATTCCATTTCTCTATACAAGCATAGGCTTTCAAGAGAAGAGTAATATGAAAAAAAAATCTTGCAGATTTTTTTATGCTTATATATTTCCTGACTTAAAACCAAGAATTCAGACTACTAACGCTTTAAAATATTTTCTAAAATAAAAATATTGTATTTCCATCCTCATAGTCTTCCTTATGTCTGTTTCTTGTGATCAGTTAAGTTGTTTAATTATATAGAATAAAGATTAGTATTAATAACATTAACAATTATTTATACAAAAATTCATTGGCATAATTTATATTTTATAGTTAAGTTACATTTAGTCTGAAATTAACCCATTCGTATGACCTGTGTTGATCGAAATGGTTAATGGAAAAGATAAAAGATAAATCTGTAGGTAAATATTTATTTTTCAATCAGGTTAAACAAAAAACAAAATATTTATGAGACCAGAAATATAACATGGAAATCAATCAATAAAAAGCTTGATACATATTATTTTACGAATTGTCAGTTGTCTTTAAAATGTGTAAAATGCGCATAATACAACCTTTTTTCTGAAGGTTTAAAATAAAAAACAAAACCATCACAGTATGTATGTCTTTCGCGCTTTTTTTTTAAACACTTGCCATATATGGTAATATATCTCCAATACTATTTCGTAAATAATCAAAAATGTGAGAAATTTTCATCCGCTATTAAGTAATATTACGAAATATAAAAACTGGATACTGAGAATAAATTAACTTACAAATATAATACACAACATAACCCTTAAAATAAATTAAAAATTATATATAAATGTAAAGATGACAACATAAAATAAGAACAAATCAGTCTGGCTGAATATATAATGTAATGTATTTTGCGACAGTGGCTTAATAATAATATTATATAACAGGTACTCTCATAGATTACGTCGTTAGATGAGATAATTTTTTTGGGGTGTCATGTCGTGGGTCGGTTTTTTTCGTAGCCACTGTTTCGAACGATGTTTCAGCGATCATCATTAGTGTTTAATTAGATGAAATTACACATAGCGCATACGTTAAACTTTGCTGAATTTCATTAATTAATAATTTTAATAATAATATGTATCGCGCCAAGTATATCCGCAACCATCTCTTATCGTTATAAAACCATAATAAATATTTTTATTTCGAGGCGCGTAATCTGACATAATGTTTATTACACAACTGTAATAACGTACGTCCACATTTTGTAACAACAAATATTATTATTATTTAGCATATAGAAAAGTTAGTAACTTCTCGAAGGGAACAGGAAGCATAAATAAATGTGTTATAATTGAAATATAAGCTTCAGTTGTGATGATTCTCTATAATTATACTTCTACAAACATTTCATGCTCTGTGAGCGATGGGAAAGATATGATAAAGGTTCAAATAAATATAATTCATGTAAACTACATTTTGGAATAAATATTCTGAGAAATATGTTTCTTTTAAACATAATTCTCCTTTAAAAATAAAATTGTGGCAGTACGCAGAGTAATTATTACCGTATACATAAAATTCGTCCTCGCATAATTTTGGATATTGAATACATAGATAATGCACACGCATCTAATACAATAAGCGTATTCTTTAGGAACGTGCAAAAAACATAGGCACTCTCCTTTCTAATTACAAATATTATTTTGAAAGCAATCCGTTTCAAATTTTGCTCAGTTGCACTCTAGGATCCTGAGAAAAATACTGTTACTCCCTTTCCGACCGGATGAGGACCGGATTACTCCCTCTCCCGTCGGACGGTCTCACTCTGCCTCTGCTTGGCCGAGTTTTGTCATATTACATTTAAGGGCGCAAAAGAAAGAAATTCCCTCCGCCACTGAGGCCCTGAATCCCAATCAATGTAACAAAACAGGCAACAAAATAAAGATAAATTTAACAATTTTATATTAGTACAGATAAGTTAATTATTGGAGATTTCTAATGCTAATGACAACGGGGAATAGTAAAGGGTGAGTCTCTTGTAACAGGGAAGCATGATATGGGAAGAAAAACCTCGAAAAAAAACACACTAACCCGCTGGGATGGCCTGGCCCAAGCCAACCCGTCCCATAAAGAGATTTGACTCAATAAAAGAGTGGTCCCTCATCCAGATGTTGATAGAAAACTGCTTATAATGATTACGAATGATGAAATTAAATATAGTTACATGTCTAATGTTGCACTGTTATGTGATGGTTTAAAAGCATTTTTATTACAATTATTAAAAACAATTAATAATGAAACCTGACCTAACGGAAAAAAAAGAACAAGTCAAATATTTGAAAGTGTAAAGTATTATTTATTTACATTGGCTGATAACTGATCATTAATCTAAATTTTACCGACCAAAAAACAGTTTGATTTGACAAATTTATTAATATTAGATTACTTTAGTACCTGTTGGAAACTTTTGTTTTTAATTCTCCAATTTATTATTATAAGTCGTATATTATATTTTGTAAAGATGATTATCAAAGATAATAATAATAAATATAATGCGATAATGCTTCACGGTTGACCAGGAGCCATAAAATCGGGAAGAGATGTTAATAATACAACGTATTCATTTGTTTTATTTTTTATTAATTTAAATATTTGAAAGTTCATTCACCTACTCGGCCATATCTCTGTACGATGTTATCTTGCAGCGTGTTGTGTTTAACTACACATGTGTCTTTAGTTAATTAATACAAACATTTAAATAATTAATGATTAAACTTTGCACAAAGCCGGTCGTAAGAGCTCACCAGTTAACTCGATTATGGACGATTTTACCGATGATAAAATTTTATGACCTCTCCAGGTAGGTAAGAATTAGGTAGGTGAGCATCAAGTATTCTCTTGAATATGTTAAAAGATCACCAAACATTCCTACATATGTAGAATGTCCACATTCTAGGAAATTTTGAATGTATACACGATATTTCTCTCTTAAATCTCAATTTAACTCTTGGAGAGTCGACCAATTTTCTCATTCATACAATAATCTGTTTTCAATCGCCGTTTGGATGGATTAAAATCTTTAAAATAAATTAAACACGATTTATTTTAAGTATTTTATAGAAATTTAGGAATGGTACGGTAGTTATTTATGTATCAGTTGTAAAATGAGAAATCAAACGAGAGGATTATAATTAACCGTGAAATAACTTTTTTAAAAGTATGTAATTTTGAATTTGGATTAAATAAATAATTTATTATTAGTAATAACTATGGAAATATACCCTTAACAATCCCTAAATTTAGAAATCTATTAAAATACAAATCTTATGTAATATAGTATGATGGTGATTCTTCTTCTTCTTTTTCAATGGCCCTACTGCCCATTTCGAACCTTGGTTTCCTGAATGTTTCGGTTCTCGATGACTGTATAACGACGACATTTTTACATGTATACACGACTACTAACATGTATTTAATAAATACAAAATCTCAAATGATCTTAAATTATTATTACATTCTTATTGTGAAGATGTAATTAACATGTTTTTCGATAAAATTGATTATGTATGTATATCTTTATAATTAATACATTTAATTAGATCTTAAATTAGTCTAAAACCTATGACTGCGGTAATAGAGAGATTTTATGACAAGTTTTGAATGGATATAGGGTTTTCCTGAGCAACAAGGGGTATGTCTGCGTGATCTGTTTGCTCCTACTTACCTTCACACTCTTATAGTGCGTGTTTGTGTATTAAATTTTTCCTTAGAACTTTCCGGGGATTAGCGTAAATGGTTAATTTCCAAACAAAATGCGTTAATAAATTATAATCACTTCGTAGTACCGGTATACTAATTTTAAAGATTAAATTTCATCCATGTAAATGATCGATAACAGCACTACGACCCAACTAAAAACCATCCATGTAAATGATCGATAACAGCACTACGACCCAACTAAAAACCATCCATGTAAATGATCGATAACAGCACTACGACCCAACTAAAAACCATCCATGTAAATCATCCACAGCTGTGGTACGACCCTACCAAAATTCATGTACATGATCCTCAGCAGTGTTACGATCCAACTAAAAGCCATACATGAACATCCTCCATATCAGTGATACAACCTAACTAAAATCTATATATGTATTATATATCGTCTTCAGTAACGCTATGACCTAACTAAACATTATCCATGTACCAATAATCCATGCAATTTAGAAGATATTTTGATTAAATATGTTTACATTAAATAATATTTACAACTATTCTTCAATTATGTTATTTTTTTTAAATACAACTAAGGGTAAGAAATGTCGTACAATAGATTGAATCCATTTCGTGTCATCAACATACGACATTTTATTGATTATTGGTATTTATGATATTTCTCAGGTTGTTAAAAATAATTTTTATTCCAGTTTCTTTCCTTCGCTTTTTATTTAGTATTTTTTGTTGGAAGTGCGCCTTGAAATAATGCCCCTTGATGTAACCAGATCCTGTTTGATTCTGTGGCATTTCCCTTTAGGTTTCTCAAACAACCTGACGGTATCAAATGACCTCATTGTTGTTTCAAAATCATTTGTTTATGATAACAACGTTACACCTAACTAACTAAAGGGCTGATATAATTTGCGCTCACGAAGAAAGGGATAAAGATTATGTTGCATATCTTTATGCGACCGTTGAATAGATTTATATAAAAAAATCAAACAACAGATTATGTTTATGTTTTTTTAGGGTTCTTGTAAATACAGTATTTTCCGTATCCACTACAGCTTGCGTTAAAAATATATGAAGGTTATTCATAAAAAGAACAGTGTAAAATGATGATATTTAAATCGAAATTTTTGTCAAGACCTTATATAAAAACCTTCATTATTTTTCTTATATCTAGTAAAAGTAATAATTTATTTTATAATTTTTTGCAGTTATATTAAATTTGTTATTAAAACAATTGGAGTTTTGGCAAAAGCGTTAATACATAGTAGTTTAAAATTGTATTACTTATACATCAGTAAGATACTTATGAGAATGTTTTTATATGTATTCATCCTCATCATCATCCACGTCGGTCCCTCATGACTGAGGATCGCGATCTCTATGAATTGTCGCCCTACGACTGTTTCTCCACTTTTTTCGGCATCCTGCAAAAAATGGAAGGATTCGTCTCAGACTGCAGGTCGAGAGTCTATCCTTGATCTTCAGTTTCTGCACAATGGAAACATTCATGCACCTCGCCGTCCATAGTGTGCACAATAGTTATATAACATATAATGTATGTATACCTACATATGTATATAAACAAATAATTTTTATCAGATGATTTAGGTTTATAGAACGAGTGGGTTATACTTGATACTGGACGAGGTAGTACATAACACAAAAATGTGATGAAATACTTAATTAAATAGATTGGTAAGTAAGAACCTATAACAAACTTTTGATATTCGGCATCATACTGCCTTACGATAAAAAAAACATTAACGATACCAAAGTGAAAGTTTTGGTATAAAATTAATTTGGTAAGCATCTCTCAGATTGAAAGCACCAGCGTTAGGCGCACAATGAGATTAGGCGCGCTTTACAGGAAAGGACTTAAGTACTCGTGTAAGGAAAGCTGCGGTATGATTGACCGACCACCTGATAAAAAGCGTGCATTGATAGACGACTCTAAGAATAAAGAATCTGTTAGAACAAATATTCAGAACAATAGAATTATTGATTTATGTTAAAAAAAACTTAACATAACTTCGATTACTTAAGAGATGTTCATCAATAGTACAAGATTATATTTTTTAGTTTTCATTGAACATAAAATTAGATTTTTTAAAGAGAGCATATTTTTGTTGTGAAGTTACATTTTCAGAATATAGTTCTGTGGTATTTTAATACAAATTAATTTAATCAATTACAATAATATACATAAAAACTCTATATATTGAAAAAAATATAAAGTTGATTGCTTTTAGAAATAGAATAACAGATGTATTAATTGGAAAGATTACAGAAGTTCAAAATTTGTTGAAAATATGTTCGATTGTTATAGTGAAAACGCTTCCTTGGATAGGAAGAGTCCAGGTTCGAATCCCGGTAGCAATTTTTTTTTTTCATAATTATTTTCTGTATATCTTTCTAGTTGATTTATTTAATTTGTATTAAAATTAGACTTCATACTTTAACTCTCTGCATGTGCACGGTATCTTTTGTAAAATTACAATTTATAATATTGCGAAAGGATTGCAAATTATAACATATTTCAATGACCTTCCCACTTCACCATGTAGGGTACGATAAAATACTAAAAAAGATAAATAAATATTATCTTAATATATATAATTGTATGTCATAAATATAGATTAATTTCTTTTTATTCTTATTAAATTTACTTTTAAGAGTTTTGGTATTCACGTATGTGTTAATTTTAAATGTTTGATGTATATGTTAAATATGGCTTATCTATCAATTTAATGTTAAATGGATACATAACCCATATTTCTAAAATACCATCTTTAATGATTTTCCTCGGCAACAATAATAGAAGAGCGTGCATGGAAAGATGCGTATATTAAAGTGGACGAGTTAAGGGTATGTATAATACTGTACCATAGCAGAAAAGTATGGCCTTTTATCTGCCGTGAAATAATGGTAAGTTAGTTAGTTTAACAAAATGCGTTAGTTTATTTCTTTGAATATTAACAATATAACTTGTCAAATGACTTCAGAAGACTGACTTTAGCACCTAATAAAGATGTGAACTACTGTAGCAATAAATATTTTTTCGAAACCATCTCATTATCACTTCTATAGTTTAAATATATGTTAATAGACAGGGATTCATAAAAAAAGCATTTCCATAATCTATAATCCCTTCATACAAATATGAGGGACTAGAAGGTTTTGATATTAGAATATAAAAATCTTGTTAATGGGTACTTGCTCCAGTAATTATAGTATGTATAATGAACATTATTTTTATATAATATTAAATAAAATAGCACGGTACAATAGTGAGTATTTATAATTTTTAATGTGAAATGACCAATGTTCCATTAATTTTTTAAATGGCTGCGTGGGCCATTGACTTTTAATATGAAACGGTCAAATTATTGCAATTATGCGCCAACATTATTTATTAGAATTAAATTCGATGAAACAAATAATTTTACGGATGCTCTTCCTTTGTGCGAAATGCAGTAAAATGGGATGTTTAAAGTTTAGTTTGACAGTTCCATATAAGCAAAACATAATTTGCTCTGGAGGTGCATGTTAACCAAAACAATGAAGGTTTTTTGTATTTTATTCTTACGAAAATTTTTTTTTGAAGAAGAATTTTAAAAGGCCGTTCACCCATTGCAGAAATCAACTTGCAATATATGTAATAATACAAATTAAATGTATTAATTAGAAAGATATACATATAAAATCAATTTTATCGAAAAATATTGTTGTTGGGCTACCGGGATTCAAATCTGGATCTCTTCCAATACGGGAACGTGCATTATCCGATTATACTATACCAACACAGTGGATTGACGACCAATTATCAAACCTATATGTTACACTTTTTAAATTAATACATTTATCGTTCCATTATTTGAAAGTCATCTACTTTGTTTTTACGGAATCTCAAATGCCTTTCAGTAAACCGATAGGAGACGCCAGAATTAACTATTCATTTTTATTAAATTTTGGAGTCATTGATACAACTTATATATTATTAAGGAAAACCAGATCCTGGTTCGAATCCCGGTAACAATAACACTATTTTTTGATATAATTGATTTTATATGAATATCTTTCTAATTAGTATATTTAATTAGTATTTAAAATATCACAGAGTTATGTTCTAAATAATTACAACTTAACAATAAGAATGTGTTCTCCTTAATGATATATTTAATAGATTAAGAAGCCGTGTGAGAGACGGGAAGTTAGAAGATCAGTTATCGCACACCACACACCATACTCCACACTCCACACACCACATACCACATACCACACACCACACACCACACGGTCATACGTTATACTGGCGGTGGATGGTGTGTGATCAAAATAAATATGTAATTTTTACTGTTTATTGTCTGATATCAATGAAACTATATTCTGTACCATTAAACTTGCTGAAATATTAACAGAGGATAGGAGAACTGAAGAATTGAGTCATGGTTTGTTTAAAGAATGGTAGTTGCTAACAGCTGTTTACTGCATCGGACTTCCATTGAGACTGTAAGGAACCACTTTCAGCGCACTTCCATTGAAATACATCGCAGTGTGTGGCGCAGTTTGTTTATTTTTCACCTAAACCGCCATATCAGGGATCCGCGTTAGCGACAGAGAACGTCATTGTGTCGAATTCGATGGGAACACGTAATACAAAATAGAAATCATTAATCCGATTTCGTTTTAGTAATACAATCCACGTGTTATTATATTAGTAAGAGAATATTTTATATTTTCGATTCAATTCGGTTATATGTATTCTAGTAGTGAGGCGGACCGTTACAAATAACAGGATTAACATAAAAAGTCGTATTTGAGAAATACTTGCGCATGTAAAAAGGTCACCAAGTTAAAGCGAAACCGAAATGAAACACTATAGAAATACAACGTTAGTGAACAATGAACAGTACGAACAGACAGATTATTGTACAAATAATAATAAAATTAACAATGTACTTTGTACTACATACACGGTTGTGTGTAGTACAAAGTACATAGTCAAATAATATTATTATAAATTCGATCTTTTAGACTATAATATAAATATTATATTACCTTACAGCCGAGTAAATGTTCCAAAGCCGTTATAAGTGTCACTGTATTGTATATAATTTTTTGGAAGACAATAATATTCTTCCCGTAGGCTGCTCGGCTTTAATAGTATAATAAAAATTAGCTTAATTTTCTCCTTACTGACATAGTTAACTAGTACTAATTATAATATCTTTGGTTTGGATTTGCAATATAAATATTTTTTAATATGTTGAGAGATATAAGATTGTTTCATGATTAAATTATTATAATATTTCTAATATGCTAAGTTGTGACTAAGAAAACTGTTTAAGAGAATAGAATCAAAAGACTAAAATTGACTAAAATTACTATTTTAATAATTTACAATTAAAAATAATTAAACATTTAAAAAAAAAACTCTGTTTATAATGATAATTTTGCCAAATGAATAAATAAAAATTAGAAATTCTAATTAAATTAATAATTCTTATTTCATTTTTAATTATTTATTGTATAATTTCATCACCTTATTATTATGTGTTGTTAAATTATTAAGTAATAATTAATATTTAGCAATATTTTATAAACCATTATATTCTTTTAAAACAAAAAAAAATATCAACATTATTTTCTCAAAATCAAATACATCCGACTTTAAAAGTAGTATTAACTGTATATATTTGTTTGTAACTGTTTTATGCCGAAATATAAACGATTTATACGAAAATAAAATTATCTTACTCCAAACACAATATTCCTTCCTTGGGAATAGAAAGTATGTTTGTAATCCAGAAACAATATTTGATTATTTGGATTACCCTAGTGAGGGAATAATGTTTTTTTCATGTGTTCCACGAAAATCAAACACTCATTTATGAGCATAATTTATGTTGTTCGGATACAATTAATATCGGATCTGAAAATTTCGTTACAATACCGGGTGTCCCAGAAGACCAATTTTATTGGAAAAAAGCGGCGCGAACACCTCGTTGTTTACATTCGGTTATTTTCCGAACACGCTGTAATCGCGAGCAGAATCGCGGTCCACCCTGTACCCAGACGCATCTTATTTCATTTTTGTGTGGGAGGACTCGTAAAAGATGTAAAACCAGTAATTAATGTAATATCCTTTTAAATAAATACGTACCGAGGATCGCGATAGCACGATGATAAATTTACTGGTTTTGTTTGTCGCTCCGGGATCTATTTCCATACGATAACATCGGGCCTATTATCTGGGGGCCAACTCTCGACTCTTGGAGAAATTTATGTTTTTTTATGTCTTTAAACTTCAACCGGAAAAAAATGTTTTAAAACGTAAACTCACACACAAGCTACACTCCGTGTTGGAATGGAGCGCAAGTTCCCCGCGGGCTCAGCGTCGTGTGGGAGGCTGGGAGAGGGGCTGCTGGGGGAGCGGTCGCCCACGTTAATAATTAAGAGAAATGAAAAAAGATCCAACGCGTGTTTATAAATGGAAAAAAGTTAAGAAAATTTAATAAATTTTCTTCCGTTGAGATAATTAACTTACACGAGATTCCTTGCGAGAACTTGGAGACTCGGCAACCAGAACCAGGTGTTAGTAAAAATGAAATAATAAATAATATAAAATAATTTTATAAATTACCACTCGGGTTATACCCAAGTGGTTATAATATACAAAGCTATTATATTTTAATTATTAAAATATCTAACTACCATGTTCTTGCATCAGGTATTACAAATAAAATGAAATGAAATATGACTGAATATCCTGTACTGAGAAATTGTTTAAAAGTACAAAAAAAAATCATACATTCAACTTCTGTATTTACAGTCGTACTCAAATATAATTAAATTAAATGATGACTTCATTCACGGTCGCAGGGAGTTGAAATTGAGCCCAGCATAATTAGCAAAGTTTACATCTAGGGCAGAGAATCTGGTCTGACATACGATGGGATCCATACATTCTTTCTGCGATCCTTTTATTAGAGAAGTCATACCCCGTAGCCATTAGTTAGTTGCAAGCAGAATTTCTAAATATTCGTCACTCTCAATTATTCGAATATTGAATAGTAAAAGATCAAATATTCGTAAAGTAATGAAGAATAGATTCTTCATGAAAATCTCCTCATTTTTAGAAAAAAAAACAAATTGAATAATACAAATACATACATGTTATAATAAATTATAAAAATCAACCAAAACGACCATTATTTTAATCTTTAAAAAAGTATGTTCATTCGTTTGATCGCTTTGACACGACTAACTGATTTTTTAATTTTTTATATATATTTTTGATAAATTATATGTAAAACAATTATTATCGGTTGCGATTCTCCAAAAAATATAATATTTGTGATGTATAATTAAATGAGTCAACCCTTCCCGGGTAATTGATACACCACAGATTCTCAACAAAAAAATGTGCACTGATTTTGCTGAAACATCGAGATAGTAACACTACCATGAGAAGCATTCTCAAAATATAGTCTGGAATATGGCTTAATGGACTGTCATAAATATTTCGACGGATAATCTGGACTATTTATTGAAATACCTTTTTGAGTAAAATATTTACAAACCTTTTTAGAAATTTAAATATTTCAAAATATGAACAAATATCGAATAGTTTAAAAATGGGTGAAAAATTCGGTATTCGAGTATTCGAATAAGATTCTCTAGTTTAAAATGAGTCGCTGACACTCGGATATAAATATTTAACACCGTACTTTCGGGGTGATCTATCTGTTAAAGCCTTCATCAGATCTGTCCAGCGTAAAGGTTTGTCTTGGCAGCATTCCGTGTTATCTGAAATTTTCCTTACATCATAATGAAATGAGGCTTATAGCCAGAAATCTGTCGGAAGAGCGTACGGTTAGCTCAGCATACATATAATAGATACTACACAAAAATAATGCGATTTTTTTTTATCTTTCATTACTTTCCCTTCATGTACCGAGACAGTAGGAAGACTTTACTCGAAAAGTAACAAATTCCTTCACTTAATTAAGTGTTTCGGGCCCAAATAAATGTTTTTCTCTTTTCTTGTTCACCAACCGAAAGGACTTAACCAATTTCCCCTTTGTTCGGCCTTCTTCTGGGCTCTCGTCTGCGGCGCTGCTCGGCCATCTCCCGGCGCGCGGCGTCCCGCCATTACCGCTCCCGCCATTACTGTGGTTATCTGCAAAAACCCGGGAAATTTATAACATTGTAAAAATAACCATTTGTCATTGGTCTAAAGTCTGGAAAATGTTCGAAAGAAAATTGTAGATAAATTAATGCAACCGGCTTGGGACCATGCAGACAACCAAAGCTTCAGCGGATTCTTCAGATAACTTAATGTCTTATTGCCTAATTATTATGAAACTGTGCTATCGTGGACAACAATTAAACAAAAGCAGTAGTGAAAGCTCCCTTTAATTTTTTTTTACAATAAATGATCCAATATTATTAGTGAATCCGCCCTTGTGATTCTGATTCATCTGATGAACAAATATACGAATTATTTTAAAAAGTCACGTCAAAAGA